>JAQPPZ010017036.1:15547500-16797500 GCA_028583015.1 Wollemia nobilis
ACCACTCCTGTAGAAATCAAACTACAACTCTCATAATTTACCTCCACTAGTGAATGCAACTCTCTATCGACAATTGGTTGGACGTCTCATTTACCTAACATACATTGGGTCAAATATCAACTTTTCAATGAGCTACCTATCATGATTTATGCAAGAATTGAAAGTATCTCATTGGAAGGTAACAAAGAGGGTATTAAGGTATGTCCATGGTACCATTGAATATGGTTTGGAATTTAAGAAAAGTGATCTCATTTCTATTCTCTCTCTCCCATCTTCTATTTGTAAGCTTTCTACGATTTTTTTTTTCTCCACCTTTATTTTGTATAATTGTGAGCTAGCTACAAGTGGAAAGCAAGTGATGGTGAATCGCGCATCAAGAATATTATTCAGCTCCATCAACACAAAAAGAGGAGAAAGGTCTGTCTTTTTGGTTTTCCTTCAACCTTTTATTTTTGCTTTCTATTTATGTTATAATATAGTTTACTTCAAAATGTATTGCATATTTATTCTTTAGTTTATTTGTTTCTGCCTTACATAGGATTTTTATTTCTTTCATCTTTATATAATATTTTTGTTGCATCATTTTAGTCATTTATATTTTAGCTAGGGTTTGCACTTCATTTTCTACATTCATATTTAACATAATATTTATGTTGCATCATTTAAGTCATTTCTATTTTAGCTAGGGTTTGCACCTCATTTTTTGCATTCATCTTTAACATTATATTTTTGTTGCATAATTTTAGTATTTTTTATTTTAGATAGGGTTATTTACTTCATTTTATGCATTTATCTTTAGTATAAAATACGTTTTAAATTTATATTTTGTGCATTCTTGTCTATTTTCATGTGTGTTTATTATAGTTTAACTTAAACATTTGTTTGCATATTGCTATTTGTGTTTTCTAGCATTTAGGGTAACTTGCATTCCATTAGAGATATTTGTTTGCATTCTACTATTTGTGTTTTCTAGCATTTAGGGTAACTTGCATTCTATTAGAGATATTTTTTTGCATACTACTATTTGTGTTTTCTAGCATTTAGGGTAACTTGCATTCCATTAACTACATCTACATTTATTGTTTTTATATTTTTTGTGTTAGGAATATTTTTATTTTAGACTACATTTAAGTTACCTAGTTTCCATTGTAAGCTTCGAAACTTTTTTCCATTCTTGTCTGCTTTAGCAATCTACATCTCATGTTTACCATTTTAGCTTGCATTTGCATTTGCTTTTTTCTCTATATCGAATTCTCCCGATGAGCTTCCTCTTCCTCCATTATTTTTCTATGTTTTTTTGCATCTCTATGTTTTCTCTCCATAATGCTAACTTGTCTCTTGTATGCTACTTATCATTCCCAAAAGGTCAAACATTATTTTTCTCTTACGATCAACTAAAAGGACCAAGGGGGCTTGATTGTTGTGCATACAAGCTTAGCCTTACAATGACTTAAGCAAGCTCCCAAATACTAATTCCTTTTTTTTAAAGTTTTCTATTTATGTGTACAAGTTTGTTCAAAATCATGATCATAGGACTTAGGATGCAGATTTAGTGTGAGGATAAACATAAAAAAGAAGTGCTCGATGATACGTGTTGTTAATAGCATCATTTAATCTTATGATTTGTCAAATCTAAGGTGGTGTCCAAGGCTATCAGCTCAAACATTCAGATTACAAGCATTGCTTTGGTGAAATAGATGTTGTTTAACCTTTTGGTATCACACTAAACCTAATGTGCAAATTGAAAACTAAATTAACTTGCAAGAATTAGAAAATTATTCTAATTTCAGAAATTGAAAGTTAACTACAAGTGCAGGAATTTAAAACTACTTCAAGGACTTGGAATGGAAAACTAGTTATAGTTGCAGAAATTGAAAGAACATAATTGAAATTGCTCAAACTGAAACACACATGCTGAACACCTATTAGTGTCCTATTATAGGAGGTCATTAAGCTTTTATTATAGTAGTTTTCAACAAAATAAAAGTGTTGGAACTTGGAAAAGCTATTTAAAGCAGGAAAAATAGGGGATAACAAAAATGTTGCAACTACAAATAATGAAAATAGGGAAAACAATGGAAACACAGGTCTATTCTACTTTTGTCAGATGACACACACTTGCTACATAAAAATATAACTAAAAACATGAAATCACCACATTCACTCAAAATAGAAGTTTATACATTCAATCAACATGAAATGGAAATTGACAAACAATCTATTAATTTTGTTGCAACAAAGTTACATAAAAACCTATCATAGTCCTCCTCCTAGGCTTGAAAGTGGGCCCAAGCTTCCTGATCCATAAGAAGGTGGAAAATCACTCCTTAAATAATTAACACTCACACTTGCTCATGAATAAAAATTGATAGAGGGATTGCACTTTTATTAGCTCATAAAAAGCATTACAATGCTATAGGAAAAATCTTGCTACAAGTTTTACTATCTGCTATTACTCTCTACTCACTATTCTAATAGCTCAACCAATCGAGGGAGCTATGTTATTTATCCTATTACATATTCCCCATGCTAAAATTAGCTATTTCCTATTTTTACAATGATTTGCCAATCAATTCTCAAACTGATTTAGTCTAGTTTAGGATAGTGTATGCTGCAATAATGGTTATTTGTCCTTGAGATGCATCTCCGGTGGTGGGAGTGCATTTGAAATGGTAGAAAATAGTCTTGTACACCTGTTTCTACCTTAAAATACCTTTTACCTACCTTTTTGGATGTTAAAACCTCCATTTTATTAAAATTGGCCACTTTTCCCCTTCATTCCAGAGCTTCTTCGGAATATCAGACTATCGAATAAACTTTATGCTTAGCTATACTAAAAATATCTGACAAAGTAGGTTTAACCAGATAATACATTTTTCATATTCCTCAGGAGATATTTCCAATAATTTTCACACACCTTGGTTGACTAATTATAGGCCCTGCCATTCATTGGCAACTAGTTGAAATTTATATGGCAATTTCCTGCTTTTCTAGTTTAGCTGCACAATTTTAAGAAATTGGCACTCCCTTGCAATTCAAACTAATTAGAAAGCAGGAATATTATTCAATTATCACCATGAAGATCTACATCTCAGCATACATTAATTTGCTATTGAAATTACATATTTTATGCACTAAATAACTAAACTGGAATAATGCAACAATGTTGCATAATTGTCCTTGCTCTGTTATACCTTATTGTTGTCCATTTACACCATGTGGAAATGCTTCTAAATAGGTTAGATGTCTTATTTAGTCCCTCTAAACTTATTCCATCCATTTTCTCATGCTTTACTTAACAACTTCAAGGTGCTCCTATAAAGTGACAACTTGCTAGTTTTTGTATGGCTATTTTCTGCAGATTTCCAGATTTTATGACAGTCTTGGGAATTTGAATCCAATTTGGATTTCAAACAAGTTTAAGGGTGGGAAAACATTCAAACACCATTGTGAAGTTAATGGACATCAGCATACAACATTTGGCCAATTGAAATGCACATTTTATTTGCTACTTAATCAAACTGAAACAGTGCAGAAAATGTGCATAAAACTGTAAAATAGAGTAATATATTCCTAAACATTTTAACCATGCAAACACTAATATATAATGCATTAAAACCATATAAATTAACATAAATAACATAACATAAGGTTTATGTGGTAGTTTGAAGTAACCAAAAACATGTCATGGATGAGGTAATTCCTAGCCTCATCATTCTCCCCCAACCTAATCTAATGCATGCCCTCATGCATTCTATAGGGCTATAGAAGCACATAGGTCCATTTCTTGATTCCATATCTTCCAAAATAGCACATTCCCTGTATAGTATCCTCTGCTCTTCTGCAGCTGCCTGAGCCAATCCTAGAACTGGTCATCCGGTTGAGGATCACTATCAAGGTAATAAGGAACATGGGTGATAATAGTAGGCAATATATACCTTAGACCTATCCACTGATGTTCCAATGTGAGGATGGTTTGCATCACACCTTCTGCTCTTCTCATGGACCATAACAAGTTGGTTGGTGAGATAGGTTCCTTCTTTTGCAGTGATATTGGCAATTCTACCCACCTGGCCTTATAGGCTGATAAAGCATCTGTAAACTTTTTTGCACAGAACATCTGAAAACCAGTCATGCAATCCTTAAGATTATTTAGATAAACAAGCCTAATTTTTGGTTTGCTCATCATAGTAAAATGTTGACTGGTGGGGATCTTATGATTTGGTTGGATATGTCTTATCAACAACTCAACTTTCAATTCAGTCTCCTTATTCTGCTTCTCTTCTTGGTCCTAGTATATTTGATTTTGCAATGTGGACACAAAAGACCTTAATTGAACATCCCCTATGAAAATATGAGGTAGGAACTCCACATCCTCTGGCATGAGATACTTATGTAGGAATAACTCACACATTAAATTTTTCTATTCTTCTGGGCCATGCAGGTAAGCATCCAAAAATTCTCCACTAGTGTCCAAGTTGTAGGAGAGTTTTAAATGAATTCTCATGATCTTCCAATGAAGGTACTTTTCTTTCAAAATCAAACTATAAAATCTAGCTGGATTTCGACATTGAACTAAGTACTCTGTAACCTAGCAGAGATACTGTAACTGCCCCTGTAACTTGTTTATTTTTGCATTTTTAGATTCAACCCGCTGTTATAATGGTTTGAGTGTTGCAATCTGGGCTTCTAATTTATGACACTTTAATGCCTAGTATGCAATATCCTTATTATACTTAACCAAGGGAACTATTTTTGGGGGCTTAACTATCGGTTGGTTCTTTGGTAACATATTAAATTGCATCCCTAACTCTGTTGTTTCATTTTGATGCAAATTTGATGGAAAAACTTGTTCAGGGAGCTGGTATAAAATTGAACTTACTAGTAATGCAACCTCCTGAACATCTACGACCTCCTCTATAGGTGATGGCTATTCTTCCTACTATTATGGGATATCAGATGTGCACTCTACATTTTTTGGTTTAATTCTGTTCTTTCGCTTCATTGTCTGAATTCACTCCCATCTGTTACAACCTCACTTTTGCACTTATCACACTACAATTTCTTCTGTATTTACCTTCTAATTTTGCTGTAACTCTGGTTCTACACAATTTTGTAATTTGAAACCCATGCTCATGACTTTTATGATTTGAAACTACAGTGATTACAAGGTATGTCATTGAATTCTAGAAGCGCTTGAATCAACTACAAAAGGTGGTGCAGAATACAAAAAATATTTGGTACATTATGGGTGAATGTGTGGCAGACTATCATTCGTTGCTTTTCCAAATTTTCAATTTGTAGAACATGCATTTCGGGTGATGAGATTGTTCAGGCACTGATACTCTACTGTTGGTCACGGATTAGTCGAGTTGGAAGATCATAATTGGTGGTGACTCATCCTGCTCCGTAGACAACGAATACAGATTGCATTGATCTCCATACTCTTGCTTGTTGAGGCGTTGTGATCGAATGGCGTGAAGATTGTAAAAGAAAATGAGGCATCCATTTTCCATCAAACCCTGATTCAACAACACTTGGAAAAATGCAACATGTGACCCTTGGTACTTACGCTTTGACCTTCATGCCTGCTCGGATGATGTGGTAAAACAAACAAATTTCCTTACCCTTTTTATGCATGTGCCACGTGGAACTTTGAATTTCAAAGTCTACCATGAATTTTACATTTCAAACCTACCCATTTCTCATTTCGAAGCTTAAAAACTCATTCCGGAGCGTTTTGTATTTTCCTGTCATTTTTTCAAATAATTTCTCATTTCGAAGATGTTCTCATTCCGAAGATCTAAAAATTTCCACTATAAAATAAAAAAAACTACATTTTTCTCCCGAAGCTTGGTATCATTATGAAGCTCTATGAAATATCTGCATGGATATGTAATCAAATTTGTGCCTAATTTCATGGGGCTGCCACTTTCACCCATTTTTCTTTTTCTGCCCATAAAAACCTGCAATTTGTAGAATAGCAAGAATTCCCCTTTGTTTCTTCTGGACAGGTTGGATGTTTTTGGATTTGCCAAACCCTATGAATTTTTTTATGCTAACTAGTGATTTAAACACACTACATACTAAATGCCTACAATGATAAAAAATGCAAGAAACACATACCTGATTTAAACAATTATCATACACTCTACCGTTGGCTACTTTTGTTGATTACTAGATGATTTTTCTGAAATCAAACAAAAACAAGTGCAACTGGTGAAAATTTTATAGTGGTGGAACAAAAGTGGGTGGATCAAGGTAATGCACGCTGAAAAACTGATTTTCATGCAAGCCAATTGAAAAGCACCTCTAAGGAGGTTTTCAGTACTTAATTATTCAAAATTTTCATCATTCTTTTTCATCTTCCTCTTTTTTGTTATCTCATTTTTTCATCATTTTTTTCAATTTTTTTCACCAGAAGAGGCTGCCATTTCTAGTTTTCAACCAACTTATGTCTTTTTTAGGGGCTTCAATGAGATAGAATGTATCTCATGAGGCTGCAATGAGAGAAAATGTCTCTTATTCTTATTTGGATAAGAACAATCCTTATTCTGCAAAAAGCACATCAATTTTTTTGTATGAAAACATTTTTTTTCTGCCTGAAAGCAACAACAATGATGCAACCTTTCTTTCCAGATGAGTAGTAAGAATCTTCTTGTGTCATCATTAACTCCTTATTGCTAGAAATGAAGCATTGAATTCATTGTTCCTCCTCCCTGCTAAAATTGATGCATGTCCTCATGTATCCTCATTTTGTGGGATATGCCTTGTGCTACAATTTTTTTTTTCATTTTTTTCAATATTCAAAAAATATGATCATTTGGAATCTTTATCATAAGAGGAAGCCTCTTCTATCATATGCAAGTTTTATTGTGGGAAATATCGAGCAAATTCCACCTTTGTTAGTGATTTATGGTACAACTATAAACAATGTCCATTCACCACTAATGTCCTCCTTAAATCATCAATTGAATAAATTTGAACAACTTCATTCTCAAACTCCTCTAGTTCATCCTTGTTGCTCTTGATGTGATCATCATGCCACATTCTCCATTGTTGTTGAATGAACTCTGTTTGGTGAAGTGCCTCCAACCAAATTTCATCCAATGCATTCAATTGCAAAAATTATTTGTTTTTTACCTACAACAACTCAATACCAACTTCTAAATATGTATGAAGTGTTAGTAAAGCATGAGGATGTTGTATCAATGTATCAAACAATTTTGCTTCCTAGTGATTAGTCAACCAACTATTGATGTTCAATGGTTGTTTTGGCTGCATTTCAATTTGTGTCATACCAGGATGTATTGAACTGATTCTTGGAAAATGATGCATTAATAAATTAAGAGAGCAATGGTGTGGTGGAAAGGAATGAAAAATATGTGTATCTTTATCAAAAAAATTCTTGAAGGAATTAACTTTGATAAATGGAAATGAAAAGATGAGAAAAGATGATGCCATCCATGTGGTAAATGAAGAAAATTGTTTTGTATTGGAATGGGTGACAAATTTTTAGAATTCTATTTTTCATCATTCCATAGTAATTGTTGAATAGTAATTGGTTCATCTTTAAGCTTTGAATTTTGAATATTTCCAGCAAAAACACACTTTTTGGATAAATCCAACTCTTCTACATTACCCTTTACAACTATGGAGGCCAAAGTTGCAATGTTCTTTTCATTTTCCTTATATGTTCTAAGAAATTGTGGACTTCTTGGACAATCATACTTAGGTGGAATAAGTTTTCCTACAAGCAATTCTACTAATTTTCCACCTACTTGCATGGTTTCAGGATATACTTTCTTCTTTTTTCTTGGTTTCTTAAAACACATTTCTTGAACAATCTTATTAATGATTGGTACATCTTTAATAGATTGAAGTAAAGGGATTTTAACAAAATATGATTTCAAAGATGTCATTTTTAATGTCTCAAATTGTTCAGGAGATGATACTTTCTTTGATGAGTTATCTTGTGGGAGGTTTTCTTTTTCTTCTTGATATTTTAGTGTAGATTTGTTTTCATGTTCATTTTCTTTAACTCTCATTGCTACAGTGATAAGTGGAATAGGTTCAAGAAGTGGTTTTCTTGAACACAACTGAGTGTTATCACAGTCCCTAGCATTTATTATGGTTGTATTTTTTGATTCAACCATAGAGACAAGGGTTGTCTGTTTAACAATGTTGGGATTGACCATAGGTTGAGCTGAAAACAGAGGTTGTTTTGCTTCTTCTTGTTGTTGTCCCTGAGAGAAATTAAAAGTATGAGTAGGTAGCAAATTTGATTTCTATTTTTTAATAATGTTGTTGCTCTTTGTATAGTTTTTTTTATTGTACCCATTGATATCCTTGTAGTTTTAGTTGCAACCATGGTGGATGTTGTTGATTCCATTGTTGTTTCATCCAACCATGTTGAGACCACTCTTGGGAATATGCCCATGGTGGTTGACTCCAACATTGTTGAAGTGGACCTGAAGTAGACCATGGCATATACCAAGGATTATTTCCCCAATGTGCAGGAAATTGAGAAGTATTATGATATGGAATCTTAAGAAAATTATCCTCTTACCTTTGTCCTACAAAATTGAACTCTTTCATAGGTTGAGATTGTTTTTCAAAGATACTTTTGATTTATGGTAAATCCTTTTTCACAAATGCTACATGTAGCTAATATAAATATTTTGTTCAAAGGACAGTCATGAAGAGAGTGTTGCTTCTTACATTTTGAACAATAGATGGATGAAGGTTCAGCAGATTCATTATTTTCATCTAATGTTTTATCAAGATGTATAAAAATATCAGATTTTAGATTAACAAACTCTTTCATGCATTCTTTCAAATCATTTGTGTTACTACCAGTTTTGTATTTTCTATGCCTTGAACGAGAATAATTTTTAGAGAGTTCAATGATTTCTTGAAATTCAAGTGTATTTGCATCTCCTCTTCCCAAAATATCCAATACATATCTAGATTTATCTTGCAGTCCTCTTAAGAATATGACTTTGCAAATTTTAGGTTCAACACTTCCACATCTCTTATGAACAAAAGAAAATTTGTCTAAATAATCTTCTAAAATTTCATTTTCCTCTTGTTTCATTCCAAGAAATTCATTGTTTTGATTCTTGACTTGATAATATTCTTGGTATCTCTCCAAAAATATATTTTCCATCTCATCCCAAGTTCTAATTGAATCAGGTGCTAAGGTGATAAACCATCATAGGGTTGATTCTTTAAGAGTGGAAGGAAACAATTTGAGTTTTTGATTGTCATTAGTGTAATCATGAGCTTGACATACAATCTTAAACTCAAACAAAAACATATCAGGGTCTTCAGATGTAACTCCCTTAAAAGTTGGTAACATTGAAGGTGAAATGACCTTCATGGGAGCATTTTGATTAGGATCTAATTGAATGGGATTTTGAAAAGTTTTAGCAGGTGTACTAGTTGCACTAGGGTGGAGCACATTACTGGCTCTCCCTAGATTCTCTTATGAGCCTACCATTATGGGTTCCCAACAAAAATTATAAATCCTATTAAATTGTCCTGATTGTATGGATTTGTCAAGAGAAAGTGGTGTTGAACTACTGATTTTTCCTCCTTGTAATGATTTATCAAAGGATCCTACAGTTCTTGAAATAGATGATTGTGATTCTTTGAAAATTCCAACATTTTTGGAAATCATAAATTTAGATAAATTTGACATAGTTTCAACCTCTTGTGAAATTTTTCTTCCTATGGTTTCTTGCTATGCTTGTTTTCTAAATGTTTTGAAATGCAACTATCAATAATTGTTATTTATACCAGCTATTACATTCAGATTTTACTCTAAAGTTCACAACTTAGCACAATAACAACTATTTGACTACTTTTACCCTCTAACAACACCGTGTTCCCCGAAAACGGTGCCAAAAATGATGTGTGTCATTAATAGCATCATTTAATCTTATTATTTGTCAAATCCAGGGTGGTGTCCAAGGTTATCTATGATAGAAGGTTAGGGTAGATTACAACTCAGACATTCAGATTACAAGCATTGCTTTGGTGAAATAGATGTTGGTTTAGCATTTTTGGTGTCACACTAAACCTAATCTGCAAATTGAAAACTAAATTAACTTGCAGGAATTGAAAACTAATTCTAATTTTAGAAATTGAAAGTTAACTACAAGTGTAGGAATTTAAAACTGCTTCTAGGACTTGGAATGGAAAACTAGTTACAGTTGTAGAAATTGAAAGAACATAATTGAAATTGCTCAAACTGAAACACACATGTTGAACACCTATTAGTGTCCTATTATCAAGCTTCTATTATAGTATTTTATAGCAAAATAAAAGTGCTAGAACTTGGAAATCTATTTAAAGCAAGAAAAATAGGGGATAATAGAATTGTTGTAAATTTATGCTAAACTACAAATAATGAAAATAGGGGAAACAATGGAAACATAGGTCTATTCTAATTTTATCAGCTGACACACACTTGCTACATAAAAATATAACTAAAAACATGAAATCACCACATTCACTCAAAATAGAAGTTTGTACATTCAATCAACATGAAATAGAAATTGACAAGCAATCTGTTAATTCTACTACAACAAAGTTATAGAAAAACCTGTCATAGCAGTCCTCCTCCTAGGCCTGAAAGTGGGCCCAAGATTCCTGATCCAGAAGAAGGTGGAAAAGCACTCCTTAACTAATTAACACTCACACTTGCTCATGAACAAAAATTGACAAAGGGACTACACTTTTATTGGCTAATAAAAAGCATTACAATGTTGCAAGAAAAATCCTACTACAAGTTTTACTATCTGCTATTACTCACTACTCACTATTCTAATAGCTCAACCAATTGAGGGAGTTATGTTATTTATAATATCCTATTACATATTCCTCATGCTCAAATTAGCTATTTGTTATTTTACAATGATTTGCCAATCAATTCTCAAACTGACTTAGTCTAGTTTAGGACAATGTATGCTGCAATAATGGTTATTTGTCCTTGATATGCATCTCCAGTGGTGGGAGTGCATTGTAAATGGTGGGAAATAGTCTTGTACACCTGTTTCTACCTTGAAATATACTTTTCCCTACCTTTTTGGGTGTTCAAACCTCCTTTTTATTAAATCTGACTACTTTTCCCCCTCATTCCGGAGCTTCTTCAAAATATCAGGCTATGAAACAAACTTTATGCTCAGCTGTGCTAAAAACATTGAAAAAGTAGGTTTAACCAGATAGGACATCTACCCTATCCCTCAGGAGATATTTCCAATAATTTTCACACACCTTGGTTGACTAATTCCAGGCCCTACCATTCATTGGTAGCTGGTTGGAATTTATATGGTAATTTCCTGCTTTTCTAGTTTAGTTGCACAGTTATAAGAAATTGACACTCCCTTGCAATTCAAACTAATTAGAAAGTGGGAAAATTATTCAATTATTACCATGAAGATCTACAACTCAGCATACATTAATTTTCTACTAAAATTACATATTTTATGCACTAAATTACTAAACTGGAACAATGTTGCACAATTTTCCTTGCTCTGTTATACCATGTTGCTATCCATTTACACCATGTGGAAATGCTTCTAAATAGGTCAGATGTCTTCTTTAGTCCCTCTGAATTTATTCCATCCATTTTCTCATGCTTTACTTAACAACTTCAAGGTGCCCCTATAAAGTGTCAGCTTGTTTAGTCCCTCTGAATTTATTCCATCCATTTTCTCATGGTTGTTTTCTACAGATATCCAGATTTTATGACAATCCTGGGAATTTAACTTCAATTTGGATTTCAAACAATTTTAAGGGTGGGAAAACATTCAAACACCATTGTGAAGTTAATGGACATCAAAATACAATATTTGGCCAATTGAAATGCACATTTTATTTGCTACTTAATCAAACTAAAATAGTGCAAAAATGTGCAAAAAATTGTAAAACAAAGTAATATGTTCCTAAACATTTTAACCATGCAAACAATAATATATAATGTATTAAAACCATCTAAATTAACATAAACAACATAACATAAGGTTTATGTGGCAGTTTGAAGTAACCAAAAATATGTCATGGATGAGGTAATTACTAGCCTCATCACTCAATTAGTCTAAATAGGTTGTTTGTTGTGTGTTTCCATGCTTTTTTGCTTTTCAGCAATTAATATAAGAATAAATCACATTTATGAAACTTAAGTTAAAGTTATAAAATTCATTTTAGATCATAATAAGAAAAACAGTTTCATTTTAGGCATCAAATAAAATTGCATGTAGTTTGCATTATAGGATAAATTATTTTGTGCATTATTTCTTGGACCCTTTCCTAAAATAAAAAGCTACATTTTTGTTATCCTAGGAGTAGTTTCATACAAAAGCAAGAATCATTTTTAGGGTAGATTTATTTGTCTGCATTTGTGCTTTTTGCATTTAGTTTTACAGTACATTTTTAGTTATTGCAATAGTTTATCTTTAAAAAATCCAAATATAGGTGCATTGCAAATTTAACGCGTCAAATTCTTCCATCCGATACTTGGAGTGAGTCCTAAACCACTCCAAGTGAACCCTTCAATCCCTCAAGCCCTTGAGTGTAGAGAAACATAGCCACACAGTTACCTTGGATTCCAACAGATCTATCGAGAATCATCTATGTAGGTTATTTTCCCCCTCTACATATTTAGTGAACCCAACATGAACATGTCCTTAGTGGCCATTTATGAATCCTTTTCCTTTTGTCCTTTTTATTTTTATTTTTATTTTTAAATTGTAAACAAGACAGAATAAGACCACACAATTTTGTTTGTTTAGATTACAAAAACTAAAAAAAACCTTAATTAATTTTTTTATACCTTTTTTTTAGTTTTGGACCTTCTTTTGTTTATACTATGGCTCACATCCTTAGGAATAAATAAAATATTTTAGAGGCCAATGATAATCCTTTGTGGAATGAGGATGATCATGTCAATAGGGAGAACCCAAATGTAGACAAAGAAGAGGATGTAGAAACTCATGATAATTTTTATCCCATAGAAAGGCCTCATAGTTAGTTAAATTTTAACTAAATATGACCATAGGATGAACTTCTATAGATAAAACAAATAAGTTTTATATGTAATATTGCAAAAAATATCCACTTTGATGAAGCTAGCACATCCCATCATCAAGCCAATTCTGATCAAAATATTTAAAATAATCTATTGTTTCAATCTTTTCATGATGTTAATCCTTTCCACAACCCCACATATACTATTATAACAACCACAAACATTGGAGAAATTTCACAACCTCCTCTAATAAGTAACATGCCCCAAAATAACACACGATTTCCTTGTCATTACATCCCTTCTTCTAATGTAAATAATATTCCTCCTTTTAACAACTATTCTTTTGTTCCATCAATTGTAAATCACATCCCACAATAATATGCTATCCAAAATATCCCAATCCAACCTTAACCAAGCATCCTTCCGACAACCTATGTATAATAACTCACCTTTAGAAAACCTTGGGGTAAACATGTCAATTGCAACCCATGTTGCGTTGCACAATAACAACCCAGACATTCACATTTTAACAACTATAGTGAAACATATGGCATTATGAATGGATACACTACAAGTGCAAAATTTCACTTACTCATACAAGGAAATGTGCAACCAACCTTTAGATCCCATAGTAGCCTCTAGACCTTACCCTAAGCACTTCCCTACACCAATATTACCCATTTACAAGGGAACAAAGGACCCTATAGAACATTTAAGGATGTTTAGGACATGTCATGATATCATTTATGATGATATGTTGTTACTAAAAATGTTCTCTAAGAGCCTTGGAGGTATGGCTTTGGAATGGTACTATCAACTACCCTACCATTCCTTAAGAAATTTTGAAGAAACAACCGAGTTGTTTGTTCAACAATTTGGAGCCTATGTGGAAAAATGAGCAACCTTGCAAGATTTATACCTCCTAATACAAGCTAAAGATAAAAGTTTTTTATATTTTCTATCTCGGTGGAGGAGCTTAGTTGGAAGATTAAGAGATACCCCACCTCCCTAAGAAATGTTAGAGATGTCCATCAACAATTTACAAGAATAAATTTATTATGAGCTACAAACAAAAACTATCACTTCCTTTGAAGAAGCATTAGATCTAGCTAGAAGAGTTGAGAAAGCCCTTATAAGAAGGGGTCAACTTAAAAAAAGGAAAGAAAAAGAAAGGGTGTCAAAGACCCAATATAAGAATAAGCATGTAGTTGGTGATGGGGTAACAAATAATAGACATACTAACAATCAACCAACTCAACAACCCCAAAGGCATAAATTCAACATCCAACCAACCCTGTAGACCACCCTTAGTCTTGAGGAACCCCAAAAATAAGACAAGTGTAGATAAACCCACTCTAGTCTTAAAACCTCAACCTATAGTCTCATTCGATTTACAACAATGATTAGCTAGTACCCCAACCAAGATTTCCCTCTTAGAGCTTTTACATACTTCTCCTATTCATAGGAAAGCCATGGTCAAGCTCCTAAGTCAACAATTTGTCATGCAAAACATTCCCCCTAATAACTTAGCTAATGTTGTAGGTGCTCTTGGGATTCACCGCATATCTTTCTAAGGAGATGACCTTCCTAAATCAACCTTACAAGGGGATTATCCCCTTTACATTACTGCATATATTGGGGAAAAGTTTATCAAGAGAATCTTGGTAGACAATGGTTCCTCCCTCAACATATGTAGTTATAAATTCTTCCAAAATTTTGGACTAAAGGAGGAAGACTTAACTAAATCAAACATCATCATCAAGGCTTTTAATAATGAATCCTAAAATGCTTGTGGCATCATATTCCTTCCTCTTAGGATAGGACCCAATATTCTAGATACCTTATTTTACGTAGTATCATGCCCAAAATATTTAATCTTCTTCTTGGATACCCTTGCATTCATGCAATGAGGATTGTCCCTTCTACTCTTCACCAATATCTCAAATATGAGTTCAAAAATCAACTTCTCACTATCTCGGGTGACCCTCACCCATTCCAATACTATTCAATGGTTGAGCAAACCCAACCAAGCATCAATTTATGTCCAATGGTTTCTCTTCACAAAATTTCTTCTTCTTCTTTATATTATCCATCTCAAAAAAACCAAAAAGTTTAATTTTTTCGAATTAGTAAGGAATTGCTAACCATTTTTTCATAACAAGATAAAGTCAATCAACTAGTTCAAATCCCTCTTCTCAATATAGAAAAGTTACCAATTTCACCTCGAACCATGGGTCTCACCCCTAAAAGGGTGAAGTAGCACATATTGGCATGTGTACCTTTTTCTACGCAAGAACGTCCTATGAAGAGAAAATTGATGGTAAGAATCCCTCCCCCATAGAAAGAACCTTTGCCCACTACTACCTATCCAATGACTACCCACTACCTAAGAAGATCTTTTCTAGTATGGGATATGAAGTTAAGGGCTTGGGGCCTCAAAAACAAGGCATAATAAATCCCTTAGAAGTTGAGCTATGGCCTGGGAGATGTGGCATATCCTATGTCTCTAATAGAAACAAATACTTACCAATCGATAATGATCAAGTCATTACTTATGCCAAATTCATAGATCATCATGGCTTAGAGTGGAGTGATGAGGATGAGGGACCACTTCTCACTCCACAATGTTGTTCTGTAACATTATAAACTTAGTCCATCTTGAGTTGATCATGACCCTAAGAGAGTACATTGAAGGCGATACTCTTTGTGATGTGACTGATGAAGATATCCTTTGTAATAACTTCTTCTTTAACAGGTCAGTCCCTTTTGTCGTCCATGTTCAAACTCCTAAGTCTCAAGAGGATCAAGTTCCTATGTCTCCTAAAGATCTTAAGCAACTTGGAGTTATCCCAACCCCTCATCACTATGATGATAAATCCCACATCCTCATTGAGGAGATCCTAGATATTAAAATAGTAATCGAAGAGAACCCTAGACTCCTTAAGTTAGGAAAAATCCTTTCCATGGACGAGCAAGAGCAATTGACCAAGTTATTAAAGAAATTTCAATATGTCTTCGCTTGGTAATATTTTGACATGCTAGGGCTTGACCCCTCCTTAGTCATGCACCACCTAGTGATTAAACCCAATGTCAAACCAGTAAAGCAAAATCTCAAGATGTATCCTAAAATTGCTCTATAAGTCAAGAAGGAGCTCCAAAAACTCCTTGATTTCGGTTTTATCAAAGCTATTGACTATTATTATTGGATATCCAACATTGTTCCTGTAGCCAAGAAGAAAGGAACAATAAGGATATGTACTGACTTTAGGGACATAAACCTAGCCTATCCTAAGGATGACTTTCCCTTTCCTAACATAGATATGATAGTAGATTTCACTGTTGGATATGTAATGCTATCACTAATGGATAGTTTCTCGGGATACAATCAGATTAGGATTATCCCCAAGGACCAGGCCAAAACAACTTTCATAACTCTATGGGAAACCTTTTGTTATAGTCATTCCTTTTGGCTTGAAGTACGTTGGTACCACATACCAAACGGTTATGACTTACATCTTTCATGACTCAATGAATGATATCATAGAGGACTATATGGATGATCTTCTTGGTCATTCCATTAATCAATAAACTCATGCTCAATATTTAAGAAAATATTTGAAAGACTTCGAGAATACAAAGTTCTTATTAAGCCCTCTAAGTGTGTGTTTGGAGTAACATTTGGCAAGCTTTTAGGTTTCATAGTGTCTAGGGCAAGACATTGTTGGAGATTTTTCCTGCATCCTTGGGATAAGTTGTCATGCTACAAGAAAAACCAACTACCAACGAGCAATTACAGGCTCTAGTTGACCTGCCTCTTTAACCTAGGAATAAAGTTCTTAATATTTTCTAAACAGACCAGGTATGGTAAGGAAACCCTTGAGGTGAACTTAAATTTTTAACATTTTATGTTCATGCTCTTCTAGATTTATGGTGGTGAGTTAAAGTTTTTATAAAGTTGACCAAGCTAAAACAATAATAGTTCAATTATACCTTATGTATGACCAGTGCCTTAATCCTTTGGGCTATTATAGCAAGATTTAATAACAATTTAGTGAAATAGAAAGAATGGGGAAAAGAAAGAATTGGTGCAATTACATTCATTCGAATATCATAATAAACATAATAGTTGACCAACGAAAGAAACGTTCATTATACATTCAAATAATGTAACCCATAATGAAGACACACAAAACTAATGACAAAGATATAATAGGAAAGAAGCCTAGAATTGTATTAATATGATAATTGATTACATGAAGAGTTGGCTTGAATTTACCATTAAACTCTTTTAAAGATTAATACAATAAAAATCCTCATTCGAATATTGTAACAAGGATTTTTCACTCTCTCGTTCCAATCTGGTAACAGTCAAGTCTCTAGACCTCTAGCTCAATAATCTAGAAATAATCTCAGCTTCTTGGGCACTTTCCTATAAAAACCTGCACAAAAATGGGAAGAATAAGGGATGGAAAAATAAGAAAGACAAAAATGGAATACAATAGCAAAGAATATGACACTAAAGTATACCTCTTAGAAAAAATAGGCTATGTCAAAATCTTGATCCTTTTTCTTGTCGTGAATGTCCTTCTTATAGCTACAACGACTCTATAACTATCAAAACTGCTCTAATATAGACTCTCTATTTGGTGTCATCTCCTGCATTACCATTGGCTAGGTGTGTTATAGCCTATTATTAGCTGTCTCAAAATTAGAATTTATCCTTTATATACCAAAATTTGGTTAAGCTGTCATCCACTTGGTCCTTATTGTTTAACTTTGCCCTATGACTTTCTCTTTTCCTTTTCCTTCCTTTGTGGATCCCATGCTGCCACTAGTCACCATTGACATTCATTGGCTGGATTCTTTGATTTTATCTTTTTCCTCTTGCTTGAATCCAATTAAATATGTGATGTGTATCCACACTTCTTCACATAATATATTTAAATTGGTGATCCTGTCCAATAACCTTATTGCCTTGATCTTATTTTCCTTTAAAGTCATCACCCTATTTTGGAAGAATCTGATCAAATCAAAGGTATCCTTTGACATTTTCAAGAACTAATCTACTAGTTTGTCATCATCTGCTTCCTTGTACTATATGCTCTGAATGTTTGGAATGACCAGGTTGCTGAACCCTTCTGTACTCAGTAATTGGATCATATTGAGGTTGAACTGTGTCGCTCAGGCTGTAATATCTCATTTTCATCTTGGAGATCTTTGATCATAACCTTCCATTTAGGCTTATTGTTCACGTAATTGGTGATATTTTCATGTTCTTCCTAACAATTAAACTTTTTGCCATCCATTGTGGTGATGTGTCAAGAATGAATTTGATCATACTTTGTCATGCACCTTCATAGATTGGTGCAATGACCATAATTATCATGTTTGCTCCCTCCACTAAGGGCTTGATATTTTTATTTTTCTCTATTAGTTCCCTGATATCTTTGCAATATCCATTGATCATTTCTGCATGTTGTTTTATTATGAAGATCATTTTATTGTTGCACTTCTTAATGGGTATAGAAAAATCTCCCTAAGGTTGCTTGCTGGCTAGATGCATTTGTTCTTGAAGTCTCTTGACTTCAGCTAGTAACTTTGCATTCTTATCTTTAAGCCCCTTGTTTTCTAATTGCAAAAGTTCTGCTTTAGCCTTCTAGTTTTCTATTTACTTTTCTATAGCCAAAGCAGTCTATGCATGCACTTGCACTCCATGTTTCAAAAATGTAACTTTGTCTCCTCCTACCTCTACATATCCTATTTCAAGATTTATTGGAGTGATTCCACTCCTTGGGTAGGAATGCTAATCATGGTTTTGCTGGTGGGAAAAGAGCTTGTTGAGGGGATTGAACTTTTTGTTTTATCAGTTGACTGAGCCTTCGTTACCCTCCCTTTCATTATGGCTTGTATATGTTCCTTTTTTTGGAGTGAACTCTATAATTTCTTTTCTTTTAACCAGGTTGATGCTCACAATTTCACCAGTACTCATCCCAATTCTAGCTCTCTTGCGAGGGGGAGAGTTGGAAGGGTTGGGAACATCTATTTGGTAGTATTTGAATACATCAAAAAATCCTCCACTTTTATATAATTTTTCCCAAGCCATCGCATAAATCTTAATCTCTGTCATTTACCTTGAAGGCTACACGTACCACCTAGGGTGAACCTGTGACCATCTGCTATAAGTGTTGTAGGATCATCAAAGTTATTGCCAAGATTTCAACTATAAATTGGCTTGGTGTAGCAGAGGCAAGGACAATCTCTTTCTCTTTGTCCATGTTTGGAGGTCGAGGAGGAGTTGTGGCATTAGGAGTACCTTCTGTCACTTGGGTCGCCACCTCAATAAGGATTTTAATTTGTTTAGGTTATTGATAAATAATTTCTGTGAGGGGATCTACGAAGTCCTCTAGAGGTATGTCAAGTACCTATGGTATTATTTTATCCACTATGGTATCCCTTATCAGTTTGAGATCTATGGGATAGTATCCCATCGTATTTATATGAGTATATACCCTTGTTAGATTTTTTTTGTTCTATATTTCTTCTAATTTCACCCCATTATTATAGACCCACAAAAGATTATCTTCAAATTCACATTTTTTGTGTGTGAGAGGTTTTGGTTTGATGACATCCTCCTTGTAATGCCTGTCGAAATCATATGACATCCATGTGATTTTTTCAAAATAGTATGAATCTATTTTTGGCAAGGCTTTCATTAGACTAGGATATCCCCAATAAACATACTATCCTATTTTTCTTGACGTGGTGACCCAAGGAATCCTTATCTGTTTCCTCCTAAACCTCAATTTGGCTTCTTCTATAGATTGTCTTACTATCTCCAAGGTAGCCAGTGATTTAGGATAGAAAGTGGGTAAAGCCTTGGGTGGCAACTTGGCCCCATATGTTCTGATGAAGCTAAAGTTTTTTGTGAGAAAAAAGTCTCTAGCCTTCTTTTCTTCAAGATATTTCACTATGCCTGGGCTCATTCTAGGGGGTTCTTTCTCAGTGATCACATGATATATGGCTATCAAAAATCTGCCACAAAATTCTGAAAAAGTGGAGGTACCTTCATATATGTATGGTAACCTATCTTGAACGATTGCTCTTGGCACACCTCCTAATTAGGTAATTAAGCTCTCTTTGAATTGTTCAACAATCAAATGGATTAGAAAAGAGTAATGGGAGAAGTAGGGCATGAAATATTGATTCTCTTTTATTGCCTTCTATAATTCTTTGAACTCTTTGTCTATTATGTCACATATTATATCTTGTCATCTATAAATCAATAATCTCCATGTCTTGTCACATTGCACTATTAGGAATATGATCTCTGCACTGATCCAATTTATGTCCTCAACTCCCATGACTATGTGAATCATGTCGGCATAGTATTTCGTCCACTTGTGAAGTAAGGATTTGTGGATGGGAAATTCTGTTGAAACTAATTTGTCATAGTTGAACTTTCCATAGAAGGTGATACTGATCATGTGTTCAGCCTATGTTGATACTACTGCCACATCATAGACCAGTTTCATCGTTTTTAGTCTAAAGACTTGTTTGATCCTTTTTGGTGTAATTCTATATATAGGTTTATTTTTTCCATTTACTATGGATCTGGTACTTGCATTATATGATACAACCAACCATGATAACAATTATGGGGAGAAGTGCACCCTTGGGCACAATAGCTTCACCAAATTGGTCCTCCACTTATTGCAACGAGGACTGCTCTTATCTTTATCTGCATGTCTTCTTGAAAATATTTTTTAGCAAATGTTGTGGGCGTTTCCATTCCTATGTTCTCGATTAAAAATAGAATTCAGCAAGCTCTTCCTCACCCCATACTTGCTTCGAGGGTTTCTTTTTTATCATTTTCTTAAAAGATATTTTTTCTTCTAAAATCTCAACCTTAGTCTTGCATGCAATCGTACTTGAATAGGCTATGGTCTAAATCTCTGTGATTGGGTTCTTCGGCTCTATCTGGTCCAAGGATACTCTTAGCTCTATAATTTTCTCACTACTATTAATGTGTTTTTAAACTAGTTTGTGCACAAAACATCATTAATGTTGCACCAACTATCATTGTACTACCGCTAAACTTGGTTCACCACCTCACTCTCTATAACGGTTGACCTATCATGAATCATTGTCTTTTAGTTGATTTGCATAACTGATCATTTGATCATACATATGTTTGATTTTGAATCATCCAATTAACTCATGTTGTATTAAAGCATGCACCTAGATAGATCCAAGTAAAAGGTTCATAGTTGTCTTGTGTACCTACAACTTCTTGATTGGCTCCCTACTGTGTCAACAAAATCATCATCAATTCGAGTACCTTGTTGGCTTTCTTGAATGGGGATCCAAAAGATCTTGCTTCAGTAAAGTGTTGCTCCAATCGTGTAATAGATAGACTAATACTTGTTGTGGATTTCAAGACACGTGTGCTTAGGTGACCATTGGTGGTTGATCAGTCGATCCATGCTTTAATTACTTTCCTTGCAAATATTTTTGGTCGATAGTTCATTGTGATTTGATCGAAGCTTTATCATTTGCTGATTGGACATTTGATCGGTTAGCCCTCATTGTCTATCAGTTTTTGGTCGATGGTCCCTTCATAATTTTGTATGAATGGTGATTTTGATTGCTTGTTATTAACTCTTCAACTGAGTAACCTAGAGTACTCTCGTACGTGTTACGTTATAAGCCAAACTTTATTGGGGGGGTCAACATGATAATGACATTATCTAAATCAAAATGCATGCAAGAATTAATGTTACGCGTACCTTGCTCATTTTACCTTTATTTTGTCTAGTTCATCTCAACCGTCCATCTCACTCGATTGGTAACCTTCAACGGTGGTGATTTGGTCAATCGATGACTTCAAAAATTTATCTCTTCTCGATTGATAGTTCTTTTCTCCTTTGCGTAGGCCATAGATAGCAGGATTTCCTTTGGTCAAAACCTATTGGTCCTATATAAACTTGTTAGGATTAGGAAAAAGATAACATTAGTATTCAATTAGGGGGAAATATGTTAATGACCCTTTTTAGGAGGAAAACATTATCACAGGTTAACTATACACGTTTCCTCTCTTTATTGGTTGATACGTTCGGGGCGTCAATCTCTATCATTCTAAGAGATTTTGATAGCTTAGATTCTTACATGCTGCTCTTTTGGTTGATCGAGCATCAGTCGACCAATCCATGTCACTTTTCAACCGAATGGCATTGCTTTGAGATTTTCACAAATTTTTATTCTTCTCGAGCTGATAAAATTCGAACATTGATAAAAATCGATCAAAAAGAGCATGAACCACCTTGATATTACCAAGTGGGCTTCTTCGTTTGATCGAAGGGTCTCAAATTTAATGAATCGGTTGACTTTGACTAAGGGATTTGATTGACTTTTCAGTCGATAGGCTTTAGGTCACTTTTTTTTACCATTGATCTTTGTCAAATTTTGGTTGATCAATTTTTTTCATCGATGTGCTTTTGTGCTAGTTTCATTGGCTGATGGGTCGATCGATCGACTGATATCTTCTTCCCATTGACTGAAAGACTTGTTTGATTGGTTATTTGAATTTTTGCTTTTTGGTGATGGCCTTTTGTTTGTCGACCAATCAGTAGATATCTTTTTGATCGGTTTAGCTTTATTTCAATTGATAGCCTTTGCTTTGCTTCAAATTTTTGGTTGATTGGACCAGTAGCTTATAGAATTAGGGAAATGAGAGCAAGGGGCCTCTTAATATTATTTAAAATGATTATTTTACTTCTTAGAGGTGTAAGGTAGTTTCAGATTTTTTTGCAATTGAAGCCATTTCATGAAGGTTGATGGCATGATGACAAATTTACTGAAAGTGAATGAATTAAGCATTTTGAAGGCTTTATCAAATTTTGAAACATTTAAATCTATTGTTATATTTTAAGATGCTTATGGATTTATAACTTGAAATTTAAAATTTTCAATAAACATCACAAAATTTGTGGATCTCTTGTGACCTTCAAAAATTTGAAATTAGGGGTACATTCATGTTGTATAATTTTTGGCTACAACAGGCATCAAAGTAGAATTGACCAAGATATCAGTTATTACTCACATGCCTCCTACCTGTAACCTAATCAAGTTGCATAGCTTGCAAGTAAAACTTCAATCTATTCATCACTTCATATCCCAGTTAGTTGATAAGTGTCAACCTTTCCTTAGGATCCTTAAAAAGGATGTAGAGTTCAAGTAGAATCCTGAGTGTCAAAAATTATTTGATGATATCAAGAAGTATCTCACTTCCCCATATGTCCTTATCCCATCCAACCCAGATAAATATTTAATGTTTTATATAATAGCCACAATCCAAGCTTTGGGAGCTATGCTTGCTCAACATGATGATCAGAACAAGGAGTGATCAATCTACTATATTAGTAGAACCTTCATTAGTTATGGAACCTAGTACACCGCTTTAGAGAAGATTTTCCTATTGTAGTGTTTTCCTCTCAAAAGTTGAGACATTAAATACTTAGCCATAAGACATTAGTAGTTGTAAGGATTGATCCCTTTTGTTACCTAAAGTTGAAGCCCCACCTTTCAGGTAGAACAACCAAGTAGGTCTTAGCCCTTAGAGATTTTGAATTAACCTTTAGAGGTAAAAATGTTATAAAATATCAAGTGATTGTTGACCAAATAGCCACTGCTCCCTTAAAATCCTCTTATTCCTTAGTCATCGAGTTTCTCAACAAGTGTTTGAGCCTTGAAGTAGAAGAGCCCGATTCTTGGTCATTGTTTTTTGATGGAGCTCATTTTTTAAAGAGTTATGGGGTTGGAATCTTTCTAGTTACTTCTTAGAAACAATTGATCCCCATTTCATTCAAGTTGTGCTTCTCTTGCACTAATAATACTACAAAGTATAAAGCCTTGATCCTAGGTATTAGGGAAACCTTAGCCTTAAAAGTTAGGAACCTCTTTGTCTTTGGTGACTCAACTTGTGGTCAATCAAATTAATAAAGTTTATCAAACCAAAGATGATAAACTAGAACCCTACAAGGAAATTGCCACTAAGATCATGTCAACCTTCGATAAGGTAACCATAGAGTCTATCCCTAGATCCTCCAATTGACATGCATATGCCATGGCTGTAGTAGCATCCCTTACCACTTGGAGTTAGAAGATGATCAAGCACCTATTATCATCTGACAACTCTAAGAACCTACAACCCTTAGTTCTAGCTAAATCCCCTTATATGTCTTAAACACCAAAGACTCTCCATCTAAGCCTTGGTACATAGACATATTTAAATTTCTTAAATATGGCATGATGTTTGATGACTTAGATTTGATCTATAAAGTGCCACACTCTGGATTCATCTCTACATATAGATCTATGGATCTTTCTTAATCCTTATGCTTGATTAATTTATGATTTCTTTATGTTAGTATTAATATGATAATTACAACAATAAAGGAAAATAATAACAATAATCTTAGAAAAACATTCACACAGTTCAAAGAGAAACACCAAATTTATGTGGAAACCCTAAAATGGGTAAAACCATGATCAAAGATATTTCTATAGATTTTTATTGAAAAATAATGAATTTATTAAAATCCTTACTATAGTAATAGACTACAATCTTCCCTTCTCCAACTTTTATTTCCCTACTCTGATTGATGAGGCCTGAAAATGCCTCATTTTTACACTATGTTTGACATATAAAAACTGTCATATTATTAAGTTAAATGCCAAATAGTTGATTAGAATATATATTTGTTAAGTGTTTGCATGATTTTATGTTAGGAATACTATATCTCTGTTTTTGACTATTTTCAGCATTTTGTGACTGATTTTGCTTGATTAAGTAGCAAGTAAAAACATGCATTTCAATTAACCAAATGTGGTATGCTGATATCCATTAAATTCACAATGGTTTATGAATGTTTTCCTGCCCTTCAACTTGTTTGAAGTCCACATTGAAGCCAAATTATTAGGACTATCATAAATCTGAAAATCTGAAAAAAATAGCCATATAAAAATCAGCAAGCTGTCACTTTATAGGAACACCTTGAAGTTGTCAAGCAAAGCATGAGGATATGGATGGAATGAGTTCAGAAGGACTACAGAAGACATCTGACCTATTTAGAAGCATTCCCACATGGTCTAAATAGGCAGCAATAGGGTATAACAGAGCAGGGACAATTGTGCAGCACTATTGCACTATTTCAGCATTGTTACTTGGTGAATGAAGTGTATAAATTCAGTAGCAACTTGATGTACTCCTTCATGTTGATATTTGAATAATTTTTCCATGTTCTAATTTGTTTGAATTTGCAAGAAATGCCAATATTTTACAACTGTGCAGCAGAGTTGGAAAATGCAGTAATTTACCATGTAAATTCCAGCAAGCTACCAATGAATGGCAAGGCATGGAATTCACACATGGAGAGGAATGAAGGCTATTGCAATCTGATCCTGAGGGCTAATCCACCTGAGAAATGCAGCTAAAATCACTTGAAGAGCACACAGTTGGTCATTCCGAAGATCTTCGAAATGAGCAGACATCTTTGGAATGAGAAATACAGTCTCTTCGAAATGAGCGGACATCTTCGGAATGAGAAATACAGTCTCTTCGAAATGAGCCACTTATCTTCGAAATGAGAACAGAAAGTGCTTTTTGACTTTTTGACTATTTTTTGACGGTGGAAAAAGGGAAAGAAGGTTGAGAAGGTTAAGGGAAAATATCTCCCATCTGATTTTGTCGTCCTTGCCGTCCAAAGCCACCATTCATGGAAAAGATCAATTTTGATCCTCTTCTAGGATAAACACAGAAATAACTACAGCATAATAGGAAGTTGTTTGCAAGATAGAAATGGCATATTCTGAAGTGAAGAAATATGTGTGAGATATTTCTAGACTTCTCCCATGTACTCCCACCACTGAAGATGCTTTCTAAGGGCCAATGACTACTACTGCAACACAAACTGTCCAGATTTGCATTTATTTTAGATTCAAAATTATTGGCAAATCACTGTAAAGTAGCACATAGGCTGATTTGAGCATGGGATATGTTGTAAATATTTATATAAATAACACAGCTCCCTCCTTGGTTGAGCCAGTTAGGAATTAGAATAGAGGAGAGTTTTCAATAGCAGTAATTAGGACTGTACAACAATTTTTTGTAACAGTTTTTAGCATGTTTTGTCATCAATAAAAGTGTAGTTATTTTATCATTTTTTGTTCTGAGTGTTAATTAGTTAAGGAGTGCTTTTTACCTCCTTCTAGATCAGGAAGTATGGGCCCACTTTCAGATCTAGAAGGAGGGATTTTATGGCAGGTTTTAATCTGTAATTTTGTTGCAACAGAATTAATAGATTGCTTGCCAGATTTCATTTTCTTGTTTTTATTTTGTATTATGTGATTGATGTTTTCTATTATGTTTGTGTACAATATTTATGTGTGTGTCAGCTGAAAAATTAGATTAAACATTTATTTCTTGTTTCCTTTGCTTTCCATGTTCTGTTATTTTTATGTTTCAACAGCTTTCAATTTCCAGTAGATTTCATTTTGTTGTCAATTCCTATAGTAGAAGCTTGACGACCTTTTGTGGTAGGGCATTGACAGGTGTTTTATTTCCAAGCATCACTTCCATTCTGCAAGAGTAAAATAGGTTTCAATTTTGCAAGTGTAATTTAGGATTTCATTTCAGCAACATTTCAATTTAGCAATTTCAATTCTGCAAAAGTAGATTAGATTTCAATTCAACAATTTCAATTCATGCAATTGTAGTTAATTGTTAAATTCTGCAATTTAGATTTAGTTTTCAATTCTTATAATTTATTTCAGTTTCCATTCTACAGACTAGGTTTAGTGTGACACCAAAAGGCTAAACCAAAATCTGCTTCACCAATAAATGCTTGAAATTTGAATGCCTGAATTGTACTCTGCCCTAGCCTTCTATCGTAGACAACCTTGGACACCACCCCAGATTGATAAGATCTTTGAGATTTAATGATGTGCTTAACGACAATGCATCATTTTGGCATCATTGTCGGGGAACACGGTGTTGTTAGAGGGTAAAAGTAGCCCAATAATTGTTAATTATACTAAATTGTGAACTTCAGAGTAAAATCTGGATAAATGATTGGTATTAGTAATAATTTTTGGTAAATTGCATTTTAGTCCATTTAGAAAACAAGCAACCATAGGGAGGTGATCTTCACACCTAGGGGTTAAATTGCTTATGTTTGAAATTCTTGATAAAAATTGAAAGAATTCATCATCCTCATTATCAAGAAACATAAGATCTCTTAGAGGAGCCATCTGCTAGTACTACCATTTTTATATCCATATCATCAGGGTAGTATAAACAAATTTGTACTAGGTGTTGGGAAGACATCATGGCAGATATACAAGACTATCCCTTGAACAAAACAATCATATCAACTACTTGTAGCATTTGTTCACAAGGATATATCACTGATAAATGCCATTTACTTCCATAACTCAGAGATGCAAAATTTGTTGCCTAGTCTAAATTCTTCTCAAAGGAGATCCCAACAACAACAAACAGAGCAAGTAAAACCACTACCTCCAGCCCAACCTGTGGTCAATATGAATAATACAAGACAGGTAACCCCTGTCTATGTAAGCTGAGTCAGTTAAAAAAAAAATCATAAAAACTTTTGCACAATCAAAATAGGAGTTTACAACTTAATGGTGATCCTAGAGTTTTCCATTATTACTTAAATATTGTTAGGATTTTACCGCGCTAAACCGCAACCTAGCAATTCTTAGCCTACATAGACAATAGTTGATCTCATTAGAGGTGATCCTACCTGACAAGTAGTTGATCTGCTAAAGTTGTACACTTCTTGTCTTATTGTGCAAACCAAAAATATTTCTTTTTTAGCCCAACCTGTGATCAGTCTGAATAATACAAGATAGGCATCCCCTGTCTATGTAGCTGAATCTGGTAAAAAAAAAAAAACTGCAAGAAATGTTATTGACTGCAACAACATCCAACTGTGCTCAAACAAGAACTTACCTAAGCTTGAAGAGACAAAAATCAATGGAGATACACAGAAAACCTTTAGTCCAAACACACAGAAATTAGCCTTGGATAAAGGAGAAAAACTAGAAAAAACTGCACATAGAAAATTTACTTCCATTGAACTCCTTAGTAAGAAATTACAAAGGGGTAAATTCTGTCCTCCTAGGAATGAAACAAATTGAAGTGCAGCCAAGAAAATTCTTGAACATTATTAGTTGGTTGACTTATAAACAAAAAGCAAAATTCTTGCTATTTTGAAACAATATTTCAATCCCTTTACATGGAATTACAAGGGTATATCAAGATTTTATCTTGATGTAAGCACTTAACATCTTTTGGGAATTGGTATTTAATTGTTTCAAGTACATATTGACAAGATTTTGCAGACTAGGAGGCATTGACAACACTTGATTGAAGAAGTTTTCAGATATGGAGCAGTGCTTCTTTCTCCCATTGGTAATTCATGGAGGATGTTAGTGGTGAATGGACATTGCCTTCGGGTATACCATGCACCATTAACTAAGGAGGAGTTCTTGAAGGAGATTCCATTGGATGTACACATAATGGAAGAGAATTTCTCTTCAATATCAGATTCAGAGTGATGATAAAAAGTTTGACAAAAAAAAAAAATACAAGAAAAGCAAAAAGAAGAATAGTCTTGTTTGTGAACTTCCTTCTTGGGTACAAGCAAGACAAGAAAAATTGAAAAAAAAAGAAAAAAAGAGAGAAAAAAATTGCAACAAAGGCATGTCCCACAAAATGGGGATACATGAGGACAATCATCAATTTCAGCAAGGAAGAGGAACAATAGAGCCAATACTTCATTTCCAGTAATAAGGAGTTAAATGATGACATAAGAAGATTCTTACTGCTTATCTAGAAAGGAAGGTTGCATCATTGTTACAGATTTCAATAGAAAAGATGGTGTTTTCATACAAAGATTGACATGTTTTTGTAGAATAAGGATTTATTCATATCCAAATAAGAGTGAGAGACATTCTCTCTCATTGTAGCCTCATGAGAGATACTCTTTTATTGAGGCACTTGAAAAAAAAATGATAGAAGTTGGTTGAAAACCAGAAATGGTAGCCTCTTCTGATGAAAAAAGAGATGAAAAAAAAAAAAATGAATAATTCAGTAGTGAAAACCTCCTTGAGGCGCTGTTGAGTTGGCTTGCATGAAAACCAGTTTTTTGGCATGCATTGCCTTGTTGATCTACCCATCATTGTTCCACCATTGTACAAATCTCACACTGCACATGTGTTATGTTTATGTTTTCATATAGCCTGCTAATAATCATCAAAAGCAGCTTGTAAGGTGCATGACCAATTTTCAGGACAATAAGGTATGTGTTTCTTGCATTTAATTCATAGTAAACATTTAGCATTTAGTGTATGATAATCAGTATTTGGCATAAACTATTCATACAATATTGGCAAGTTGAAAATGGAACATGTTCAAGATGTCAAGAAACACCCCCTTATGCCCTTAATTGCATGGAAATTCCAAAACTGTGCAAAAACCTGATTTTGGGACAGACATGGCAGCAATTCTATTTCAATTTGTAGGGCAAGTTTCAGAAGGAGAACTGCAAGTTTATATCTCACACTTGTCTGATAAATTGAAGGAGGATAATCAACAAAATGCACCGAAGGTTCTATTTTAGTACTACTGGAATAAAACAACAACATACAAAACAAAGAATAACATCTAAACAAAAGGATGAAGGAGGGATTTTTGATGTTATGGAAGGCTTATACACTCTAGAGATGGGCCCACAATAGAATCTGTAGCTAAATTTTGCATAGGAGGTCATTTTTGCATTTTTTGATGCATCTTCGGAATGAACAGTCATATCTTCGGAATGAACAGGCATATCTTCGGAATGAGCAGGATATCTTCGAAATGAGCAGAAACTGTACCAGAATTGTTGAAAATGCTACAGAATAGCAAAAAGAGTAGGGTACATCAAATATTGAGGTTCATAAGGCTCTACCACAAGTAAGTACATCCCTCAAGCATTTCAAAATCAAAATTTTATCAATTTTGTTCAAAAGGTGCAAACAATAGAAATAGGCATTCAAGCTGAAATGTTGTTAAGAACAGAAAATTTCACCAGTAGTAGTGCATCTGCCAAATATGGTTCCACAATAAGGCTATTGCAAGATGAATCACATGATACCAAGCCTTTAAGAGGTACCTTGCAAGCACTAAAACTTGTAGAAGGGCAGAAAAATAGTTAAAATTGCAATAGTTGCAGAAATTGCAATATTGAAGGATGAAAGTGCAGAAGTTAAAAAGTTGCAAGTTGCAAATGAAAAAAAAAAGATATGCAAGAAAAAAAAAAGAATAAAAAAATTGAAAAAAATTGATTGAAAACTTTTTTGCAAGGTTGTAGAAAAGTGAAATACCTGTGCTTAAATTAAAAAATGCTTGGTGTAGTGCAGCAAGGAGAAATTTCTTAGGTAGCAGGTGGCAAAGGATGTTTTTCACAAGGATAAAACCAACATATTACTATGGCCTACTAGGATGCATGAGGGCATGCATCAGTTCAAGCTGGGGGGATGATGAGGCCTGAAAATGCCTCATTTTTACACTATGTTTGACATATAAAAACTGTCATATTATTAAGTTAAATGCCAAATAGTTGATTAGAATATATATTTGTTAAGTGTTTGCATGATTTTATGTTAGGAATACTATATCTCTATTTTTGACTATTTTCAGCATTTTGTGACTGATTTTGCTTGATTAAGTAGCAAGTAAAAACATGCATTTCAATTAACCAAATGTGGTATGCTGATATCCATTAAATTCACAATGGTTTATGAATGTTTTCCTGCCCTTCAACTTGTTTGAAGTCCACATTGAAGCCAAATTATTAGGATTGTCATAAATCTAAAAATCTGAAAAAAATAGCCATATAAAAATCAGCAAGTTGTCACTTTATAGGAACACCTTGAAGTTGTCAAGCAAAGCATGAGGATATGGATGGAATGAGTTCAGAAGGACTACAGAAGACATCTGACCTATTTAGAAGCATTCCCACATGGTCTAAATAGGCAGCAACAGGGTATAACAGAGCGAGGGACAATTGTGCAACATTATTGCACTATTTCAGCATTGTTACTTGGTGAATGAAGTGTATAAATTCAGTAGCAACTTGATGTACTCCTTCATGTTGATATTTGAATAATTTTTCCATGTTCTAATTTGTTTGAATTTGCAAGAAATGCCAATATTTTACAACTGTGTAGCAGAGTTGGAAAATGCAGTAATTTACCATGTAAATTCCAGCAAGCTACCAATGAATGGCAAGGCATGGAATTCACACATGGAGAGGAATGAAGGCTATTGCAATCTGATCCTGAGGGCTAATCCACCTGAGAAATGCAGCTAAAATCACTTGAAGAGCACATAGTTGGTCATTCCAAAGATCTTCGAAATGAGTAGACATCTTCGAAATGAGAAATACAGTCTCTTCGGAATGAGCGGACATCTTCGAAATGAGAAATACAGTCTCTTCGAAATGAGCCACTTATCTTCGAAATGAGAACAAAAAGTGCTTTTTGAATTTTTGACTATTTTTTGATGATGGAAAAAGGGAAATAAGGTTGAGAAGGTTAAGGGAAAATATCTCCCATCTGATTTTGCCGTCCTTGCCGTCCAAAGCCACCATTCATGGAAAAGATCAATTTTGATCCTCTTCTAGGATAAACACAGAAATAACTACAACATAATAGGAAGTTGTTTGCAAGATAGAAATGGCATATTCTAAAGTGAAGAAATATGTGTGAGATATTTCTAGACTTCTCCCACGTACTCCCACCACTGAAGATGCTTTCTAAGGGCCAATGACTACTACTGCAACACAAACTGTCCAGATTTGCATTTATTTTAGATTCAAAATTATTGGCAAATCACTATAAAGTAGCACATAGGCTGATTTGAGCATGGGATATGTTGTAAATATTTATATAAATAACACAACTCCCTCCTTGGTTGAGCCAGTTAGGAATTAGAATAGAGGAGAGTTTTCAATAGCAGTAATTAGGACTGTACAACAATTTTCTGTAATAGTTTTCAGCATGTTTTGTCATCAATAAAAGTGCAGTTATTTTATCATTTTCTGTTCTGAGTGTTAATTAGTTAAGGAGTGCTTTTTACCTCCTTCTAGATCAGGAAGTATGGGCCCACTTTCAGATCTAGAAGGAGGGATTTTATGGCAGGTTTTAATCTATAATTTTGCTGCAACAGAATTAATAGATTGCTTGCCAGATTTCATTTTCTTGTTTTTATTTTGTATTATGTGATTGATGTTTTCTATTATGTTTGTGTACAATATTTATGTGTGTGTCAGCTGACAAATTAGATTAAACATTTATTTCTTGTTTCCTTTGCTTTCCATGTTCTATTATTTTTATGTTTCAGCAGCTTTCAATTTCCAGTAGATTTCATTTTGTTGTCAATTCCTATAGCAGAAGCTTGACGACCTTTTGTGGCAGGGCATTGATAGGTGTTTTATTTCCAAGCATCACTTCCATTCTGCAAGAGTAAAATAGGTTTCAATTTTGCAAGTGTAATTTAGGATTTCATTTTAGCAACATTTCAATTTAGCAATTTCAATTCTGCAAAAGTAGATTAGATTTCAATTCAGCAATTTCAATTCATGCAATTGTAGTTAATTGTAGACATCTTCGAAATGAGAAATACAGTCTCTTCGAAATGAGTGGACATCTTCGAAATGAGAAATACAATCTCTTCGAAATGAGCCACTTATCTTCGGAATGAGAACATAAAGTGCTTTTTGAATTTTTGACTATTTTTTAACGGTGGAAAAAGGGAAAGAAGGTTGAGAAGGTTAAGGGAAAATATCTCCCATATTATTTTGCCATCCTTGTCGTCCAAAGCCACCATTCATGGAAAAGATCAATTTTGACCTCTTCTAGGATAAACACAGAAATAACTGCAGCATAATAGGAATTTGTTTGCAAGATAGAAATGACATATTCTGAAGTGAAGAAATATGTGTGAGATATTTCTAGACTTCTCCCACGTACTCCCACCATTGAAGATGCTTTCTAAGGGCCAATGACTACTACTGCAACACAAACTATCCAGATTTACATTTATTTCAGATTCAAAATTATTGGAAAATCACTGTAAAGTAGCACATAGGCTGATTTAAGCATGGGATATGTTGTAAATATTTATATAAATAACACAACTTCCTCCTTGGTTGAGCCAGTTAGGAATTAGAATAGAGGAGAGTTTTCAATAGCAGTAATTAGGATTGTACAATAATTTTTTGTAACAATTTTCAGCATGTTTTGTCATCAATAAAAGTGCAGTTATTTTATCATTTTCTGTTCTGAGTGTTAATTAGTTAAAGAGTGTTTTTTACCTCCTTCTAAATCAGGAAGTATGGGCCCACTTTCAGATATAGAAGAAGAGATTTTATGGCAGGTTTTAATCTATAATTTTGTCATGCAACAGAATTAATAGATTGCTTGCCAGATTTTGTTTTCTTGTTTTTATTTTGTATTATGTGATTGATGTTTTCTATTATGTTTGTGTACAATATTTATGTGTGTGTCAGCTGACAAATTAGATTAAACATTTATTTCTTGTTTACTTTGCTTTCCATGTTATGTTATTTTTATGTTTCAACAACTTTCAATTTCCAATAGATTTCATTTTCTTTGTCAATTCCTATTGTAGAAGCTTAATGACCTTTTGTGGCAGGGCATTGACAGGTGTTTTATTTCCAAGCATCACTTTCATTCTACAAGAGTAAAATAGGTTTCAATTTTGCAAGTGTAATTTAGGATTTCATTTTAGCAACATTTCAATTTAGCAATTTCAATTCTGCAAAAGTAGATTAGATTTCAATTCAACAATTTCAATTCATGCAATTGTAGTTAATTGTTAAATTCTGCAATTTAGATTTAGTTTTCAATTCCTATAATTTATTTCAGTTTCCATTCTACAGACTAGGTTTAGTGTGACACCAAAAGGCTAAACCAAAATCTGCTTCACCAATAAATGCTTGAAATCTGAATGCCTGAATTGTACTCTGCCCTAGCCTTCTATCGTAGATGACCTTGGACACCACCCTGGATTGATAGGATCTTTGAGATTTAATGATGTGCTTAATGACAATGCATCATTGATGTCTTTTCTTCCCTTTTGTTCTTCCACAAAAAGTATGACAGTTAGTTTATTTTTACTTATGTCCATTCAATATTTCCATAGAAAGTATGGGCATCACAATATCATCCTTGGTTTCAAAGTGTGCAAGTATTTATTTTATTAATATGCAAACTTTACCAAAACCAACACCTTATGAAGTGTGACCGTGATTCTTTACATAAGTAAGGTCCCAAACAACCTCTAAGAGCACATGTTATCCAATGACAATTACATGTGGCAAGAGGCCCTTGCCACCTTCCATCACCATTTACCACCAAATGGTCATTATTATTTTATACACCACCATTTGTATTCAAATGGTGGTAAACATTTAATATGCCACCTTTTATCCCAGGTACACATGCTACCTGTGTGCACTCCCCTTTGACTACATAATTTATAATGGACCATGTGAGACATTAGACTCCCTTACCCACCTAACCACCTAAAAATTGGTAGATATATCCTTACTCATTAAAAACTCTTGATTTAGCCTTAGAACTACATTCGAGCTCCTGTGTCATGGGTTTTTTCTTACTCATTTTAGCTCCCAATATACTCTACGAAACTATTGTGAGCTCTTGATCACGCCTCCCCCATTAGAGGATTTTCGTCACTTTAAATCTTACTTATTTAGATGAGGGTTGCACCTCCACCTATCTTCTTGAGAGGCATTTCACCTTTCTTAGTGATTTCCCTTTTGGATAGATTAGCCATAGCTTCTCTTCTCCTTGGCGAATTGTTTTCTTATTCTTATCCAAAACCAAATCCTCCTTGGATATCTAAAACTCAAATGAGAATAGATCATCTAACTTAGGTAAAATTGAATATTCTTCCCATTCATCTAATAGAGAAGTCTCAAACAACCTTAGGTTCTCCACATTCATAACAGAGTACATTTTTATGTAGTTGAGCAATTCAAAATAGAAAGCATTCTCCCCATACTTTTACAAAATTTGAAAAGGACCATACTTGATGGGTTTGATATTCTTCCCAACTCCTTGTAGCATTTCCTTGCCTAAGTACAACCATACCAAATATCCCACTTGAAAATCATGAGACACTATGTTCTTATCATGGTGTTCCTTGTATTGTTGTCGAGTTTTCTTCAACTTCTCTTCTATTTTTTTGTATTAGTTGAATACACTAAATGAATTAGTGCTTCATCTCATTTCAACTTAGAGATACTTAGGTCTTGCTCGCTTTCAAAGGCTCCATAAAAAGGTGAGTGTGGTTGGAAACCATAACACACCTCAAATGGTGATAACCTTGTAGATGAGTGTATTGCCCAATTGTAGTAGTATTGGACATATGCTAGACTTTCATCCCAAGTTTTTAGATTATATTGATTATATCTTTGCAACAAATACACCACTATTATGTTGACCACTTTGGTTTACCCATTTATTTGTGGATGAAATACTATTAATCTTTTCAGCTTGGTGTCCAATATTTTCCAAAGTGCATTCCAAAATTCACCGAGGAAAAAAGTATCACAACCACTAATGATGCTCTTTGGTGTTCAAAGAATAATTTGGCTATCCCTTCTACTGTAATAGTCTTCTTGCATGGTACAACAATTGCCATATTGCTAAATCTATCAACTATTACAAACATATAGTCATTTCCTCTCCAAGTGGTTGGAAAGCCACCTAAAACGTCCATTGAAATGCTTTCTCATGGTTGATTTGGAACTGGTAGGGGAGTGTCTAGCCCCAATTTTTGGTTGTTGAGTTTTCTTGTGTTGCATGTTGCACATCCACAGATAAATATAGAAATATCATTTTGTATGTTGGGCCAATAAACATACCTTTGCAGATTTGCTACAGTATTGTGCACACCAAAATGACCAATAATCAATGAAGTATGAGCTTTCCTAATCAGATGCAAGTGATTATTGCCATTGGGAATACAAAGCTTACCTTCTTTGAACAACAAATCATTCTTCACACAATAGTATTAATTGGATTTTCCTTGCATGCCTTGCTTTAGATCCTTGTATTTGTATCCCAATTCATCATCCTCATCATATTATCCCTTATATTCCTTAAATGATAAGGGATTTAACTCCATCACCATGGATGCAATATTTAAAGGAGGTTTGGACAACATAACAACAAGCTTGTTGGGTTTCCCTTTCTTGTACTTAATCAGGAGATTGAACTATTGTAAAAATTCCATCCACTTAAAGCACTTTGATTGTTGTAACTTGCTTTGTGTTTGCAAGTACTTTAATGGCTCATGATCCATATGCACAATTGTTTATTTACCCAATAGACATTGTTGTCATTTCTTCATTGCTTGAACTAGTGCAAATAAATCTTTATCATATGTTGGGTAATTAAGAACAACCCTAAAGAATATTTTTGAATGATAACAAACATGTATACCTCCTTGAAGTAGGACAACTCCCATTGCATATCCGAAAGCATTTGTCTATGCCTCAAAAGGTATCCTCATGTATGGCATTGCAAGCATGAGCACTTTGCATACCTTATCCTTTATCTCCTAGAATACTTTATTCTCAGCTTCACCCTAATGAATGCTCTTGTTCTTATGCAACATATTTAGCAAAGGTGCTACTATGTGTGAGGAATCCTTGAAAAAATTTCTAAGGTATTGGATTCCCCAATAAAACTCTTTAGCTCAGTTTAAGTTTTATATTTTGGCCAATACCTTATGGCTACCACTTTGGCTAGATCAATCATTATCTCTCCATTGCTAATGAAATATCCAAAATAAACCAAAGATATTTTATCAAATTCACACTTCAAATTATTAGAGTTAGAGTCTATTACATATTTTGGATCATGTAAATGTACCTTCCTAGGTACACACTTAGGAATTAGATTAATTTAGGGGAAAGTTATCTAGTTACTTCATGCAATGTAATAAATGCACAAGTGTCAATGTGCAAGTTGTAAATGTGCAAGGTGTCCCTTGCATAGCTAGGTAGAGTGTTGGCCAAGGAATCTATATTCTGTTATAAGATGCCCTCATTGTAAGAGTTTGAAAAGAAAGTTAGTAGGTAGTAGTAGTAGTAGTAGTAGTAGTGGGTGACTCCATTAGTGATGGAGCACATTATGGTTCTGTAGCATCTAGCATGGAGTGTCCATTTCCTCCATAGCAATATTGTATTCATTTCCATCATTTCTATTATAGCATATTTCTAAAATATCATGATTTTACCTTATTTCATATTTTTTCATCTTGTGATTGCTATCTTCCATTGTGATCTACCTTAAAATCTAATAGTGGTATCAGAGCCACAATATATCTAGTCATAGTAGATTAATAAGAATATCACCATTATTATTGAGTCTGAGTTTTCTATCAACTTGATGCGCCATTGGACCAATCACTGTAAAAAATTCTCAGAAGAGTCTATGTGGTAGAATTAGGGAGAGTCACAAGTGAGGATTGAAAGAAAACTCAGTTTCAAAAAATACTGAGATTGTATTTGACTAGAGTCTCTCCACAAAGTTACAGGAAAACTCATGAAGACTAGGACTCAGTATTCAATCCACTAGATTGAAAGATCATCTAGTGAAGATCATCCAGAATATTTGGATCTTGGTAACTATTACCTAAAGGTTATGAAGTAGGAAAAAAATGTGCACCAAATGATGATAAACAATATGTGTATCTATGTCCTATCGCTTATGAGCATCAAACGAAAACATGCAAGTAATATGGAAAAGACATCAAATAACAAGAAATGAGGTGAGGTAAATTGCTTTCTTATTAATAAAATGGATCAAATCTAGGTTACAGAATGTCCCATTTGAGGGCTCAAATGATTGATACATCTGTTTACAAATCGGGTGTCCAAGGATCAAAATCCTTCAAGTAACTCGGGTGCACATCCAACGTCTTTCCTCGTACCCACAATCGAGGTGGGCGTGCCAATGCTACCACCACTTGTATATTTGCTCTTGATGTCTTGTGCTCCTTCCTAATGCACTATAGAAAACTGCACCTGCACACAAGGAAACCAGAAATGTCAAATAGCAAGTGCGTATGATGAGAAACATGCAATCCCCATAGGCATCAAAAGACTAGTAATGAGAATATGCATGGATACTATACCAAATCAACTCCAAATGACTTGAAATTTTAGAGGGATGTAAAATAGAATATTTTGGGAAGATATCACTAGAAATTACACCAAAATTAAGTCCGATGGTGGCTCATAATTACAATGACCGTTCACAAGCTTCAAAATATAAAGCAAACAATTTCCACCCCTACACATATCCAAAACACATGAAAATTGGATAGAATGCATAAAATAAAATTTTGAGAAAACCCATATGATCAGATCTACAAAATCAGTAACAGTTCATATGTTTCTTCAGATGACCACCGTGGACCTGCATGAGACCCTACAAAACACTAAAATTGTGATATCTCGACCAATATAACTCAAAATGACCTGAAATTTGAACTGTAGCATAATATGAACATTTATAAAATAAATAATTAAAAACATTCAGAAAATTGTTAATAGAATTATGTTCATCACAGGGTGGGATGAACAGGACTCACAAATTAGGGGGTGCCCAAGGGTGGGACACCCATCGAATATGCCTAAATTTTGCCATAAATTCCACTAAGGATTGATGAAAAACACCATGGGGGGTATTGTAATCAAATTTTGTGAGGGAATTCACTCATATGGTTCAGTTATGTGACAAATTACGCCTGCTAGTTCCCTCACAAACCTCCTTTGCTAGGTAGAGATTTAAAAGTAAAAATGGGCACAAACGGGTGAAAGGAAATCTTGGCAGCACTCCATTGCTTTGTCCTAAAACTCCTCTCCTTTTCTTGTGTGGAAAATACATCCAATTTATAGCCTAAGGAGGCTCATGGGTCAAAAGGCATGCAAGGGCATGCGAGCTAAGAGGCGCCACTTGGCCACCAGGGCGACATGCATTGGAGGGGGAAGAAAATCTCCCAAATTGGCCTCATTCATGGAGCATGTCATAGGTTTTACTACGTGCTTTGAATTATGGGTGAGAATAGGTAGGAATTTAATCGTTACCAGGTGCCATTAGTCTAAATTTGAATTTTTTTGATCAAACCTGCTATTCGCTCCACCCCGGGATGAATGTTGCTATTCACTCCAAGGTGGGATGAATAGGATTTGTATTCATCCTAGGGTGGGATGAATAGAAAAAGGGTGCCCAAAAGTGGCCTAAAACCTTCCAAAAACCTACACAAAGTGGTTAGAACCATTGTATACTTGTTGAGGGCTGCCCTAGGGGCCTTGGTGTGTCATTTTAGTCGTTTCTTATGATTGCATAATCAGATTGACCAGATTTTAGTGTCTATAGATGCCCCTTTTTGGGATGCGTTGTGTGCAGCACAAAGCCGAGCAAAAATATATGACTAAAATGTTCAATAATTAGGGTTACTCAATAACATAACCAACTTTAGATGCCCCAATCTTGGAATGAGCATGTGTTCTTGAATCCTTGCTTTCGACTAGCTAAGGAACTTGCTTAAGCTTGGACATTGTTCTGTCATGAAGAGGTGAGGCCTATGATTTCATGATGCCAACAATGTCAAGCAATTTAATTGTTGTTTTGTGCTTTTTTGTTGCCCTAATTAGGAGCGTGATTATCTTTGTCAATGATTCGATGAACGAACACAATTTTCCTGATTGAGTGTGTGCTTGTTGATTTTGAACTAAGTATGACTACCCCCTCAAGCGATGAGTTGATGAGGGAATGACTCATGAGAAAAGTGACGAGTCGCTTGACCCAGATGAATTTTTTGAAGGTTACCTTCAGTTGTATCCATTGAATAATGGCATAGTTTTGAAAGTATTTGGATGATGCTATGAGGGTTTCTTGGAAGCAAATAGTTGAAAACTTCATTCCCGTGGGGTGGTCCGGCCATAATGACCTTCTTTGGGCATGAAGTACTAACTTTTCTATGCATCCATGAGAAATTTGCATTCCATATTGACCCTAAATGAATTCCATTAGATTTGACTTATTTTTGGTGGTTTTTGGACCCTTTTTGGTGCATTTTAAGTTGTTTTAACCTACAAATGCTGTATTTGTCCCAGGGTGGGAAAAACATCCAAACATGTGTTCGTCCCATCCTAGGATGAATAGAACTGCCACAACATATATAAACCTCAAATGTGAGTTTTGGGCTCATTATTGCATGTTTTATTTGGCGATTTGAGAGGTGAGGAAGAAGAGGGTTATTTTTTCGTAGCAAAGCACTGTCGAAATCACCCTACAACCACCATGAGTCAGCAAGCAGAGGAATCCAACAGAGGAGCCAATGCTAGGCGGGTATGTGCTGACTCAACTTCCTCATTATTGTTTAAAATTGCAATTTTGTTTTGTTGTTATTTTTTTTTTTTTTGTTTAAGCATATCACATTACATAATAGGTAATTAAACCTAGTGTATATGGAATATACCACATTTTTATTTTTGTTTATGTTTTTATGCAATTAGATTGCTTTTGTAGATTAGTTTTGCATTGTTTTTGGGCCTTTTGGAGGCCATTTTGAAGCATGGTGAATGCCTGCTTATTGCTTTTCTTATTACTTTTTTGTTTTTTTTACCAGGTGGTGAAGAGTCGGTACCGCACACTGAAGCTCTTCGAGACCACGTGAGATGCCTTGATTGAGGCTAACTGGGAGTGGCTTGATGCCATGGGGCTTAATTAGGTTACCCAGTTGGAGCTGATGATAGGCGATTGGGCCTACTTGATTGCTCTTATTAGCTTATGGGACTCACACACCAAAATCTTCTACCTACCAATGGGGGAGATGATGGTGATGCTAGAGGACATCTACCTAATTATATGGATTTCGATAGAGGGGTGACCGATCCACTCGATGCACCATGATTGGAGAGTTACAGTGCTGATAAGGTACTTTGGGGAGGATATGGATGCAACAAAGATGGATTGTTGGAATGGAGGGATATTGGTGGGGTTATGGCATGAGGAGGGGGTATTGGGATTGAGGCATGCATTACTGATGACTCTCATATCCAATATGCTCCTCTCTGATTCCTTAGGATCCAGGTTCCCATAGAACTTGTTGGAGCTGGTGTACTATAATGACCACCCCTTATTGCTCCTTGTATACTGAATGTGTGAGGTTTTGTTTACTTGTTTGATTTTGTTGATATGTTTTTGTTTATTTTTGTTGTTTGTTGATATGAAATGTGTTTGCAACGTAATTGGAAAGAAATAACAATGCAAGAAGTTATATAGAATAAATACCAAAATTGTAGTAATGGAAGATGGCACCTATGCTGGAGAATTCGATTGGCATTCTAAAATTAACACTTCCAATTTATGGTTCAATTATATACTTGATCTCTTTGTTTTGGGAAAACAGTTTGGTGAAGTACCTAAAAAATTATATGCATACAATATGAAGATATGACTAAAAATATAGGTATGCCTTAACAAACCAAACAACCCTAGGATCTACAAAATAAAATAAATACCACTCCAAAGATTTCCAAATTTGTGCTCAAAACGATTGTTACACGCCAAGGAATAATATGCACCAATGCCCAAAAACAATTCCTCCTTGATATGAAGTTATGAATCAAAATATAGGTCTACCATGAAAATTACAATCAACATTAATGGTTTGAAAATACCTCTATATGCCTTCAAATCATCAAAATAATTGTAGTTTCCTTCGTGGCTGATGAAGACCAATAAAATCCATGTCTTGGTTTGCTCATATGATGACCTTCAAATTTTTTCAAACCCTAGTAATGAAAGTCTAAAGCACAACTGAACTTCCTGAAGTAGAAGCTCATCAATGATTGATTAGGTGTGGTATTTCACACACGAAACCAATATTATTATGGAGGTAAAATCCCCACAAGCCCAACAATGCAAAAATCTATAGTGTCCTCAGAAAATATAACCAAAAACATACAAACATGGATGATAGAATAACCACACACAACCCTTATTCTTTTTTCCAATCATCTTCTAGAAGCTTCCAAAATGGGTCGCCCATCTTGGCCATTTCCCTAGTAGTAATAACGTTGTTTTAAAACAACTTTGGCTCCATTATAATTAAATATTATATTTTCCCTTTATAACTTATTTTTATAAAATATATTATAATTAAAGGGAAATAAATAAAACTTAGGCCAAAATATATCATCCCATAACCAAAATGGCTAACAAACTGCAAAACCCATGTTGAAGCTCGATCATAGTAATATCCTCCATGGCGTTGAGTCCATTAGAAACTCTCTAAATGACCTTCAAGGACTCATAATAGGTCATCAGGGTCATATTATACAAGTCACTAAAGAGGGCATATTACAGTCTCCTCCCCTTAACATTGCTTGTCCTCAAGCAATGGTAAGGTATACCAAGATCCCACAACATCCTCCGAAAAACCTCACTGCACGGATGTTGTACCTCTCTTATCATATGCAAATCATGCATGACCAACTAAGTATGATTTCCACATGCATTGACATTGCATAAAATGAGTAGTTGCATATAGATAATCTGCCTGTAATGGTATCCATCACCAAAATCCCAGAGCACCATGTGGACATTAGACCTATGAATGACGAATGAAGGAAACATAACATTATCAATTCACCACTAATCCTAGAAAAAAAGCTCATCTCCCAAGGAATATCATCATGATGAGACTGCACCATCCCCAACGCCATAGAGTCAACGAAAGAGGGTGTAATAATACAAGCTGGAAGCACACATGGCATCTCTCTCTCACTACTAACTGAGCCATCCATAGGCTCCTCACCATGTGGTGTGGGTAGAATATTAGAGTAATCTATCCACCCAATCTGATTGTGTCCTATAAGTCTCTCCATGCAGTGGAAAGAGACTATGCAAGGTCCTCCAATATACATCCCTCTCAACACAACCTTCTGTCCATTCACCTTAAACTTCACTTCCCACTTCTAAAAATTAAAAGTGACCTCTCCCAAAGTGTGCAACCACTAGATACCAAGAACCACGTCTAAATTATTTATATCAAACACAAAGAAATCATCGCACATCTCGTAGTTTCCCAATTTTAACTTCAGCCGTGACACCTTTTTAATGCAAGGAATAGAGAACCCATCTGCAATAATGACTTTGAATTATTTTACATCCACAATCCCTTTCGAACTACCAATCCCTCATCGATAAAATTATGTGTGGCTCCAGTGTCAATTAATGTCACCACACGTTGTCCCTATAATACACCTCTTATCCTCATGGATTGGGCTCTTTGAATGCTACGAATATGGGCAAGGGTGTTGCCATGCATCCCCTCCTAAATTTCCTCAATTGTTGGTGCTTCTGAAACCTTCCCACCATCGTTGTTCCAACTTTATTCTTGTTGATAAAAAAATTTAAACCCATTGTCATCATCTGAATGATACTCTATGAGTTGTAACTTCCTCTTAAACTCACATTTGTGTGTAGGAGTCCACAGTTTATTGCAAGTAAAACATAATCCCTTATTTCAAAGTTCCTGAAGTGCATCAGAATCAAGTCTTGTAGTTGTACTCTTTTGCTGCTCTGATTCCTTCCTAGGTACCTTTTTATCTTCATCTCTTTTGATCTCTCGACCATCGTTCCCCTTGAACTCTTGTCCATATTTTTCGTTGAACTGGTGCTTGGAATTGGCTGAAGTGATCTCCATGTCCATAGCCTGTCTAATGGCATCCCATAGTGTAGTTGGGTTCAATTATTTAAACCAACCTCTCAATGTCTCGGATAATCCATCCATAAATAGGTTCACTAAGCGCCTCTCTGACATGTCTGTAACCATCACAGACAATCTCTAAAACTCGGCTACGTAGGCATCCATTGAACTCCACTACCTCAGGTGAGTCAACTCCTTGAACTCCAATTCCTTCTCCCTCCTATTAAATCTCTATTGGAGCCTCTCTGTAAACTCTGCATAAGTATCCACTCTTTCATTGTCCAAGAGTTTGCATCCCATGGTACCACCAATCATGAGCGATGCCCTCCAAATGTAAAGTGCAAAATTTAATGGCATCCTCTTATTTCATTTGGTTCAGTTGTAAATATGTGTCCATATTATGGATCCAAGCCTGCGATGTCATCTTCCCTAAAACATCAAAGAAAGGAATGTGTATCTTTCCTATTCTCTTTTGGATCACCCTATGGCCCTATGGCGTATGATGTTGCTCATCACCCTGACCCTGTTGTGCTGGTCTCCCTCTAGTCTTGGGTGCCTACCTATTATGAGTATCAACATAATCCTTGAATGACATGAGGTCATGGAACTCTGGATCCAATGCATCCCACTCCTATCTATACTACTGGTACTACCCAACAACTATAACCTCGGGCTCCTCAACATGTGGTGGTGTGGCTGACAACTATCGATTCTGGCCTAGGTATAAATGTGGGCATAGTAGGCCTAGAGCTGTTGGCTCTATCTGTCCTAATCTATGTGGTATCCTTGTTGGCTACAAATTCTCCATTTCTTGGCCCTTGCTTGGCATCCACTGTTCCCTGCTATTGGTTTTGTGCATTATTAACCAAGAGGTTCAACCCATGGACCTGCTACTGCATAAGACCCACCAATTGTTCCAAGCTATACTGCATGTTATGCTGAGTCTGTATAATGTCCTCTACCATATTTCTTTCTGTCTTCTCTTGATTTGCTCTCTCACCCATTTGTCTATTTCTTAATGTTGCAAAAAAGGTACTATCTTCTGGGTATGGGTGAGCAAGCTGATATTGTTCCCTTCTCAAATTCCTATAGTAGGCCCTCAAATCCCTGTCACTCATGTATTTTATACCTCATAGGATGGTAGGAATAAGTGGCTCTGATACCACTATAATGACCACCCCTTATTTCTCCTTGTATAATGAATGTGTGAGGTTTTGTTTGCTTGTTTGAGTTTTTTGATATGTTTTTGTTTATTTTTTTTGTTTGTTGATATAAAATGTGTTTGCAACGTAATTGGAAAGAAAGAAAAATGCAAGAAGATATATAGAATAAATACCAAAATTGTGGTAATGGAAGATGGAGCCTATGCTGGAGAATTTGATTGGCATTCTAAAATTAACACTTCCAATTTATGGCTCAATTATATACTTGATCTCTTTGTTTTGGGAAAACAGTTTGGTGAAGTACCTAAAAAATTATATGCATACAATATGAAGATATGACTAAAAATATAGGTATGCCTTGACAAACCAGAAAACCCAAGGATCTACAAAATAAAATAAAAACCACTCCAAAGATTGCCAAATTTGTGCTCAAAACGATTGTTACATGCTAAGGAATAATATGCACCAATGCCCAAAAAATATTCCTCCTTGATATGAAGTTATGAATAAAAATATAGGTCTACCATGAAAATAATAGTCAACATTAATAGTTTGAAAATACCTCTATATGCTCTCAAATCATCAAAATAATTGTAGTTTCCTTCGTGGCTAATGAAGACCAACAAAACCCATGTCTTGGTTTGCTCATATGATGACCTTCAAATTTTTGCAAACCCTAGTAATGAAAGTCTGAAGCACAACTAAACTTCTTGAAGTATAAGCTCCTCAATGATTGATTAGGTGTGGTATTTCACACACGAAACCAATATTATTATGGAGGTAAAATCCCCATAAGCCCAACAATACAACAATCTCAAGTGTCCTTAGAAAATATAACCAAAAACATACAAACATGGATGATAGAATGACCACATACAACCCTTACTTATTCTTTTTTCCAACCGTCTTCTAGAAGCTTCCAAAATGGGTCGCCCATCTTGGCCCTTTCCCTAGTAGTCATAACGTTGTTTTAAAACAACTTTGGCCCCCTTATAATTAAATATTATAATTTCCCTTTATAATTTTTTTTTATAAAATATATTATAATTAAAGGGAAATAAATCAAACTTAGGCCAAAATATATCATCCCATAACCAAAATGGCTAACAAACTACAAAACCCATGTTGAAGCTCGATCATAGTAATATCCTCCATGGCGTTGAGTCCCTTAGCAACTCTTTGAATTACCTAGAAGGACTCAAAATAGGTCATCAGGGTCATCTTATCCAAGTCACTGAAGAGGGGACATTACATGTACAACCTGATGGGGTGCACCAAGGAGGAGCATCTGGTGATGGCTTGGGGACTACCCTACTGGAACAACTCTATGGTGAGTTGTATGAGATCCACTATCATCAGTGGAAGGGCTTAGGGTGTAGCTTCTTATTGTAATGTTGGGGATGGCAGTAAATAGCTATGGAATGATCGCACAGACTGTTGTAGATGACCCAGGTTCATCTAGCAGATAGGGAGATAGGATATGGTATCCTATGGTAGAGGGCACATGAGAGAGGGAAGAGTCATCACCATGTAGGCAATGTGGATCACTATGTCGATGCATTCTCACAACTGGTGCCAGGGCAATTGATATGGTGACCATACAAGGACTCTCAAAATTGGGCGAATATTGGAGAGCAACTTCGTTGGGTGAGGTTGGGCAGATGGCTAATTGCGTAGCATGGGACTAAGCATGAGTACTTCCATTTTACTCAAGTTATGTGATAGTTTGGGCTATGGTAGGGGTTACCCGAGAAGCTAGTAGTATATCGATACATAGGGATGAGAGGACACTAGGTTGGCCAATAGTGGAGGATGTGGGAGAGGAGGCGGATCCTGTAGTAGATATTCCTAATGTGGACAATGTAAAAACTATAAAGGAGTACGACTCATGGTGGGTGATGTGCAAGTGGTGAGGTGTGGGAGCCCTATGGGGTGAGGTGCCTAGGGTAGCATATGAGGTTATGGAGGATACCTCGGAGGATGACCAAGCAAAGGTGGATGAGCCACATGAGCATCATCAATAGACATACGAGTAGGTAGACCTCCTAGACTTTGGAGATCAGGGCGATGATGTGGAGGTCAAGGATTAGGGGGTGTAGGTACGAGAGGGTACACAGGGTGACCAATATCTGGAGCTATAGGTTGAGTTAGACCGGGTCAGACATGAGAGGGATGTCCTTCGGGCACATTCATAGGGGGACCAGGCTGATATGCCCTCCTTGTGGGCACAACTAAGAGCACAGGGTCCTAAGCAAGAGGGGTCCAGCATTGGGGAGCAGAGAGGCTATAGGTAGAGGTGATACGACTACAGTTAGTGGTGGAGATGTATAAGGCACAAGGGTAGCAGAGTTAGGATTATGTGGATCAGTTGGAGATGGAGGTAGTGTGCCTTGGAGGGCATCTTCCTGATGATGTGGAGACCAATGGATATCATTGAAATTGACAAAGTCAGACAATGCAATCTTCTTCTTGGTAGAGGACTGAAAAGGCTGGTGGTAGTAGGCTTGGGGGATCACAACGGACCTAGACTACATGTGGTAGTACGAGTCATAGCACCGATCCTGTGTGACCATGGTGATGGATACTGTTGAGACTCTTTTTGGAGTTTGAATTTTTGGCATTGGTGAGGTCTGAGGACCCACCTTATTGTAGCCTATGGGTATTTTTGGAAACTATGATGTATATTTTTATCCCATATATATGAGCTTTTGTTATGGTCATCATGTGTCTCCTGTATTGTTTTATGATATGGATGCAATGTATGAATTTGTTTGCTAATGATATGTTAAATGCTTATGATATATGCATATGTTTTGCTTTTGTGATATGATGGAAACTTGATGGATGCTTATTATGAATGCTTAATGAGATGGATTAATTGATTGATTGTATGATGCATTATGACTAATGATTTGACACACTATGTTAGCACCATAGACCGTATAAAATGCATTAGTTCCTTTTTGCTTCTTTTTCTGTATCATTTTTGTGTAATGGATATATAGAAATATATTATTGTAATGTGATAGAATGGAATAAGTGAAATGAGATGTTAGATAATGTAGATGAGGTTTTACTAAGACTCAAACACTCTAGCTAACTTGATACAAGGTTGTGTACTGACTATGCAAGACTTTTTGACAAGGTATGAATTTGCTAGGATGACCAAGATACTTCATATCCCTGTGTGTGCAAGTGAGTTCATTCTGATGAGATGCATAAAGAAACTATCATTGCCAAATAGGTTATCCACCAAACCTATAATGAGGATCACCCTATGAATGTCATGACCCTAGGTTTTGTACTTAGTAGGATTAGACCATTAGGTAGTATAGGCTACCAAAAGCTAGCTCATCCACATGCAAACATTGGTATGTACACACACGAAAGCTAATGTGACAGCCATATCGTCATGCGTAAGGATACCACCATTGACAGATAGGCTATCCACCAAACCTATAATGAGGATCACCTTATGAATTTTTGAATGCTAAGAATTCTAGGGATTCAAGTTTAACTTCCTTCTTTTCTTCATTTCTTGGGGTACTTGCTCATGGGTAGTGATGATACTCACTGTTTATTTTATATTTTGTTTTCTTTAAGCAAGGTATTTGGGGAGTGGTGATGACCAATATTTATTTTGACTTTTGATTTTTTTTCTTTTTGTGGGATTTTGCTTTTGAATTTTGGGGAATTTGATTTTTTTTGAACTTTTGGGATTTTTGATTTTTTTGAACTTTTGGGATTTTTGATTTTTGGGATTTTGGAAATTGGGATTTTGATAGTGGTGAAATCCACTATTTATTTTAGTGAATTAGGTAGGAAAGATCTTGTCCTTTTGCCAATTCTCAACATTCTTGAACCATTCGCACAGGGGGATAAGCAGGATGACCTTTTCGCTTAAAGCAACCTAGACCACTTCATGGGTTTCATATTTCCTTGCGCAAAACTTGGATTTATTAATGTGTAAATATGTTGGGATTTATTGTATACAAGGTATAATCTAAGAAAGACTCTACCTCCTAAAAATCATGATAGATTTCTACAAAATCTGAAAAGAAAACTAGATATGACTGAGTGACTAAAAACCGTAAAGACATTCTAGAACAAATGACTATGTGACGGGAGACAAACACTGTTATGACCAATGTGAAATGCAAGAAAACATGATAAGTGGAAAAATGAAATGATGCAGATAATGATTTTGACACAATTATTTTTGTTGTTGTGTGTTTTTTTTTTGTTTTTTGTTTTTGGACTAATGCAGGATGTACAATCTTAGTGCTAGACACGTATGAGCTAGACACGTATGAACAACTATATAGTGCAAAAGGCAATAATGAGTGTGCCTAATGCAGATGATTTTGATAATGCAAAAATATGTGATGTAATGAAATGCAATATGATATTTTTGTCTTTTTGATTGATATATATGATGTTTTTGATTTTTGATGATGTTTGAAGATGCAATGTAATGCAATATTTTTGTATTTTTGATGTTTTGATGATGTTTTTGATTTTTTGATTGATATATATGTACATACATGTGAAAAATGGGCTTATTGGGGGCCATTGGGGCATTTGGGGTGACCAAAGAGCTTATGGGTGCCTTTGGGGCTTTTGAGGTGACCAAAGAGCTTATGGATGCCTTTGGAGCATTTTGGGGTGACCTAGACAGTTATGGATCACCTAGGAGCATTTTAGGTTGAGCAAGTGGGTTAAAGGCACCCTTGGAGATTTTTGGGGTGACCTAGATGGTTATTTATCACCTAGGAGCATTTTAGGTTGACCAAGTGGGTTAAAGGCACCCTTGGAGCATTTTGGGATGACCTAGACGATTATAGACCACTTAGGAGCATTTTAGGTTGACCAAGCGGGTTAAAGGCACCCTTGGAGCATTTTGGGGTGACCTAGATGGTTATAGACCACCTAGGAGCATTTTAGGTTGACCAGGCGGGTTATAAGCACCCTTGAAGCATGTTGGGGTGACCTAGACGGTTATAGACTACCTAGGAGCATTTTAGGTTGACCAAGTGGGTTAAAGGTACCCTTGGAACATTTTGGGGTAACCTAGATGGTTATAGACCATTTAGGAGCATTTTAGGTTGACCAAGTGGGTTATAAGCACCCTTAGAGCATTTTTGGGTGACCTAGATGGTTATAGACCGCCTATGATCATTTTAGGTTGACCAAGTGGGTTAAAGGCACCCTTGGAGCATTTTGGGGTGACCTAGATGGTTATAGACCACCTAGGAGCATTTTAGGTTGACCAAGCAGGTTATAAGCACCCTTGGAGCATTTTGGGGTGACCTAGATGGTTATAAACCACCTAGGAGCATTTTAGGTTGACCAAGCAGGTTAAAGGCACCCTTGGAGCATTTTGGGATGACCTAGATGGTTATAGACCACCTAGGAGCATTTTAGGTTGACCAAATGGGTTATAAACACCCTTGGAGAATTTTTGGGGTGACCTAGACAGTTATAGACTGCTTAGGAGCAATTTGGGTTGAGCCACAACACTCTAGACATGGAAAGGCCACAAATGAAGGATGTTCAAGGGTTCAGGATCCTCTATGCCTTCAAGGGAGGCTAGGCGATAAGTTTTGGGTCCAATATAACTAGTAATGACATAAGGACCTAACCAGTTTGTCATAAAATTATCCCTAATATGGGACAATAAATTAGAATTTTGCTGGTTCTCTTTCAGAATAAGGTCACCAACCTAAAAATATCTAAGATGGACTTTCATATTATAGGCTATCTTAAGTCGCTCTTGATAAACACGTAGGTGCTCAAGAGCATTAATACAATGTTCATAAATCAATGTAAGCTGATCTAGATGAGCCTTCCATACGGTGTCATCTTGATGAACTCCTGCATGGATATGCATAGCAAAGGGATTTCCAGCTTTAGAGGCATGACTGCCTCAGTGCCATACATTAGTGAAAATGGAGTAGCCCCCGTGGGCGTTCAAATGATAGTGCAGTAGGCCCATAGAGCAAGGGGTATTTGCGTATGCAAATCGGTGTGATTCTCTTTGATAGTTTTATTGAGAATAACAATCAATATTTTGTTGGAAGCCTCTGCTTTCCCATTTGCTTGCGGATAGTAGGCATCAAAAAGTTGTGCTGGATATTATACTTAGTTGTTAAAGCACACACATCCTTGTTCTTGAATGATGTCCCATTATTCAAAATGATATTGGACAGAATACCAAAATGACAAATGATATTATGCAATATGAACTCCACGATGTAGGGTCCTATCATAGTGGTAAGGGGGATTGCTTCCACCCACTTTGTAAAATACTTGGTAATCATAATGATAAACATGTGATGGCCCGAGGATGTGGGGGAGATTTTCTTGATTAAATCCAACCCCCATTGCGAAAATGGCCAAGCCAATTGGATCGGTTGTAAGGCATGAGAAGGTATGTGTGTCAAGTTAGCATGGTGTTGACACTTCATGCACTTCCTCACATACGCACAACAATCTTGCTCTAAAGTTGGCCAATAATAGCCCATGCAAAGAATACGCTTTATGATGAACATACCGCTAAAATGACCACCACATGTACCGTCATGCGCTTGGGCTATTGCCCAAGCTAACTCTTGATGCTCTAAGAAATGAAGGAGAATCCCTTCGTAGCTCTGACGATATAGAATGTCTCCTAGAAAGACATATTTTTTTGCCTTCCATTTAAATGTTCTCTTAGCAATGTGTGACAATCAAGGAGGGAGATTACTGAGCTTTAGATACTCTATGACTTGTGTGGACCAGTCTTATTGTGAGGAAGCCTTGATCATGTGAATTGCCTGTCCCTATTGAAATTCATCCTAAGCAAATACTGATTGGAAAAGAATTTGTAAGAATAGCATCATACTGCTATCAAAAGGGGCTTGAGGGAACAAAGTCCCCCAATCGACATGATTCAAGCGTTCGTGAATGTGCGAGAATCTCTCTTGATGAGGTTTAATTTAAATCAAGTGGACTTCCAATGTGGCCTGAGTGTTCTCACGCTTAACCGTAGACTATGAGAGAATTTTGACCTAAATGGTTGTCATCTCATTAGCAGGGTTCTATAGGATCAAGGACCCTAGGGAGGCCATTGTATCCACAAAATGATTAGATGATCGAGGGAGTGCCTAGATGTCATACCATTCAAAATTTGCTAGGAATTTATCCACAAGGGATTTGTAGGCTTTTAGAAATGGGCTCTTGCATTGGTATATCCCTTTGACCTGGTTAACAATGAGCAAGGAATCATTGAAAATGTTATGCTTGGTGATTTTCATGGTGATAGCTATTTGAAGACCTATGAGAAAGGCTTCATACTCGACATTTTTGTTGGTGCATGAGAAATAAAGTTTGAATGATAGGGGTATGGGAGCCCCATGTAGTGTGAAAAATATGATCCCTGTGCCACCCCTTGCTCATATTTGGAGCCATCAAAAAATTGAGTCATATCTACCTGCGGCTCAGGCTCGTCAGAATCAGGCGATTTTGATATTTGGAAGACTCCATTATTAGGAAGCTCCATGCTAAGAGATTGATCATCCCGGAGAGGAGTCTCTATGAGTTGATCAACAATGACCTGACCCTTAATTGATTTTTGTTCGATAAATTCTAGGTCAAACTCCATCAACAACATGATCCATTTCACCGTGCGATTGTTATGATAAGTGCAACTCATCATGTATCGCAATGGATTCTCTTTAGACACAACATACGTGGTATGGCTAAGCATGTAATGTCATAGCTTCTTGGTGGAAAAAACCACCACTAGGCATAAATTATCCACGTATGTGTAATTTATTTCATAACTGACCAAGATGCGGCTGAGATAGTAAGTAGCCCGTTCCTTATGCAATTCATTGTTCTAGGCTAACATGGCACCCAATGCAACCTCAGTGGCTGATATGTATAAGTGGAACGGTACTCCTGGTCGAGGCAGAGCCAAAACTGGTAGTGAAGCCAGGTATTGTTTAATTATGTCAAAGGCCTCTTGACACTCGTCATTCCAATGAAATGTGACCCCATTGTGTAATAACTTGTTCATGGATCGACACTTGTTCGACAACGGTGCTATGAAGTGTTTGATGGACATGATCTTGCAATGCAGACTTTGGAGCTGATTTATGGTAGTCGAGGGAAGCATATCGAGGATGGCCTTGTCCTTGTTGGGGTCCACTTTATGCATCATTTAGAAACTATAAATCCCAAGAGCTTTCTAGATGTGACACCAAAGATGCACTTCTTGGGGTTTAGTCTCACGTTATGCTCGATAAGGAAATTGAGGACTTTGCGTAGGACATCAAAATGCTCATGGAGTAGCAAGGATTTAGCCAGTAAATCAACCATGTAATATTCCAAAATCTTATGCATGTAATCATGGAAGATATATGTCATGGCACATTGGTAAGTGGCACCGAACATTGGTAGGTGGCACCGATATTTTTAAGGCCAAAGGGCATGACCTTGTAACAAAATGTTCCCCAAGGCATTGTGAATGCCATTTTGAGTTGGTCCTCTGGGTTGATACAAATTTGATTGTATCTAGATAAACCATCCATAAAGGATAACATTTTGTGGCCCACTGTGGCATCTAACAGGGCGTCGATGCTCGATAAAGAAAAATCATCCTTAGGACTCGCTTTGTTTAGGTCTCAAAAATTGGGGCAAATGCGAATCCTCCCATCAAGCTTCTTAATGAGGACCATGTTGGACAACCATGGTGGATAGTCTAAAAAAATGACAAACCTAGCATCCAACAACTTTTATAGCTCATATTTGACCATTAGGACCACTGTTGGATGCATCTTTCTCAACTTTTGCTTGACATGCTTGGCCTTGGGGTCAATCATCAGATTGTGGGTGACTAGATTTGGATCCAGTATCGACATGTCTTTGTAGGACCATGCAAAAGCCTCCTTCTTCTCTATGAGAAGGGCTATGTAATCATCTTGCTATTTGGGAGATAGGATTTCCCCTAACTTGATACATTATGGATTCTCAGGATCTTAGTTGATATCTTTGTCAATCGTAGGCTCGATTGACATATGCGACTCCTCCTACAACTTGTGGGGGGTAGGGATCAAATGGGTGTCATCAGCTAGATTTAGATCATCAATGGAAACCTTGGGTTCCTCCTCAGCATGGAAGACATCATGAGTTGGCCCTAGAGAGAAATGAAATGGCTATAGCATCTCATTGCAAGGCTAGTACTCAGAAGGCGAGGGATGTGAATCTCCTTGATTGAAGTCAATTTCTCCCAAGTTGAGGTGCAATGGCTTCAATGGGTTATTTGGATATCGCATGGGTGCAAACAGATCTATGGAAATCATAATTATGTATGGATGATTTTCCCTATGTGGATGATGGTGCCCATGAACCTCCAGGTGTTGCAAGACCTAAGGAGGTGGTTGTGGAGGTAGTGGAATGAGCGACGGTGGTCGATGCGACTACGGGCGAGCTTGCTCCTTTAGATATAGAAGTTGTCTCTATATGGGATGATGTAATGGTAATATGAACAGATAGAACTCATCCTCATCATATACAAGGACGAATCGAAGGCCTTATCCATCTGAACTATCAAAGTCAATGGGTAGAACTCCATAATTCGACTCATCGTCTAATGTCCACTCATAAGGGGATCCTATATCTTCTTCCTCACTATTGTGGGGAAGAGTACATGAAACTTAACCTCTTTTGTAAGATTGGATACCATTGTGAGGTGGGTCATCATCTCCCAAGGGCATAGGGAAGTAGTACCCCAGTGAGTAGACACGATTGAGGTTGACAAAAGGATCTCGTGTGAGCTCATATCTATAGTCTAGAGTCATGCACTCTAAGCTATCTATGAGGATGTCTAAGGACATAGGCTTGTTGAGTCCCAAGCCAAATTTTTCATAAGGCATTTGATAATGTGGCTGGTAAGAAACTTGAGTGCCCTAATCATACAGACTCAAACCATAACTGTACCAATTACAGAGGTGGAGATACCTCATGGTAAAATTGGGGTTGGACATGTAATTAATGTCCTTGAAAAAGGGCTCTTCATCCTCCTCCTGCTGTTGATAAGGCTCGATACCATAGTCAAGGCCCCCATAGATAAAATTTGTTTGATTAGGGGGAATACCTAGAGGCACAATAGTGCATATAGAAAGATGAGGTCGACCCATGTCATGCACTGATTCTGTAGCAGGGTTAGTTGTAACATTCCTAACCATGTACTCTCCTAGTTTGGTGGCAGCTAAGTGCAATGTGATCTAAGGCTATGGATAAAAGGGGGATGAGAGTGAGACCTAATATGATTCATTATTTGGCTCATGTAGTAGCTCCTCATCTACTTGGATAGGGAACTCCTTAGTGGAGATGGTGGATATGGTCAGTTGGACCTCATCAATAGGTTGCTTTCCCAGGTTCCTAGGCAAAGGATACATAGGTGCAATGGGTATCTGGGGGTGTGCTGATGATAGGGACGATTCGACATGCGATGGTGATGGAGTAAAACCTTGGATGAATTTCTTTGGTTGGAAATCCAAATGGGTTGATGACAAGGTTGACTCGAGGAGCTACTGCACCATATTTTAATACTTGAAGGGCTCTAAGTCTATAGGGACGACATGAACTTGCCCTTCATGGGTGTACTTGAGGCACTGGTGAGCGATGGAAGGGACACCTTTATATCCCTGATCCATAGTCTGCCTAATAGGTTATTGTACGCCATCTCACCCTCTAGGATGTGACACAACATTGGGATGGTCTTTTTCCCTACTTGAATAGGCAGGACGATCGTACCAACCGTTGAGCATATGGCATCATTGAAGGCTTAGAGGGTGTAGGTAGATGCGATAATGTAGGATGTTGGGAGCTTCTAATGCTTAATAGCTATTATCATGATGATATTGCTATAAGACCTAGTGTCTATCAACACTCTCTTGTATGGCGTTTCATTCACACATGTGATGATGTGCAAAGGGGGATCTATCATATCATTTGGAACCAATTTAAGCTCATCTTCTCAAAAGGTAATCATCGATTTTGTGCATTGTTGCACATGCTCCATGAAGTTGTTGAAGGAATTAGAATCCTAGGGTTGAAGCTCAATTACTTTAAGTATCTCCTGATGAGTATCATCAACTATTCATCATTTAATCATTATGTGTCAATCAAGGGTGGTGTCCAGGGCTATATACGAAAGAAGGGGTTAACAGACTAATTTTTAGTTCATCTAGATCATGGAATTATTCATTGAAAAATTAGTGTTTGGGGGCATTAGGTATCCCTTTTAATCTCCTAGAAACTAAAACTGAGTGCCTACTTATCCTTGCATAATTGAAATTCACATAGTTGTAGGAAAAGCAAATATGAACTATTGTAGAATTGAAAATGACAAAATTTAATTGACATAATTTAAAATAACAAAATTGAAATCACAAAATTAACTATAACAACAATGAAAATTTTCATAATTGAAACATCACACCTGTAGAAAATGAACCCTAATACAATGATGAAATTCAAAGGTTGGTAAGCAAATATTGCAAATCTGGAACAAACTGAATTAACAAGAAATTTTGGAAATGCTGACTGCAAATGTTAAATTTGAAACAGAAAAAGTTGTGTTTTAAATTATACCCTATAATGCATTCATGTGCCACATGTTAGATAAATTTTAATTCAATATTAACCATGCAAAAAGCTATCAGGTTCCTGTTGATTTGATGCAGCAAGAAATGAGCAGAATTCTAGCAAAAATAATCCTTCCTCTGGGCCTAGAAGTGGCTCTTGCTTCCTGAACTAAAAGAATATGAAAATACTTTCTTTAAACTATCAAAAATTCACACCAAACTCAGAATGCAAAACATGAATGACAAAATTGCACCTGTATTCAATTTGCAGTAACATAACAATAGTGCAGGGGAAAATCCTACAGAATACTGTTCTTCTACAATACAAGGCTACAACAGTTAAAATTCTACTAATCTCTATCCTCTAGATTCTATATCCTCCTATATTCTCAACCAAATGGGGGTATTTTATTTATACAAGTAGGGTACAACATTGATAAGGTTTTGTGCTGCCATATAGGAATGTTACAACTGTTACAGGACTGTTTCCCAGAATGCAAGGATTAGGTCTATTATCTCTTATCTATTCCATCTTTTGGACTTCATCTATTGAGGGACAGGTGTTGGAAAATATAGGGATATACCTAAAATATCTACAACCATTATTTACCATCCTCTATTGCAATTAAAGATGCTTTTGACCCAAACTATTGCTTCTGCACTTACTTCGGAGCTACTCCAGAATATCAGGCAACAAAACAAAGTTTATATTAATTCATGCTCCATAAGCGCATGAGAATAGTTGTGATGATGAAAATAGTCCTCATAAGTGCCCATAAGACTGATTCCATATTTTAAATGAGCCGGAGTGGACAAATTCCAAGCCATGCTGTATATGTACAATTGGCTAGAATTTGTACTAAAAAGTTCCTATTTTCTACACAGTCAAAATGTTGACAAAGTTTTGGGACCTTTTGATTATTTAAAATGGTTAAAAGATGGGGAAAGCTTATGAAAGAAGCACAAAACCAAATAGATAGCAACACCTTAATATTACAACATTAACTTAATGTAAAATATACTAAATAATACAACTAAAACAGATTATAAAACATAGATAAATAGTCAAAATAGGTCATATGCACTTTATCATTCCAATATGAAAAAATCATCATATAATGCATAGTATCATTAAAATTAGTACAAAATCATATCATAAGTGGTTCCAAATAGTTTAAAAAGTTATCAAAAGCAGTATTTGTATGAGGTAATGTTCTGCCTCATCATTTCCCCCTAGCTTATTATAATGCATGTCCTCATGCATTCTATTCTGCTACAACAACACAAAGATCTATGTCAAGATAGCGCTCAACATATTTCCATAGTCTACTTCCAAATTTGTAATATCCTTTGTGCTCTTTGATTTCCCTGAGCCACTCCTAGAATTGATCGTCTGATTGAGGGTCATTATCAAAGAAATATGGAACAAGGATGATAATTGTTGGATTCCTATACCTGAGACCTATCCACTGCTCCTTTACCTCAAATATGGTCTAGATTATACATTCTACCCTTCTTAAAGACCACATCAGGTTATTTGGTGATATGGGTTCTGTCTTCTACAGTGATATAGGTAACTCTCCCCATCTATTTTTGCAAGTTGATAAAGCATCAACAAAATATGCTACATAGAAGGCTTGAAAAATATCTATGCATTTCTACAAGTTCCCCAGGTACATTTTTCTTACTCTGTCATCCCTCATTAGAGTATAGTGCTAACTGGTGGAGGTCCTATGGTTCAGGTGAATAGGCCTAATGAGAAAAACTGCCTATAATTCCATGGCTTTGCTGGTTTTCTTTTCTTGCTCCCAATATATTTGATTTTGGAGTGTAGATTGAAAAGCCCTAAGCTGAAGATCACCAGTGAAGACATGGGGAAGGAAGATAACTTCTGTTGGCAAAAATAAATTGTGTAGGAATAACTCACATAGCAGATTCTGGTGTTCTATAGAACTTTTCCAAAAAGCTTCAAGAAACTCACTAGGTGTTTCCAATTTGTGAGAGAGACCAAAATTGACCCTCATCATTTGCCAACTGAGGTATCTCTCCTTTAAAATTAAGCCATAGAATCTGGCTGGTATCCGACACTGAACCATACATTCTGCAATCTGGCATACATCCTACACTTGTTCTTTCAATTTTTCAATTTTTAAAATTTTGTATTCTAACTCTTTTGTTAAGGTCTGTAATGATGAGACCTTTCCTTCTAATTGATGATATTTTGCCATTCAATATGACACATCTTCATTATATTTTGTAAGTGTGATTATGTCTGGTGATCTAACAGTTGGTTGCATTTGAGGAATGATATTAACCTAGATGCCTATATCCACCTTTCCAATTGCAGGAGGTTCTGTTTGTGTTCCAGTTTCTACCAATTCAATCTCAAGTGCATTCAAATTATCAAGGTCTTGAGGAGATTGTGGTCTTACCTCTTCTTGTACTACTATTGCTGTCTCTATATGTGCTATTAGTTCACTCAAACACTATGGATATTCAAAATACTACACAAGTATTTTTGGATGTCCATCCCCTATTTGATCTTGAGCCTGTTGTACTTCTTGCATTGTTTCTTCTTCTTCTATTGCAGTTCTAACAGGTGAGTTTCTTTCAGGATTGCCAGCTAAGTTCAGTAATAGATTAGCAAAATTCATCCCCTGAGTCGAAATGAAAAGGCTACTACTCCAGAAGTGTTAACATAGCCTTTACAGTTTCTATCTCTTGCCATAACTTAGCGATAGTATCATATTTCTCTTTCAGGGAAGCTTCACTCTTTTCAATCCATCATGTCTGAGTTTTTATGACACTCCTAGCTGCATGCAACTAAGTATTTATGTTTATTTCTTCTTCCTATTCAATGCTCAAATCATATTTCCCTTCCTCAGATACCTCAAATTCTTCCTCAAAATTTGAATAATCCATAAGTGGTGCAAATATTTTTGCAATAGTGGTGTGTCCCTCTGCTTCCTATGTTATGGTTCTATCTTCTGAATCTAGTGGGTAATTGAGGGATATTTTAGGCATAGCCATATCTATTGCAATATCCTTGCCCTTGGTACTTATATCTTCAACTTTATCCATAGTTTCTTCCACCTGCAGGGTATCAACATGTGCAGTTCCTTCTTCCTTTTCCTCATCACCTATATTGATGGATTTTTGAAGTCTTGAAGACCTCAATCTTGAAGCTGATTACTTTTGTTTCTTTTTAGATTGTGAAATAAGACTTGTCAATCCTAGGGTAGGGTCTACTTTAGGTGTTCCCTTCTCCATCTACCCTTCCCTGCTTGAACTTACAAATTGTTCAATGGACTGAGTGGGAAAAATAGTTATATTTTTAGAAAATGTAACCTTCCTCCTCTTTCCTACAGGATCAATATTAGACTATTTCTCTCTTTGCTTCCTTGTCCTGGAGGATGGAGGTCCCTATGGTGAGGAGGGAATTTGTTTTTTAAAGGATTCAATTTCAATTTCATGTTCAAAATTTTCAATTTCTATTTCTACTTCAGATTTAGGTCCTTCAACCTCTACCTCTTCTTCAAATCCAAGGCTTTCAATTGCTTCTTCCTCAATCAACTCATTCCATGCACAAAAAATCCTATCAAAGCTTCTAGGGTTTCCCCTAAAGTGATGCCTGCATATAATATTGATTAGGCCATGGTGTTTAAGAGACCCTTTTCATGCTTGGTATTTATTGGCCATATTTTCCAGCTTCTAATACAAATACAGAGGAAAATTTACCTTCAGTTTAGGGTTGAGTGGCCATGATGAATATGGGTTAAAATTCACATATGATGTCCTGAGAGGACATGGAATTGCCCATCGTAGGTCAAAAACATAATGACCCATACTGCAACTTCATTCCAAGGAGGCTATAAACTTGTTCTTTTGACCCCTTACAGATATTATTACTCAATATAAACTCAGTGGGCCTATCCTAATTTCCCCTGAATTGATTTACAAGTTCAACTAAAGTATTTTTTCCTGATTTTCCAATTTGAACCCCATGCAACGGTAATTTAGTAACCTGGATGAGAATTTTGGGGCTTACCTAGATTGTCATGCCGCTAATGTGGATTTGATTGTTGTGAAAGGTGCGTGCAAACTCAGTGGCCAATCCTTATGAATGCCCATCGAATTTACGCAATAAGGGCAGAAATAATCCTTAAAAAATTTGCATGGACTCCTCATATTTTTGCAAAAATTCTATGTTATCTGGTTCAATTTTGTTCTTCTATCCACCCATTGTTAATTTCCTATGTGCAGAGTATCTCAGGCTTACAAATTTTGAACAGTAGAGTTTTTCAATTTTTGAAATGCTTAAGTTTGTCAATGGTAATGCTTGAGGGTGAGGAGTAAATAGATGTAGCACCAGAACGACTTCAAAACGTGCTAGGAACGTGACAACAAGTTATTGCACATAGAAGCCATCATTAATTTTTACTGCATGTTATAGCTATCGGGAGTGGCATGGCATCTTTTACGAAAGTTATTTTAAATAGATTTTGAATCATGTGCCAAGTGGTCACGTGTTGTAGTATTCAAAACTCCATGCCCTCCTCAAAATTTTACCTTGGATCTCGTACTTGAAACTTGCATCCCAAGTGCTATTTCCAACCCAATTGGCGCAAAACCTTAGGAACTCATAGAAAATTTGATTTATTTGAATTTTTAGCCATGTGGTTCTGGAGTAAAATGAATTAACCTTTTGTTAATTCATTTAATTGGTTTTATTGCAAAGTTCATTCCTGAGCAAAGACCCTTTTCATTCCAAAGCCAATTATAGAGTTTTATTCAAGAAAAATGATATGCAATAGGTTTATTCCAGAGTAGTTTCACTCAAAATCATTTGAAGAGGCTCTCTTTTTTATCTGAAAATTATCTTGATAACTTTTCTAGAACCAGACCTTATGTATGCTTTATACTAACTAGGGATATCATACACTACATAATAAATATTTACAATATTAAAATAGAAAAGGCACATAACTGAAGAAACCATTCTATCTAAATTTTGTACAAATGTCGTTTTCTGCTGATTTTAAGTTGACTCCTCACAGAGTGTAACAAGTGCAAACTAAAAAATAGTGAAACAGAGGTGAGAATGAGTGGAATGGTAAATAGTGAAACAATGGTGAAAATGAATGGAATGGTAAATAGTGAAACAATGGTGAGAATGAATGGAATGGTAAATAGTGAAACAATGGTGAAAATGAATGGAATGGTGGTGGGTCCATGAGGCAAACATGCCAAAAAAATTGGTTTTCATGTAAGCCCAATTCAGATGCACCTCAAAGAGGTTTTCACATTCTGAATTATTATTATTATATATATATATTTATATTTATTTTTTTATATATTTTGGTTCATGTCACTTGATTGAGTCCATCTTGGAAGAAGTGGTTTCTTCCAATACTGATACATCCAAGTTTCCTACTTTCTTGAGAAACTCCTCCTTGGTTAACGGTTTGTGATATATCCGAAGACGATGACCGTTAACCACAATATTCCTTCTTGAATAATCTATTGGTGAAATATGTACAAATCCATTTGCAAATACCTCCTCAACCTGATAAGGTCTGAGCCATCGAGTCTACAACTTGCCAGGATAGTCTTCATATCGTGAATCAAACAACAAAGCCCAATCGCCTTGTTGAAATTTTTGTTGTTGGATATGACTATCATGCCACAACTTGCGTTGTGACTGGATCACCTCGACCTGGTGCAATGCATCCCTCCTTATCTCATCCAATGCATTGAGCTACATAATCTGGTCCGTTTGTGCCTGTGACAAATCAATACCAACTTCCAAAACAATTCGAAGAGTTAGTAATTCAAACTCAATAGGCAAAAGAGGCTTTTTACCATAAACCAATTCATAGGGAGTAAATCCAATAGTGGATTTCCAAGTGGTGTTATAAGCCCAAATTGCTTTAGGTAACTTCTCCACCCAATTCCTCCTATGGGCTGCTATAGTTTTGGTTAAGATCCTCTATAATTCCTTATTTGTCACTTCAACTTGGCCATTGGCTTGTGGATGGTAAGGTGAGTATTTTCGGTGTTTGATTTCATACAGCTTGGTAAAGGCTTCAACAAATTTTGAGGTAAACTAAGGTCCCTGATAAGTGGTGATGGATTATGGGGCCCCAAAACATAGGAAAATCTATGAATACAGGAAATCAATAACTTTTTCTTCTCGAGCATGCTTAAAAGCACGGGCTTCTACCCATTTGGTTACATAGTCAGTACATACCAAGATATGCACTTTCCCTTGGGAAGGAGGGTCAATGGGTCCTACAAAATATAACCCCCACCTCTCAAATGGTTCTATTCCTACTTGAGGTTGTAATGGCATTTCACTAGTGAAGGTAGGTTTTCCCATCCTTTGGCATGCATCACAATGTCTAGCATAATTTTTCACATCTTTATGCAAAGATGGCCAGTAATAACTAGTATCCAAGATCTTTCGAATTTTACTCTTGAATGAATAGTGTTCTCCTGAAGGTTCATCATGACATGCCTGCAGGATATCATATATCTCATCCTTGCAGATGCACCTACACAAAAAATGGTAAGAATTGCATTTGAAAAGTAAACCTCCTATCCATTTAAAATAAGAACTTTGCTTGGTTAACTATTTACTTTGTTTAGGAGTAAAGTGAAGAGGAATTTTTATTGTAGCCAAATAATTAGCTATATCTACAAACCATGGAGACTACACAGAAATAGCAAACAGTTTCTCATCAATAAATGCATCATCAACCAACTCTCCTATATATTCATTTGGCAATCTTGATAGAAAATCTACAACTACATTAGCTTTCCATGGTTTATTAACTATAGTGATATCAAATTCTTGCAATAGTATTAACCAATGAATAATTCTTACACTAACCAGAGGTTTATTCATCAGGTATTTAATGGCAGCATGATCTGTATGAATGAATACATGATATCCTGTGATATAGTGTTTAAACTTATTAATAGCATATACTACAACTAAGAATTCCTTCTTAGTAGTAGTGTAGTTCTTTTAAGCTCCTGTCAAGTTTTTATTGATGTAATAAATGGCATAATGCTCCCCATTGTCAATTTTCCCTAATGCAGCTCCTATAGCAGTATTGGAAGCATCAGTTTGAATATGGAAGGACAATTCCCAATTAGATCCTCTCAATACAGGGGGAGTTGTTAACTTTTATTTTAATTCCTCAAAAGACTTTTGACACTCAGTAGACCAAGAAAATTCAGAATTTTTCATTAGTAATGCAAACATTGGATTGGCTATGGTATTGAAATTGGCGATAAATCTACGGTAGAAACCAATGTGTCCCAGAAGCACATGAGAACAATTGTGACAATGAAAATAGTCTCCATAAGTGCCCAAAATACTGATTCCATATTTTGCATGAGTTGGAGTGGACAAATTCCAAGCTATGCTGTATATGTACAGCTGGCTAGAATTTGTATGGAAAAGTTCTTATTTTTTTCACAGTCAAACTGTTGACAAAGTTTTGGTACCTTTTGGTTATTTAAAATTCTTGCTTTCCATCAATTTCTTCAATAGTGGATGGTGCAGGGTTAGGTAAAACCTTCCCTGAATGTAACTAGATGTTACTACAGGCAAGGACATGGACTGTAGTAGTCTCTTCAGACTCAACTTCATAAACAGGTGTTGCTTGTCTATTGTTATTGGGGTTAGCCATAGGCTGAGCTAGAAGTGGAGGTTGCTTAACTGGTTGTGATTATTGTGGTGTCATTCTTCCTTGAAAGTTTTGATTAGGAGCTGGCAACATGTTTTGAGTCTATTATTGATACCTATGCTACCCTTGATATGATGGGTATTGTGGCCCCCATCTATGCCCAGATTATTGATTCTGTATCCAAGGTGGATTAAAAAGATTCTATGGTTGATTCCAACAAAAATGTGACCAGTATTGAGGGGTTGACCAAGATTGATTCCATGGTTGTGAAGGTGGTTCTAAATATACCCAAGGCATATTTCAAGGATTTTATCCCCAACTTATAGGAAAACGAGGGGCATTCTGGTATTGTGAAAAGTTACCTCCTGGCCTCTGCCCAATAACATTAAGTTCTTTAGTTTGGGTTTGCAAAACATTTTAAAGGTGAGGCAGGAGATGGCACTTATCAGTGTTATGCTATTTTGAAAAAATGCCACAAATAGTTGAAATAAAGGTTCTATCCAAAGGACAATTATGTAGGGTATGATTATTCCTGCATCTAGGACAATAGATAGCTAGGGGTGGTGAAGAATTAGATTTTGCATTCCTTTCCCCTAATGTAGTATTTAATTGAACAAGAATATCAGTTTTCATGTTAGTCATTTCCTCCATCAAATCTTATATATCAGTATTACCAGGATTCCTCTTCCTTCTTCTTTGCCTAGTGTGGGAATAATTTCTACACAACTCTACAATATCATTAATCTTAAGCTGGTTTATATCTCCTTTTCCCATTAAGTCTAATACTTCTCTAGAATCATCCTACAAACCTCTCAGAAATATAGTTTTTAATAAGTCAGTTTCCATAGGACCACATCTCTTTTGGATAAAGGCAAATCTATCAATATAATCCTCTAAGTTTTCATCCTCTTCTTTTCTAATCTGAAATAACCGATCCTTACTATTTATCACTCTATAATACTCCTGATACTTATCCAAAAATGCAGTTTCCATTTGATCCCAAGTGCAGATTGAATCTGGTTCAAGGCTCATAAACCATTGTAAGGATGCATATTTAAGTGTAGAAGAAAATAACTTCAATTTTTGGTTGTCATTGACATCATCATAAGTCTGACACAGAACTTTGAATTCAAATAGAAATTGATCAAGATATTCAGAAACAACTCCCCTAAATATTGGCAATACTAAGGGTGAAATTTTTTCATAGGAGCATTCTGAGTAGGATTCATATGAATAGGGTATTCAAAAGTTCTAACAAGAGGATTTTCAACATCATGACCAACAATGTCCCTATCATGTTCTTCTTGTTCTACCATGGGTGCTTCTTCAGTTTTAATTTGTTCAACTAGTTCAGATGGATCAACCCTATGGGCATGTCTAGAAGCAAGTGCCTCTAAGAGCTATTCTTGCAAAGATCCTACAATTTTAGTTGATGAAGAAGATGATTCTCTTTTAAGTCTTTTAGGAAGTTCATACACAGACAGATCTTCACCTGATTGTGAAGAACACCTTGGTGGAAGAGAGCTAGTTCTGATAAACCTTCATCTTTTGTCTCTTGGCCTATGCATTCATGCTTATTTACTAAATGAACTAAACCTCAGGTTTCCAAAAAATGTTTCCTAAAATAGGACATTTTTTGGACTGCTAGACCTCTCCTAACAACACCTAAGTATCCCCGACAACGACACCAAAAATTATGAGTGTTGTCAACTCTTCATCATTTAATTATTATGTGTCAATCCAGGGCGGTGTCCAAGGAGATATACGAAAGCATGTGTTAATAGAATAATTTTTAGTTTATCTATATCATGGCCTTATTCATGGAACAATTAGTGTTTGGGGGTGTTAGGTGTCCCTTTTAATCTCGTTAAAACTAAAAGTGAGTGCCTACTTATCCTTGCATAATTGAAATTCATACAGTTGGAGGAAAAGCAAATCTAAAATTTAGTAGAATTGAAAATGACAGAATTTAATTTTAACATAACAAAATTGAAACCACAGAATTAACTATAACAACAATGAAATTTTTTAGAATTGAAACATCACACCTGCAGAAAATAAAACGTAATACAATGATGAAATTCAAAGGTTGGTAAGCAAATGTTGCAAATCTGGAACAAAATGATTTAACAAGAAATTTTGGAAATGTAGACTGCAAATGCTAAATATGAAACATAAAATATTGTGTTTTAAATTCTACCCTAGATGATTTAACTATAATACATTCATGTGCCACATGTTAGATGAAGTTTAATTCAATATTAACCATGCAAAAAGCTGTCAAATTCCTACTGGTTTGATGTAGCAAGAAATTAGCAGAATTCTGGCAGAAATAATCCTTCCTCTGGGCCTGGAAGTGGCCCTTGCTTCCTGAACCAAAAGAAGGTGAAAATACTTGCTTTAAACTATCACAAATTCACACCAAACTCAGAATGCAAAACATGAATGATAAAATTGTACCTTTATTCAATTTGCAGTAACATAATAGTAATGCAGGGGAAAATCCTACAGAATATTGTTCTGCTACAATACAAGGCTACAACACTTAAAATTATACTAATATCTATCCTCTAGCTCATATATACTCCTATATGCTCAACCAAATGGGAGAATTTTATTTATACAAGTAGGGTATAACATTGATAAGATTTTGTGCTGCCATGTAGGAATGTTACAATTGTTACATGACTGTTTCCTAGAATGCAGGGATTAGGTCTATTATCTCTTATCCATTCCATCTTTGGGATTCATCCATTGAGGGACAGGTGTTGGAAAATATAGGAATATCCTTAAAACAATTGCAACCACTGTTTACCACCATTTGTTGCAATTAAAGGTGCTTTTGACCCAAACTATTGTTTTACGCTTATTCTGGAGCTGCTCCGTAATATTAGGCAGTAGAATAGAGTTTATATTAATTCATGCTTCAAAAGTGCATGAGAATAGTCATGACGGAGGAAATAGTCTCCATAAGTGCACAGAATACTGATTCCATCTTTTGCATGAGCTGGAGTGGACAAATTCCAAGCCATGCTGTATATGTACAATTGGCTGAAATTTGTATGGAAAAGTTCCTGTTTTCTATACAGTCAAACTATTGACAAAGTTTTAGCACCTTTTGGTTATTTAAAATGGTTAAACGATGGGGAAATCTTATGAAAGAAGCACAAAACCAAATAGATAACATTACCTTTATATTACAACATTAACTTAATGCAAAATATACTAAATAATACAACTAAAACAGATTATAAAACATAGATAAACAGTCAAAATAGGTCATATGCACTTTATCATTCCAATATGCAAACATCATCATATAATGCATAAGATCATTAAATTAGTACAAAATCATATCATAAGTGGTTCCAAATAGTTTAAAAAGTTATCAAAAGCAGTCTTTGTATGAGGCAATGTTCTGCCTCATCATCTCCATCAAGGCTTCTGTATGAGGAGGCAATTGTTGGATGAGCTCATAGATGGAAAGTTGAGTAGACATTGTTCTTAAGATCTAAGTGAGCTTGCTCTTAATGGTGACCACAGGACTAGGTGGGAGGCTTGACATAAGAGATGGTAAAGGCTATGACATTGAAGGAACATCACTTTGAGCTACAAGTGATGTAGTTGGACTTGGGTACCCACCTATTCCTTGTTATAATGCTGATCATATCGACATACCCTTGCTTAGGGGGGTATGGTGAGCCTCATTCACCTGGGGCACTGGTTTGGCCTGTTTTGCATGGGCAAGTAAGGGGTCTTTGAAGACCTCCATATGTTGTTTTTTGGTGCAATAGGGTTGTCCACCTAAAGGGCATTCCTATCAATCATTTCTTGCACCAAATGCTTAAACTTGTAGCACATTTGCACATCATGCCCATTTTGCCTATGAAACTTGCAATATAGGTCTTCTCTGTATCCTTTGGGTTTCGATGTATTTGGGTCGATAGGTTGACTCTCAGGTAGATTGATCAAATTAGCCACTAAGAGGCACTCAAAAAATGAGTCCATAGGCTCTGCAATGGGTGTAAATTATTTCTTGGGGTGACGTTGTTGATTTTGCCCTTGACTATTATGGTTGTCCTTGGTATAGTTCCTAGGTGTGGCCTGATAGTTAGACTTTTGAGGTAGCACAACTTGCGTTGTCCCTGGAACACTAATGGCAACCTGATTCACTACTGCTACCTTATGTTGTGCTAGGGTACTCTTAGGATTCTTGTTCCACTCCTTCTTGTGAGGCTTGGCAATTTATCCCTCTTGAATCTTAATGTATTCAATGATCCTAGCTTGTGCTAGGGCATCTTCAAGAGTCGAATACTGTTGTAGCTGCAACAATACTGAGATCAACTTTAGGAAGCTCTTGGAAAACATTTGACTCAACTTCAACATGGGGAGAATATAAGGCAGCTTAGCGAGTAGGGCTTACAACCTATTGCCATAGTTTTTTATTAACTCATCGTTATACTGTTTCAACCTAGCTAGATCGGCCAATGTCGCCTTCCTCTTGGTAGTGAAGGTGAAGTGTTCTAGGAATGCATTTGCAAGTTGGTCCAAGTTGTGGATGATGAGGCCCAAAAATACCTAATTATTGCACAATATTTGACTACCATATGATAAGTTAATTTCCAAATAGTTGACTAAAATATACTATTTTTAAAGTGTTTGCATGATTTTATGTTAGGAATACTATATCTCTATTTTTGACTATTTTCAGCATTTTGTGACTGATTTTGCTTGATTAAGTAGCAAGTAAAAACATGCATTTCAATTAACCAAATGTGGCATGCTGATATCCATTAACTTATAAATGGGTTTTGAATGTTTTCCTACCATGTAACTTGTTTCAAATCCACATTGAAGCCAAAATTTTAGGACTGTCATAAATCTAAAAATCTGAAAAAAACAGCCATATAAAAATTAGCAAGCTGTCACTTTATAGGAACACCTTGAAGTTGTTAAGTAAAGCATGAGGATATGGATGGAATGAGTTCATAAGGACTACGGAAGACATATGACCTATTTAGAAGTATTCACACATGGTCTAAATAGGCAGCAACAGGGTATAACAGAGCAGAGACAATTGTGCAGCACTGTTGCACTATTTTAACATGGTTACTTGGTGAATGAAGTGTATAAATTCAGCAGCAACTTGATGTACTTCTTCATGTTGATATTTGAATAATTTTTTCATGTTCTAATTTGTTTGAATTTTCAAAAAATGCCAATATTTTACAACTGTGTAGTAGAGTTGGAAAATGCAATAATTTACCATGTAAATTCCAACAAGCTACTAATGAATGGCAAGGCATGGAATTCACACATGGAGAGGAATGAAGGCTATTGCAATCTGATCCTAAGGGCTAATCCACCTAAGAAATGCAACTAAAATAACTTGAATAGCACACAGTTGGTCATTCTAAATATTTTTGGATTGAACAGGTATCTTCGGATTGAGAAATACAGTCTCTTCGAATTGAGAAATACAGTCTCTTCGAATTGAGAAATACAGTCTCTTCAGATTGAGCCACTTAGCTTCGGATTGAGAACAAAAAGTGCTTTTTGAATTTTTGATGATAGAAAAAGGGAAAGAATGTTGAGAAGGTTAAGAAAAAATATCCCCCAGCTGTCTTTGTCATCCTTGCCGTCCAAAGCCACCATTCATGGAAAAAGATCAATTGATCCTCTTCTAGGATAAACCCAGAAATAACTGCAACATAATAGGAAGTTGTTTGCAAGATATAAATGGAATTTTCTAAAGTGGAGAAATATGTGTGAGATATTTATAGACTCCTATCACGTACTCCCACCACTGAATATGCTTTATAAGGGCCAACAACTACTACTGCAACACAAATTGTCCAGATTTGCATTTATTTTAGATCCAAAATTATTGGCAAATCACTATAAAGTAGCACATAGGCTGATTTGAGCATGGGATATGTTGTAAATATTTATATAAATAACACAGCTCCCTCCTTGGTTGAGCCAGTTAGGAATCAAAATAGAGGAGAGTTTTCAATTGCAACAATTAGGACTGTACAGTAATTTTCTGTAACAGTTTTTAGCATGTTTTGTCATCAATAAAAGTGTAGTTATTTTATCATTTTCTGTTCTAAGTGTTAATTAGTTAAGGAGTGCTTTTCACCTCCTTCTAGATTAGGAAGTATGGGCCCACTTTTAGATCTAGAAGGAGGATTTTTATGGCAGGTTTTAATCTATAATTTTGCTACAGTAGAATTAATAGATTACTTGTCAAGTTTACTGTTCTTGTTTTAAGTTTGTATAATGTTCTTTATGTTTTCTATTATTTTTGTGTATAAAATTTGTGTGTGTGTCAGCTGACAAATTATATTAAGAATTTTTATTTTGTTTTCCATGTTTTCCTTGCTTTTCTGTTTTAGCAACTTTCAATTTTTAGCATATTTCATTTTGCTATCAATTCCTGTAGCAGAAGCTTGACGACCTTTTATGGCAGAACATTGACAGGTGTTTTTAGAATAAGTTTTATTTACAAGCATTATTTCAATTATGCAAGAGTAACTAGGTTTCAATTCTACAAATGTAACTTAGGATTTCAATTTAGCAACATTTAAATTCAATAATTTAAATTCTGTTATTTTAATTCTACAAAAGTAGATTAAACTTTCAATTTAGCAATTCCAATTCCTACAATTGTCTTTATATTTCAATTCCTGCAACCTAGAATTAGTTTTTAGTTCTTGCATATTTCCATTCTATATATTAGGTTTAGTGTGACACTAAAAGGCTAAACCAAATCTGTCTCACCTAATAAATGCTTGAAATATGAATGCCTGAATTGTACTCTGCCCTAGCCTTCTATCGTAGACAACATTGGAAACCACCCCAAATTGATAAGATCTTTGAGATTTAATGATGTGCTTAACACCAATGCATCATTTTAGCATCATTGTTGGGGATACGGTGTTGTTAGAGGGTAAAAGTAGCCTAATAATTGTTAATTATACTAAATTGTGAACTTCAAAGTAAAATCTAGATAAATGATTGGTATTAGTAACAATTTTTGATAAATTGCATTTTAGTCCATTTAAAAAACAAGCAACCATAGGGAGGTGATCTTCACACCTAGGGGTTAAATTGCTTATGTTTGAAATTATTGATAAAAATTGAAAGAATTCATCATCCTCATTATCAAGAAACATAAAATGTCTTAGAGGAGCCATCTGCTAGTATTACCATTTTTATATCCATATCATCAGGGTAGTATAAACAAATTTGTACTAGGTGTTGAGAAGACATCATGGCAGATATACAAGAGTATCCCTTGAACAAAACAATCATATCAACTACTTGTAGCATTTGTTCATAAGGATATATCACTGGTAAATGCCATTTACTTCCATAACTCAAAGATGCAAAATTTGTTGCCTGGTCTAAATTCTTCTCAAGGGAGATCCCAACAACAACAAATAGAGCAAGTAAAACCACTACCTCCAGACCAACCTATGGTCAATATGAATAATACAGGACAGGTAACCCTTGTCTATGTAAGCTGAATCTGTTAAAAAAAAAAAACACAAAAATTTTGCACAATCAAAATAGGAGTTTACAACTTAAAGGTGATCCTAGAGTTTTCTGTTATTACTTAAATATTGTTATGATTTTATTGCGCTAAACCGCAACCTAACAATTCTTAGCCTACACAAACAATAGTTGATCTCATTAGAGGTGATCCTACATGATAAGTAGTTGATCTGCTAAAGTTGTACACTTCTTGTCTTATTGTGCAAACCAAAAATAAGTCTTTTTCAGCCCAAACTGTGATTAGTATGAATAATATAGGATAGGCAACCCATGTCTATGTAGCTAAATCTAGTAAAAAAAAAAATAAAAAAAAAAATACAAAAAATGTTATTGACCGCAACAACATCCAACTATGCTCAAACAAGAACTTACATGAGCTTGAAGAGACAAAAATCAATGGAGATACACAGAAAACCTTTAGTCCAAACACATAAAAATTAGCCTTGGATAAAGGAGAAAAACTAGAAAAACTACACATAGAAATTTACTTCCATTGAACTCCTTAGTAAGAAATTACAAAGGGGTAAATTTTGTCCTCCTAGGAATGAAACAAATTGAAGTGCAGCCAAGAAAATTCTTGAACATTATTAGTTGGATGACTTATAAACAAAAAGCAAAATTGTTGCTATTTTGAAACAATATTTCAATCCCTTTACATGGAATTACAAGGGTATATCAAGATTTTATCTTGATGTAAGCACTTAACATCTTTTAGGAATTGGTATTTAATTGTTTCAAGTATAGATTGACAAGATTTTGCAGACTAGGAGGCATGGACAACACTTGATTGAAGAATTTTTTAGATATGGAGCAATGCTTCTTTCTCCCATTAGTAATTCATGGAGGATGTTAGTGGTGAATGGACATTGCCTTCGGGTATACCATGCACCATTAACTAAGGAGGAGTTCTTGAAGGAGATTCCATTGGATGTACATATAATGGAAGAGAATTTCTCTTCAATATCAGATTTAGAGTGATGATAAAAAGTTTGACCAAAAAAATATACAAGAAAAGCAAAAAGAAGAATAGTCTTGTTTGTTGGGTACAAGCAAGACAAGAAAAATTGAAAAAAAAAAAAGAGAAAAAAAATTTTTGCTGCAAAGGCATGTCCCACAAAATGGGGATACATGAGGACAAACATCAATTTCAGAAAGGAAGAGGAACAATGGATCCAATACTTCATTTCTAGTGATAAGAAGGCAATTATGATGTAAGAAGATTCTTATTGCTCATCTAGATGTTGTAATCACAGTGACACTGAGAGGGGGGGTGAATCAGTGTGATCTTTTAAATTTCTAATATATGTAGTTTTAAATCCAGCAACTATTTAAAACTGATAAACAAAATATCAAATGCAGCAAGAAAGCATGACACACAACACAACATATTAACGAGGTTCACCAATGTGGCTACTCCTCAAAAATGACTGCTTGGACTACCATCCAAATCCAGTCAATGCAAAGCTACAACTTTACAATATCTTTTACCAGCTCCAACTGGAAGGAGCACCAACCCCTTGGCTTTATCTGATTCAAATAGAATGGAGCACCAACTCCTAATTTACCAAGCACCTACTGGAAAGAGGCACCAACCCCTTATACCAAGCTGCAACTTGGAAGTCAATAAAGATAATAAAAATGATAGAATAAAACTTTCACGTTGTTCCTTACAGTCTGCTATTTTTCTGCATTCTGCTACTTTTGCACAAAACACTTCGCACTATTCGATCGCTTCTATGTACTTCTTTGCACTCTCTGCTGTAATTCAATGATCGATCACTTCTGCTATCTGCGCGCTATCACTTTGAACTTAGATCTCCACCTCTACACATTTCGCACTTCTAACATGCAATCATGATATGCAGACTCGAACTACTACTTCGCACTCTGCTCCGACATGAACTTCACTTGCGCAACCACTCTACTCGCCTTCGCACACTATCTTCACACTTTACACTTCAAACTCGAGGAAGCCCTACTTTTATAGAAGAAAAATCAAGATCAATTCTCAAATCATAGTTGGCAGTAACCCTAAGGACGTCGGCTGCAAACCCTAAGAAAGTTTGCTGCAAACCCTAAGAACCTCCGCTATAAAACCCTAGAAGATGTTGGCTGCAAACCCTAAGAACATCCGCTGTAAAACCCTAGAAGATGTCAGCTGCAAACCCTAAGAATATCTGCTGTAAAACCCTAGAAGATGTCGGTTGCAAACCCTAAGAACATCCGCTATAAAACCCTAGAAGATGTCGGTTGCAAACCCTAAGAACATCCGCTGTAAAACCCTAGAAGATGTCAACTGCAAAACCCTAAAATTCGTCGGCCCCGATTCAACTTTGTCGGCCTCAACCGCTGCTGCCACCTTTGTCACCTTTTTGTAACTGTTGTCGCGAAATAATAACATGTCGCGATATCGCGACACCTTTTGTAGCCGTACGCCTTCTTGTCCTTGCTGTCGTGAAATCGTGACCCTTTTGGCCGTTGAAAGCTTTGCCACCGTTCTTGTCATGAAATCATGACACTTTGAACTTTTGCTGACGTCATCCTCATCCTTGTCGCGAAATCGCGATGCTTTCGGCTTCCAGAGGCTTTTCCTGCAACCTGTCATGAAATCACGACACTTTCAGCTTTTGCTGACGTCATCCTCAGCTTTGTCGTGAAATCATGACGCTTTTGGCTTCCAGAGGCTTTTCTTGCAACCTGTCGCGAAATCGCGACACTTTCAACTTTTGTTGACGTCATCCTCATCTTTGTCGCGAAATCATGACGCTTTTGGCTTTCGTACATTCCTTGCTTCATGCAGTAGCGAAATCGCTACAACTTAGTGCCTTGTGCTTCCAACTTTGCTTCTACCCATGAAATATTGACTCGTAGCGAAATCGCTACACTCTTGTGCCTTACACTTTCGACTTGAAGCATAATCGCTGCACCTTTGAGTTCTGCACTTTAGACCTGTAGCGAAATCGCTACACCTTCGTGTTATGCTTTTTCAACTCGTAGTGAAATCGCTACACCTTTGATTTGTGCAATTTTGACACGTAGCGAAATCGCTACACCTTTGATTTGTGCAATTTTGACACGTAGCGAAATCGCTACACTTTTCACTTAACACTTTCTCCTTGCTTCGGCCAGCGAAATTTCAACATGTAGCGAAATCGCTACAGTTTCTCGACTTAGCTCCTTGGCCTCCAGCATGTCACGAAATCGCGACAGTTTGCCTTGCGTCTTTTCTTTCCTCCGACTTGTCGTGAAATCATGACATTTTTGACTGTGCCTTCTCTCTCCTCACTTTCATCGTGAAATCGTGACATTTTTGGCTATGCTTTCTCTCTCCTCACTTTCGTCACGAAATCGTGACATTTTCGGCTATGCTTTCTCTCTCCTCCGACCTTTCGCGAAATCGTGACAGAAAACATGTCGCGATATCGTGACAGTTTTCTAACTTGTCTTTTTCTTTGAATTTTTGAAATTGGGTCACTCTTGTTTTCCTGGAATTGCACTTTACATAATCTGACTATCCTTTGAATTTCTGTTCTCTGCATCTGAATGGCTCCTAAACTATCTATCCACTGCATCATTGGATCTAACTGCCTGTGTTGACAACAATGACAAACTTCTTGCAACACCTTGCTCAACAATCTCCCCCTTTGGAATTGTTGGCAACACCTGTATACATTCCTGTAACTCTTCTCCCCCTTTGTCAATAATACCAAGGGGCTGCTGTAGACTCCCCCTGAGTCCAACCTCACACTTCTCAGGCACAATTTGTGGCATCTGACACAAATTATGATCATGAGCAAAAGAATAGTCAAATACTCAAATGCTCCCCCTGAGAAAGTGATCCTTGTAGCTAGTCACTTCTTAGGAAGTGTGACTACTCCTAATTTGTTGCGAAGGTACTCAAATACTTCCTTGGGCAAAGGTTTTGTAAAAATATCTGCTACTTGTTTTGTAGTTGGGACATAGTCCAATTTAACTTCTCCTTCTGCAACTTTCTCCTTCAAGAAATGATACCTTATAGCAATGTGCTTTGTCCGTGAGTGCATTACTGGATTCTTAGAGATGTTGATTGCACTGGTGTTATCACACTTTATTGATATTGGTTCACTGAAATTAATACCTAGATCTTTCAAAGTTTGTTTCATCCACAAGACTTGTGTGCAACATGTTGCTGCTGCAATATATTCTGCCTCAACTGTAGATAAATAAATTGACTCTTGCTTCTTACTGTGCCATGCAACCAATCTGTCCCCCAAATAGAAGGCTCCTCCACTGGTACTCTTTCTGTCATCAACACATCCATCCCAATCTGCATCTGAATATGATATAAGAGTGAAGTATATTTGGGTACCACAACCCATACTCCATGGTGCCCTTGAGATATCGAAAAATCCTTTTAACTGCTGTCACATGAGTCTCTTTGGGACTGGCCTAAAATCTAGCTACCATGCAAACTGCCTGCAGAATGTTAGGTCTAGTGGCTGTTAAATATAGTAGACTTCCAATCATAGATATGTACATGGTTTGGTCTACAGGTGGAGATTTGTCTTCTTTACTCAATTTGCAGCCTATTGTCATGGGAGTGCTGACTGGCTTATAGTCCTCCATAGTGAACCTTTTTAGCATTTCTTTCACATATTTGATTTGGGAAATGAATATGCCTTTCTCATTTTGATTAACTTGCAGCCCAAGAAAGTAAGATAGTTCACCAATCATAGAAATTTCAAATTCATTCTGCATCTTATTTGCTAAGTCTTTACAAGATTCATCTTTGTTGCTGCCAAATATGATATCATCTACACAGACAACTAGAACAATGAGATGCCCACCTTCTATTTTTTACATACAGATTATTGTCCACTAAACCTTTCTTGAATCCCTGTTGAGAGAGATAATTATCTAGCCTTGCATACCATGCCTATGGTGCTTGTTTTAATCCATATAGTGCTTTCTTTAATTTGCAGACAAGGTTAGGATCTTCACTAATTTGAAAGCCATCTGGTTGTTCAATATAGACCTCTTCTTCAAGTTTCCCATTTAGGAAGGTAGATTTTACATCCATCTGATAAACTCGAAGTTCTTGTGAACTGCTAGTGCCAAAAATATTCTAATAGCTTCTAGTCTGGCCATTGGTGCGAAAGTCTCTTCAAAATCAATGCCTTCGACTCGTGCATAGCCTTTGCAAACCAGTCTTGCTTTGTTTCTAATGACCTGACCGTCTTCATTTAATTTGTTTCGAAATATCCATTTGGTGTCGATTACATTCTTATTTGCAGGTCTAGGTACCAGTTCCCAAGTTCTGTTCTTTTCAATCTGATCTAACTCTTCATTTATTGCTTTCATCCAGCTATCATCTTTGTTGGATTCATCTATGTTTTTGGGCTCAATGCTTGATAAAAGAGAGTAATTACTTATTACTTTCCTTCTTGTTTGAACACCGGCTGTGGGATCTCCAATTATTTGATCTGTTGGATGATTTTTCTGCCACCTGCCAGTTTTAAATTTCTTATTTTCTTGTGCTTCTGAGTCATCGATTAAGTCAACTGAATCAATTGTAGGTTTGTTTCCTTCTTCATTTACCTCATCTCCTTCAAAAACATCTTCATAGATTGGGTAGTTTTCCTCAAAGTCAATTAACCGTGTTCTACCTTCATCAAATTTAACATCTGCACTATCCACAATTTTCTTGAGTCTCTTGTTGTAGCATTTGTAAGCTTTACTTTTTGGAGAATATCCAACAAAGACACCTTCATCTGCTCTATCTTCAAATTTCTCGAGATTGTCATCAGTATTTCTGATATAACACTTACAGCCAAATACTTTGAGATGTTTTGCTATTGCTTTTCTACCAAACCACAACTCATAAGGAGTTTTGCTTTCATGAGTCCTTAACATATATCTGTTTTGGAGGTATACTGTTGTGTGAACTGCTTCTTTCCAGAATCTGTCTGCTATTTTATTTTTTTCCAGCATAGTGCGTGCCATTTCCTGAACAGTTCTGTTCTTTCTTTCTACTACACCATTCTGCTGGGGAGTTCTAGCTGCTGAATATTGTCTCCTGATGCCATGATTTTCACAGTATTCTAAAAATTCATTTGAAATGAATTCTCCTCCTCTATCTGATCGTAAAAATTTAATCCTTTTTCCTGTTTCATTCTCAACTAGATGTTTGAAGGATTTGAACATTTGAAAAGCTTCTGTTTTGTCTTTTAAGAAAAATATCCAGGTCATTCTAGAATAATCATCGATACATAACATAAAATATTTGTCTCCATTTATGCTTTGTGTTCTCATGGGTCCACATAAGTCTGTATGTATAAGTTCCAGAGGCTTGCTAGTGTGGTACTCTTTTGTTTTGAATGAAACTCTAGTTTGCTTTCCCTTCTGACATGAGGCACAGACAATATTTGAAGGTTTTCTAATGGTTGGAATATCTCTCATTGCTTGTTTTGAGCTGATTTTCACTAAGTTGTCGAAACTTATGTGTCCAAGCCTCTTGTGCCACAGCCAGTTCTCTTCTTCTTGTCCAATGAAGCACATACCTTTTGAAGATTTTGAGAGTGTGTATAGGTTTCCAGACGTCCTTGAGCCGGTTGCTATTAATTTTCTATTGTTTATTTTTCTGACTTCACAACCCTACTTTTTGAAAACTACTTCATGTCCTTTATCACAGATTTGACTCACACTTAACAGATTGTGTTTTAGACCATCCACAAACAGAACTTCTTCTGACTTAATTTTCCCATCACTAATTTTGACAGACCCCTTTTCGATTATCTTGGCTCCATCATTGTTTCCAAACTTTACAGAGCCACCCTCATATTTCTGTAGTTTTTCAAACTTCTGTTTATCACCTGTCATATGACTTGAGCAACCACTGTCAAGAATCCATGGAACACATTTATTTTGAGCCTTGAAAGCTGTCTGTACTATTAGAGATTCCTTTTCTTCTCTGAGTTGTTCTTTCTGTTTCCATTCTATTTTGACCGTGGTATTGGATTCTAGCTTGGATTTCCCCTTTTCAGACTCTTGCACATATCTTTCAGAATGATTTCTACTTTGTTTTGCCCTATATGGTTGAACTCTTCTTTTCTGAATTTGATTTGAAACAGAGGTACTATGACGGTTTCTAGCAATATGCCCAAAGTTGTGACAATTGAAGCATTCTACTGCATAACTTATTAAAGGAGCAAAAGCATTTCTACTAGTGAAACTTCTTGGTCCTACATTATACTTGCAGTCAGCAATTTTATGTCCATAAGCATTACATTTGAAACAGAAACCATAAAAGTAATGATTGAACCTGAAATATGGTCTTTGCCAGTTTGTTGCAGGAGTCATAGATTTTCTTTTCTTTTGATGTGTGACCTTGGTAAAACCATCATTGTCAGTCCTCTTTTCAGGCCTGGCATCATTTCTTTCTTTTTCCTGATTAGTTGTTCTTTCCATAGCCTGTTTCTTGTCTTCACTCCTTTCAACATTTTTGGCTGATGATTCTCCTTCAACAAAGCCTAGACCAAATTTGATACCTGCGGGTCTTTGATCGCTTAAAATTTTGTCCAACTTCATCGAACTTTCTTCACGTTTGTAATAGCAGCTAATTTTTCGATCCAGCTCTTGTATCTGTATTCGAAGACCAACATTTTCTTCTTCCAGTTTACAGCAGCAATCTATCTTCATGGTCACCTGAACTTCAAGATCTTCGGACATTTTCTTGTACTCTTCTGACTGTATTTTCAAACTTGTTATAATGTCATTTGCATCCTCAAGTTTCCTTGACAGTTTTTTATTTTTTCTCTTCTCAGATTTCCATTCTATAAGAGCAGAAACTAGTTCACCTTCTAAATCTACTTCAGCCTCAGTTTTTTCAACAGTCAGTATAGAGTTCATACCTTCTTCCTTCTCGAAGATTTTTGCCTTTTCAGAATTTTTGACTTCAAATGCCATGAATAGAGCTTCGCCTGTTCCTTCTTCAGAATCCTCACTAGAGCTGTCTTCTGAGGAATATGCATTCTTGGATATAAAGCTTTTCTTTTTGAAATTGCCTTTTCTAAAGTTAGATTTCTTTCTCCATTCACCTTTTTCTTGATGTGAAGTTTCCTCACCTTTGTCCTTCTCATTGAGAGGACATTTGGTTGCAAAGTGTCCAATTCCCCCATAGTTGAAACATTTAAAAGGTAGTTTTCCTTTGTACTTTCCTTTGCCCTTTCTCAACTTTCTGACAAAATTTGCTTCCATTTCATCCAAAATTTCTTCTTCTTTGGACTCTTGCTTTGTGTCTTTACCCTTTTGGGCTTTAAATGTTGCTTCTCTGTCTGTAGGATTAGACTTTCCTATTCTCATTTCGTAAGCCGTCAAGGAACCATGCATCTCATCCATACTAAAATGATTTAAGTCTTTAGCCTCTTCTATGGCAGAGACTTTAGAATCAAACCTGTGAGGAAGCGACCTTAAAACCTTTTTCACAATAGTAGCATCATCCAACTTTTTGTCGAGACCTCTCATTGAATTAGTGATTCCATTTACCCTTTGCATGAAGGCTTCTATGTTCTCATCGTTGGTCATTTTTAGTGATTCGAATTGAGCTCGATGAGTTTGCAGCTTAGCTTCCTTGATCTTGTCATCTCCCTCATGAATATTCTCTAGTTTGTCCCACACCTCTTTTGCTGAAACACAGTTTATGATTTTGACCAACTCACTGTCCACTAATCCACACATGATGGCATTTTTAGCTTTAGAATCATTTTCAAACTCCTTTTTATCGGTGTTGTCGGTTGGAGTAGTAGCAGGAGCTGTGTAACCATTGACTACTGCATTCCAGATGTCAAATCCCAAAGCTTGGAGATATGTTTGCATTCTGATCTTCCAGAAAGCATAATTTGTTTTGTCAAACAGTGGTGCCTTGTTTGAGGAGAAACCTTCACCACCTGCCATAATGTCACTTACTGGGATCACCCTAGTTGATTGAGCCTGTTCAGGAACCTGGCTCTGATACCAATTGTTGTAATCATAGTGACACTAAGAGGGGGGTGAATCAGTGTGATCTTTTAAATTTCTAAAATATGTAGTTTTAAATCCAGCAACTATTTAAAATTGATAAACAAAATATCAAATGCAGCAAGAAAGCATGACACACAACACAACATATTAACGAGGTTCACCAATGTGGCTACTCCTCAAAAATGACTGCTTGGACTACCATCCAAATCCAGTCAATGCAAAGCTACAACTTTACAATATCTTTTACCAGCACCAACTGGAAGGAGCACCAACCCATTGGCTTTATCTGATTCAAACAGAATGGAGCACCAACTCCTAATTTACCAGCACCTACTGGAAAGAGGCACCAACCCCTTATACCAAGCTACAACTTGGAAGTCAATAAAGATAATAAAAATGATAGAATAAAACTTTCACGTTGTTCCTTACAGTCTGCTATTTTTTTGCATTTTGTTGCTTCTGTGCAAAACACTTTACACTGTTCAATCGCTTCTGTGTACTTCTTCGCACTCTCTACTGCAATCCGATGATCGATCACTTCTGATGTCTGCGCGCTATCACTTTGAACTTAGATCTCCACCTCTACACATTTCGCACTTCTAACATGCAATCACGATATGCAGACTCGAACTACTACTTTGCACTCTGCTCCGACATGAACTTCACTTGTGCAACCACTCTACTCACCTTCGCACCCTATCTTCACACCTTACACTTCAAACTCGAGGAAGCCCTGCTTTTATAGAAGAAAAATCAAGATCAATTCTCAAATCATAGTCGGCAGTAACCCTAAGGACGTCGACTGCAAACCCTAAGAAAGTTTGCTGCAAACCCTAAGAACCTCCGCTGTAAAACCCTAGAAGATGTTGGCTGCAAACCCTAAGAACATCCGCTGTAAAACCCTAGAAGATGTCGGCTGCAAACCCTAAGAATATCCACTGTAAAACCCTAGAAGATGTCGACTGCAAACCCTAAGAACATCCACTGTAAAACCCTAGAAGATGTCGGCTGCAAACCCTAAGAACATCCATTGTAAAACCCTAGAAGATGTCGGCTGCAAAAACCCTAAAATCCATCGACCCCGATTCAACTTTGTCGGCCTCAACCGCTGCTGCCACCTTTGTCACCTTTTTGTAACTGTTGCTATGAAATAATAACATGTCGCGATATCGCGACACCTTTTGTAGCCATATGCCTTCTTGTCCTTGTTGTCACGAAATCGTGACCCTTTTGGCCGTTGAAAGCTTTGCCACCGTTCTTGTCATGAAATTGTGACACTTTGAACTTTTGCTGATGTCATCCTCATCCTTGTCATGAAATCGTGACGCTTTCGGCTTCCAGAGGCTTTTCCTGCAACCTATTGCAAAATCATGACACTTTCAGCTTTTGCTGACGTCATCCTCAGCTTTGTCGCGAAATCGCGACGCTTTTGGCTTCCAGAGGCTTTTCTTGCAACCTGTCGTGAAATCGTGACACTTTCAACTTTTGCTGACGTCATCCTCATCTTTGTCACGAAATCATGACGCTTTTGGCTTCCGTACATTCCTTGCTTCATGCAGTAGCGAAATTTCTACAACTTAGTGCTACAACTTAGTGCCTTGTGCTTCCAACTTTGCTTCTACCCATGAAATATTGACTCGTAGCAAAATCGCTACACTCTTGTGCCTTACACTTTCGACTTGAAGCATAATCGCTACACCTTTGAGTTCTACACTTTAGACCTGTAGCGAAATCGCTACACCTTTGTGTTATGCTTTTTCAACTCGTAGAAAAATCGCTACACCTTTGATTTGTGCAATTTTGACACGTAGCAAAATCGCTACACCTTTGATTTGTGCAATTTTGACACGTAGCGAAATCGCTACAGCTTTTCACTTAACACTTTCTCCTTGCTTCGGCCAGCGAAATTTCAACATGTAGAAAAATCGCTACAGTTTCTCGACTTAGCTCCTTGGCCTCTAGCATGTCGCGAAATCATGACAGTTTGCCTTGCGTCTTTTCTTTCCTCCGACTTGTCACGAAATCGTGACATTTTTGACTGTGCCTTCTCTCTCCTCACTTTCGTCATGAAATCATGACATTTTTGGCTGTGCTTTCTCTCTCCTCACTTTCGTTGCAAAATCGTGACATTTTCGGCTGTGCTTTCTCTCTCCTCCGACCTGTCGTGAAATTGCGACAGAAAACATGTCGCGATATCGCGATAGTTTTCTAACTTGTCTTTTTCTTCAAATTTTTGAAACTGGGTCACTCTTGTTTTCCTGGAATTGCACTTTACATAATCTGACTATCCTTTGAATTTCTGTTCTCTACATCTGAATGGCTCCTGAACTGTCTATCCACTACATCATTGGATCTAACTGCCTGTGTTGACAACAATGACAAACTTCTTGCAACACCTTGCTCAACACTAGAAAGGAAGGTTGCATCAATGTTGCAGGTTTCAACAGAAAGAGATGGTGTTTTCATACAACAATTGACATGTTTTTGCAGAATAAGGATTGGTCTTATCCAAATAAGAGTGAGATGAAAAAAAGGATAGAAGTTGGTTGAAAACTAGAAATGACAGCCTCTTCTGATAAAAAAAATTAAAAAAAAAGGAGATGAAAAAAAATGAATAATTCAGTAGTGAAAACCTTATTGGAGGCGCTACTAAGTTGGCTTGCTTGAAAATCAATTTTTTGACATGCATTGCCTTTTTGATCTACCCACCATTGTTCCACCATTGTACAAATCTCACACTGCACATGTGTTATGTTTATGTTTTCAGATAGCCTACTAACAATCATCAAAAGCAGCTTGTAAGGTGCATGACCAATTTTCGGACGATGAAGGTATGTGTTTCTTGCATTTAATTCATAGTAAATATTTAGTATTTAGTGTATGATAATTAGTATTTGGCATAAACTATTCATACAATATTGGCATGTTGAAAATGGAACATGTTCAAGATGTCAAGAAACACCCCCTTATGCCATTAATTGCATGGAAATTACAAAATTGTGCAAAAACCTAATTTTGGGACAGACATGGCAACAATTCTATTTCAATTTGTAGGGCAAGTTTCAGAAGGAGAACTGCAAGTTTATATCTCACAATTTTCTGATAAATTGAAGGAGGATAATCAACAAAATGCACTCGAAGGTTCTATTTTAGTACTACTGAAATAAAATAGCAACATACAAAACAAAGAATATCATCTAAAAAAAAGGATGAAGAAGGGATTTTTGATGTTATGGAAGGCTTATACACTCTAGATATGGGCCCACAATAGAATCTATAGCTAAATTTTGCATATAAGGTCGTTTCTGCATTTTCTGATGCATCTTAGGAATGAACAGTCATATCTTCGAAATGAACAGGCATATCTTTGAAATGAGCATGATATCTTCAGAATGAGTAGAAGCTGTACCAAAATTGCTGAAAATGCTACATAATAGCAAAAAGAGTAGGTCACATCAAATATTAAGGTTCCTAAAAGATCAAAATCATCTCACTACAAGTAGTACATCCCTCCAAAAAGATTCAAATTCAAATTTTATGTCAATTTTGCTTCAAAAGTGCAAAAATAACAAAATAGACATGGAGTAAACAAAAGGATGGAGAAGGATGAATTCTTACACCCTAGAATATGGTTCTACAACATAATCTGTAGAAAAACTTTAAAAAATATCTCATTTCTGCATTTTTTGATGCATCTTCGAAATGAGTAGGATATCTTCGGAATAAGCAAAAACTGTACCAGAATTGTTGAAAATGCTACAGAATAGCAAAAAAGTAGGGTACATCAAATATTGAGGTTCCTAAGGCTATACTACATGTAATTACATCCCTCAAGCATTTAAAAATCAAAATTTTATCAATTTTGTTCAAAAGGTGCAAACAACAAGAATAGGCATTCAAGCTAAAATATTGTTAAGAACAGAAAATTCCACCAATAGTAGAGCATCTGTCAAATATGGTTCCACAATAAGGCTATTGTAATATGAGTCACATGATATCAAGCCTTTAAGAGGTACCTTGCAACACTAAAACTTGAAAGGCAAAAAAAGAGTCATACATGTGCTTAATTGCAAAATACTTGATATGGTGCAGCAAGGAGGAATTTCTTAGTTAGCAGGTAGCAAAGGATGTTGTTCACAAGAATAAAACTTGCATATTACTATGGCCTACTAAGATGCATGAGGGAATGCATCAGTTCAAGTTGGGGGGATGATGAGGCCCAAAAATGCCTCATTATTGCATAATATTTGAATACCATATGATAAGTTAATTGCCAAATAGTTGACTAAAATATACTATTTATTAAGTGTTTGCATGATTTTATGTTAGGAATACTATATTTCTATTTTTGACTATTTTTAGGATTTTGTGACTGATTTTGCTTGATTAAGTAGCAAGTAAAAACATGCATTTCAATTAACCAAATGTGGTATGCTGATATCCATTAACTTCTCAATGGTTTTTGAATGTTTTCTTGCCCTTTAACTTGTTTCAAATCCACATTGAAGCCAAAATTTTAGGACTGTCATAAATCTGAAAATCTAAAAAAAACAGCCATATAAAAATCAACAAGCTATCACTTTATAGGAACACCTTGAAGTTGTCAAGAAAATCATGAGGATATGGATGGAATGAGTTCATAAGGACTACGGAAGACATATGACCTATTTAGAAGCATTCACACCTGGTCTAAATAGGCAACAACAGGGTATAACAGAGCAGGGATAATTGTGCAACACTATTGCACTATTTCAACATGGTTACTTGGTGAATGAAGTGTATAAATTTAGTAGCAACTTGATGTACTCCTTCATGTTGATATTTGAATAATTTTTCCATGTTCTAATTTTTTTGAATTTGCAAAAAATGCCAATATTTTACAACTGTGCAGTAGAGTTGGAAAATGTAGTAATTTACCATGTAAATTCCAGCAAGCTACCAATGAATGGCAAGGCATGGAATTCACACATGAAGAGGAATGAAGGCTATTGCAATATTATCCTGAGGGCTAATCCACCTAAGAAATGCAGCTAAAATCACTTGAAGAGCACACAGTTGGTCATTTCGAAGATCTTCGGATTGAATAGGTATCTTCGGATTGAGAAATATAGTCTCTTCGGATTGAGCCACTTAGCTTCGGATTGAGAACATAAAGTGATTTTTGAATTTTTGAATATTTTTTGATGATGGAAAAAGGGAAAGAAGGTTGAGAAGGTTAAAGAAAAATATCCCCCATTTGTCTTTGTCGTCCTTGCCGTCCAAAGCCACCATTCATGGAAAAAGATCAATTGATCCTCTTCTAGGATAAAACCAAAAATAACTGCAACATAATAGGAAGTTGTTTGCAAGATATAAATGGCATTTTCTAAAGTGGATAAAAATGTGTGAGATATTTCTAGACTCCTCTCACATACTTCCACCATTGAAGATGCTTTCTAAGGGCCAATGACTACTACTGCAACACAAATTGTCTAGATTTGCATTTATTTCAGATCCAAAATTATTGGCAAATCACTATAAAGTAGCACATAGGCTGATTTGAGCATGGGATATGTTGTAAATATTTATATAAATAACACAACTCCCTCCTTGGTTGATCCAGTTAGGAATCAGAATAGAGAAGAGTTTTCAATTGCAACAATTAGGACTGTATAGTAATTTTTTGTAACAGTTTTCAGCATGTTTTGTCATCAATAAAAGTGTAGTTATTTTATCATTTTTTGTTCTGAGTGTTAATTAGTTAAGGAGTGCTTTTCACCTCCTTATATATTAGGAAGTATGGGCCCACTTTTAGATCTATAAGGAGGATTTTTATCACAGGTTTTAATCTATAATTTTGCTGCAGCAGAATTAACAGATTACTTGTCAAGTTTACTTTTCTTGTTTTAAGTTTGTATAATGTTCTTTATGTTTTCTATTATGTTTGTGTACAAAATTTGTGTGTGTGTTAGCTGAAAAATTATATTAAGCATTTTTCCTTTGTTTTCCATGTTTTCTCTGCTTTTCTATTTTAGCAACTTTCAATTTTCAACATATTTCATTTTGCTGTCAATTCCTGTAGTAGAAGCTTGACGACCTTTTATGGCAGGACATTGACAGGTGTTTTTAGCATAAGTTTTATTTACAAGCATTATTTCAATTATGCAAGAGTAACTAGGTTTCAATTCTACAAATGTAACTTAGGATTTCAATTTAGCAACATTTAAATTCAACAATTTAAATTCTGTTATTTTAATTCTACAAAAGTAGATTAAACTTTCAATTTAGCAATTCCAATTCCTGCAATTGTCTTTATATTTCAATTCCTGCAACCTAGATTTAGTTTTTAGTTCTTGCATATTTCCATTCTATAGATTAGGTTTAGTGTGACACTAAAAGGCTAAACCAAATCTGTCTCACCTAATAAATGCTTGAAATATGAATGCCTGAATTGTACTCTGCCCTAGCCTTCTATCGTAGACAACCTTGGAAACCACCCCAAATTGATAAGATCTTTGAGATTTAATGATGTGCTTAACGACAATGCATCAGTGGATGCTATGCTTAGGGAGTTGGCAAAACCATTCCAAGGTAGGGCTAGAGAGGTTACTCATAACTATCATCAAAAGCAAAGCATCATTGTCCTGAATTCTAAAGCATTGGTCCAGGAATCTGGTGACATGTTCATGTGCATATTCCTCTCCCTTAAACATAACCAACTGAGGTAACTTAAATTGCTCTAGATAAGGAGTAGGAACCAAACGATGCAGGGATTGACTATGCAATTGGCACAAAGTGGGATTTTGAGATCCAGACCTAGATGTCTTGTTCTCTATTGACTCTAGGTGCTCTAGCAATGCTTTATACGGGCCTGAGGATTTGATCTCCTCGTCCTTACTCATATCCTACGATGGAGGTCTAAGATCATCCAACCTATTACGGGGTGGTGGAATGTCACCCCCATTCCTTGGTAAGGTGTCTCCAAATACTCTACCTCAGGCTCATGCTCAATGTAGGCCCCATAGGGTATTTCTTGAGTCAATTTATAAAGAGGGGTATCTGCTTGCTGTGGGTGCCCTATGTTTGGCCTAGGAGGCACATCTCAATATTTCCTAAGAGGCATTAGAGGTAGCATTGGATAAGGCCTAGGAGACCTATTTAGAATAAGTGTGGGTTGCCTCAGGTGGACCTCCTACCTATGTGTCTTAGGGGTAGGTATCCTCTCTCGTAAAGTCTTTTGGAATAGCTGATTGGTCTGCCATTCGATTCTCTCTTTCTCAAGCTGATGCAAGCAATCTAGTTTCTCTTTGTCTCATCGAAGCTGATTGAACTGAGCTTGGCATTTTGCATATCTTGCAACTACTTGGTTGATTTGTTTCATTGTACAGGGCCTAGGAGACCTAGGAGTCTCACCCTAAGGCTAACCTCATTCAAGATAATCTGTGATATCCATCATGTGCTTCCCTTAATCGAGGGTCACCGCATTGACTTAAGGTTCAGGCTGGAGCATATGCTCATTATACTTAGTAGGCATAGAGGTATATTGTGCATGGATGAAATACTGCTCCTAAGGAAAATCTGGGATTTCCTCATGCCTTCCTTCATGGATGAGGAAGGGTAAGGCAGAGTTGGATCACCCTAAGCGATGAGTATCATACCCATCAGGTTGCCTAAGCTACTATATCCTATCAAGGCAATCTATAGGTAAGGTCATGTTAACCTGCTCTGCCCAATGTGTGAAGTCATGCTCTGACCTATGAACAGGTATGTCAGCCCTAACAAGTATGCAGATGCATGGCATTGCTCTACCTACTAGAACCTTAGTGCATTATTTCATTTCATCCAAGAAGGCATGTGATGTATCTAAATATCAAGAACACTCTCCCAAGTATAGTCCATCACCCCTCGGGATGTCCTGCATAGGGCTGCCTCGTAGGTGTGGCTCGTTCCCTATTTTATTGGGGCTAGAGTGAGTAGAGGATCACCAAGGAGGTATGACCAAGTCCCTAGGGCTATAGAAGAGATGAATCATATCTCCTAGTCCACTCTTCATAGATTTTGCCCATGATTGGGATTGGCTATGGGTGCACACCATTGTGCCTCTCTACTGAATCCTAAGTGATTATATTCTTTACAAATTCTTAATAAAATAGTAAAAATGAAAAGAAAACACTCAATAAGATAGATGATTATCTCTTTTAAGTTTTAGATGTGAATTCCTAAACTGTTTTGTGTGTTTCAGATGAGTTGTTTGTAAAGAATGACCTTTTATCGCATGTTTGAAATCTTGTTGGATGATAATCTTGTGTTTAATTGGATTTCACCTATATACTCGTATCTCAAAAAATTGGTTATGAACTATGGTTTGCGTTATCCCTCCTATAATATGTGGTAATTAAGTCCACACATGGTCAGGGAGCACAGGTCCTACCAGTTCCTCATCTAGTTCACCTGTAGTCTGCGATATACCTCTCCGAAGAGAGATACATGCTATAACCCAAGGGCTATGATGGATCTTGGAACTGACCTTGGTAAAGAACAAGGTTCATGGGATTTGAGACAACGAGTGGATATGAAATTCACCTCGTTGAACTCTACTAGTGGATGGTGATGAAATCCACCTCACTAGTGTTTAAGTGAATCATGGTGTGTGTGGTTATTTTTAATTCAAAGAAAGTAAGAAAAGAAACATTCGATGGTCATTCACTAAATGCATTAAAAAGGTGCATTTTACTTTTAGAAAGTTAGTATAAAATGAACTCACAAATGTATCTAGAAATGCAAAAACCCTAAATAGCCTGTTGCAAGTGTGAACAGGGGTTCACCTAAAGAGGCTTAGAAAAATCCCTTTCCTAAAGCCTTAGTGTGAACACTCCCTCCTATGGTTGTCGGCAATTTGTTTTGTCGGCAATGTTCCCCTAACTCCCTCCTATATTCCCTCTCCTTTTTCCTCCACGTTTCCTAACTCCCTTATCCCTCCATCTCATCTCCGTCCCCTTATTCCTCCATGCTCATCTCCTTATCCCTCCCACCGCTGCTGTGTCTTATCCCTTCCACCGCCGTCGCCCTCATTTCCATTATTCGCTCCAACCTTCCCTTATTTCCTCTATCATGTGCACTATATAATGTGTAATATTTTTGCATTGTAAGGTTGAAGGTTTTTTATATAATAAACATTTAATATTTCGCTGCGTCTTGTCGCTTGTTGTATTAAACTGGGCACTAAATTTCACATCTGGTATCAGAGCCAGAGTGTGCCAGTTCGGGCACGAATCCCGAGGTACGCGACAGTCGAGGTTTGACCTGTAGGGCATGGTTCCCGAGGTGGGCATAGTTTTCGAGGCAAGCACAGCAGTCGAGGAGGACGCGGATTGGCTTGGATCTCGAGGCGGATCGTTGACTGGACGCGACACGTGGCGACACGAGGTAGCGACACGTGGCAATAGCACGTGGATCGAGGTGGAAATTTGTGAAAGTTGTCGACTAATTCGTAGGCGGGGACGAGTTATGGTAATTTGTTCCAATTTAAGACATAAACAAAGACAGGGGTAATCCTTCTCAATATCAAGAAACGAATGTAGAAAATAGATTTCGACATCCAGTATTGTATGGAATTCCTGGAGAGGGATTCGGCATTGGTCGACGTGGCAGCGAGGTGTAAAATTCTGATTGGTCGAAGCAGCAGTAAAGGGCATCGGTTGAGAATCGACTGCCCGAAGGCAGTCGAACGTTACTGTGCGACTCCAGGGTTAAAAACCCTTTCGCGTCCATCGTCGGACGCATGTGGGATAATCCCACGACAATTTAAAAAAAAAAAAAAAATTGCCCGTCGTCGATATAACACCATCCGCGCTCAAGACCGTTCTCGTCCGAGCGCTTGGCGTGGCGGTCAAGGCGTTTACTTGCGAGGGCGAGGTCTGTGGTTCGAATCTCGCCAGTGCCACGCGAAAGAATTTTTTTTTTTAAACAATTCGGCCGCCGAGGAATAAAAGGGCGGTGGCCCTTGTGTGTTTCAGCCGGCCCATTTGGCACAGCGGCAAGTCGCCCGCGTGCTAGTGGGGAGGTCGCGGGATCAAGTCGCAGCAAGGTAAAAATGTTTTAAATTTTTTTTATAAGGTTTTAGTTTTTTAAAGTTTTAAAAATTATTTAATAAATTTCAATTTTATATTTATTTAATATTATCTTTTTAATAATAAATTTAAAAGATAATTTAAATAAAATATAAAAATTTATTAATTTTTTTTTAAAAACTTTAGAAAAATTTTAAAGCCTTATTTGAAGAGTTTTTTGTGGTCAATTAAAACTCGCCCAAGGGGGCTTGAAAATTTGCATATTGTGAATCTGGAAAAGTGACGGGAAGTCTTCCGGAGCACCCGTTTAGCTGCCCCTTGGAACCCCGTTTAAGGGTTCAATATTGAAGTGGAGCCAAAGCCAGTAAATCTAGAGCTAGTAGAGCCAGAGCCAGTAGAGTCAGAGCCAGTGGATCCAGAGCAGAGCCAAAGCTAGAGCTAAAGCCAGTATTGGGAGTCTCATAACAAGCAATCAGTAAGAGAATTACTTTGCTTTGTAATTGCTTATTTCAGTGAAATCAAAGTTTGTTTTTTGAAATGGCTGCAAGTAATAGTCTACCAATCCCTGAATTTAATGGTAGCGACTATGATTACTTGGTCTATAAAAATGAAGACTTTGTTGATAGGAAAAGGCCTTTGGGATGTTGTAGAAGAAGGCTATGAAGAACCAAGCTGTCGCAGAATGGGCAACTTTTTCAATCATCGATAGAAGGGCTAAAAAGGAAGCCCGAAAAAATAACTCATTTGCTCTTTATCATATTCATGCTGCCTTAGATAAAGGTATCTTCCCTAGGGTTACATCATATGTAAATGCACAAGATGCATGGAATGCCCTCAAAGAAAGCTATAGAGGCAGTGACCAAGTGAAGCAGGTAAAACCGCAAACTTTGAAACGAGATTTTGAGAATCTCAAGATGCAAGAGAATGAAAGAGTCGGTGATTACTACGTGCGAGTGAAAGCGATAGTCGACAAAATGGTCACACTAGGGGAGGATATTAAGCCAGAGATGATGGTGAAGAAAGTGTTGAGAACACTTCTTCCAAAATGGAATTCCGTTGCAATAATTATTGAAGAATCCAAAGACTTAACCACATTGTCTTTTGATGCATTAAGCGGTTCACTTCTCTCACATGAAGAGAGGTTACAGGAAACTCCTACCACCAGCTATGGAGGAGATGACAAAGCTTTTGCCACACATGAAGGAATAGGTAGAGGCCGTGGCAAAGGTCAACAAAGAGGCAGAGGCAGGAATAATCAAAGAGGAGGAACTCCTAACAGAGGAGGATCATCCAACAGAGGTGGAAATCAGAATAGAGGAGGACAACAACAATATAGAGGGAAACAATCTGGTAAAGGAAAAGGAGGAGACAAATCAAAACAAGTTTGCTACAATTGTGGCAAACCTGGCCATTATGCTCGAGATTGTTGGTCAAAGACTTCACAAGGAAGCAGCAGCAACCAGAGCAGTCAGTTTGGGAATTTTGGAGAAGAGGAAGAGTCCTCAAATCTCTTTCTCTCTTATGGCCAGACAGAGCAAAATTTGAATGATACATGGATTTTGGACACTGGGTGTTCAAATCACATGAGTGGCAAAGAAGAACTCTTTGCTAAGTTAGACTCCTCATACAAATCTAGCATTCGGTTGGGAGATGACAAGTCATTGGCAGTTGAAGGCATTGGAGCCATGGAGGTTCCAACGAAAGAAGGCATCAAGCACGTAAGTGATATCTATTACACTCCTCATCTTCAACACAATCTCTTAAGTGTTGGTCAAATGCTTGAAAAGAATTATAAGTTGATTTTTGATGAGGGTAAATGCACCATTTTTGACAAGAACAATAGTAATAGAATCATTACACAAGTGCCAATGTCAAAGAATAGATTATTCCCTTTGAAGTTTGGCCAGCCAGGAGGAAATAAGTTAGCAAATGTTGCAATTACCAATCCAAGTGTCCTATGGCACTTGAGATATGGTCACTTGAATTCAGCAAGTTTGAAATTGCTAACTTCACAAGCAATGGTGACTGGACTTCCCAAAGTTCAAGACAGTAAGGAAGTCTGTGAAGGGTGTGCCTTGGGCAAGCATGCCAGATCAAAATTTCCTCATGGACAAGCATGGAGGGCCAGCTATCCTCTTCAATTGGTACATTCGGACATCCGTGGTCCGATGCAGACCAAGAGTCTAGGTAACCACTCCTACTTCCTACTTTTCATTGATGATTGCACAAGAATGTGTTGGATATATTTTTTGAAGCATAAGGATGAAGCATTTGCATGCTTTGTTGATTTTAAAGCAAAAGTTGAAAGTGAGAGTGGATATTCTATAAAATGTCTTAGATCAGATAGAGGAGGAGAATACTCCTCTAATCAGTTTTTGAATTTTTGTAAACATCATGGCATCAAGAGGTAGTTCACAACTGCCTACACTCCACAACAAAATGGTGTAGCAGAAAGAAAGAATCGCACCATTGTGGAGATGGCAAGATCAATGCTTTAGACAAAGCATTTGAGTAATGCATATTGGGGAGATGCAACAAGGACTAGTGTTCACATCTTGAACAGAAGTCCTACTTCAAGTTTGAAAGGGAAGACACCTTACCAAGCCTGGTATGGTAAGAAACCAAATGTGAAGTATTTCAGAGTATTTGGTTCATTGGCATATGCTCACATTCCTGATGAGCTGAGAAAGAAGTCTGGATCCAAAGAGTCGGGCATGCATTTTTGTAGGATACTCGTGAAAACACAAAGGGTTATAGACTCTACAATCCTACAACTCGAAAGATAGTGGTTTCAAGGGATGTGATTTTTGATGAAGGGGGAGAGTGGGGTAAGCCCCAAATATTCAATGATGTTGAAGGCACTGATGTAGTAGCTCAGCAGGTGCAACCACAGCTACCACAGAAAGGAAAGTAGTCTCCGCCCACACATCCACCAAGTCCATCTTCAGATTCAACTACTTCTCCAAGTCCTTCTCCACAACGATCAGTAAGTTCCTCACCAATGGATATTGATGTTCCATCCAAAGGTAAGAGAACTTTACAAGTATCATCCATCATCTCAGATGTTGGATAAAATTTTTTCAAGAAGATATACTAGGAGTCAAGCTAGTGAAATGGAATCTGTTTTACACGGATTAGAAAGTATGCACTTGTATGGTGATGATGAATCCCAGCAGGAACCTAGAGGAGATCAAGTTAACTATGCTTTGTTAACTAGTGCACAACTTGAACCTTCTAGTTATGAGAAGGCATGTACTCAGAAGATTTGGCAAGATGCCATGAAAGAGGAGATAACCTCTATAAAAAAACGACACTTGGGAGCTCGTGAAGCTTTCGAAAGGAAAGAAATGTGTTGGCTGTAAATGGATCTTCAAGACCAAGTTTAATGTTGATGGAAGCATTGAGAAGCACAAGGCAAGATTAGTGGCAAAGGGTTTTACTCAGAAATATGGAATAGATTATGAAGAGACTTTTTCTCCCGTAGCTGACAGAGACAATCGTAAGCAGCTTCTTGCCTTAGCTGCACACAAAGGATGGAAAGTCCAACACATGGATGTCAAGAGTGCATTTCTCAATGGTTACTTGACAGAAGAAGTGTATGTTGAGCAACCACAAGGATTTGAAGTGCAAGGTAAGGAACACCTTGTATACAGATTGAAGAAGGCACTCTATGGTCTTAAACAGGCACCAAGAGCTTGGTACTCACGCATTGATGGGTACTTCAAAGATTATGGGTTCACCAGGAGCAAAAATGAACCCACACTCTACTACCTAAAGAAAGGTAAAGACATCCTCATAGTTTGTTTGTATGTGGATGATCTCATTTTTATGGGTAGTAATGAAAAAATGAATAGGGAGTTCAAACACTCCATGATGACACAGTTTGAGATGAAGGATCTTGGCTTAATGCACTATTACCTTGGAATGGAGGTTCATCAGTCAGATACAGGGATCTTCATCTGTCAACATAAGTATGCTCAAGATATGATCAAGAATTTTGCTATGGAGCATTGCAAACAAGTTGCAACTCCAATTGGACATGGGATCCAATTAAGCAAAGATGATGGAGCACCGAAAGTTGATGTGACCACTTTCAGAAGCATGGTTGGGAGTTTGATGTTTCTCTCCAACACTAGACCAGATATTCAGTATGATGTATCTCTTATTTCTAGATTTATGTCTAACCCCTCTGAGCTGCATTTGCAGGCAGCTAAAAGAATTTTGAGATATGTGAAGGGTACATTGGATTTTGGAATCCAGTACCATAAATGTAACACTATCAAGCTTGTAGGCTTCAGTGATAGTGATTGGGGTAGCAATATTGATGACAAGAAGTCAACATCAAGAAACTGTTTTAGTCTTGGATCAGGACTAATAACTTGGAGTTCAAAAAAGCAAATAGTAGTAGCACTATCTTCAACAGAAGCTGAGTATATAGCAGTTACTTATGCTAGTACTCAAGCCTTGTGGCTAAGGAAAGTACTAGAAGAGATTGGAGAATAGCAAAGTGGTCCGACTAGAATCTACTGCGACAACATCAGTGCCATTCAGTTGGCATATAATCTTGTCCACCATAGCAGAATGAAGCATTTTGATATGAAGTATCACTTCATCAGAGATATGGTGGAACATGAAATTGTTGAGCTTCAATATTGTCACACTTTGGAGAACGTCACTGACATCTTCACCAAGGCAATGACTAAAGCTCAATTTGTAAAGCTGAGAGACTGTGTAGTCAGTCCTCTCAACTTTAAGGGGGAGAATGTTGCAAGTGTGAATAGGGGTTCACCTAAAGAGGCTTAGAAAAATCCCTTTCCTAAAGCCTTAGTGTGAACACTCCCTCCTATGGTTGTCGATAATTTGTTTTGTCGGCAATGTTCCCCTAACTCCCTCCTATATTCCCTCTCCTTTTTCCTCCACGTTTCCTAACTCCCTTATCCCTCCATCTCATCTCCGTCCCCTTATTCCTCCACGCTCATCTCCTTATCCCTCCCACCGTTGCTGTGTCTTATCCCTTCCACCGCCGTCGCCCTCACTTCCATTATTCGCTCCAACCTTCCCTTATTTCCTCTATCATGTGCACTATATAATGTGTAATATTTTTGCATTGTAAGGTTGAAGGTTTTAATATAATAAACATTTAATATTTTGCTGCGTCTTGTCGCTTGTTGTATTAAAATGGGCACTAAATTTCACATAGCCTACCCATTGGGTAGGCTACAAGCAAGCAATCCAAAGAGATGCTTTCCTACTTCTAATTTCTTTTATTTTTTATCCTTTTATATGTTTTTGTTGTTTTGTGTTTAAGAAAAAGGGAAACTAACTTTTAACCATTCTAAACAAGCAAAATATGTAGAAAAAACCAAATAAAAATAGTTTCTGAAAGTGCAAAACAAATATGGAAGATTCAAATGCCTACCTCATCACTGCCAAAACTTGCTATTTTTGGAATTCTAGTCAGAAATCTCTCTAGTTTCTATTCGCTCCAGGGTGGGATGAATAGCGGGTATGCATTCATTCTAGAGTGGGATGAATTCACATTCATCCTAGGGTGGCACGAATAGCAGGTCAGAGTTCGTTTCAGTCCAGAACGAATATCACCTACAACATAAAAAGATGAAGAATGAGATCCAAAATTCACCTAAAGCAAAAGGGATAGGGTACCACCATGATCACCCCTGAAGTAGGGAAATAGTGCACCAAATTATGATAAAAAATATGTGTATCTATGTCCTATCGCTTATGAGCATCAAACAGAAACATGCAAGTAATATGGAAAAGACATCAAATAACAAGAAATGAGGCGAGGTAAATTGATTTATTATTAATAAAATGGATCAAATCTAGGTTACATAATGTCCCCTTTGAGGGCTCAAATTATTGATACAACTATTTACAAATCGGGTGCCCAAGGATAAAAATCCTTCAAGTAACTTGGGTGCACATCCAACGTCTTTCCTCATACCCACAATCGAGGTGGGTGGTCCAATGATACCACTGCTTGTATGTTTGATCTTTAGGTATTTTTCTCCTTCCTAATATGCTATATAAACCTACACCTGCACACACCCAGGTGTTGTAGGTGAGTTGGATAGGAGAGGGCAATCCTCCAAGGGAGGTCCCAGGTTCAAATCTCCACCCTACCAAAAAGCTGAATTGGGTATCCAAAATCCAATTGATAATGTTGGTGCGGGCAGGGTTGGGTGCGACTCTCGGGTGACTTTGACGGTGTAGAACCCCTTGTTCGTGGTCTCTCAGACCAAGGCGGCTCCACAAGGGGTTTTTTGCTTAAAAAAAAAAAAAAAAAAAAAAACCTACACCTATACACAAGGATTCTAGAAATGTCAAATAGCAAGTGCGTATGATGAGAAACATGCAATCCCCATAGGCATCAAAAGACTAGTAATGAGAATATGCATGGATACTATACCAAATAAACTCCAAATTAATTTAAATTTTACAGAAATATAAAAAAGAATATTTTGGGAAGATATCACCATAAATTGCACCAAAATTAAGTTCGATGGTGCCTCGTAATTGCAATGATTGTTCGTAACCTGCAAAACACAAAACAAACAATTTCCACCCCTACACATATAAAAAACACATGAAAATTATAAAGAATGAATAAAATAACATTTTGAGAAAACCCATATGATCAGATGTACAAAAAAAGTAATAGTTCAGATGTTTCTTCAAATGACCACCATGGACCTGCATGAGACCCTACAAAACACTAAAATTACGATATCTTGGCCAATATAACTCATAATGACCTGAAATTTGAAATGCAACATAATATGAACATGTATAAAATAACTAATTAAAAAAAATCAGAAAATTATTGATAAATTTCTATTCATCATAGGGTGGGACGAATAGGACTATCACAAATTGGGGGCACCCGGGGGTGGGACGCCCACCGAATCTGCCTAAATATTACCACCAATTCTATCGAGGATTTATTAAAAATACTATGGGGGTATTGTCATAAAATTTGGTAAGGGAATTCACTCAGATGGTTTTGTTATGTGACAAATTGCGCCTACTAGTTCCCTCGTAAACCTCCTTTGCTAGGTAGAGATTTTGAAGTAAAAATGGGCACAAAAGGGTGAAAGGAATTCTTGGAAGCACTTCGTTGCTTTATCCTAAAACTCCTCTCCTTTTATTATGTGGACAATGCATCCAATTTATAGCCTAAGGAGGCTCATGAGTCAAAAGCCATGCAAGGGCATGCATGGCAAGAGGCGCCACTTGTCCACTAGGGCAACATGCATTGGAGGGGGAAGAGAGTATCCTAAATTGGCATCATTCATGGAGTATGCCATAGGTTTTGCTATGTGCTCTGAATTGTGTGTGAGAATATACAAGAATATGACCATTACCAGGTGTCATTTGTCCATATTTGACTTTTTTCCGATCAAACCTACTATTCGCTTCACCCCGGGATGAATGCTGCTATTCGCTCTAGGGTGGGATGAATAGAAATAGGGTGCCTAAAAGGTCCCAAAAGTAGCCCAAAACCTTCCAAAACTCTGCACAAAGTGGTTAGAACCACTGTATACCTACTGAGGGCTGCCCTAGGGGCCTTAGTGTGTCATTTTAGCTATTTCTTATGCTAGCATAATTGGATTGACCATATTTTAGTGTCTACAGGTTCTTCTTACTATAGGAAACTAACTCTCAGATTATTGGGACACCTCCTACAATAGAATTCTAGGAGATTTCAACTTCATTGCTCAAAGGTTGGAGTGCCTTCATAGTACAAAGATTAGTTTTTATAAAAGAAGAATACTACAGAAGAGACTCTAGTAGAAAGAGTCATAGTGAAGACTAGAGATTGAAGATCTCTATCGGTAAAGTCAAATTCACAAAAGAAAAAGCCACAAAAGCCTTGATCTAAAAAGCCCATAGAAGCATTGATCTGGAAAGGCCATAGAAGCCTTAATCTAAAAAGGCCATTAAAACCTTAATCTAAAAAAAATCCATAGAAGGCTTGATCCTAAAAAAGAATCCAGAAGAGAGTACCTAATTCAAAAGTAGATTTATATTTCAGTACTAATCATTTATTATAGAAAAAAGAAGATCCAGTGAATTTTGGAAACTTTCTACATCAGATTTAGGAAGAGTATTTTCTTCAGAATCATATAGAACCTAAAGTAAACCTGAAGGTGAAGAGATCAAGTGAATATGTCATTGAAGAAACATCCATTCTTGGAAGGATGAGAAGGACTGGGCCTTGTTTAGATGCAAAAACAACAAAATCAAGAGATCCAGGAAGGAGATCTCAATTCCAGAAGTTGAAGAAGAAGGCCTCAAGGAAGATCAAAGTAGCTGCAAAATCGAAGACCTAGGAGAGGTCTCAAGGAAAAAGGCTTGGAGAAGCCTTATTGCTAAAGCAAGATCATCAAAGAGTTCCTAGAAGAACTCATTGAAGAAATTCTCCATCAAGGAGAAACTTTATCACAAGGGAAATACTTGGGACAATTATCTCCATCCGAAAACAAGCCCAACTAGGAGAAGAATAATTAACAAGGAGTGCCAAATAAGATACAAAAGACCTCAAGACATTCAAAATCTTGAGAAGAAGAAGATCCTACTTGAAGTCATAATTCGACAAGAAGAATCGAAGATAAAAGAAGTTTTTCAAAGCTGAGAGACTAGAGGATTGCCCAAAGATTCCTCTAAATCCACATTAGAAAGGAGAAGACCGAATCACCAAACCCCAAAATCATGAAAGGAATTTTGAGACCTATTTTTTGTGAAGGAGGAGCTACTTGGAAAAGCTTACAAAAGTTATAGAAAACAACAAGCTTGATCTGCATTCTCTTCAAAAGCTGTAAAAATGGTAAGCAATTATTGGTGCAAGTAAATTCATTATTTAGATTACAAAGCAGATTTTTTAAAGTACCTTATGTTACATCAAAAATTGTAAAGAGGGAGATTGCATTATAAGTCTTCAAAGAAGTGTAAATAGGAAAGTTATTTTTAAGGTTCATTTGCACATTAATTTGGAGTTTATTAGATTACAAAATTATAACTATCTATCAACTACCTATCTTATATCTTGAAAAAGAAGAATATATCCTACAACTGTGTTTGTAGTGAAATTTGTAGATTATATTTGAAAATTTGTAGTGGAATTGTTAAGAGCATAAGAAATTAGTGGAGAAATAAGGTGAATTTATTGTTACCATTTATAGTGCATCTATTAAGCACTATTCTAGTTAAAATATTAACTAGTTTCTCTATATTTGTTTGTGTTGATTAAGAAGCACAAAAAAATCTGTAGCACTTTAGTGGCCAAAAGAAGCCACCATTATAAGCATAAAGGTGGAGTAGAAAAACCACCATTGAAATCCTTGAAGGAAGCCTCAAATCGAGATCTTGAAAATCTCAAGATTCAAGGAGAATAGAAGGATTCTTTTTTCAAGCACAAAGTGCAGGAATCCTCATTTTCAATAGCTTGGATTGACTATCATCCAAAAGAATGAAGAAGGATTATAAAATTTCTTCATTTTAGGTGCAAGAATTACAAATTACAAAAGGCACCTCCTTTGTTCCTTGGAATAACAAAGGCATTACCATTTACAGGGGGTAGAAGGACGTTCTTTATCTAACAAATTTACGACCAAGAGAAGGAGCTATCCAAAGCTCACATAAGTAATATATTTATGACCAAGAGGAAAAACTACCAGATAGCTCATACATACTTTTCTAATAGATTTATATCCAGACAAAGGAGCCCATACAAACATCAGAGTTGCAACTAGAGAAAGAGCTACCAAAGAGCTCACATGTCCAGAAGTTGAGGTGTTTAAAAATACCATTTGTCTTCCATCAAAATAAAACCTATAAGGTAGCGCATCACTTGCAATAGTGGAGCCATTGGAAGAAGGGATTAACACTCATGCTTGCATAGAAAGAAATATAGAATTCAATGACATATTATCTACGTAAAAGAAGAAGCATTGGCAACAAAAGAACTACAAACAAGTGCAAATAGAGGAAGTTATACCTAAGGCATCCATTGAAGCGAGCATCCACTAAGAAGATATTAAAGGTGTTCTGTAAGACTGTGAAGTTATCCAACTATAGCCATATGTCACCCTCTCCAAGCCAGTTTGCAAAAGAAATCTTACTTGCTAAGAAACATAAAAAACTCACATAGGGTACAAAGATAAAGGAGAAATTAGGGTTGCTTGGAGTATTAAAAAGAAGGGTTGCATGCACAAGCCACTTGTCACAAACTCTCTACATATCCCAATATTTAAGCACTCACCTAAAGGGAGTTACACTCAGTTGGAGGGATTTAATATTTGTTGGAGGTTACCACCAACCTCATCATTTTTGAAGGAGCATCTCATTATTGAAGAAATGTCTCATTGTCAAAGAAACACTCACTATCGAATAAATTCTCATCATTTCCAAAGGTAGCTATATCGTAACGCTTTGTGTGACACTTATCATGAAGAATATCCTTCTTAATACATTGATCTGAGAGAGCAAAATAGACAATAGTAGAATGCATCCAAGCAAAGCAAGGAGTAGTCAAATCGAGTTAATGCATCAAGGTGAAATGTTTATATTCCATTAAATGGTGTAAGGAAGATATTAAAGACATTATCATAAAGCCAACAATTGGAGAAGCCCAACAAGAGACATTCAAAGTCATTAGATTGTAGAAGTAAATGATCGCCAATCGAGGAATAGGTTTACGTCAGTCAAAGAGGGATCTGAATTGTCCATAAGCACTATGTAGCACATAGTTACAGATCTACTGACGTACAATGGTGAGAAGCGATTTAGGTAAAATATTTATGCTTGTATTAACATAAGGTTTATAGAGTTATAAGAAAACATATTTTCATTAAACAAGCATACTTTAGATTTTTTATTATTTTCAAAAGTTATCAAGGAGGAATAGGGGATATTATTATTGTTAAAATAACTTGCAAATATTATTTTCTAATTTTTCCAAACTTAGGAGTTATAAGGAATACAACATCAACTTAGGAATTGGAAATTAGAAAACATTAAATCAATCAAAGAGGGGTATTTAAAGAGGTTTATTAAAAGTTTTCAAAAGTTGGCTTTTATAGTGTTTTTTCAAAACACTTAAATAAAGAAAAATAAATACCAACTTCAAAACCTATTCAAAGAATTGAAAATAGTTCTTAGTTCAATAGGAGTAATAAGGAGATAGAAAAGTTATTTTTGTATTTACAAAATTTTACAAAATCAACTTAAAATTGAACTACAATTTACAAAAGCACTATATTGATAATACATTCTATCTAAAATATCCTAGGGAGTCATAAGGCATTCTACAAAACTTGGTAATATTAGCTTCAATAAAAAATTATCAAGTTCTGAATTATTTGGATAGATGTAATCTTGCTACAAAATCTAAAACTTATTAGGTTTGTGAACTCTCATCATTAGGGAGATATAAGGAAGTCTACATAACCTAAAGGTTAACAAAGGTATTATCCAATCAAGATTTTATATATTCTAAGGGTCACATATACCCTAATATTGGGATCCATAAGATAAAAAGCTTTCTATATCTTAAACTAAGGGAGTCATAAGGATGTCTACTTCAAATAACTCATCAAGAAATAATTCCTTTAGAAAAGCTAGTGTTATAAAAATTGGGATCATGAATCTACTCATGAAATCTGAAGGAATATTAGACCTAGCTTCAAAAATATTTCATAGTGAAGCATTAGACGATAATTTTGACTCTATGGAGTGCCTCCTTCGAGCACGTCTCAATGAAGCAATTGCCAATGAGAAAAATGATATTTCACTTCCTCTAGATATTGTGAGCATATTATACATGACATTGCTCACACATAAACATTACAAAGATGAGAATGTAGAACAAAATAGATTGATAGAATTACTCAAAAAGAAAAAAAATTAAGTGAATCATATCTTGAACAATTTTTTCAATCTTCATGCAACATTTATGCTTCAAGTTCTACTAATTCAAAATCTTATTGTGATGCTCTAAGTGGTTGTTTAGAAGCTTTTGTACAAAGTAAAAATAGATAAGGAGAAATATCTCAGTAGGAACCAAGTTGCAATACAACCATCTATGAAAGCATAGAGACTGGATTCAAAGGTAAAGTTAAAAATGAAGAAGAAAAAGGAGGAATTTAGTAAGGGCAATTGAGGAACCTACAACATCATCTTACTCTGCATCAACTGAAGAAGTAAACTACTGGATGAATTTGATCATAGTCAACAATGAAGGAGAATACAAGTTCCATTATTCAATGGAAGAAGATCCATATTGAAGACCAAAATTCTTCAGTACCCAAATAATGTAATACAGGGGGGTGTTAGAGTTAGAGTCTATTACATCATTTGGATCATGTAAATGTACCTTCCTAGGTACATACTTAGGACATTAGATTACTTTAAGGGGAAGTTATCTAGTTACTTCATGCAATGTAATAAATGCACAAGTGTAAATGTGCAAGTTGTAAATGTGCAAGTTGTAAATGTGTAAGGTATCCCTTGCATAGCTAGGTAGAGTGTTGGCCAAGGAATCTATCTTCCATTATAAGAGGCCCTTGTTGGAAATATGAGAAAGTTTTGTTGTCATTGATGTTCAAGTTTAGTCGTCATTAATGTCATCAGGTGGTTTTTTCAAAAGGTAAGGAAGAGGTTAAAAGAAATAGGATATAATATTTATTTTAATATTATATGCCTAAAGTGGCCTAAAATATTAAAAGGAAGGAGAAGTAGGTTTAAAAGAAAATAATAATATTATAATATTCCGAGCTAAAGGTTGAAGTGGAGAAAAATGAGGTCCAAGGAGTCTTTAAAATATAAATCCTCAAAAGACCCATTTGACATATTGTAAAGGTTATTATTTAATTTATTTAAATTAAAATATTTTAACCATAAGTTAAAATTTTAATTTAAATAAATATTAAAGGTGCCATAAGTCTAAGTTTAAAATTCGAATTAAAATTTGAATTGGAAAGCACCGACGTTTTGGAGTACATAGCAAAGGATATAAAAGGGGAAAATATTTCAAACCATCCATGCAATTCGAATGCCCAAGAGAGAAAAATATTTTGTGCACTGAAGAGAAGAGAAGAGGATTTGCATGTGTTAAAAATAAAAAGGGCAGACCTTGTAATAATATTAAGTGGAGCATTTAAAAAATCACCAAGCGCTTGATAGCGCAAGCAATGATCGATGATTGGTTAAGACATTTGTGCAAAGTAGGTCAGGGGTTCGATTCACATCCCCTTTTTTTTAGCGTGGCAAATATTTTCGATTATTTTTGGAAGGCATCGAAAGGCAAGGGTAAAATGTGCATCATGCACCTTTGGTTTTGTCTTGGGTGTGTGGCCCAATGGAAACCAAGCCTCAGGGCTTAGGTGTCGTGACAACAGTTGGTCGCGGGTTCGAGTCAAGCGCAGTCATGAGGGCATTATTTTTTATCATGGGCCATCATCTAAGGTAAGCGGTTATTTTATTTTTGCCAAGGTGTGAATAATGTTAGGGGGCCACATGATTTTTTATGGTGCTTTGATTAACTTTTACTAATGTAAAAGAGGGAGTCATAAGGGTGTTTAATTATTTTAATTTTTACTTAGCATTTTAATTGATATTGAAGATATAAGGTGTTTGAGACAAAATTAATTGAAGATTGTGATATTATTATTGTGTGTTTAAATATTATTGTGTGAATATTGGAGATTATAAGGTGTACTTGAGAGCTAATAATTTTGTATGGTGAGATAATTATTGAAGGAAATATTTGAGTGGAGACTTTGAGATAAATTGTTGCTATTTAACCTTGAAAGTGGCAAAGAGAATTTTATTGTGATTGAGACAGGTTTTGAGGTCAGATCTCCATTAAAACAAAAGGTATGGGCACATCTTCCTTGTGAGTAAAATATTGTTGATTGAAGTTGTGAAATGCAAAGTTGGAGTGAAAAGGATTGTTTGATAAGCATTGTTGGAAATGTTTGAGTGAGTTTTAAATGTGCATGATTTATGGATGTTGAAATATCATGAGTATCATTGTTATGTGAGATTGAGAACTATCTTGAACTAGGGTTTGTAAAAGACCATGAGTATCATTGTTATGTGAATTTTGAATAATCATCTTAAGTCAAGGTTTGAGTTCCATAGTGTGAGTTATTGGACGTATAGTGAAACACTTGGTTAGGGTTTGGAAGCAAGTTGTGTTTCATTGAGTGAATTATTGAGTGAATTTGGATGAGCATTATTGATTGAAAGTATTGGAGTGATAGTTCAATTTTTGTGAAACAAATTGTTCTTTATTTTTGAGTTGATTTGAAAGAGAGTTTGAAAGTTATTGAATGCTTTGTGAAATATATTGAGTCTCTTACCATTCTAAATATGTTTCTATGGTTAAACAAGATTCTAAGTGAAACTTGTTTGTGTGATTGAAGAGGGTTTTTGAAAGGATTAAGTTGAGTTATGTATGCAAGTTTTACAATTGATTTGAATAATTATTTTGTGAAAGCTAGTGGATTGTTTTGAGTAAGTCCTAGAGGGGTCTTAAGGACAAAATTGAGTAAGATTTTGTGAAAGCTTAAAGACAGATTTGTGTGAGCTTTTGTGGAAGCTTACAAGTAGATTTGAGACAAGTCTTGGTGAAGACTTGTTGAGCAGATTAGACAAGTTCTAGAGAGGACTTGTTGAGCAGATTTGAGGCAAGTCTTAGTGAAGACTTGTTGAGCAGATTGGACAAGTTCTAGGGAGGACTTTTTGGACAGATTTGAGGTAAGTCTTGGTGAAGACTTGAGGACAGATTTGAGACAAGTCTTGGTGAAGACTTGAGGATAAATTTGAGGCAAGTATTGGTGGAGATTTGAGATCATATTGAGCAAGTTATTGAGAGGACTTGTGGATATATTTGAGGTAAGTCTTTGATAATGCTTGAGAGCAGAGTGGATTGATTGATTTGTTCAAGATTTGAGTTAAGGGTTGGGGAAGATCTAGCAAAATTATTTTGTGATTGGATCAAGATTTGTGTTAAGGCTTAAGGATAGATTTGAGGACAGTGTTTGGTATAGATTTGAGGGTAGATTTGTGCCAGACCAAAGATAGAGTTGTGAGAAAATTTATGCTAGACCAAAGGACAATGTTTAGTGTAGATTTAAGATAAATATTGAGCAAAGCTGAGAGCAAGATTTGGAGGTGACAGAGCAGAGGATAGTAGTCTCCAGTGGATAGATATCCATTAGCCAGGGTAGTGAGGACAAAAGTCTTATGAGTGAGGACAAGAGGTCTTCACTAGATAGAGATCCAAAATCCAGTGCAGTGGAGGTAGTAGTCTTCTAGAGGATCACCAGCTAGAGTAGAGGAGAAAGAGTTCTCTTGTGGATAGAGATCCATGAACCAACAAAGGGGAAATATTTATCCTATGGATAGGCATCCAAAAAATTGATTAGGGAATTGGTGTCTCCTTTAGATAGAGGAACAAAAACATTGTAATAGGGAAGGATTCCAAAGAGATTTGTTGAGAAAATTTTAGTGAAATGTTTTCTCCGTGGAGTACCCCACATTGGGTGAGCCATGTTAAATTGGTGTCTCTATTATATGTGGTGATTTGTGCATTTATTTGATTACTGCTATTGATATTGCCATTGATATATTGGATAATATTATTTGGGAAAGAAAAGTAAAAAGTGGTCTTATATAGTTCACCCTCCCTTTCAGTATAAGCTTGTGTTCTTCAGTCCTCATTGTAAGATTTTGACAAGCAAGTTAGTAGGTAGTAGTAGTAGTAGTGGGTGACTCCATTAGTGATGGATCACATTATGGTTTGTATCATATTACATTGAGTGTCCATTTCCTCCATAGAAATATTGTATTTATTTTTGTCATTTCTATTTATATCATATTTTTAAAATCTCATGAGTTTACTTTCTTTCATATTTTTGCATCTTGTGATTGCCATCTCCCATTGTAATCTACCTCAAAAGCTAACACAAATTCAATTTCAAATCTACCTTTGTTAATGTTTCAAAGACTGACCTTAAGTGTTGTATATGCTTTTCCCATGTAGGACTAAAAACTAATGTTTCATCAAGGAATCATATTACATACATATCCAAGAAAGGCATCAACACATCATTCATCAGCCTCATGAATGTTATAGGAGTGCTAGTTTAATATGAATGGTGGCATAACTAACCATTCAAATAGACCTTGCTTGGTCTTGAAGGTTGTCTTCTAGATGCCTTCTTTTTTCATCTAGATTTGATGGTATCTTAATTTCAAATCCAACTTTATGAAATATCTTGTATGCTTCAGCTGGTTTATCACGTCATAAATCTATGGTAGCAGGTATTGATTCTTAATGGTAATCTTGTTCAATGCTTGATAATCAATGCACATCCTCTAGTTGTCATCCTTCTTTGGAACTACTACAATTGGAGAACCGGTTGATGATGCACTTGGGATAATTATTCCTTGATTCAATAGCTCTTGTACTTGATTATTCACCTCATCTAATTTCATTATGGACTGCCTATACAACCTAATGTTTGGAATAAGTGAATTAGGTAGTAATTGGATCACGTGCTCCACTTCACACTTTAATGGTAAGCCTTTTGATGCTTGCATTAGTTCTCAATTTTTTTTTAGTAATGACTCCATTTCTAGCTTCTATTTTGGAGTGCAATCGACTGCTTCAACCTCCTTGCTAATTTGAGTGCTATCCTCTATACCTATTATCATCATAAGCACAAATATTTTTCTCATATTCACTAGGTGTTTGGCTTGTTGCATTGTCACAAGTTGAAATCTTTTTTCCATATTGCTAGAATTTATTAGGAAATTAGTACTATCGTTTCTTAGTTCCTATTAATTCAACCTTCTTCTAAATAAGCTATATCTTTCCCATATGTATGGGCTTCCAAAGTTGACTTGACAAATGTCTTAGGGTACTACATCACAAATGATTGTATCCTTGAAATTATCATTGATAGAACATCCAAAAATATATTGCTTTGTTACTTGGAGCTCCACATCCTTTTGCACCCAACCCAATGGGTATGGTTGTGGATGATCTATAAATTTCAACCCCAACTACTTCACTAGATCTTCAGAAATCATACTTCTTTTTGATGCCATATCAAAAAATGTTGTAACTTTTATTTTTTTCACTTGGAAATACACCTAAAACAACTCATCTTTTTTGACTTCAAGAGTTTGATCCTCCTTCTTAAAGGGCTTCTCCTATCTCGAGGGTTGGAATTTGGTGACACACATCACTTTACCTTCTTCATCCCCTTAATTATGGTTGTCCTCTTGGTGTTCTTCCTTCTTGCATGCACTTATTACCTTCTTCTTACTCTTGTTCCACTATTTGGGCCTCTTCTCCGGATGCAACTTCCAACAATATTTACTTGAATGGGTGTTGAAATCACACTCGTTTCAATGTTTTTTACTTTTATGTGTTTTGGTTGTTGTTGCTCTATATTTCTTCTTACCCTTGCTATTGGAACCTTTGGATATTTCTATGATTTGTGAGGACTATGAAGGTTTTGGGATTTGATTTTATTTCATGGGTTTACTACTATTTATCTCCAAGTAAGTGTCTTTGATGCATGTTTTATCAATACTCTTGCCATCAAATAATTTCAATTATATTTTGATCTAAAAGTACAGACCACTCTTATACTTCTTGAAGATTTGGCAGTCTAGAATTTTTATGCTCAACATCACCGCTTGTTTCTTGAATTTAGTGGTATATTATTGAACATTCTACCCTTGTTTCTATCATAAAAATTATGATTTATCCTCAAGCATTTCTTGATACCCTATGAGATAAAATTAGGTTTTGAGGGCTTTGAAAAATTTTGTCCATGTCTGTATTTGTGGTTTCTTGCCAATCCAACAACATATGCATCCCACCATGTGAGAGCATGGCCCACCAAGCTTCAACCTAGAAAAGTTGATTTGTTGTGCCTTTGTATAAGCCTTGATGTCAAAGTAAACTTCTAGATATTTGAGCCATCCATCCATCTTAGGATCTAGTTTCCCACTATCGATTGGAATATCTAATCCAAGCTCCATTCTAAATGGATATGAGATCAAGGGTTGTGATGAAGAATTTTTAGGTTGTTTTGATGAAGGTCCTTCAACCTATTTTCCCTTTTCATCATTGGAAGAATTTGAATTAGAATCAGAATATGATCCTTTCCATACCTTCCTCGACTTCTTCTTCAACATCATATCCATTAGGCTTTGGAGGGTATTTTCCATATCTAGGAACCTTTGCTAGTGTGAATGCAAAAATGAAACACCAATGCAATATATAAAAGTAACAAAAGCACAAGTAAATGACACAAAATTGCATAGAATAGATATTATTTTATTGAATGGGGTAGATCTCCCAATTGTACAAATAATGTGCCCCAATGTGGGGTCTTTACAATGCCCTTGATATAGTTGTTACAATGTTAGGGTTTTCGAGGCCCTAATCCAATGAATGGTGGTGTCTTCTTGCTCATATTTGATCCCAACAGAGTGGTGAGTGGGCTTTGGTATCCTATGCAGGGCCACTCAAGCTTCAGCAGCTACCAATGAATGTATTCCTCAGACCTGCACACAACAAACAAATCAAGGATTAATAATATCTGTGAGGGCTCCACTATGTGAGACCCTCAGAAAAGAAATCACTAAACCCTAGTTGCATAAATAAAGTTGTAAAATAGATCTAAGAATAATAAAAATGCTTGCAAATGAAATTTTACCTTGTCTTCATTGACTTGCCATTTTTGTCTTCATTGTTGTTGTAGAGGATGGTTATGCAAATGTGCCCTAGCAGCACCCGAGGGCCATAGGGCTGTAGAACTAGGATGGGAAATGCCCGTGGGTGCTTGGTGCTGACCAAAAATACCTAGAGGCACCTGGTAGGCTCTAGTGGGTGCTCTGCAGACTTCAAGGGTGCTCGAGAAGCTCTAGAGGGTGTTCGATAGTTGAGGGAAAGGTTGCAGAACCAGATCTGGTTCATGAGGTGGATGGCGATGGATGCAAAGGATGCGAGAGGGAGCGATGGAGGATGGAAGTGGTGAGGATGCTTGAGAATGCTTAGGACCTCAAGAACTTAGAGGACTTAGGGAATTCAAAAACTTAGGGAGACTTAGGGGTTGAGTCATCAAAATGACTCCTCTTTATAATCTTCCCTTAGGCACGTTAGGGTTTCGATGACACAATTTGTGTGGCCAAGATTAAAACATGACGAAGGGTGGAGATTAAATCTGGGTAAGTGGCATGGATTAAGGTGGATGGATGGCTAGGATTAAAACATGATGGATGGCTGGGATTAATTCATACATATATACATATATTTATTAAATATATATAAATATAATATATAAAATATTATTATTTAAATATATATTAAACAAATATATATATATATATAAATAATGGATAATTGTGGTGGGAAGCTATGGATGGATGACAAGTGGCTAGATTTTGGTGTCTACAGATGCCCCTTTTTGTACCACATTGCGTGAAACACAATGTGGTGCAAAAATACGAGACACCTGGTTTGGCTTGATGAAGACGCAACTTTCTTTCATTGGGATGCAAAGATGATTGTGAAGACAAAAGAATTTGGAGTGTGTAGCTTACCCCCTCAATTGGCGAATGAGTGAAGAATGAATCTCACGAGCCAATTGATAGATTTGTGCAAATGATTGTGCAAATGTATGGTGTAATTGTGGATGATATGAATGATGTAAATGTGATGTCGTTTTTGCCCCAACGGTGGAAGGGGGTTGTTGTAAAATGCAAGTGATTGATTCTATTTTTGCCCTAATAGAGAAAAGGAGTTTTTGCCAAGTGTAGATGCCATGATCATGTAAGATGTATCTAGTTGTGGGAAATCAAAATCAATTTTTGTTACCCCAAGCTTGGGGTGATTCCATGTTGTTGAAGAAATTGTCGTATGGCATCATTGAAATGCAAAGTGATGAAGAATGCAAAATATCAGGAACCAATCACCCTCGGATCGGATGATTGCTAGGAGGCTACTCCTAGATGACTCTACACAATTCCTTATTGTTGAGGAGAATGATGTATTGTAATTTATCCATGTTTCAAGCCCCACGAACAAGGCCATCAATGACAGTTGTTGAGCAAATTGGTCTTGACATAGTCTCACTCAAAAAGATGAGGGACCAAAAGATGATTTTGCTTTTGAACAATGAGATATGTGATTATGAGGATGACCAAGTGTCCTTATGGTGATTTATTCATCTTACCAAATTGCATGGATGCAAATCACTGCAATCGCCAAGGAGATAGAATATACCACTAGATACGAGGTTCACTTGAATTTTTATGTGAACTTGGAAAATGTGCAAATGTCATGATTTATTGATGAAAATGATGTTGGAATGAATATGTGATGATGAGAAATGCAGTGATGATTGAATTGAGTGATTTTATGAAATTTTGTATTGATTTGGAGCATTTTGAAGCAATTTTGGACAATTTTATGCCTTTTGGGCATAAATAAAAGTTAGCCATCCAAATCAATTCATATTATCACAAAAATGAATGCAATGATGGAATGGATGATGAGAATGATGAAAATGGTCGTTTTGTGAAAATTTGGACCATTTTGAAGCATTTTGTAACTTGTAATGTGATTTTTACGACTTTTGGTTGCAAGCAAAAATTATGAATCCAAATCAATTTTGGTTTTCACAAAACATGATATTATGATGAAATTGATGTATGGATGCAATTTGGAATGATTTTGTGGAGGTAAGCTACATTTTTGTATCATTTTTGGTCTTTTGTCGATGTTGACACCAAACATCGATGGGTGCTTATAGCTTGCGCAAATGCCCACTAGAGTTTGGTACTTTCCAAATGCAGGGAGGCATTTCAATGCGCTTGGGAGCACCCATGGGCATTTTAATGCACCTAAAATAGCTATAAATAGCCTACATAAGGGAAAACAAGTTCATTCTTGCATTTGCAAATTTCTAAAGCTACGTTTGAAGGAGTGGAGTGAAGTGAAGTGAGTTAAGGATTTTGGAGGCTCGGCATCGGTTCTCACCTCTCATCCCAGGGATGAGGAAGGTGGTGTGAGAGGACCAGTGGGAGTGGTTGGAGGCTATGGGGCTGGCTGGGGCAGCCCGGATAGATGTGGTGAGGGTGGATGAGGGGTATCTCTCTACCTTGGTAGAGATATGGGATCTAGATAGGGGGACATTTTTGCTCCCTACTAGAGAGATGACCATGACACTTGAGGATGTATATCACATCCTCAAGTTGCTAGTGGAGGGCTTACATGTCGAGGTTGGACACGATAAGAGACATGAGCTGAGCCACTTATTCAGATATGGGTGGGAGGATGTGGAGGTGAAGGGTGGAGGGATTACATACTTGTCCATGTATGTGGACAAGAAGTTAGATGCCCTACCCACATTGGTGATGTTCATGTTGGCCAACATAGTGGCCTCAAACAGCACTGGTTGTCGATTCCCATGGAACCTTATCGGGTTGGTGTGTGACATGATCGAAACACCTTGGGTCTATGCATGGGCTCCTGCTTTATTGGCATAGTTGTACCAAGAGTTGTATGAGGTGAGGAGGTAGAAGTAGAAGGGGTTGGGTTGCAGTTTACTACTACAATGTTGGGGCTGGGAGCACTTTAGTGTGGCTCGACTAGTGGGCTTGCCTGCTATGGTATGGGATAGGGAGCAACCCTATGCTATGAGGTGGCCGATGGCAGAGGAGGTGCAGCCGAGTCATCCTATTTAGATGAGTCAGTGGTACAATAATTTGTGGGTTGGATTGATAGTAGCTCAGGTGATATGGAGACCATGGCGAGGTGCCATGTGGATAGGTGATGGGGAGCATCTATGATGGGTGCGGTAGGCTAGGTGGGTGGTTGGGAGGCACATGAGTGAGGTGGAGTTGATTCAGTTCTCATGGGTGCTACGATAGTTTGGATTGAGGTAGGGAGTTCCTGATGCACCAGTGCTCTACAGGCATCATCGAGATGAGACGGGTCTACCATGTATTGAGGCATGGAGGATGACCTATGAGGATGATGAGGAGATGGATCTCCTCGATGTGGATGATGTGAGGACTACTATAGAGTATGATGTATGGTTCACTACACAACCACCATGGGTACTTGAGTAGTAGATGGAGAATGGATATGGGGATGAGGTAGAGGCCAAGGATGCTGATGAGGCTCCTAAGCATTAGAGACACCTTCAATATAGAAATCAAAGGAGATGGTCTAGGGATAAAAATGAGCAAGCATTAGAGATTGGAGGTGATGGAGGTGGCATGGAGGATAGGGAGGAGATTTTGGATGGGCCTCCTAGTTGAAGTGAGGAGGATTGGGTGAGGTTAGAGAAGTTGGTGGTAGAGTGGGATGCTATGGTAGTGGCTTGAGATACAGAGATAGCTTAGCTATAGGATATGGAGATAGTGGATCAAGATGTGAGAGATAGCTCAATTATGGGTAAAGCTAGAGGTATGAACAACTATAGGTGTAGGTGAGGATAGGATCATAAGGCTCCAGGTAGAGCTACTAGAGAAGAGTCATCGATAGAGACATGATGTACAATACCTTTAAGCTTGAGATGGATACATCTAGTTATTGGAGGATCGATTGATGGAGCATGACATTGGGCTTCTAGATCCACCCTCCTCATCCATATTCAGGTATGTTAGGCCTAGTGAGTCTAGGCATAGCTCTAGGTCTAGGGATCCTTCAGGGTCACATGGGTCCTCTTATAGGCATTAGCTAGTGCTTAGATGCACTTTTTGTATATGAGCCTTGGTGCTCCATTGTATATAGCCTTTGGGCATTCATTGTACATGCGATATTTATATATATATATATACATGGATTTTACTTTTGTGTTATGATTTTTGTGTGGATGCATGTGTATATGGATGATTAATGCAAGTGATAATGTGTTATATATGTAAATGTATATGGATGATTAATGCAAGTGATAATGTGGATGAATGCAAATGTTCTAATGATCATTCATAGTTTAGATTTTTCTTGGCCATGTTTTAGCATTATTGTTTAATCAGGGGCACCAAACTGGTGGTATGTGAAAATGGAAGACTCATGTAATGTTATGGATGGAAGAAGAATGGATGTTGATATGGAAGAAGATATAGATGTTGATATGGAAAACTGACTATTTTGTAGAGACTCAAACATACTAGTGGTATCAAACAAACTCACTAAATACTACCTAATTTCTCTAAGACCAAATGTGTGTGCAGTGAATTCATTTACCGAATCATGAGCATGGTAATGACTTGAGGTAATCAAGAACCAATGTGTGTGCAAGTGAGTTCATTAACTCATCTTGAGTAAATTGGGTGAAACTTATTATGGATGAAGACCAAGAAGCTAGCTTGTCCTTATGTGTGGTCAGAGGTCTCTTTAAAAGAGATGTGTCACCACGCATGAGTGTACTCCACTGCCAGTCAAGCATCTATAGCCCCGGTGGAGATTAGCTCCATAGTCCAAGAATTTGATCTCTAAGTTTTGGGGATGACTACCTAACCGTATGACTAGAAATGTAGTACTATCCTTACAACTTGAGGATCAGTGGTGTGTGATGTGTAAAATATTTAGAGTTTTTAGGGGTTTTACCCTACTCTTTCTTTTATTTTGAAATTTGTGATAGTGGTGAAAACCACTATTTTTGTGGACTATGTTGCATGATGGGACAAGCAAGGAATACCCTTTTCACTTTGAGGTACAACCCAAGTATGGTGTTATCCCTCTTTGACACAAGATATTTTTAAGATGTGTAATTATGTTTGGTTCAAGAATATTTTGGAGTCAATTCCTAGAACTCAAGATTTTCTTAGTGAAAATTGTGTCTTGGTCCTAAAGAAAACTCGACATGTATTTGGAGGTTGCTTAAAACACTAGGAGTGGTTGAGTGACCAAAAACACCTAGGAATTATGGACATGTGGTTTTGCAAATGATAATTTGACTCTATGGAATGGTGCAATGAAATGGATGATGTTTGAAGGTGCCCCTGATTAAGGCAACATGACTTTATTGGACCAATTATTATCTAAACTGAATAAATGATCCCTAATATGAAATGTGAAATGTGTGAAAATGATGGTGCGAATGCAATGAATGAAATGTGAGTTGTGAAATGAAATGTATGAAATGCAATTTTATGAAATGAAATGAAATGTGTGTAATGTAATGTATGAAAATGCAATGTGTTTCATGTATATATACATATATATAAATCACATTATGCATAGAATGCTCTCAAGTGTATAACATTAAGTGGTTCAGGCTCTTCAACTCCCTCTAGATTGGCAAGCCTATAAGTTCCTTTACCCACTTTTTGAGTAACAATGTATGGACCTAACCAATTAGCCATGAATTTATCATGAAGATGCGACAATGCATTGGTATTTTGTTGATTCTCTTTAAGAACAAGATATCCTACTTGGAATTCATGTAGATGAACTTTGGCATTGTAAGCATGCTTTAGGTGGTCTTGATATACTCGTAAATGCTCTAAAGCATTGACTCACCTCTCATCAAGGAGTGTGAGTTGGTCAAGACGTGCTTGTCTAGTAGTGTCGTCATCTATGAATTCCTGCAATGAAATTTGCAATGAGGGGATCTCAAGCTCAAGAGGCATGATTGCTTCAGCTCCATAGACCAATGAAAATGGTGTTGCCCTAGTAGGCATGTGGATGCTTGTTCGATAAGCCCATAATGCCAAGGGAATTTGTGTATGCCAATCTCTATGATTTTCTTTAACAAGTTTCTTGAGAATAGCAATTAAGGTCTTGTTGGTAGCCTCAACTTGTCCATTTTCTTGTGGGTAATAAGGAGTCGAGAAACTGTGTTGGATATTATATTTCTCACAAAGTGCTCGAACATCCTTGTTCTTGAAATACTTACCATTGTCAGAGATGATTTTTGAGGGAATACCAAAATGACAAATGATATGATGAAGTATAAACTCCACAATTCTAGGCCCTGTCGTACTGGTTAGAGGAATTGCCTCAACCCACTTTGTGAAGTATTCAGTGGCTGTGATGATGAATGTATGTTATCCCGAGGAAGAAGGTGAGATTTTTCCAATTAAATCAAGACCCCATTGTGAAAAGGGCCAAAGGCTTTGAATAGGTTGTAATTCTTGTGATGGTACATGAGTTAAATTAGCATGCTCTTGACATTGCTTACAATGCTTGACATATGTGCAACAATCACATTCCATGGTGGGTCAATAGTAACCCATGCATAGAATACACTTTGCAATGGCCATTCCACTAAAATTACCACCACAAGTACCATCATGAGCTTCAGCTATGGCTCTTTGTGCCTCAGCAGACTCGAGACAATGAAGGAGAATTCCATCATAACCATGTCTATACAACACATCCCCCAAGAGAGTAAAACAAGCTACCTTTTTCTTGAAAGTGCATTTAGTAGTCCATGACATATCTTATGGGAGTGTTCCAAACTTGAGAAAGGCTATTATTTGGTTTGACCAAGGCTCATATGGTTCCAAATGGATAAAGCAAACATCCTTTTCATCCTTAGATTCAACACGGACAATTGCATATTTAGAGATCATTGTGATAATAAGTGGTTGTACCTCTCCTAAGGAATCCTTTGGAATCAATGATCCAAGAGAGGCCATTGCATCTGCAAATATATTAGTCGAACGTGGAAAACTATCAATTTCATACCAATCAAACTTAGAGAGCAATTTCATTGCTACTTCATGGTAAAGTTTTATGGTAGGTTCTTTGCATTGGTATTCTCCGTTGATTTGTCTAACAACAAGTTGAGAATCACCAAATATCCTGATACACTTTATGCCCATAGCTATAGCTGCTTGAAGACCTAATATTAAGGCTTCATACTCTACATTGTTGTTTGTGCATTGGAAGTCTAGTTTGAATGATAAGGGGATAGGCACCCCCTGGGGTGTATGAAACATGACTCCAACACCTTGATCTTTTTTGCACTTAGAACCATCAAAGAAAAGAGTGATATCGATGTCTTCCTCCAGAATGACATCTTCTTCTTGTTCAATGACAATGAATACCGAATCATCTAGGAGCTCAATAATCAAGGGTTGATCACTAGGAAGTGGAGCTTCCACAAGTTGATCAACTATAACCTGACCTTTAATGGATTTTTGGCTTATGAACTCAAGATCAAATTCAGTGAGAAGCATTATCCATTTAGTGGTGTAGGTGTTATTTTAAGTGTGAGACATCATATAACATAGAGAATTTTATCTTTCTATGACATATGTGGTGTGACTAAGCATGTAATGTCTGAGTTAATTAGTGGTAAAAACCATTGGTAAGCACAATTTTTCCATGTAAGCATATTAAAGAACACAAGCTTATACTGAGAGGGGGGGTGAATAGTATAAGATAAATTTTTACTTTCTTTCCAAACCAATATCAATTAATGTCCTTAATTGCAATAACCAAATATAGCAATGTGCATTAATAACTTAGATAACAGTAGTAAGCAAGAGCACAAGTCACCACACACAATTGAGACACAAGATTTAATGTGGTTTCCTCAATGTGAGGTACTCCACGGAGAAAATATTTTACTAAAACTTTCTCAAATGATTTATTTGGGAATCACTCCCAATTACAATATTTATGGATCTCTATCCAAAGGAGATGTTGATCCCCTAATCTCAAGTTCATGGATCTCTTCCATAGGAGAACTCTTTCTCCTTCTACTCTGGCTATGTGATCTTCTAGAAGAATTTGTCTCTCTGTTGCACTGACTGGTGGACCTCTCTCCACTTGAAGACTCCTCACTCAGATTTATATTCAACTATGTTGGTTGCTGGATATCTATCCACTAAGATTCTGTACTATGTCACCTCCAAAGCTTTGTCAATAGGCTCACTAAGAACCTGCTCAATAGGCTCACACAAAACCTGCTTAATAAGCTCACATAGAACTTGTCCAATGCTAAATAACAAGCTCACATAGAACCTATCCAATGCTGAATAACAAGCTCACACAAAACCTGTCCAATGCTGAATAACAAGCTCACACAGAACTTGTCCAAATCTGCTCTAGCAAGCTTACCAAGAACTTGCCCAAATATGCTCTAGCAAGCTCACCAAGAACTTGCCCAAATATACTCTAGCAAGCTCACCAAGAACTTTCCCAAAATTGTCCACAAATCTGTCCCAACACTGTCCTCAAATTTGTCCCAACACTATCCTCAAATATGTCCCAAAGGCCTTCTCAAAGGCTCAATCAATCATGCTCAAGTAGTACTAAAAATGAACTCAACAATGAATGGCAATCTCAACTCAAATCCACTTCATAGAAGCATAAAAAGAATTGTTAGAGACTCAATATGTTCTAATCTTACTCTCAACTCAAATAAACTCAAATCAATCTCAACTCAACTCAAGTATTATAGAACCATAAAGAGAATTGTTAGAGACTCAATATGTTCTAAAATCAATCTCAACTCAACTCAAGTCTTATAGAACCATAAAGATAATTGTTAGAGACTCAATATGTTCTAAACTCAATCTCAACTCAAATCCAAATTATGGAATAGTTTGTTTCATAGAACTTGAACAATCACTTCACACATCACTTGACTAGGCTCAATCAACTCAAATCAACCAATCATCACAAGGGACAACTCTCTTTCACAAAACCCTAGTCCAAGTATGTATCAACTCAAATCAAATGTTTCCAACAATGCTCAACCACAAATCTCATATAACAATGATACTCATGTTCTTTTCTAACTCAATTTATTTCACAACCAATGGGCTTCAACAACTATTCTTATTAAACAATGTTTAAACACAACTCTCAATATAGAAAACCTTGAAGCATTCAACCAACCACTTTCGAAAAGAAAACCACAAACAATCCTTTTCATGCCAATTATATTTCAGAAATCAACCACCATAAACAATCAATAGAAGAATGTGTCCATACCTTTTATGAATATGAAAAAACTCTTTGTAAATATGCCACAATCACAAAATTCTTTTTCCAATCTTCACAAGGGTTAGTATATCACAAAATAATCAACATTAATCCACTTTTCAATAATCATCACCAAGGCCTTTAATTGCACAACTTCCTTCTCTCTCCTAAAACCACTTGTACCATAAAATAAAATTAATCAAAACATTGCATAACCTTTTCACTCCCAAAACCACTTATACCATAAAATAAAATAAATCACAATATTGCATACCTTGTCACCTCATGAAAGAATTAATCCTCTTGAAAAAGAACAAGGCAAACTTCACTTTTGGAACCCATTTGCAAAATCAGAAATATCTCTTTACACACATCTTATTTCTCCTTGTAAATAAGTTAGTCAAATATCCCTCAAAATAAGCTTTTCGATGATAAATAATATGCCACCTTTCCAAAATAAATTGAAACCTTTACATGTATATATATGCCACCCTCCATTAATTGCACATAGGTCAGCCCTCCATTAATTTAAAATTAAACTTTAAACTTTAATATCTTCATCACCAGAGGTCATTTTTCGATGAAACAAAATTCCACCTTGGATTTTAAGAAAAGCCCTTTTCACATAAGCCCACCATGGTTTTAAATAAAACCTTTTATTTTTCCTGCCTTGGTTTTCATAAAAACCCTGTAAATAGCCATGCTTTCCAAAATATCATAAATGCTTATTTATGAAATATTTTGGCCACCAAAACCAAATGTGATCCATTTGACATCAATGACCCATGTGACATCAATGACAACATAAAATGCCTCAAATTAACTCAAATTTCCATCACATATCTAGTTTTATATCTTACCAATGTTTGACTAATGTAATAGACAACTTTATTGCGATTGTTTTCATTCTTTTGTGCAAGAATTGTCCCTAATACAAAGTCTATTGCTGAAACATAAATATGGAAAGGGACTCCTGGACAAGGAGGAGTTAAGACTGGTGGAGAAGCTAGCTATTGCTTGATATCATCAAAGGCTTTTTGAAACTCATCTGTCCATGAAAATGGTACTCCTTTTGTAGCAGGTGATTGAATGACCTACATTTAAAGTTGCACAATGAAATGATGGATTGATTAAATCTTTCCTTGTAAACTATGCGATTCCTTCAAGTTTTTTGGGGGAGGCATCTCCATGATGACCTTGAATTTGTTTGGATCCACCTCAATGCCTCTTTTTAAGACAATGAACCCTAGTAGTTTGCCAGAGGTAACACCAAATACACATTTCTTGGGGTTCAACCTTACATTATGCTCTAAAAGTCGATCAAAGACTTTTTACAATACACCAATGTATTCTTGTCGAGTTTTAGATTTTTCCAAGAGATCATCCACATAATATTTGATGATCTTATGCATGTAATCATGGAAGATGTATGTCATGGCACGTTGATAAGTGGCACCTGTATTTTTGAGGCCAAAGGGCATCACCTTGTAACAAAAAGTCCCCTAAGGTATAGTGAATGTTGTTTTGTGTTGGTCATAAGGATTTATTCGAATTTGGTTGTATCTTGAAAAATCATCCAGTAAAGAAAGCATTTCATGGCCAACAAAAGTGTTGACAAGAGTATCGATGTTTGGAAGAGGAAAATCATCCTTAGGACATGCTTTGTTAAGATCTCAAAAATTAGTGCAAATGCATATCACCCCATTAGGCTTGCAAATGAGTACCATGTTTCAAAGCCACTCAGTATAGTCAATGAGAATAATGAAACCCACTTATAATAGCTTTTGAAGCTCTTATTTGACCAAGAGGGTAATGGTAGGATGCATCCTTCTAAGTTTTTGTTTGACCGACTTAGCATTAGAGTTTAAGGTGAGATTGTGGACAACCAAATTAGGGTCAAGACCAGACATGTCCTTGTAGGACCATGCAAAAATACCCTTCTTCTTCTTGAGGAGAGAAATTAATTGATCTTGTTATTTTATGGATAAAATTTTGCCAAGTTTGACAATTTGGGAATTGTATGCATATGAACTAAGGTTCACATTGATAGTATCTTCAATAGACATGTGAGAACCTTCATCAAGTTGATAGGGCATTGAGATCATATGAATGTTATCTATGATATTATCAAACTCTTATTACTTTTGCCTAGAAAACCTCACGATCTAAAGGTGAAGTTGAAGGTGAAGGTGGGGGTGATGACGAAATGTAGTTGGCTTAAGCCCTTAACAATTATTCAAAAAGGACAAAATCAAAAAATGATGGTGGCAAGGAAATTTGTTGAGCAAAGTGCAGCAACAGGATTGTCATTGTTGTCAACACAATCAGCTAGATCATTTGATTCAGTGCAGCAAGCAGGAAGCTTCGGATGCAGCAAACAGGAAGTTCAGAGATCTCTCAGAATATGTACAGTGTTTTTCCAAAAAGACCTAAGTGGCCCACATGCAAAAATTCAAAGAAAAAGACAAGGAAAGTGTCGCGATATCGCGACATATTCAGAAAATAGGAAAACTGTCACGATTTCGCGACATATTGGAGGAGAGAGAAAGTGCAAAGAAAAATGTCACGATTTCGTGACATACTGGAGGAGAGAGAAAGTGCAAGAGAAAACTATCGTGATTTCGTGACATGTTCGAAGCAGAGGCGCAAGTAGGTAAAACTGTCACGATTTCATGACATGTTGGAAGAGAAGAAGGCAAGTTGAAAAACTATCACGATTTCATGACATGTTCGAAGCAGAGGCGCAAGCAGGTAAAACTGTCACGATTTCATGACATGTTGGAAGAGAAGAAGGCAAGTTGAAAAACTGTCATGATTTCATGACATGTTGGAAGAGAAGAAGGCAAGTTGAAAAACTATCATGATTTCATGACATGTTCGAAGCAGAGGCGCAAGCAGGTTAAACTGTCATGATTTCATGACATGTTGAAAGAAAAAGTGCAAGGGAGGAAAACTGTCACGATTTCATGACATGTTCGATGAGAAGGCACTTGCAAGAAAACTATCATGATTTCATGACAAGTTCAAGGAGAAGGAGCTCACAAAGAAAAGTGTCACGATTTCATGACAATTTGCAAGAGAGACAGTATGGACGAAAAAGTGTCATGATTTCATGACATGTTCGGAAAGAAGGTGCAAGCAAAGAAAACTGTCATGATTTCATGACATGTTTGGAGAGAAAGAGCTCGCAAAGAAAAGTGTCACGATTTCGCGACAATTTGCAAGAAGGACTGTACGGACGAAAAAGTGTCACGATTTCATGACAGGTTCGAAGAGAAAGCGCCAAGGAGAAAAAGTGTCACGATTTCATGACATGTCAAGTTTTCATGACCCAAAAAGGAGATAGAGTGTTCGGAGGCAAAAATGTCATGATTTCATGACATGTTCCATTTTGTGAAAGGAAAGAAAGTGGATGATAAAGCAAGTCTTCAACGACAGAAGTGTCACGATTTCATGACAAGAGCAGAAAGGAAGTCGACGAAGGTAGAAGTGTCACGATATCATGACAAAAGCAAAATTGATTCTGATGAAGGTAGAAGTGTCGCGATATCGTGACAAAAGTAAAGTTGAAGTCGACGAAGGCAGAAGTGTCACGATATCATGACAAAAGCCAAAAGGAAGTGTACGGAGACAAAAAGTGTCACGATATCATGACATGTGTTTTCATGGCAACAACAACAGAAGAGTTGTAGGGGCAGTTGAGGCCGACGAAGACCGATGTAAGCCGACAAAATTTAGGGTTTGCAGCTGACTAAGTTTAGGGTTTGTAGCCGACTAAGATTAGGGTTCTTCAACCGACTAAGATTAGATTTTTCATCATGAAAAGTTTGTTATAAAAGGAGGGCTGTTTGGAGAATTTCATAAGTGTCAAAGTGTGCGAATTACTGTCGCCTGAGCGCAGAGAGCAAGTCATGTCGAATCGTTCAAAGTGTGAAATTTTTCTAAGGAAGTAGAGTGCGCAACAAGGAGAAGACGACTATGAGGTGCAGTAGAGTGTGCGAAGTGCTTGCGTAGAGAAGTAGAGCACATAGAGAAAACAAAGGTGACCAGTCAAGGTCTAGCAAAAGCAAAGGTATCCTTTTATCAATATTCTAGTTCCATATTTGAAGTCCAAGTTGGTGCTTGGCATCAGGGGTTGGTGCTCCTTTCTATTGGTGCAGAAAAATTAGGGGTTGGTGCTCCTTCCAGTGGGTGTTGGTAAAATTGTTTGTAAAGTTGTTGCTTTGCAAAGGCTGGATTTGGATGGTAGTCCAAGCAGTCATTTTTGAGGAGTAGCCACATTGGTGAACCTCGTTAAATCTTGTGTTGTGTGATGCTCTCTTGTTAACTTGTTGTATCTATTTTGAGTTTGCTTTATTTCAGCATTAAGAGTTGCAAATTTAAAGTTTTAAAAGAACACACTGATTCACCCCCCCTCTCGGTGTCACTGTGAGTATAACAATTGGTATCAGAGCAAGGTTCCTGAATAGGCTCAATCAGCTAGGGTGATCTTGGAAGTGACGCAATGGCAGGTGGTGAAGGTTTCTCCTCAAACAAAGCACCATTGTTTGACGGATCTAACTATGCGTTCTGGAGAGTCAGGATGCAGACATATCTCTGTGCCTTGGGATACGACATCTGGAACTCAGTAGTTAGTGGATACACAACTCCCACCACTCCTCCAAAAGAAGCGGATGAAAAGAAACTATTTGAGAATAATTCGAAAGCAAAGAATGCCATCTTGTGTGGATTGGCAGACAGTGAACTAGTAAAGGTCATGAACTGTAAATCGACAAAAGAAATATGGGACAAACTAAAGAGTGTTCATGAAGGAGATGATAAGATCAAAGAAGCCAAGTTACAGACACATCGAGCTCAGTTCGAAGCATTGAGGATGAATGACGATGAAAACATTGAGGCATTCATGTTGAGAGTTAATGGAATCATCAATGCGATCAGAGGACTAGGCGAGGATATCGATGACTCTACTGTCATGAAAAAGGTATTAAGATCTCTTCCTCAACGGTTTGATTCCAAAGTCTCAGCGATAGAAGAAGCTAAAAATCTAAATTTTTTTAGTATAGATGAAATGTATGGTTCTTTAACTGCATATGAGATGAGGATAGGAAGATCTAAACCCACTGATAGAGAAGCAGCTTTCAAAGCCCTTAAGAATAAAAACACAAAACAAGAGTCCGAGGAAGAAGAGACATCAGATGAAATGGAAGCAAACTTTGTGAGAAAACTGAAAAAGGGGAAAGGAAAATACAGAGGGAAGCTTCCATTTAAATGTTTCAACTGTGGAGGCATTGGGCATTTTGCGACTAAATGTCCACTTAAAGAGAAGAACAAAAATGATGAAGGATCCCACCAAGAAAGAAGTGACTGGAAGATGAAAACGAATTTCAGAAAAGGCAACTTCAAAAAGAAAAGTTTCATCTCCAAGAATGTCAGTTCCTCAGAAAATAGCTCAGGAGAAGAGTCTGAAGAAGAAAGAGATGAAGCTCTTTTTATGGCATTTGAAGTAGTTAAAGCAGAAAAGGAAGAAGGAGTGACGTCTAAAGTTTGTGATGAGATTCTCGAGGCTGAAGTAGATCTAGAAGGTGAGTTGATATCTGCTCTTGAAGAGTGGGAGATAGAAAAGAAAAAGAACAAGAAATTGTCAAGAAAGCTTGAGGATGCAAATGGAATCATAACCAGCTTAAAAGTACAGATAGAAGAATATAAGAAAATCTCTGAAGATCTCGAAGTATTATTAACAATGAAAATAGATCATTGCAACAAGTTAGAAGAAGAGATTGTTGGTTTAAGAATGCAGATAGAAGAGATGAATAAGAAAATTAGTTGTTATCACAAACGTGAAGAAAGTTCTATGAAATTGGATAAGATCTTAAATGATCAAAGACCTGCAGGCATCAAATTTGGTCTAGGCTTCATCGAAGGAGAATCATCAAGTGGATCAAAGGCCAAGTCCATAAAGAATGAAGCTAAGAAACAGGTTGATCAAGGAAAAACATCTCATGAAAGAGAAAGCATTCATACCAGGCACGATGGGAGAATTGACAATGATGGATTCACCAAAGTCACACATCAAAGAAGAAGAAGACCTATGGCTCCTACGACAACATGGCAAAGACCATCACCCAGGTTCAATTATCCTTTCTCTGGTTTCTATTTTAAATGCAATGGCTATGGGCATAAAATCGTAGACTGCAAATATAATGTAAGACCAAGGAACTTCACCAGTAGAAATGTCTTTTCTCCTCTAATGAATTATACAGTGGAATGTTATAACTGTCATAAGTTTGGGCACTTTGCAAGAAACTGTAGAAACACATTTACTTCAAATCAGTTTCAGGGAAGAAAATTTCAACCATACAGGATGAGTCAAAATAGAAAGCTTTCCGAAAAACATGCTCAAACTACTGATAAGGGAAAGGCAAAACAAGAGCCCAAAACTACTAACAAAATAGTATGGAAAGGAAAAGAACAACTGAAGGAAGAAAATGAATCCTTAATTGTTCAAACTGCTTTCAAAGCACAGAATAAATATGTACCATGGATACTAGATAGTGGATGCTCCAGTCATATGACAGGTGACAAACAAAAATTTGACAAGTTACAGAAATATGAAGGAGGATCAGTAAAATTTGGAAATAATGATGGAGCCAAGATAGTCGGCAAAGGCTCAGTCAAAATTAGTGATGGAAGGATTAAATCAGAAGAAGTCTTATTTGTGGATGGGTTGAAACATAATTTACTGAGTGTAAGTCAGATTTGTGATAAAGGTCATGAAGTAGTCTTTATGAAGCAGGGTTGTGAAGTCAGAAAAACAAACAGTGGAAAATTGATAGCAACTGGATCAAGAACATCTGGAAACCTGTACACACTCTCAAAAACATCAGAAGGTACTTGTTTCATTGGACAGGAAGAAGAAAACTGGCTATGGCACAAGAGGCTTGGACACATCAGTTTTGATAATCTGGTGAAAATCAGCTCAAAACAGGCAGTGAGAGATATTCCAACCATTAGAAAACCTTCAAATAGCATTTGTGCTTCATGTCAAAAGGGAAAGCAAACCAGAGTCTCATTCAAAACAAAAGAGTACCACACTAGCAAACCTTTGGAACTTATACATACAGATTTATGTGGACCCATGAGAACACAAAGCATAAATGGTGACAAATACTTTATGTTGTGTATTGATGATTATTCCAGAATGACATGGATTTTTTTCTTAAAGAATAAAACAGAAGCTTTTGAAATGTTCAGATCTTTCAAACATCTAGTTGAGAATGAAACTAGAAAAAGAATCAAATGTTTAAGATCAGATAGAGGAGGAGAATTCATTTCAGATGAGTTTATAGAATACTATGAAAAACATGGTATCAAGAGACAATATTCAGCAGCTAGAACACCCTAGCAGAATGGTGTGGTAGAAAGAAAGAACAGAACAGTACAGGAAATGGCACGCACTATGCTGGCTGAGAACAAAATAGCAGATAGATTTTGGAAAGAAGTAGTCCACACTATAGTGTACATCCAAAATAGGTACATGCTGAGAACACATGAAAGCAAAACTCCTTATGAATTGTGGTTCGGTAGAAAGGCAACAACAAAACACCTCAAAGTTTTTGGCTGTAAGTGTTACATCAGAAAAACTGAAGATAATCTTGGGAAGTTTGAAAATAGAGCAGATGAAGGTGTCTTCGTTGGCTATTCATCAAAAAGCAAAGCTTACAAATGCTACAACAAGAGACTCAAGAAAATTGTGGACAGTGCCGATGTTAAATTTGATGAAGGTAGGGAACGAATAGTTAACTTTGAAGAAAACTACCCAATTTATGAAGAAGTCATTGAAGGTGATGAGGAAAATGAAACAGAAAAGAAACCAACACTTGACTCAGATGACTTAATTGATGACTCAGAGGTGGAAGAAAATAAGAAATTCAAAACAGGCAGCTGGCAGAAAAATCATCCTAGAAATCAAATAATTGGAGATCCCACAGCTGGTGTTCAGACAAGAAAGAAAGTAGTAAGTAACTACTCTCTTTTATCCAGCATTGAGCCCAAAAATATAGCTGAGGCAAGCAAAGATGATAGCTGGATGAAGGCAATAAATGAAGAATTAGATCAGATTGAAAAGAACAAAACTTGGGAATTAGTACCTAGACCTGCAAATAAGAATGTAATCGGCACCAAATGGATATTTCGAAACAAATTGAATGAAGACGGACAGGTAGTTAGGAATAAAGCAAGACTGGTTTGTAAAGGTTATGCACAAGTTGAAGGCATTGATTTTGAGGAGACTTTTGCACCAAGTGGCCAGACTAGAAGCAATCAGAATGTTTCTGGCCTTAGCGATCTATAAGAATTTTAGAGTTTATCAGATGGATGTAAAATCAGCTTTCTTAAATGGGAAACTTGAAGAAGAGGTTTATATTGAACAACCGAGATGGTTTCCAAATTGGTGAAGATCCCAACCTTGTCTGCAAATTAAAGAAAGCTTTATATGGCTTAAAACAAGCACCCCGAGCATGGTATGCAAGGCTAGACAACTATCTCTCTCAACAGGGGTTTAAGAAAGGTATGGTGGATAGTAATCTGTATGTCAAAATAGAAGGTGGGCATCTCATTGTTCTTGTTGTATATGTAGATGATATCATATTTGGCAGCAGCAAAGATGAATCATGTAAAGACTTAGCAAATAAAATGCAGAAAGAATTTGAAATGTCTATGATTGGTGAACTGTCTTACTTTCTTGGGTTACAAGTTAATCAAAATGAGAAAGGCATATTTATTTCCCAAGTCAAATATGTGAAAGAGATGCTAAAAAGGTTCACAATGGAGGACTGTAAGCTAGTTAGCACTCCCATGATGACAAGTCGCAAGTTGAGCAAAGATGACAAATCTCCACCTATTGATCAAACCATGTACAGATCAATGATTGGAAGCTTACTATATTTAACAGCTACCAGACCAGATATTCTGCAAGCAGTTTGCATGGTAGCAAGATTTTAGGCCAGTCCCAAAGAGACTCATGTGACAACAGTAAAAAGGATTCTTAGGTATCTCAAGGGTACTATGGAGTATGGGTTATGGTATCCGAAAGGTAAAGACTTCACCCTTATTTCATATTCAGATGCAGATTGGGCAGGATGTGTTGATGACAGGAAGAGTACCAGTGGAGGTGCATTCTATCTTGGTGACAGGTTGGTTGCTTGGCACAACAAGAAACAAGAGTCAGTTTCTTTATCAACAACTGAGGCAGAATATATTGCAGCAACAACATGTTGTACACAAGTTTTGTGGATGAAACAAACTCTGAAAGATCTTGGTATTAATTTTAGTGAGCCAATATCAGTTAAGTGTGATAACACCAGTGCAATTAACATCTCCAAGAATCCGGTAATGCATTCATGGACAAAACACATTGCTATCAGATATCATTTTTTGAAAGAGAAAGTTGTTGAAGGTGAGGTTAAGCTGGATTTTGTTCCAACTACAGAGCAAGTAGCAGATATCTTCACAAAACCATTGCCCAAGGATGTTTTTGAATACCTTCGCAATAAATTGGGAGTGGTGACCCTTCCCAAGAAGTGACTAGCTACAGGGATCACATTCTCAGGGGGAGCATTGAAGTATTTGTTTATCTTCTTGCTCATGTTCTTGTTTATTACTAAGTGTAATAAATTTTGCCTGAGAATGTTGTGCTTGGACTCATGGGGAGTCTGCAGTAGCCCTTTGGTATTATTGTCAAAGGGGGAGAAGAGCTACAGGAAGCTGCACATGTGTTGCCAACAATTCCAAAGGGGGAGATTGTTGAGCAAAGTGCAGCAACAGGATTGTCATTGTTGTCAACACAATCAGCTAGATCATTTGATTCAGTGCAGCAATAGGAAGTTCAGATGCAGCAAACAGGAAGTTCAGAGATCTCTCAGAATATGTACAGTGTTTTTCCAAAAAGACCTAAGTGGCCCACATGCAAAAATTCAAAGAAAAAGACAAGTAAGGAAAGTGTCGCGATATCGCGACATATTCAAAAAACAGGAAAACTATCACGATTTCATGACATATTGGAGGAGAGAGAAAGTGCAAAGAAAAATGTCATGATTTCATGACATATTGGAGGAGAGAGAAAGTATAGAGAAAACTATCACGATTTCGTGACATGTTCGAAAGAGATGCAAGCAGGGAAAACTGTCACGATTTCATGACATGTTGGAAGAGAAGAAGGCAAGTTGAAAAACTATCACGATTTCATGACATGTTCGAAGCAGAGGCGCAAGTAGGTAAAACTGTCATGATTTCGTGACATGTTGGAAGAGAAGAAGGCAAGTTGAAAAACTGTCACGATTTCACGACATGTTGGAAGAGAAGAAGGCAAGTTGAAAAACTATCATGATTTCATGACATGTTCGAAGCAGAGGCACAAGCAGGTTAAACTATCACGATTTCATGACATGTTGAAAGAAAAAGTGCAAGGGAGGAAAACTATCATGATTTCATGACATGTTCGATGAGAAGGCACTTGCAAGAAAACTGTCATGATTTCATGACAAGTTTGGGGAGAAGGAGCTCGCAAAGAAAAGTGTCACGATTTCATGACAATTTGCAAGAGAGACAGTACGGACGAAAAAGTGTCACGATTTCATGACATGTTCGGAAAGAAGGTGCAAGCAAAGAAAACTGTCACGATTTCATGACATGTTTGGAGAGAAAGAGCTCGCAAAGAAAAGTGTCATGATTTCGTGACAATTTGCAAGAAGGACTGTACGGATGAAAAAGTGTCACGATTTCACAACAAGTTCGAAGAGAAAGCGCCAAGGAGAAAAAGTGTCACGATTTCATGACATGTCGAGTTTTCGTGACCAAAAAGGAGATAGAGTGTTTGGAGGAGAAATGTCACGATTTCACGACATGTTCCATTTTCGCGAAAGGCAAAGAAAGCTACAAAAAAAGTGTCACGATTTCATGACAGGATCAGAAAGCAAGTCTTCAACGGCAGAAGCGTCACGATTTCACGACAAGAGAAAGGAATGACGAAGGAAGTGTCGTGATATCACGACAAAAGCAAAATTGATTCTGATGAAGGCAGAAGTGTCACGATATCGTGACAAAAGTAAAGTTGAAGTCGACAAAGGCAGAAGTGTCGCGATATCGTGACAAAAGCCAAAAGGAAGCGTACGGAGACAAAAAGTGTCACGATATCGTGACATGTGTTTTCACGGCAACAACAATAGAAGAGTTGTAGGGGCAGTTGAGGCCGACGAAGACCGATGTAAGCCGACGAAATTTAGGGTTTGCAGCCGACTAAGTTTAGGGTTTGCAGTCGACTAAGATTAGGGTTCTTCAACCGACTAAGATTAGATTTTTCATCATGAAAAGTTTGTTATAAAAGGAGGGTTGTTTGGAGAATTTAGAGTGTCGAAGTGTGCGAATTACTGTCCGAGCGCAGAGAGCAAGTCGTGTCGAATCGTTCGAAGTGTGAAATTTTGCTAAGGAAGCAGAGTGCGCAACAAGGAGAAGACGACTGTGAGGTGTAGCAGAGTGTGCGAAGTGCTTGCATAGAAAAGCAGAGCGCATAGAGAAAACAAAGGTGACCAGTTAGGGTCTAGCAAAAGCAAAGGTATCCTTTTATCAATCTTCTAGTTCCAGATTTGAAGTCCAAGTTGGTGCTTGGCATCAGGGGTTGGTGCTCCTTTCTGTTGGTGTAGAAAAATCAGGGGTTGGTGCTCCTTCCAGGGGCTTGGTAAAATTGTTTGTAAAGTTGTTGCTTTGCAAAGGCTGGATTTGGATGGTAGTCCAAGCAGTCATTTTTGAGGAGTAGCCACATTGGTGAACCTCGTTAAATCTTGTGTTGTGTGATGCTCTCTTGTTAACTTGTTGTATCTATTTTGAGTTTGCTTTATTTCAGCATTAAGAGTTGCAAATTTAAAGTTTTAAAAGAACACACTGATTCACCCCCCCTCTCAGTGTCACTGTGAGTATAACAAAATTTGATCCATATCAATAAGGCTCATGTCAATTGGAATTGGCTTTGCCAAATCGTATGGATTATGGAATGGGGTGAATAAGTCAACAATATTCATGTTGACTTAAATGGAAAATAGATGGTTGGCAAACGTGAATGGATGGGTGGATCCTATTTGCTAGAAACAATGCTAGAACTATGGGAACCTGAACAACAACAAAAAATACACATAAATGCAATGCAAAATGTTTTTGTTTTTATTTGTGTTTTTTTTTAATTTGTTTTTGATTTGATTTTTTTTTAATTTTTTTGAATTTATGTACATATATTACAAGTAAAATGGTCGATGAGATGGATTAATGAGATGAAGGTGGTGGTTCATCAGTTGGGTCAACTCTCTCTTGTGGAAGAAGCAAGCAAATAATGGGCTGATGGATAGGGAACATTTTGAGGTAAAACTCATGTTGTTCAGTGTATGGAATGATGGGGTTTGAATCATATTCAAAATTGTCAGAAGCTATCAACATAAGGCCAAATTCTTCATAGATTTCATCTTTGGAGTCATCAATGTGATGGATATCTTCTCCTGAATTTAAATTTAAGCTTTAGAGAGCTTGTTCAAGAGGAGAAGTGTATGAAAGTGGACAATAGCCTAAATATGAACGATCATGCATTTCTTGATATGAAACATCGATAATTTTGTGCATTCCATTAGGCCATGTCCTTGTCAATTAACAATGTGAAAATATCAGGATGGAAAATCCAATATATATTGTATATTGGTAGGTGTGGGTGGTTTGGGTTCATTTGGGGTAACTAGATTGGACGATGAATCAAGCCCCCCATATACAAAATTAATGCTATTTGGTATGGAACCCATGATATATACCACTCCTGTATATACGGGTGGGTCACATGGGCAACCGTGATCCTTAGCAGTTTGGATGTTAAGCGATGTAACCATGATGTCTTAAACCACATATTCACCAATACCATGATTAGTGATATGGACCTCAACTTGGGATGATGTGGATGGATTGGCTGTAGAGGTGGATAACTCATGGTTGGTCTATGGCTTAGGGTATGGACTATGTGTTGAATGGGATGATATCTCACAATCCATCATTTAAACTTGTGACACATTGGTTTATGGGTATGGAGATGGATTTGGTTGGGTGTATAATGATGATTTGGAAGGAATGATTATGGAAGGTAATGATATTGATTATGTAGCTAATGTAGATTGAGTTTAACCACATGTGCATGTAGTCAATGGTGATGAAGATGGGGGTATGGAAGTGGATACTTGATTCAAAGGGCTGATGGGAAGCTCCTCTAGAATAGGGGATTTAGATGAATATATGAATAGGGTAGTGTTGAGTGGTGTTTTCACCCAATTGTGAAAGCACACTCTCCGGTAGGATTCGGGTTCCAAATCCCCTCTTGCAAAGAAGTTAAACAAACAACTTCTCCAAGGTTCTTGTTATATTAGTATTTGCATATGTGCATTAGTAATCTCAAATAAAGATATTCAATTGAAATGCTTGGAACACCTTAGTGGTTGCAAGTAACTGAAAACAAGGGGCACTGTTGGTTTATTTTACCATGAAACTTTAGTGATTGTTCATTGAACCCTGATAAAGTAAATGTGAGTTGGCCCTCATATGACCATGATGTAATGCTTTAATTCATTTTATCTTGATGATTTTAAGATAGATTTTATCTTGCATTAAATCTTCAATGATGAAATATGATCTCCAAATGTAGCTTCAAAATGTCACTTTAACTTATCCCTCTTAAATGAAATCAGATTTTCATCAAGATGAACAATTAAGTGCTTTAAGGAAAAGACCTTCAATATAATACTCAAATTATCCCTCTTTCGTAAAATTGGAATTTTTATGAAGAAAGGGTAATTTTAGGCCCGAAATGGAAATTTGTAAAAATGCCGTAAAACATAACCCCTTCAATGAAATTGGAATTTCCATGAAGGTAATGTCATCATAGGCTCATGAATGCAAAACAAAACTGAAAAAATGAAATTTGACCTTAAAATGGAAAATTTCTATTTTCGGATTTTAAAATCTGTGACAAAACAACAACTTCGATGAATTTTAAAAAATATTAAACAACTCCGAAAATGAAATTTCAAAGTGCGTATTTAAAGTCTGAATTATAATCTACACACTGGTGAAATCGTTTTTAGATTTTGAATTTTTTTTTAATATTTATTTTAATGCCTGAAAATAGGAAAAAATTCTGAAATTAAAAATTTTGGAAACAGAAATTTAAAGTTTGCATCAGAATAATTGCTGGAAACACAGCAATGCAAAAGCTCCTTCAGTCTGATAGCACCCCGTCCTGCAAAACCGAATACGTGAGAGTTTCCTACATGCAACCTAGCATATTTGACCTATACTACACACAATCAAAGTAAACTAGGTGCTGGCTCCAAGGATCCTAAATAATTTCCAGATTGCAGGCATTCAAATGAAACAACCCAAAATAATGGCATCAATTTCACATACAAGTCTGAAATCTGAAAGGGGAAAAATAAGACAGTTAAAATCAAGCATGCAGAAAATTTCTCATTCTTTCTTGCTAACAAGGCCTGAAATTTCTGAATAAAAACTTTCACATTCCCGTGAAAATCCAAGTTTTACATCTCAAAATAATGCCCCCTTTTGGCCATGCCAAAAAAAACTCCAGTCGGCCATGTCCAAAAAGGTTCCGTTTCCCTCCCCCTTCTCCTTGATTCTCCCTCAAGGCAGCATTTAACATTTTTCTTTTGACTGTTCGCTGTTCGCCGCCCTTCACTCTTCGTTTACCATTCCTGAACTCGCTATTTTTCTCTCCCTTTGGTTTGGTCTTCGAACGCCATTTCATTTCAACTTCATGGCCGTTCGAATCCTTAGCCTTTTGTTTTATTTTGAAATGCAAAGTAGTCTCTCTTCCACCACGTGGCCTGCATGTTTACTCTCTCGTAGTCTTCACAATATCTTATTTCAACAATAACAGCCATTTCCCTTCTCTCTGTCCGTTTCTTTCGTTTGAGCTTCACCCAAATTAACAACGTTCGTTCGTGTTTAATCTACAACGACTTGGCTTCATTTGGCTTTTTGGAATGCATGTCTTTTGTTTCAGTATTTCACTTGGTATGATAAAGCGTAACGCCTTATCATTGTTTTTAATTTAGGCTCATAATAGAACATTCGTGAGCCACGTGGCTTATTTCCTTACAACTGTTATGCCTCCATCATGAAGGACGAAGGTGCATTACCCATTGGGCCTTAGTCATGTAGCCCATTTGCCACCAACCTTTCACTGTATTCTACGGTCGAATCCGTGTTTGTTTTTCAAACGAAGCCGTCTGTCATAATTTACTTTGCCATGGTTTCTGAATGATTCCAATTTCCTTTGAAGTATTTGGCCCACAGATGAAGAATAGTCGTGTGAATTTCAGGTGGTAAGAAAGTTTAATCATAGAATATGTTCATCACATTATAAGCCATAAGAAATTTCGACGACGATGTTACGAATGCCATAGGAAATTTTGACGACGCTGTTACGATACTGTCGAGCAGCTGCGGGTCTTGCCATCGTGGCAGCCGCCACAATGCTTGGCACATCCGCGGCCGTGAATGCCAACACAGCACCGGGAGCGAGCCCCGCCAAGTCGAACTGCTCCGTCCCAAACGAACTTGCCGTGTCCTCCGGTTGCGCCATCGTCAGTGGGTGCTGTCCCCGCACCTACCCTGACATTCGTCGTTGGTGCATTCCTTCCTTTCGTTGGACTCGTAACGGCTTGCTGGGTGTGAGTAGTTTTATCCAATTTGAAACCGGTGGCCTGGTCTATGCCATAAATCTGCCGTGTAAGTCGTTTCGGTTTTGTTGTTCACCCGGTTTTGTCGGTCACCGAATGCTGCCACGTGTATTCAATTGGTCCTGAACATGTCTGCCTACTCCTGCAAATGACCCCGAAATTCTCGTCGGGCCTTTCTCCTTTGGCGGCCGCAGTCCGTTCGTCCACAGCAATCTCACCTCACCTGCACCAACAAAAACAAAGGGAATTAGCTTTTTTAAAAAACAAAATAAATTAAATATATAAAGTTAAAAACAAACTTTAAATTTACTATTTTAAAGCATAACCAAACGTGGTGAATGAAGCCCATTCACCACGTTTATTATTATATTTATTTATTTATTATTATTATTTTTTATTGCCTTTTTATTGAGTAAATACTTCTTATACATATACATGATAAAAACGTCAAAAAGAATGTCAGCAACAATTTGACAAAAAACGTTAACAACAATTTGACAAAAAACGTCAACAACAATTTGACCAAAAGTTGTCGACAATAAAAAATCGTCGACAAGAAAAAGTTGTCGACAATAAAAAATCGTCGACAAGAAAAAGTTGTCGACAATAAAATATCATCAACAAGAAAATACTGCCAACAAGAACCGACAACAATTGCAAAACCTACGACAAAACGAAGGATTAGACAAAAATGAAATGTCAACACCCGAATATAAACAAAAAAAATGTGGGTCCCCAAGCTTTGGGGCTAGTTGTGAAACAGTCACAACAGGTAGTTTATGAGGTGGTTGATGAAGTAGTTGATGAAGTGAGAAATCGATGAGTGGAAGGTAACATGGAATCATAGGAGTTTGAGATAAAATTGCAATACTTGAACGATTCAACATCTATCGGTATGCAATGTACTTGTGCCTCATGTACGTATTTCAAGCATTGATGTAGTATGGAAGGTGCACATCTCATTTCCCTCATCCAAGGTCATCCAAGGAGTACATTATATGCTGTGGATCCTTCCAATATGTGGAAGATGAGATGACCTAATTCTTAAAAATTACCAAAACCTAGCCAAATGGCAATATTTCTCCAAATAAAAATAAAATATATTCAAATAAAATTCTTATCTACAAATTTAAATCACCAAATTACTTATAATTTCAACAAACAACACCCAACAACACTGATTTTGTATTAAATATGTAATATAGAAACAATTACATGAATAATACTGGAAATGGCTACATTAAAAAATTCATAAAATGGCAGATATTATTACCAATACTCTCCAATGACATTCTCATATCCAAACATAATCAAAATTATGAAGATACATAGAACGTTTGGCTGCTAGGGCAAAATCTGGTCCAAAATAATGGGTGTCTAGCTTCTAGGAATAAAATACTTACCAAAATGCCCTCTCAAATGCAACACAACCCTCCTAAATGCTGAATATCTGATTATGAGTGCCAAAATAGACTCCCAAGATGGGACATCCCTCCTCCTAGTGCTCCAATTACTGAAAATAATGATAAATATTTGCTCTTTACCCTCAAATGCCTGAATATAGATCTGATCTCTCAAAATGGTGCAATAATGCCCTAGCTAGCTAATTACACACTGAGTGCTCCACAAATAAATCCAATGAAGTCCAAATGCAAACCCTAGGTAGGTTTACCCCAATTGAGAGTAAGGGTTTTTGTCCTGACTCTCTAGATCCAGAGGTTTTCGTCCTTGAATCAAGTCTTCTATAGGTTTTCATCCGTAGAAGATCTCTCTTGTAGGGTTTCATCCACAAGGAGTGATATTAGCTTCTCAGCCAATTACACAAAATAGAAGAGATAAAAATGATCCAAGATGATCCAAATGTGCCCCTTCTCTTCTTTATATAGCCAATTCTTCTAATTCTTCATTAAGGTGGCACTTTATTATTTCTCATTAATGGACCCTTATAACATAATAAAATAACATTAGTATTCTCATAATGGGACATTACCCCTTATTACTCCTAATTAATTAAAAATCACTCCTAAATGAACTACATTGCAATTGCACATCCCTAGAGGAAGGACATCATACTCCAAGGGACCAATTTGGAGAAACTTGTGGATTTTCGTGCGCGCGCGATACTGGAAATCTGGTTTGACAGGTGAACTTCCAAATGCCATAACTCCTTCGTTTCTTGATGAAACCATGTCGTGTAACCTATCAAAACAAATGCCAGAAGATGCTCTATCCATTTTTGAAGGTGAATCGGCAATCCCTGGTTTGTGGAAGATGAAATTCCCCGAAAACCACAAATAAGACAAACTCCCAAAAATGGGGACATTACAATACCGCCCCTCCCAAAATTGCTTGTCCTCAAGCAATGCCAACACAATCTCATCATCATCAACCTGAAACTAACTGTGATCCCGGGGTCCCAAATCTTCACAAAAACAATCATGAGTGCCAAGAAAATCATCAAAACTATCGTTGCTCTACTCATCATGCAAAAGTAGGTTCCCCAATTGTGATGCCATGCAAGGATACCCAAGAATACCATGAAATATGAGTGTTGCCCTATACATATGCTCCAATGGCTGCCCCAATATTGTCTCAGCCCCAAGTACAACCTCCAATGGACATCCCAAAACTGTCCCATGTATGCTCCTATTACCTCAAACCAAACAGTCCCTGAAAATGTGCAAAACCGTCTTCCACCCAACAGTATGAATGCAACCTTGAACCTCAACAAAACAGTCCTCTTCAGTAAGAATAGTGCAGCCTCAGAACCAACAAGTGTACATCCTTCAAACTCATGGTAAACATGGCTATAACATTCATGGCAGATGCAGCTCCAATCAGCCTTGTCACAACAGCAGTGACAGTCTCTCTTCTTTCCCAAATAGCAGCCCATAAGGTCAATCAAAATACAACAGTAGCAGCCTTTGTTTTTGCCTAAACAACAGCCCCCAAACTCATCCAACATGCAGCTCAAAGTAGTGGCAAAAGTGCAATCCATATAAGCCCTATGAGGGTAGCAATGATAGCTACCCCATTTCTCAAATCTTTCTCCTCCAAGATTTATCCTTTCTTTTTCTTGATCACCTTCAGCACTATATATCAGTAACTCTGATTTGCCAAAATCAGTCCTCTCAATGTCATTACCATTGCATGATTCCTGATATGAAGTTGGGGGGGCTCCCTTTTCAAGAGGAAACTCATCCCAAACCACTCCATCATATCTAATACCTGGATCCCACGCATCTAAGGGCTGAAATTTTTCATTTGAAGATTGATGCTCATGTTCACTCTCCAAATCAAAGAGGCTGAAATAACTATCATTACTGAAATCTAATTTGAAGATTCCCATGTATTCACCTTCATCATACCTTGGTACCAAAACACCTGGATCCCAAGGAACTAAAAGCTGATCTGAAAGAGTATGGTGATCCTTATGAGGAATTGATTCCTCCCACACATCATTCTTCAAAACAAAAGGGCTGGAACTAGTGTGTATGCTTCTATTTGAGTATTTGGTTTGGTTATCTATCTCATATTCATCATTACCACAAACTGATTTGGAAACCTCAACACACTCATCTACATCATGCTCCTTTACAACAACCTTGTCATCTTTATTAACTACATCCTCAACATATGTAGGTGTATGCACAAAGGAAACATTTTGTGATTCTACTAAACATACCTCATGTGACAAGACAACAATTGCTGATTGAGATTCTTCTCCCTTATCCTTTCCATCAATTCAGCCCATGTATTTGCCATCTCACAGTCAAGTAACCCAACTCTGTTCAGGATAAAAATTTCAGATCTGAATTTTTTCGTAGCAAACCCTAACTTCTGAAAAATGAAACCCTCAAATCACAAAACCCTTTCAGAAAATCAGATCTGCAATTTATGCAGAAAATAATGCCAGAAACCCTCAAAGTTGCTAGATCTGACCATAGAATTTTTATAATTTTTTTTGAAAGTGGAAATACAAAATAGGGCTTAATGGGTACTCAAATCAACCTTTAAAAGTGCCCAAAAAAATTCTCAATACTGATCTACTCACAACTGCTAAATTTTTTCCACACAAAACCCTCCACAATTTGGCAATATCATAGCTCTGATACCACTGTAATGACCTAATTCTAAAAAATTACCAAACCCTAGCTATATGACAATATTTATCCAAACAAAAATAAAATCTATTCAAATAAAATTATGATCTACAAATTTAAATCACCAAATTACTTATAATTTTAGTAAACAACACCCAACAACACCGATTTTGTATTAAATATGTAATATAGAAACCATTACATCAATAATACTAGAAATGGCTACATTAAACAACTCACAAAATTGCAGATCTGATTGCCAATGCTCTCCAATGACATTATCATACCTAAACACAATCAAAATGATGAATATACATAGAATGTTTGGTTGCTAGGGCAAAAACTGGTCCAAAATAATGGGTGTCCAACTTCTAGGAATAAGATACTTTCCAAAATGCCCTCTCAAATGCAACGCTGCCCTCATAAATGCTAAATCCCTAATTTTGAATACCAAAATAGACTCCCAAGATGGGACGTCCCTGCTCCTAGTGCTCCAATGATTGAAAATAACGATAAATCTCTGCTCTTTGCCCTCAAATGGCTAAATAAAGATCTAATCTCTCAAAATGGTGCAATAACACCTTAGATGGCTAATTACACACTGAATGCTCCACAACTAAATCCAATGAAGTCCAAATGCAAAACCTAGGTAGGTTTACCCCAATTGAGAGTAAGGGTTTTCATCCTGACTCTCTAGATCCAGAGGTTTTCGTCCCTGAATCAAGTCTTCTATAGGTTTTCATTCGTAGAAGATATCTCTTTTAGGGTTTCATCCACAAGGAGTGATATTAGCTTCTAAACCAATTACACAAAATAGAAGAGATACAAATGATCCAAGATGATCCAAATGTGCCCCTTATTTTATTTATATAGCTAATTCTTTTAATTTTTCATTAAGTGGCACTTTATTATTTCTCATTAATGGACCTTTATAACATAATAAAATAACATTAGTATTCTCATAATGGGACATTAGACCTTATTACTCATAATTAATTAAAATCACTTCTAAATGAACTACATTGCAATAGCACATCCCTAGAGGAAGGACATCATACTCCAAGGGACCAATTTGGAGAAACTTGTGGATTTCTATGCATGCGCGATACTGGAAATATGGTTTGATAAGCAAACTTCCAAATGCCATAACTTCTTCATTTATTGATTAAACCATGTTGTGTAACTTGTCAAAACAAATTCCAGAAGATGCTCTAGCCATTTTGGAAGGTGAATTGGCAATCCCTAGTTTGTGGAAGACAAAATTCCTTGAAAACCATAAATAAGATAAACTTCCAAAAATGGGGACATTACAGAACATTGTATGCAATGTTTTGATCCCTACTTCAATGGGTAAAATAACAGTGCCAACTGTAGAGTAGAGAGCATCGTTAAAAGATTTTAGGGTGAAAGTGAATTTGGTAATGTGATCTAGTGGAATCTTGAGATGTTGAAGGGTGTATGTGGTGATGATGTTGATGGAGAAATTGATGTCCATTAAAACTCTTTCGAAAGACTTCCTGTTAATTTGAGCCATAATATATAATGGAGGATCCATCGATTCTAACGATATTGGTTTAATCTCAAAATCATAGAAAGTGATGGAAGGTTCCATACATGTTTGGATGCTCCCCAAAAAATTGCTAAAGACATTAGGATCTTGGGATTAAAATTCAGTAGAATTTAGAATATCCATTTATACCTCACGATGTGGGGATATTGTTGAATGAGCTTGTATATAAATAGTTTTTATGAAGCTATTTTTAGGCTAGTAGTTAACCGACTACTTAAGGAGATGATTGGCCTTAGGGGGCAATTGATGGGATGAATAAGATTTGGATGGATAAAAATATATATTGGTGGTGATGATGTGGTAGGTTGAGACACACTTGCCTGTGGTGCTATGGGCAGTTGAATAGGTTGCAGCTGTGCATTTTGTTGATTTATTCATTATTGTTGACCTCAAGTTACTACATGAATAGCACCCACAAAACCTTACTGTTGCACATGATTGAATTGATTTGGGGGAATCTTGGCGTTAGACCCTCCTATTATTGGTTGCACCTCCTCATGATGAGGAAGTGGTGTTTGAAATATACCAAGGTTTTGGTTTTGTTGAGCTAAGGGATTATCAAGCTTGATGGCCCCCAATTCAATGATATCTTGCACTCTATATTTAAATACATGGCAACTATTAATATCATGTCCATTTTTCCTATGATAAGGGTAAAATAAATACTCTCGGTAGTGTTTACTATGTTTGATGGGATCATTTGGTTTAACCTCAGGCAAAGCAAGTTGGTTAGTGTAATATAACCTATGAAATATAGAAGCATAAGATTCGACTAATGGGGTGTACTAACGAGGTTATCGAATATATTATCGACATGGTCAATTTTTCATAGCTGGCATCGTGTTTTAATTTGATTGAGTTGTTGAGGGAACCACATGATATTAATTTTTTCATGGTTGCTATTGCATAGTTTGTTGTTGAGCCATTACCCGATGGCTCATCACCACTTGATTAACTTGGTTAGGTTGGTTGGTTGGATTAGCCTAGTTTGATTTTGACTAGCCAAAATAGTTACTTTTATATTGGCCCTTACTTTGCCATTCTTTATTTTTAGGCTTAATTAAACCTTATTGGATTTTTATTTCCTCAATGATTCTATCCTGGGCAAGAGCTTCCTCAAATGATCGGTATTGTTGCAATTGTAACAACCAAGAGATGGGTTTTAAGCAAATCTTAGTGAACAGTCTAGTAAGCTCTTCTATTGGTAGGGCAAATGGTAGTTTGGTAATAATGGCCCTCCAACGGTTTCCAAAGTCATATACAAACTCATTATCATATTGTTTAAGACCATATATATCGGATAATGAGACTTTATTTCTAACATTAAGGGCAAATATTTCAAGGAATTGGTTAACCAATTGCTCAAAAGTATAAATACTATGATGAGGCAAGTGATTATACCATTCTACAACATCTCCCCCAATGTCTGAGGAAATTTTCGAAGCATTAGAGCATCATTTTTTTGGATTTTGAAGCATGAATGGATGAATGTGCTCACATGTTCTTTAGGGTCCTCAGTCCCTTTAAATTTGTCAAACTTTGGTATTGTGAAGTCTATCGGATATGGTAGTGATGGTATCGAAGGATGAATTGGTTGATTGATTAGTTGACGTAAAGTGGGATTCTGGTTCATCAAACCAGGAGTGTGTTGCATCAGACTGTCAATATGTTGTTGCATAGTTTAGATCCTAGGGTCTTCCCCTAGAATGCAAAAACCCTGAATCACTTGATGATTCTATGAAGGTGGGATGGAAATATGTTGAGGTGTAATAAGATTATGATGATGTGGTGAAGTGGATTAAAATTGATGATAATGAGGTTGGTGGAGAAATGATGGTGAATGTTGAAATGGAGATGATGTATGAGGACTATGATTGTAATTATTATTGATGGGAATGGTATGGGTATGGGTTGATGGTGGTGTGGGGATGGAAACCACAGAATATTGTGGTACCCATGATGGACTCTGGGTGATAAATATGGGTTGAGTGAAAATAAATTGAGACTTAGGATTGACCACCTGAGCTTGTTGTTAAGCGTTCTATCACTTCTTAAGCAATTTGTTGGAACTAATGAGGTGGGTGGATGACAAGTTGCAACATGAATTACAATTGTATTAGTGATATTAGATGAGGTGGATGTTGGTATATGTGAAGCAACATTGACATGTGCTTCATACAAAGGATTGCTATAGGTAGTGGTATAAGATGATGGGATGGATGTGCTTGGAGCACATGATGATTGTAGTATGGACTAATATTGGGAAGGTGTAGTTTATGCCTCAAAAGAGGTTTGTTATACACCTGGGTAAGGCTTGAAGGCTGGGAGGAGATAAGTTCCTATTGGAAAGAAGGATCATGCGTGAGTTATGAACTAATTCTAAGACATAGTTAGAATATCTCTGAAGAGCTTCTACTTGGGCCATGTCTATATGGGTGATGTGGTGACCAATGGTAGGTGAATATGATTCTATTTGTGGAATGACCATGTGGAATGACTGTGTGGATGACACAGTGTGAGGGACCTGTAGACAAATCTGAATGACTTTCTTGTATCACACTAGTAGGATACCATATAAGTGGTAGGAAGGGATGATTAATTATCCATGGATGCAATGTGTTGTGGGATGAAAATTTGATTTAGTGCTTCTTTATTTTTATTATTTCTAGTTAAGAACATAAGCTAAATGAATCAAATATATGCAATGTGCAATACAGTAATGTAAATAAAAACTTCACATAAATCAAGTAAAACAACTCAATTTTAAGTTTCTGCAGCAAATGTGTCTTACCTTCTATTTTTTTTGTATCATCTTTAATGTTTTTTGTTTTTGTTTTTGTGTGTTTTGATATACTAATATGAATTAAGGGTGAAATATATGACTTAGCTGGGCAATGAGATTCTTTTAGTGATGAAGTCCATAAAGTTTTCTCAGGGGTATCCTAAGGTGGCTAAGTGTAGAGATTGGTGGATGGAGATGAAGCCCACTGTCACCAAATCTCAAGCAATGGTTGGTGATGAAATCAAACACATTACTATTTAATGTGATACATTCTGAGTGTGATTCATTTTAAAAATTTTATGTTCTCTATTGTTTTTTAATACAATATCAATAGTAACCAATTTTGCAAGTCTAAATCAAAAGCCAACATAGAGATATCAATTTCCTCAAAAGATGTAGGGTACACCACTTAAGATCCACTCTGAATAGTGGAGGGTTCACCTACTCTTTTGCTTTGAATCAACAAGTGATTCCAACAGTGGGAGTACTTTTAATATTATGATATTGTTCCTACTTAGGAAAACAAAAGAGGAATTCTTGACCCTAATGTGCAAACTATTTTATGCAATTTTTACTTTACATGAAAACAATATGCATATTTTTGAATGAAAAACACATCAGAAAGCAACAAAATTTTAAATTTGAAAATGTGCACTAATGTGAGTATGAATGCAAAGTAAATCTAAATGCAATGTATAAATGAATGCAAATTCCTAAAATGCTGATGTAATGTGATTGTTTTTAACAAATATTGAATAATATTATTTTTATCAATTAATTTGTAAAAACGTAAAACAAAAATAAAACAAAGGGGTTAGGGTTTTGAGGTAGACTTACATATAAGCCTATGTATTCCTTTTATCTCTTTATAAAATACCTCTCAAAACCTATGAAACACACTAGGGTTCCTTCTGAACTCTGGGAGGCATCCCTCGAGCATCGTAGGGTGTTTGCGCAACTTCTGCAACTTCTACAACTCTTCAAAAATATTACTCTGCAAAATTCACGTGATTTGGTTTCTGAAAACTTGCAAGATAGAAAAAAAAGTAGTGACTTAATGACAAGATAATTTAAAATATAGAACCCTTTATAGGTCCCACTGTGATCACCATTTGAGAATACAAAATAAAACACCAATGCAATATATAAAAGTAACAAAAGAACAAGTAAATGATACAAAATTGCACAGAACATATATTCTTTTATTGAATGGGGTATATCTCCTAATTGTAAAAATAATGTGCCCCAATGTGGGGTATTTACAATGCCATTGATACAATTGTTACAATTTTAAGGTTTTCGAGGCCTTAATCCAATAAACAATGGTGTCTTCTTGCTCGTTTTATATCCCAATAGAGTGGTGAGTGGGCTTTGGTATCCTATGCAGGGCCACTCAAGATTTAGATGCTAATGAATGTGTCCCTCAGACCTGCACACATCAAAAAAATAAGGATCAATAATATCTATGAGGGCTCCACTGTGTGATACACTTAGAAAAGAAATTACTAAAACCTAGTTGCATAAATAAAGTTTTAAAATAGATCTAAGAATAATAAAAATGCTTGCAAATAAAATTTTATCTTGTCTTTGCTGACTTGCTATTTTTGTCTTCATTTTTGTTGCAAAGGATGGTTACACAGATGTGCTATAACAACACCTGAGGGCTGTAGGACTATAGAACTAGGATGAGAAATGCTCGTGGGTGCTTTGTGCTGACCAAAAATACCTAGAGGCACCTGGTAGGCTCTGGTGGGTGCTCTGCAGACTCTAGCGGATGTTTGAGAAGCTTTGAGGGTCATTCAGTGGTTGAGGGGAAGGTTGTAGAACCATATCTGGTTTGCAAGGTGGATGTCAAAAGATGCAAAGGATGCGAGAGGAAGCGATGGAGGATGGAAGTGGTGAGGATGCTTGAGAATGCTTAGGACCTCACAAAATTAGAGGAATTAGGGAATTTAAAATCTTAGGGAACTTAGGGTTTGAGTCATCAAAATTACTCCTCTTTATAATCTTTCCTTAGGCATGTTAGGGTTTCGACGACACAATTTGTGTGGCCAAGATTAAAACATGACGAAGGGTGGAGATTAAATTTGGGCAAATGGCATGGATTAAGGTGGATGGATGGCTAGGATTAAAACCTGATGGATGACTAGGATTAATTCATACATATATACATATATTTATTAAATATATATAAATATAATATATAAAATATTATTATTTAAATATATATTAAAAAAATATATATAAATATATATAAATAATGGATAATTGTGGCGGGAAGCTATGGATGGATGACAAGTGGCTAGATTTTGGTGTCTATGTTAGGGTAAAATAGGTAGTATATTGCATTATACTACATAGATTATTACATTTACTTTGTACTATTACCATGTAGATATTTACTGTTTCAAATATCTAATGGTAAGTAGGTTAAATCCTAAATATCCTAGGTAGTCAATCCTAAACCTAACTCTATACCTGACCAGGCGCGTTTGTTAGCGTGGTTAAGGGAGAATTAGTTGGCATTGCTATTTTATGTATTATATAACATTAGTCCTAATGCTAATGTTAGTAATGAATAATTTTGATTAATCTCAATATTGTTTCACCTAATTTGCTACATTGGCATCAGAGCCAACTTTTTTGGCTCGCTCGGAGGACGAGCTGGTGATATTTGGATGCCACCAAACCCACCTCAATAGGCGAGCTCGATGGCGGAGCGAGGCCCATTTTTGGCCAGGTCAACTCGACCTGCCAGGGCCTAGGAAACCTTGGGGTCGATCGACCGTGACCCAAGGCAAGGAGCGCATCGAGAGCGGCGATCGACCGCCCTCACCGAGCCGATAGATCGACAACATTTTGTTGTCGATCGGGCTCAGCGGTCGACCGACCACCTCGACGCCCGTGGAGAGTAGGAGCCCTGCCTCGGCTCTCACTCACAGGGCCCGAGCCCCCATAGAGCCACCAGTGGGAGCGCATCGAGGGCAGGAGCGCCCTCATGCTCCCACATGGACTCCATAGACTAGGAGAGCCGAGAGGGCAGGAGCACCCTCCCCTCCTAGCTGGACGCACACCAGGTGCCACCCAAGATCCGAGAGGGTAGGAGGCCCTTCGATCCTCGAGATCCAAGCCCCACAATCGAGATCTGAGAGGGCAGGAGGCCCTCCGATCATCGACCACCTCAGGATCCATGAGGGTAGGAGGCCCTCCGATCCCAGTAGACCTGACACATGGTGAGATCCAGAGACCTCTGGACTGCACGCACCCTGAGGTGCTAACCTAGACTACTGACTTGGTGAGCTGACTAGGACTACTGACTAGGCGACACGTGGCACACTAGCCATGCGCCACCTGGATGCTGACTGGACAGATGACCTGACTCAGACCTGACACGTGGCGGACAGCCACAGGATGACTCAGACTCGATGGACAACCCTTTGGCGCCACGTAGCGGCGTCCAAAAGGGTGGGGGACCGACTCAGATTACCCGTAGGCAATCACTCCATAGGGGAGTGTTGAGGTTTTTCAAGCCTCTTGCATCCCCCTATGGGATGCATGTGGGATAAATCCCATAGATCCCTCGAAGAAGCCCACCGGCTTCTTCAATACCAAGCGTCGGGGCTTCAGTTCCAAGCCAGCCGACAGCTTGGTTGGCCAAGGCGGATGCCTTGGGCCAAGCGGGTCGCGTGTTCGAGCCCGCATGCCACCATTTTGCAAGGTTTTTACCATAATTTGGTTTTTTTAATTAAATTTTTAATTTTTCTATAGTTTTTAAAGCTTTTTAATATTTTTTTTGATATTTTTTTTATAATATAGTATAAATTGGTCAAAAATGTCAATTTTAAGCCTTTATAATTGATTTTTTTCCCAATTTTGCTTAATTATAAAGAATTTTAGTCTTTAAAAGTATTTTATTAGTTTTTTTGAACTTAGAGATCTTTTAAATTAAACCAAATTATTTTTCAAAAACAAAGGATTTCTTCAACATTTTTTGCAATAAATCCTCAAAGTTCTATAGTTTTCTTCACACATTTTTGGAGATAAAAAGACATAGCAACTCAAACTTCTATTGCAAAACAAAGAGATTTAAAACATTGAGGAAGAACATAGGTCATTTTCTTTGCAACAAAATCAAAAATTTGCTTTTGTTTTCTCCTTCACAAAGGAGATATAAGACATAAAATTGCAACTTTTTTGTTGTAAACTTGAGAAATATTTTGAACCTATTTTTTGATCCTCATGCTTGAGTGTTGAAGACAAAAACCAAAGTCGTGTGTCGACTGGTCTGGAAGCCTTTCAAACGCGGGTCGTGTGTCGACTTGTCTTGAAAGGAGTGCTCAAATTTTTCAAAATTTTGTACAAATTAAGGGGGGATAGAAGTCATATTTGGTGATTCTATTTTTTTGCAAAATTGTAAAGAGAAAGGGGGGATATTTCAAAGTAAAAAAGGTGCATTCTCGATTGTACTCGACACCTTTTCTTAAAAATTGACTATACTAGGTGCATTCTCGGTTGCATCCGACACCTATAGTGATAATAATTTGGGTTGCTCTCTTGTTTTGATTATTGCACTAACAATCATGTTTTTTGTGTGCAATTAAACAATCATAAAGAACACTGAAGAGCATTTCATAAACCCAAACTTCACTAAAATCGTGCTACACCTTGCACAGGTTAAACAAGTCAATTTTTACACCCCATCAAAAGGTCAAAATCCAAACACCTTGATTCACTCTCTTTGTTTGGCTTAATTTCCTCAAACTTTCCATCCTTCTTGAAGGGTGTTAAGGCAGGTGCCATTAAATATCCTAGAGAGCAAAATCAGAAGTCTTTCAAAACCTACCCCTTTAATTTGCTCTATTTGTTTGGCTTAATTTCCTCAAACTTTTCATCCCTTGTTAAGGGTGTTAAGGCAGGTGTCATTAAATATCTTAAAGAGCAAATTAAAATCTTCCATATACTCTTTTGAGGGTATACTGCAAGATAAAGTCATCTTAGTCATATCAAATTTGAAACCTTCACCATGGCCATGATCAACAAGTATCTCACTGAGAGCCAACTGCTCAAAGGTTCAAATTATTCTGCCTGGAAAACTAAGATGAAAGCCATTTTAACTATAGAGGATATGTGGGAAATAGTGGCTGGCAATGAGACTAGACCCACATCACCTGGAGCAGATCAAACAACCTATGATAAAAAGGATAAAAGACTTTCCTTATTGATCTTGCTAGCTATTACTGATGATATCCAACCTCATATCAGTGAAGCTAAAAATGGTAAGGAGGCATGGGATGCCTTAGCTACCATATTTGAGGGAAAGAATCAATCAACGATTCTTAACCTTCAAACTCAGCTTCATACTCTTCATATGAAATCTGGAGAAATAGTAGAGCTATTCCTCTACAGAGTGGCAGAATTGAAAACAAAACTACAATCTTTAGGAGAAAAAGTAGAAGACCAAGTCCTGACCTCTATCATTTTGAGGGCTCTTCTCGACTCCTATAGAATGTTGATCACTTCACTACAAGTCTCTGGAAGGACAATGACTTTTGTAGAGTTGGTAAATATGCTTCAAACTGAGGAAGCTAATCAACTCCAAAGAGATGAGGCATCCAACAATGCCCTTTTCTCAAACAGACAAGGTGGAAAGAAAAAGTGGAATCAACAGAAAGGATCTTCTTCTAACAAAGACAAGGGTAAAGGCAAAGAGATTAAGAAGAAGAAGCAGTATTGTAAAATTTGTGATAAAGACACTCATGAAACCAAAAGATGTTGGTTTAAGAACAAACCACCCAATGAACAAGGACAAAAGAAGGGCAAAGGCAAACCCAAGAACAAGAACAAACAACAACAAGGACATGTTGCTGTCGTTGAAGATTCTAGTTCAGACTCTGAACGAGCACACAAAGTGCTCATGACACATACAGACTCCCCTCACAAGGATACTATTTGGTACATAGATTCAGGCGCTAGTAAACATATGACTGGCGATAAGTCCTGGTTTGAGACATTTGAGGCTCGAGAAGGTAGACCGGTAACCATTGCTGATGATCAGACCTATCGAGTTCAGGGAGAAGGAAGTGTTTCTGTCTCCCTTCCAGATGGAGAATGTAAGATTCAAAAAGTTCTTTATGTACCAAGATTGAAAAATAATCTCTTGTCAGTTCCACAAATCCTGGACAATAACATGAATGTCAATTTCAAAGTGGACAAAGAAAAGAAACGTTGCTTTATCACTCAGAAAGGAAAATAGATAGCAACAAGTTCATACAAACATGGTTTGTTCACCTTAGATGCAATTACCTCACCACATACTGCAATGGCAGTAACCACAAAAGAGGCCACTTCTCTATGGCATAAGAGATTTGGGCATCTAAGCTCAGGGTATTTACTTGAACTCAGTAAGTATCAAATGGTGAAAGGACTGCCTACTCTTTCATCTACTTTGCCAGTGTGCTCAGATTGCTTGTCAGGAAAGCAACATAGAGTACCTTTTGAACCTAGCTCTTTTCGAGCTAAAGTACCTTTGGAGTTAGTTCACACAGATTTGTGTGGTCCTATGTCTACTAGTTGTGGAGGAAAAAGGTATTTTCAATTGTTTGTAGATGATCACTCACGGAAAATGTGGGTCTTCTTCTTGCAGTTGAAGTCTGAAGCATTTGACTATTTTCAGCAGTTCAAGAAGCTAGTTGAGAAAGAATCAGGATGTTTCATAAAGACCCTCCATTCAGATCGAGGGGGGGAATACACATCAAAAGAATTTTCCTCATTTTTATAGAAACATGGGATAAAAATACAGTTGACAACAACCTATTCTCCTCAGTCAAATGGAGTTGCTGAGAGAAGAAATCGTTCCATTATGGAAATGGTTCGATGTATGCTTAAGGGAGCCAATCTTGAGCACAGTTACTAGGCTGAAGCTGTAACAACTGCAGTATATCTTCTAAATAGAGCACCCACACGGGCTCTTGAAGGTATGACTCCTCAAGAAGCATGGAGTGGAAGGAAACCCTCCATATCTCATCTACGAGTATTTGGGTGTAAGGCTTTTATGCATATACCTAAGGAGAAAAGAAAGAAGTTAGATGAGAAGACTCTACAATGTGTTTTTCTTGGATATGATGAATTCTCAAAAGGCTATCGGTTGATAGATCCATTCACCAAGAAAATACATGTTAGTAGAGATGTAGTGTTTGATGAAGCTTTCACATCTAACACTACATCAATATACCTGGAAGATGAGGAGCAACAACCACAGACTCCTCAACAACAGAAAAAGCCTCCAAAATGGTATACTAGTACTATGAAAGATTCCAAACTCACTTCACCACCAGATCTCACTCTCAATCATCCAAAGACACGAAGCATGTCTCGACAGAAAAATGCAGAAGCATCTACTTCAGTTGATGATCTTTGTAAATATTTTCAAGAGCTTTCTGTTAATAAAGAGTTAGAAAGTGGAGAAGATATGGAAGTTGATGAGGAGAGGGTTTATATGTCATCATATGATGAAAATGAACCTTCTACAGTTGATGAAGCACTTAGTCAGCCTCAGTGGAAGGCAGCTATGGATGCTGAACATAAATCCCTCATTAAAAACAAAACTTGGAAGTTGGTCGATTTGCCTAAAGGAAAGAAGCCCATAGGCTGCAAATGGGTTTACAAAATCAAATATAAGGCAGATGGTACCATAGATAAGCATAAGGCCCATCTTGTGGTGAAGGGCTATGCTCAAAAGGAAGGCCTTGATTATGAGGAAACCTTTGCACCCACTGCAAGGATGACCACCATTCGAGTTCTTTGTGCTATGGCAACACAGTTCGGATGGAAATTACATCAGATGGATGTAAAAAGTGCCTTTCTAAATGGTGACTTAAAAGAAGAGGTATACATGACTCAACCTCCAAGATTTTTTGAGGAAGGCCATGAGCAACAAGTTTGCAAATTGGTCAAATCATTATACGGGCTGAAACAAGCCCCAAGAGCATGGTACATCAAAATGGATAGTCACCTCCTGCAGCATGGTTTCAAGAGAAGTCCATCTGATGCAAATCTCTATATCAAGAACACAGGTTCTAAAATAGTGATTCTTGTATTATATGTAGATGATCTGATCATTATCGACAATTCAGAGAAATTGATTAATGTCATGAAGGATGACTTGAAAGAGTCATTTGATATGACAGATCTTGGACTTCTCCACTACTATCTTGGCCTTGAGATAGAACAGAAGAAGAATCATCTTAGGGTGACTCAAAAAAAGTATGCCAAGACTTTAGTAGAAAAATATCGTATGACTGATTGTAAGCCCAAAGCAACACCGATGGAATCAGGGCTTCAGTTATCACGATATGATGAATCACCATAGGTAGATGGCACGCTATATAGATAGATGATTGGAAGCCTCATCTATCTGACCAATACTAGACCAGACATTACTTATGTTGTAAACTATCTTTCTCGGTTCATGCAGGAACCAAAGGTCTCTCACTGGAAAGCAGCTAAAAGGGTTCTTCACTACATTCAGGGTAGTGTAGATTATGGTCTAGAGTATAAGAAGAATAACTCATTCTTCTTACAGAGTTACACTGACTCTGACTACGTTGGATCCCTAGATGACAGAAAATCAACATCAGGATATGTATTTCATCTTGGATCTGGTCCTGTCTCATGGCATAGTAAAAAGCAATAGGTGGTTGCTTTATCTTCAATAGAGGCAGAGTATCACGCTGCACGTGGAGCTGTGTGTGAAGCGATATGGTTAAGTCGCATCTTGGCTACCATGGGCCTACCAAAGAAACTTCCTATTCACATGTTTTGTGACAACTCAGGTGTTTTGAACTTGGTAAAGAATCCAGTACATCATGAACGTACAAAGCATATTGACACAGATTGTCATTTCATTCATGATGAAGTTCCTAAACATAGAATCAAGCTCCAATACATTCCCATCGACGAACAGGTTGTTGACATCTTCACAAAGGCACTTGGACGTGTCAAATTTGAACTGTTTCGAAGTAAACTTTGTATATCAAAGTAATGTAATAAAGGGGGGATGTTAGGGTAAAATAGGTAGTATATTGCATTATACTACATAGATTATTACATTTACTTTGTACTATTACCATGTAGATATTTACTGTTTCAAATATCTAATGGTAAGTAGGTTAAATCCTAAATATCCTAGGTAGTCAATCCTAAACCTAACTCTATACCTGACCAGGTGCGTTTGTTAGCGTGGTTAAGGGAGAATTAGTTGGCATTGCTATTTTATGTATTATATAACATTAGTCCTAATGCTAATGTTAGTAATGAATAATTTTGATTAATCTCAATATTGTTTCACCTAATTTGCTACAGTCTACAACTAGAATTCCTCTACTAACATGGTTAGGGTTTGTGCTTGATTTTCCATATTTCTAGATCTGATCCTTCTACTCTTGATATTAGGGTTATAAGAAAATAACTCTCCTTTTAGGGATCTTCTAAGTTGCATACATAGGCCTCAATAAAATAAACAACCCTGATACCAAACCTGATATTTAAAGTGCCACATTATGGATTCACCTCTAGATATAGTATGGATATTGATTAATCCTTATGCTTGATTAATCTATAATTTTTGTGTGTTAGTATTAATCTAATAATTGCAGCAACAAAGAAAAATAACAATAATAATATCTGAAAAATATTCACACAGTTCAAAGAGAAACACTAAATTTATATGGAAACCCCAAAATGAGTAAAACCATGGTCAAAGAGATTTCTATAGATTTTTAGTGGAAAATAATGAATTTATTATAATCCTTACTATGATATTAGACTACAATATTCCTATATCCAAATATGCTATCCCTGCTCTGATGTATTTTCTACCTTTTTGTTCTTCCACAAAAAGTATGGCAATTTATTTTTACTTACGTCCATTTAAAATTTCTATAAAAAGTATGGGTGTCACAATATCATCCTTAGTTTCAAAGTGTGCAAATATTTATTTTAGTAATATCTAAACTTACCCAAACCAACACATTACAAAGTGTGACTATGTTGTTTTACATAAGCGAGGTCCCAACCAACCTCCAAGAGCACACATGACCCAATGACAATTAAATGTGGTAAGGGGTTGTTGCCATATTTTACCACCATTTACCACCAAATGGTCATAATTATTTAATACACCACCATTTATCCTCAAATGGTCGTAAATATTTAATATGCCACCTTTTATCCTAGGTACCCATGCTACCCGTATGTGCCCTCCTTTGAATGCATGATTTACAATGCACCATGTGAGACATTAAAACCCCTAACCCACCTAACCACCTAAACGTGGGAAAACAACTCCTCACTCAATAAAAACTCCTAGTTCAGTCTTAGAACTACATTTGAGCTCCTATGTCATGGGTTTTCTCCTTGCTCGTTTTAGCTCCTAATTTACTCCATGGGACTATTTTGAGCTCTCGATCAAGATTACAAAAAATAAAAGCTTTTACAAAAAGAGCATATCAATTTTTGATAATCGGTGATACTTTATATTGATATTCATTTGAAGGCATCCTCTTACGATGTATTAACTTTGATGAAGCTCAAAAAGCCCTTAGTGAAACACCTAAAGGATCATGTGGAGGTCATTTTAGTGGCAATGCAATTACCAAGAAGCTCCTTAGGATAGGTTATTACTGGTATTCCATGGAGAAATATGCATGTGACTATATTTTACACTGTGACAAGTGTCAACATCATGATAACCTTATTCATGCACCTTCTCAAAACCTTCAAGTTATTTCTTTCCCTTGACCATTATCCATGTAGAAATTGGATATGATTGAGAATATTATATAGTCATAAGTATATCATCATGGCAATGAAGTACTTCACCAAGTGGGTAGAAGCCATACCCCTATCCATGATGACTAGAGATCAAGTCTCTAAGTTCATCTTCAACAAAATCCTTTGTAGGTATGAGATTCCTTAGTTTATTGTCTTTGAAAATGACACTCCTTTCAAGAACAAGGATATCCATAAAATTTATGATAAGTACAATATTAAGAACAAATGGTCAACCCCTTATTACCCTCAAGGTATCAAGACAAAGCATCCAACAAGTCTTTAGTCAAGATCCTTAAGCAGCTGGTAAGTAAGACTGATCAAGACTAGCATATCTAGCTATACCCTACCTTGTGGGCTTATCATACTAGCATATGAACTCCTACAGGTGCAACCCTTTATGTCTTGGTTTATGGCACCAAGGCAATCTTCTACTTTGAGTTAGAGATCTTGTTCTTGTGCATATTGTTGCAAGATGCCTTGGTTGATGATGAGTATCACTTAGATCATTTAACCAATTAGAGTTATTGGATGAGAAGCACATCCATGCCTTAGAGCATCTTCAATCCTATAATAATAAGCTAAAGCAAACTTACTCTAATAAATTTTATAATCATTCTTTAACATTGGGGATCTTGTCCTCAAAGAAAATCAAAAGAACACAAATGCTCGCATAGATTTTAAAGATAAAATTTAGCCTATTTGGCTAGGCTCCTTTGCCACAACAACCAAGTTTAGCTTAGGAGCCTATCACTTAGCAATGTTATATGGTAAAGAAATTAAGGAACCTATGAACATAATACTCCTAAAATGATATTATGTATGAATTCACATCTTTCATATTTTTATCACTAAACATTCTCTATTCTTCTCTCTTTTATTTTCTCATTTATCATAATTCTTCTCTTTTTCTTTTTTTTTTCATGCCAACTTGCATTGGTGTGATTTCTCATATTGCATGGGTTCTTGTCATAAATAACATTAATTTCTTGACATACTTATATTTTTGCTTGTCATATAGCCACTTTTCTACTTGATCATATTTTCATCTAATTGTTTGATCATATAGACTTTTGGGGATTTTTCCATGAGGTCAGTGATGACACATAGTTAGGTTTAGCTCATATGCATTGCACTAACAATAGGTCACTAATTCTTAGTGAATCTCCAACCTAGGGCACAACTTTTTTCTTCCATTGAGATGTTAATGATTACCTCTACTTGTTCATATACATACATGAGGTATTTCTATGCTAGTGGGAAACTTGTTTCTATGTATTTTTACATTATTGCATCCATTGGCACCAAATATATTCTAATATATTCCTTGACCTTGAAAATATCAACAATTATCAAAATTTCTCCAAGTCAAGGGATATATGTTCTTTCTCTTCTTCTCTCTTCTTATTCTATGTTCCTTGACTTGGAAAATATAAAAAAACATCAATTTTTTTCCAAGTCAAGAAATATATTTTCTTCCTCTTGTATATCTTTTATCCTTTGCAAGTTTATAATCATCTCTTATTTTCACCAAGACAACAAACATACACTTATTCTTTAGTCTACACATATTTTGATCACACTTTTCCTTATTGATATTTTGATTGTTAAGGGATACTCATAGGATAAGATAGATACCGCATGAATATCATTTATGGTGTTCATACGATCACTGACTATTTATGCACAACTCTTAGCTCTTGAAATATCAAAAAATATACACACACACATACTGATGAGGGCATAAAATAGCCTAAGTATTAGCTTAGGCATATTTTATTATTATTTCTGCTAATAATATGAGCCACCTTTGCTCACGCTAGCTTCTAGTTGGTAGGTTGTTTTGGACAACCTCCTAGTTGTTAGTTGTTAGCACCTAGTTAGTTTTCCTTTGTATTTTAGCTAACTAGGTGATGCTTTAGTTAGCTAGTGGTTAGCTAAATTTGTTGTTAGTTGCAACTCACCTTGTCTCCTTCCAAAGTGGTTGTAACTACTAGATTCTTGCAATGTGCTATTTAAGCACCATATTGGCAATGCATTTATGCAGTTTTCCATTTTACAATTTCAATCTATCTTTCACATTTGTGTGTGGCACTTTGGTACCACATAACTGGTATCAAATCCTAAGTTTTGATCACTTGGGTGGGTCTATATTGGACCTTTATTTTCTTCCATAGGTATAACAATGTTCTAGTTGCCCTTGCACCATGTACCTCGAGAAAAATCTCATAGGGTAACCTAGGTTTTTTGATAAGAGAACTAGACTTGCCCTGAGGAAGGTAAGAGGATTTTGAAAATATTTGCTGATTCAAAACCAAAATTTAGAATGGATGATTTGTTGTAGCTGGAAGAACTCAATTGCATAGGGTAATAGCCAATTTGTGGCTAGGAGAAGACCTCGACACTCTTGCCAAGAGAGAATCTAGGCAGGTCGAAGGGTACACAGGTTGAAGATCTTTACATATTTTTTGGAAGTTTCAAAATATCATCTAGGTCTTGGAGGTATAAGAGGAATGATACTAAATCCATACCACCCCCTTACCCCCCATCCCTCCTCCTTTGTTTGATCGATCATCTTATCGTTCGACACTAGATCGACCATCAAAATTGTCGATAGAGGAGTGACATGCCCTTGTCATACCCATCCTATCCTCTCCTCTTTCCTCCCCTCCCCTCCCCTTCCATCCTCTCCCTTCTTGCCCCCTCTTGACTGCTGTTCAACCTATTATAGGTAACTCATAGTCATACCTAGGGATGTGCCAATGTCATCTAGCCTAATGATGCCCTTGCATAGGCAGAGCACTCTACCTCAGTGCTATTCACAACACAACAAGGTAGCCTCTCTCCCTTTTCTCATTGATATATTATGTAGGTAAAAGATGATATTTATAGGCGATTGTAACAACTATATGAAGATAAAAATGCAAGTACAAACAAACAAAAAATTAAAAGGGCTTCCAAAGGTTAAATAATTGCCCAATCAAAAACAAGTATCCACAACCCTAAGAGCCCTCCAATACCTAAGGGCAATACATTGTAACCTTGAAAACACACTAGGAATTTATAGTGCCCATCCATTTGCGGATATGTGGTAGTGGGTATTTGTCATTTTTGTTGCTGAGTCGATGCGCACAAGAGGGAAAAAAACTGGTTTAAAAATTATTTGGGGACCTTAGTTCTACATCGGCTAGGCTATGGGCTCCGAGTAGTTTATAAGTACATTCATGCTTATTAACTAGTGACCACATCTACCTTGGATTTATGCCTCACATACAACCATACCGGTTGGAGGCACTGACCGATGGAGATATTTGGTGATTTACAGACCGTTTGATTGGAGTTGACTCCTACACGCAGTTGACCAAAACAATTTTTGGAAGGTAAAACATTTTTTTTATTTTTGTAAATTTGGCCTAGTTTTATTGCAAAAAATTATAATTTTACCTCCATTCACATTTTTTCAGCAATTACGGGTGAAAATTTGTGCAAATCTAGTGTTTATTTTTTTACCACTTGAATTGAAGGGTAAAAATATTGTATTTGCAATTTTTGTAAAATTCTTGTAAAAGTACTAGAATTACCCCTTTTGTAATTGGAAGGCAAAATTTGTAATCTAGGTCCATTTCACATTAGGAATTTCACCAAATAATTCCTAATAGTGCCTCGATAACTCTTGCAACCATCTAGCTCTCCTAGACTGGTATATATGAGATTTCAAATGGCTTCAAATCTTACTAAACAAATGGTAAAACTTACCAACGTAGAGGATAAGTTTATGGACAAAGTACAAGACATGTAAACTCAAAGTCCAAGTAATTTCAAGATATATAACAACAAATTTACCACTAAGGCAAAGTGTGATATCAAGCCCTATGGCAGATTGAGGAATTTGGATGTCTTGTCCATATGGATTCTAAATATCGAGTACTGGTTCTCCTATGCAAAAATTCCTACAGAGGAACAAATTGCCTTTGTCCAAGTCAAACTCATTGGTTTAGCAAAAGTGTTGATCATATAAAGACAACAAAGCCAACACCCCATCATAACTTGGAAGGAACTTGTCTAAAATTTGAAGAACACCTTTTACCCATATAATTACCAAAATGAATTGAAGATAAAATGGTATAGGTTGAGGCAAGATTATCAGATGTTAATTTCATATTATATTTTTTAATTCAACAAGCTAAGGGTTCTTCTTGGAGTCACCGATTCAGAAGAGGAGCTAATAGATAAATTTATTAGTGGGTTGCAAGATCAAATACTTAGGGAAGTGAAATACACTTCCTTCACTACTTTGGATGAGGTATTAAAGTATGTGCTTCTAACAAAGGAGAAGGTAGTTGCTCAGTATGTATGCCATTCCAAGGCACTAAGTCCATAGAAGTCACACAAGATGAAGACATATTCCTCTTCTTCTTTCTCTCCTTTTTCTTTCTCTTCTTCTTCTTATTTCAATGTGAATTTTTTGTAATCATTGTAAAAGAAGAGGTCATGTAGAAAAATATTGTGTTAGGAAGAAGAAAAATTTGATTGTACAAACAAATGAGGAACCACAAGATGGTCCCATTCATACTACAAGAGAGGATAAACCTTATTATGAGCTTAGGGGCTAGCTCAATGATGTAAACTTATTGTCACATCCTTTGTATGAGGGTACTTGTGATAATTTTTTCATCACGAGGATCCACTTGATGCATGACATTTTCATGCATTGTATCCTTGAAAAAAAATCACAAAAGAATTTAATTGTAAAGTCTGTTGTTGATAGGTTGAAACTACTAGAGGAAATCCATCCCCGTCCTTACTAGGATGGAAGGATAAGGGTTCCTCCTCATACATCAATGAAAGGTGCACAATGTCTTTTGCCTTTGGTCCATATTATATGGATAGCATCATATGTGACGTAACTCCCATGGATTGTTGTGGTTTTATTTTGGGTAAGCCCTATCAATTTGACAAGAGGGCTATATATAATTCTTTTGAAAATATATATACATTGCACCATGAGAACAAGACTTTTCTTGTTGAAGGTATTAAGTATGATGTATTTTTTATGCATCACATTTAGCCATAACCAATGAAGATTACCTTAATATTTGATAGACCATAGGACACACTGACATGCTTGATTAACATGTAAATATCTTTTAAATATTAATTTTGAAAATGGATTTATATTGTCCTAATTAACATAAAATTTTTAAAATTTTAAAAAATAATATTTAAATTTATGAGGAAAATTTCTTATATACCTTGCATCTTGCTTTTCAATTTCACAAATGTTTACAATTGTTTTAATAAATAATAGGATTTTGAACTTAGTTAAAATTTTGTAGATTTCTTTAATGTTTTTTTTCATAGGTTTACAAAAATATCCATCCAAATATATACCGATTTTTGCATTTTTTAAATTTTGTTCATTGTTTCTCTAATTAAAACTTTTAAGATTTTATCTAATCCCAACTTCTTATTATGTGTTATAGTTTCACAAAGAAGTCTAAAATCTTGTTAATATTTAATTTAAAAATATGTGTATATGCTTTTTTGATATAAAATTAATTAGTAACAATGCCAAGACTAGCAATTTATAAGGGCGCTAACAAATCTATCTAGGAATTATATTACATAAATTTTATAATAAGAATGATTTGGTAGGATTCCAAAGGTCATCATCTAAAAAATATTTTATGAATGAAATTTTTAAAAAAAATATTTACATAATAAACCTATGTTCATAACAAAGAAACACAACTTTTCCAACCTATCTATCCTTTCAAACTCTCATCATAGATACAATTTATATGATGATTTTCAAATTGTAAAAAATAAAATTGAAAATATTCTATATTATGTTATCTTATAGGACTATAATGATTTTATCAATGTAAGCACATTCTTGAGGGTATGATCAATTAACAAGAGGTTTTACATTCTTTTTGATATATAAAAAACTAAATATGTCTGTAAAATTGGATATGAACAAAATATATGATAGGGTTTGACATGATATATTATTAAAAAAAATTGATTAGCATAAATTTTGTCATATTATTTGTAAGTATAATAACATAATGAGTATATAAGCCCCAAGGACTAGGTGGATTGGTAAGCGATTGTCTTGCCAGACACTTACCAAGAAGAGACCCGGGTTCAAACCTTGGGGGTGCCAATTTGTAAAGGTAGTAGTTTGATATGAATCCTCTGAGTGCATTCCAGATCGACAATAATGATACGAACCCCGAGCAATCGATGGTATCCCTCTCACATCAAGTCAACAACAACGAGATAAATAGTCTTATTGGGAGTAGCCCCTATGGTTTGAACCCTATGATTTTTAGTTACTAAAAATAGTGTGGCTATAACCAACTCCCTATATATAAAAAAAATTGGGAGTAGCCCCTATGGTTTGAATCCTACATTTTTTAGTTACTAAAAATAGTGTGGCTATAACCAAATCCCCTATGTATAAGAAAACATGAGTATATACAATATAATAATGGGTGACTTGTTTGAAAATATCATAACATAGTAGCTTGTTCAAGATTATTGTAGCCTAATATCTTCTTTGAAAATATTGTAACAATTGATAAGTAGTAGCAAATTATAAATATAATATATGTACGAAAGGATTATAATAAGAATTTATCAATAAAACATGTTACAGAAAAAATTAAAAGTAAACATTAAAATTTAATAATAAGTAAACATTAAAAGTTAATAATAAAAATAAGTATGAGCATCGTGGTAAAATATTTTTGTCACATGGTAAAAATATCTTGAGATACTCTTTAAATAATCAAGTATAATAATATCTTATAAAATTTCTAAGATGGGTATAGAAGTCTAAGTATTATGTAATGCTAGGATGAAATTTTTAGAACCATATGATATTTTGACTATTTTATGAAATTATAGAATATTATAGGAAGAGTTAAACAAGAAATATGTAGAACATTTTAACATTTTATATACCTAGATTTTTTTATCCATGAAATATCTTCTCCTGCATAATATTTTTTTCCTCGAAAAAAATCATAATTTCTATTTCATGAGAAAAAGAAGATTACATAGCGGAAATGTCTTCAAACATACAAAGAAAACTACTGACAATGAAAAATAGCTACTCCCTCTAACCCATAAAACTATTTATAAACCTTGTACCACTAGAAATTTTAGACCAGTAAAAGAAGAAGAAATTATATATCTCTATCTCCTGCTTGAACTAAAAATAGTAAATCTCAAAAAATCTAAATAGTTCATTTATCCATTGAACCATTGTCCCAACAATGACAAATATAATACTGTGTATCAAAACCTGTCCAGACTAAAACATTAACCATAAAAACATCCATTTTTTTTATTTAAAAAATAAAAATGGGATTCACTGCCTCCTTGACAATCCCTCCATCTTTTATTTCTAGTAGCTCCCATTGCCAACAATAATCCTTCCTTGGACATAAAATATGCTTGAGTATTGAGTTCTCTAAAAACATGCTTGTAGGTGATAAGGTTGAAAAGATTAGCTAGTAGATTCACTTGCTCAAATATAGGACTAAGAAGTATGTTGTCCATTCTATACCTTCCTTTAATCTAATTGATGATCACATGAGAATCCCCCAATACTTGTTGCTATTGCACATTATAATAAAGTGTAGTTTTCAGAAGCAATTTCAAAGCATTTAATTCAGCATAATTGTTTGTACCTACTCCTAGACATACCTTGAACTTAATGTAATGTGAGTCATGATAGTAGAGAATACCCCCTACCCCACATAATGGAGGGTTTCCTTGAAAAGCCCCATCAAACAACTCCAAGGAACAACTTTGTTTACATTGATATCATTGATCATCCTAGGGTATCTGGGCAAACTTGGTTTCATGAGTTCAACAAGCAGTGTACAAATATGTGAAACCACTTGAAAAATAAAGAGAGGTCTCTTGAAAGATATCTAAATTTTTGGCAAGCCACACTCCCCATGCCACCACAAATGGAAGAGCTTTGAAAGCCTTCAATTCTCTCTTATCAAACCACTTCCTCAAACACACCTCCAAAGTGTCACCTTGCCAAATACCTGAAATCCCAGTTAACCCCTCTATGTCCTTCCAAACAACCATAGTAAAGGGACAACCAACCAATAAATGGTTGATTGTTTCAAGTGATTGATGACAAAGAAAACATCTCCCCAGACCTTGAAACCCTCTCTTAATTAATGCATCCCATATTAAATTTCTATTATTGAAGGACAACCACATAAAGATTTTGGTTTTTAAAGGTGTCCTGACCTTCCAGATAGGTTTCCACTACTAGACTTGTTCCTCCTATCATTCTTGGACAAACATGTCTTTATATCCCATCTTAGCAGAATATTCTCCCTTCATAGGATTCCTAGTCCATACTAGAATATCCTCCTCATCCGGTCTGATCCTGACATGACTAATGATGAGTGCCCTCACATATGTATTCCATAAAACTCCATTCCTACCTTCTAGACCAAGTTGGGTAGAGTTCTTCCATACTTACTGCCATATTGAAGAAGAATCTTGATTTGCTACTTGAGAAAGTGTGTAATAACCATCGTATTGCAAAAACAATACCAAATCCTTAGAAAGTTTATAATAAATACCGCTACCAACCCAAGGATCTTCTCTAATTCTTACTTTTGTCCCACTTCCAAATTTCCAAGCCAACCTATTACCAATAAGTGGGAAGACTTGTGCTATTGCTTTCTATATGATAGATCCCTTGTTGGTGGACTTGTCTGGTTTTCTTATCCACTCTTCAATAGTTAGAGGTTTGATATATTTGGTCTTAAGAACCTTACTCCATAGATTATATTGGATAATAATTCTCCATACACTCCTTGCTGTAAAAGCTTTTTCAAAATAGTGAATGTTCTTTAATCCCCACCCACCCTCTTAGGTTTTGCTAATAGTTTCCATTTGGCTAAGACAATGTTTGCTTTATCTCTTTTCCCTATCCATAGTAAATTAAAACATATTTTCCTTATTTTTTCCAACACCTCAGCTAGAATAAAATTCATCCCATACCAATATACAAGAATAGCCTCCAATACTGATTTAAACAGAGTAAGTATGCCCCCAATAGTTAACCACCTATTGCACCACAAATATATCATTTTTTTGATATTCTCCACTAACCAATATCAGTCCCTAATACCATAATCATTTGGCCTCAACATGAACCATAGATACTTGATCCCTACCTAAAAATCAATCATGAAAAAGGAAAGTATCCTTTGAAAGATATTTTCATCTTCAGTTGCCAGCCCAAAATAGGATATGGTAGACTTCTCCATATTGAATTCCATACTTGTGGCAAGACAATAGCTCCTTAATATGTCCTTGATCTTGTTTACATCTCTAAGAGAACCATCATAGAATAACAGAATATCATCCACAAATAAAATATGAGTTAAGGAGAGGGATGATCCCATTTTGATCCCTTTAATAAGCCTTGTTCTTCTTGCTTCCTTGATAGCCCTACTCAACCCTTCTACCACCAAAAGAAACAAGATAGGAGATAAGGGACATCCTTGTCTTAGACCACATTATAAGGAGAAGAAATGGGAAGTTGAGCCATTAATAAGAATTGCAAAATAAATTGAGACCACACAACCCATAATCCAATTGGTAGATTGGAGATTGAAACTGATGTGGGTCAACATAATCCTCAAATACATATAATAAACTCTGTCATATGCTTTGGAAATGTCTAATTTAATCATAATAGCAAAAAGTATCATGGTATTAATAGTGTGCATGCCTTCTTGAGCCACTACCACAACATCATGAATCTGCCTACCATTAAGAAATATGAATTGCTCACTAGAAATAGAGTCTGAGAAAACTCATTTTATCCTTGAAGCAATTATTTTGGCAATGATTTTGTAAAGATAATTGCATAGAGATATAGGTATGAAATCATTAAAGGAATTAGGCTTGTCCTTATTTGGAATCAGGACAATAAAGGATGCATTTATGTCTAGTGAGATCTTCCACATATATTTTGTTTCTTCCACCACTAGCCATAGGTCTTCCCCAATCAGCTTAAAGAACCCTAAAAACATTTAGCTCCCCATCCATCTGGCCCTGGAATTTTGTTATTTTGTAAAGCAGAAAGAACTTTGTTTAGTTCCTATTTGGAAAATCCTTCCAAAATCTTCTCATTAATAGTATCATCAATGAAGAAGGGGAAGTAAGTGGTGATTTGGAGTATCTTAGCCAAGTTTACCCTATTAGGATCTTAAACAAGTTTTTAAAGTGCTTTATACAGAGAGTTGCTATGTTGTTGAAAGACCTAGCTTTGGTCCCATATTCATTGGGCATTTCCTAAATGGTATTGGTGTTTCACCTATGATAGGTAAAATTATGATTTTTTTTGAATTTTCATCCCCTAACTCCAACCAGATTGCTCTGCTTTTAAGCCTCCATTGAACCTCTTGTGCCAACAAAATATTACATTTTTTCTCTTCGAGAGCTCTAATGACTACTTTGGAATCTTCTAAAAAAACTCCTTGTTCCCTTATTCATAAAAATCTATGATCTAACTCTCCAAAAGAGTAAGATCCAATAATTATTGTCTTGACTTGTTGAAATCCCACTTAGCTACAACAATTTTTAATTTCCTCAAACTGCTAGTAAATTGAAAACAAGATGAGCTTTCCAAATTTGCATCATAAGGACTCCAAAATTCTTTTACCAATGATATGAAATCATTATCCTTTAGCCAGGTTGGATTAAAATTAAAAGGGCTTGGAGGTTTCCTATCCAAAATGCCCACTTGAATATAAATGGGAAAATGGTCTGAGATGCCTCCTTGATCCACCCAAGATCTGATTCTCTCACCCTCCATCATAAGGTTACCAGAGACAATAAACCTATCCAATATTTTAGCCACATATTCCTCACCCACCCTATTATTGCACCAAGTAGGGACTGTTTTGATGGGCTCCACATCCACCAAATCTGCTTCTTCAAATTTATATTTAAAATAACCTCTTGTGGATCAAGTCTAGCTATAGTCCCCATACCTCAACTCTATTCAAAGTAAAATTTAAATCTCCCCCTATTATAATATTCCCCTACTATAAGAAATAATTTGCTAAGAGGGTGTCCCAATACTAAATTTTATTCTCATAAGGCCCATAGATATTGGCTACCACAAAATTTTTACCCAGTTCCAATGAGTAAAGTTCAACTCCTAATCCAAAGATTAAAATGGCTGAATTGATAATATTGAAAGCCCTTTTCTTCCAGCCCAAAATCAAACCTCCAGATCTACCCTCCGCATCCATAGAGAGGAAATCCCACTCTTTTAAAAAGGTTCATAGAATACTTTCAACTTTTGAACCTACTCCCATAGTTTCTTCAAGTAGCATTATATTCAGATGTTGTAATTCTATTAACCTGTGAAGGGTAATATTTTTGGAGTTACTGCCCATACCCCAAATGTTATAGGAGAGGATTAGTATTAATTTACCAAATTAGGGGTCTGGAATGCTCTAAGTGCCCAAAATATGATTTGTTTTTCCACTCTTAACCTCTCTCATGGATTTATATTTGGCTATTTGGATATTTTATTTCCTTTCCAAGACAAGAATGATACCCACATATGTTCCTAGTCCTACTGCTCTAAAACCCTCAAGGAAAGCTATTAATTTTTGTGATCTAAGCTAATCTCATTTGAATCCCTTGCAAATACCTTCTCCCTCAAAAGAGGATGACCTTAGAGGAGTAGACCTTGAAAGATAAGTCATATTTGTGATGGTAGTGGATTGTCTGATAGGAATCTTGAGAGGAACATCTGACTAGAAACTAGCACCCTTCATTTGTTTGTTTTGACTTACCTCTTCTACTGACAAGGACTAAAGAGGAAAAATATTCTCCTCCCGATAATTTGGCTTCTGAATTGAAGAGTGATTCAAGGTACACACATCTACATTATGTTCTTGAGGGGCTTCCATTGTCCTTTGTGAAGGATCCACTTCCATTATGTAACTAATTTCATATTTCCATCATTTTGTCCACTATTTGACTCTTTACCTACAAAATTGTCCTAGATATTTGGTATTTGTGAATCTTCTAAACCATTTTTTTGATATTCCTCCACTCCAACATCACCAACCTAAGTAGAACCAAAAACCTGTCTATTAAAGACTTCCTCCATATTGCTAGTTGATCCATATTTTCTCACTCTAGGGATTTGTTTTCAACATACTTTCTTCTCCACTTCTTTCTTGAAAATTTTAATCCACATTCTTCAGCCAAATAGACATAAACATGATAACTAAAGCAACAAAATGGTATCTTCTCATAGTAAATATTTTGAACATAATACCATTTTCCACTCTCTATTTCTATTATCTCCAGAAGACCCTCCCATAAATCCATATCCATAAAAATCCTAGCAATTGAACGAGAGGAGCCATTCTCACATGATTGGTCTCTGAAAACCTAATTCCCTAAATAGTAGTCAATTTATTTTAAAATCCTAGGAGACCATAGTTCTAAAGGAAATCCTAGTAGCTTGGTCCAAATGGATTGAAGGGAATGAGACTTCCTTCTTGGGTCAAAACATGGGGATCATATTTTTAGAGATAATGCATGTGTCCCAGAGACATCTACTCTACAAAATTATACCTGCGTCCTCATCTACTCTAAAGGAGAAAGCTAATCATCCTCATACCAAAACATGAAAAATAGGAGAGTATCCCAAAATAGGGCTCCAAACCTTCTCCATCCATTGAGCAAGTGATTTTATTGAGTAAAGTCTACCAAAGAACCTCCTAGTTAATGTTTTACCCTCCATATCTAGGACTTTGTCCAATAGAATATATTCACCTAAAACCAAATTAACTCTCCCCTCTCCGAGCTTAACACACTTTTTTACTTTTTTTTGTATAGTATGAGGTGTCTGTAGATGTATCCTTCAACTTAGCATAATATTATATATAAGGGAGAGCTCTTACATAGGAGGCAAGTTAAACATTTTAGAGACCAAAAAAGTGTCAAGTAAAAGAGGAAGGTCTAACAAGCCTAAGTAGAAAAAGGAAGGATCATAATGACTAGGTTATTCTATGGGAGGTGGAAAATCAAACAAATATCAAATCCACGTATAATAACAATCTAATAAGTATCATTGTATACTCTTTATTTAAAAAATAATCTAATGAGTATCATTTTATACTCTTTATTTGTCTATGTAATAAAATATTTTTATTCTTATTGTGAGAGCTCTATGGTGTCATTTGTTGCCATGATTTGTCTATGTTTATACTTTTGTATATATTTTATGTACATTTAAGTATTTTGTGTTATCTTTCCATCACCATATTTAGATTGTGCATTATGACATAAACCACATCAAAAAGATGACCTAAAGAGATATTTTGTTCACGTTGAGGATTAACATAAAGTTAGTATGGACAAATGAGATATCACTACAATACTAAAATAAAATATTATTTTATTCAATAATTTCATGGACTCCATCAAGGTGACCTATAAATTTGTGTATTTTGATTATTTTTTAAAGGCATTGGAAAAAGTTATCTCAAAATTCAAAGGTGAAGTATTAAATGGGATTCAATATTAGGTGGATATCAACAAGTGACAATGGTTTTTATCTATTATCTATTATATATGTGTTATCTTGGTGAAAGGCTTCCTTAGACTTCAATCCTTTGAGGCATGTGCCTCTTAGGACACATATATGGGCTTTTTGAAGGAGGAAAATGGAATAGATGGTGAACATAGGGACTTGCATTTGGAAAATGCTTCACTAGATTAAGGTAACCTAGAGGTTCTTCAAGTCATTATATTCATTCTAGTGAGTGGCAATGTTGTAATGTAACAACATAAAACTATTGCTGGTATAAAGGGTCTTTATCCATTTATTTGTAGTTCTAGTTTTGTGAGCTTAACTCCCTTGATAGTTATTTGTGACAAGAACCTTATATTTGTGGTGTGTATTAGATTTCCTTATTCTTTAATCCACTTGCTTCCATTAGTATCTAACAGATTTTTGTAGTGAACATGGTGGTTCTTTATCTAATGTCAATCCCATTAATCTCATTTTAGCTAGTGTTTTTTGAGGTCCTTCTACTAGTGTAATTAGATGTGAAGGGTTTACATTTGTGGGTTGTTCTCTTAGAGCTAGTTCTACCTATGTTCTTTTAGGGTTTTAGTTATCTTGTAATTCTAATTGACTATGGGATAAATAGGTCTAGAGTCTTCCTACAAGTAGGATTGCTCAAGTTGTGATAATTGGAGGAAAAAATTGAGCACTTGGTCTAAATGTCTCAAAAATTATTTTAGTCAACTATGAAAAGATCATAAGTGGTAGGGTATAGTGGGTCGAAACCCATATTAATAAAAAATATTCTCAAAATTCTCAATATAAAGATTTAGCAATTGAATTATTGTTGCCTAGTGAGGTAGTTTGTAAAATATGTGATGTTTGGAAGCACATTATGATTTCATACTTTTAAGAGGAATTCCGATTAAGCATGAATTTTATAAGTGGGATAGGATTAACCACAAGAATAGGGGTTGGTTGTTGAAACAAATACATTATTTGGGAAATGATTATGTGGCATGTTAGTTTGGATTTGAGGGGGTGACACAAGCGGTTCTTTAATTTGGAAATTGGATGATTTGTGGCTAATTTATTTATAAACTTGGTCATTTTCTTTCCATCCTAGCCTAAAGGCCCATCCAATGCAATTTTTTTACTATGCTTTTTACATCTCCTCTTTTACATCGATTTTAAGGAAATTATTGATACTGTTTGAAGAGTCATTTCATATAAAATAAACAAGAAATGTTTTTGAGCTTCAGGGTTCATCCACATGCTTGTATGAAAATCTTGATGATGAAATCCCACATATGATTAGGATTTTGGATCTAGGTTTTGAATGTGAATAAGAACCAGTATACTTGAATGTGTCAAACACCTATTTTGATAGTGAATGGTAGGGCATGTTACTCATGAATATCCGAAGTAAATAAATTATCTTAGGGTTACTAGGATTCCTAAGTAGAATATATTTTAGAGTAGATGTTTTAAACTCTAGCTCATATTCACCTAGGTACTTTATTTTTATAGTAGTTCAATCTAATTTTCCCCACCCACATGTATGGATTTTTTTTTATCTTATTTAGATATTATGGGGATATTTGGTACTTATTAGATTCCTAGGGAGTTACAGTCATTGATTACTTTTGGAGGGTTGAGATATTTTATCCCTATGGTAGTTACAGATCCATGGATCATATCCCACCTTGTTTGTATGGTAGATATTGATCCTTATCTCTTTGTTGATCCTAAGGATATGGTGAATCTTCCTTGCCTATTCAAGCAAGGCTTCTCCATTGTATTTCATACTTCATTCTAATATATGATATTGCAATTATTGTTTAGCTTTCATTATCTTGTTATTGTTATTTTTTGTCTCTTATTTTCTTTAATGTGGTGTATATTTAATGCCTTTATCCTTGAGGATTGTGTTTTGATGTTTGCATCTCATCATCATTCCTTTCATGGTATCAAAGCTTGAAGGACTATTGAAGACATGCATTGTTGAAGATCGTACAATCATATTGTATTGAAGATTTTCTAGTTGAAGATTGGAGGTTCTAAGTTCTAGAAGATAGAAGAAAAAAATTATATTCTATTTGTTTTTCAAAGAAATTCTATATTTTTTGGCCCTTCATTGTATCTTGGTTGACCCCTCCAACCATAGAGTTACTCATAAAGTTTCAATTTTTTCAAAGTTTTTTGGGGTTTTTTTCTTGCTGGTATAAATTTGCAAAATCATTGTCAATATAGTGCTTTGGATTATTATAGATTGCATATCACCATCGATCTATCCCATCAAACACCATCGATCCCTACGAATTACAAATATATATATTTTTCTACATACAAGTTTTTGCACATTGAAGCTAACTAAAAATGACCATTTGATCAAAAAACTTAATCAACATATAAATTGCTTAGAAATACTAATTTTCATTTAGTAAGAGTTTTTTTGGGTTGCAAAATGAATCTCTCTATTCTATTTACAAATGTGAAGCACTCTGATGATCTCCTTTAGGTCTCCTCAATGCAGGTGGGCTTCTGTATGCATGGGCCACTGGTAGTTTTGCTAGTGTGGTTATCTTGTACCTATTTTTAAGCCTATAAAATATGGTTAGTATGTTTGGGAGCCTGCCTTAGTCAGACCCCATGATAAAAAATATAATACGACATGAAAGATGCATGAAAAAGTACTAAAAATAGGAAGAGATGCTATAAAAACATAAAATGAATGATATATGCTAAATCTGCTGATGTAGGCCAACTGTATGGTCAATTCACAGGGTGACCTGCAAATTGGAACCCAAATTTGTAGGTCAAGGGGAAAATAGGTTTACAACAACTTTCTAGATGAGATCCTTCATTCGGATGGGCTCCCAAGGTGTTCTAATACTGTTTGCATGGTGTGGAATTGTTAGATGCATTTTTGGTATGATTTTTGCAAAGTGTTTGTAAGGTGATTAAAATGGGAGAGAGACATGAAATGAGGGAGGGAACCCTCTATTTATAGAAAAGGCTACGATTAGGGAGGGTGTTTAGATGAACCAAACCTTAGAGTCAATCCCTAGTGAGGTTAGGCTAGGGTTTTGGGGAGGTGTCAAGCCCACATGCTCTACGAGAATATCTCATCCTCACACATGTGTGAGGAAGAGTTAGGGTTAGCTAGGGCTAGCTAAGTCCTAGATTAGGTTGAGGTTTAGTTAAGGTTTCTAGAAATATTCTAACTCATGGTGCACACATGTGTGAGAGTGTGCTTAGGGCTAATTATGGCTTAGGACCCTAATTAAATCTACTTAGGTGATAAAGTGCAATTAAGTGAAAAGTGACTTTCAAATTAGAATCTTGATTAGTCTAATTAGAAATTTTAGTGGGGAATGGTCCCATGGGGTTCTAATTAGGTGTAGGAAAGGGCTTAGGTTGCCTTAGGGGGCTAGTAGATGGATTCCAAGTGGGTAGGAAGCATCTTGGGTGTATTTTACCTAGTTTTTGTAGGTTTAGGAGCCTACAAATGAATAAGGTAACCTACATATGACTAAAGCGGCTACGATGGCCTATGGTGGCCTACAAATACCTAGAAGCAAGCATGTGCAACTTTTGGATGTCTATATTTATCTCTTTTTGTACTAGGATGTGTGGAACACAGTTTAGTGCAAAAATATGATGTGAGAAGGTGGTGAAATGTGTGTGAACTGGAGGAGAAAAGAGGAAGAGAAGGGTGGACCCTAATCAAAGGTATGTAGTCACTCGAAGCATGACCATACAAAAATGATTGAAAGCCAAGAGAAGAAGGGAGAAGAAGAAGAAGGGAAGAATGGAATTTAATCAAAGGTATGTAGCCACTTGAAACGTGACCATACAACAATGATTAAAACCCAAAAGAAGGGAGAATAAGGGAAGAATGAAATTCAATCAAAGGTATGTAGCCACTCGAAGTGTGACCATACAACAATGATTGAAAGCCAATGGATAAGGGAGAAGAAGAAGAAGGGAAAAAATGGAATTCAATCAAAAGAAAGGTATGTAGCCACTCGAAGCATGACCATACAACAATGATTGAAAGCCAATGAAGAGGGGAGCCAAAGAAGAAGGGAAAGAATGGAATTCAATCAAAGATATGTAGCCGCTCGAAGCATGAGCATACAACTACAATTGAAAGCCAATGGAGAGGGGAGAAGAGAATAGGAATAATGGAATTCAATAAAAGGTATGTATCCGCTCATAGTGTGACCATACAATAATTATTGAAAGCCAATGGAGAGGGGAGAAGAGAAGAGGAAGAAGATGAAAAATTTGGGTGATAAATACAAATGGATAACTACAGATGCAACATGATGATTTTATGATTTTGTATGATATTTTACAATATCATACTGATTGCTTGTGAGGGAAACTTATGAATACTTTGTTTTTTTGTGACAAATGCAAGATGATCCAAATACGAATAGAACAAATGTCTATTCAATTTTTTATTTTTTTGATTGATTGATGAGTGCATAGTGACACATGTCAAGCCATTTGAGCTGAGTGGCATGGATGAATCAAGAATAATATTCAGTATGTGGTCAGGGGATATATATAGAATTAAAGCAAGACATCCAATATTGTGCATGGCTCTCGTGACTTAACAAATATCTAATTTGGGATGGGATTTTATCTTGAGATAATATTCACCAAAAGTTTTTGTAGATAGATGTGATATTCGTGATTAGATGTTTGATTTTTTGGTTACATGCAAAGAGGATTTGTATATGAATACCCCCTCAAATGAGGAATAAAAAATGAGATAAATGAAATGAGGTGATAGTGGTGATGAATCTATTGATAGAGGAAAGGGATGACAAAATGAAGGGAAAATCTGGTAGACATGAAGAAGGAAGGAAAAAATTGTTGGAGTGAAGAAGATGTGAATTTGGTGTATGGAGGTGTAATTTGCATGGTGACCTATGAATTGAAATTTAATTCTCATGGTGACCTATTAATTGGGGTTGAATTTGCATGGTGACTTGTGAATTGGAGTTTGAAGGCACATAAAGCCTTTTGGAGTGTGTGCGAAGTCATTTTGCACGACGTGTGAGTTAGAGAGCAAGGAGTGAGTGATGTTTAGCGATGCAAAGCACTTGTAGATTGGAGAAGTGGATGTGGAGATGGCAAGGGGATAGACCGGTGTTGGTGGCCAATGCAAGGATCCACTAGTAAGTACTCGTTACTTAAATTTGGTAAATTTTGATTTTTAGAAATACGTGAAATGATGTAGGAGATATTTTTACGTGTTTTTGTGAATGCATGTAAAATTTTGATGAAAATTTGAATAAAAAGTGTTAAAAAAGCCAAATGGGTATCTAAATGTGTGATTAGATATTAGGTTTGACCAAGTTTTGCACCAGTTTGACTGTATGGCAGGAATTATAGGTGATTGATTTGCTTTTGCTTGTTGGGGTAAACAGGGTACTGTTTGTAAAATGTGATCGAATTTTGTTTGCAAAAGTGAGAAATGGGTATTCAAAAATATGATTGTTTTTGTGTTGTGATTTTTTTGGCATGTTATGTGGATGTGTGCTATTTTGATGTAATTTTGTTGAATTTGACTACGATTTTTGTGGGTATTGGTGTACTATTTTTTAAAACCATTGAAACTTTCATTGTAAAAAGGGGAAATGGGTATCCAAAAATATATTTTTTTTTTGTGTGTCATTGTGTTTGGTGTGTTTTTGAATTTTTGTACCATGATTTGTATGTGGATGAACGTGAAGTTGGTTGTGGGGAGCCAAATATGTACTATTTTTCGAATCTATTTGGACTTTTACCATGAAATGGCAAAATGGGTATCCAAAAATTGGATTGTGTTTATGTTTTTTCTATGTTGCATGAATTGTGTATATTTTTATGTCTCGAAATACGTGATGAATGAAATGGATGATTTTGTTGAAGTTGAATGTGCTTGGTTGGATTTGTTTTTGCATGTTGTTGACATGTTTGTCATGGAAGAGGGGTGAATGGTTGCCCACAATGTATTTTATTTTTTTGTTTTATTTTTTTGGTATGTGATATACTGTAATGATGTTGTGTGTAATGAGTATGTAACTAAAATTATAATAACTAAAATGAATGGAATTTTAGTTTGTGTGTGGAACTAACATGAATTTTGTTGTGATGTTTATGGATAAAATAGGTGAATATGATTGAGCTAAGGTATTGATGAGTGTCATCAACTCTTCATCATTTAATCATTATGTGTCAATCTAGGGCGGTGTCCAAGGCTATATATGAAAGTAGGGGTTAATAGACTAATTTTTAGTTCATCTAGATCATGGCCTTATTCATGGAATAGTTAGTGTTTGGGGGTGTCAAGTGTCCCTTTTAATCTCCTAGAAACTAAAATTGAGTGCCTACTTATCCTTGCATAATTGAAATTGACACAGTTGCAAGAAAATAAAATTTGAACTTTTGCAAAATTGAAAATGACAAAATTTAATTTTAAAATAACAAAATTGAAATCACAGAATTAACTATAACAACAATGAAACTTTTCAGAATTGAAAGATCACAACTGCAGAAAATGAACCCTAATACAATGATGAAATTCAAAGGTTGGTAAGCAAATATTGCAAATCTGGAACAAACTGAATTAACAAGAAATTCTGGAAATGCAGACTGCAAATGCTAAATCTGAAATAGAAAATGTTGTGTTTTAAATTCTACCCTATATGATTTAACTATAATGCATTCATGTGCCACATGTTAGATGAAGTTTAATTCAATATTAACCATGCAAAAAGCTATCAGATTCCTGCTAATTTACTGCAGTAAGAAATGAGTAGAATTTTGGCAGAAATAATCCTTCCTCTGGGCCTGGAAGTGGCCCTTGCTTCTTGAACTAGAAGAAGGTGAAAATACTTGCTTTAAACTATCACAACTTCACACCAAACTCAGAATGCAAAATATGAATGATAAAACTGCACCTTTATTCAATTTGCAGTAACATAACAACAGTGTAGGGGAAAATCCTACAGAATATTGTTCTGCTACAATACAAGGCTACAACACTTAAAATTCTACTAATATCTATCATATAGCTCCTATATCTTCCTATATGCTCAAACAAATGAGAGCATTTTATTTATACAAGTAGGGTACAACATTGATAAGGTTTTGTGCTGCCATGTAGGAATATTACAATTGTTGCAAGATTATTTCCCAGAATGCAGGGATTTGGTTTATTATATCTTAACCATTCCATTTGTTGGGCTTCATCCGTTGAGGGACATGTGTTGGAAAAGATAGGGATATCCCTAAAATATTTGCAACCATTGTTTACCACCCTCTATTGCAATTAAAGGCATTTTTGACCCAAACTATTGCTTCTACGCTTATTCCAGAGCTACTCCAAAATATTAGGCAATAGAACAAAGTTTATATTAATTCATGCTCCAGAAGCACATGAGAATAGTTGTGACGGAAAAAATAGTTTCCATAAGTGCCTATAATATTGATTCCATATTTTGCATGAGTTGGAGTATACAAAATTCCAGGCCATGCTATATATGTACAGCTGGCTGAAATTTGTATGGAAAAGTTCCTGTTTTCTGCACAGTCAAACTATTGACAAATTTTTGACACTTTTGGTTATTTAAAATGGTTAAATGGTGGGGAAATCTTATGAAAGAAGCACAAAACCAAATAGATAGCAGAACATTAATATTACAACATTAACTTAATGCAAAATATACTAAATAATACAACTAAAACAGATTAGAAAACATAGATAAACAGTCAAAACAAGTCATATGCACTTTATCATTCCAATATGCAAACATCATCATATAATGCATAGTATCACTAAAATTAGTACAAAATAATATCATAAGTGGTTCCAAATGATTTAAAAAGTTATCAAAAGCAGTCTTTGTATGAGGCAATGTTCTACCTCATCATTTCCCCCCAGCTTATTATAATGCATGTCCTCATGCATTATGTTCTGCTACAACAACACAAAGATATATGTCAAGATAGCACTCAACACATTTCCATTGTCTACTTCCAACATTATAATATCCTTTGTGCTCTTTAATATCCCTGATCCACTCCTAGAATTGATCATTTGATTGAGGGTCATTATCAAAGAAATATGGAACAAGGGTGATGATTGTTGGATTCCTGTACTTGAGACCTATCCATTGCTCCTTTACCTCAAATATGGTCTGGATTATACATTCTACCATTATTCTAGACCACATCAGGTTATTTGGAGAGATGGGTTCTCTTTTTTGTAGTGATATAGGTAGCTCTCCCCATCTTCTTTTGTAGGCTGACAAAGCATCAGCAAATGATGCTGCACAAAAAGTTTGAAAACCATCTATGCATTTTTGCAAGTTTCCTAGATACATTTTTCTTACTCTGTCATCCCTCATTAGAGTATAGTGATCATTAGAGGAGGTCTTATGGTTCAGGTGAATAGGACTAATGAGAAAAACTATTTGTAATTCCATGGCTTTGTTGGTTTTCTTTTCCTACTCCCAATATATTTGATTCTGGAGTGTAGACTAAAAAGCCCTAAGCTAAAGATCACCAGTGAAGACATGGGGAAGGAAGACAACTTATGTTGGCAAAAATAAATTATGTAGGAATAACTCACATAGTAGATTCTAGTGTTTTGCAGAACTTTTCCAAAAAGCTTCTAGAAATTCATTAAGTGTTTCCAATTTGTGAGAGAGACTAGAAGTAACCCTCATTATTTGCCAATGGAGGTATATATCCTTTAACATTAAGCTATAGAATTTGGTTGGTCTTCGACACTGAACCATACATTCTGTAATCTGGCATACGTCTTGCAATTGTTCCTTCAATTTTTCAATTTTTGATTTTTTTTGTTCTAACTCTTTTGTTAAGGTCTGTAATGATGAGACCTTTCCTTCTAATTGATGACATTTTGCCATCCAATATGCCACATATTCATTATATTTTGAAAGTGTGATTGTGTCTGTTGATCTAACAATTTTTTGCATGTGAGAAATGATATTAACCTGGATGCCTATATCCACCTTTCCAATTGTAGGAGGTTCTGTTTGTGTTCCAATTTCTACCAATTCAATCTCAGGTGTATTCAAATTATCAAGGTCTTGAGGAGAATGTGGTATTACCTCTTCCTGTACTGCTATTGTTGTCTTTGTATGTGCTATTGGTTCACTCAGACACTATGTATCTTCAAAAACCTACACAAGTACTTCTGGATGTCCATCCCTTATTTGATCTTGAGCTTGTTGTACTTCTTGTGCTGTTTCTTCTTCTTATATTATAGCTCTGATAGGTGAGTTTATTTCAGGATTTCTAGCTAAGTTTAGTAATAGATTAGCTAATTCATCCCCTAAGTTGGACTGACGAGGCTACTGCTCCAAAAGTGTTAACCTAGCCTTTACAGTCTCTATCTCTTGCCATAACTTAGAGATGGTATCATCTTTCTCTTTCAGAGAAGCTTCACTCTTTTCAATCCATCCTATCTAAGTTTTTATGACACTCTTAGCTACATGCAACTAAGACTTTATGTCTATTTCTTCTTTCTCTTCAATGCTAAAACCATATTTCCCTTCTTTAGCTACCTCAGATTCTTTCTCAAAATTTGAATAATACACAAGTGGTGCAGACATTTCTACAATAGTGGTGTGTCCCTCTACTTCTTCTATTATGGTTACATCTTCTAAATTTGGTGAGTAATTAAGGGAAATTGTAGGCATATCCATATCTATTGCACTATCCATGCCCTTGGTACTTATATCTTCAACTTTCCCCATAGTTTCTTTCACCTGTAGGGTATCAACATGTGCAGTTCCTTCTTCCTTTTCCACATTACCTATGTTGGTGGATTTTTGAAGTCTTGAAGACCTTCTAAATCCTGAAGCTGATTGTTTTTGTTTCTTTTTAGATTGTGAAATAGGGCTTGTCAATCCTAGGGTAAGGTCTACTTCAGGTGTTCCATTATTCATCGCCCTTCCCTGCTTGAACTTCCAAATTGCTCAGTGGACTGAGTGGGAAAAATAGTTACATTTTAAAAAAATGTAACCTTCCTCCTATTTCATAAAAGATCAATCTTAGAATGTTTATCTCTTTGTTTCCTCATCCTGGAGGATGGAGGCCCCTGTGGTGAGGAGAGAATTTATGTTTTAGAGGATTTAGTTTCAATTTCATGTTTAGAACTTTCAATTTCTATTTCTACTTCAGATTCAGGTTCTTCAACCTCTACCTCTTCTTCATATCCAAGGATTTCAACTGCTTCTTCCTCAATAAACTCATTCCATGCAAAAAAAAAACCTATCAAAGCTTCTAGGGTTTCCCTTGAAGTGATACCTACATATAATCTTGATTAGGCCATGGTGTTTGGGAGACCCTTTTCTTGCTTGGTACTTTTTGTCCATATTTACCAGCTCCTGATATAAACACAGAGGAAGGTTTACCCTAAGCTTAGCGTTTGAGTTGCCATGGCGAATATGGATCAGAATTCTCATGTGATGTCCAAACAGGATAGGGAATTGCCCATCGTAGGTTAAAAGCCTAATGACCCATACTGCAACTTCATCCCAAGGAGGCTATAAATTTGTTCTTTTGACCCCCTTGCAAATATTATTACTCAATACAAACTCATTGGGCCTATCCTCATTTCCCATGAATTGGTTTACTAGTTCAATTAAAGTATTCTTGCCATATTTCCCAATTTGGACCCCATGTAGTGGCATTTCAGTAACTTGACTGAGAATTTTGGGGCTTACCTAGATTGTCATGCCGCTAATGTGGATTTTATTATTGAAAAAGGTGTGTGCAAACTCAGTGGACAATCCTAGAGTTTTATTCAAGAACAGTGATATGCAGCAGGTTTATTCCAGAGTAGTTTCACTCAAAATCATTTGAAGAGGCTCTCTTTTTTTATCTAAAACTTATCTTGATAACTTTTCTTGAACCAGACCTTATGTATACTTTATACTAACTAGGGATATCATACACTACATAATAAATATTTACAATATTAAAATAGAAAAGACACATACCTAAAGAAACCATTCTATCTACATTTTGTACAAATGCTATTTTCTACTGATTTTAAGATGACTCCTCACAGAGTGTAACAGGTGCAATCTGAAAAATAGTGAAACAAGGTGAGAATGAATGGAATGGTAAATAGTGAAACAATGGTGAGAATAGATGGAACGGTGAATAGGGAAATAGTGGTGAGAATGGATGGAATGGTGGTGGTTCCGTGAGGCAAACATGCTAGAAAAATTGATTTTCATGTAAGCCCAATTCAGATGCGCCTCAAAGAGGTTTTCACATTCTAAATTATTATTATTTTTTTATATATATTTTTTATTTTTATATATTTTGGTTCATGTCACTTTATTGAGTCCATATTGGAAGAAGTGGGTTTCTTCCAATACTGATACATCCAAGTTTCCTACTTGCTTGAGAAACTCATCCTTGTTTAACAATTTGTGATATATCCAAAGACGATGATCGTTAACCACCATATTCCTTCTTGAATCATCTATTGGTGAAATATGGACAACTCCATTTGCAAATACGTCCTCAACCTTATAAGGTTTGACCCATCGAGTCTACAACTTGCCAAGATAGTCTTCATATCGTGAGTCAAACAACAAAGTCCAATCGCCTTGTTGAAATTTCCATTGTTGGATATGACTATCATGCCACAACTTGCGTTGTGACTAGATCACCTCAGTCTAGTGCAATGAATCTCTCCTTAGATCATCCAATGCATTGAGCTGCTGAATTCGATCCGTTTATGCCTATGACAAATCAATACCAACTTCCAAAGTAGTTCAAAGAGTTAGTAATTCAAACTCAATAGACAAAAGAGGCTTTTTACCATAAAACAATTCATAGGGAGTAAATCCAGTAGTGGATTTCCAAGTGGTGTTATAAGCCCAAATTGCTTCAGGTAATTTCTCCATAAAATTCCTCGTATGGGCTGCTATAGTTTTGGTTAAGATCCTCTATAATTCCTCATTTGTCACTTCAACTTGGCCATTGGATTGCGGATGGTAAGGTGAGGATTTTTGGTGTTTGATTTGATACAGCTTTGTAAAGGCTTCAACAACTTTTGAGGTAAATTGAGGTCCCTGATCAGTGGTGATGGATTGTGAGGCCCCAAAATGTAGGAAAATCTATGAATACAGGAAATCATCAACTTTTTATTCTTGAGCATGCTTAAAAGCACAAGCTTCTACCCATTTGGTTACATAGTCAGTACATACCAAGATATGCACTTTCCCTTGGAAAGGAGGGTCAATGGGTCCTACAAAATCTAACCCCCACCTCTCAAATGGTTATGTTCCTACTTGAGGTTGTAATGGAATTTCATTAGTGAAGGTAGGTTTTCCCATCCTTTGGCATGCATCACAATGTATAACATATATTTTCACACTTTATGCAAAGATGGCAAGTAATAACCAGTAACCAAGATCTTTCGAATTGTACTCTTGAATGAATAGTGTCCTCTTGAAGGTTCATCATGACATGCCTGTAGGATATCATATACCTCATCCTTATGGATGCACCTACGCAAAACATGGTCAAGACTACATTTTAAAAGTAAACCTCCTATCCATTTAAAAGAACTGTGCTTGATTAACTATTTCCTTTGTTTAGGAGTAAAGTGAAGAGGAATTTTTCTTGTAGCCAAATAATTAGCTATATCTGCAAACCATGGAGACTACATAGAAATAACAAATAGTTTCTCATCAGGAAATGCATCTTCAACCAACTCTCCTGTATCTTCATTTGGAAATCTTGACATAAAATTTGCAAATACATTAGCTTTCCATGGTTTATTAACTATAGTGATATCAAATTCTTGCAATAGTATAAACCAACGAATAATTCTTGCACTAACCAGAGGTTTATTCATTAGGTATTTAATGGCAGCATGATCTATATGAATGAATACCTAATATCCTATGATATAGTGTCATAACTTATTAATAGCATATAATACAGCTAAGAATTCCTTCTCAGTAGTAGTGTAGTTCTTTTCAGCTCCTGTCAAGTTTTTACTGATGTAATAAATGACATAATGCTCCCCATTGTCAATTTACCCTAATGTAGCTCCAATAGCAGTATTGGAAACATTGGTTTGAATATGGAAGGGAAATTCCCAATTAGATCATCTCAATACAGGGAGAGTTAACTTTTATTTTAATTCCTCAAAAGACTTTTGACACTCAGTAGACCAAGAAAATTCAAAAAATTTCATTAGTAATGCAAACATTGGATTGGCTATGGTACTAAAATTGACAATAAATATACAATATAAACTAATGTGTCCCAAGAAACTCCTTACATCAGTTTGAGTTTTTGGAGGAGGAAGGTTTTTGATGACTTCCACATTTTTAGGATCAACCTTGATCCCATAAGAGAAGATATGATGACCAAGGAAAATCCCTTACTCCATCATTAAGAAGCATTTCTCAGGATTAAGAGACAAATGGTATGTTTCACAATGTATTAAAATTTTTTCAAGCTGTTCCAAAGTATATTCAAAACTATCCCCAAATACTGTGAAATCATCCATGTAAATCTCTACACTCTCATTTGTTAAATCAGAGAATATGGCCAAAAAAACTCTTTGAAATGTTGTTGGAGCATTACATAAACCAAAAAGTAGAACCCCATAAGCAAAGGTTCCCCAAGGACATGTGAAAGTAGTATTCTCTTGGTCTTCAGGTGCAACTTGTATCTGATTATAACCACTGAATCCATCAAGAAAACAAAAAAATTTATTGCCAGCAAGGGTGTCTAATACTGGGTTTATGAAAGGTAATGGGAAATGGTCCTTATGTGTTACTTTATTTAACTCTCTATAATACAAACACACTCTCATTTTCCCATTTTTATTTGGAATAATGACTAATGAAGAAACCCATCTATTGTCTGATATTGGATAGATGAATCCTACATCTAAAAGCTTTTCAATTTCTTCCTTGACAATATCTTTCAACGTAGGGTTCAAATGTCTTTGAGGTTGTCTCACAGGTTTAACATCTTTAGTGTATATTCTATGTGTACACACATCAGGGTGAATGTCAGTCATTTCCTTATAACTCCAAGCAAAAGCCTGAACATGTCTCTGCAAAACAACAAATAATTTGGCTTCTTGCTTTGTAGTCAACCAATTATTAATGTTAAAAAAAATTTCCTAGATGTATCTCAATCTGCTTAATCCCTGGCTAAACAGGGTTGCCAGCCTCATATTTATTGATTAAAGCATTTAAGGGACAATGATGTGGCTACAGAGTATGAAATACTCTTGATTTAGGTGTAAATGTGATACTTGATGGGATCATTTTCATAGGACATGTGAAAGAAGTCAAAAGATGATGATGCCATCCATGTGGTAATGTGAAGGAGCTTTCTTGTAGTGGAATAGATTTCAGATGTTCAGCAGTTTGTTCTTCATCTTTCCATAACAAACGATGGACAAGAATTTGATCATCCCTAAGGCCTTCTTCTTGCAATGTTTTTACCCAAATTGTTTCATGCTCAAAGTTTTTTCTTTCTAGTGAATTAAGTTCTTCAATATGTTCCTTTACTACAATGGTAGCCAAGGCGATAATAGTTTCCTGTTCTTCATCAGACTCAAGATACCAGATCTATCCAAAAAATTTGGCTAAAGGTTGGGCTGGTGGATACAAGGAAATATTTTTTAGGTCTACACCATTTGAAATAGTCATTTCACCTATCCTGTGGTCTATAAATATAGCTACAGTGGCAAGCCAAGGTCATCCTAGAATAATAGGATAGCCATTAACTGAGTTTCTAGGCTGCAATACTAATAAATCTATAGGATATTCCAAAGAAGACACTGCAATGGAAAAATCCTCCAGAATTCCTTCCGGTTTGGCCACTGACCTATCTGCCATTTCAAAAATTGTAGGAGTAGGAATAAGATTATTGAGCTACAATTTTTGCATGGTTTCCTTAGTCATCATGTTGATTGCAACTCCTAAATCAATAATCACATTTGGAATTTCAACTAAAACAACAATAATCGTAACTACAGGACTCCCTAGATCACCATATTTTGGGGGTACTAGTTTTCCAAAGAGCATGTCAACCAACTTACCTTCTACTTGCATAGTCTTAGGAAAGGCTTTCTTCTTCCTGCCAGGTTTCCTAATGCACAAATCCTAAATGGTTTTCTTAATCAGAGGTACATCCTTTATTACCTGTAACAAAGGGAGTGAGATAGACATTTCCCTCAATTTTGTGATTAATTCTGATTTAGAAGGAGTGATAGTATGGTCAAACCTTTCAGGATACGGAAGGTCTACTGAGGCAAGTTCAAATTTTCCTTGTAAACTTTCTATTTTTCCTTCTTTTTGCTCTGTTTGTGGTTTTTATGGACTTGAAAATTCTTGCTTTCCATCAATTTATTCAATAGTGGATGATGCAGGGTTAGGTAAAACCTTCCTTGAATGTAACTAGATGTTACTACATTCAAGGACATGGACTGTAGTAGTCTCTTCAGACTCAGCTTCATAAATAGGGGCTGCTTGTCTGTTGTTATTGGGGTTAGCCACATGTTGAGCTGGAAGTGGAGGTTGCTTAACTGGTTGTGATTGTTGTGGTGGTATTATTCCTTGAAAGTTATGATTAGGAGATGGCAATAGGTTTTGAGTCTATTCTTGATACATATATTGCCCTTGATATGATGGGTATTGTAGCCCTCATCTATGCCTAGATTGTTGATTTTGTATCCAAGGTGGATTAACAGGATTCCATGGTTTATTCCAACTAGAATGTGACCAGTATTGAGGGGTTGACCAAGATTGATTCCATGGTTGTGAAGGTGGTTCTAAATATCCCCAAGGCATATTTCAAGGATTTTATCCCCAACTTGTAGGAAAATGAGGGGCATTATGGTATTGTGAAAAGTTACCTCCTGGCCTCTGCCCAATAACATTAAGTTATTCAGTTTGGGTTTGCAAAACATTTTAAAGGTAAGGCAAGAGATGGCACTTATCAGTGTTATGCTATTTTGAACAAATGCCACAAATAGTTGAGATAAAGGTTCTATCCAAAGGACAATCATGTAGGGCATGCTTATTCTTGCATCTAGGACAATAGATAGCTAGGGGTGGTGAAGAATTGGATTTTGAATTCCTTTCCCCTAATGCAGTATTTAATTGAACAAGAATATCAGTTTTCATGTTAGTCATTTCCTTCATCAAATCTTATATATCAGTATTACCAAGATTCCTCTTCTTTCTTCTTTGCCTAGTGTGGGAATAATTTTTGCACAACTCTACAATATCATTAATCTTAAGATGGTTTATATCTCCTTTTCCCATTAAGTCCAATACTTCTCTAGAATCATCCTACAAACCTCTCAGAAATATAGTTTTTAATAAGTCAGTTTCCACAAGACCACATCTCTTTTGGATAAAGGCAAATCTATCAAGATAATCCTCTAATTTTTCATCCTCTTGTCTAATCCGAAATAACTGATCCTTCCTATTGCTCACTCTACAATACTCCTGATACTTATCCAAAAATACAGTTTAAGTGCGGATTGAATATGGTTCAAGGCTCATAAACCATCGTAAGGCTGCATATTTAAGTGTAGAGGGAAATAACTTCAATTTTTGGTTGTCATTGACATAGTCATAAGTCTAACACAGAACTTTGAATTCAAATAGAAATTGATCAGGATCTTAAAAAACAACTCCCCTAAAGATTGGTAATACTAAGGGTGAAAATATTTTCATAAGAGCATTCTGAGTAGGATTTAGATGAATAGGGTATTCAAAAGTTCTAACAAGAGGATTATCAACATCATGACCAAAAATATCCCTATCACGTTCTCCTTGTTATGCCATGGGTGCTTCTTCGGTTTTAATTTGTTTAACTAGTTCAGATGGATCAACCCTATGTGTATGTATAGAAGCAAGTGCCTCTAAGAGCTCTTCTTGCAAAGATCCTACAATTTTAGTTGATGAAGAATATGATTATCTTTTAAGTCTTTCAAGAAGTTCATACACAGACATATCTTCACCTTCTGATAAACCTTCCTTTTTCGTCTCTTGGCCTATGTATTCATGCCTATTTACTAAATGAATTAAACCTCAAGTTTCCAAAAAATATTTCCTAAAATAGGACAGTTTTTGGACTGCTGGACCTCTCCTAACAACACCTAAGTATCCCCAACAATGACACCAAAAATGATGCGTGTTGTCAACTCTTCATCATTTAATCATTATGTGTCAATCTAGGGCGATGTCCAAGGCTATATACGAAAGTAGGGGTTAATAGACTAATTTTTAGTTCATCTATATCATGGCCTTATTCATGGAACATTTAGTGTTTGGGGGTGTTAGGTGTCCCTTTTAATCTCCTAGAAACTAAAACTAAGTGCCTACTTATCCTTGCATAATTGAAATTCATACAGTTGTAGGAAAAGCAAATCTGAACTTTTGCAAAATTGAAAATGATAGAATTTAATTTTAAAATAACAAAATTGAAATCACAAAATTAACTATAACAACAATGAAACTTTTCAGAATTGAAACATCACACCTACAGAAAATAAACCCTAATACAATGATGAAATTTAAAGGTTGGTAAGTAAATGTTGCAAATCTGGAATAAACTGAATTAACAAGAAATTTTGGAAATGCAGAATGCAAATGCTAAATCTGAAACAAAAAATATTGTGTTTTAAATTCTACCCTAGATGATTTAACTATAATACATACATGTGCCACATGTTAGATTAAGTTTAATTCAATATTAACCATGTAAAAAGCTGTCAGATTCCTGTTGATTTGCTACAGTAAGAAATGAGCAAAATTTTGGCAGAAGTAATCCTTCCTCTGGTCCTGTAAGTGGCCCTTGCTTATTGAACCAAAGGAAGGTGAAAATAATTGCTTTAAAATATCACAACTTCACACCAAACTCATAATGCAAAACATGAATGATAAAACTACACCTTTATTCAATTTGTAGTAACATAATAGTAGTGTAGGGGAAAATTCTCTAGAATACTATTTTGCTACAATACAAGGCTACAACACTTAAACTTATACTAATATCTATCCTCTAGCTCATATATCCTCCTATATGCTCAACCAAATGGGAGCATTTTATTTATACAAGTAGGGTACAACATTGATAAGGTTTTGTGCTGCCATGTAAGAATGTTACAACTATTACAGGACTGTTTCCTAGAATGCAAGGATTAGGTCTATTATCTCTTATCCATTCCATATTTTGGGCTTCATCCATTGAGGGACAGGTGTTGGAAAATATAGGAATATCCCTAAAATATCTACAACCATAGTTTACCACCCTTTATTGCAATTAAAGGTGCTTTTGACCCAAACTATTATTTTGTGCTTATTTCAGAGCTGCTCCATAATATCAGGCAACAAAATAGAGTTTATATTAATTCATGCTCCAAAAGCACATGAGAACAGTCGTGATGGTGGAAATAGTCTCCATAAGTGCACAGAAGACTGATTCCATCTTTTGCATGATCTAGAGTGGATAAATTCCAAGCCATGCTGTATATGTACAACTGGCTGGAATTTGTATCAAAAAGTTTTTGTTTTCTGCACAATCAAATTGTTGAGAACGTTTTAGAACATTTTGGTTATTTAAAATGGTTAAACGATGGGGAAAGCTTATGAAATAAGCACAAAACCAAATAGATAGCAACAACTTAATATTATAATATTAACTTAATGCAAAATATAATAAATAATACAACTAAAACAGATTAGAAAACATAGATAAACAGTCAAAACTTGTCATATGCACTTTATCATTCCAATATGCAAACATCATCATATAATGCAAAGTATCACTAAAATTAGTACAAAATCATATCATAAGTGGTTCCAAATAGTTTAAAAATTTATCAAAAGTAGTCTTTGTATGAGGCAATGTTCTACCCCATTAGGCATCATGTATGGATGATGAAAACTGATATGGATGAGGCTTTAAAGAATAATACGAATTAGGAGTGGTTGGATGCAGTGTGGTTGAGGGGATTTTGGGGGTGTGTAAGCATTCATGCCAGTAGAGTGTATATATCATCCCTGTATGAGAGGTGGGACCCATATAGGAATACCTTTCACTTTTCGATGGGTGAGATGACTATCACCCTAGAGGATGTGTATAGGATTTACAAGTTACCTATTGAGGGTGTTCCAGTGAGGGCATTAGTGGATGATAGGTAGGAGGAGGTATTAGAGTATGTATTTGGTGCACGATGGAGGGAAGTGGATGTAAAAAGATATATTATGAGTATATTTGGTATTAGAGGATGTTGTCTAATAAATAGTCTATAGTGATGCTCATGATTTTGATGTATGCACTACCAGATACTTTCGAGGTGCTGTTTACCTAGAATATGCTTGATGTGGTGTACAACATGGTAGAGCACAATGTTGTGTTTGCATGGACACCTGCATTGTTAGTGCAAGTCTATAGGAAGTTACATGACATGGTACACGTGAGGTAGATAAGATTGAGTTGGACTTCTTTGCTACATGTGTGGATATGGAAGCATATAGTGATAGAGCAATCAATTTTGTTGCCCTATGATGCTCATGTGGAGGGAAAGACTCACTTTCCATATGCATTGAGGTGGTAAATAGATAATGATAATGTGATGAAGAGGCCACATGAGGGTGATCATTTTTTTTGGAGGGTGAAGTTTGGATAATTGGAGCCTAAGGATATCTAGTGGAGGTCTTTGAGAGGTGAGGTGGTATGGGAGAAGGATGAGGAGTAGTTAGGTGATATTCAACAAGGGTGATGGGTAGTGGGGCGATATAACCACCATATGAAGTTCTTCAAATTCAATAGGGTGATGCGATATTTTGGGTTGTGATAGAATATTCCATAGGTGCCTGTCATGATTTATAGGTGATGGGGTGATAAAGGGGGTTACCTTGTAGTACTTCCATGGACTGGTGAGAGGGATCCACCGATGATTATTTTGAATGTAGATGATGTAGGCATGACACCAGAGTATGATACTTGGTGAGCGACTCAAATTTGGAAGGTGAGTACTGGAGTGATTTCTCGATGGGTGCAGCCAGGTAGTGGGGTGCTTATGGTAGAGGGGTGGGCATTGAGAGGCACTAGGTCTAGGCCATAGGGAGGAGTGAGAGATGAGACAGAGGTGTCTCTTCATCGATTGAGGTGATGAATAGGCGGTGCATCTAGTGCACCTATGGAGAGTATGGTGGAGGTACCGATGAGTGATAGGGTATAGCTTATGGAGGAGACACTGATCGTAGAGGAGGCGAGTGAGGATGTTGGGGTTGGCATGGGTGTTGATGATATGATTGATATAAGAGATTTAGGTGACATGGGAGATACAAGAGATATACATTGTGAAAAAAAGAGAGGAGGGATGTTTATGAGGAGCTATTGATGTTGTAGGAGAGGATACAATAGCTAGAGGGGTATCTTCGAGAGAGTGAGAGAGGTTGGACAACTAACTTGGGGACATGGAGAGGAGAGTGTCATTATTGGGAGGAGAGATTGATAGCTATGGAGACAATGAGTGAAACTGAGTAGAGAGATTTGACAGAGAGGTTGAGGGCATCAAAGGAGGTACGTGCCATAGAGTGAAAGACATTGGAGTTATAGTGTGTAAAGTTGCATGGGTGGATCGAAGTGGTGGAAACAAGGCATACAAATTTGGTAGAGAGTATGCACTACCTAACCTTAGAGGCTATGGAGGTAAGGAAGATATTGAAGGTAGAGGTGCATAAGATGCAACATGTGATGATGACCAGGGATGTTGAGTGAAAGGCTCATTTGGTAGAGATAGTTAAGCTGCATTCCAATATAGAGCAACAACATCAGGCACAGGATGAGGCTGAGTGAGCGAGAGCCATGGAGTAGGTTCTTGTTGATATGGCTAATTTGAGAGTAGATATAGAGCAGTTGCAAAAGGATGGTGAGGATGTTGTTGAGTTGATGAGGGAGGAGGCAGTGATACAACATGAGTGTGAGATTATCTTGACTATGCATGGGATCCCACTTCCAAATTATGGTAGGTTGCGATCGATATCGAGGTCACGATCGTGAGCATATATGCATCCTCAATAGAGTCACCAGAGTATGACAACGATAGTATAAAGGGGTATGGGGATATATGCACCAAAAATATCATAGATAGAAAGTGCTATCATAGGATTTGATAGGGTGGTGGTGCATGTGGTTGCCAAGACATCATGGGTAGTTGCTGAGTCAAGTGGGGCACCAAAAATGCATAGAGTAGAGCAAGTAAGGACAACTCATGAGAGGAGTGGGGAGACTCCTGGTGATCAATAGGGATGAGGTTGATTTGTGATGGTGTGTTATTGTTTTTGTAGCCTCCAGGCATGTGTGATGATGGGTGGTGGACTTGTTTCCATTTTGTAACTTGATGGTATTTTTGGTCATTATATATAGATACCTATTTTGTTGTGGCTCTTATATATATGTGTTGTGATTTTATTTGAATGTGTATGTGATTTCTTGTGTTTGGATAATGTAAAATATCGATAAGTAAATGTACGATAGATGAATATGTGCATGTGGTGGCATGTAGGAGAATGATGTTACTATGGTATAGATACAATGTAGAGTGATGCGACATGAATGATTGTAGAGTAGGTTCAATGATGTATGATGTAAGATAAATGTGATGATGCATAATGTAATGTAGATAGATGCAATGATGCATGATGTGATGTAGATAGATGCATGTAAGATAGATGCAATGATGCATGTATGTGGAAGCTAAAATATGTAGAGGAAGCAATTGTATCATAGCACAACCTATGGTAATGTGATCTATTCCGTAATATTAGGGATGTAGGATAGTATAGGGTGTATGCAATAATGTTGACAATAATAGTTGTAGCAATCAAATATCATGAAAAATTGAATGAGATTTGTCAACAACTCATAACTAACTTGGTTAGGTTAAAATATATCAAGGACCAGTGTGTACAAATAAGTGATGTTCATTTATCCATTTTGAGGGAGGTAGGACTAACCCATTGTAAACATAGCCAAAGTAGCTAGCTCATCCACAAGTGCATAGTGATTTGTACAAAATAAGATCACTAATGTGATAAATGTATCACCACTTGTAAGGCTATTCCATTGGAATGAAATATCTTAGGGCCTATAGCTAGCGATGGAAATTATCCCATGATGTTATGTTAAACCTAAGAACTAAAGGTGATGAAGCATAATACTTGTATTTCTTGGAGGCTTTTCCTTTTGCTTTCTACCCCTTGTTTATTATCTTTTAATGGTGCTATTTTTTTTTGTATGGGCATTTGCTTTTGTTTTCTACCCATTTTTCTAATGTTTGTTTATGCTTATCCTTTTGTTTATTCCTAGGTTGTATGTTTACCGTGCAAATGGGAAACCATTCGCTATATGGTGATATCTATGTAAGATGTTGTCTTCCCTAGAATCAAAATTTGTTTAAAATATGATTTTTGTGAGTGGTCCTTGAAAGAAGTTAAACCAACCAAAGGAAACTATAAGGAGTGTAATAACCTGTCAACTAGAGGTGACATTTGATTGACTCAACTAGTGAACGGTCAAGAAATTACAAGATATTGTCTACTCTATAATCTTGAGAAAGGGAGTGGACATCCAAGTGGCAATGTTAACAAGTGCGTATGTTATTCTTGCTAAGGGCGCATTTATAAAGATGGAATATACAAACATGAATGAAACCATAGAAGAAATATGGATATATGCAATGAATGTAGTGTGAAATATAGTATGAAATAACAATATCTACAAGAGGAAATATGTGAGATGTAACCAGGTGAAATAAAAAAAACATATCTAAAGATGGATGTATGGGCTGAGGATGATGAGAATAGAGAGTCATGATAATGACTGCCCTAGCATACAAAGATATGTAGCAAAATAGGAGAAACACATATAACTGATAGAATACATGTGAGAATTATGAATGAGGAAAGTCAAGTGTGAGAATATATGTAGAGAAAAATGAAGGTGAAGAAGTGCAACAAAGAAGGGGGAGTGGATATGGAATGGAATAAAACATGAGGAAAAAACAAACTAATACTATGTGAAGTGACAAGACTCGGGGTACGGGTGATTGGGTGAAGTTATGAGGCGACTAGGATTTTCGTAGTTAGTGTAATTGGATAATTTTTGAAAGGAACAAGGTGCAGAGGTGAATGAATCATGTTATTGGGTGGATCAAGGTACTAGCCAACATGGAGGGCTTTGGAATCGAATAGGCTAGGGAGCTTGAAGAACACAAGCTTATACTAAGAGTGGGGTGAACAGTATAAGACCACTTTTTACTTTTCTTTCCCAAATAATATTATGCAATATATCAATGGAAATATCAAAAATAGTAATCAAAGTAATGCACAAATCATCACACACAATACAGACACCATTTTAACATGGTTCACCCAATGTGGTCTACTCCACGAAGAAAATATTTCACAAAATTTTTATCAATAAATATCTTGGGAATCCTTTCCCTATTAAAATATTTATAGACCTCTATCTAAAGGAGACACCAATCCCATAATACATTTAATGGATCTCTATCCATTGGAGACACCAATCCCATCAGTTGGTTCATGGATATCTATCCATAGAAGAACTCCTTCTCCTCTGCTCTGTCTGGTGATCCTCTAGAAGACCACTACCTCCACTACACTGGCTTGTGGATCTCTATCCACAAAAGACTTTGTCCTCACTTAGAAGATATCTATCCTCACTACCCTAGATAATGGATATCTATCCATCGAATACTACTATCCTCTACTCTTTCACCTAAAGCTTACTATCATCTCTATCTCAAATCTGCACTGAACACAGTCCTTCGGTCTAGCACAAATCTGCTCAATATCTATCTTTGATCTACTAAACATAGTCCTTCAATATAGCACAAATCTGCTCAATATCTAACTCTAATATACACTAAACATAGTCCTTTGATCTAGCACAAACATGATCAATAATTGTCTCTGGTATGGCACAAACCTATCCTCAAATTTGCACCAAACTCTATCCTCAAGCCTTAACACAAAGCTTGACTCAATCACAAATCAACTCTGCTATAATTGGTCCAAACCTTAACTCAAAGTTTGAACAAATCAATAATTAAACTCTACTATCAAGTCTTCTCTAAGACTTACCTCAAATATGTCCACAAATCCTCTCTAGAACTTGTTCAAACTGCTCTCAAGTCTTCCTTAAGACTTACGTCAAATCTGCTCAACAAGTCCTCACTAGAACTTGTCCAATATGCTCAAAAAGTCTTCACCAAGACTTACCTCAAATATGCTCAACAAGTCTTCACTAGAACTTGTCCAATATGATTGTAAGCTTCCATAAAAGCTCACACAAATCTGTCCTTAATTCCACTCTAGGACTTACTCAAATCAGCTCACAAGCTTTCACAAAATCTTATTCAATCTATCACAAAAAAATTCTTCAATCACACAAACAAGCTTCACACAGATTCTTGTTTAATCTCATAGAAACATATAGAGAATGGTTAGAGACTCAATATGCTTCACACTCACAACAATGCTCAATAACTTACAATATCTTTTGTTTTACCATAGAAACATATATAGAATGGTTAGAGACTTAATATGCTTCACACTCACAACAATGCTCAATCACTTTGATTCTCTCTCTCTCTCTCTCTCTTGTTTTTACCATAGAAACATATAGAGAATTTTTAGAGACTCAATATGTTTCACTCACAACAATGCTTAATCACTTTCAATATTTCATTCAACTCAATCTAGAAATAAAGAACAATTTGTTTCACAGAACTTAAACTATCACTCCAACACTTCCAATCAACTAAGCTCAATCAAATCCACTCAACCAATCACTCAATGAATTCTTATTCAAAAATGCTTATCAAAAAAACCTCACATAACAATGATATTCATGATATTTCAAAAACCCTAATCATGCACATGAAGGCTCACTCAATATTTCAATAATGCTTATCAAACAAGGTTTCTAGCATCAACCAAAAAAAACTTCATCAATCAATATTGAATATCTCAAAACCAAACATAATAATGCTTATCAAAAAATCCTTTTCACTCTAAATTAGCATTCACAACATCCAATCCAATAATATCTTACTCACAAGGAAGATGTACCCATACCTTTTATTTTGATGGAGATATGTATTCAAACCCTTTAATTCATTCTGCCCATGAAAAAAATATCTTCGATGAATTCAAACATGTGATCTTGCACTCCCAACATCCTAGCTCAAATCTAGGCCACCAAGTGGGTTGTGTGCCCACATGAAACTAATGGTGCATGCTCCCCTAAAATATTACCTCATGAAAAATGTTGAGCAAATCAAACAAAAGCCTCTTCCTCAAGCAAAATGTCAATCGCGTGGATCGAACCCATGATCTCCTCCTTGCAAGCCTTAGCACTTTGCCAACTATCGCCTGTGCTACTACTGTCGATGGAATATCAAATCACTTTGTTGCATTTATTATCTTGTTTCCCTCCAATCTTTTCAAAATGCGAATATTGCTTCTTCCTAGGATGCAGCGCTCAATTTTCTCCTCTTTCTTGCATTCGAAGGTGTAAGTTCAACTTTAGGAAATGGAATTTATTTCCTATATATATGCACATTATTTTTGACTTCTCACGTTGGCCCATTTCAAATTTAAAAATTCAAATTTAGTTTTTAAATATTAAATTTAAAAACCTTTGCCTCCATTATTAATTTAAATTAAAATTTTAATTTAAATTAAACCTTTTGAAAATTGCTCATGGGTCTTTTCAATTTGAACTTCGTTTTTCTTTGCCTTGATATTTGGCTTGTAATATTATAATAATATAATATCATTATTTAATTTAAGCTTGCTTCTACTTCCTCGGGTCTTCATACTTTGGGCTCTTTTTAGGCATATAATATTAAAAATAAATATTATATCCTATTTCTTTTTGAGACCTTCTTGCTTTTGGAAAAACTAGTTGATGTCCTTAATGATGGTGAAATTAAACCAATATTCTTTTGACATCAATGACAACAAAACTACTCAAAATTTCCAACAATATCCCCCTTTTTCATTTATGGCAAACCCTTTATTTTTACCATTCCTTTTTCTTTTTCAAAAGCTACTTTCCTTGAGAAGCTGCTCCCCCTGACTGAATGCTCTCCTCCTAACTCAAATCTCCCCCCCTTTGTCATTAATGGAAAAGGGCCACCTTTGGGGCTTGGGGCTAAGAATGAGACTCTTAGCTTAGGACCTCCCCCACATCCTCTTGAGGTGGTTAATTCTAGGGTAGGAGTATCTATACTCCTAGCATACACTGATATTTACCTTTGTCTACCTTCTTCCTCAACTTATCCTTTTGATTCATCTAACTATTCATGTTCTTGCTTGTCTCTGGAAGTTCTACTCTACACCACTTAGCTATGTTCCCAACATTATTGCACTTATAGCACAAAATGTTATGATTCCTTGAAGATTCAAATATCTTAGGGTTTCTCCTGGTGATGCCATATCCACTCCTATTATGAACCCTACAATTCATCGCCTTGTGACCAAACTGATTACAAGAGTAGCAATACCCTTGAAAAAGTTGCATGTTTATGAAATTTCTATATTCTTGTCTTTCATGTGTCCTGCACTGTGTAGCTTCGTGCCCAAACCTATGACATGAAAAACATCGTCCATTGAAATTACCTTGCCTTGACCCTATTGGTCTCTTAGTATATTTTACCCTATGTTGGTTCCTGTTCCATATGTTCCTCTTTTGTGCATTATTCATTTTCTTATTGAACTTCCTATTATCCAAATCATCCTCAGAAGTCTCACTTTCTCTTGCACTCTCTTCTTCTAAAGCTTCTTCTTCTTCGAAGCTTGAGATTGACTCCTCTTCTTGTTTTCTTTGTACTTGTTCAAAACCAAGTCTTGTTTTGTTGATGAAGATTTTTGTACCTTGATAATCTTATCCAAGTTCTTTGAGCTTCTCCCAAACCTGTGTAACTTGTCCTTAGATTCTTTTGCTTCCTTCCTTAGTGAAGCTACTTCATGCTCTAACATTTCACATTCTAAAACCTTTGATTCTAACTTCTCTTTGAATCTTCTTATATTAGCTATTGAGTTGGTTAGATCATCTATAAGATTTTCTTTCTCTTCATAACATTCTTGAAATTTAAGCTTGAGTTTTGAATTCTGCTTTCTTACCTCTCTTAATGCATGAAGGGCACAAATAAGCTTACCCTCAATATCAAATTCTCATTTCTATGATTCTTCCTCTATTTGTTTGCCTTTGGGATCATATTCATTCCTTTATAATTTATTTCCACTAGAAGTACTTCCTTCTTCTTCTATTGCCATAAGAAGATTTTATTCTAGTGGACCTTCACTAGCATCTTCATATTCATCTTAACTGAAACATAATCCATTCCTTATACAATTATCTTCAAGATGACCAAAGTTACCACATCTAAAACATTTGAGAATCATTGGACCTTTATTTCTAACATTTTTTTTCTAATGTCATAAATAGGGTTTTTTCTTCTTCATTACTTGAAGAGCTTCCATAACTATCACTTGAACTCTTACTTGCATTGTCTACATAAAAACTCTTCTTATGCCTTTGGAAAAAATTATTTCCTTGTGTACCTTGTCCATACCTATTTTTATTTTGGTACTTGTGCTTTCCTGCTTCCCTGTTCTTATGATCCTATTTTTCTTCATCATTGCTATTTCCAGCCTCTAGACAATCAGATGCATAATGACCATATTTTCCACAATTGAAATATCTAACTAATTTTGTACCTTTATACTTTATTGATTCCTTTTTCCTTCTACCATAACTTGCTTATTCATCACTGGATAACTCATTGCTCAAATATGAATTTTTACCCTTTGTATTCTTAGTAGCTTTGAAGGATGCTTCTTTCTGGGGAATAGGTTCCTCTTTTATTCTTATCTCAAATGCTGTGAGAATGCCATGTAAATCATCCCTTATCAAAATTTCAATATATTTTGACTCTTCTATAGCTGAAATATTTTCACTAAACCTTTTTAGAAGTGACGTTAAAATCTTATCACAAACATTTGTTTCATCAACTTTAAGTCCAAGTCCTTGCATAGAGTTAACAACCTCATCCACATGAAGTAGATATGCAACAATGTTTTCTTTATCCTTCATCTTTAGGTCTTCAAAATTTCTCTTGAATTTTTGCAACTTTACCCTTTTGACCTTTTTGTCTCCCTTATATATACCTTTCAAATTATCCCAAATTGCCTTTGTTTATGTGCAATGCATAACCCTTATAAACTCTATTTTATGCAAATCTCTCAAAATTTCATTCATTACCTTTGAATTGTGATGATGTATAAGCTTACCATATTTATCTATAGGTGGAGTTGTTGGTGGTGTGTATCCATTCTCAACTGCTTCCCATATTTCATTTCCAAGTGCCATTAGATGAAACTTCATCCTTGTACTCCAAAGTGCATAATTATTCCCATCGAACAATGGTGCTAAATTCCCTAACGATCCATTCTAATAATCCATCTATGTTCTTGTAAGATTTTCCTTCAAGCTGTTAAACTATTTTGAAGGAACCTACTTTGATACCAATTGAAGAACACAAGCTTATACTGAGATGGGGGTGAACAGTATAAGAACACTTTTTACTTTTCTTTCCCAAACAATGTTATGTAATATGTCAAAAGAAATATCAATAGTAGTAATCAAATCAATGTACAAATCATCACACACAATAGTGACACCAATTTAATGTGGTTCACCTAATGTGGGCTACTCCACAAAGAAAATATTTCACTAAAATTTTCTCAACAAATATCTTTGGAATCCTTTCCCTATTACAATGTTTATGGACCTCTATCCAAAGGAGACACCAATACCCTAATAAATTTTGTGGATCTCTATCCATAGGAGACACCAATACCCTTAGCTGGTTCATGGATCTCTATCCATAGAAGAAATCCTTCTCCTCTACTCTAGTTGGTGATCCTCTAGAATACTACTACCTCCACTGCACTGGCTTGTAGATCTCTATCCACAGTAGACTTTGTCCTCACTCAAAATATCTTTGTCCTCACTATCCTAGCTAATGGATCTCTATCTACTGGAGACTATTATCCTCTGCTCTATCACCTCCAAAGATTTCTCTTAGCTCTATCTCAAATCTATACTAAATACAGTCCTTCAGTCTAGCACAAATCTTCTTAATCTCTATCTCTGATCTACACTAAACACAGTCCTTCGATCTAGCACAAATATGCTCAATCTCTATCTCTGATCTACACTAAACATAGTCCTTTGTTCTAGAAAAAATCTGCTCAATCTCTATCTTTGGTCTAGCATAAATCTGTCCTCAAATCTACACCAAACTCTATCCTCAAATCTATCCTCAAGCCTTTACACAAAGCTTGACTCAATCACAAATTAACTCTACTAGATCTACTCCAGAATTTAACTCAAGGTTTGAAAAAATCAATAAATCAACTATGATCTCAAGTATCTCTAAGACTTGCCTCAAATTTGTCCACAAGTCCTCTCTAGAACTTGCTCAAATTGCTCTCAAGTCTTCACTAAGACTTACCTCAAATTTTCTTAGCAAGTCCTCACTAGAACTTGTCCAATCTACTCAACAAGTCTTCACCAAGACTTATCTCAAATATGCTCAACAAGTCCTCACTAGAACTTGTCCAATATGATTGTAAGCTTCCACAAAAGCTCACACAAATCTATCCTTAAGTCCACTCTAGGACTTACTCAAATCATCTCACAAGATTTCACAAAAGCTTATTCAATCTATCACAGAAAACTTCTTCAATCACATAAACAAGATTCACACAAATTCTTGTTTAATCTCATAGAAACATATAGAGAATGGTTAGAGACTCAATATGCTTCACACTCACAACAATGCTCAATAACTTACAATCTCTCTTGTTTTACCATAGAAACATATAGAGAATGGTTAGAGACTCAATATGCTTCACACTCACAACAATGCTCAATAAATTTCAATCTCTCTCTTGTTTTTACCACATAAACATATAGAGAATTGTTAGACTCAATATGTTTCACTCACAATAATGCTTAATCACTTTCAATATTTCCTTCAAATCAATCCAAAAATAAAGAAAAATTTGTTTCACAGAACTTGAACTATCACTCCAACACTTCCAATCAATTAAGCTCAATCAACTCCACTCAACCAATCACTCAATAAAATCTTATTCAACAATTCTTATCAAAAAAACCTCATAGAACAATGATACTCATGATATTTCACAAACCCTAATCATGCACATGAAGGCTCACTCAATATTTCCAACAATGCTTATCAAACAAGGTTTCTAGCATCAACCTTCATTCTAGAAAAACCTTCATCAATCAATATTGAATATCTCAAAACCAAACTCAACAATGCTTATAAAACAATTATTTTCACTCCAAATTAGCATTCACAACATCCAATCCAACAATATTTTACTCACAAGGAAGATATACCCATATTTTTTATTTTTTATGGAGATATATCTTCAAAACCTTTAATTAATTTTGCCCACTAAAAAACTATCTTCGACGAATTCGAACATGTGACCTTGCACTCCCAACACCCTAGCTCAAAGCTAGGCCACCAAGTGGGCTACGTGCCCACATGAAACTAATGATGCATGCTCCCCTAAAATACTACCTCATGAAAAATGCTAAGCGAATCAAATGAAAGCCTCTTCCTCAAACAAAAATTCATTCACGTGGATCGAACCCATGATCTCCTCCTTTCAAGCCTTAACACTTTACCAACTACTACCTACGCTACCACCGTCGATGGAATGTCAAATCACTTCACTGCCTTTATTACCTCGTTTCCCTCCAATCTCTTCAAAATGCGAATCTTGCTTCTTCCTAGGATGCAACGCTCGATTTTCTCCTCTTTCTTGCATTTAGAGGTGTAAGTTCAACTTTAGGAAATGGAATTTATTTCCTATATATGCACATTATTTTTTACTTCTCATGTCGGCCCATTTTGAATTTAAAAATTCAAATTTAGTTTTTAAATATTAAATTTAAAAACCTTTGCCTCCATTATTAATTTAAATTAAAATTTTAATCAAGGATTAAAATATTTTAATTTAAATTAAACCTTTTGTAAATTGCTCATGGGTCTTTTCAATTTGAACTTCATTTTTCTTTGTCTTGATATTTGGCCCGCAATATTATAATAATATAATATTATTATTTAATTTAAACTTGCTTCTCCTTCCTTGGGTCTTCATCCTTTGGGCCCTTTTTAGGCATATAATATTAAAAATAAATATTATATCCTATTGCTTTCCAAGACCTTCTTTCTTTTGGAAAAACTACTTGATGTCCTTAATGATGAGGAAACTAAACCAATATTCTTTTAACATCAATGACAACAAAACTACTCAAAATTTCCAATAGAGCTTGTTCAAGATGTGAAAAAGGGTCATTGAAAAGCATGCCATGAACAATGGTCTCAAATTTATGGCACGCATTGATGTCATGCCCTAGTTGTTGATGATGGACACAAAATTAGTTTTCTTTGTAATATTGTGGCTTAGGGTGTAATGGGTCGATAGGGTGGATCTCGGGTAGTACAAGGAGGCCCTGGTGGAGTAACTGGTGGAAGGTTTTGGACACAGGTACTGCTCAGACCAACATAGGATAGATATATGGGTTGGGTGGTGATGAACATGAAGGAGGTGGAGTAGGAATGAGTGGTTGGGTTGGGATGTGGGAGTTGGGTGTAGGTCAAATTTGAGAGTAAAGGGTAGGGATGGAAGAAGGTGATGTGGGTTAAGACATGAGAAAATGACGCAGAGGGAAGTGGTAGCAAAAATGGCTTAAGTGCAACTCAAGGTTGTCAAAGTGAGCAAGGATATTTTGGATGTCAATAGTGACAGGTGAGGTAATCGGGGTAAATGGAGATCATGATTTAGGCAGGTAAATGGAATTTATGTATGGGTGTGAAGAAGGGAGTGAATAAGAGGAAGAAGGGGGAGAGTGGAACTGCTGCACTGGTGGTGTGGCAGATTGAAGTGAGAGGTCACAAAGTGGATATGGTGGTGTCTAAATTATGGGTGATGTGGTAGATAGCTATGGATAATGATGTGGATGAAGTGGAAGAGTACGCACAGTAGTGACCTTCGTAGCATGATGGTGCAAATATATATTAAAAAGGGACACCCCGCTCGGTAGGGGTGAGGGTAGTCCTGAGGAATGTGCACGAAGGTGCATGGTGCCTCTGTTAGGAGGGTAGTATGTTGGTGAAGGTCTGTGGGCTAAGGAGGGTGGTAGATATGGATCTCTCGGGTCACCTATGTGAGGTGGGGATGATCTGCATGCATGAGGGTCTATCGAATGGGAATGTTCCTCCTTATCTGTGAAGGAGGATAAGGAGATATGGCTATATCCGAAGTGGGGTGAATAGGATGAATTCCTATGGTGGGGTGATCAAAGGTGGAGTAAAGTGTGATGGTCTTAATGTGATTATGTAGAGGTATAATGGGTGGCATAGCAAGATTAGATGGGGTAACTCGTACTAGAGGTAGTATTTAGAGGTCCTGCATGATGAGGGTGAATGGTATGCTGAATGTGTGTGCCTGGGATAAGGTATTGCCGTTGAAGATTTTGCTTTTGGTGATGAAAAACTTGTAAAAACAAAAATAACCATAGCATATAAATGATATAAAAAGTACAAGTGGTTCTGTTGTGTAACAAAAAGTGAAAAACCATATGTGTAGTGTGGTGTGGTGTGTGGGTGATGTATATCTGGACCGTGTTGTGATGATACTATGTACAATCCATGGTGATGCATACCTAGGTGATTTAGGCATTAAATGTGTGAAGGTGAATGATGTTGATAGGTTTGGATTCAGCGAATCCTTCAAGGTTTGACAATCTATAGGTGCTACAACTAAATTTTTGTGTGATGATGTATGGACCTAACCAGTTAGGAGTAAGATTGTCTCGATATTGATAGGGTTGACTTGTGATTTGTTGGTTCTCTTTGAGAACCAGGTTACCAATTTGAAACTCATATTGATGTACATTACTATTGTATGCACAAAAAAGGTGGTCTTGGTATACACATATGTGCTCAATTGCATGTATGCGTCGCTATCCAAGAGTGTCAATTGATCGAGGCAGGCTTAACAAGCTGTGTCATCATCAATAAAGTCTTTCATAAAGAATTGTAAGGAAGGTATCTAAAGTTTGAGAGGCATATTGGCTTTGGTGTCATAGACCAATGAGAAAAGGGTTGCCCCAATGGGAGTATAGGTGCTTGTGTGATATGCCCATAAGGCTAGGGGCATCTTATTGTGCCAATCACGATGGGATTCTACAACTATCTTATGGAGGATGGAGCAAATGGTTTTGTTAGTAGCCTTAGCATAACTATTAGCCTATGGGTAGTATAGGGTCAAGAAGCTATGGTGAATTTTGAATTTGGTGTAGAGGGCACAAATAGTTTTGTTTTTGAATGGTGTGTCATTATTAGAAATTATTTGGAAAGGGATGCCAAAGTGACATATAATATGGTCAGTGATAAATACCATAATTTTTTCTCCTATGGTTTGGACAAGTGGGATGGCTTTGACCCACTTTGTAAAGTATTTTGTGGTAGTGATGATGAACTTGTGGTTTTTGGATGAAGTAGGTGTAATCTATTCAATAAGGTCGAGGTTCCATTGGAAGAAGGACCACATGAACTGAATGGGTTGGAGTGCTTGTGATGATAGGTGTGTGAGGTTAGCATGTTGTTGGCATTTGATATACTATTTCATGTAATCATAGCAGTTGTGCTCCATTTTGGACCAATAGTAGTCCATGCATAGAATGTGTTTCGTGATAGCCATACAATTGAAGTGGCCATCATAAGTACCATTATGGGTTTTTTGTACTACTCGATGAGATTTGTGCGGTTCTAAAAAATGTAAAAGGATACCATCATGGTTGTAGTGATATAAGATGTCTCCCAATAGTGTGTAATAAATGGCCCATTATTTAAATGCTTGAAAATGAGCATGTGGTAAATTGTAAGGTAGGAAGCCTAATTTAATATAATCCTTAATTTGTGAAAACCAAGGATCATGTGGTTCGGTGTGGATGACATGAATACCCTCATCATCTATGGAGGATGAGGATGAAATGGTAGATTTCATTAGTGTATGAATGGATACATGTGTAGTGTTTTATAAGGGGTTTTGTGGTATTAATGATCCCAAGGAGGCCATTGTGTCGATGAAATGATTGGATAATCTTCGAGTAGCTTCGATATTGTACCATTCAAATTGGGTGAGAAGTTATTGGGTAATTTATTTGTATTGTTGGAGGATGGGGCTGTGACATTACCATATCTCTTGGACTTGATTCATGATAAGGAGAGAATATCCAATGATGTGAAGGCATCTAATAAGATAGAATGCACCTACTTTAAGCCAAGAATGAGAGCTTCATACTCTGTATTGTTGTTTATGTAGGGAAACTCTAATTTGAATGAAAATGGGAGAGGCTTCCCATCTAGTGTGAAAAATACAATGTCTACACCCCCGTGTGTGTGCAGTGGGAACCATAAAAGAAAAGTGTTAGGCTAGTAGCTATCTCTGGTTTGACATACTCTTTGGGTTCTATAATATTGAAGATGGAATCATCAGGGAGTTGGATGAGGAGAGGCTGATTATCGGGTAATGGGACCTCAACGAGTTGGTCTATGATGACCTGCCCTTTGATGGATTTTTATGAAATGAACTCTAGATCAAATTCAATTAGAAGCATGATCCATTTAGCAGTACGAGAGTTATGATAACTATTGTTCATCATGTATCAAAGTGGATTGTCATGAGCAATGAAAAATATAGTGTGATTGAGCATGTAATAATGTAGCTTTTGGGTGGCAAAGACTATAGCCAGGCATAGCTTTTTCATCTATACATAGCAGGTTTCATAGCTAACTATCGTACGAATGATGTAGCATATAGTCTGCTCATGATTGAGTGCATCCTTTTGGTATAAGAGTGTGCCAAGTGTGAAATTTGTAGCAAAAATGTACAAGATAAATGGTAGTTATGGGTATTGGGGAGATAAAATTGCCTTGATTAAGTCAAAGGCTTGTTGACAGTTTTTTTCCCATTTAAATGTGACCCCCTTTTGTAAGAGGTGATTGAATGGTTTACACTTATCTAAAATCTAGGTGATAAAGTGATGTATGGACTAAATTTTTCCTTGTAAGTTGTATAGTTGTTTGAGATTGGTAGGTGGGGGTATCGATGATGGATTTCACTTTTTTAGGGTCTACTTCAATGCCTCATTGAGAGATAATAAAACCTAGAATTTTGCCCAAAGTGACACCAAAGACACACTTATTTATGTTAAGGCAAACATTGTGTTCCAAAAGGTGATCAAAGATTTTGCATAGATCATCGAGGTGATGTGAACACTCTTTTTATTTTGTGATGAGATCGTCAATGTAGTCTTCCATGATTTTGTGCATGTAATCATGGAAAATGTACGTCATTGCATGCTGGTAGGTTTCCCCAACATTTTTAAGGCCAAAAGACATGACCTTATAGCAAAAGGTCCCCTAGGGGGTTGTGAAAGAAGTCTTGTGTTGGTCGGTTGGGTTGATTTTGATTTGATTGTAGCTAAAAAATCCATCCATGAGAGATATCATTTCATGGCCCATGATAGAATTGATGAGCAAGTCGATGTTGGGTAGGGGGAAGTTATCCTTGGGATAAGCTTTTTTCAAGTCATGGAAGTCGATGCATATGTGAACCTCACCTGAGACCAATTAAAGGTAATAAATAGGTTGAATTAAATCTATATTAAGGAGCTTTTGGAGCTCAGATTTTACTAGTAATGCAACTTTAGGATGCATGCATCATAATTTTTGCTTGATGGGTTTGGCATCTTTGTCGAGAGTGAGGTTATGTACTACTAGGGAAGAATCGAGTCCAAGCATATATTTATAGGACTAGGTGAAGACTCTGATGTACTCCCTAAGGAAGGCAGTAAAAAAGATATGCTATTCTAGGGAGAGGCTAGTGGTGAGTTTGACAATGTGCGGATTGGTGGGATCATCACCAATATTAACGTCAATTGTTTCTTCCACAAGCATGTGGGAACCATCGCAAAGCTGATCTAGGATGGAAATAAGATGGAGGTCATCAATGGCCTTAAGTAACTTAAATTCATCATCTAAGTAAAATTTGATGTGATTAACCTGTGAAATGTGAGGTGGGGTAGACACATATGGAGTGTTCACAATGCATAAGATAGAAGGTGATAGCAAAAAATCTTGTGGTGAAGGTGTTAGTGAAATGTGGGTGAAATCAATGAAATTAGGGTTGGTTTTGTTATCACAATGTATAGGAGATGAAAATAAAAGCAGGGAGAATAAATCCACGTTGACCATGTTGACAAAATCCATAGAGGTTATGGAAGATGATCAATCTAATGATGGGGTTTCAAGAACATTTTAACATCGTGCGAGGTTTAAAGGTGGTTGTAAAACCATGGGTGGGGAATGAGGTTATGTTGAGAATTGATGAAGTTGCCAGGAAGTGGGTGTTTATATGGTCGAATGTGTAGGTAATGGAGATGTAGGTGAAATGGACTACTCTAGATGAGAAGGCTTGAGAGATAGAGTAGAAAATTGATCAACTAGGGCATCAATACAATAAGCAGAAGTTATGTCATTAAGAGATATGTCTTGGAAGAAAGTGCATGGAATGGTAACGATAGAATGGGGAGATAGGCTCTCATCCAAGATATCCATGTCAATGTAGTCTTCCAATGTGTGCATAGGTATTCACACGGGATTTAAAGAAAGACCTTGAAGCTCATCCTCAAGAATATGTACGATAGAGGGGCGATAGCCTAGAACATATTTATCTATTGGCAATTGAACATGGGGGTTGGTAGGTGTTTGTAACCCTTGTTCATAGCATCCTAATACAAATCCACACCAATGGAAATGTCGAAGGTAATGTAGGGTGAATTGGGGGTTTGACATGTGGTCTGAAGTGCCAACAAAAACTAGATTATGATGGTGGAGGTATAGCAGATGGGAGTGAGTAGTCAAGGTTGGCATAAACAAAGTTGGTATAATTTTTAGGAGGACCTAGTCATATAATGGTAACGATGGTTAAAATGAAGGTTGAAGGATAGCCAAAATTTCATGTGGATTGGATTATCAGGTATCGCATACGAGTTTCCCAAATATTGTAGTCATTGGATCCAAAGTTTGTCATGAAGATTGACACTCGAGGTGTGGCAAGTGTTGGGGGTCAAGGTGGAAAATTAGAATCCAAAGAGGATGATGCCAACTAGGAATAACAAATTATGGAAGGAGACGAATGGAGTAGCATCTAAGTGAGAAGCTCGTTGCTACCAATTGTGGTATTCAATTGCAGTATATGGGATGAGGTGGTTTACATGTGGGAATTGTGTGGTAGGTGGATGAGGGGTAGGTGTAAGACTATGCACATATGTGAAATATCATGGTCATGGATGAAAAAGGAGTGGTGGTGTTTAAGAAGTGGAAGGAGAAGGGATTTGATAGAGGAATATGGGTGAGATGGGATAGGAGGTGATGATTATGGTGGTGAAAATGGTGGAATTATAGGAAGAGGATTTGTGGAAGAAGATGATTGAGAAGGAGGGGGAGACCATGAGGAAGGTGGCAAGAAAGGTATGGTAGTAAAGCAAAGTGTGACACTAGGTGGTGATTGATCAGTACTGATGGAGCTGTAGGTGCTCTGAATGATTGATGAGAAGGAATGAGGATGATATGAGTGGAGGCTGATGAGGATCCTGGTGGGAGGTCTGTGATATTACAAAATTTAAAGGGATCCTCATCGGTGGGAATACAATGGATGAGGTCATCGTAGATATATTTAAGATAGTGGTGTAAGGTAGAAGGAACACATTGCATGTCTCTGATCCACAAATATTCAAGTGTTGGAAATTTGAGTTTATTTGAGGTATTTTATGTTGTCATTGATGTCACATGGATCATTGATATCACATTGAGTTTTGGTGGCAAAAGCACTTCATAGATAATCATCTATGATATTTTTGAGAGCATGGATATATACAAGGTTTTTATGAAAACCAAGGCAGGCAAAATAAAATATTTTATTTAAAACCATGGTGGGCTTATGTAGAAAGTGCTTTTCTTAAAAGCCAATGTGGAATTTTGTTTCATTGAAAAAGGACCTTCGGTGATGAAGATATTAAAGTTTAAAGTTTAAGTTTAAATTAATGGAGGGCCTACCTATGTGCAATTAATGGAGGTTGGCATATATATATATGTAAAGGTTTCAATTTATTTCGGAAATGGGGCATATTATATATCGTCGGAAATCTTATTTTGAGGGCTATTTGACTAACTTATTTAGAAGTATAAATAAGGTGTGTGTAAAGAGATATTTCTAATTTTGCAAAGGGGTTCCAAAAGTGAAGTTTGCCTTGTTCTTTTTCAAGAGGATTAATTCTTTCATGAGGTGACAAGGTATACAATATTGTGATTTATTTTATTTTATGGTATAAGTGTTTTTGGGAGTAAAAAGGTTATGCAATGTTTTGATTTATTTTATTTTATGGTACAAGTTGTTTTAGGAGAGATAAGGAAGTTGTGCAATTAAAGGCCTTGGTGATGATTATTGAAAAGTGGAGTAGTGGTGATTATTTTGTGATCTACTAACTCTTGTGAAGATTGGCAAAGGAAAGCTGTGTTTGCACATTTTATGGACAACTTCTTGGCTTCATAAAAGGTATGGGAAAATTTTGCTATTGATTGTTTATGGTGGTTGATTTTTGAAATATCATTGGAGGGAAAATGATTGTTTGTGGTTTCATTTTTTGAAAGTGGTTGGTTGAATGCTTCAAGGTTTTCTGAATTGAGAGTTGTGTCTAAACCTTGTTTGATAAGCATAGTTGTTGAAGCCCATTGGTTGTGAAAGAACTTGAGTTAGAAAAGAACATGAGTATCATTGTTATGTGATATTTGTGGTTGAGCATTGTTGGAAACATTTGAGTTGGTTGATACATACTTGGACTAGGATTGTGTGAGAGAGAGTTGTCCCTTGTGAAGATTGATTTGAGTTGAGTTGAGTTGAGATTGATTTGATTTGATTTGATTTGAGATTGAGATTAGAACATATTGAGTCTCTAATAATTCTCTTTATGCTTCTATGAGTTTATTTGAGTTGAGTTGAGTTGAGATTGAGATTAGAACATATTGAGTCTCTAACAATTCTCTTTATGCTTCTAAGAATTGATTTGAGTTGAGTTGAGTTGATATTGAGATTAGAACATACCGAGTCTCTAAGGATTCTTTTTATGCTTCTATTTGTTGAGTTGAGTTGAGATCATTGTGGATCATTGTTGTCATCCATTGAAGAGTACATTGCCATTTATTGTTGAGTTCATCTTTGAGCTTTGCCTTGATAGATTTTTGGATGATATTTGAGTGCTACTTGAGCATGATTGATTGAGCTTGTGAGAAGGCATTTGTGGATAGTTTTGAGAAAGCTTTGTGGATAGTTTTGGGACATATTTGTGGACAAGTTTTGGGACAGTTTTGTGGATAGATTTGTGGATAGAGTTTAGAGCATATTTGGGCAAGTTCTTGGTGAGCTTGCTAGAGCAAATTTGGGCAAGTTCTTGGTGAGCTTGCTAGAGCAAAATTGGGCAAGTTCTTGGTGATATTTCTAGAGAAGATTTGGGAAAGTTCTTGGTGAGCTTGCTTGAGAAAATTTGGACAAGTTTTGTGTGAGCTTGTTAAGCATATTTGACAAGTTCTATGTGAGCTTGTTAAGCAGGTTATGTGTGTGCCTATTGAGTAGGTTATTAGTGAGCCTATTAATAGATCTTTGGAGGTGAAAAAGTATAGAGGATAGAGTCTTAGTGGATAGAGATCCAATAGCCAGCATAGTTGAAGATATATTTGAGTGAGTCTTCAAGTGGAGAGAGGTCCACTAGTTTGTGCAACAGAGAGATAGAGTCTTCTAGAAGATCACATAGCCAGAGTAGAAAGGGAAAGAGTTCTCTTATGGAAGAGATCCATGAACTTGAGATTAGGGGATTAGCATCTCCTTTGGACATAGATCCATAAACATTGTAATTGGGAGTGATTCCCAAAGAGATTGATTGAGAAAGTTTTAGTAAAAGGTTTTCTCCGTGGAGTAGCCCACATTGGGTGAATCACGTAAATTGTGGTGTCTCTATTGTGTATGGTTTTTGTGCATTGCTTTGATTACTTCTATTGATACTGCTATATTTACACAACATAATATTTATTTGGAAGAAAAAGTAAAAAGTGGTCTTATACTGTTCACCCCCCTCTCAGTATAAGCTTGTGTTCTTCAATTTTTATCAAAGCGGGTTCCTTCAAAAAGGCTAAAATCTTGAGGGAATATTCTACAAGAACACACATGGCAAAGAAAGGTAAAATAAGAACCATGAGATCTAAGAAGAAAAATGAATCCAATATTGAAGCTCTAAGAAGGGAAGAAGAAAAATTAGTAAGATGTCTTGAGTGTGGTAAGCTTGGTCACATGGCATTTTATTGTCCAAAAAATGGGTATAGCAACAATAGAGAGGAAATGGAACTTGACTGGATTTTCAAAGATATTGTTTCTCAAAATGCAGCATTCAAGGTTTCAAAAAAATAATATTCTTCTTGTGGTCAACTCGATCATGTCTCAGGTTACCGCAATGGCTTCAGTGATAGTGAAGTTGAAATGGATCTCAAGGAAGATAGGCACAATCAAAATAGTAAAGATGAGTGCAAGAATAGAAAAGAAAAGGAAAAAATGTATGAACAAGGCAGACATGAAAAGAAGAGCTTGTTTATGGAAGAAGCAATCAGTGCTTCTAGAAAAATTTAATGAAAGTCTCCCTATCAATGAAAAAGAAGAAGCTCCTACTAAAGATCAAAAGCAGGAATATCAAGTAAGAATTTATCATGAAGAGAAAAATAGGCACAATTATGATCATGAAGAAAAGAAAGTGTCAGAACAAGCTTTTCAAGAAATGAAAAGAGAAAACTCAAGACTAAAGGCTCAAGCACAAGAGGATGAGAAGATAAAGGTAAAACTTCTACAAGATCTCATTGATATAAAAATCATAGTTGAAGAGCCAAAGAAAATTGAAGAAGATATGCTTAAACAATTAAAGGTAAGGAAGCAATAATGTGAAATATTAGAACATGAAGTTGTTTCCTTAAGGTTGGAAGTGAAAGACTCAAAGGATAAGTTGCACAAGTTTTGGAAAGGTTTCAAAGCACCAAAGGTCCCATATTTTAGGTTTGGGGAATCACACTCAAAATGAAAGGAAGTTCTAAAATATGAAAGCAAGGAAGCACCTAATATTTGTGAGGAAAGTTCCAAAGTTCCTATGGCTCCAAATATTCAGTTTGGTTCTTTTTTTGAGATAGGTGAATCAAGTTGATAGGGAAAAGAAATTATTGAAGAGAAAGGCAAGGAAGAAACTAAGGAAGAGGTTTAGATACTACAAAGAAGGTTCAAGAATGCAATTCACAAGTTGAAGATGATCATAAGGATAATGGTCAAGAAAGGATCCATGGATCAAAGAAGTTTGATTTTGCTAGAAGAAACTTCAAGGGAAGAAGGCAGGTTTTCAGGGACATTGCTTCTCATGCAATAGGATTGGTCATAGAGATTTTTAGTGCAAAATAAATGAGCAACATGGATTTAGTTTTAGAGCTACACAAATCAGAAGTCATGGTTATAATGGTCATGAAAAAAGAGCTTCACAATACAGGGTTTAGGAAAGGAATGGATATGAAAATTATTTTAAGAATGAATTTAGGATATGGGAACCATCCAAAGGCTACAATATCAAGTGTTTTAATTGCAATAACTTTGGGCATATTGCAAAATGGTGTAGGAATAAATTCCAAATAGGTTCAAGGCAAGAAGATCAAACAGGAGGAAAGAAAGTCAAACAAGTTTTATACAAGAAGATCAAGTAATTCATCAATAGAAGGATATCAAAAAAACATGGAAGGAAGTTGGTAGAGGAAAGAATTAATGTAATATGGGAGTAAAGGTACTCCCACACCAAATTAATCACCTCAAGAGAGAAGGTGGTGAGGGGGATATGCTTAACAGTCATATATTTTAGCCCCATGGGTGTCCCTTTTGCCATTGATGTCAAAGGAGGAGATATTTGAGTAAGGGGGAGCAACTTTGATTCTCAGAGATGGTTTTTGCAGTGATTGTGGTGTTTGTATTAGAGGTGTTACCATCAATTACAAAGGGGGAGATTGTTGGAAATTTGAGTTTATTTGAGGTATTTTATGTTGTCATTGATGTCACATGGATCATTAATGTCACATTGAGTTTTGGTGGAAAAAGCACTTCATAGATAATCATCTATGATATTTTGGAGAGCATGGATATATACAGGGTTTTTATGAAAACCAAGGCAGGCAAAATAAAAGGTTTTATTTAAAACCATGGTGGGCTTATGTGGAAAGGGATTTTCTTAAAAACCAAGGTGGAATTTTGTTTCATCAAAAAAGGACCTCGGCTGATGAAGATATTAAAGTTTAAAGTTTAAGTTTAAATTAATGGAGGGCCGGCCTATGTGCAATTAATGGAGGTTGGCATATATATATATATGTATGTAAATGTTTCAATTTATTTCGGAAATGGGGCATATTATATATCGTCAAAAATTTTGTTTCGAAGGCTTTTTTGACTAACTTATTTAGAAGCAAATATAAGGTGTGTGTAAAGAGATATTTCTGATTTTGCAAAGGGGTTCCAAAAGTGAAGTTTGCCTTGTAATTTTTCAAGAGGATTAATTCGACAAGGTATGCAATATTGTGATTTATTTTATTTTATGGTATAAGTGGTTTTGGGAGTGAAAAGGTTATGCAATGTTTTTATTTTATGGTACAAGTGGTTTTAGGAGAGATAAGGAAGTTGTGCAATTAAAGGCCTTAGTGATGATTATTGAAAAGTGGAGTAATGGTGATTATTTTATGATCTACTAACTCTTGTGAAGATTAGCAAAGGAAATTTGTGTTTAGTGTGGAAAATTTTGTGTAAAACTTCTTGGATCCATAAAATTTATGGGAACGTTATCTTATTGATTATTTATGGTGGTTGATTTCTGAAATATAATTGGAGGGAAAAGGATTGTTTGTGGTTTCCTTTTCGAAAGTGGTTGGTTGAATACTTCAAGGTTTTTTGAATTGAGAGTTGTATCTAAACCTTGTTTGATAAGCATAGTTGTTGAATCCCATTGGTTATGAAAGAACTTGAGTTAGAAAAGAACATGAGTATCATTATTATGTGAGATTTGTGGTTGAGCATTGTTGGAAATATTTGAGTTGGTTGATACATACTTGGACTAGGATTGTGTGAGAGAGAGTTGTCCCTTGTGAAGATTGATTTGAGTTGAGTTGAGTTGAGATTGATATTAGAACATATTGAGTCTCTAACAATTATCTTTATGCTTCTATGAGTTGATTTGAGTTGAGTTGAGTTGAGATTGATATTAGAACATATTGAGTCTCTAACAATTATCTTTATGCTTCTATGAGTTGATTTGAGTTGAGTTGAGTTGAGATTGAGATTAGAACATATTGAGTCTCTAACAATTCTCTTTATGCTTCTATGAGTTGAGTTGAGTTGAGATCATTGTGGATCATTGTTGTCATCCATTGAAGAGTACATTTCCATTCATTGTTGAGTTCATATTTGAGCTTTGCCTTGATATATTTGTGGATGATATTTGAGTGCTACTTGAGCATGATTGATTGAGCCTGTGAGAAGGCATTTGTGGACAGTTTTGAGAAAGCTTTGTGGACAGTTTTGGGATAGTTTTGGGATAGATTTGTGGATAAGTTTTGGGACAGTTTTATGGACAGATTTGTGGATAGATTTTAGAGCAGATTTGGGCAAGTTCTTGGTGAGCTTGCTAGAGCATATTTGGGAAAGTTCTTGGTGAGCTTGCTAGAGTGGAATTGGGAAAGTTCTTGGTGAGCTTGCTAGAGTATATTTGGGAAATTTCTTGGTGAGCTTTCTTGAGCAAATTTGGACAAGTTCTGTGTGAGCTTGTTAAGAATATTTGACAAGTTTTGTGTGAGCTTTTTAAGCAGGTTTTGTGTGTTCCTATTGATTAGGTTCTTAGTGAGCCTATTGAAAAAACTTTAGAGGTGATATAGTATAGAGGACAGAGTCTCAGTGGATAGAGATCTAGTAACCAACATAGTTGAAGATAGATATGAGTGAGGAGTCTTCAAGTGGAGAGAGGTCCACCAGTTAGTGCAGGAGAGAGACATAGTCTTCTAGAAGATCACATAGCCAAAGCAAAAAGGGAAATAGTTATCCTATGGAAGAGATCCATGAACTTGATATTAGGGGATTAGCATCTCCTTTGGATAGATATCCATAAACATTGTAATTGGGAGTGATTCCCAAAGATATTTATTGAGAAATTTTTAGTAAAATATTTTCTTCGTGGAGTATCCCACATTGGGTGAATCACGTAAATTATGGTGTCTTTATTATGTATGGCTTTTGTGCATTGCTTTTATTACTGCTATTGATACTACTATCTTTACACAAAATAATATTTATTTGGAAGAAAAAGTAAAAAGTGGTCTTATATAGTTCACCCCCATCTTAGTATAAGCTTGTGTTCTTCATCGAGAAATATATTATACTGCATATCACCCTAAATGACATGAAATAGGATGGAAATGGTTTGAACATCAATGTGAATAGGTAGGACAATAGAGCCCATTGTGGGTCATGTAGAACCATTAGACACTCTAAGATCAAGCGATGGTTTAGCAAAGTGAGTGGGTGGAATGTGCAAATGATGTAGGGTAGCCATATAAATGATGTTGATAGTTGAGCGTATCGACAAGCACCCACTTGTAGGTAATGTTGTTGATAGTTGTTTCTTGTGAAGAGGTGGATCTACTCCTTACCCTATAAGCTCTATGATATTGTGGTCATGAAATCTGATGAAGGGTTGGAGGCAATGAGGTATATTTCCTACAAAGTTAACAAACACATTTGTATCATACATTTCGAGGTTGATGGATTGGAGGATGTCATTCAATGCCTCACAATAGGGTTGATATTGTTGTAAGAGATTGAATATGGTTAGCCTAGTTGGGCTATTGCATAATTTGTGGGTGAGGCTACCAGATATGGTGAAAATATTCTATGGTAAGGATGGTAAGATCTGCACTACGGTAGAGGGCTACAGAGAAGTAAAGGGTGCCAAAGGAGAAACTACTAGTACATCCTATCATGATGAATAGAATTAGTCCTGAGTGGTAAGGTTGATTATGCCAAAGACACCATATGAGGGTGGATATTGTTGGATATTATTAACCTATCTATGTTTTTATTGGGGGTTGGATTGAGTTCCTTGAGAATTAGTTCCCTAGTGTTCAGGTAGTGGGTTTTGGTAGATATCCATATTTTTATTTTTAGGGGCAAGGGGGTTTGAGACCTGAATGGTATCCTAGTCAATGAGGTCTTGAACAAGACCATGAAAAGAACAAGACTCTCTATCGTCGATGTGTTGTTGATGGTATGCACAAAAGGTTTGCTCGATATATCCTTGAGGTTTTGGTTGATTGGGATCAAGGGGTCAAATTTTGGGTAAGGTAATGTGACTTGCATCATAAAATCATTGAAACAAAGTTGGCAAGGGCTAGGATAGTAGGGTCAAATTATGCTACGAAAGCTATGGGTGAAGACCACAAGGCTGTGTAGGTCAGGATGTAGGAGGTGTGTTAGTCTGTAACAAATACCGTGGTGGAGGTGGAGGTTGTGAAATGGATGAAGAGATAGAAGAAGTTGCTACCACCTAATTGGTTTGTGGTGGTCTAGTATAGGATTTATTTGGCATATTTCTATTGAAGTAAAAGTTGGAATTGTACGAAGGTTTTTTTATGAGTTTGATCTTTCCAGATTGGAATTTGATGTCCTCAATGACCTTGGCCTGAGCAATGGCTTCCTCAAAGGTATGAATTTGATGAAGTTGTAAGGAGGTAGAAATATACTTGTGACAATTATTTGAGAAGAGTGTGACTAACTCAATGGATGGAAGGCTATGAGTGAGGTCATGTATAACTGATCTCCATCAGGAAACAAACTCTATAATTGGATCATCGTCTACTTGGTGTAGGGCATAGACATCTAAGAAGTTAGTTTTCTTCTTGATGTTAATGGAAAAGTGTTCCAAGAATGAGTTGGCCAATTGCTTGAAGGTGTACAGGTTGTGGCGTGGGAGCATGTTGTACCAATATAGGGCTTGTCCCCCAAGAAAGAGGGAGAAGGTATGTAACATGAGGGGGTTGCTACTATGAAGTTGATAGCAAGTTGAGTGATAATTGCTGATATGTTTGTGAGGATCCTCTTTACCTTTGTATTTATCAAACTTTGAGATATTGAAGCGATAAGGGTAGGGAGGAATAGAAACTAACGGGTGGACTGGCTCATTGTAGAGTTCATCGTATGTGGGATTTTGTGGCCCATAACCAAATGTATAGAGGTTGAGCATCTTAACTTCATCTTGTAGAAGTTGAATCTTAGGTGCTAAAGGTGTAGAGGATTGTGTAGGGGTAGGTGGATCCTGGGAATATGGAGGATACTAGAGTTGTTGTTCCTCCCAGTGTGGGGGAGGGACATATGGTAATGGTGCCTATAGGTAAGGCTACTGGATAGCATAGGAGGTCAAACCTGAGGGGATACCCTATGGTAGAGTAGGCATCTATTGAGGGTAGTAATATTGTTGTTGTAGGGCTTGCAATTGTTAAATCAATATCTGTGGGAGAAGGGTCTACTGTAGTGGTTGGATCGTAGGAGACAATGACCATGAAGGGGGTGTTGTGAAGAATGTGGGTGCAATAGGCTGCATTGGGGGTAGTGATGTCTGCATGAGTGGTTCTGGTGGTGGGCGAGATGAGGTATCCAAATATGGCACATATATTTGGCTAGGAGTGTGATGGGTGGAAAAGGTAGGTGGAATAGGATAGCCTAGAATATTGGTAGGATAAGATGTAGGTCGTGAGTCATAAGTGGGAAAGAAACCAGGAGCTGGAGCTCAAAATGGAGGTGGTGGAGGGATGCGGAATATGGGTGCAAATGAAGATGGAAGTGGAATGGAAGGTGGTGCACCATACATTCCAGGTGGGTGGAATGTAGGTGGAGGTAATGAGGGAGAAGGATCATGGGCTTCAATGGTAGGATCCTGAGGAGGTGGTGTGGTGAAAATGGTCTCACTAGATGAGGGAGATGAGGTCTATTGATGTAGTTGGTATGAGAATTGTTGTGGGTGAGAAGGTGGTTGTGATGTAGCATCGAAGGATGCAAAGGAGGGTTGTTGGAAGGATGGTGGTTGTGGTGCTTGAAAAGCATCCTGATATGATGATGTGAAGGATGCATACTAGGACTCTATAGGAGGCTATGAAAAAGGGATTTGTGATGAGGGTGCTTGCATGGTTGGAGTGGAAGATGAGGGGTCTGAAATCATCCCTATGGTAGGGGCAAATGAGGTGACCTCGAGGCAAGTGTGATTAAGTAGGGAAGAGTCATTCTCAAACAATGATTGAGATAGACTCTGGAAGAAAGAATATGCAAAGGTAGGTGAGGTAGGAGTGATCTCCTCATCGATAGTAAAGAGAGGAGGTGGATGTCTTGGAGCGGTGTAGATGATGTGATCACAAAATATAGAAGGTGAATTAGGTGAAGGTGAATGGGGAAGGAATGGGAGATCTTCGCTTGAGGAAGTGGGAGTCTCGTCATGAGACATAGTGTGTGTGGGAGGTAAGTTTGAATCTATGGGGAGATCTACTGTGAGTGTGGAAACTTCCCCTATAGAAGGAGGGGAAGAAGTATACTGATTGGAAGGGGCAAAAAATACCTCCTCCTCAAGGCATGCTTGCTCGCACACTTGACTACGTGTGATGATAGGCATGATGTCATGTGTGGTGAATTTATGCTCAGAACTATTCAAAAATGGAAATATGAGGTTCTGGGTGTGATCTATGTGGGGTTTTTGAGTAACCCTATGAAATTTGAGTAGTTTCTATGCCTAGAAATAGGATTCATAGGTCACTATGCGAATTGAGACCTGATTCATAGGTTGACCTATGAATTGGAATCAGACTATGAATCTGATAGAAAAATCATAAGTGATAGGCTATAGACAGCCAATAAATATGTTGTTGATCAGTGGATGTGCTGAAACTAGTTTTTGTGAGCATGCAAACAGCGTTTAACTGGCATCAATTCTAAATGCAAAAAAGAAAATATTTGTTTGTTTTTGTGTGTTTTGATGTTGAAACTTGCTTCCTAGAAAATATCATGGGAAGTGGGTGAAACTCTAGAAAAAATGGGAGTGTCATCGACACAAAACCTCCTACAACACCCAAGGATGCACAAAATAGAATAGTGTCTCAATGGGAAAGTGGTGACCTATATGGAAGGTGCAATAAAATGATATCCAAATGGGGGGCTCAAAATGTGCTAATGAGTCCAATATCCTCTCATGAGAAGAGGTGGTACTATCTAAGACCTGCTACTAGCCCAGTTGGGCATTTGCTTCACTCTCGGGTGAGCTTAGTAAAAAATGATAGTTACCATGTTCACTAATTATGTGAGCCTTGTGAATGAAGGTGTCTAATCCTGTCCTACTTTGAAGGTCCCTTTCGGTGATGAATTTTAGAAAACCAGTCTCAAGAGTAGGGGATTTTCTGGTGATGAAGTCCAGAAAACCACTCTTGGGGGCTACTAAGGTGTCTAGGGGGCGAGCTGGTGGAAGGAGATGAAATCCAACGTCACCAGTCTCGAGTGATGGATTGGGGATGAAGTCCAATCTCACCATTGTGTATACCATGTGAGTGTGTGTAGGTGTGTTTGTTACCACTGGGGGAAAGCAAATATGACTATCTAGATGCCTTTTTAGAAATGAAAGCTAGGCCTAGATGCATTTTCAAAATGAAACTAGATTTATATGCATTTTTAAAATGCAAACTAGTCCTATGTGCCTTTTTAGAAAAGAAATAAGGATCTATTCTATGAAGTATGTAAGCAAGTAAAGTGAAGCATGTGATAAAAGGGATTTTGGAACCCTAATTTTGAAACATGAAAGAAATGTGAGATTGATTGTGCAAAAAAAAGAAATTTGAAATCCTATGTTAGAAGATGCAAAAAGGAATTGAAACCTTAATCTAAAAACATGAAAGAGATTTGAAATTGAATATGCGAAAAGGAATTGGAAATGATTTGTGAAAAGAGATTTGAAATTGATGTGCAAAAGGAATTGAAATTCTATGTTAAGGGTAAAAAGGAATTATAACCCTAATCTAAAAAACATGAAAGAGATTTGAAATTGATTATGCACAAAGAAATTTGACTCTTATGCTAAAGGATGCAAAAAGGAATTGGAAATGATTTGACACAAAAGAGATTTTGAAAACTTAATCTAAATGTGATTTTTGAGAAATGAAATTGAAATGCTTTTGAAAAATAAGAGACAATAAAAAATTCTGATCTAAATGCAGGTTTTGGAAAGGAATTGAAAATACCTATCGAAAATACATAAAGGAATGAATTGCAAAATTTAGAAAAGGGATGAAGAACTAGTTTGACGATTGTAAGTAACAAAGCGAAAAGAAGAATGCAATTCTGAATCGAATGACAATGAATAACTCTAAAATAAATTGAAGGAATTCTAAAACATTCTGATAGACCTAATTATCATTTCAAAAGGACCAACCATACAAAATAGCACAACACATTTAGAATGTAAAATTGCTATGCAAAAGAAACACAAAACAAAAAATACCAAGGGGAATACCTGACTGTTGAGATGTCAGATGGGTTTTTTGAAGCTTCTATTGTGATGCCCTATTGTGTTAGGGTTTTGTGAAGCAATATGACAAAATTTGTAGGGTGACCTACAAATTGGATTATGATTCATAGGTTGGGGGGCGAATCAGGTTTAGGAGCCTCAAACTCCTTTTTTGTTGGCCTAAAGTGCTTGTCAGGGCTTAGGTAGGTTCTGTTCTACCTTGAGGGTACCTGTAACAGGATAGAAAACCAGAGATTGCATTATATTTGTAAGAAAACTAGTCTAATGCAACCTTTTGTGGGGGTCCCATCGGGCGTGCCAGAATGAAGCTAACTAAAAGTGACCATTTGATCAAACAACTTAATCAACATATAAATTGCTTAGAAATGCTACTTTTCATTTATTAAGAGTGTTTTTGGGTTACAAAATGAATCTCTCTATTCTCTTTACAAACATGAAGCACTCTGATGGTCTCCTTTAGGGCCCCTCAATGTAGGTGGGCTTATTGTGTGTAGGGCCACCGGTAGTTTTGTTGGTGTGGTTCTCTTGTACCTATTTTTAAGCCTACAAAATATGGTTAGTATGTTTGGGGGCCTGCCTTAGTCAGACCCCATGATAAAAAAGATAATACAACATGAAATATGCATGGAAAAGTACTAAAAATAGGAAGAGATGCTATAAAAACATAAAATGAATGATACCTACTAAATCTGTTGATGTAGGCCAGTTGTATGGTCAATTCGTAGGGTGGCCTATGAATTGGAACCCGGATTCATAGGTCAGGGGGTGAATTGATCTGCAACTACTTTTTGGTGGAGATCCTTCATTCGGATGGGCTCCCAAGGTGTTTTGATGTTGTTTGCATGGTGTGGAATTGTCATATGCGGTTCTGGTACAATTTTTGTAGAGTTTTTGTAAGGTGATTGAAATGGGAGAGAGAGATGAAATGAGGGGGGAACCCTCTATTTATAGAAAAGGCTAAGGTCAGGGGGGTGGTTAGATGAACCAGACCTTAGAGTCAATCCCTAGTGAGGTTAGGTTAGGGTTTTGGGGAGGTGTCAAGCCCACATGCCCTAAGAGAATATCTCATCCTCACACGTGTGAGGAAGAGTTAGGGTTATCTAGGGTTAGCTAAGTCCTAGGTTAGGTTGGGGTTTAGTTAGGGTTTCTAGAAATATCCTAACTAATTCATGGTGCACACATGTGTGAGAGTGTGCTTAGGGCTAATTTTGGCTTAGGACCCTAATTAAACCTACTTAGGTGATAAAGTGCACTTAAGTGAAAAGTGACTTTCAAATTAGAATCTTGATTAGCCTAATTAGGATTTTTAGTGGGGAATGGTCCCATGGGGTCCTAATTAGGTGTAGGAAAGGGCTTAGGTTGCCTTAGGGGGATAGTAGATGGATTCCAAGTGGGTAGGAAGCATCTTGGGTGTGTTTTACCTAGTTTTTGTAGGTTTAGGAGCCTATGGATGACTAAGCTAGCCTACATATGACTAAAGTGGTCTACGATGGTCTATGATGGCCTATGGCAACCTATAGATACCTATAAGTGAGCATGTGCAAATTTTGGGTGTTTACACACATATTCTGCAAATTTCTTGATTTATGCACATATCTAAAAAATTGATTGTCTGAAGGTTCATGAAATTACTGCTACAATCTGGTGGAGTGGAGATTTCTAATTTTTTTCTTCATTCTAGTTTCACCTATAATTTTTCCCTACATGCAACTCGTGTTTATGAGGATAAGGATTTGGAATTAATTAGAGTGGATTTTAGTTTTACATAAGCTAGTTTTACATTAATTAAATTGAGAAGTGTTAGATTCAGAAAGTTGCATACAATTTTGTAAAATATTATTTCTTGTGACTCTAAATTTCTTAGATCTACAAAATTCTTTGTTTTAAAATTAGATCTATAAAACCTAAATTATAAAGGTATTCTTTTTTGAGGGTTTGCTACTATTCGGTTCCTTGGTGTTTCATTTTCAAGGGTTTGAATATAGTTGGAGGATCTCTTGGTGGTGGATTGCATATGTAGTTTTTTTTAGGATTTGTTTGCTCACCCTTCTTCTTGTAGATCAGCCACAACCTACCAACACTCTTATCCTCATGTGGCTTCACCCTCCATCTCAAATATCTTCTTGGAGTTTCATTTTTTTACAATATGTTTTTAGGGTTTGAATATTTTTGAGGGTTTAAATCATCATTTCTGCCTTTTTTATCTCTAAAACCTAGCCCATATGGAAAATAAATATATATTTAAAATGTCTATGAAGTTTTCTCTAAAATTTTAATATGTTCTTTAGATTTGTCATATAAACCTCTGTAAAATTTCAAAACTTTTGTTGGATATTTTGAAAATTATAAGGGTTTTGGTAAAACAAGTACAAATATGCTATTTTCTACAAAATTTTAAAAATTACTTGAGAATTACATCATAGATACCCATCTAAAATTTTAGCACATTTGGAGCCATATTCAAAACATTATAGTGATTTTACTATTTTTAGTAAACTCATAATTTTGGGTGATTTAGAGTTGCTCGGCTAAATTTTTTCTAGGACTATAAAATCATGTTTACGATATCCTTATAAAATTTTAGATCATTTAAATATGTATTCAAAAATTTATGATGATTTTATGATGCACTCTCATTATATTACATTGTGAAAAGGTATTTTTATTTTTTTGTACTTTAACCTTGTATATGGACTATTGTTATAAAGTTCCATCTTCCTTCATTTGCTATTTTTCCACTTAGTTTGGATCTTTGTGATCAACTTACTTGGTATTGAAGTATGGGAAAAATGGTGCACCTAAGAATGCTAAACAAGATGCATCTATATCTAGTATTAATCAAGCATTATAAAAGGACATATGTAAACAACCATGGAATCCAAATAAGTGCAAGAAAAAGGGGTGTTTCTCTTTATTTCATTTAATAAATTAGAATCATGGTTACATAGATGTCCCCTTGAGGGATCTTCATTTGATACACTTGTTTACAAAAATGGGTTCCCAAGGATCAAGTCCTTTCAAACAAGCTCGTGTGCATTTCTAATGTTTTTCCTCGTACCCACAATTGAGGTGGGTAAACCTATGATGTCGCCACTTTGTTATTCATTGTTCTGATCTTGTATTACTTCCTCATGCACTATAATACCTGCACTTGCACACAAGGAAAATAGATTTGTTAAATAGCAAGTGCGTAGAATGTGAAACATGCAAAAGCCATACATGCAACTATAAGCTAGAAAGTGTAAATATGCAATGCGCCTATCTAAAACAACTCCAAATGATCTGAAATAATAGAGAAATTCATAATAGATGATTTTGGGAAGATATAATTGAAAATAGAATAGAATTTGCCTTTGAATCCGTGTTGCATTCGCAGTGCACCTACAAAGCCTGCAAAACATTAAAATTGCAATATCTTCTTAAATATAACTCCAAATTGCATGAAATTTGGACAAAATTCTCATAATATAACCTAGAATATACCTAATTAAAAATAATAGAAAATAATCCATAGATATATCACCATCCTGGGGTAGGATGGCCACTAGTTTGGCTCCTTATTTACCACCAATTCCTCAATGGATTGGTCAAAAACCTTATAAAAAGTGTTGTCATAAAATGTTATGGTGAAATTCACTTAGATGATTTGGTTTTCCAAAAAAATTGCACCTCTTGAATCACTCTCAAACCTCCTTCGCAGGTAGAGATTTCAAGGGAAAAAGGCACAAAAGGGGTGAGGGAAAATCTTGGTAGAACTTCATTGCTATGTCTCAAAATTCCTCTCTATATTGTGTCAAAAATAGATCCAATTTATAGCCAAGGAGGCCTTTGGTAAAATGGGCATGCGAGGGCATGCAGGGTAAGAGGTGCAACTTGTCCAAAACTAGGCATGCATTGGAAGGGGAAGAGAATCTCCCATTTTGGCCTCCATTCTACAACATGTCATAACGGTTCTGCACCCTTAGGTATACATGATCAAATAGGTAGGGTAAATTGTAGTTTCTAAATTCCATTTATCCAAAATTTGGCTTTTTGGGAGTCAAAGTTTGTGGTCGTCCCACCTAGGGACAACCGCTTTGCCATCATCCTTGGGTAGGACGACCATGAACTGTGACCGTCCCAAGGTGGGATAGTCATGCCTATGTGGCCTCAAACATACAATAATTAGGGTACATCCTACCAAAAGTGGTTAGGACCACTTTGTAACCTCTTAGGGTTACCCAAGGGAGCCATATAATGTCAATTAGCCAATTCTTTCGATTGCTTAATCAAATTGACATGATTTTAGTGTCTACAAATGCTCGAGATGCGTTGTGTGCAACATAGTTTTGAGTAAAAATAGATGACTAAAATGATGAATGATTAGGGTTATTAAATAACCTAACTAACTTTTGATGCCCCAATCATGGAAAGAGCATGCATTCTTGAAGCCTTTCTTTTGACGAGATAAGGAACTTGCTTCAAGTACACCTGTTCATCTGAGGTTTACTTGATCTTGGACATTGTTTAGTTATGAAGAGACAAAGGCCTATGATCCCTAATTTTTCCAAAATTCCAAGCATTTTTTTAATTTGAAATTTGTGCTTGTTTTCTACCCAAGCAGGGGCGTGATTGTCTTTGCCAATGATTCATTGAACAAACACAATTTGCATGATCGAGTGTGGGATTGTTGATTTTTATTATGAAATTATTAAGCATGAATACCCATTAAGTGATGAGTTGATGAGGGAATTACCATTGAGAAAAGAGACGAGTCACTTGACCCATATGACTTGGTTGGGGTTTACTTCAGTTTTACCCATTGAAAAATGGAGCAATTTTCAGAGGATTTTGGTGATTTTGTTGATGTTCCATGGAAGAAGGGAATGGGAAACCTCATTCCTATGGGGTTTCATGGCCATACTGACCTTATTAGGGATTAAATTAAGGACATTTCCATCCATCTAGGAGCAATTTAGGTGCATCTTGATCCATGTGAAATTTTGACCAAATTTGGGTTGTTTTTGGTGGTTTTGGACCCTTTTTGATGCATTTTTTAGTTGTTTTGAGTTGATTTGTTGGTGGAAATCCAAGGGTGGTATGGAGGAATAATTTATGATCATCCTAGGATGGGAAATTTGGCCAGGTAGTTGCTTGTCCCACCCAGGGACGATCATGGCCCTGGGAGGGTTATTTAAGCCAAAAATGGGTCATTTGGGCTCATTTGTGCATTGCCAACTTTGCAATTTGAGAGGTAAGAAGGAGGAGAGTATTTTTACATAGTGTATTGCTACCAAAATCATCCTATATTCAACATGAGCCAGCATGCAGACTTGTACAACGGTGGGGCCAGTGCGATATGGGTAAAAATTAAATTTCTTACTGCTCTACGCTAGCATTAGAAGTGCAATTGTGGCTTATTTTTATTTTTTTATAGAAAACACTAAATCCTTAGTAATTTAACCTAATTAGTGATGTAATATAGTTTTTTATGCTTATTTTTTGGATTTTTTGCAATATTATTGCTTTTTATGGTTAAATTTTTGCTATTTTTGGTTGCCTGAAAGGCCCATTTTGGCCTAATTTTGGGGGCTGTCCCTGGGTGGGAAAACTAGCCTAGGCTATTTGGGGGCCATCCTTGGGTGGTATGTTCATATATTTGGGGGATGTCCTTGGGTGGGACGGTCACAAATTGGCCTTAAAGAGAGGCCTTTTTTGATATTTTTTGTGTATTTTTGGGTCATTTTGAAGCCTATTTGGTGCTTGTTATTGACTGGGATATCTCTGCCAGGTGGTTAAGAGTAGGTATCAAGTTTCAAATATCTTTGATACCACAAGAGACTTATTTATGGATGAACATTGGGAATGGCTTGATACCATTAGCCTCAAGCAGGTGACGTAGTTAGAGCCTGTAGTGGGTGATCGCGCTTATCTGATTGCTCTTATTGATTTGTGGGATCCACACACCAACACATTCCACCTACTACCAGGGGAGATGACAGTGAAAATTGAGGATGTCTATCAAATTTTGTGAATTGTGATAGAGGGGTATGCTATCTTATCTTCTCACTATGATTAGAGATAGGTAATGATGAAGAAGTACTTTGGTAGGGCCGTAGAGGAGGCATTGGGGTACTCTCTCAATGGAGGCATACTGGTGGGGTATTGGTATGAGGTTGGGGTGTTGGGTATGAAATATGTTTTTTTGATGACGTTGATATATAATATGCTACTACTAGACTCATCAGGCACCAGGTTTCCATAGAACCTTTTGGAGTTAGTGTTTACTCTGGTAGAGTGCATTGTGGAGCAACCACTGGTGATGGTGTGGGGGATGACATTATTGACTCAACTATATGACAAGTTGTACGAGATCCAATCCCATGGGTGGAAGGGTTTGGGATGCAATTTTCTATTGTAGGTGTGGGTATGGAAACACATAGTTGTGGATCAACCATAGGAATTGCCTTGGACAGAACGAGCATAGCTAGCAAATAGGGAGATAAGATATGGGGTCCTATGGCAGCAGGTCCAAGAAGTAGGGTAGAGTCATCACTAGACGGGCAATGTGGACCATTATGCATAGTAATTTTCACAACTCAAGGTAACCTATGTGATTTGGAGGTAATATAGGGATTGCCCAGCATGGGCCAAGGCTAAGGTACAACTTCTCAGGATGAGGCAAGGGATATGGCTAGTCAGACAACATGGGATTCAGCAAGAGTATTTTCCTCATGCTCAAGTTCTATGATAGTTTGGGCTACGTCAGGGGTTTCCTAGTGAGCCAGTGGTCTACTAGAACTATGAGGATGAGAGGAAATTTAGATGGCTACTAGTGGAGGTGGTAGGAGGGGAGGTAGATCTTGTAGTGGACATTTCGAATTTGAATGATGCTAGGACCACAGGGGAGTATGAATCATGGTGGGTGATGTGATAGTAGTAGGGATAGGGTCCACTAGGGGGTTATGTGATAGGGTTAGTAGAGGAGGCTCAATGTGATGATTCAAATGAGGGCTAGGCAAAGGTGGGCAAGTGACATGGGTATCACCACATGGCATATGAGCAGGTGGACCTCCTTGAATTAGGAGATCAGGATGACGTTAGGGATGATGACACTAGGGATAAAGGGGTGCAAGCATAGTAGGTCACATGAGGTGACATAGATATGGAGCTAGAGTATGAGTTGGTTAGAGTTAGGTAGGAGAGAGATCTCCTTTAGACATTGGTACAGGATGCCCAGGCAAAGATAACAACTCTACAAGCACAATTGAGATCCTGAAGCCCTAAGAAGGAGGTACCAATTAGTGGGAAGATGCCAAAACTAAGGGAGGAGGTGGCACATATCTAGGCATTAGTGGATACCTACCAGGTGTGATGCTGATAGGACCGAACCTATATTGATGAGTTGGAGGATGAGATAGTGCACCTTAGGGGGCGCATACCAACCCGTCCATCTGCTAGTGGGTCACACCAAAGTTAGTGGAGTGGTATAGAATAATATTCAATGAGGATGGGGGCACATGGCTCTATAAAAATGTTAGACAAGGCAGGTGGTGGTAGGTTAGAAAGTTCTTAGTAGACTCAACCTGACTGTAGGGGTGAGAGTTGTAGTATTGGTCCTGCGTGACCATGGTTATTGAGACTCTGATGGTTCTTTTTGTATTTTGGATTTTTGGTAGCGTGAGGTCTGAGGACCCACTTTATTATAGCCTACAGGTAGTTTAAGGACTGTGATGTATCTTTTTACCCTATACATATATAGATATATATGAGCTTTTTTATGTTTGTCATCATTTAGTTTTGTACTGCTTTATGAGATGTATGCAATGTATTTATTTACCTTATGATATGATGATGGATTTTTATCATGTATGCATATGTTGTAATGTTATTTGATTTTATGAGATGTATATGCATGGATGTATGATTTATTGATCTAGATGATGAAATGTGGATACTATATGACATACTATGTTAGCACCATAGATTGTATAGAATTCATCGATTTATTTGTGATATTGTCATGAGACTATGTAATGGGTTTGTGAAAATGTATACAGACATACATGTGATAAAATAGAATGAATAATAGGATGTTATAGGATATCTTTGAGGTTTGCATGAGACTTAAACACTCTAGTAAACTAATCAAAGGTTATATACTACCCATGCAAGACTTTTGACAAGGTATGAATCTGCTAGGATGACCAAGATACTCAATATTTCTGTGTGTGCAAGTGAGTTCATATTGTGATAAGCATAAGGTTACCCCAATGCCAAATAGGATTAATGCAGCCCATATGTACTAAATATCATCCTATGAGTAGCACAATCCTAGGTTTTGTACATAGTTGTTTAGACCACTATGTAGTACAAGCTACAAAAAGCTAGCTCATCCACATGCAAACATTGGTCTGTACACATGCAAGATGCTAATGTGACAGACATATCATCATGCGTAAGGATACCGCCATTGCTAGGCAGGCTTGATGCCACCTAACCTATAATTAGGATCACCTCATGTTTTGTCAAATGCTAAGAATTCAAGGGATTCATGTTCATTACTCCCTTATTTTATTTTATTTGCTTTGGGATACTTGCTCATATGTAGTGATTAAAATCACTTATTATTTTATATTTGAGCAAGGGATTTTTTTAGTGATGAAAATCATTGTTTATTTTGCTTTTGATTTTTGTTTTTTAGGATTTTTCTTATTGATAGTGGTGAAAACCACTATTTATTTTGGGTAATTGGGTAAGGAGAAGCTTGTCATTTTGTCAATTCTTAGCATTTTTGAAGTATTCACATAGGGGGATGAGTAGGATAAAGTTTTCACTTAAGGTAACCTAGACCACTTCATAGGTTTCATCTTTCCTTGTGTAAAACTTGGATTTATTAGTGTGAAAATATGTTGGTATTTTTATGTATACAAGGTACAATCTAAGCACAACCCTACCTCCTAAAAATCAGGATAGCTTTGCACAAAATCTGAAAAGAAAACTAGAAATGGTTGAGTGACCGAAAACCCTAAAGACATTCTAAAACAAATGACTAGGTGAAACGAACACAACTATGAAAAAGAAGGAAAGGTAAGTGGGAATGATAAGTGAAATATGAAATGATGTGAATGATGACTTTGACAAAATTGATTTTGAATGATGACTAATGTATAGTCTTTGTGCTAGGCATGTATGAGCAACTCTAAAATGTAAAGTGCAATGATGAGTATGCCTAATGCAAGTTGATTGTATAATGTAGAGATATGAAATGCAATGCAATGTAATATTTCTGTATTTTTGATGTTTTGATAATTTTTTGGGGTTTCAATTGATATATATGTATATACATGTGACCAACGGGCTTATTGGGGGCCATTGGGGCATTTTGGGTGACCAAAGGGCTTATGGATGCCTTTGGGGCTTTTGGGATTGACCAAGTAGTTTGTGGAAACCCTTGGAGCATTTTGGGGTGACCTAGATGGTCATAGAATACCTAGGAGCATTTTGGGTTGACCAAGCAATTTATAGATACTCTTGGAGCATTTTGGGGTGACCTAGATGGTCATAGACTACCTAGGAGCATTTTGGATTGACCAAGTGGTTTGTAGATACCCTTGGAGCATTTTGGGGTGACCTAGATGGTCATAGACCACCTAGGAGAATTTTGGATTGACCAAGTGGTTTATAGATACTCTTGGAGAATTTTGGGATGACCTAGATGATCATAGACCACCTAGGAGAATTTTGGATTGACCAAGCAATTTGTAGATACCCTTGGAGCATTTTGGGGTGACCTAGATGGTCATAGACCACCTAGAACCATTTTGCGTTGACCAAGTGGTTTGTAAATACTCTTGGAGAATTTTGGGGTGACCTAGATAGTCATAGACTACCTAGGAGTCTTTTGGGTTGACCAAGCAGTTTGTAGATACACTTGGAGCATCTTGGGATGACCTAGACGATCATAGACCTAGGAGCCTTTTGGGTTGACCAAGAAGTTTGTAGATACCTTGGAGAATTTGGGGTGAGCCACAATATCTAGGTATGGAAAGGTTGTATATGAAGGATGTTCAAGGGTTCAAGGTCCTTGATTCTTTCAAGGGAGGCTAGGTGGTAAGTTCTAGGTTTGATATGACTAGTGATGAAGAAAGGACCTAATTAGTTTACCATAAACTTGTATCGAAGATGGGGTAGCAATTTAGAATTTTGTTGGTTTTATTTTAGAACAAGATCATAAACCTAAAAGTCTCTAAGATGGACTTTCATGTTATAAGCTCCCTTAAGTCATCTTGGTAAATGCGCAAGTGCTTGAGAGCATTGATGTGTCATTTGTAAAGAAATGCAAGTTGGTCTAAGTGAGCCTGTTGTGCAGTATCATCATCGATGAACTCTTGCATAGATATGTGCAATGATGGGATTTCTAGATCTAGATGTATGATTACCTCAATATTGTACACTAGTGAAAATGGTGTGGCCCCAGTGGGCATCCGAATACTAGTGCAGTAGGCCCATAGAGCAAGGGGTATTTGCATTTACCAATCAGTGTGATTTTCTTTAACTATTTTATTTAGAATGACAATCAATATTTTGTTTGATGTCTTTGCTTACCCATTTTCTTGTGGATAGTAGGGCATCAAAAAACTATGTTGGATATTATACTTTGCTATCAAAGCATGCACATATTTGTTCTTGAATGATGTCCCATTATCAAAAATGATCTTGGATGGAATACCAAAATGGCAAATGATATTATGCAATGTGAGCTATGTGATGCAGGGTCCTATCATAGTGGTAAGGGAAATTTCTTCCACCCATTTTGTAAAATACTCAGTAGCCATAATTATGAACATGTGACAGCTCAAGGAGGCACGTGAGATTTTTCCATTTAAATCAAACCCCCATTGTGAGAATGGCCAAGCCGATTGAATCATTTGAAAGGCTTGATATGGTATGTGTGTCAAGTTAGCATGGTGTTGACACTTTATGCACTTCTTAATATAAGTGTAAAAATCTTGCTCTAAAGTTGGCCAATAATAGCCCATGCAAAGAATGCACTTTGTGATGGCCATGCCACTGAAATGGCCACCACAAGTATCATCGTGTACTTGGGAGATTTTCCAAACTAACTCTTAATGCTCTAGGCAATGAAGGAGAATACCTTTGTAGCTTCGATGGTACAAAATGTCTTCCAGTAAGACATAATTTACCACTTTTTGTTTAAATGTCCTTTTGGTGGTATGTGATAACCTAGAAGGGATATTACCAATATTTGATTTGGGTGGACCAATCCTATTATGAGGAAGCCTCGATTGCATTAATTGCTTACCCCTTTTGAAGTTCATCCCAAGTGAATGTTTATTGGGAAAGAACCTGTAAGAATAATGTTGTGCTGCTATTCAAAAGAGTTTGAGGGAATAGAGTCCCCAATGTGGCATGATTCAAGTGCTCATGAATTTGTGAGAACCTTTTCTAATGAGGTTCAATCTAAATCATGTGGAATTTCGATGTGGCTTGAGTGTTCTCATGCTCAACCATAGATTACGACAAATTTTTGACTTGAATGGTTGTCATATCATCAGAATGGTTCTATGGTATCAAGGACCCTAAGGAGGCCATTGTATCCACAAATTTATTAGATGAGTGAGGGAGTGACTCGATATAATACCATTCAAAATTTACCAAAAGTTTCTCCACAAGGGCCTTATAGGCTTGCACTGGACACTTGCATTGAAAAATCCCTTAGACCTGGTTTACGATGAGAAAGGAGTCACAAAAAATGTTGACCTTGGTTATTTTCATGGTGAAAACCATTTGAAGACCTATGAGCAAGGCTTCATACTCGAAATTTTTTTGGTACATGGGAAATCAAGTTTGAAAGATAGGGGTATAGGAGCCCCTTGAGGTGTGAAAAACATAATTCCTACGCCACCCTCTTGCTCGCATTTGGAGCCATCAAAGAAGAGAGTCATATTGAATTGCAACTCAGGCTATTCAGAATTAAGTGATTCTAGAATGTGGAAGACTCCATCATCGGGTAGATCCATATTAAGAGGCTGATAATCCTGGAGAGGAGCCTATACAAGTTGATCAATGATGACCTAACCCTTAATTGATTTTTGTTTGATAAATTCTAGGTCAAACTCTATCAACAACATGATCCATTTCATTATGCGACTGTTGTGATAAGTTGACTCATCATGTATCACAATGGATTCTATTTTGATACAACATACCTGGTATGAATAAGCATGTAATGGCATAGATTATTGGTGGTGAAAACCACTGCTAGGCATAGATTTTCAACATATGCATATTTGATTTCATAACTGACCAAGGTGCGGCTAAGGTTGTAAGTAATTTGTTCCTTATGCAATTCATTGTTTTGGGCTAACATGACACCCAATGCAATCTCAGTGGCTGAGATGTATAAGAGGAATGAAACTCCTAGTTGGGGTGGAGCCAATACTAGTGGTGAAGCTAGATATTGCTTTATTGCATCAAAGGTAGCTTGAAACTCATCATATTTAATGAAACGTGACCCCCTTATGCAATTTTTGGAAATATGAGCAAGATTTGTTGTCATTGATGTCAAAGGAATACTAAGCAGATGTCAAAGGAATGTTAAGTAAATGGTTCATGGTTGATTTTATAAGAAGCAAGGATATAATATTTAATTCAAATATTATATGGCCGAAGTAGAAAAAAGAGAAGAAATAAGGATAGCAATATTATCATATTTGGGTAAAAGAAAAAGACTGAAAATATATCTCCGTTCCATGGTGGTTGAAAGAAACTAATAAGGTTATTTTGCTAAGGTAAAAATGGCAAAAGGTTTTTCTAAAAAACTAAGGAAGATTATATTTAAAAAGGCCTAAAGGAAATTTAAATATTTAATTATAATATTTAAATTCATTTTGAATTTAAAATAATTATAATTAAATTATTATTTTCGAAATGCAAAGCATTCTCCTTGAAAAGAGCAAGTGAGAAAGTTTTAATAATATTAAAGGAGGCAAAGGTTAAATAATTTTAATTAAAATATTTTAACCTTTTGGTTAAAATTTTAATTCAAATTATTCTTGGTGCCAAAGTTATTTTTGATAAATGGTGGCAAATCAAATAAGGGCTGACGTCTTCACATTTACCATATTGCATATAAAGAGGGTAAATTATTTCCCCAAAGGTTAATGCATTCGTCGATTAAAATTGAGCAAGACATGTTTGTGCGAGCGCTTCGAGGGAGGAATATTCATGCTATTTGAAAATAAAAAAGGAGTGTGTTGAAATCAAAGTGGGCACAAAAACTCTACACAACACACTGGGTAGCGTAGATGGCATGAAAGGCAGCGATAAGATTTTGCGGAGTCTAGGTCATGGGTTCAAGTCACGATCGTAATGTTTGCAAGGAAGGAAGAAGTTTTTGTATTCGACATGTTTGGCATGGAATATAGGGATAAAAGTGATATCGTGTGCCCTTTTGTTTCAAGTGGGCACATAGGCCATGCAATAAGCCTAGAGTTCACTAGGGCATAGCGCTGACAGTGAGGTTTCGTGTTTGAATTTGTGCATAAGCAGTTTGTGTGGTGCGCAAACATTTTTTGTGCACGTTCTAAGATATGATAATTTAATTTTTGCAAGGCTTATGTTATAATAAAGGGTGTTTTTAGGCATACATATTATTAAGAAGGCAGTGTTTGAAGTAGGGATATATAAGGATTAAAATAGTTTATTTTAATTCTTTGATGCATTGGAAATAAATTAGAGAGTGGAGTTAAAAGGTAAAAAAGAAATTTATTTTGATCTTGCTTTATAAAAAGAAGAGAAAAATAATTTGTCAATGCTTTGGGATATTTTGAAGTGGTGATTAATTTTCTATTAATGCGTTGATATCTAGAGGGAGTGATAAGGTGTATTTGTGACATCTAACCTCTGTGATTGGTAAAGAGAGTGGTTATAATTGAGACATGTTTTTAAGGACAATTCTTCATCAAACAAAAGGTATGGGCACATTTTCCTTGTGAGTTATTGTTGGATGCTATGAATGATAAGTTGGAGAGAAAAGGGTTGTTTGATAAGCATTATTGAGTTTGATTTTTATGGAATGAAATTTGATACTAGAAACCTTATTTGATAAGAATTGTTGGAAATATTGAGTAAGATTTCATATTATTGAACTAGGGTTTGTGAAAGAACATGAGTATTATTGTTATGTGAAGTTGTGAACTATCTTGAACTAGAGTTTGTGAAAGAACATGAATATCATTGCTATGTGAAGTTGTGAACTTATACTGAACTAGGGTTTGTGCAAGATCATGAGTATAATTGTTATGTGAGATTGTTTTGACAAGCATTGTTGGAAATAAGTGAGTGAGTGTTCATATAATTGGACTAAGGTTTGAAGCAAGGAGTGCTTTATTGAGTGAGTGATTGAGTGGAGTTGATTGAGCCTAGTCAAGTAGAAGTGTTGAAGTGATAGTTCAATTTTTGTGAAATAAATAGATCCATATTCTAATTTGATTAGAGAAAAAAATTGAAAGTGATTGAGCATTGTTGTGAGTGTGAAGCATATTGAGTCTCTAACAATTATATATATGTTTATGTGAGATTGTATATGTTCTAGTAAGGAATTGTTGAGAAGATTTGAGGTAAGTCTTGGTGAAGACTTGTTGAGCATATTGGACAAGTTCTAGTGAGGACTTGTTGAGTAGATTTGAGGTAAGTCTTGGTGAAGACTTGTTGAGAATATTGGACAAGTTCTAGTGAGGACTTGTTGAGAAAATTGGAAAAGTTCTAGAGAGGACTTGTGGACAAGATTAGTTTGAGATTTTGTGGAAGCTTACAAGGTATATTTGAGATAAGTATTTGAGAAGACTTGAGAGCAGAGTTGATTTGTTCAAACCTTGGATTAAGGTTTGGGGCAGATCTAGAAGATTTGATTTGTGATTGAGTCAAGCTTTGTGTTAAGGCTTGAGGATAAATTTGAGGATAGAGATTGAGCAAATTTATGTTAGACTGAAGGATTGTGTTTAGTGCATATTTTAGGACAAATATTGAGAAAATTTGTGCTAGATCGAAGGACTATGTTTAGTGCATATCAGAGGATAAATATTGAGCAAATTTATGCTAAACTAAAGGACTATGTTTAGTGCAGATCAAAGGATATATATTGAGAAAATTTGTGATAGATCGAAGGACTGTGTTTAGTGTAGATTTGAGATAGAGCTAAGAGCTAGTTTTGGAGGTGATAGAGTATAGAGGATGATAGTCTCTAGTGGATAGAGATCCATTAGCAATATTAGCGAGCATAAGTCTTCTAAGTGAGGATAGGAGTCTTCAGTGGATAGATATCCATAAGATAGTGCAGTGGAGGCAACAGTTCTTCTAGAATATCATCAACCAGAGTAGAGGAGTTCTCCTATGGATATATATCCATAAACTTGATTAGGGGATTGGTGCCTCCTTTGGATAGAGGTCCATAAACATTGTAATAGGGAAAGGTTTCCCAAGATATTTGTTGAGAAAATTTTAGTGAAATATTTTCTCCGTGGAGCAGCCCACTTTGGGTGAACTACATTAAATTGGTGTATCTATTGTGTGTGGTGATTTGTGCATTACTTTGATAATTGTTGTTGATATTGCTATTGATATATTGCATAATATTTATTAGGAAAGAAAAGTAGAAAGTGGTCTTATAATGTTAATCCCCACCTCAGTATAATATTGTGTTCTTCAGTTGGTATTAGAGCAGGTTCCTTCAAAATATTTTAACTTGAAGGAAAATATTACAACACAAATGGATTCTAAGAGTGGATCCTCAGATAATTAAACACCAGTGTTTTATGGAAGTGATTATGGATTTTGGAGTATGAGAATGAAGATTCACCTAATAGCACTTGGCAATGAAATATGGGAAGTAGTTGAAAATGGATACACACCACCAACTACTCCACCTACAGATAAATATGGTAAGCTTCTACATCATTAAAATTCAAAAGAAATAAATGCAATTTTGAAAGGTTTGCATAGAAAAGAGTTTGTTAAGGTTATGTATTGCAAATCAACAAAAGAAATTTGGGATAAGTTGCAAGGCATATATGAAGGAGATAAAAATGTCAAAATGGTAAAGTTGGAAAATCTCAAGGGAAAATTTGAAGATCTAAAAATGAAGGATGAGAAAAACATTAGTGCTTATCTACTTCATGTAGATGAGGTTGTTAACTCCATGTAAGTACTTGGAATTGAGGTTCAAGAATATGATGTTTGTGATAGGATCTTAAGATCACTCCCAAAAATTTTTAGTAAAAATATTTTAGCTATAGAGGAATCAAAATATGGTGATCTTTTGACAAGGGATGAATTACTTGGAATTCTTACAACTTTTGAGATGAGAACAAAAGAGGAACCTAATCTCTGGAAAGAAGTAGCCTTAAAAGATACTAAGAAGACAAAGGGTAAAAATTTAGATTCAAGAAATGAGTCATCCAGTGATGAAGAAACAAATTATGGTAAAAGAAACAAGGATCCAAGAAGATTTAAAGATACAAAATTTGTTAGATGTTTCAATTGTGGAAAGTATGGTCACTATGCAACTGATTTTCAAGAAGCTAGAAATAGCAATGATGAGGAAAAATAGGATTATAAGAATAGGGAATAAAAGAATATAGGTAACAAAAGAAAAGTAGGGATGGTCAAGGCAAGCAAGGAAATAAGTTCTTCCAAAGATAGAAGAAGAGTTTCTATGCAGACAAGGCAAGTAAGTACTCAAGTGATAGTGATAATAGTTCCTTAGATAATGATAAATATGAAGTTCTATTTCTATAAAAAGAAAAGGAAATGGTTAGGAAAAGATCACCAATAATCCTCAAGTGTTTTAGATGTGGTAACTTTGGTCATATTGAAGATATTTGTAAAGAGTGGTTTCAGTTTTAGTGATGATGAATATGAAAATACACTTGAAGGACCAGAAGAGAATCTTCTAATGACATTAGAAGAAGAAGGAGGTGATCCTATAGAAAACAAGTCATAAAATAATGAAGATGTTTTCAAAGGTAAAAAAATAGAGGAAGAATTAGAAATAGGAGAATTTGATATTGATATTGAATTAGAAATAGCAGAATTTCACATTAAATAAGGTAGGAAAATAAAACTTCCAACTTAAGCTTCAATTTCAAGAATGTGATGAAGAGAAAGGAAAGCTTATAGAGGATCTAAACAAGTCAATGGCTAAGACAAGGAAGTTCAAAGATAAGTTAGAAGCAAAGGTATTAGAATGTGAAAGGTTAGAGCATGAATTAGCTTCACTAAGGAAGGAAGTAAAATAATCTAAGTATAGGTTACACAGGTTTGGAAGAAGCTCAAATAATTTGGATAAAATTATCAAGACACAAAAACCTATATCAAGCAAGATAGGTCTTGGTTTTGAATAGGTACAAAAGAAACAAGGTGAGGAGTCAACCTCAAATTCTGAAGAAGAAGAAACTTTAGAAGAAGAGAGTGTAAGAGAGAGTGAAACTTAGGAGGATGATTTGGACAATAGAAAGTTCAACAAGGAAAGGAACAATGCACAAATGAGGAACAAATGGAACATGAACCAGCACAGGGTAAAAGAAACTAAAAGACCAATGAGGTCAAGGTAAGGTAGTTTCAATGGATGATGCTTCTCATACCATAGGTTTGGGTACAAAGCTTCAAAATGCAGGACACATGGAAAACAAGAATATGGAAGGTTAAAAAATAGGTAGCTTTTTCAAGGGTATTGCTACTCTTGTAATTAGTTTGGTCACAAGGCAATGAATTGCAGGGTTCATGATAGGAATAGATATGGCTTCACTAGGAGAAATCCCAAGATAGTTCCACCTCCAAGGAATAAAAATATTAAGTTTTATAAGTGCAAAAATGATGGACATACATCAAAGTGGTATAGATCAGAAATTCCAGAGATAAGTAGGAACAAGAATGGTCAGAGGAATCAAAAGGATCAAATAAGGAGGAAAGTTGAAAAAGGTAAAGATTAGTGCTTGTTGGGAGTAGAAATACTCCCACACCAGAATTAACCACCTCAAGAAGAGGTGGGGGAGGGGCTAAGCTAAGAGTTTCATTCTTAGCCCCAAGCCTCAAAGGTAACCCTTTGTAATTGATGACAAAGGGGGAGAGATTTGAGTAAGGGGGAGAGATTTGAGTTATGAGGAAAGCATTCAATCAGGGAAAGTAGTTTCTCAAGAGGAGTAGAATAGAAAGAGGTAAAAAAAATGATAAAAGGTAAATGGGTTGCCATCGATGACAAAGGGGGAGATTGTTGGAAATATGAGCAAGATTTGTTGTCATTGATGTCAAGGGAATACTAAGAAGATGTCAAAGTAATGTTAAGTAAATGGTTCATGGTTGATTTTCTAAGAAGCAAGGATATAATATTTAATTCAATATTATATGGCTGAAGCAACAAAAAGAGAAGCAAGAAGAATAACAATATTATAATATTTGGGCAAAGAGAGTGGTTATAATTGAGACAGGTTTTTAAGGACATTCTTCATCAAAAAAAAGGTATGGGCACATATTCCTTGTGAGTTATTGTTGGATGCTGTGAATTCTAAGTTGGAGAGAAAAAAGGTTGTTTTATAATCATTGTTGAGTTTGTTTTTTATGGAATGAATTTTGATACTAGAAACCTTGTTTGATAAGCATTTTTGGAAATATTGAGTAAGCTTTCATATTCTTGAACTAGGATTTGTGAAATAATATGAGTATCATTGTTATGTGAAGTTGTGAACTTTTTTTAACTAGGGTTTGTGAAAGAACATGAATATCATTGTTATGTGAAGTTGTGAACTATCCTGAACCAGGGTTTGTGCAAGATCATGAGAATCATTGTTATAGGAGATTGTTTTGATAAGCATTTTTTGAAATAAGTGAATGTGTTCATATACTTTGACTAGGGTTTGTAAGCAAGGAGTGCTTTATTGAGTGGAGTTGATTGAGCCTAGTCAAGTGGAAGTGTTGAAGTGGTAGTTCAAGTTCTGTGAAATAGATTGTTCCATATTCTAATTTGATTAGAGAAAAAATTGAAAGTGATTGAGCATTTTTGTGAGTGTGAAGCATATTGAGTCTCTAACAATTATCTATATGTTTCTATGATATTGGACAATTTCTAGTGAGGACTTGATCATATTTGAGGCAAGTCTTGGTGAAGACTTGTTGAGAAGATTGGACAAGTTCTAGTGAGGACTTGTTGAGCAGATTTGAGGTAAGTCTTGGTGAAGACTTGTTGAGAAGATTGAACAAGTTCTAGTGAGGACTTTTTGAGCAGATTGGACAAGTTCTAGAGAGAATTTGTGGAAAAGATTAGTGTGAGACTTTGTGGAAGCTTACAAGGCATATTTTATACAAGTATTTGAGAAGAATTGAGAGCAGAGTTGATTTGTTCAAACATTGGGTTAAGGTTTGGGGAATATCCAGCAGATTGGATTTGTGATTGAGTCATACTTTGTGTTAAGGCTTGAGGACAACTTTGAGGATAGAGATTGATCATATTTGTGCTAGACTGAAGGACTATGTTTAGTGCAAATTTAAGAATAGAGATTGTTCAAATTTGTGCTAGATTGAAGGACTATGTTTAGTGCAGATCAAAGGATAGACATTGAGAAAATTTGTGCTAAACTGAAGGACTGTGTTTAGTGCAAATTAGAGGACAAATATTAAGAAAATTTGTGCTAGACCAAAGGACCGTGTTTAGTGTAGATTTGAGACAGAGCTGAGAGCTAGCTTTGGAGGTGAAAAAGTATAGAGGATGATAGTCTCCAGTGGATAGAGATCCATTAGCTAGGGTAGTGAGTACAGGTCTTCTAAGTGAGGATAGGAGTCTTCAGTGGATAGATATGCATAAGCTAGTGTAGTGGAGGCAACAATTCTTCTAGAATATCATTAGCTAGAGCAGAGGAGGAGTTATCTTATGGATAGACATCCATGAACTTGATTAGGGGATTGGTGTATCCTTTGGATAGAGGTCCATAAACATTGTAATATGGAAAGGTTTTCCAAGAGATTTGTTGAGAAAATTTTAGTGAAATATTTTCTCCGTGGAGTAGCCCACATTGGGTGATCCATGTTAAATTGGTGTTTCTATTGTGTGTGGTTATTTGTGCATTGATTTGATAACTACTATTGATATTTCTATTGATATATTGCATAATATTTATTGGGAAAAAAAAATAAAAAGTGGTTTTATACTATTCATCCTCCTATCAGTATAAAATTGTGTTCTTCAGCAGTAGATTGTTCATGGATCGACATTTATCTGACAATTGTGCTATGAAGAATTTGATGGATGTGACCTTACCCTATAGGCTTCATAGCTGCTTGATGGTAGTTGGGGGAAGCATCTCGAGGATTACATTAACTTTGTTGGGGTCCACTTCGATGCATATTTTGGAGACTATGAATCCCTAGAGTTTTATAGATGTGACGTCAAAGATGCAGTTCTTGGGGTTTAGTCTCACGTTATGCTCAATAAGGAAATAAAGGACTTTATGTAAGACATCGAGATGCTCATGGTGTAATAATGATTTGGATAGTAATTTATCCATGTAATATTCCAAAATATTATGCATGTAATCATGGAAGATGTATGTCATGGTGTGCTGGTAGGTAGCACCAATGTTTTTAAGACCAAAAGGCATGACCTTATAGAAAAATATTCCCCAAGGTATTGTGAACATTGTTTTGAGATGGTCTTATGGATTGATATGAATTTGGTTGTATCCAAAGAAACCATCCATGAGGGATAATATTTTGTGGCCCATTGTGGCATCTACTAGGGTGTCTATGCTCGTTAAAGTGAAATCATCCTTAGGACTCACTTTATTCAGGTCTTGAAAATCGATGCAAATGTGAATCCTCCCATCGAGATTCTTTATAGGAACCATGTTGGATAGCCATGGTAGATAGTCTACTGATATGATGAAATTGGCATCCAATAATTTTTGTAGCTCATATTTGACCATTAAGGCTACTATCAGATGCATTTTTCTTAGCTTCTACTTAACTGGATTGGCCTTGGGGTTAAGTGTCAGATATGCGTGACTATATTTGGATCTAGTCCTATCATATCTTTGTAAGTCCATGCAAAAACCTCCTTCTTCTCTATAAGAAGGGCTATGTAATCAGCCTACTCGATGGGGGACAAGCTTTCCCCTAAATTGATACATTGAGGATTCTCAAGATCCAAGTTGATATCTTTATCAATTTTTGGCTCGAGTGACATATGTGACCCCTCTTATAATTGGTGGGGAGTAGGGATTAGGTGAATTTATTCAGCTAGGTTTAGATCATCAATTGGAATATTTTTTTTGACCTCAGCTTGGAAGACATCTTGAGTAGTCCTTGGAGGGTGATGGGGGAGAATATCCCTGATCAAAGTCAATTACCCTTAAGTCAAGGTGTAGTGGCTTTGACAGGTTATTCAGATATCAAAATGGCTCTAAAAGGTTTATGGAAATCATATTTATGGATGGATGATTTCCCCTAGGTGGATGGTGGTGTCTAGTGACATCAGGATGTCACAAGACTTGTGGAGGTGGTTACGATGGAGGTGGAATGATCAAAGGTGGTCGATGTGGCTATGGGTGAGCTTGCTCCTCTATAGGTAGAAATTACTTCCAAAAAAGATGGTGTAATGGGAACATATGGAGATACCCCTCATGTCATCATCTAATGGGACAATCCATGCATATTCGACATGCAGACTAGAGGAGTCTATGGATGCCACTTCATACTTTGACTCATCATCAGACATCCACTCATAAGGAGAACCTCGATATTATTCCTCACTATCATGGGGAAGGGTATGTAAACCTTTGCCTCTCTTGTAAGAGTGAATGACATCACATGATTCCTCTTGGATCCTCATAGGTAAGGAAAAGTAGTCTCCTAGCAAAAAGCTCGATTGGGGTTTGTGTAGGGATCACACGCAAGCTCATATCGATAGTTCAAAATCAAGCACTGCAAACTATTAGTGAGGACCTCAAGAGGCATAGGCTTGTTATGTTCTAATCCTGACTTATCATAAGGTATTTGATACTAGGGCTAGTAAAGAACACAAGTAACTTTCTCATACAAGCCCAAGCCATAACAGTGCCAATTACATAGGTGAATATACCTCATGGTGAAGTTAGGGTTGGACATGTATTTTATGCCCTCAAAAAAGGGTGCTTCATCCTATTCCTGCTTTTGATAAGGCTTGATGCCATAGTTGAGATCCTCATAAATGAAATTTGTTTGATTAAGGGGAGGCCAAGAGGCACAATCGTGCTTATGGGAAGATGAGGTTGACTCATGTATCACACTAACTTGATAGCATGGGTGGCTATGACATTCCTAACCAGGTATTCTCCTAACCTGGTGGTAGCTAGGTGCACTATGACCTACAAGTATGGAGAAGGAGGGCATGGGAGTATGGCTTGAATGGGTTTAATGTTGGCCTCATAAGGTGGATCCTCATCTACTTGGCTAGGGATATTCTATGTGGATATGGTGGATATGGTTGGCTGGGACTCATAAATAGGTCACTTCCCCATGTTCCTAGACAAAGGATCCATAGGCAATGGAGGCATATTAGGGGGTGCCGATGATGAGGATGGTATGGCATGAGATGGTGATGGATCTATTAGAAGTTATGGTGATAGAGTCAGACCTTGGCTAGATTTATTCGATTGAAAATCCATATGGGTTGATGGTAAGGTTGACTTAGGAAGTTGTTGCACTATGTTGCACTAATTGAAAGGCTCTAGTTCTATAGAGATGACATGAAATTGACCTTCATAAGTGTATTTGAGACACTGGTGAGTGATGGAGGGAATGAACTTCGTGTCCCTTATCCATGGTCTACCTCATAATATATTGTACTCCATCTCACCCTCCAAGATGTGGCATAACATTGGTATGGTCTTTTGCCCTACCTGAATAGGTAGGATGATCGTACCAACCATTGAGCATATGACATCATTGAATGCTTGAAGGGTGTAGGTAGATGCAAAAATATGGGATATTGGAAGCCCAAGATGCTTGAGAGTTGTTGTAGTGATGATGTTCTAGAAGACCCAATGTCTACCAAAACTCTCTTATAGGGTGTTTCATTTACACATGCAATGATGTGCAAGGAGGGATCCACTATATCACTTGGAACCGATTTGAGCTCATCTTCTTGAAATGTGATCACGGGTTTTGTACATTACCGAACATGCCCCATGAAGTTGTTGAAGGAGTTGGAATCCTGAGGTAGAAGTTCTATTACCTTTAAGTTATCCATTAGAGATTTCCTATGAGGTGTAGATTGTTGAATAAGCTTATAGATGGAGAGCCGAGCAGATGTAGTTCTCAATATCTGAGCGAGCTTGCTTTTGATTGTGACCATGGGCCTAGGTGGGAGGTTTAGTAGTGGAGGCGATAGTGACTATGAAGTTGAAGGAACATTGCTTAAAGTCATAGGCGGTGCGACTGGGCTCAGGTACCTCATGTTCATCGTTACAATGCTAATCATACTGATGAACCCCTACTTAGGGGGTGCATGATGAACCTCATTCTATGGTACATGCATGACCTATTTTGCATGGGTGGGCAATGGGTCTTTAAAAACATCCATCTGTTGGTTATTTGGTGTGATAGGGTTGTAAACTTGTAGGTAATTCCTATCGATCATATCTTGCACCAAGTGTTTAAACTTATACAACATCTACACATCATGTATGTTTTGCCTATGAAACTTACAATATAGGTCTTCATGATAACCCTTGGGCTTAGGTGCATTCGGATCGATAGATCGACTCTCAAGTAGATTGATCATGTTAGTTGCTAAGAGGTGCTCAAAAAAAGATTCCATGGTATCAGAAAAGGGCATGAACTATCGCTTGGATTGATGTTGTTGATTTTGCCCTTGATTATTTTGGTTGTCTTTGTTATAGTTCCTAGGTTTTACCTGATAATTTGGCTTTTGAGGCAGTGCGGGTTGCGCTGGCCTTGGGATACTAATCACAACCTAATTTATTATTGCTAGCTTAGGCTACACTAGGATGTTCTTAGCATTCTTGTTCCACTCCTTGCAAGGCTTCGTAATATCTCCTTGAATTTTAATGTCTTCGATCATCCTATCTTGCGCTAGAGCATCTTCAAGAGTTGGATATTGCTAAAGTTGTAACAATAGGGAGATCGACTTTAGGCAAACATCTAAGTCAAATTTGACATGGGAAGTAGATATGGTAGCTTGGTGAGCAATGCTCACCACCTGTTGCCTTAATTTTATATTGACTCATCGTTATATTGTTTTAGCTCTGTGAGATCAGCTAGTGTCACATTCCTTTTGGTATTGAAGGTAAAGCGTTCTAGGAATGCATATATGAGTTGATCCAAATTATGGATGATATGCTTAAGGAGTTGGGTAAACCACTTTGTGGTGGGGCCAGAGAGGGTATTTATGAATGTCTACAAAAGCAAAGCATCGTTATCCTGGATGCCAAAGCATTCGCTTAGGAATTTGGTAACATGATCCTGCACATCTTCTTCTCCCTTAAAGGTAGCCAATTGAGGCATCTTAAACTATTATGGATAGGAAGAAGTAGGCACCGAAGGATGAAGAGGCTGACTGCACAACTGGCACAAAGTGTAATTTTGAGATTCAAACCTAGAGGTATTGTTCTCTACTGAATATAAGTGCTCTAGTAGTATCTTATATGCATAAGAGGATTTGATCTCCTCTTCTTTACTTCTATCTTGCGATGGAGGACGAGGAACATCAAGCCTATTATGGGCTAGTTGGATGTCATTCACCCTACCTTGATAAGGTGCTTCTATACATTCTACTTCAATATCAAACTCAACATAAGCCCCATAAGGCATCTCCTAAGACGGACAATAAAGAGGGGTAACCGCTTGTGGAAGGCGCCCCATGTTTGGCCTAGAAGGCAAGTCCTGATTCGACCTAGGAGGTCGAGGAGGTAATGTTGGATAAGCTCTAGGAGACCTATTATGAACTAAAATGGGTTACCTCTGATAGACTTCTTGTATATAGGTACTAGGGGTAGGAACCCTCTCATGCAAAGTATTCTAGAACATCTCATTGATTTGCCATTCAATCTTTTCTTTCTCTAGTTGATGCAAGCAGTCTAGTTGCTGTTTGTCCTGCCAAAGTTGCTTGAACCGTGCTTGGTGTTTTGCATATTTTGCAAACACTTGATTGATTTATTATAATATATGGGACCTAGGAGGCCTAGAAGTCTTTCCCTGAGGCCTACCTAATTCAAGATAATCTATGATATCCATCGTGCGCTTTCCTCAATTGATGGTAGCCTATTTACTTGAGGTTCTGGCCTAGGCATATGCAATTTATACTCAGTGGGTGTAGATGCACATAATTCTTGCATGGTATACTATCCTTGAGGGTAATCAAGAATTTCCTCATGCCTTCGTTCATTGATGAGGAAGGAAAGGGCATAGTTCACTCGCCCTGAATGATGAGTATCATCATCATCCTGTTTTATAGGCTACTGGAATCTATTAGGGCGATGTAAAGGTGAAGTATGATCAATCTACTCTACCCAATGTGTGAAGTCATACTATGGACCATAAGAAGGTGTATTATACCTATCAAGCATGTGGATATGAGGAACTGATCTATCTACTTGTTCATCAATGCACTATTGCCTTTTGTTAAATAAGGCATGTGAAGTGTCTACATACCAAGAACAATCCCGGGTAAGGTCCACAACCTAGAGGGGTGCCCCGTATAGGGCTACCTTGTAGGTATTGTTCATGTCCCATTATTTTGGGACTTGGGTGAGTAGAGGCTCACCAAGGATGTATGAAAAAATCCTTGGGGCTAAAGCGGATATGACTCGTGTATCCTAGTCTATCCTCCATAGATTTTTCCCGTGATTGGGCTTGGCTGTAGGTGCACACCATTATTACTCTCTACAAAATCCTAGATGATTATCTCCTTTAAAAATTCTTAATAAAACAACACACAATAAAGGAAGCACTCAATAAAACAAACGATTATCTCTTTTAAGGATTAATATGTGTTTCCTAAGCTGTTTTGTTTGTTTAACATGTATTTTTTGTAAAGAATATCTCGTATCACATGTTTGAATTTTATTGGATGATAATATTGTGTTTAATTGGATTTCACCTGTATGCTCATAGCTCAACAACTGGAAATGAAAGTCATGGTCATGTAAACCCACCAAAGTATGGAGATGAAACTCATACCTTGTCAGGGAGCACAGGTCCTGCCAGTCATCACCTAGTACTCATTTGGTCAGTGTTATACCCTCTAAAGAAAGTACATGTAAATTTTCTAAGCTACATCGAATCTTGGAGTCAGCATTGGCAAAGAACAAGGGTTCATGGGATTTGAGGTAATGGGTGGAGATGAAAGCCACCATCGTTGACCTCTACTAGTGGTTGGTGATGAAATCCAACTCACTAGCATTTAAGTGAAGTGTGGTGTGTGGGGTTCTTTTTAAGCCTTAAATAAAGTAAGCAATGAAGCACTCAATGACCATTCACTAAATACATGCAAAAGGTACATTTTAATTTTAGAAAATCTAGGTAAAAGAAACCTACGAGATGTAAAACCCTAAATGATAACCTACGCACTGGGTAGGCTAGAAGCAATCAAACATAAATGTGCATTTCTACCTAGTTATTTTCCCATTTTTCTTCTTATTCTTGTTGTTTTTCAATTATAGAAAAGAAAAACCTATATTTTACTTTTCAAGCAATCAAAAGAGGTAATAAAAACCAGATTTCAGTAGTTTTGAATAGTAAAAATGAAAATAGAGGGTTTTGGTACTTACCTCAATGGCCTATAAGCCTATTGTTTTTGGAATTTGGAGCATAAAAACTCCTATTTTATGACCATCCCAGGGTGGGACAGTGTCCAGTTTGATGGCCATCCTAGGGTGGGATGGTTGTGTGGCCATCCCAAGGTGGGACGATTAGTAGTCCAGAGGTCGTTTCAGGCTAGAACGACCAGTTCCTGCAACAGAACAAAGGTAAAAATAGGGTCATATGTTTAACTAACTCAATAGGGATAGGTCGCCACCATGATTGCCACTAAAGTATGGGAAAAATGGTGCACCTAAAAATGCTAAACAAGATGCATCTATATATGGTATTAATAAAGCATTATAAAAGGGCATATGCAAACAACCATGGAACTCAAATAAGTGCAAGAAAAAAGGGTGTTTCTCTTTATTTAATTTAATAAATGAAAGTCATGGTTACATAGATGTCCCCTTGAGGGTTCTTCATTTGATATACTTGTTTACAAAAATGGGTGCCCAAGGATCAAGTCCTTTAAAACAAGCTCGTGTGCACTTCCAATGTTCTTCCTCGTACCCACAATTGAGGTGGGTAAACCTATGATGCCACCACTTTGTTATTCATTGTTCTGATCTTGTATTCCTTCCTCATGCATTGTAAAACCTGCACCTACACACAAGGAAACTAGATTTGTTAAATTGCAAGTGCGTAGAATGTGAAACATGCAAAAGCCATACATGCAACTATAAGCTAGAAAGTGTAAATATGTAATGTGCCTATCTAAAACAACTCCAAATGATATGAAATCACAAAGAAATGCATAATAGATGATTTTGGGAAGATATAATTGAAAATAGAATAGAAATTTTCTCTGAATCCATGTCGCATTCGCAGTGCACCTACAAAGCCTATAAAACATTAAAATATCTCCTTCAATATAACTCCAAATTGTATGAAATTTGAACAGCATGCTCATAATCTAACCTAGAATATGCCTAATTAAAAATAGTAGAAAAATCATGCACAAATCTATCACTATCCCTTGCAAGGGTGATGGTGACTATCAGAGAATGGGGACCATCCTGGGGTGGGATGGCCACTAGTTTGGCTCCTTATTTACCACCAATTCCTTAGTGGATTGGTCGAAAAAATTCTTAACAACGTTGTCGTCAAATTTGGTGGTGAAATTCACTAGGATGATTAAATTTTGCAAAAAATTGTGCCTCTTGAATCACTTGCAAACCTCCTTCGCTAGGTAGATATTTCGAGGGAAAAATGCACAAAAGGGGTGAGGGGATATATTGGCAAAACTTCATTGCTATATCTCAAAAATCCTCTCTATATCTTGTGTGGAAAATGGATCTACTTTATAGCCAAAGGGGGACTTTGGGCAAATGGGCATGTGAGGGCATGCAGGGCAAGAGGTGCCACTTGTCTAGAACTAGGCATGCATTGGAAGGGGAAGAGAATATCCCATTTTGACCTCTATTCTGTAGCATGTCATAAGGATTCAGTACCCTTAGGTCTACATGCTTGAATAGGTAGGATAAATGGTAGATCTAGGTGCCATTTGTCAAAAATTTGACATTTTTGGAGTCAAAGCTTGTGGTCGTCCCACCTAGGGATCACCACTTTGCCATTGTCCTTGGATGGTATGGCCATGAAATATGACCATACTAGGGTGGGACGGTCATGACTATGTGGCCCCAAACCTCCCAAAAGTGGGGTAGAGCCTTCCAAGAGTGGTTAGGACCACTTTGTAACCTCTGAGGATTTCCCAAGGGGGCCATATGATGTCAATTAGCCAATGCTTTCGATCGCTTAACAGGATTGGCATGATTTTAGTGTCTATAGGTATCTAGTATTGGTGGATCCTACACATTGTTGTACTTTAGGAGTCCTTTATCTTTGACTAATTCCCTTACATTTTTGTGGTGCATCCTCTTGTGCTAATCTTCCTCATTGAGGCATTTAGTTTGAAGGAGGGGATTATTTTGGGAATTTCTTTGGAGATTTTTTCAAATTTTAGAGGGTTCATTTGTGCATTGGTGTGATTTTGTGGTATTTTACACCACCTTGTGAGATCACACTAGACCTCTTACATTATAATGACATTTGATTTTGGGGGATTCTTATAATTTTGAGGACATCTTGAAAACTTATTTTTTTAAAAATTAGCATAAAGGTAAATGTTGATACTTTTGAAGCATGGTTTAAGGTACTATTTTCATATGTTAAAGTGAAGGTTTGAATACTTTGTTCATAATTCCAAAACCCAAATAAATGGTGAAGGATAAGGAGTATAGGACATGGTTCATGAACAATTTAAGGATATCTTGTATTCTTTATTATTCAATTTGTGGGGAGCTTCAAAAATTTATTAGAGTTCATAAGAACACACCTCACCTTACTTATCATATATTGAGAATATTTTTTTTACCCAAGGCACCTTCTCTTACAATTGCTTGCATGGAGGACCAGTCACTATCTCATGATATTTTGGATGATGAGGTTGATGCTACAATACCTACTTTAGATATTTTATAGGACACATCTCCACATTTGTTTTATGTGGATGATCATGTTGATGTTGCAACATATACAACAAATATTTCATGGCATGTTACATCCTTACATATGGATGACTTATTGGATGGTGTTGCCTCTCTCTTCATTGAGTATCACACATGTGATTTTATTGACATGTATGAGAAGCTCACTCATTTATTTGATGATGATGTATACATTGTATCTCCTCCATGTACTTATTCCTTTGAGGATCCTTTTATGGTGTGCCCTCCTTCTTTGAGTGAGCCACCTTGTACACCATTTTATTATCCTTTTTATTTCACATTGGATGATGTACTCCTAGAGGATTTGGATAAAGAGATTTTGTCTTTAGTTAGACTCTCACTTGGAGATCCTGAAGACCATGTTGATTATTTAAGGATTTTAAGCCTCCACTTCTTTCTCTTATTGCTTCCATGGGCTCTTCATCACTTATGCAACAAGACATTGGTGATTCTTCCTTGATGAATACTCTTCACACATATTTTCCACTTTTGCACACTCATGATTTTATGCACATTAATCTTTTGGATGTTGATTAGGAATATATTCTGCCACATCTTGGTGTTGGTTTGGGCTTATGTATTCTTTGAGATTCATTTCATAATTCATTGGTGACATATTATTAACTTTGGATTTCTTTTAAGGATTATATGTCATCATTCTACATTTTATTCCCTTCTTCTCACAATCACTTGGAGTGGGAAGAAATTCAACAAATACTTCATGTCTACTTTCTTCCTCATGGGAGACACATTGTTCATCGTAGAGGCAACCACTTCTTCATAGGACTCCTTCATGGAGCTCGTTGTCCTAGGGGGTGTTGGGAACACTCCTTGGCTCCATTTTTACTTTTCTTCTCTCTTTCTAGCAGGATGGCTTTTTCCCATGTGGTTTTCCACATTCTGGTTCAAGAACTTTTGGATACACATTGTACATGAGTACTTGATCAGGCCTTGTTTTTAGGACTCATACTATGGATATGCAACTTCTTTTTGACCCCTAACTTCACTTGAGGGGGGTGTTAGAGTAGATGTTTTAGACTCTAGATCATGCTCACCTAGGTACTTTATTTTTATATTAGTTTAGTTTATTTTTTCCAAACCACTTTATGTGTGGATATTTATTTTATCTTATTTATATATTATGGGGATATTTGGCATTTATTAGATTCCTAGGGAGTTACACTCATTGATTACTTTTGGAGGGTTGAGATATTTTCTCCCCATGGTAGTTATAGATCTATGGATCATATCTCATCTCCCTATTTATCTCTTTGTTGATCCTACGAATCTAGTGGATCTTCCTTGCCTATTTAAGCAAGGCTTATCCATTGTATTTTAAACTTCATTCTAATATATGATATTGCAGTTATTGTTTAGATTCAATTTTCTTGTTATTGTTATTTCTAGCCTCTTGTTTTTTGGTTAATATGGTGTATCTTTAACGTCTTGATCCTTAAGGTTTGGTTCGATGTTCACATCTTGAAATCATTCATTTCAGTATCTGTTCCTCTCAAGAAGGTAACTTGAAAGGAATGATGTCTAGTTGTGATGTTTAGGATATTTGGGTTCATGCCCTTAGGTGAATGGTGTCTAGTTGTGATGTTTATGGTATTTGGGATCATACCCTTAACTCTTAGTTATTTTTTTCTCCTTTGTGTCAAATTATTCAAACCCTTATGCATATTTTAAATTAGAATGTACCAAGGAATAGAGGTTTGAATGTCAAGATTTATGTAGTGAAAAATTCCAATATTATGGTTGAACAAGAAACTACAACGATGTATAAGTAAGTTGCTTCCCATGCTATAACATAGTCAGGTTCTAAAACTCAAGAGGTGGGTGAGAGGCCCTAATACTTTAAAGAAGCTATTCTTAAGGAGGGATGAATGTATATTCATAAGAAATGCAAATAGTCTTTGACATCTTCCCACAAATATTCTAAGAGTCACTACAAGAATAAGTATTTTCCTAGTGAATCTATTAATTATTCCATCCCTAAGTGCTTAGAAGGAGGTTATTAGGGCCCATTCCAATGATTAGGGTCCATTGTTCCATGATGGGTCATGGTATGGGTTGCTACTTGAGAATGCTTTTGGGATGTTTGATGGGAATTTTAGTTCTTATCTTAGCTAGTGTGTTTTTTGGCTCTACCAATGGTGGCTATTCTTTTAATATTGGATTATTGGGGGTTGTTTTATTTTTGAATGCTATGGTATGATGGATTATTCCTTGTGTTATTTTGTTGGTTTTTTTCCTTATGTAACTAAATTGTAATATAATATCAAATAAGGAAGCCTAAATTCACAAGCTTTAATATGTCATCATTATACAAGTTGATTATCTTGTTATAAAGCTTTATAACATTATAAAGGTTGATTATCTTGTTATAATATCAAGACATATCCTAACATAATTATACATGTTGATTCTCTTGTTATAAATATCAAGGATGGTTGAGAATGAGAAAACCGATAAAATAACCAACTTATTATTTCTATAATATATTCATAAATGGTTGATCATCTTGTTACAAACTCAAGGATGGTTGAGAATGAGAAAACCAATAAAAGAACCAAAGTATTATTTATATAATAAATTCATAGATGAGGGTTTATGAGGTTAATTTTCTTGTTATAAATCTTAATAAGTAAATGTTCGAGAATGAAAAAGCCAAAAAAAATACCAAATTATTATTTATACAATAGATGAGGGTTAATGAGCTCCTAGAGGAGTTGAAGCAATAAAATGAAGAATATTTTAAATCAAATTTTGTTCAATTGACAATAATTGAAATCCAATTGTTGGATGCCTTACAAAATTTAAATTTCATCAACTCATAAAAATTGTTGGATGTCTTACAAAATTTAAATTTCATCAACTCATAACAATTAAATGTAATTTTTAGATCTCATGAAAAAAATGAATTTATTACTCATAAAAATTGCTGGATGTCTTAAAAAAGTTAAATATCATCAACACATAACAATTAAAATGCAATTGTTAGATCTCATGAAAAATATAATTTTACTAACAATAATTAGACTTCACTTGAGTGCAATTATTAGATATTATGAAAAATTGAATGTATTGACAATAATTAAACTTCAATTATTAGAATAAAGCAATCTAATATACATTGTAAGTAACTAATGATGGCAAAAATAAAAGCAACAAGAACACGGTTGAACGAAGGTGATGGCACATGTAGTAACACTGGCGATGGCATTGGTGGTGTCATAGGTAGTGGTGGGTTAGAAGGATATGGTCTGAATCATGTGATCCAGGATCTCTCTGTCCACCCAAAAAAATTGGAAGGAATCTTCGTAGTAGCCCACAAGCAAAAAGATGATTTTGGACCCACTACTCTTCTTACTAGTGGATCTCTCTATCATGGGATGTCAAAAAAGACAACCACTTTAGGATCTTCTAGCTATGGCATAGTGGTAGAATATGACTCATCGATATATCATGAATCCTTATTGGATCAGGGAATAAAGGTCTCTATGCCATATGAAGCTAATCCTTCAGATAATACTATGATGGGTAAATCAAGAGAGGTGGTTCCCAAGTCCTTTGTAGATATGGTCAAATTTAAATTAAACCCTAGCCCAATTGCATAAAAGAGGGTTGACTTGTACCATTATGACGATAACCTTGAGATCCCTTACAAGCTCATGTCATCCATGGTCTCTCGTAACTCCAACTCTTTGGTGGGAAAGTTCTTGGGTTCATGGCCAGATATGGAATCCATTCATAAGTGGGCCCACTCCTCTTGGAGACCCCTTGGCTCCATGGATCTTGTAGCACTCCCAAGGGGATTCTTTTTGATTAGGTTAAAAAATCCTATTGATTCTCAATGAATCCTCACAGGAGGACCATGGTTCTTCGATCAAAGAGGGCTATTCCTTTGCAAATGGGGGGTGGATTTTAATCCATCCACTGAGAATATCAAATTTTCTCTAGTATGGGTTCACCTCACAGGACTTTCGATTAAGTTTTGGAATGAAAATATCCTCTAGGGTATTGCAAGGGATATTAGTTAGCTCACCACTTTTTATCCCCCCACTTGTGTAGGGTCTTGTATGATCCATGCCTAGATGTGCATCAATGTAAATTTGGATTTGGTCCTACCATATTCAATCAATATTGTCTCAAAAGTTTGTTCTTTATCCCAAGTTATTGAATACAAAAATAAACCTACTTTTTGTGATTTTTGTTCCAAGAAAGGCCATCTTCACTCCCAATGCCTTTTAGCCCATAAGACACCTTCTGTCAAAGATCATCATTGTCCTAGAGCTATTCCTCATCTCTCCTCTACCTTTGCTGCACTGCCCTCCCTCTTCTCCCCTGGTGGAGATCCACCCCTCCCTTGGCACTATTGGTCAAGCTCTAGCAAATGAGAGTTTTGATGCTCCTTATTTTCAAAATGCTTCCTCTTTTCCAAAACCCATTTTTTCTCTACCTCATAGTCCTCCCATTTTTATCTCCAACCATTTCTTCCCCCTCTCTATTTATGATGCCACCATGAACCCCATTAATCCCACATTCACCCACCCCTAAAGCCCTCCTTATTACCCTAAGAGTATCCTAGGCTCCCCTCATGGCATCCTTGTCTCCCCAAATCCTTTCTCCCCTAGTTCCCCTCTGAACCATACCCAAAGGAAGCTCTATGCTGATGTGGGTTTTGGAAAAAGATGAGGTAATCCATCTTCTTAGGATCTCAGGAATAGAGAAGCTTCAGATGAGATTATGAATGGCACACAACTCACCCTCCTAGGCAAAGTTTTAGAAATACCAATTGAAGCTAGAACAAAACTTCCCCTGCCTCTTGGGAGAGGGAAGAAAACATATTCAAGCATTTATAAATGAAGATCCTCTTATGGAACGTGAGAGGCCTCAATGGTCGAAACAAGCAACACTTGGTTAAGTCCATGAGGAGAGACTTAAGACCCACCATATTTCTATTGCAAGAAACTAAGTTGGATTCTCAGAGTGCTGATTGCATCTCCAATTTTATTTGGAAGGATTTTGAATCTCTAGTTAGCCTGACCAATGGAGCTTCAGGTGGTCTTTTATGTATGTGGGACCCTATAAAAGTTGAAGGAACCTTGCTATCTATAGTAGCTGATTACATGAATGTCATGTTTTTCAACAAAGAGGATGGTTTCCATTGGATCCTCTCAAACATCTACGCTCTTAATTACCCATCCAGAAGGAACCTATTATGGAATTCTCTCGGTCAACTTAGGGAATTTTTCTCTTTAGAAGCTTGGATGCTGGTAGGGGACTTTAATTTCACTCTGTTCCCTACTGACAAAAAAAGGTATCCCAAATCATTGGTAATTCATATGACCACTTTGTAGATTTCATGGATGACAACGAAATTATGGATATTAACCTTAGGGAGCCAATATTTACATGGAGCAACCGCAAGAAAGGGGACCAACTCATTCAAATTCACCTTGATCTCTTCCTCATTTTGACCAATGTTATCCCTAATTTTGGTGATGCTATCCTATGATCGTTGTCCAGGATTGTATATAACCACAATACCATGCTTATGGATAACTCCTCTTAGGTTTCTGCCTTTAATTTGCCTTTCATATTAAAATCTATGTGGATTCAAGATCCTCATCTCAAATATCTGATCTTCTTGTGGTGGTATTGCAAGTTCTCTAGATATCCAACTGTCCAAGTTAGCAACAAACTCTGGTATGTCAAATTTAAGCTAAAAAATGGAATAAAGAGGCATTCAAAAACATATTCCACAAAAGCACCAAATTTAGTACTAACTCACCAACATCAAACTTTCAATACAACAGGATAATCTTGACCCCACTCTTTAGGATACAGAAAATATCCTTTTGACTGATTTCCACAACATTCTTAAAAGAAAAGAAACTTTATGGAGATAAAAATAGTGGGTCACCTGGCTCAAGGAAGGCGATTCTAACACCAAATTTTTTCATGCCACCACCATTAGACATAGAGGGTGTAATAAAATCAAGGAGCTCATCAAGCAAAATGGGGAAGTTACAACTGATATTTATGAAATTAGAGAAGAAGCCACCAATTTTTTTAAAACATTTCTTGGCCCTAGCCTCGGGTGTGATTTCCAAACATCTGAGGCCCTCCTCTAGAACATACCAAGGCTGGTCATGATCGATCATAACCATAGTTTGATCAATCTACTCTCGACTGAAGAAGTTTATTCTACTTACTATTTTTTCCATGCAAGGTGGGAAATCCCTAGGCCCTGATGGCTTTCCTCCAATTTTCTTCCACCAGTTATGGGACATTGTGGGTGAGGATGTTGTTTCTACCATCCAGTATATGCAGTGGAGCAAGGATATTACTGGAGATATCAACTCCACTTTACTAGCCCTCATTCCTAAGGTCAATAAGACCCATAACCTCATTGATTTTTTCCTATCAGCCTTTGTAATGTCCTTTACAAAATTCTCACCAATGCCCTAGCCAACAAACTCAAACCCATTTTCCCCCACATCATTGCTTCTAACCAAGGTAGCTCTATAAAAGGGAGGCTTATAATGGGTAGCATTATCACCATCCATGAGATTATCCATTATATGTCTAAAAGTGGTAAGTCTGGGTTTCTCCTAAAGCTCGACATGAACAAGGATTTTGATAGATTTTCCTAGAGCTTCCTGTTCTCCATTCTATCCAGGTTCAGTTTCCATCCTGAATGGATTGATCTCATCAAGGAATGTATTTCTACTGCCATTTTTTTTTGTTTTGGTCAATGGCTCTCCTGTAGGATATTTCAAGGATGATCCCATATCTCTTTTTCTTTTCATCATTGTTGTCAAAGCTTTATGCAGATTCCTCACCTCTACATGTGCCAAAGGAGACATCTCTAGTTTCAAACCTGTGTCCTCCCTTCTGCAAATCTTCCACCAGTATTTTTTTGATGATACTATCCTAGCCACCCTATCCTTTATCCCCCAAGACCACTCGATTAAATATATCCTCCTATCCATTGAGGTTACTATTGGTCAAAAGTCAATTTTTGCAAAAGTAAAATTTACTTCCTTAACACCCCTGCCAGATGCCAAGCCCAAATTGTTGCTATCCTTGAGTGCACCATCACTGAGATCCCTACTAATTATTTAGGATTCCCTCTCTTCAGTGGCCATCAAAAATGTCTCTATAGAATTCTATCATTGATTGCATGTTACAAAAATTGGCTATTTGGAAAGGGAGCCTTCTCAGTCAGGTAGGCAAGACCACCATCATCAAAGCCACCCTCCAAAGAATCTCTATTTTTTTCCTCTCCATATTTTGGATTTTTTATTGAAGTCTACAATAAAATTGAGCAACTATAAAGAAACTTCCTATGGTCTGGTTCTGAGTTGAAGCAACGTATCCACTTGGTTGCATGGGATCAGGTTTGCTCACAAAAGGATCATGGTGGCATTGGACTTTGGAAGGTCTGCAATATGAATCTGGCCCTCATTGCCAAGCAAGGATGGAGAGTTCTTACCAATGAGAACTCCTTATGGGTTTCCATCATGAAAGAAAAATACCTCTAGCACAATAAAAATTTTTTGGAGGACCCTTCTCCCATATATGGCTTGACAACTTGGAATTACATTCTTAATTCTAAGGAGATTCTCAAGAAAGGCATCCGTTAGAGATTAGGCAGTGGTGTTAATATTATATTTTGGGAGTATCTCTAGATTGGAAATTGACCCCTACAAGATCGTTCGGACCTCATCTGCCTAAAACCTATCACAAACTCTATATTCGGATCTAAGGTATGTCATTTTTTACCACAACAATTCCTAAAAGTCAATCCCTATCTTTGGTCTGTCTAGTAAGCAGTGTCAAGCTACTTCCATTCTATCTAATTTGTTGCATCTCTACATCATCCCTAGTATTCCTTTCGAGGATATGATCCTGTGGACTCCCACTATCAATGGCCATTTCACTATCAAATATACCTACACCCTCATTGATGACCCTTCCCATCCTTGGTTTCCTTCCTTGCTTATTTGGAAAAAGCATCTCACCTTCAAAGTAAGTTTATTTTTTTGGCTTGCTGTTCAGGATAGGATCCTTACCATTTCGAACCTCCATAATCATGGCTTTTATTACCCAATGTCTCCAGGATTGTGAGTCTACCCACCATATCTTCCTATCTTGCCCTTTCTTCCGTTCCATTATATCATCCCTTTTCTGCTCTGTTGGCATTGTTTAGGTCTCGCCTGCCTTCCTCAATGATCTATGTGTTCAGTGGCCCAATCCTTTCAAAGGCTCTCATATAATTTTTTTTTTGTCCTTCTATATTCCCCACTTATTTTGGGATATTTGGCATGAGTGCAACTCTCATGCTTTCAATTACTCAAAACATGATGCCCATCACATGCTTTCCAGAATCCTCCATGCTACTGTAGAGAATTTTTCCATTACTCATGGTGATGGTGATTTTAAACCCCATGCTGAAGAACTATTGGCCTCTTCTCTTAAGATTCCTAGCTGCAATATTCATTCCTAGCCCCCTAAGGTGGATCAATCTTAGGTCAATTGGTCTCCTCCTCCCATAGGTTTTCTCAAATTGAATTTTTATGGAGCCACCAAAGGAAATCCTGGGTCTTCTGGAGCTGGTAGAATTGTCAGAGATCACATAGGTAATATCATGATGGCCTTTAATAAAAATATGGGACACAAGCCTAGTCATATTGCAAAAGCTAGGGCTATCCACCAAGGCATTTGTCCTCCTTCACAACATGCAGTGTTCTAATGTGCTAATCGAAGGTGACTCCAAAAACATCATCCAATGCTTTCTCTCAAAATCCTAGTCTATTTCTTGGAACATTATAAACATGATATCTAAAATCAAGTGGCTTATGCAATCCTTCATGAGTGGTACTTTCAAGCACGTCTATCACGAAAGAAATCATGTAGTCGATATCCTTTCTAATTTGGAAATTTCTGAGCAGAGTCTCAACGTATGGAAGTGAGATTTTACTCTGTCTCTTATCAAAATCAATGATATTGAAGTTTGGGAAGTTCGTTAACAAAAATACTAAGAGGTTTTGGTGCTGGAATTTCACGTGGATTAATACACACCTTCTTCAATTTTTTACTAGTCACACTAAGGGAAGCCACATTTCTAGGAGTGCTCGCATGTCCATCGATGTGGCAGTTATGAAAAAAGGAGTTAAAGTCATTTAGAGGGTGATCCTTCAAATGATAGGTACAAAAATAGTTAGGGACAAGTTCCCTGAGGTGAGTCACATGTATAGACATGTCACTAGCCACTATCCCACCACTATGGAGATTTGTGAGACCTTGTGGCACGTCTATGATCAAGCGATGATGAAGAGATTATGGTCCTCTAATTTTCCTCATTAGCATCATGATGATCCTTCAAATAATTCATATGTGGTAGCCATTGTGGTGTTTTAGTTATCTTTCTTCATATCCATTAGTGGTGATATTTACAACCCCCCTACTTTATTTAATCCTTGTACCTTGAGGTTCGGTAATCACCACCCGGTTACCTTGAGTGTTTGTGTGTCCAGCCATCAAAACTATCAGTGGAACCCTATTTCAACAATGTTGACAATATTTGCCTTCGATTCTAGTATCGATCCATCGAATGAAGATTTTACTTTATCTGAAGTTGTCTATTTTTTGGTCTGGCCTTCCCATTGGGTATCTATAGCAAGTGTCAACCCATTCATACCGCTCATTTCCACCCTATAATCAATCATATTTCATGCTTTTTGGAGTGTGGCATGTGATGCGTAGTTGTTATACCATCATTAATTCTCAATGAATTTGTCAATCTAGGGTTGTGTACAAGGCTATCTACGGAAGAAGTGAAACAACTATAACTTAGGTCAATCTAGAGCAACAGGTCTTATTGGTGGAACCGGTTGTGTGGGGGGTTTTAGGACATTCCTATCTCTAATTGCATAAATTAAACCTTAATCTAATTGTAGAAATGGAAACTAATCATTAATCGCAAAAATGAAATCTTGATTTACAATTATAGAATGAGACCTAATTATGTTGCAGAATTAACAGTTGCAGAATTGAAAGTCTGATTCTAATTGCAGAAAGGAAATCTATTTACTTTTGCAGAAATGGAAATCTAATTATAGCATTGAAAATAAAACCCTGTCAAGACTCTGTAACAGAAGGTTTTCAATCTTCTGTGCAAGGGTTGACAAAAAAACACAAAATGCAAGAAATTACAAAAAATAGCAAATTCTGGAAATAACAGTCTGAAATAAAATGGAAGCTTTGCTGAAAGTAAATATTATAGCTAAAAAATTAAGCACAAGATTAATCTAAGCATAAATAAACTAAGACTGCAGATATTGTTAGCTATTTACAAGCAATTGAAATAACAAGTTCTACAACTCATTCTGCTGCAGCAAAATTAGAATAAAAACCTGTTGTTAGTCCTCCTCCTAGGTCTAGAAGTGGCTAGCCTCCTTGTACAGAAGAAGGTATGAGTATCTCTCTCTCTAGATCTTAATCACACCCATTTACAAGCAATATGAAATAGAACTGGTGCACTTTATTGATTAAAGAACATGATTACAATAATTCTGCTAAAAACCTGTTACAGGACTGTAACAGTCAAATTCTACTTCTTTTCTCTACTTTCTATTTTCTCCTAGCTTCCTTACTCTTTTCTCAATACTTAATACCTACTAGGCTCAACCTGAACGAGAGCAATATTTATAGCTGTCTTATGATCTAATTACAAACTATGGATATTTCAAAAGATCTAATCCTACTATGCTGCAACAAATCCTAGGTTTATTCTTTGATCTTTCCATTAATGATGGATTTGGTTGGCAATGACGGCAAAGACAGATGGAAGATCTTTTCCTTTACCTTTTTTGACCTTTATTTCCTTTTTTCCAGCTTCAGAAATCAATCAAAGCATATTCTGTTTTCATTCCGAAGATAAGTGGCTCCATTCCAAAGACAATGCAATTCTCATTTCGAAGATCGCTCATTTCGAAGATACTGCAATTCTCATTTCGAAGATACTGCAATTCTCATTTTGAAGACCCGCTCATTTCGAAGATAATGCATTCTTCATTCCGAAGATCTGCTCATTTCAAAGACGTGTTCTCTCATTCCGAAGATATCTGTTCATTCCGAAGATACTTCAGAATGAACAAATGTGTGCTTTTCCAGTGATTTCTTCTGCATCTCTCAGGTGGGTTATCTCCTAAGATCAAATTCCAATGGTCTTCATCTCTTTCCATATGTGAATTCCATGCCTTGCTATTTATGGACAGTTGGCTGGAATTTACATGGGAAAGACCAATTTTTACTGCATAGCAACAGTTTGCTTGCACTGTTGCCAGATTTAGGTGAAATAAATGCTTGAGACAAATAAAAATATGATTAGTGAAATGCTCTATTATTCTAAGCATATCCCATTTTAGCAAGTCATAGCAAAAAGAACACAAAAATATGCAAAAAGTTATAAAAATCAACATATAATATTCCAAATACATTGATCATGCAAAATGGTTAATATATAGCATATTGAATCAACTTAACTAACATATCAGATAAAACATAAGAGTTTATAGGCAATTTTAGTGTTCAAAACATGTTATGATTGAGGCATTTCCAAGCCTCATCATTTTCCACCCAACTTATATTAATGCATGTCCTCATGCATTCTGTTGGGCTATGGAATCACATATGTCCATGTTTAGATTCCATGACCTGTAGAATAATTTCTTGCCTATATAATACCCCCTATTTTCCTAAATTTTTCTGAGCCAGTCTTCAAACTGTTCATCAGGTTGGGCATCTTCCTCAAAGTAGAATGGAACTGGAGTAATGATGGTTGGAGGCCTAAACCTAAGACCTATCCAGTTATGTTGCATGATTTCAATCAGCTAGATTACACCTTCTACTCTTCTTCTGGACCATTCTAAGTTGATGGCGAAGATGGGTTCTCTTTTTCACAAAGACATGGAAAGTTTAGCCCATCTGTTTCTGCACACTGATAATGCTAGGAAAAAATTATGATCACAGAAATTTTTGAATCTAGCCACACAGTCCCTTAAGTTGTTCAAGTACATCCTCTTTACAACATCCCTGTTCATCATTGAGAAGTGCTGTCTGGTGATAACTGGGTGGTTTGGCTAGATTGCTATGACTAACAATTTAGCCCTTGTTTCAATCTCTTTATTCTGCTTTTTCTCTTGATCCCAGTAAAGCTGATTCTGCAAAGTAGACATAAATGCTCTCAGCTGAACATCTCCAATGTAGATTTGAGGATGAAACTCTACTTCCTCTGAAATGAAGAAGCTATGCAAAAATAGTTCACATAGGAGATTTTTTTGTTCTATGGGGTTGTCAAAATATGCCTCCAAGAAATCTGCAATTGTGTCCAATTTATATGGGAGGTTTGAACTACTCCTCATGACCTGCCATCTGAGGTATTTCTCCTTCAAAATAAGGCTGTAAAATCTGGCTGGTCATCTAAATTGAACTAAAAATTCAGCAATTTGACATAAGTCATACACCTTTTCTTTTAATGCTTGGTCTTCTATTTCTTTTGCCTCTAGCTGTTTCCTTTCCAATTTGAATTTCTTAGTCTTAGTGGCAAGCTGCTCATATCTAATCATCCAATTGGCTATGTCTACATTATATTGCTCTAGAGACATAGTATTAGGTGGTCTGACTACAGGGGGGATCCTAGGCATGAGATCTACCTAAACTCCTTTTTTTGCCACTTCTACTGGTTGATTATCTACCAATAATTCTACCTGTACCCCCTTATTTGCTATTTCTATTGGGTTGTCATCAGATAGTAATTCTACTTGTACCCCATTATCTGTTGAAAGTATAATAGTTTGAAATACAGGGACCTCAATAGGAGTACTTACTTGAACATTTTCTTGCTGCTAGGACTGTTCCTGTGTTGGTGGCTCATCTCCAGTATTTTTTGTTATGCTCTTTGCCATTTTTGAAGCATCTTCAAAATGAGAAGGCAATGCTTCAGAATGAACACCCATGTCTATCTCAACAGAGTCATCTGCCCTTGATAGACCCAGAAGCAATTGAGCCAAATTGTCTTCATCAATGGATACAATTGGCTATTTTTTAGAATGTGAAAACATTCTTCTTAATGCTGCCACTTCCTGCTGTAACTCTGTAATTTTTCTTTTTTGTATCTCAATGATGCTTTCTTTCTCCTCAATCCACTTGGTTTGTGTTCTGACAACACTTCTTGCTGCCCTCAGCTGCTCTGTGATGTCTTCCACTTCTATTTCTACCTCAGAATCTGATGTAGATAGATCAGCTGTAGTTGGTTGTTCAACCATTATCTCTTCTTCTGCAACAATTTGCTCTTGTTCAACAGGTTCTATGAAACTACTTATAATTGTATCCACCATATCTGTAGCCTGTTGAACTGTAGCCTCCTCCAAATTATCCTACCTAGTTTCTACCTCAGCTATATGTTCAGGGAATTCTAGAAAATTTTGAGAGGCTGGTTGTATTTTTGTGACATTTGGGCTGCTTTGTCCTTCTTCCTCCATAACCTGTTCTGCTATTTCTTTCAAATGGATTCTGGTGGACCTCCTAGTTCCAGATGCAAACTTCTTCTTTTTGCTCTATTTCCTAGTGTCAGAAGGGGTTGTGGGGATAGTTTCAGATGCCTCTGTTTCCTTTGTTATTTCTTGTTCTATCAAATCAGTAGTCACTCCAAAAAAATGAACCTTCTTTTGTTTTTCTTCTGCTGCCAGTTCTAGATCCTCTTTTTCTTTGTTTCTTGGTTTGTGAAGTTGAGGGTTCAGGAGCAAGGTTTTCTGTTGCTGCTATTGGGTGTGGTTTTGTAATAGCTTTTATGGCAATTTTTGTTTAATCTTCTACAACATCTTTTGCAATAGCTATTTCTTCTTCTGTAGCAATGTCAGCAGCATCTGGTTCTTCTTCTTCCTCATCTTCATCCCTAAAAATGACATCATTTAGGGTAGAGTAAAACCTATCAAAACTCTTAGGGTTTCCTCTAAAATGGTGTTGGCAAACTAGTTTGATGAGGCCATGATGGCGAAGGCTTCCTTTACCCTCCTGATATCTCTTTGCCATGTTTTTTAATTCCTGATACAGATACAAAGGAATATTTACCCTAACTTCTGGTTGTTGCTCACCATGTCTGAGATGGTTCAAAATTCATAGATGATGCCCTGACAACAACACATATTGCCTTTCATAGGTTAGGAATTTAATTACCTAGGTGGCTACTTCATCCCAGGGTTCCTACAGGCTAGCCCTTTTTAACCCTTTGCATGTGTTGTTATGGGTTAAATATTCTGGCTCTCTATCATTTTCTTCTACAAATTGATTAACTACATTTGCCAATGTATTCTTGCCAGATCTAGAAATTGAAATCCCTTCTAATGGTAGCTCAGTAATCTGACTTAAAATTTTAGGGGTTACCTCAATAGTCATGCCGTTAACATGTGCTCGGTTATTTCTAAATGTATGGGTGAACATGCCAGCCAAATATTCAAAGGACCCATTAAAATTATCCAAAAATGGCATAAGCCCTCCATCTTCAAAAATATGCAGGACTACCAGATTTTCTTGGAGGTAGGTGGTATCTGTTGGTTTCGTTCTGATCTTTCACCCCATATTTTTTGTTTAAAAACTGTTCACTGCTGCTGCTATTCCTCTGCTGGATCTCTAGTTTTTTATGTTGCAGATTTGTAGGGTTTAGTTTAAAATCTTCGCTTGCCCTGTTTCTCATCTTCTTCTTCAGAATGAACCATAACCTGAGCACTGTACTTCACAAACACATCTTCGAAAAGAAAGGTGGCACGCATTTCTACTGTTGCATCGAACACCTATTCGTCAATGATTGTGTGGACGTCCTTGTCGTCAGATCCACCTCATTCGATTTTAATTTTTTTTTTTAGTCCATAGATTCTCACATGCAAAATAAACCATGTCTTCCTTGATTCTAGTACCATGCAAAATAAACCATATCCTTGCTGACACGTGTTCCTTTTTATCGTATGCAACTAAAAGAATTTGATTCTGTTGTACCTTGTCTTTCTTGGATGCCACGTGGAAATGCTCTTTTCGAATATTATAATTTAATTGCAAAAAACTTCATTTCAAAGATTATAATTTCATTCCGAAGATAGGCCTTCATTTCAAAGACAAGTCTTCTTTGTAAATTTAAATCTTCATTCCGAAGATTAATCCTCATTTCGAAGATCAATCCTCATTTCGAAGATCAGGCTGTATTGCGAAGGTAAATCGTCATTTCAAAGACAGATCTTCATTTCGAAGACAGATCTTCATTTTGAAGACAGATCCTCATTCCGAAGATGATGCAACAAGTCGTCATTCCGAAGACAAAGTTTCGTTTCGAAGACAAATTGTCATTCCAAAGACAAAGCTTCTTTCTGAAGACAAAGTGCAACATTCATTCTATTGTCATTCCGAAGACAATTTTAATCCAAATATAATACAACAGGCACTGTGTTTGGCATTCTTGTTCCGAAGATTAGGCAAAAATCAATATTTTCATTTTTAAAACATGTTTTAAGTATGCCAACTCTTATGAATACCTTTTATGCTAATGGTTAATTGTCATATACTATACACCAATCATTTTACAATGAAGAAATGTAAGAAATATATACCTGATAAAAAAAGTTAATGCTAGTTTTGAAGAATGATCGCCTTTGTTGATGTTCTCACGAGATTTTCTCGCAACATTTCAAAACAAGTGCACTTGGTGAATTTGTACAATGATGGTTCAAAAAATTCTCAAGGTTATGCATGCCAGAAAACTGGTTTTCATGCATACCAACCCAGTAGTGCCTTAAAAAGGTTTTCACTGCTAAGTTATTCATTTTTCTCTCTTTTTTTTATTGATTTTCCATTTTTTTTTTAAATTTTTACCTCTCCTTTTCAATATATATATATTTTTTTGATTCTGACTATGCCCATGAAGGAATTTCATGATTTCCCCTGAAACCATGCCCATGAAGGAATTCATACTCACAATTTATTCATCTTTTTGTTTTTTGTTTTTTTTGTTATTTTTTTGTATTTTTTGCTTTTTCTTGAAATCCATGATCATGCTGATTGTTTTGAAGTGAAAGAGGGAATCTCTTCCACCTGTTGTGTATCCAAACTATTAAGTTGCTGCAAGAATTTTTCTTTAGTCAGAGGTGTATGGTACACCCTCAGGCGATGTCCATTTACTACCATCTTTCTTTGTGATCCATAAATAGGAGATAGACGAGCTGCTCCATTGTCAAATACCTCTTCAATCTAGTAAGGTCCCAACCATCTAGTTCTCAGTTTTCCAGCGAAGTCTTCATAGCGAGAATAAAACAAAGAAAGCCCAATCTCCTTGTTGAAGTTTCCTTTGCTTGAATGTGACTGTCATGCCACAACTTCCTCTCGCTCCTGAATTACCTCGGTTTGGTGTAGAGCATCCAATCTAAGTTCATCCAATGCATTCAGCTATAGAATCCTATCCGTCCGTGCTCACGACAATTCAATTCCAATTTCTAGTGCTCTGCGCAATGTTAGTAGCTCAAATTCAATAGGTAAGAGAGGCTTTTTACCAAAGACTAGTTCATAAGGTGTGAATCCAGTAGTGGACTTCCAAGTAGTATTGTAGGCACAAACTGCTTCAAGTAATTTATCTAGCCAATTTCTCCTATGAAAAGCTACTATTTTTGTCAAGATGCATTCTAGTTCCCTGTTTGTTACCTCAACCTGGCCATTTTCTTGTGGGTGGTAAGGTGATGATTTCCTATGTTTGATTTCATACAATTTTGTAAATGCATTTATGACTTTGGATGCAAATTGGGGTCCTTGGTCTGTGGTGATAGACCGTGGAGCTCCAAATATCTAAAAAATCTGAGTATACAAGAAATCAACGACCTTCTCTTCATGAGCATGTTTGAAAGCATGCACCTCTACCCACTTTGTCAGGTAATCAGTGCATACTAGAATATGCACTTTCCTTGAGAAGGTGGATCAATAGGTCCTACAAAATCAAGCCCCCACCTCTCAAATGGTTCTAAAACCATTTGAGGTTGCAGTGGTATCTCATTTGTATGAGTGGGTTTCCCCATTATTTGACATGCATCACAATGCCTGATGTACTTTTTCACATCCTTGTGAAGAGATGGTCAATAATATCCTGTCCCCAAGATTTTTCTAATTGTGCTTTTTACAGAATAGTGTCCACCTGAGGGTTCATCATGACAAGCTCTAAGGATATCATACACTTCGTCCTTTCGGATGCACCTACGTAATACATGATCAGGACTACACTTAAAAAGCATACCCTTAATCCATTCAAAAGAAGAACTCTGTTTGATCAATTATTATTTTTTTTTTGAAGTGAAATGTGGAGGAACTTTCCTTGTGACAAAATAATTGGCTATATCTACAAACCAAGGTGATTGGACTGATATAGAAAATAGTTTTTCATCAAGAAAAGTGTCATCAACTAATTCCCCTTCATTTGTGTTTTGCAACCTAGATAAGAAATCTGCCACAACATTAGCTTTCCCTAGTTTGTTGATTATAGTGATATCAAATTCTTGCAACCAATGAATAATTCTTGCACTTACCATAGGTTTATTCATCAAATACTTAATGGTTGTATGATATGTGTAAATAAATATTTGATAACCTATGATATAATGCCTGAATTTGTTGATGGCATAAACTACTGCTAGGAATTCCTTCTCAGTTGTTGTATAATTTTTCTTAGCTCCTATCAAGTTCTTGCTAATGTTGTAGATGGTATAGTGTTCACCATTGTCAATTTGTCCTAATGCTGCTCCAATTGCTGTATTGGAGGCATCAATCTGTATGTGAAATGGTAATGTCCAATTAGGTCCTATGAGCACAGGTGGAGTTATTAATTTCTCTTTCAGAGCTTCAAATGATTCTTGACACCTTCAGTCCAGGAGAATTTAGAATCTTTAGTCAATAGGGCAAACATGGGACTGGCTATTGTACTAAAGTTGGGAATAAACCTATGGTAAAAACCAATGTGTCCTAGGAAGCTTTTGACATTAGTCTAAGTTTTAGGAGGAAGGAGATTCTTGATAATTTCCACCTTCTTTGGATCAACTTGGATCCCTTCAGGAGAGATGTGATGACCAAGAACTATCCCTTCCTTCATCATCATGAAGCATTTTTCTGGATTCAAGGATAACTGGTATGTTTCACAACGAGTTAAGACTTTGTCAAGATTTTCCAATGTAAAATCAAAAGTCTATCCACATACTGTGAAATCATCCATGTATATTTCAACACTTTTGGTAGTCAAATCAGTAAAAATTGCTAGGACTGCTCGTTGAAAAGTTGCTGGGGCATTACACAAACCAAAAGGTAAAACCCTATAGGCAAATGTTCCCCATGGACATGTAAAGTTGTTTTCTCTTGATCTTCAGGTCAAATCTGAATTTGATTATATCCACTAAATCCATCAAGAAAACAAAAGTATCTTTTTCTAGCAAGAGTATCTAACACCTGATCTATGAAAGGTAATGGAAAATGGTCTTTGTATGTCACCTTATTCAACTCTCTATAGTCTACACATACTCTCATTTTTCCATTTTTCTTAGGAACTATTACCAATGGAGAAACCCATTGGCTATCGAAATTGGGTAAATGAATCCTACTAGAAGTTTTTCAATTTCTTCTTTCACAATATCTCTTAAGGTAGGATTCAATCTTCTCTGGGGTTGTCTAACTGGCTTGACTTCTTCAGTATAGATTCTGTGGATACATATATCAGGATGAACTCTTGACATATCTTTATAGTTCCAAGCAAAAGCATGAACATGCTTCTGCAAGACAACTATCAATTTTTCTTCCTCTACCCTAGTAAGCTGGCTGTAAATGTTCAAAAATTTGCCTGGCTGGAATTCTATTTGTTTTGTATTTAGAAGGATTGAATTCACTCCTTCATACCTGGTGATTAGGGGATTAAGAGGACATTGCTGATATGGGAGAAGAGAAGCAGTTTCTGTTTTATTGCTGCTTGAGGGAAGCATATTTTGTATGGAACAGTGAGAAGAAAAAATTAGATGATGGTGCCATCCATGTGGTAGTGAAACAAAGTTTCCTTGTGATAGTACAGATGGTTCATCTTTAGATTTTTGATTCTCCTCATTACTTAACAACTGTTGGATATTTGTTGCTTCCCCTTCTAAACCTTGTTCATCAGGATTGTTTCAATTTCTAAATTTTCTATGTCACTGAGGTCTTCTGTGTGTTCTCTTACTACTAAGGTAGCTAGTGTAGAAATGACCTCTTCTGGTTCTTCATCTGAATCAGAAAACCATAACTGACCTGAAAATTTGCTAGATGGTTTTGTAGGACAATATAAAGAAATCTATTTTAGATCAATACCATTTGAAATAGTCATATTTCTAGATCTGCAGTCTATGAAGGCTACTACAGTTGCAAGCCAAGGTCTTCCCAAAATAATGGGATATCCATGTGCTGAATTTCTTGGTTGTAAAACCAAAAAATCTGTAGGGAATTCCCAAGAAGAAACTTCTATAGGGACATCTTCAATGATACCTTCAAGTTTTGCAACTGACCTATCAGCCATTTCTAAAACTGTAAATGTGGGGCTGAGATGTTTGAGCTATAATTGTTTCATTATATCCTTGGTCATGACGTTTATTGTAGCTCCTAGATCTACTAAAACATTTGATATTGGTACTAAACCTATGGTAACTGTGATAACTGGACTTCCTGGGTCACTATACTTTGGAGGTACTAGTTTTCCAGATAAGAGATCAGCTATCTTCCCTTCAACCTGAACAGTCTTGGGAAATGCTTTCTTTTTTCTTCCTACTCTTTTAATGCATAAATTTTGGACAGTACTATTAATCTCTAGTATTTCCTTAATGGCTTGCAATAAGGGCAATGATATAGTTAACTTTTTGAGTTCTTTGACCAGTTCAGACTCAAAATTTTTTGGTATTGCATTGAATCTTTCAGGATATGGAACTATCCTTGGTAATTGTTCTTCCTGTGGTTCTATTTTTTCCTCTTTCTCTATTGTTGGTTGGATTTTAACTGGTTCCAATTTTTCTTCTGGTTCTGACGATTCTTGCTCTTCATTTTCTTTGATTTCATTTGAAACTGGTTTAGGTACAACTTTTCCTGAACGAAGTTGGATGTTACTACAATCAAGAAAATTAATTTCAACATTTTCTTTAGCTTTAGCCACATAGACAGGAGGTGTCTGTCTCATGCTGTTTGGATTAGTGACTGGTTGAGATGGCAGTTGAGGTTGTTTTACTTGCTGTGTTTGCTTGCTATTTTTCTTGAAAATTTTGATTAGGTGTAGGCAACAAATGTTGAGTTTGACCTTGATTCCTTTGCTGCCTTGGATAGGACTGGTATTACTAACTCCACTATGGTTGGTTTTGCATCCAATGTGGATTAGTCTAATTTTGATTCTAGGTTGGATTGTTTTGATTCCAAGATGGGTTGTTTTGATTCCATGAGGGGTTTTTTTGATTCTAATTCTAGGCTAGGTTACTCCAATTTGTTTGTGGCCATTCTTGGGAATTTGTCAATTGAGGATTATTCCAAGGACATTGGGGTGGTTCTGGTTGTCCCCAAGGCATAGTACCAGGATTATGCCCCCAATTTATAGGAAAATGAGGGGGATTTTGGTATTGAGAGAAATTTACCCCTTGTTTCGGTCCAATATAGTTGATTTCCTTAGTCTGATTTTCTAACACAGTTTTGAGTTGTGGTAGCAGGTGGTATTGATCAGTTGAATGCCTTTTTGAACAGATACTACAAATGACTAAGATAGATGTTTTATTCAAAGGACATTCTTGCAAAGCATGTTTATTTCTACATCTTGGACAATAAATTGCCAAAGGTTCTATGTTTTTTGCTTTTGTAGACATTTCCCCCAAAGTAGTGTTTAGGTGCACTAGAATATCAATTTTGAATTTTGCAAGTTCCTCTATCAGGTCCTTCACATCAGTGCCATTTGTATGGATTTTTCTTCTTCTCTGCTTAGTGTGAGAGTAATTCCTGCAGATATCCACAATTTCATCATTACTGAGAGTGGTTACATCCCCTTTTCCCATCAAATCCAAAACTTCTCTGGATTCATCTTGCAATCCTCTCAAAAAGATGGTTTTACATAATTTTGGTTCTACAAGTCCACATCTCCTTTGAACAAAGGAGAACCTATCAAGATAATCTTCCAATGTTTCATCATATTCTTGCTTAATTTTGAATAACTCATATTTTCTATTCCTTACATGACAATACTCCTGATATTTATCTAAAAACACAGTTTCCATTTGATCCTAGGTTCTTATGAAATTTGGCTCTAATCTCATGAACCAGCGTAATGCTGCATCCTTGAGTGTTGAGGGAAAAACCTTAAGTTTCTGTTTGTCATTTATATAATCATAGGTCTGACACACTACCTTGAACTCAAACAAAAACTGATCAAGATCTTCAGATACAACACCTCGGAAGGTTGGAAGTACTGAAGGTGAAATGGTTTTCATGGGAGAGTTTTGTGTTGGATTCAGACAAATAGGATATTCAAATGTTTTGGAAGGTTGGGGCATATCCTGATCATCTCCTTCATTATGGACATAGCCATGTTGGCCATCTATATTGCCTCCCTCTGCCATAATTTCTTGTTTGTTGGGAGAAGTTAAAGCTTTCCAAATTGTTCTCTCAAGAGGTCCAAGCCTCTCTGTTGATGATGAGTCTGATGAATTTTCTTCCTTAGGATATTCTGATGATGATAAAATTGGCGATTTTCCTTTCTCAAAATGTTCTAATGATGGTGAGACTAGTGATTTTTCTATCAATCTTTCTGGTAGTTCAAACACAGGTGATTCACCCCTTAGGCATGAAGATCTCCTTAATGGAACAAGCCAGGGATCCTTTGGGGTAGTTCTACCTTTTTCATCCCTAGACTTATTCATTCATGTTTACTCTTGAGTGACATAAATTAAATCAATAGTTGTTACCTTACTCAGCTGTTGTATCCAGATTTTATCCTGAATTTTCATAGTTTAGTCTGATTACAGCTATTGGACTGTTTTTTTTTTTTTGGCAACACTATTCCCCGGAAATGGTGCCAAAATGATGCGTAGTCATTATACCATCATTAATTCTCAATGAATTTGTCAATCCAGGGCTATGTACAAGGCTATCTACGAAAGAAGAAGTGAAACAACTATAACTTAGGTCAATCTAGAGCAACAGGTCTTATTGGTGGAACTTGTTGTGTGGGGGGTTTTAGGACATTCCTATCTCTAATTGCATAAATTAAACCTTAATCTAATTGCAAAAATGGAAACTAATCATTAACTACAAAAATGAAATCCTGATTTACAATTGTAGAATGAGACCTAATTATGTTGCAGAAATAACAGTTGCAGAATTGAAAGTCTGATTCTAATTACAGAAAGAAAATCTATTTAATTTTGCAACAATGGAAATCTAATTATAGCATTGAAAATAAAACCCAGTCAAGACTCTGTAATAGAAGGTTGTCAATCTTCTGTGTAGGGGTTGATAGCAAAACACAAAATGCAGGAAATTACAGAAAACAACAAATTATGGAAATAACAGTCTGAAATAAAATGGAAGCTTTGCTGAAAGTAAAGATTACAGCTAAAAAATTAAGCACAAGATTAATCTAAGAATAAATAAACTAAGACTGTAAATATTGTCAACTATTTACAAGCAATTGAAATAACAAGTTCTACAACTCATTCTGCTATAGCAAAATCAGAATAAAAACCTGCTGTTAGTCCTCCTCCTAGGTCTGGAAGTGGCCAGCCTACTTGTCCAGAAGAAGGTATGAGTCTCTCTCTCTCTAGATCTTAATCACACCCATTTACAAGCAATATGAAATAGAACTGGTGCACTTTATTGATTAAAGAACATGATTACAATAATTCTTCTGAAAACCTGTTATAGGACTATAACAGTCAAATTCTACTTATTTTCTCTACTTTCTATTTTCTCCTAGCTTCCTTACTCTTTTCTCACTACTTACTACCTTCTAGGCTCAACATGAATGGGAGCAATATTTATAGCTGTCCTATGATCTAATTACAAACTGTGGATATTTCAAAAGATCTAATCCTACTATACTGCAACAAATCCTAGGTTTATTCTTTGATCTTTCCATTAATGATGGCTTTGGTCGGCAATGACGACAAAGACAGATGGAAGATATTTTCCTTTACCTTTTTTGACCTTTATTTCTCTTTTTCTAGCTTCAAAAATCGGTCAAAGCACATTCTGTTTTCATTTCGGAGATAAGTGGCTTCATTTCGAAGATAATGCAATTCTCATTTCGAAGATCGCTCATTTTGAAGATACTACAATTCTCATTCCAAAGATACTACAATTCTCATTTCGAAGATCCGCTCATTTCGAAGATAATGCATTCTTCATTCCGAAGATCCGCTCATTTCGAAGACGTGTTCTCTCATTCCGAAGATATCTGTTCATTCCGAAGATACTTCAAAATGAACAAATGTGTGCTTTTCCAGTGATTTCTTCTGCATCTCTCAGGTGGGTTATCTCCTAAGATCAAATTCCAATGGTCTTCATCTCTTTCCACATGTGAATTCCATGCCTTGCTATTTATGGATAGCTGGCTAGAATTTACATGGGAAAGACCAATTTTTGCTGCACAGCAACAATTTGCTTGCACTGTTGTTAGATTTAGGTGAAATAAATGCTTGAGACAAATCAAAATATGATTAGTGAAATGCTGCTATTATTCTAAGCATATCCCATTTTAGCAAGTCATAGCAAAAAGAACACAAAACTATGCAAAAAGCTGTAAAAATTAGCATATAATATTCCAAATACATTGATCATGCAAAATGGTTAATATACAACATATTGAATCAACTTAACTAACATATAAGATAAAACATAAGAGTTTATAGGCAATTTTAGTGTTCAAAACATGTTATGATTGAGGCATTTCCAGGCCTCATCAGCATGCATGTTTTATGCCATCGCTTATGGATTTGGGCCGAGGTAGGATCCCAAATATTTTTAACCATTGTTCGTCGGATCATCGTGATGTTATACCCCTTTCTACATATGATTACTCTAGTGCATTCCCTTGCTTATCCCTTCCACTAGCCTAGTTATATTTTGATGGTTGAAGTCAAACTTGCTACCCTCAACTTGACTGCCTTGGTTGAGGATATTTTTTGCAATCATGGCTTGCTAAATTTCCTCTAATTATTTCAAGACCATGACCCTGACCTATCCCTTGAAATTGTTCATACGTGGGATGGATGCCATGTTGTAATTCATGACTTAAGTTTTACCATCACTATGGATCTTCTTGCTAAAATAATGGGGATTTCGAATGAAGGAGAGATCATAAATCGTGAGAAGCACTCACTCCAGGGTGAGTTGGCCCTCTTCTAGGACCATGGTGAATCCCTTGGAAATGATAAAGGTGGCATCCTTCGCAACTCTCTTTCAGAGCCATGGGATGTGGTAATGGTAAATGTTCTCCAATATTTCACCTTGGATAGTCCCGGTGCTATGCTACAAAGTTTTTACCTCATTTTCCTCAACCATTTTTGGGGAAAGAATACTTAACATTCTAGAGTATCTCTTTCGGTTTGTTGAGCGTTTTGTTCTCAACATCAAGTGAGTAGTTTATTCTCTCCCTCAGCACCAAGGTTTGCACCTGCTGCTGTACCACTACATTTTGGAGAATAAAACTTAGAGGGCTATGGGAGTGGTGGTGTTGGGATATGCAAAGGACAATGGTGTAGCCCATGGTGGTTATACGCCAGCATCCCAAAGAACTAACCAGATACTATATTTTAATACCAGGATGGATGGTACATCAGGAACCTAACGCTCCACTAGAGTCAAAACTAATAGTGGTAAGCTCAAGGCACCTATTGTTGTTGACAACGATGCATCTAACGAATCTTTATATTTTCAATTCAAGTAGGAGATTTCCCCAAAGAAAATATATCCTTTTGAGGGCACCTCCACCAAACTACATCCCATTTTGGCTTCTAGGATTTCTTGCTGGCCTAATCTATCTGAAAGAGGCCACCTCTAGGAGAGTATGAAGGCCCTAGGGAGAGTGGCCAAGATGATGTATTCCCTACTTTCTCAAGTAGAGACCCTACTGGATGAGTACAAGGATCAATTTGAGATCCTGGAGGAGTTCAAGATCCGGGTGGGGGCTAATGGTTGTGATGTTGCTACCCAAATGAATATCTAGTTTTGCTTTTCCTAGTTTCCCTTGCACGAGATTGTATCTTCTAGTTTCTATTTTCATCGCTCTTGCATTGGTATATGGTTTTTTTCTTTTTTGCTACTCCTACGTGGGATTTTGATTTTGTTTCTCCTCCATGGAATTATGGAGGGTACCTGTTTGTTTCTGAGTGTTCCTAATTTTTTTTCGCAACCCCTACATGGGTATCTGTGATGTTATCTGCCTCCCGAAGAGGGCTTCCTTTTTGGTCTCAATAGGCCTATATTTTTTGAGTTTTAGTTTCGCATGTTTTTTACCTTCATTATTGTAAAATATTACAGGACCCTTTCAAAACCCCTATACTAATAAAAAAACTTCAATCGTTAGATGTCATGCAAAAGTTAAATTTGGTCAAGGGTAACAATTAAAGCACAATTTTTATATGATTTTATAATATTTATTGTAAAATAAGTAGGTGTTCAAATTTTGAATCCTCTAAAACTATTTTTGTACTCCATTTTTAACATTTTAGTTGGATATTATGCTTGTATGAGCCTTGATTTTATTATAAAACTTTAAATTTTGCTAACATGGTTGTAATAGCTCCATTATAGTAGCATAAACTATCTTTACTCTTATTAGGTTGGGTCTTAGGTTAAGATCTTATACTTGTATAAGCCTTGATTTTGTTACAAAACTTCCACTATATTTACTCTTATTAGTTTGGGTCCTACTTGTATAACTCTTACTTTTGTTACGACACTTTAACTATCTTTACTTTTATTAGATTGGGCCCTAGGTTAAGATATTATGCTTGTATAAGTCTTGCTTTTGTTAAAAAAAATTAACTATATTTGCTCTTATTAGGTTAGGCCCTAGATTTAGATCTTATGCTTGTATAAGCCTTGATTTTTTTATAAAATTATACAATGAATCTAGTAAAACCACATATACCATCTCTAATATTATTAGTTCGATCCCTAGGTTAGGTTATTCAACTCTACATTAAGTTAGGGTTTATTAATTGTTTAAAATTTAAAGTACAAATAAATAAATTAGGTTAGGGTTTATTAATTATTTAAAGTATAAATTTATAAATTTCTATCCAAATTGTTAGAGGATTTATTAATTCTTTAAAGTACAAATAGATAAATTTATGTTCAAATAATTTTATTTACATGTTTGTAATCTTCTATTGACTCTTAGTACATATATCTTATTTATAACTATTTCTTAGTGCTAGTGCTTAGCCTTATTTATAACTATCTCTTATTATCTTGTAGTGCATATAACTTCTTTATAACCATTTTTTAGTGTTAGTGCTTAGCCTTATTTATAACTATCTCTTATTATCTCTTAGTGCATATAACTTCTTTATAACTATTTTTAATGTTAGTGCTTAGTCTTCTTTATAGCTATCCCTTAGTGCTAATGTATATAACTTTATTTCCTTATTTTGGATGATGAGTGCATATAACTTCACTCCCTTATTTGGAAAGACAAGTGGTGTAAATTTATTATTAATATTTGTAATCTTATACTTGTGGCATTATTTTTTGATTTGGTTTTGTGATTTAATTTTATTATAGATGTTTGTATTATTAGTTTAATGCATAACTATCTCTTATTATCTCTTAGTGCATATAACTTCTTTATAACTATTTTTAATGTTAGTGCTTAGTCTTATTTATAACTATCCCTTAGTGCTAATGTATATAACTTTATTTCCTTATTTTGGATGATGAGTGCATATAACTTCACTCCCTTCTTTGGAAAGACAAGTGGTGTAAATTTATTATTAATATTTGTAATCTTATACTTGTGGCATAATTTTTTGATTTGGTTTTGGGATTTAATTTTATTACAGATGTTTGTATTATTAGTTTAATGCAAATAACTTACCCTCTCCAAATAACTAAGATTTTTTTAGACTTAAAATTTAAATTTGGTAATTTTTCGTTGTAATTTATTATTAGTAAAATTTAAATTCTATTTTTTTAGAAAAATTTATTATATTAATTCATTAATCAAAACATTACAATATTTTGGTGCTAGCACTGTCCACCAACTAAAAAAAAAAATGAGGTGGATCAAGAGTAAAGCATCCATAACTGAATATACATTAGAATAGAAGCTAATATCAACAAGTCTATGGCTATATCTTGTTGCAATACACCAGATATCAACATTCATCTATGGGAGAGTCTGTTATAAGAAGAAATTCTAGGTATGTCTTCCATGATATCTTTTGAAGTCTTCAAAGAAGAAAAAGAAGTAATCAATACCTAAACCTGTTCATCATAATTAACTGCCTTCTTCTAGTATCCTGTTGGACTTTCTAAATATTTTGAATCATATGAAAAAGTTGATGAAATCTATTAATAACATCTCGAGGTATGCTGGAAGGTCCATAGACTTGGGAATGAATGTGTCCCACATGTAACAAAAGATCAAATATCAAGTCTACTAAAACTATATCCCATGGAGGAGCAGATCTAGTAAACACCTTTTTGCATCTGTACTTCCAAATGTGCTTGAGAAGGATGAGTCTACAAACATCCCGAAGTTTGGGGCACTGATCCAACCGAGAAAAACCAAGCAGAGAAAGCTTCCAAGATCTAGTGAAAGAGGGAAAAAGAAAAGAGTATATAATATCCCAAAAATTCTTAGCATGCCACAAAACCAAAACAAGTGAATAAGAGTTTTTAAAGCATTACAAAAATTGCATTGAGGGAGAATGTGTAAAATCGTAGCCAAACTTTCAATAGTTGGAAGTTTTTGATGCAAAATACACCATCCAAGAAGTTGAATTTTTGATTCAAACAAAGCTTTCCAAATTTTAGTAGCAAAAAACTACCATTGGGCATTGGTAAAATTCACTTGCAACTTGACATTGAGCTTAGAGTCTAAAGAAGAGGGGCACATAATATTTTTGTATAACCAGCTAGAAGTAATGGAAAAGATTCTGTGATCATTAAGCCATCTCCAATCATTCCAAATATTATGGGAAATTGGTCCCAAATTCATAAGAACATCACAAGGGATGGAAGCCACAACTAAGCCATAAGACTATTTGAACCTAGAGGGAAGGGATCAATAATTGTAGATCTAGTTCTAGGTAAGAATTGAGCAGCTGTCCGGATCCTAGATATATCTAATTCTATTAATTCCTTTATTCAAAAAATATAGACCATAAATAATATTGCATAAAGCTAAAGGTTTATCATTATGGAGGATAAGTTTATTCCACCAAAGACTTTTTAGACCGATGCTCAGACCAGATGGTCCCAAGGAGTTAGACTTCCAAGCCAATAAATTAGAAACTGATTGCCAAGATTTCCAATTTTGGGTAACTAGAATAGATCATTTAGTTGTAAAATAAGGTGCATTAAAGACCTTATCCTCCCAAGGGGTTTCTTCCCATTTACCTTTGTGAATAGTTAGAGATATTTTGTAACGAAATAGGTGTTTCCAATTTTCATCACCAATAATTGCTCTAGAAACCTATTTTGCAGCCAAAATTTTGCTCTGGGTAAGAGGATAAATGATGCCTAGACCTCCTAAAGCCTTAGGTTGAGTACAAATTTTCCAAGATATGGATGGCATACCCACCTCCTCATCCCATTTAGTCCATAAAAAATTAGGAATGGCCCCAATTAAATTATTATAGGCTACCTTGGGGGCCATCCAACAAGACGAGTAATAAACATGAGTGACTGCCATAATTTTATTCACAACTTGAATTATTCTTGGTAAGGAAAGAAACTAAACTGACCAAACATTAATTTTTTTTGAAGTCTTTCCATAACCCGATTCCACATATTTACCAATGTATCTAGATTGTATTTTTAGATTTATTGCTAGCACTACTATAACTAAAAGTTATTTTACTGTTATGCTAACCCAATAACTTCAATGATATTCTATAATCCAATTATCAAATAACAATATCAAATAATGCCAATAATATAGCAACCAATTATAAAATGATATATTAACAAAGGATTTTACGGTTCATTCAACCAATTATCAAATGCTAATTTCAAAGAGGATTAGCAAATAAAACATGCATAATATTCCAAATATATATCTAAAAATTTAAGTCTCAAATGATATTAGTTTCTAAACTATTATAATATAACAATATAGTTAAAAAAATAAGTAAGCTTGTGTAAAAAATGACTAGTAATTGAATTGGTGTGAGTGCTGAACTGGTCATTTGCATATGGATCTGCATGTTATCCTAGGGTTTATAGAAGCCTCCAAAAATTCTTTAGAAGCACATGTTGATTTTTACGCTGCGTTTGCTTCGTAGGTTTTAGTATGTTGACCTTTCCTCCCCCGACTTCGTCTGAAGCTGATGGTGAGAGAGATGACTTCGAAAGTGACCAAGCGACCCAGGAAATTCATCCTCAAGGTGTATCATGAGGTAATTTTGAACCTAATTTTGTGATTCCATTCCATGAATTCAATTAGGCCTATGCATGGTTTGAAAGTATACTCTCATCAGGTATTTTTTGGGTTGGATTTCCATTGACCATTTCCTTAAGAACTATATTGAACAGTATTGATGCCCATATGGTATCCAAGTCAACCATGTGCAAATTATCTCCAAGAAATTATTTCATTTTCTTTTTGGTAGCCACGAAAAAGCCCAAAAAGTTCTTAACAAGGGCCCTAGTTACATTAACAACTCTCCGCTCATTTTACAACCATAGAGCCAAGATTTCATGATCTCTAACATTGTTTTCTTGGTCGTGCCCATCTGAGTGGAGATCCCAAACCTTCCCACTACTTGTTGGCCCTTCCTAAAAAACTTGGTGTCCACCCTTGGTGAGTTTGTGTGTGATGAGCCCACCCGTTTCATGTTGATCCGTCCAACTATGAGAATGTGCATCAAGATTGACCTGGCTAAAACATTGAAAGAGCACATCGAAATTTAGATAGGTACCACCCGTATTCATCAGCAGGTGGTGTATATCAATCTCTCTAACACTTGCTATCGATGCCAGTCAGCCTCCCACCGTATCAAGGATTACCCTTAATGGCATTAAAAATTAAGGCCAAGGCACCCATCCTAGTTGTTGATGTTGTGTCATCCCCCACCACTTGAATCCCCCTCCTAAAGGTGGTGAGTGGACTAAGATTTCATGCAGAAAGGGAAAATGTGATAAAACCTCTCACACAGGGCAAACAATGGTGACCTACGCTCAGGCCCTTGTGCATAAGCCTCCCATGCAGACTTCGATTACAAACTCGGCCCCTGCCCCTTCTCCTTCGCCAACCTTGAATTTTGAGGTGCAGGAAGAGGGGTTTCTTTCCTCTGTGTCCTTGGTTTCTCAAAAAGTGGCGGTGGTTGAAGGAGGTGTCTTGCAAAGTTCCAAACGATGGTCCCATAGCCCACACACTTTTTTTGTTGTTGTAAAGGACTTTTATTTATTAATTAAATGTCCTTTTTGATTTTCCTTAGTTTTGTTGTGCTAGCTGTAGGGTCAGTTCTCTGTTGTGTTGTCTTTCTTAATTCACTATTAATATTAGGTAGTATCATTATGGGTGTGATTTTTCTCTACCCACACACTTTTTTTGGTTATAAAAAACTTGTATTTATTAATTAAATGACCTTTTCATAAAAAAAATACCAAATAAAAAATTTATAATATTAAGATAATATCAAACTAAATTTAAATTAATATAATATATTAAGATCACCAAATAAAAAATAATATCAAGCTATATTTAAGCTATTATAATATATCAGCTTTTAATCAATTGTAATATTGAAGCTAATATAATAATACTATAGTAATATAATGCATCCAATTATCAATTATTATAATTTCAAAAATATTTCCAAATAAACCATACATAATATCTAAAATATATATATTTTTAAATTATTATTTTTGGTTACATAAAAGAGTTGATCACAACCATATTATTTTTAGTATCTGACAACATATTCCATTATTGTTGATCTAGCATGAAGAGGACCATCGATCCTTCGTGATTCCTATTATCAAAGTTGATCTATGTGAAAGGACCACTTGGTCACAACCATATTATTTTTAGTAGGACCACTTGGTAACAACTTGGTAACAACCATATTATTTTTAGTATCTGACAACATATTCCATTATTGTTGATCTAGCATGAAGAGGACCATAGATCCTTCGTGATTCCTATTATCAAAGTTGATCTGCATGAAAGGACCACCGATGCTAGTAATTTTTATTATCAAAGTCTATCTGACACACACCTAGAGGATTCAAATCAAATTATTATATGGCATGAAGAGGACATATTCCATTATTGTTGATCTAGCGTGAAGAGACCATCGATCCTTCATGATTCTTATTATCAAAATTGATCTGCATGAAAGGATCCTTCATGATTCTTATTATCAAAATTGATATGCATGAAAGGATCACCGATCGCTCATGATTTTTATTATCAAAGTCGATCTGACACAGACCTAGAGGATTTAGATCAAATTATTATTTGGCATGAAGAGGACCATCGATCGCTCCTAATTCTTGATTCTTATTATCATTGTCGATCTAATGCACACCTAGAAGATTCAGATCAAATTATTATCTAGCATGAAGAACTTCACCACTTGATTTGTGATTCTTATTATCATTGTCAATCTGATGCACACCTTGAGGATTCAAATCAAATTATTATCTGGCATGAAGAGATTCACCACATGATTCACGATTATTATTATTATCATTGGCAATTTGATGCACACCTTGAGGATTCAGATCAAATTATTATCTGGCGTGAAGAGGATCACCGATCACTCCTGTTTCATATTATCGTTGTCGATTTGACACACCCCTAAAGGATTCAAATTAAATTATTATTTGTGCAAACATTCACATTATCATTGTCGATCTGACACACCTAAAGGATTTAGATCAAATTATTATCTGTGCAAACAGGCTGCCTCTTGGTAAGTGCTTGGTCAGACAAGCACTTACCAATCCACCTAGCCCTTGAAGGCAATTATTTTTTTCCAATTGGTTATATAGGATAGTCTCACTTAAAATTATTTTTTTCAATTGGTTATATAGGTCCGCCATGCAAGTGGATGAACTTCTGTGATTGAAAGGGAACACAAAAAATATCTTGTGGCTTCCCTTTAAATAGTGGTATATCCAGATTGGTATATCTAGATGGGTGACATTGCTAACAACCTAAGAACATCTCTCAAGGTTTATTTTTAACATAAAAGTTTATTATGTCTTTGTAGCACAAATGGAGAAGGCAAGCTTGGCCCCGTTGAATAGAAGGTCCATAGTGCGAACCTCTACAATGTGAAGGAGACACAAAAAATCTCTTGTGGCTTCCTTATATAGTAGTATGTGAAGATGAGATGACATTGTTGACCACCTAAGAGTGGCTCTTGAGGTTTCTTTCTAACCTAAAAGTTTTTTCTACATTTGTAGCTCAAGTGGAGAAGGCAAGCTTGATTGAGACGTCCACAAATCAAACTTCTGCAATGCGAAGGAGAGACAAAAAAAATTCTCTTGTGGATTTCTCTAGATAGTGTTGTACTCAGATGGGATGGCATTTTCGACAACCTAAGAGGTCTAGATAGTGTTGTACATGTATGGGATGGCATTTTTGACAACCTAGAGGACTCTCAAGGTTTCTTTCTAAACTAAAAGTTAGGTTTGCCCACAAGGACTAGTTGGATTGGTAAGCGCTTGTTTGACTAGACACTTATTAAAAAAAAAAACTTGGGTTCAAACATTGGAGGTGCCAATGTGCGAAGGTAGTTTGATTTGAATACTTTGGGGGAGAAAAAAAAATCTCTTGTGGCTTCCTCTAGATAGTATCCTACCTGGATAGGATAGCATTGCCTACCACCTAAGAGGACTCTCGAGGTTTCTTTCCAACCTAAAAGTTAGGTTTGCCCACAAGAACTAGTTGGTAAGTGCTTGTTTGAACAGACACTTATTAGTTGGATTGGTAAGTGCTTGTTTGAACATACACTTATTAAAAAGAGACTTGGGTTCAAACATTGGAGGTGCCAATTTGTTAGGGGTGCCAATTTGTAAAGGTATGATTTGAATACTTTAAGTTTGTGTTAGATCATCGAGGATAATATGCATACTAAGCAATGGTGATCTTGATGACGATACAAATTTCAAGTAACCCGTGTTCCGGTAACTATACAATATGAATAGGCTTGTTGGGAGCAACCCTTGTGATATTACACCTGTCTCATCCTTATTTCATCTTTATTTCATTACACCTGTCTCATCCTTATTTCATCTTTATTTCATCACCCTTATTTCATCAGCACCACATAATGATACATAATGATATGGTATTACAATAGCTTAAATATTATCTACATCTATATATTGGTTTAGCAAGATTTGAATTTTGATCTCCACTTTAAATGTTAAAGACCCATTTGATAGCTATATCTAAGTTATTATAATAGCTCCACTTTAAATGTTAAAGACCCATTTGATAGCTATATCTAAGTTATTATAATATTAATGCAAGTTATTATTATATTAATATATGTGGTAACGATATTTTATATTAGTTTATAGCTATATCTAAGTTATTATAATATTAACGCAAGTTATTATTATATTACTATATGTGGTAACGATATTTTATATTAGTTTATATATGTGCTAACGATAATATAGGTATCTAGACTTAAAATGTTTTTTTAAAAGTCATTAAAAAATTAACTTCAAATTAAAATTAAGGTATGCCATTGGGAAAAAAAAAATTATTATATTACTATATGTGGTAACGATATTTTATATTAGTTTATATATGTGCTAACGATAATATAGGTATCTAGACTTAAAATGTTTTTTTAAAAGTCATTAAAAAATTAACTTCAAATTAAAATTAAGGTATGCCATTGGGAAAAAAAAAATTCGTTTTGAAAGCAAGGAAAAAAAACAATAGTTTTGAAAGCATTTCCGTGAAGTATGAATTCTTGTATGGAAAAAAAAACAATAGTTTTGAATGTATTTTCGTGAAGAATGAAGTCTTATATACCTAGTTGAAAATAATCTTTCGCATAAAATAAAATCTTGTCCAAGTTAAAAAAAAATGCTGAAACATCTCCTGCATCATACAATAAAACACTTCGTAAAACAGCAAATCTTAAATTCTCGCAGCCACACCAGACTTCTCTAACCATTGATTGTGCAACCGATCAAAGATTCAGTTCAACATTGTTCAAGAACTGGATAAACATCTGTCAATATTTTGTTTTATTGATGACTGCCATTTATGTTCTCATAGTTATGTAATATATGAATAAACACAAATCACACTTCCACTGTAAATTGAGAAAAAAAAAAAAAAAAGAATCCGAGGAAAAACTAAGCTGTGGTTGAAACAAATATAGATAGATGTTTAGAGCCTTCCTCCATCGCTAGTAGGAGCACCACCGGGGCGTCCGCCTTTAGTTCTGTTCTTGGCGTTCTTATTCTTCACTTCTAAAGATTTTCCGGCATAACCGCCCTGGTATTCCGGCTGGCGGTGCTTGCACTCCCAGCTGAAGCTCCTCCTCCCCTTTCTCCCTCGATGCATTTGGATTTGGATTTCCTCCTTCCCACTCTTTCTTGTCATCCTCTTGCTTCACAGAAGCCATCACAGAAAAAGAAAAAGGTGGTCTGCTCTTGTTATTAGTACTATCAGTTTTTCAAAACGCTGTGAATTCTTTTGATGGCCTTGCTCTGAAATGCCGGTATACAGACCTGACGGAAACTTGGTTTTATTTATACATTTCTGTTGTAGGACACGTATCTGGCGAGTATTTTGCATGTGACACCCAACGTGATTGGTTTACGGCACAACGGATGAGCTGCACACGTGTTGGAGTTCGAAATCCTGACTTGGGTGTGTTTAACTATGACAAGTGTTAGAAGATTTTTGTTTTTAATTAATTGTTTCTTCTCTAACCTATATATATTACAAGTAAATTAGTTAATTGTAATCATAACTAGGTTGTTAAGGAGCTCTACTTAGTGTTAATGTCAACATTTTGGCACTAAGTAGAGTGAGCTATGAACAATGGCTAAAGAAAAGATCAATTTCAAGCAATTTGATATTGTTTGCATCTAATTTCAACTAGGTAAGAGGTCTGTTTTTTTTTTTTTTTTAACAATGTTTGGTCCCATTTCCTTTCATTTAGATAAGTGTTAAGAGGGAAGGTTAATTAAGTAAATCTCAATAAATATTAATGAAACGTAGCATTTAGGGTGAGGTGGTGGATAAATGAAAGAAGTGAGGTTTATGAACCTTTAATTTTTAAAACGAGGTTGTGTAAGTAGTGTCAAAGTTGAAAATAGAGTGAAATTATATGAATAGATAGATAGGTAATAGATAGATAGATAGATAGGTATTAACGTGAACGGAATTCCAATTATGTAATATGTCATTAGACTTGTATCATTATTGGTGGTAAAGGTTCTAACTAACCTTAAAGTGTGTATACGAAAAAAGTATATAGAAATCCAAAATCTAAGTAGATTTCAATATTCAATTGTTACCTAAAGGGTGTTTCATTTTGGTGTATGAAAATGAAGAAGATTGATAAAGGACCTTCAATGTAAAATTGAGGGTTATACATGAAATATTGTTACTTGAGATTCAATCTCATAGGAAATGCCAACAAGTAGTCTACTTTTGATTTTTTTATATGCACTTCCACATGATTTGTGTAATGCATATATTTGAGGAAGTGGTATTTATAGGATGACTATGATTATCTTGAAATTAGGTTTAACCACTTATGTAAGTATCTATATAATGATGGATCTGTAAAAAGTGCTTCCCAAAAGCATAACATTGGAAACTAATGGTTTTGCATAAAAATAAGAGACCGATTACCAATGTTTATCTTTTACATGTTTGATTTACCACCATTATAGGCATCAAGCTTAAGAATGTCTAGAGTGCATGTTGATCAAACACCAAAAGGTAATGCATCATGGTCTTATTAAGAAGAAATAGATGGTTTTAAAAAAACACAACCTAAGAACATGACAAGGGTAAGGACACAACCAAACCATGTTGGAGAATATTACATTATTTGGTACATGCTAATGTACCCCCATGGTACCTATGGTACAATGTAAATATTAGAATAGGGTTTGAGTCTATAGTTTAGGAGTGTGATTTATATTTCATCTTTATGTAAGTGTCTATATGCAAGATATGCACAAGTGTCATGTAAGTAAGTGTGCAAGTGTGTAATGAGAGAAAGTGCATAAGTGTCATGTAATTAAGTGTGCAAATATGTAATGTGAGGATGTGCACAAGTGTCATGTATTAGGTGTGCATGTAGAAGTGTAAGTGTCATGTAAAAGAGTGCAAGTGTCATAGAGCTAAGTGTGCATGTAAGTAGAGAGTCAAGAGTCATGTATACAAGTGGCAATATGAGAATCCAAAGGATATGTGAGAGTTGTCATATAGAGAGCAATAGTCAAGTAATTAGGGTGAAGGTAGTAAACCGATCAGTTTTTGCTGAGTGTTTGCCAACTTGAGGTTAGCAGTTCCAATCTCTAGCCCCTTTGATGTCCCCCTCACTTGGGGTAAAAGTTTACCAAGATTGGGTAGGTGGTTATAGTGGTAGCTTTTCGATGGAGACATTGTTTATTCCCCTGTATATAAAAAAATAAATAGTCAAGTAGTTGAAGAGTCATCTTGTATATTATGGAGATAAAGCTGTAAGTATTATATCAAAGAAGATAACATTCAAGCATAAATAATATTGAAACTTGTATGCATATTTTGAGCAATTATGTTGTAAGTTTTCCTCATGTTATTGCATGAATAACTTTGGTAATTTTATATTCATATTTGTTATTATCTTGAATGTTTTTATTATTGACCATATTATATTTTAATTGCTTTTATATTTGAGACTATTCAAAGATCTAGAATATTAGAACTAAGATAATCTAGCTTAAAATCCAACAATGGTATCAAAGTTATTTCGAGTAAACTTTATTGCTAGCACTAGAGGAAGTCTTCGGTGTGAATTTATATTTAGAGTCACATGAAGAAAACATAGACTTAGATTACTGCAAATTTTGAATTTGTAGATTGATATTTGATAAAGGTCCCATTATTATATTTTGGAGTCATTCCACTCTAAAAAAGAAGTGAAAACTAGGACTTAGCTTGAAGAATTTATTGAGGGGACAAATCAATAGTCACCCTAATTTTTTGGATTCTCTCTAAAGATATAGAACCACATATTGAGTGGCCAAAGCCACACAAAGGAAAATATAGCACTTTAAATTCTGGGCATATTTGACCCTAACTAGATAGCGTACATTAAAGGTAGTAGTCTCAAGAAGACTATGAAAGCATTGTAGATCTCAGGCAAGAAACTGAGAACTTAGGAAGTTTATCTTGAGAAGAAGAAGAAGCATCAAAATATTCCAAAGAAGAAGAGAAGCATCAAAAGCTTCCAAAGAAAAAGAAAGAGAAGCATCAAAATCTTCCAAAGAAGAAGAAGTAGTAGCATCAAAAGCTTACAAAGCAAAAGAGAAGCATCAAAAATTCCAAAGAAGAAGAAGAAGCATTAAATATTCCAAAGGCATAAGTTAAAATTCAATTTCAAAAGTGCCAAGTTTTTGGTGATAGTTTTGTCAACCAAATATCGTGAACCATGTTGACTAAAGTGCCATATGCTAAGCAGACCAATTGAGTGCCATATGCCAAGCATACCAATCTAGGCCAAGGACCATTTACTAATTAGTTGAGTACCACATGAGCACCATTCTCTAAGCAACAAAAGTTATATGAATGTCAATCTTTGAGAAGAAGAGTACCATTCTCTAAGAAGCCAAAAGCTATACGAGCACTATTCTCAAAGCTGAAGAGCACCATTCTGTATCATTTAAACACCAGTATCAACGTTGAAGAGCGACATTCTCTAGCAGTCAAGTGTCATTCTCAAAGTGAAAGCCTAAGTGCAATTCTCTAGACCTATCCATTATGAAGACATCAAGTTAAAGTGAAGAGAAGGTTAACTAGTAGAACAAGGAAGTAACACTTCATTAAAAATTACACAAAGGTGTAACATCCATAAGAGTATAGCATTGATTAGGGGTATAGAATAATTTAAGAGCATGCCAATCATTATATTCTATTAACATTTCAAAACTAGCACACATCGTGGTCAACATTAAGAGGTAGCAAAGAGTAAGTAAAATTACCTTTATATTGATAATTATTTTTGGTGCTAAGGTTAAAGTCCTAAGTGAAGATTAAATGTGATAAATTGGAAACTTAGGAACTTTAATTCATATGAGGGAGTTAAAAGGTATTCAAATCCATAGGATATAATATTTAGGTGGTAGTTATTCATTTATGACAAATTGAAAAATTTATTGAAATATATTTTTATATTTGCAACTAATTTTGCAACTTATTTCAAAAACATGAATTTTGAAAAATTTGATATTTATTAAATTTTGGAGAGATAAGGTTTTCTACTCCAAAAAGGAAATTGAAAAATTTAGAAATTTGAATGATTTAGGAAATTTGAATAAAATGAAAAATATTTTGAAAGTTGAAGAATTTATAAAATTTGCAAATTTAATTATTAGGGAGACCAAAGGTTTGCTACTTCAATAAAATTTAAAAAATTTAAATTTGCAAGTTTTTGAATTTAAAATCTTACTTATTGAAGTTATTTGAAAAATATTTTTGAAATTGCAATTAATTAACTTTGGAGTAAAAATAATTTCAACTTCAAAGGAATTGAATCATTGAATTACAAACTTTGATTATTATGGAAGAAATCATTAGAAATGCATTTAGTGAAGATAGTGAAGAAATGGTGAACAAACTAAAATTTTATTCACAAAATTTGATAGATGATTTTTATGGAAAGAAGGAAATATCAAATGACTTAAAGGAAAAATTCATCTTTATTTCTAAAAAATGTAAAAGATGAAAAATTCACAACACTTATAAGCTATCTTCACAAAAATATTTTTAGAAATACATGCTATAATTCATAAAACACCACTATATTTTCTTTTGAAGAATGCTCAATGATGTATATGTCTTTACTCACCTTTGATATCTTTCAAGAAAAAATATAAGAAAAAATATCAATTGTGACACATATGATTTAGATGAAGCTTATATTAGCTTCAATAGGGAATATTTGAACTCCAAAATGTATTATTGTGATGACTTACTAACTCATTGTTTAGAAGTCACACCACTAGTTATATCACAACTAAATACAAAGAAAAGAAAATCAAAGAAGAAGAATAAAGGAAAACACAAAAGGAAGGAGAACATAAGACATGAAGCAAAAATTGAAGAAGAATCTCAATTTGAAGATCAAGGTAAAAATCTGAAGGAAATAGATTGAATACTAAAGTATTCAATAACCAAATAATGTAATACAAGGGGATGTTGGAGAATATTACATTATTTGGTACATGCTAATGTGCCCCCATGGTACTGATGGTAATTTTTAAATATTAGAATAGAGTTTGAGTCTATATTTTAGGAGTGTGATTTATATTTCCCCTTTATGTAAGTGTCTATGTGCAGGATATGCACAAGTGTCATGTAAGTAAGTGTGCAAGTGTGTAATGAGAGAAAGTGCACAAGTGTTATGTAATTAAGTGTGCAAATATGTAATATGAGGATGTGCACAAGTGTCATGTATTAGGTGTGCATGTAGAAGTGTAAGTGTCATGTAAAAGAGTGCAAGTGTCATAGAGCTAAGTGTGCATGTAAGTAGAGAGTCAAGAGTCATGTATACAAGTGGCAAGATGAGAAGCCAAAGGACATGTGAGAGTTGTCATATGGAGAGCAATAGTCAAGTACTTGAAGAGTCATATTGTATGGCTATATTATGGAGATAAAGCTCCATGTATTGTATCAAAGAAGATAACATTAAGCATTAATAATATTGAAGTTTGTATGCATATTTTGAACAATTCTACTATAAGTTTTCTTCATGTTATTGCATGAATAATTTAGCCATTTTATATGCATATTTGTTATTATGTTGAATGTTATTATTATTAGACATCTTATATTTTAATTGCTCTTATATTTGAGACTACTCAAAGATCCAAAATATTGTGACTAAGATAATATAGCTTAAAATCCAACAAACCAAAGTGGAAAATCATCTAAAATAAGCTTATAGGCATGTCACAAAAGAGGAGGTGGGCATGGTCCTCAAACCAATACATATCAAAATCCTAGTAAGGAATATATGGAGGGAGTACAAGAGGACTATGCAATCCAAAAAATACATATATAGTCTTATTTAGGATATGCAAAGAAGGTGGAAGATAACCGATTCAATTTCTCCAATTAATTGAAATCACCCAAGGACACTAAACTTAAAAATGGAATGAGCAAGGATTTAGAAATGCCTTACAAACTAATCATATCCAACAATATAAATGGAAAGGAAAGAAACTAGATTGCATATCGTATAATTGACCAACATAAATAAAACTTGTACCAAAAACTAATCCATATATGAGGGGATGTGACACCAATCATGACAAACACAAAAGATTTTTTTTTTAGAAGTGGCTATAGTTCATATCCCAAGTAGTTGGCATCTTAGGAAAGCCTAAAAATCATGTTGTATTAAATGAAATTAATCTCATTGATATAAAGGGACTAAATTTTATAAAAAAACAAAGGTTGCAAAATAAACATGAGAGGTAAAGGGTAGAAATTATTATGTTTCAAGAGACTAAGGTAGGATCAAGCATATTAGATACCTAGGGATAGAAATATGGGGAAATAATATTGTATATGGGTATTATGGTATTGGTCATATATTGTAATAATATATAGCATACTGTCATATTATAATATTAAGCACTTTGTAACTCATGGAAGGTGAATCACCACATGGGTGACCTAACTCATAGAAGGTGAATCATAACATTCTTGAATAAAGAGATATGTACCCCCAATTGTAAAAGGAATTCATATGAAATATTCTTTGTAAGAGTCTTAGCTCATGGAGTAGAGATATTGTAAAGTGATTCCTTTTGTAAGGAGTATTCTTGGTGTTGCCTTACCTCAAGTGTATTATCTATCTCTATTTTATTGTGGAATTTATGTGTGGATGCATGTTTGATATTTTTCATATTGGTGAATGATTTATTGTTAATAAGAATATAGGTTCATAAAAATTTGTATCAGAGCAATGCTTTTGGCAAAGTAGAGTTGTTTTTACAAAGCTAGGACACATGTTCTAGAAAATTATCCCATATTGCTGGGACCATATAATTTTTCAAGTTTTTAGAAGATTTTTGTTCTAGCATATAGGTGGTTTTGAGTACTACAAAAAATACTGCTTATTTGTTAAATTTTTATAAGTATTTAGGAAGTTATGGTTGTTTGAAGTTGGGTTGTTTATGTTATTTTTTGGGTGTGCAATTTTTTTTTACAAAAGAAATAATCCATATCTATTTTTTAGCACTCATTTTTAGATGTTTTTTGCATTATTGTATAGATCATTTTTAGTGCTACAAAAAATACTGCCTATTTATTAAATTATGATAAGTATTGAAAAAATTATGACTATTTGAAGTTGGGATATTTATGTTGTTTTTTGGCTATGTTAATTTTTTTCAATAGAAATATTCATACCAATTTTTTTAGCAGTAATATTTAGAAGTTTTTTGCGTCATTATGTAGATCTCCTTAAATAATACAAAAGTGGATGGTCACTTTTAAAATTCTGATAGGTATTGAGATATTTAAAACTGTTGAGGTTGGGCTTTTGATGTTTTTGGGTTGCATAGAAAATTTGTGCAAAGGAAAAAAATCATATATCCCAATCTAGGTATGCAAATTAGGTGTTGTTTATTTTTTTTTGAAGAAAATCAAAAAGTTTAATTTTTTATTAGAAGAGATTTAAAATTTTTTATTTTTGGTATTTAAAACCTCGTTGCTTTGTGGAGTTGCCAATGTTCACTGGAGAGGATAATAATGATACTAGGGAATGGTGGAAAATTTATGTCATTAAATTTTCTTGAATTGATGTGGAAATGTAAGGTTTGGTGTTCTTTTAAAGGGGAAGCTTTTTCTTGGTTTTAGAATTTTAATCATGCTATTTTTCTTAAAAACACAAGAAAATAATTTGAAGTTGCATTTTAAGTAAATAAAGGATTGGAGAAAAATTATGAAAATATAGCTAGGCTCCTAGATGAACAAAAGGAACTAAAAATAAAGTTGAAAATTTTCAAAAATTTGAAAGAAGGAAAAGATTGGCAAAACAACGTTCAACAATATTTGTTTGATTTTATTTTGCAAGTTCATGGTTGCATCCAAAATAAAAAATTTATTGTCTCCATAAACTCTAGTAGCAAGCATAACTTCATCAATAGGGACCTGGCTAACAATTTGCAAGTTTCAAAAACAAAAATTAAAAACCTAAAGCTTGAGGGTGAGGATATTCAAATTTTTGAATATTTGAAGATCATCATTTATAAATATGATTTACATTCACATTTTTATGCTATTGAGATGGGTAATATGGATATTGTTCTTGGCTATCTTGGGTTGATTTTTGGAGTACTGTTAACATTAATGTGCAAAATAAATTTATGAAATTATGGTATAGAAAAAATAATATAATCTTAGCTTAAAGAGCAAGGATCAAGGGAAAAATAGGAAAAAATTGTAGGGTAAAAAATTGACAAAGAAGTAAAAGAACATAAAATATAGTCCAAGGAGGATGCAATAGCAAAGATCAAGAAAGAAAGAAAAAAGAATCTAAGGATGGATCAAAAAATGGGAACATGAAAAAAGAGAAAAAAATAGAGGAACAAAAGGTTTAAGAGTAAAAGAAAGTAGAACAATAGATTAATGTTATAAAATATCACCATTCACACCATCAGAGGCTACAATCATGGAGACAGGGAATAGAGCAACCAAAGGACTGCAATGGATATACATGGAGCCATATGAGCCAAAAATATGGGTATTCAAATGGCATAAGGGCATATCAACATTAACAAAGAACACCACCAATCAAAGTTTCACTAATATGGATGGATGATCAAGATCAATACCAATTCTCATATTTTTTTAGAAAATTATATTATTTAGTTTCTTCTTATGTTTCGAGGATGAAACATTTTTGTAAGGGGGATGGAATGTTAGGTACCTAGGGATAGGAATGTGGAAAAATAATATTGTATATGGGTATTATGGCATGGGTCATACATAAAATTATAATAATATATATCATAGTTCCATATTATAAAATTTGCACTTTGTAACTCATAGAAGGTGAACCATCAGATTCTTGCATAAAGAGAGATGTATCCCCAATTGTAGGAGGAAGTCATATGAAGTATTATTTGTAAGTCTTAGCTTTTGAAGTGGGTGTCTTATGGAGTTATTCCTTCCTTAAGGAGTATTCTTGGTGTTGCCCCACCTTAAGGGTATTTTCTATCTCTATTTTATTATGTGGATTGTTTTTGTGGATGCATGTTTGATATTTCTGCATATTGGTGAATGATTTATTGTTAATGAGAATAGAGGTTCATAACAAAGCACTATTAAAAAGATATTAGACGTGGTTCTAGAAATATATTCTATTTATAGAGGAATGAACCAAATCAGCACATTACTTAAAGATAAAATATGGATAAGGTGTCCTTGAAAATTGAATATCTCATTAGCAAATGAAAGAATGAACTCAAAACAATACAAATAAATAGTTGGGGTGGTGTATACATATAATTTTAATGAAAGGTATATATCCTAATAAATATCAAACTAACATATTATTGTTTAATACATCATTACATGGATTACCAAGGAAAATGTTATATAGACCCATGGGAAAATGAAATAAAATACAATATACAATGTTGATCATGGCCAATAAGTGATAAGTACACTTTCCAATAGTGATGGGTAAAATATTAATAAGGTTTATATTTAAAAGGTATTTTAAGAGGTCTAGCTATAATTTGCTATAGTAGGCACATTAAGTGCTCACTAATTAATGTGCATAGTAATTGGATGATGGAAAAGGTCTTATGGAATCATACAATCTTGTATTTTGTATTGACAAAATTCCATGGACCTAATTCCAAAACTATGAACCAAGGATGGATCCAAAAAATGCAATAAAATTAGTTTGGAGCTAAAGGATAAAAAATAGATTATTGGAAGGAATTTTAAGGTGGCTTAGAACCCATCAAAAAAGGAATGAGTAAGTCTCATCATAGAATATGGTATATGAGAATTCAATATCTTTGTAGATATCCCTATGTTGTGGGTGTTAATTTTTTTTTCTAACGGTTCTCCTAGTCCAATAATGATTACTTCATCACATCATTCAATCACTTATTACAATGGCTAGGTTCTCTTCAAATGAATATAAATTCTAAGTGCTACACTAGGAAGGATAAAATCAATGGTCTATATGTCTGAGTATAAAGGAGGATCAAGCGAATCAAGAATCACTTTTAGGTTTGAGAAGAGATTGTTGAATCAACCCAATTTTGGTGAAATTATACAATAATATTGATGGATCTTACATAATGATCAAGAAGGCTCTAGGATGTTCCAACTAAACATAAAGTTAAAAATTTTAAACCTTATGTTAAAGGAGTGAAATATGGTGGCCTTCAGAAATATTTTTGTTTAAAAAGAAGAAAGGTGAAAACTAGAATAGATTCATTAAAAACATTAAAAAGAAATAAACTTATGAGAATAAAAGACAAAAAAATTTATTAAAAATATTAGATAGAATCAATAAGGATGAGGAAACATTATAGAAGTAATATTTAACAATTTTATGGGTCAACAAAGGACATATATTACATTATTTTTTATGGATTAATTCTGGATAAAAAAGCATTATAGGATAATAGAGATAATTTTCTTAAATAGGAGCCAATTATTGGTTAGGATGAAATTGAATGAGAGATAAAAACATATTTTAAATAGTTTTACTCAAATGCAGAGCTTGACAATAAAAATTTAATTACATTAGATGCTAAAGATAATACCTAAAGTAAATTTCAAGGGCTAAAATATTATTTCTATGGATAAAATAAAAAAAGGGGAGGTAAAAAAATATTTATTCAACATGAAAGAATAGGAAATGGCCAATCTAAAATTTTTCCCTCCAATATTTTTTCAACATTGATGGTATCTTATGGGGGATGAAATCCATTTATCTATGGTTAAATTTAGGTTGTTAGTGAATATATTCAAATCCCTTAACACCATATTTGTATTCCTAATTATAAACATAGGGTTATATAAATACATATATGGATTTAGACCTATATCGTTATGCAACACTAAATAAAATGATTGTTAGGGTCATTGTTAACAAATTAAAAGTACCACTACTAGGGTGTATCTCTTAAGGAGGCTTGTATAAGGTGTTACATCCTATATAGGGTAGTTGTAAGTCATCGACTGATTCATTCACTATATTCAAGTAGAAATAAATAAATACTACTAAAACATGATGTCTTTAAGGCCTATGATTATGTATACTTGGACTTCCTAGAGAAATTTATGAAAATATTTGTCTTTGTAAATAAATCTAAGAATGGATGAAAGAATGTTATGGTTTTTTTTTATTTAAGTTCATTAATGAAATTTAAAAAGGAAATTTTGGTCCTTATAGGGTCTAAGGCAAGGTGATCACCTCTTTTTGTAATTGATTATTATGGTAGAGGTTCTAGGAAGAAGCTTTACTCAAGCCAATATTAAAGATAAATATAAGGGATTAAGATTGATTGGTAAAATGAAATCACTAGAACTTTAGAACTTTATGAATGTTACTATTTTATATGACCATACTTCCATAAAAAATATTAGCATAGGTAAATACATCTTGCAATTATGAATAGCCTTAAAAAATATTCTTAGTAATAGGAAACTTGAAGCATTTTTATTTAATATAGACTAAATAACAAAAATTTATTTTGTAAGTTAGATTAGATTCATATGAGGAGTGCTCTTGGGTATATATTTGGGAATTTTCTCTTCAAGTTCCAATCAATGAGGTATTTTATAGATAAATCTCATTCAACAATACACAAGTATTAATAGATTGTGTTTTTTATTTAGCTAGAATCGATCACTCTTGTACAATCCATGCTATAAGCTTTATCAACTTAATCTTACTGAATTTCATTAGAAAGGAACTAATAAAAACATAAATTTCCCTAACACCTTGGAAGATGGTCTACCTCCAAAATAAGTGTGGAGGATTAGCTATTCAAAGCATCTAACATGTGCACAAAGAGCTAAATGATAAATTGACGTGGAATGTTTATATGAATTGATTTTAAATATGAACTAGGTTACTAAGAACAAAATATCTAGATAATATATGCAAGAAGCATTTCTTCTCAGGCACACATATTCCCCAAATATTGGTCACCTAGAAAGGCATTTAGAATAGTAGATAATTTATACTCAAGATGCTACTTTAAATAGTGGGACAAATGGATAAAGCCAAATACTAGTAGGACTCATGAATCTCACTCCATTCACTTTCTCATGAATCTCACTCCATTCACTTTCTCAATATGGGGTCCTTCAAATGGTCTATATTTTCTTATAAATGAAACAAAATGTTATTGTGAAAGATTATGTGACCACAAAATTATTACAACTATTTGGTCAATAAATGCATTGAAGTTATACTAATTGAATGCATCCTAAAGAAAAGTATGCATGGGTGAGGAAAGTTTTATTCACAACATCAACCCATTTATATTTAAAAATAATATATAATAGGATAGAATATTAATGTTTAAATTTTAATCTTATTCATAGTCAAGAGCTGACATTATATGATGTATTGGATAGGCCTAAGGGCACCTCATTGTACAATGCATTTAATATTTTATTATGTAAGCCCAATGGGACATGGTTAACCTTATTATGGTTGAACCCTATTAATATTCATAATTAACCTAAATCCCACTTCTATTGGATTAGGTTAAAAGTTATGATGTAATTTAGGGTTTTAGTATTGATATAAATACCTCCCTCACACTCATTTTTTATGTGTGTTCTATAATATAATATATGGATAGTGATTATTTATGGTGCTTATAGGTGCCAATAATATATGTATATTTATTTCATCCTTTAATTATTTCTATATAAAATTTGAGTGGATGGTCTGCTAATGTTTGTTTCTAAAAAATATTATGAATTCCAACATGGTATCAAAGCAGGTATGGAGCAACATTGCTTGGTAACACAAAAAGACACTTCAGAGTCATTAATTCTTCTTCTAATTTATAGGGAAATCTATTCTTCAAATATTTAAAAGCTATGAAGAAATATTATATCCTTCTATTTTTTTAGAAGTATAAATTTGCTTTTCTAGATCACTCCTTGTATTTTGGATTTAGATTCTTTGGTAGCCCCTCCTGCTATGACAAAAAAAGGAGGGACAATTACCTAAATTTAAATTTAAATTTGTTTTATCCCCAAATTCTATGTGAAAATCAACCCATGTGGTATGGGTTTGCATTCATTCCCAATTACCTTTAGTTTTGTTGTTGTTACCATCTTCATGAAGGAGTCACGTCCCTGCTTCAACGTGACAAGCACGCCAAGCTAGTTATGTAGAGGGTGTTAAGGTGTTTGCCTCAAGTGGATCATAGGTTTGATATAATCCATAGAAATTTTATTTCCTCATGAATATAGATATATCTTAAGGAGAATGTGGTCTTTTATTCCCAATTGTGCATGTGGTACAACCATTTTACTAGAGGAGGCAAGATAACACCTTTTGAGTCTTGCCATGCACCTTTTTGAAAGGATATCTTTGGATATGGGGGATATTAGTGAATTAATTCCCCTATCCCACCAAAGAGAATATTGGAACATTGGGTAGACCAAGGAACTTAGGCTAACATAGGCCTGAGTTTGAATCACATAGAGTGAATTTTTGGGGCATTTAAAATTTCCTCGATTCTTGGCCAACTTGGTAGATGTTGTGGTCGAATTCAGCACCACCTATGCAAAAAATTTACATATTTATGTGTCTTGGAATAAAAAATGAAAATCAAGTGGTAGATATCTAGCAAATCAAAATAGATAAGGTGGTGAAAGTGGATTGTAGCACTCTAGTGAATTAGGGCACACCAAGTGGTAGGTTAAGATTTATCTTTTTCTAAGGTTAAAGGTTTTAATTTTAATTCTTTTGGGGTCCATTAGGGAAAATATTTTATAGGCCATAAATTTTACATGTGGAAGCATTTTGAGCCTCTTTTTTTAAAATTGCACATTTTTAAAAGCTCTATTTACTAGTGACATCAATTCATGGACCTGTTGTAGTGTTAGGGGTTGAGTTGTGTAAGATGGACCACAAAGACATAACTACTCACCTTAATGGAAAAATATAGTATCTAGTAAACTCAAAGGATCTACCTACTACAAAGAAAGATTTTTTTGTGTATCTTTCAAGAGGATAAAGCAGTGGCTCTTCATGATGAAGCTCAACATCAAAACGTAAAAGAGAATCTAGGTTTTTTCCTTGCTGATTGAACAAAAGTTGCTTTTCCATGTCAAACAAGAGAGTGATCCTATCATGGTATGGTCAAAGCTATGTGAAATTTTTGGAAAGGTTAATACTAATAAAATAATTCACTTGGAATTAGAGCTTTCTTCTCTTATTCTAACTATGTTTGATAACATGGAGGACTGTATTATGAGATTCAAGGCTTTGAGGGTAGATATGGCATCTTTAAGAGGAAAAAAGAAAGATGATGTATAATGTGTTAATATTTTACTAACTAATATCTCATCCTTTTAGATATCAAACGTAATAGCTTACATGATTTCTATGTTCTCAAAATTCCAAATGATTCTTACTATTCATCAACTTTTCTCTCTTCTTATTCACTTTTAGGTTGCAAAGAAAAATTGTGGTGGAACTCCTCATATACAAGTTCATGCAAAGGGACTCCAATATAAGGAGTATGAGACCTAAGGATCTACAAGAAAATATAATTCTTCATAGAAAACAAATACCAATTGCAAATACTATAAAAGAAAGGGATAACCGATGAAAATTGCTTGTTAAAGATACAAAATATTGAAGCTAAGTTCTTAAAGCAAAGTGGGCATATTTTATATGATGAAGGATATTTAGATGGATTTTACTCACCTGTAGAGGCTCATTAAAGCATCCATTAGTGCAGGAAGATATTATTTTCATTAATGTCATATCTTGTTGGCCTCTTAATTCAAATTATGAGGGGATGTTGAATTTATAAGTTGAATTAAGGCCAAGATCCAACATTTTGCAATGTATTGGATGGGTCTAAGATCACCTCATTATACAACGTATTTAATATCTTATTATGTAAGCCCAATGGACCATTTTTAACCTTGTTATAGTTTAACCTTATTTAATATTTATAATTAACCTAAAGCCCTCTTGTTATATACGATATACGCTAAAGTTAAACTTTATGATGTAATTTGAGGTTTTGATATTATTATAAATACTCCTCTCACACACCTCATTTATTATCAAAGTGTTGTGCAATATAATCTATGGATATTTGTTATTTTAGGTGCCTATGGGCACCTATCATATTTTTCTATTTCTTTAATTCTTTTATGCTTTCTTTATAAGATTTGAGTGGATGGTTTTATTTTATTTATTTATGGAAAATATTGTGAATTCCAACAATTAAAAGATTATAGTATTACTCAATTTGGAATAAATACAAGAATCTTGGAGCTTAAGCTTCATAAATTTATAAAAAAATTTAGTACTCATTAACTTATTTGAATGAAAAGGTATTTTCTAGGTATTAATGAAAAAGTATATTCTATAGGGTGGTTATGCATAGATAAGAGGGTGTTATTATCCTAATTGTGCAAGAAATAGGTAAGAAATATTAATTATATGCTCATTTATCAAAATATTTTATGCAAGGTTTGGGTATTTTTCTACTAAACTTGAGCTAATATGGGTGAAATTGAAGGTATGACTAGATTTTCATACAAACAACAGTGTCAATATTTTATGGCATGCTCTCCCACTCAAAATATGTTAGGACATATATTTGGATAAGAAAAATAGGGTCTTAAATAGGAGGAATAACCCCTAGGAGGAAGTGGTTGAATACATCCAAAAAAATATTATTAATTTAGTGACCTATACTTACTAGATAAAATTAGTGTATTTATCCCCAAGATAGTTGGAAATACCACATAGTTGGTCAAGTTTAGATGTATTAATGTGATAAATATTAGAACCATGAGCTAATATCCATGTTGTTAATCAATAGATTCCCCCTCTATTAGCGTAGTATGAATTGAATTTTTATGGGGTCTATAGGGGAATTACATGATGCAACAAGACCAAGATGCCTAGTCAAACATAAGGAGGGAATTGTCATTATATGGAAAACAACCAATTTTAAGAGCATGAAAAATAATAAAATTTAAGTAGATGCCATGCTATTTAGGCTTATCAAAGAATTGTAAGTGCATATTAAGAATGTTATTATAGAAATATTTTTTCTGTTATTTCTTATTAACGAAGTAAAGGAATTTTGGGATTAAATTTGAAATATGATCAAATATAGGAATGAAGGTATGGTGTTGGACTCATGTTTCAAGAAAATCATACTCTTTTACTATTTTTGATGGGTTAAATGAGTAGCGAATAGAATAGAATTTTATGCCATCAGTATAGACCACTCCATCCATGAGGTGGAGGTTTGGACCTTTCAAATTTAGAAGATATCAAGAATACTTAGAGAAAGATATCAAATAAATATCATGCTATCATGATGACACATGTTAATCATATCACTTGATTACTTTGTGAATACATGAAGGAAAATTATTTGAGGGATGTATATTTTAGTAGGCAATCATTTGGAAATTTGTATTATTTAATTTTTGGACATATTTTAGCACATGGAAGATTTTAATTTCATATTTTCAAATCCTTGTCATTTTTCCTTATCCTTTTGTGGGGATTAAACCATTGTTTTATGCTTTAATTTTTGTTTTTTTTCTTATGGTGATGGTTGAGTATTCATTATGAGAGGAATAATATGAAATGATTTTAATTACATCTATGAGACCAAAATAGTCTATGGGACCAAGAGCTTTAATACAATATGGGGTATGGTGTACAAACCTACTCCCTTTTGGATTCAAACCTTGGATCTCTTATTTAGAGTTTCAAAGTTTAACAACATCCAAGAGAATAAAATTGTTCAACAAAGTCAAAAATCTCAACAATCTCTTATCATATTTTGGAGTGTGTTTCTTTTGTTGTTGATTTTGATGAGAAGTTTTCCTATTTTTCTATTCTCAAATATTCAAAAAGTTCCATTAGTGAGTTTACTTTTAAAGTGTCCTCATATGCAATATTGATGTCCTTGTAGGCTTCACATTCCATGAAAATGTTTTTTGGTCTTCACTACTCTTTCTGTGTATAAGACACATTCATTCTGACCATGCCTCTTGAGGAATTGTCCACCCCCCATTTTTGCATCTGAGATAGTGTAAAATGGATCTTAGTTGGGATATAAGCATTTTTTTCTTCCATTTGATATTCACATTTATGTAATTCTTTTAGTTGTATTCATATTTTGGACTGAAATCATTAATGTATAACTATTTTTGCTTCCTAAATTTTTAGTCCACATGAAAAGTCTAAAATTTTTCCTCACATACTAATTAACTTCTTTGTTGGATTTTGGTACCTCATAAAATTTGATGCTCAAATTTTCCATCCATTTGTTATTTTATTTCATCAATGTGTCTTTTCTTCTATTGAACGTTTATTTGATTGTCTATTTTGACAACCTGCTATTTTCTATTCTTTGTATTTTATTTAGGTATCCCAATAGCCTCATAATAACTTCTTCTTCTAGTGGAAAAATCCATGTTTTAGCGAGTAAAATATCATATGGGAATGATGCTTTAATTTTGAAATTGTTTGTAATCATTCGATTTTGAAGTTTTTAATTTGTATCCATTTAAAATTTGATGTATTGCTAGCCGACACCTGACACCCATATCACACAATTGGAATAACTAATAACCCAAAATGGATCCTAATGGTTTTTCAATTTCAAAACAATGATTTTTTGCCCCTATTTAGCAATGAGTAGAGTACCCTCCATCCTGCTTGTATTTGTTTCATCCTTCATATTTTCTAATTGAGTTTTATTTAAAAATATAACCCAAAGTATTTTTATTTTTTATTACCTCTAAAGGTTTTCCTTAAAATAAAATATATGGTTGTTTTTTCTCTTTTTGAGCAGAGAAGATGATAATTTTAGTCTTGCTAATATTTAGCTACATTCCAACTTATTTATAAAAATGCTCTAAAGTTTTTAGATTTTATTTTAAAATTTAAAGTTTCTTGTCAATCAAGATGAGATCATCCACGTAGAAAGAAGTTTTCCTAAATAATTAGCCAATTATATTCCATTCCTCCAATTTATCAATGTAAAGGCCAAATAAAGTAGGTGACAATGGACAACCATGTTTAACCCTGATATCACTCCAAAACACTTTCCTAGTACTTCTTAAATTTTGATTTTTACCACCACCTACTCATAAAGTCTGTGTATAGTTGCTCTATAATTGGTTGGTATGCCAATTTCTTCCATTATTTTCCATAGTTTACCTCTAGGTATTGTTTCAAAAGCTTATTTAAAGTCCACAAAATAATAATACTTTTTATTTTCACTCCATATCCTCTCTATTAGGTGCTTTAAGGTAATGCAATGATCTATTGTTAAGTACTTTGGTTTAAACCTTGTTTTCCCTATTGCTATTTTGCCTTGATTTTTTATCCACCGACTGATTTTGCTTTCTACTATGCTTCCAAACAATTTTGCAAAAAGAGGATTAATCATGATGGTGTAATAGTTTTAAGGATTGTTGGTGTCTCCATTTTTACGCAATGGTATGACTAGGCTGGTTATCCATCCCGGTGGAAAGTCTTCTTCAATGATAATATTAAAAATATTTCGGGTATGTGGTGCTAAGATATCAATGCCACACTTGAGATGTTCGAATTGCAAACCATCTATATCTTGAGCTTTTCTTATTACTATTATCTTAATGCCCTCATTCACATATTTTAAAGAATAAAGTTTCTTAGACGTGTTAATTATAGAAGGGATATTTTTTGCTTGATTTCTCTTGTACAATTGGTTAGCATACTACAACCATTATGAACTTGTGTTATTGTTATTTGTGTACCTTTTGCTTTACTGTAGCTCTTTATAAAATTGAATTGGGTTATGCTTTGCAAGACATATCAACTATTTTTTCCTTGCTCTTATGTATTCTTCCTTTTTTGTTTTCACTAGCTATTTATATATTTTTCTAGTTGTTTTCTCCTTGCCTCATTTTTTAAGGTTCTCTTTATTGCTTTGCATTCTTCGACATACAATGGATTTACAAAAAATATTTCATGTTTTCTTTTCTTGGGTTTTTTGTTTTTTTGTTGAAAGTGACTTTTATTTATAAAAGAATAAATAATACATTAATCACAAAAAAAAGGTGCCAATAAAGGCACACCCTGAAAAGTCAAATGACTAGTCCACCTAGAGGAAAAAGGAGCAAACTCTAGAGCTTACAAAGATAAACCTAAACTTAAAAAAGCAAGAATAGTTTTCATAAGGTGAAGGAACCTAAACCCTATATGGGGACAACACTAGTAAAAGGGGGAGAATATTTGTTATCTAGGTTACCCCACCTAGCTTAAGTGGTCAAGTCTTTTAAAACTGACTCCTAGTTAGACTATGCATCAGGTAGACATTGTCTAGAGTGTCTTGAGTAGCATTCATTGGAACCTAGCTAGTGGCAGAGGGGAAATCCTTGGAGACCCAACCCTACTCTTTATTGGAATTCCTCCAACTTGGCTCTTACATGGAAGTGTCCCACCCCATCCTTGCAAATGAGGGAAAGGAGATGGTGTTGAGGTCCATCCTCTACTTCAAACAAGAGAGCAGTGCTAACACGACAAACTATTTATTCTTCTACTAGGCTAGAAACTATGCGATCACCTATCCTATGGGCTATGGTTGACTTTCATTCTCTCAAGGGAGGTTGATTATGATAATAATATAGAGAGGATGGGACTCTTTCCACTAAGCAAGGCACATTCACCTAATAATTAAGCAAAGCATCTAGGCTTGAATATGTAACATTACATTAGAGCAAATCATGGCTTTAGAATAAGTAGATAAATCAATGGAAGCAAATAGGTTAGTAAAAATAAGATTGTTATGTTCCTTCCAGTTATTAAACAAAATATTTGATCTAAAAAACTTTCAAATTTGATCAATTCTTGTAGGCATGCCCGTCCTATCTCAAAGAAGCACCATATGCCAAGATAAATGTTTGGGATGACATGTCTAGAAGAAGTCATGAATCTAGGTCCAGATTGCTTGGGCTCTAGAGAAAAACCAAAGTAGATGCTTAATGGTCTCCGTAGGATAAATTTTTGCATGATTCCAAGGCTTCTCTGATTATATCCATTAGTTTTATTGCTATAAGAATTATAAGTTTGAAAATTATATGTACTCTTTATTTCCTCTCTTTGCATAATTTTCTTGAGCGATGTTTTACAACTTTTTAAAATTTTCTTTGTCATAGGGATATTTCCTATTGTATTTCCTTTAGTTACTTGAAAATGTTGTGCTTGCCCACTTTCTTGCACTTGAATCTTTATGTACATTGGATTGTGATTAGATTTTACCTCCATAGTAACTTCAATTTCTAGATATTTTATCATTGAAATGAAGTTTGGTAAACAAATAACATAATCACCTACATTGTGTCTATTACATGTTCAACAAGCATGTTTTCTAGATTTCTACCACATGTTTATACCATTACAGATGATCAATCACACTATGCTATATAGTTTAAAATTTTTTCCATAATGTGTGATGGGTCCTTGACTATCATCTAAGGACTTTAACCAACGGTGATCCACATCTTCTAGCAGCCATAGTGAACTATCATCTATTCCTTCATTGATATTTAAAGATCTTGCTTGTATATTGGTTGTCTTAGAATTAAAGTCACCCACTAAAACCACCTATCCATGCTTGTTATATTTGTGATGTCTTTTATCAATGCCATATATGGATTCGCATGATCTAAGCTATGTTTCATATCAAAATTTGATTATTGTGGAGCAAAATAACAAGCTGCAATGCCATTATCTATGATTCTAATCCATATATACATACTATTTATGTAGGTCTTCTTTCTAAACCTATATGAGTCTACCTAAAGACTCTTTATTAGTATTGTTATTCGTCCATGTATTTTTTCCTTTTTTGCTATTTCATTCCATATTAATATATTTTTGTATCCTTTGTAGTCAAGAATCTTGCATCCATTATGTTCATGTGTTTCTATTAGTAAAATTACATCATTTGCTTTAGCTATGGGCCCTAGACCAAGACCTCTTCTCCATGGATATCCATGATAATTTTAACTCACTAATGTTTAAGGGTTTCCAATAGGCCCTAATTTCCCATGTATTTTAGTTTGTTCCATTTATAATGCATGCTTTTCCATTTTTCAACCATGTCTTTTTACCCTCATTCATTGTTGTCTTTACCTTTTCCCATTCCGCACCCGTCTCTTCTTATTGTATAGGAGAAAGATCCTCATCTAGATTAAATGTGATCCCTATAGCAATCCACTATTTCTTAGAAGCTTCCCTACTATACTAAAAATTGTGACTTGGATTGGTCTAGTTATCATTTATTCTCTTACTTTTTCTAGTCTACATTCTAGATGAATTTGGCTGCTCTAATAAAGTTTATAAAAAAATTCCTTGTTATAAAAAAATTCCTTGTTAACTTTGTTGTGTTTTGTTGTTCTCCATGCTATTTTATTCCCTTAGTGATGATGTTTATTGACCTATTTTATCTTTTGTTTTCTTCTAATAGTTGCATTATGATTTATTTCTTTGTTAAATCTCTTTGTTCCTTTGGATTGATTGTTAGATCTCTTACCACTTTTGTCCATGATCTAGTCTCCTCTAATTTGTTTTATAATTCTTGTTCTTTTGTCATCATGTTTGCAATTGTTGTCTAAATTTATTTTATTTTTAATAGATTATCTTTTTTTTTGTTCTTTATTGATTTGTAACTTAGTTTAAAGATGAGATCTATTTATAGAATTATTACTATTGCACAAACCCATGGTAGTGGAGGATTTAAGTTTTACAAGTGATGTATTCAATAGATTGATTTGAACAACTTGTTCGAAAATCATTTTTTATTGTTTTATGATAAAACTTTATTGTTCTCTTATAACTATGGTCAATTTCAACATCTCATGTTGGAAGGACCCTATGTGTCCTTCTAAAACTAATATTCTATCATTAATTTTTTGAGACTAGGGTTTTGCTCTGCAACTCATCCTGAGGAGCCGAGCCGACTTTGCGTTCATCATTTGCATGTGTGATTTTTGGCCTCGTCACAGTGCTGCATGTGCCAGTGGATGGGATCTGTTGCTTTGTCCTTCCATTATTGATCTGCCTTGGGCGAAATTACTGTGTTTTTTTTAATATGTCACATTTGGTTCCTCCTAGTTCATCGTCTGGTGAAGCCAATGGAGAAAAGGATGGCAGGCAAGCAACCTCGAAAGTTCATTCCCACGGTGTTCCATAAGGTAATGTGCCAGACATTTCTATTCCCCTCGATAGTTTCAATAAATCTTGTACTTGGCTAGAGCAAAATACTGTCATAGGCTACTTCTTGGGCCGTATCCCCTCTGATGCAATTCTAAAAAATTGGTTTCAAAGCTATTGGAACCCATATGGTATCTTTGTAGAGTCTGTGCAAAACCTGACCAAAGGTTTCTTTCATATTCGGTTCTTTGATCCAGAGTGTGTCAAAAAAGTTCTCAGCAAGGGTCCTTGTTATGTTCATAGCACTTTGCTTATTTGTCAACCATGGCACAAGAATTTCCAGGTTGCCAATGGTGTCTCTCTTGTTGTCCCTATGTGGGTTGAATTCCTAGGTTTGCCAATGGCATTGGTCCCATTTATTCGTGATGTTGCCATGAAAGTTGGGGAATTTGTATGTGAAGAGCCTCAGCGCTTCTATAATGCTCGGCCTACCCGTCGGCTCTGTGTGAAAATTGATTTGGCCAATTCCCTCAAGGAATTTATTGATATTAAGGTAGGTGATACTAATATCCACCAGAGAGTGGTGTATGTCAATTTGCCAAACACTTGCTACAGGTGCCAGTCTATCGCACACAAGATTAAAGATTTTCCCTTAATGGCAGATAAGTTTAAATCCAAGGGCCCAACCCTTGTTAATCAAGCTTCTGATGAGAAAAACTAGCCAACCAAAGATGGGTCTAACAGTGACTGGAAGGTGGTCTCTAAGAAATGCAAGCATGTCCCTGGTAAAGGCCCTCAGGGAGGCCAGTCCTCTATCCATAATCCTCAGGGGGGTCAACCTGCTGGCTCCTATGCTCAAGCCACAACGATAAAACCGCTCTTGCATGTCCCAGTTCCATCCCAGAATGCTTCCCCAAGTACTCAAATCCTTCCCAATTCAGCAGTTGTGGCTGAAGATATGTCGATGGTTATTAAATATGATGGTATCCTCTCTGTCTCCATGGTTGCTCACCAGCTGGAGCAAAAAGAAGGCATGAATGCCCGAAGACGAAGGTCTCGTAGTCCAGTGTAGGGTCTGCATGCAGACAAAAATCGACAACTGGGAAGCTTTTCTAGCAACTCGTTTCAGTCGCTTGCTATTCTGGGTGACTCTGATGAGGTCAGAGGAAGTTTGATCCTTGACAGGTCAGAATGATTTTTCTATCATGGAATGTTAGAGGACTGACGGACCCAGTTCGAAGATACATGGTTCGCGATGATATTACTTTCTATGCAACCAAGTATGGGAGCCCAGATATTGTTTGCTTGCAAGAAGTTAAAATTACTGAGTTCCAATTGTAGTGTGCGTATGCGCTCATTTACCCTAATAGTCAACTTTTTTCCACCAAGCACCCTCCCGATCGTGGTGGTGCTGTTATTCTCCTGGACAATAGATGGCATGGGAATTTTGTTGATTGGGGGGTTGACCCTTCTAACCAAGCTGTTTGGATTTTGCTTGAAGTTGATGGAATGTCCTTTGGAATTTTAAATGTATATGCCTCCAATAGTGCTTCGAAGCGCTGTTTGCTTTGGAAATGGTGTGCCTTTTCTTTGCCTCCTGCAGTTTGGATCGTCTGTGGAGATTTTAATATGGTTGAGCATGCTTCTGATAAAATTGGGGGTCTAAACCACAGGTGGGCCCTTGGTGAGCGTGAAGCCTCGGTTTTTTATGAAAAAAAAATTATGTTTGTCTGACCCTAATTCCTGTCTTTCTCCTGCTTCTTTTGATGAGCACCTTTGGTTTACCTGGAATAATTTTCAAGTTGGGCGGGCAAGGATTCTCAAATGTTTAGATAGAGCTATGTTGTCAGACCATACCCAGTTTTATTTTCATCAGAAGCATGGTGATGCTCCAGTTGTGGAGGTTATTACTGGTACTATTGGGTCTAATCATTCCCCGATTATGTTCACTGTTTTATCTTCTGTGGTACCTGTTCAGGGTATTAAGTCTCAATTTTTTCTTAACACATCCTTTCTTCAACATTCTTCCATGATGTGTCATATTCGGAGAGTCTAGAATTTGGGGGACAGACCTGTTGGTGAAGAAGGATGGATTGAGTGGTGGAATGATGCTATATCCCGAACCACAGCCCTTCTTCGCAGTTTGGGCAAGAAAATTGCTCAGTTTAGAAAAAATTATTTGCTTGCTGTATGCATTGAACTGACAAAAGCCTCTTGTAGGCTTGAAGCCAACCCTCTCTGTCCTATTTTGCAGGGGCATGCTGCTTAGGTTCGTCATGAGCTCAAGGTGGCAGAGCTCTATGAAGCTAAAGGTGCTCAGATCAAGGCCCGCCTACATTGGCTTAAAATTGGGGACAAAGTTTCTAAGGAATTCTTCCAAAAGTAACGTCCTCCTCACAATGCCACTAAATTCAAAGCTATTGTGGACAATGGTATTCGCCATACCTCTCTACCCAGTATTGTTGACATTTTTTTTAAGCATTACACTCAAGTTTTTGCTACTCAGTCTTCTTCTCCAGAGAGGGATGAAGCTCTCAATCTTTGCATGGATGTTGTCCCTAACAAAATCTCTGTAGCTCAAAGAGAGGAGTGTGAAAAGTATTTGTCTATTGATGACCTTGCCTCAGCATTAAATCAAATGGCCAATGAGAAGGCTCCAGGCTTGGATGGATTTCCTTGTGAATTCTACAAGGCATGTTGGGACTTTGTTGGTTCCGATTTACACAAAGTCTACCTTGAAGCCATGCACAGTGGCTCTCTTGGAGCAATTTTGAACCGAGGTAATATCAAGTTCATTCCAAAACAAGGGGATCCTGAATGTATAACAAATTGGAGGCCAATTACCTTGCTCAATGTCAGCTATAAGATTATTGCCAAAGCCCTGGCTCTGAAACTTTGGCCCCTATTGCCTCTTATTGTTAGGTCGGAGCAAACATGATTTATTAAAGGCAGATATATATTGGATAATGTCATTGCAGTTTGGGAAGGTATGGAATGGGCTAGGCAGTCTGGTCAGCAAGCCCTCTTCTTGAAAATTGATTTTGAAAAGGCCTATGATAGAATTGAATGGAACTTCATTCTTTCCATGTTACAGTCTTTAGGGTTTGGGCGTGTGTTTGTTCAATCTATCAATATTCTTTTTCAGGATGCTTCGACTGTTTTATCTTTGAATAATCATCAAACTAGGCCAATCGGTTTGTTCAGATCTATTCGACAAGGTTGTCCCTTGGCTCCTTCTCTGTATATCCTTGCTGCTGAAGCCTTTGGATATTTGCTTGCTAGGCATGCTTCTTTTGGCCAAATTAAGGGTATTTCTCTCCCTGATAACCAAGGTCAGCTCATTAATGGTCACTTTGCTGATGACTCTTTTCTCACTCTTTTAGAGGAGGAAAACTCGGTGAAGGAAGCACTCAAATGTTTCGAAGTTTTTTGTCAGGCCTCTGGTTCTAGTATTCAGTGGAGAAAAACTTCTTGTTATCGGCAGTCCCCTACCCCGCTCCCTCCTTGGCTAGAACAGTTTCAATGGCATTGGATTTTGCCAGGAGAAGTGTTCAAATTTCTAGGGATCCCTTTTGCTTTTTATGGTTCCCCTGTTCAGTTATGGAACTATGTTTTGCAGAAAGTTGAGAAAAAGCTTGAGTATTGGATTACTAAGAAGATGTCTCTGGTAGGAAAATTCCAGATTTGTTCTAACGTCCTTGCCTCTACTCATGTGTATTACTCTTCTTGTTGGGTCCCTTCGCAAGCATGCTACCTTAAGCTTGAAAGACTATTGAGGAATTTTTTGTGGGCAAACTCAGCTGAGAAGAAAGGTTTTCATCGGGTTGTTTGGGATATGTGTTGTTTACCTAAAGCTTCAGGAGGAATGGGCATAGTTGACTGTAAAAGACAAGGAATGGCTCTCTGTGTCAAATGGATCATACGAGCCCTTAAAGGCTCGGAGGCCTGGAAAATCCTCATCAAACATTGTATTTCTTTAGGGCTGCCTTTGAACAAAAAATCTTGGAGAGGAATTGACCTCCCTTCCCTAATTGTAATGCCAGTCTTTGTGAAAATCTCTGGTTCTTTTGTGATTAAAAGTATTTGGAAATCATGGCAGCAATTCACTCCTTGGCTTAAGTGGAAAGGGAATAGAGGCCATAAAGGACTGTCCATCAATTATTTAAACATCTGGTGGTCTTCGATGATTAACATTCAGGGAACTCCTCTTGCTCGAGTCCTGTGGATTCATGCCCAAAAGTTTTTTAAAAAAGGTATATCTACAGTTTCTGATTTTTATTCTCAAACCTCGAGGGATTGGATCCCTTGGCCACTTTTTAAACAACAATTTCAGTTGAGCACTGGTGACAAGCTCACTTATGACTCAGTAATTGACATTATCCCCTTTTCCATGTGGCACAAGTGTGGGCAGCACTCTCAGAGGCCATGGTGGAAAGATTGGTCCTAGTTTTCGGATATACCATTGTTGAATTACTCAGCTAAATTGGGTTACAAGTGGCTCTCCCCAATGTTGCCAATGGTCCCTAGACTTAATGATAAATGGGGAGATCCAATGGCGGTTTTTGGTTGGAAGGCTCGATTTCAGATAGTTTGGTCTTCTTTTCTTGAGCCAAAACAATATTTTTTTGCTTGGAGCCTTCTCTTTCAAAGTTTACCCTTAGGAGACAGACTCAGGCACTTGGGAGTTGCAAACCCTAAATGTGCATTCTGTAATAACGATGAATCTTCTCCTCATATTTTTTGGTTCTGCACAAGAGCAAGGAGTTCCTGGGAATGGGGATGGTCTTTTTTTTCCCAATTCCAGGATGAATCCCTTACATGGCAGCAAGCTCTGTTAGGGGATAAGATTAAATTTGTTCTTCCCTTGTCCAAAGTGTGGCACATCTTTCGAATTAGTCTTCTTTTTCACATGTGGAAATCTAGAAACAAGATAGTTTTTCAGCATCAAAATCCTTCTGATGAATTTTCTCTAGCTGACAAAATAGAGGTGTTTCAAGATACATGGTTCTAGATTTGCAATGAGCAGGCTAAACTTGACATTGAGCAGGCGCACATGAAGGCACTTTTGGATGACTGGAAAAATGCACCTTGCTCAGTTAGCGGGGTTTTTCCAAACAACGCACAACAGACATCCTGTTCCCACTCGAGGTCTCATCAACTGCCACGTCTGGTGCATGCACAGGGAGGTTGGGGACATGACATTTTTACCTACAATGATGGATGGAATGCACAGCAAACTGAATCACCTTCATGTTCTCCACCCAGAGGTGCCTGGGATGAGCTGGTGGAAGTTAATGGTGGCACACAGGATCGTGCCTGGAATGGAGGGGATATAAGTGCACATAATCGCCAGCTTGATAGATCTCGAGGACGTGGCTGGGGAGATTCAAATGTTCCTAAGGATCAGGGACACACAGATGGATTACCGCATACCTTGGCCATTCCATGGGATTCCAACATAGACGTGCAGCCACAAACTTTCTGATTGCATGCAAGTTTCACTGCCTGTTTGATTGATGTTGCCTAGTTTGTAGTGAGCTCTGGTTTGTGGTTTCCCAACCCGTGGTTAGGGTTGGCTTGTCTCTTCCAGGGGTGTGATCATTGCCACCTACCACTTTTTTTCATGTTAAACTTTATTATTAATATAATTTAGCTTTTCATCAAAAAAAATATTCTATCATGAGATGGGCTAGCCATGGTATCAACTAATATATTTAACTTAATTTCACCAATTATACTTTTGTCTCCTTAGTGTTGTGGATTTTCCATTACCTTATTCAACCTTTCCTAAAAAACATACACTAAAATGTTTGGGATCTTAGTTTTTCAAACCCTAACCTTAGTCCACCAAATGTATTTATTTAACTTTTAAACCATAAAATAAAAATAAAATAAAACAGAAACAAGGTAGGTATTTATGTCTGAAGGTTTTTTTTGGTTTTGTCTTGTGTAACCAGATCTATCAACTACTATCAACTACATTTATATTTATGCTTATTAGCTACGCTGATATTTATTTTCACCATTTAAATCTACTTCAACCTTTAAAATCTATCTCGACCACGTAGACCTATTTTTCTCTCTATTTTTACTTTTAAAATTCACTCTACGGGCAAGGACGCCACTTGCATTATCGGTGATATAATCCGGCACTGCGGATGTTTATAAGAAATTTTATTTAAAAAAAAAATCTACCTCCACTACCTGCATTTGTCCCCTCCTTTTGCCTTTTTTTTTCTATCTATTTAAATTATTTTATACAACTACAGAGAAAATATAGATTGTTAATTAAAAACTGTATCTAATTATTAAAAAAATGGTAAACTTTGCTGAGAACAATCCATTTTTTAAGAATTATTACAGGCGGTGTCACTTCCAAACACGTAGAGCTCTGTCGACCATAACATCTATCAACCGACTCAATTTCACGTCAAAGAAAGAGGGGTCTGCATGCATTTCTTCCGCCACGCATCCAACATCGTCTAATTGCGTGTCATCGACCACAATATTATAATTCTGAAATCTACCATGCAGTATCTACAGTTTTACTCGCTATATGAGCATCGGCCAAACAAGTCACACACCATAACCGATGATATAACTTTCACAGCCATATCAGAAGTTGAAGGGAAGATAAATTCTGATATCGTTATCATCATCATCATGTCTTCCGCACAGCAGGAGACAAAGAAGGGGTCGGAAGCCGGTAAGCCGGTGGATCCGAATGCCTCGAGGGAGGAGTTACAACAGCGAGCTCAACAGGGAGAAAAGGTCATACAGGGAGGAACTGGGGGTAAAAATCTGGAGGCGCAGGAAAATCTGGCGAAGGGCCGCAGCAAAGGCGGACAAGCGGAGGGCACCCCCAGGGGAGGTTGATATTAGGGTTAGGGCTCACTTACAAGTACGGAGCATTTGTTAGACCCCTTGTATATTTGTAAGGTTAGGGGTTCGATCTCCAGTAGATTTAGATTTAGATTTGGAACTATTTGTAAAATCAAATCAATACAAGGTGGCAGGATTTGTATGTAAATAAAGGGAAGGAGAAGGTACTGTAAATATTTGTATTATTTTATGTGAATAGTAGTATTTATATTCAAATAAATAAACTATGCAATATAATTAAGGTACTTGGTTTTAAGTTACAACTATTTTAATTAATGAGAATAACCATTATTGAAATTGAAATTTTCAATTTTTAATTTTTTTTAAGCATCGTTAAAATTAATTTTGATAATCTTAATTAACCAATTATTATTATTTTCTAAAAATTTTATTGTAAAAGAAAAGCAAATCTTGCACCTTCATTCAAATGCTATGATGAGCATAATGATCATAAACATTTTATAAAAAGGAAAATAATACGGGTATAACATAAATTTTAAAATTTTATTATTTCTTTAATAGTGGTGAAATAATTAATCTGGCATTTGAAATTTATTTTTTATTTTTAAAATTATATTTGAGATTTAATTTTAAAATTCATTTTAAGCCATAATTAATAAAAGTAAATTTGAAAAGATTAATCATGTTTCTAAATCTTCTTTACACGTGCATGATATCATTTTCTTTTCTTTTTAAGAATTTTTTTTTTGGGTATATAGAAGCAATGGTTACAATCACGATTTTTAGTAACTATCAGTTAACCCCAAACTATCTATGAAGGCTCCCATCCCAAACTATCTATAAAATTTTATTATTTCTTTAATAGTGGTGAAATAATTAATCTGGCATTTGAAATTTATTTTTTATTTTTAAAATTATATTTGAGATTTAATTTTAAAATTCATTTTAAGCCATAATTAATAAAAGTAAATTTGAAAAGATTAATCATGTTTCTAAATCTTCTTTACACGTGCATGATATCATTTTCTTTTCTTTTTTAAGAATTTTTTTTTTTTGGGTATATAGAAGCAATGGTTACAATCACGATTTTTAGTAACTATCAGTTAACCCCAAACTATCTATGAAGGCTCCCATCCCAAACTATCTATGAAGGCTCCCAGGACTTCCACCGTCTCGGTACATGGTAACCCGACTTTTAGTAACTATCAGTTAACCCCAAACTATCTATGAAGGCTCCCATCCCAAACTATCTATGAAGGCTCCCAGGACTTCCACCGTCTCGGTACATGGTAACCCGACGTGAGATGGGGACCGCCGGACGCACAAGGGTTACACCGTCGTCATCAATCTGGCGCACCATTCAGAAGAATCGGATCTGGGCTATGGGCAAGCCTACAACAAAGATGGGCCTTCATTATTCTAAGGGTAATGGAATAGAATATTCTAAGGGTAATGGAATAGAATAAGATACGAGTACTAATTAGAATAGGTAATCTAATGAATTAGAATAGGTGTGGTAATGCAACGACGATACCTTAGAACTCATAATGTGATGCATCAACATTACCTTAGAATTTATAATTTTAGAATTCGCATCAACATTACCTTAGAATTTATAATTTTAGAATTCGCATCAACATTACTCATAATGTAATATTTAATACATTAACATAAAATTTTAGAAAATTTTAGAATTCATAATGTAATGCAACAACATTACTTAGAATTTATAATTTTAGAATTCGCATCAACATTATCCTAGAGTTCTAAAATTAGAATTAGAATTAATGCATCAGCGTTACCTTTTAGAATCTATAATTTTAGAATTCGCATCAACATTACCCTCGAATTCTAAAATTAGAATTAGAATTAATGCATCAGCGTTACCTTTTAGAATATATAATTTTAGAATTCATAATGTTATGCATTAACGTTACCTTAAGATACGAGGGAGTTGAGCTCAAGAGATATGAAAGAGTTGATTTTGAGTTGAGCTCAAGAGATATGAAAGAGTTGAGCTCAACTCTTTTTGAGTTGAGCATATCTCTTGAGCTCAAAAGAGAGATATGAATGAGCTCAAAAAAAGAGTTGAGCTTGAGCTCAAAAGATGGTTTGAGTTAGGCTTCTTTGAGGCTTTTGGGATGGGATTTCATTATGAACATACTTTAATGAGGTTTAAGGTTTTTGGGATGAGTTACAACATAAATCTAAGAGGTTTTTGGGATGAGTTACAACATAAATCTAAGTAGTTGAATTTGGGTTTTGGGATGAGTTACAACATAGATCTTAAGTAGTTGAATCTGGGCACTGCTACCCATTGATCGGTAAGTGAGTGAGTGAGTGAGTAAGTAGTAATTGAGATTCATAATTTTAAAGGATATAAGAGTTCAATGTTGAGATTCATAATTTTGAAGGAGTTGAGGTCTTGGTTTTCATTTGAGATTCATAATTTTGAAGGAGTTGAGGTCTTGGGATGGATCTCAATTGGATCACAATTTTGAAGGTTTTCATTAATAGTTCAAAGGAATGTTGAGATTCATAATTTTGAAGAAGTTGAGGTCTTGGGATGGATCTCAGTTGGATCACAATTTTGAAGGATATTTTTGAATGTTGGGATTTAGAATTTTGAAGGATTTAAAGCCTCAGGATGAACCTCCTTTGAATTTTGAAGGAGTTAAAGCCTCACAATGAACCTCCTTTGGGATGAGATTCCATTAAGTTCAAGGAATGTTGAAGTTTTTGGATGGACCTGCATTATTTGTAACAACATTACCTCAAAATTCATAATTTTGAAGGACTATAAATTAGTAGAATAGATAATACAACCAAGAATAAGAAATCCTTAGAATTTATAATTTTGAAGGAATATAAATTAATGTTGACGCCTTAGGATGGGCCTCCATTAAGAGTTCAAAAAAATGCAGGGTTTGGGTTTGAGGAGTGTTAGCTTTTGATGCTTTAAACTTAAAGGAAATTCATCCACAAGTAATGAAATAAGATTTCAATATTATAACTATGTAAATGGAAGTCTAATGAGCAAGTAAATAACATAAAGAAATTCAGAAATGACTCATGAAATAGCTATTACAGTAAACTCACAAAAATTGAAAACTTGATACAATGTGTGGAACTCATTCTCCTACTTTATTAGTGCTTGCTAATGCATGCTTCACTTATCCCCTTTACAATTCTTGATCACATATATATACTAGCATGGGACTCTTCACTTTCCTACCCTAACGACATGTTGGTGCAAAATCTACCTTTGGTTACGTTTGCACCCAAGAATTTGCCAACATTGAAAGATCAGGTTCAAAAACGAGTTTATCCGGTTCAATATCTAGAGGAGGCTGGTTCCTTGCTTTTTAGGGAAAAGGGAGGGAGAATGAGTTTATCCGGTTCAATATCTAGAGGAGGCTGGTTCCTTGCTTTTTAGGGAAAAGGGAGGGAGAATGAAATGCATAAAGAGAGAAAAATAGTTATTTCAAGGAGTGTTTAAATGACGTCAATTAGATAACAACAAAGCAATTTCTATAGCTTTTTATAAAAAAAGCATTCTTTAAACCATCAAAACAGAATAAATAATCCTCTGGTGCAGATTTAATCAAACATAAGCCTATTGGAACTGTTAATTTCAGAGTTAGCAAAAATTCAAACACAAAAATTTAGAATGAGAATTAAAGTAGTTTTTATTCAACCTAACTTTATATAGTAATTAACAACCCATACATACTTGATAACAACACTAGTGAGCTAGAAACCAGAATGGATAATATTTATTTGCTTTCAAAAGTCTATGTACATTTCCTTGTAAACATCCAAGAGCCAACCATTTGTTTGGATCACTCATACTATATATATTTTTATATAATAGAAAAACTAAAAGTTGTTACAACAATATGCCCGTAGGCTCATCTTGGTAGAGTGGCAGTTAAGAGAGCATGGTATCTTCAATTGGAAATGGTTGGGATCTTCTTGTTACTGCAATTTGCATTTATCTTCTTAGAGACGTCGTGGCGGCCCAGTTGTATTTCATTGTTCTTCTTCAGGTTCAAAAATGTCATGCCATCACATTTTTTTCCTCAAACTTGACCTTTAGGATCAAAAGTGTCACACCATCGCAACTTTTTCCCTTCATTTAATCTTTTGGCTCAAAACTGTTGTGCCGTCGTGATTTTTTCCTCAACCTTAGCCTTTGAGATCAAAACTATCGTGCCATCAGGAATTTTTCCCTTTATTTAGCCTTCAGGCTCAAAAATGTTGCACCATCATGACTATTTTCCTTCATTTAACCATCGAGTTCAAAACTATCGTGCCATTGCAATTTTTTCCCTTCATTTAACCTTTGGGCTCAAAATTATCGCACCGTCATGACTTTTTCCTTGAACTTAGCCTTCAAGCTCAAAAGTGTCGCGCCATCATGACTTTTTCTCTTCATTTAACCTTCGGCTCAAAACTATCACACCATTACTTTTTCCCTTTATTTAACCATCGGTCTCAAAATTATCATGCCATCATGAATTTTTCCCTTTATTTAGCCTTCGGGCTCAAAAGTGTCACGCCATCGCGAATTTTTCCCTCCATTTAACCATCAGGCTCAAAAGTGATGCCATCATGACTTTTTCCCTTCATTTAACCTTCGAGCTCAAAACTATTGCGTCGTCATGAATTTTTCCTCGAACTTAGACTTCGAGCTCAAAAGTATCGTGCCATCACGAATTTTTCCCTTCATTTAACCTTCGAGCTCAAAATTGTCATGTCGTCGTGACTTTTCCCTTTATTTAACCATCGGGCTCAAAACTATCGTGCCATCATGACTTTTTACCTTCATTTAACCATCGAGCTCAAAACTATCATGTTGTCACAACTTTTTCCTTTCACTTAGCCCCTTGGTTCAAAATTGTCGCGTAATTGTGACCCTTTTCCTATACTTAGCAGAATTTCAAGAAGACCACTCCTTACTTCCCTTGATGTGGTCATTCTGACCAAAATTATTGGTGCCTCCTAAGGGAATTTTGCCAATGAAATTTTAGAATCTAGAGCCTTTATCCATTGGGGAAAGGAGTAAAAAGAAAAACTAAGAAAAAAGAAGGGGAGAAAGAGAAGTGATACCAAGAAAAAAGATGCTTCTTGCTCTATGTGGTCATTCATCGGGGGTGTCTTCTTCTATATATTTCTCTATGTCTTCTTGCCCAGGTGCTGTTGCACTACTTGCTGATGCTTTTTTAGCCTTTTCATGCTCCTCTTTTTCCTGGATAACTTCATTGTAAGCGACACAAGCCCTTTATAGGTTTCTTTGTCTAGATATGAAGTTTCCTTGAAAGTTAGGTACAAATATTCTAGCTATTCTAGTTTGTCATACGATAGGACTTTCAAATTCATGTATAATTTGTACAAGCAGGAGTTGGTTTTGGTGATATCTTGAGCCATACTGAATATTTTTCCTCCTGGACTAGTTCTTCCTAGCTATCTATCTCTGATTCATCTTCTACAAAATTTTTCCAGGAAGCTTTCAACTCATCCTCTTCTAAGAATTTTGAATCCTTAACCCAGAAGCTCGACATACCACAGTTTTTTGCTATGCTTACATGTTTCAAAATTCTCTTAGATTTACCTTGAGTTCTTTCATTATCTTGGCACTTTTTGTTACCAACTTGTGTCTCTTGAAGAAACTCCTAGAAGCTAGTTTGGATTAGGACCATTTTTCATCTTGAGCTCTGTATTCGAATATTGCTTGTGTGCTTTCTACCAGGACTTGGATTTTTGTTGCTACATATAACCTTGCTTTTAGGAAATTTAAGGATGCATTCAATTCATATTTTACCTGACCCAACATCTCCTTAATTTTGACCAAATGTGATAATGTGGGCCTTTATTTTAAGCTCATATTTTATGTCTCCAATTATTTATTTTCTGTCTGCCTTGGTTTTTTTCTTAGATATCCCACTAGTCTTACAAGTGTTGTATGAGATATGCTTCTGAAGGTATTCCACCTATTTTTTCAATTGTTGGATTTGTTTTGTGGCCTTTTTTTCTTCTTCTTTATAAGGGACCACTTAATTGAACATCTATTACCACTTCTTTGCTTCATTTTTCAACGCCTTTTCAATTATATTTTACTGATTCAAGGCTTCCTTCAAATGCTTCCTAGCCTGCTCATCCCTGAGGTATTTATCTTTGTAATACTTGACATTCAAGTATATTATCCCCATGTGAGATTGTAATTTTCCCCACCCGTACTACATCAACATTTGAGTTATATCTTTGGTGGTTATCTCAACTTGATAATCTTCCAAGGTTATTTCCCCTTTAGGATTTTTGACCAGCGACATCATCTTCAAGGTAGAACACTACATACTGATAGGGTTTAGGGCTACACCTTCCCTATTGTGAGCTATATCCTTGGAACTCTAAGTGTTGCATGACTTCAACCATGTAGTCAATCAGGTGTTCATAGAAATCATACCACAGGGCCAATAGCTACATTTGTTCGACATGTCATTCTAATGCTTCATCTTATTCATTGTTTCTACCTTGTTTATCGATTTGCCTATTTGATGCATGAAATTTTTTAAAGGAAGTCTAGTTTAGAGTAGCTTATTTTTTAGGAAATCTATCGATGGGGTCATACTTCCATTTTTGTGGCAATATATTAATTTAAGGCTCTTTAGAGTTAAAGCAATCTGCTCGTGATATCCCCTTTTCAAGACAGACACCCCTACAAATTGGAAAGGCATGAGACATGTACCGATCTTGCTAGTCCATGTGCCATATTTATAGTTTATATATTCAATCCACCTTACATACTCTAGAGCGAATAATCACTTAGTAACATAATACAAAAGTAATAAAGACTTCCATGTGAAGCCATACAATCTAAAAACTACCCCTTGCATCAAGATGAACCAATCTCCTTCTTCTGCATGAGTATGTTGTAGGGTATTTTGCATATTTTGGGGAATTATTGGCATAGTGCCATACATAAATTTTAATGCAGGACCTAGGAAATCCATATTAAAGTAGTAGTATGATTATGCTTTTGAGAGAACCGACGTCCACTCATATACAGGTAATATTTTTCCATATTGATCCTTAGTTGTGGTAGAGATGAATTCCAAATTTTTTGACTAAAAGAAAAAGAAAATCCATACTAGGTAAGAGGAAAACCTAAAAGCTTATGGGGAATCCCTTTGTATCTTCAATAGGCCTGCATGTATCTTTTGAGCCAGATATGTCAACCAGTCAAAGAAAAGGTACTGTCTTCTTATCCACATGCAAAGCATCATAGAACTTAGGGTTTGACATGTGCTGTGCCACTGCAATCTGCCATATGTAGACCTGCATATTAGATTCTAGCCTCGCTACCATAACAAACATGGATAAAATCTCCTTATTATTGATTTTTTATAGGGAAATCAAAGATTTTGGTAGGATTCTCTTGGGAGAAGGTTTCGACAAATGCTCTTGTAGAAACAATTTTATATTGAGGGCTAGGGTATAAAATTTGGTGGAGTTGACTGGATCAAAAGGAATAGGGTTTACCATGGGCCTTCTATCACAACTGAATGTGACCCTAACTACATCGACATCTAGGGTAAGGAGGATATTGCACCTAGAATTTTTGATAATTCTGTGTTTTACATCATAAAATTCTACCATGGCCTTGATTAATTTAGGGTAAGGGTGGGCAAGGGTGAAAATGTACCAAGAGAGCAGATAGTGGTAGGAGAATGTGCTCGAGCTTAATGGCATGAAATTATTTGCTACCCTAGCTTCCACATCCTATCAATTTTTTTTGGATTTTTCCATGTCACTCTGGTTTCGGTGATGTGTGAATCCAAGTCTATGAAACCACTTTCACTTTTCACAGCCTTTCTCATTTCTTTAGTGGTTGGGGGATATGTTGTTATGGTTGCTTGTTGTGATTTAGGCATACAAAAACACCTGAGGGACACTCAAAATAGCTCAAAGAAATTGGGGGGAATCTAGGGATGCTGTAAGCAAAGGAAAAATTTTGAGAGGATAGAGAAGCAATGAAAAGGTTTTTGTGGCATAAGTAGATGTGCATGCATGTGCCAAGGTGACATGCATTAATTTTGGTTGGTGGTGCACACCCTGTGACTAATTTTAAACGTTACCAGATGCTTTTTTTTGTGTGTCACCTTTAAGAAAACCAACTGCGTTAGGGCCAATGACATCGCTTCATTGCTGTCTTGGGCCAATAAATTTGCATCACCTTTTTTTTGGGCCAGTAAATTGGTACGATGGTACTTTGAGAGGTGGGGATTTTTAAAAGTTAAAGAAAACTGAATTTCCCACTAAAAGGTATGGTTGCTTTGAAGTGGCCTTTGGATGCTAAAATATCATGAAATCATGAAAATTTGCTTTGAAGTGGTCTTTGGATGCCAAAATGTTGTGAAAACTCGATATTTTTCTTTAAGGTGTCCTTTAGACGCTAAAATGTCATGAAAACTCAAGATTTTTATTTGGAGTGGCTTTCAGATGCTGAAATGTTATGAAATTGTGATAATTTGCCTTAAGGTGGTCTTTGGATGCCAAAATATCATGAAAATCCAACATTTTTCCTTGGAGTGGCATTTGGATACCAAAATGTTGCAAAATCATGACAATTTACCTTGAGGTGGCCTTTGGACGCAAAAATATCATGAAAACTCAATATTTTTATTTAGAGTGGTCTTTGGATGCCTAAATATAACGAAATCACAATAATTTGCCTTGAGGTGGCCTTTGGATGCTAAAATGTCATGAAAAATTGACATTTTCTTTGGAGTGGCCTTTGGATTCCGAAATGTCATGAAATCATGACAATTTACCTTGAGGTGGCCTTTGGACACCAAAATATCATGAAAAATTGACATTTTTCTTTAGAGTGGCCTTTGGATGCCAAAATGTCATGAAATCATGATAATTTGCTTTGAGGTGGCCTTTGGATGCCAGAATGTCAGGAAAACTTGATATTTTTCTTTGGAGTGGCCTTTGGAAAGAAATAATAACATATTTGCATATAATACATGCAAAGTGGAGAGAAACATTTTACTTGTAGTACAACTTTATATGGAAGTTATTGACAATGATGGGATGGACTTGACCCTGTTCATTTCTTAATTGGAAGGAATTCTATTGTTTTTATTCAATTACCTCAAAGGGTCATTCCCAGAACGTGTCGAATTTTTGGTTGTTTTCAGGTTTTGCTTTCCTTTTGTTCCACCTTAGAACCCAATATCCTACCTTGAAATTCCTAAGGGCAGCCTTTTTTTTCAAACCATTTCTTCGTGGTAACCATATATTCTTGATAATTGTCATAGGCTTGTTATTTCTGTTCTTCTAATTGTATGAGTTGGATCAACCTATTTTCCACTGGCTCTACCTCTTCTGTGCCAGTTTGATTGAGCAAATTTAAAGCTATCATTTCTATGTGTATTGGGAGAACTTATTTACCATGGACTAAAGAGTAGGGAGAAGTGTTGATAGACTTCTTAATAGTTATCCTATCATACCACAATTCTTGGTTTATCAAAGAGTGCCAACTTCTCTTATTGTATTTTAGAGTTTGCTTTAATATTCAAAATAATTTTTTGTTCATTGATTTAGCTAATCCATTTCCCTATGGGTTGTAATTTGAGGATGTATTCAAGTAGATCCCATATTTGTACACAAATTCAATCATTTTGATGGCTATAAAATATGTGTCGTTGTCTATGATCAACACATCTAGGATACCAAATCTTGTGATCAAACTCCACAAATTCCATCACAACTTCATGGTCTATTTTCTTAGTGGGTACTACTTCAGTCCACTTAGTGAAATAATCTATAGTGGTTAGGATGTTTTTATATCTAGTGGATGAGTTGGGTTCTATCACTCTGATGAAATCTAACCCCCATTGTTAAAAAGGCTCTTCGACCTGTATGGAATTCAAAGGCATTGAAGAGTTTCTACTTCTTTGAATGTATCTCTTACAGTTCTCATAATTTCTCGTCACTCTTAAGGTATCTAAAAAAATGGATGGCCAATAGTACCTAGTTCTAATGATATTTAAAGTAGTAGTTCTTCTTGAGTAGTATCCTCTTTATGGACCCCATGGAATTTATCCACGATATGCTTCTGATCATCCTTTACACACTAAAGTAATAATCCATCCAAGTTTTTTCTATACAACCCTTCAGGCAACAAGGTGTATTTCAAAGCCTAGATCTCGTATCTCCTTCTCTATGAAGCATTTAAACTTACTGGACACTTTCCAGTCTAGAAGTACCTGATAAATTCATCATCTCAGTTAGGCTCGTCCAAGGGTTGATCATCCTTTGAGGTTGCTTCTTGAGTTTGACAAGCTACATATTCTGATGAGGCTTGCTTTGTGAGTTCCTGACATAATGCTCTACTCCTTACTAGCTTGGTTGGATGGATATCAATGTCGTATTCTTGTATATTTGATATCCAACCAGATATTTTATCACCAAGTTCTCCTTGTATGATGAAATTCCTAACATTGGGGTGGACCACATACACAATGGTCCTACTTTGTGAAAGAAAATGCTTGAAATTTTTTAAAGACTTCATTATTGCATAAAATTGTTTCTCAATGAAGTTGTACTTTTCTTCATGTTCTTGCATAGTTTGAATTAGGAATGCTATAGGCTTCTCTTCGTTGTCAGACCCTTTCTGAGTGAGTACTACGATGTAGCTCTCTTGTTCACCTACAACATACAAGATGAAGCCTCTGAAATAGTTTAGATTCACTAAGATGGGAGCTTGGACTGTATGTTCCTTTATTTGTTGGAAGGCCTATTTTCTTAAGTTTGTCTACTTGAATTCAACATCTTTTTCAACAATTTGGTCATGGGTTTGAAAATTTGCACAAAATTTGCTATGAATTTGTGTACAAAGTTGATTTAGCTGAAGAAGGATTGCAAGCCTTTTTTTTTCGGGGGTAGAGGGAGTTCCAATAATGCTTTCACTCTATTGGGATCTATAGCTAGCCCAACCTTGGAAATGATGTGGCCTAGTAATATCCCCTCTTCCATAGCAAAAATGGATTTATTTGGGTTTAAAGAGATGCTTAACTCTCTACATTTCTCAAAAATACTTCTAAGATGATCAATGTGGTCTTCCTTTCGATGAGATAACACTATCATATCATCTAGGTATATCACTATAATCCTATTGATGAGTTCACCAAAGGCCACATCCATTGCTCTTTGAAAAGTTACCCCAGTATTAGATAATCTGAAAGGCATCCTATGGTAATAAAATGTACCCTACTTGGTGGTGAATACGGTTTTGAACTGATATTCGTCTTTTACCCAGACCTAATTATACCCGAAAAACCCATCTAGGAGTGAGAATATTTTTTCTCTTGCTACTGTATGCATAGTCTAGTTGATCTGTGGGAGAGGATAATGGTATTTTAGTGAATCCTTGTTTAGATTTTGGAAGTCAAAACACAACTTAATATCTCCATTCTTTTTTCTAACTAGAACCAAGTTGGCTACCTAGGTAGAATGCTTGATAGGGTAAACAATCTTAGCTTCGAGCAATTTGAGTAGTTCCTATTTCATTAGAGCTTCGATATTGGGATTCACTAGCCTTTGATTTTGTTTAAAAAGTTTCACACCTTCTTTGAGTTTGATTTTATTCCAGATAGTTTCTTTGGAGTAGACTTTAAGGTCACCATAAGTCTAGACGATGATGTTGGGGAATTCCTTGCACAACCCTTAAATTTGGTCTAGTTATTCCTATATAGTGTTTACCCCTAATTTAATGTATTTATTTGATCCCATTTGAGCCTCTTTATATCTATGATTTTTAATTTTCATTTTATGGTCACTTGACCTGTCATTGTTATCAAAAAAACTTTTGAGAGTAATTAATCCTTTTGGGATATGGTTGTTTTTTAGTTGGATCATGCATGTATCTTCTTCATCTTTAGACACTCTGTCGCTCGAGCAGTTAATTTCGTGAATGAGAAAGTTTACTATCTATTCATCATTTTTGAATACCTACCAAAAGGTATATTTGTCTGGTACGGAGGGCTTGTAGGTCAATTTAACTATCTTAGACTTATGGATGACATTGCTAATAGGATAAAAATTTGCACCTACTGAGGCCAATAAGTCTGCATGAGTGTTCTTTTCTCTTGGAATTGCTTTGAGGTTTAAATATTCAAAGGATTCTAGCAAAGTCCCAAACTTTATTCCTGTAAACCTTAAGGTAATTCTATTTACTCACACATTTCTCAATGACCTAATTTATGATTAATTTAGAGTCTCTAAAGATCTGGAGTTGTTTGATACCGAGCTTTTCAAAATTTTGAGGCCTAAATAGAGTGTTCATATTCCACTACATTTTTAGCACAAATCCAAGTTGATTGATAAGAAAAAACTCTCTTTGCTTGTTGGAGATATTAGAACAATACCTACTTCAGCTCAATTTTTGCATCTAGAACCATCGAAGAAAAGTTTTCATATTTGATCGATAGATGGGTCTACCTGGCAGAGATGAGTGGGGTTGCTTTTCTTGGGTTTTACAATTGTGTAGCGACTCATATCTATTTCAATCATGGAATTGAAATCTTGGAGAGAGAACTGGTCTTATTCTTATAGCACATTTAGAGCTTCCTCCATCAAGTTTAAGTCTCCTAGTTCTTAGGTCATCATATTTATTGTAGTGGCTTGTTTACCCTCCTCTTCAAGATTTTCTATGTGAAAGGTTGAAGGTTTCTCATTAAATATTTTTACTATTTTTCCCTTGAATGGGATTTTTAAGTGTGATAAATCTAATGATAAGTATCCTCCTATTTTGGTGGTGAATTCCCTAGAGAGACATATACCAAAATAAGGTTCTAGATCCTCTACCACTACCTCTTGTATAAATATGAGTTGAGGTAGTTTATGAAGAACTATTGGAATATATTTGATTATACCTATGGTTTTGATAGGTGTTTTTTCCAGTTGTAAGATACTAGGACTGATACTTGTGTATTCCATTCTCATGATGTCACATACAACTTTGGGTATTATAGTGGTTGCAACTCTGAAGTCTATCATGTAGTTATGTACCATCCACCCTTCCATTTGAAGAGACATAGAAGGGATGAGGTCTATTTTTTCTTGAATTAGATGTTAGACTAGCTTGTGCAGAATCTAATTGAGTTGGGGTTCTATTATAGTTTTTCATAGATCTCAAGGATTCTTGTAATAAATCAATCTATCCTGGAAACTGCAAAGCTTCATAAATAGTTTCTTTGGAGGGAGTTATCTTCATATCCTCAACTATGTTGAATGGTAGGGGTTCAACACTTTTCTCTTTTACAACTATATCATACTTATTTATGTATCCATGAGTAGCATCTATTCTTTGATGCTTAGTCAGTGAGGGATATCTCAACTTATCTCTTGATTGTTCTTATGTCTCCACTTCCTTCTATCGGGGTGTTTCTTTATGATTTTATGCTCCTTTATGACCTAAAATCTGGGGAGATTTCTCAACTAGGTCCCTTGTAAGGGAAGGCACTTTCAAGGGATTAATATCTTGAGGATAAACCTGAAAAGGGTTTCTTTCCTGATTTGGTTAGAACAACCACTTTTTCAACAAAGGGCATCATGAAATTTTGATTGTATTCCTTGATCATATTAACATGATCCTTGAGGGTTTTCTCAACTTTTTCAATAGCTATCTTCTATACATGATGTTGATGGATCATACACGAGTTTTAACTGTGTGGATCATTACATATATTGACTCTATTGAAGTGTTAGTGGGTTCCATATCTTCATTGGCGTAAACCACGATATATTTTTCATGGTTTAGGTCACTCATGGAGACTTGATCTCTTGTTACCTACATAAACCTCCTTGGTTAGACATTTATTTCTACTTCTCTTATTTCCATACTTGTCATCTTATTCGTTAGAGTTTTCAAGGATGCTTGTATATCTTGTAGAGCTGCAAGTTGAGGATCTGAAGTTGATGAAAATATTGCCATAGGAAGAGCAGGAATGGTAGGAAGCATTGGAGGGGTGATAGGTGCCTATATTACTAGGACATTAGGCTACATGGTCTATTTAGGGAGACTTGTATTAGAAGTGGGAGCAAGAGTTGGGAAAGCAGTATTTGATGCTTGTAGTAGATCTGGGAATATAGGCATTATCATATTTGTAGGAAACCTTCCAATAGCGATTAGATCTCTTTTTTATTTATGAGCTTCTTGGAAAATATTTGGGAAAGTAAATACTTGGGATTTCCTAATTACCATACTTATGTCTGAGTTGAAAGCTCTCAGATAATAGTACATTGACTATTCATTTGTTGGCCTCAATCTATTAGGTACCCTATACCAAGTTCTACTGAATATGATATTAAAGTCAACTATCTCCTCTTGAGGGTGCTATTGAATGATAGTGAATTAGGTTAGCAACAAAAATGGGTTAGCATATTTATTGAAATCTTCTAATAACTTTCCAGCAAGTTGGGTCTAGGTAGATATGGATTGATTGGCGAGGTATCTATACCAGTAGAGCATTTTTACATTCAAATAAATGACCAATAGTCTTATAATAACATATTACTTAGTGATGTTATGTATTGGTGCTAGTGTGGCTACACCTTGACAATTCTCATAAGCCATTTTTATAGTACCATCATACTGGGAAATTGCATTTAAAGCTACTGCTGGAATTAGGTGCTGATATACCAGATTCAAGGGGCCTATATGGTTCTATAAAGGATAGGGTAAATTTAATTGATTCACGACCATTACAACTATGGTTCTACCTGATATTATAGGTATGTGGGTAGTTGGAGTTAATGTTATGCTAGCAGCAGTACTAGAGAAGGTTGTGAAGAACACAAGCTTATACTGAGAGGGGGGTGAACATTATAAGACCGCTTTTTACTTTTTCCTTTATACTTCAAAATAGTAAAGCAATATACCCAAAGCAATATCAAAGCAATGCACAAAACCATACACAAAGTGACACAACAATTTATGTCCACAAAACTTTTCTCTAAATGTTATCTCAAAGTTCTTTGGGAAACATTCCCAATTACAATGTTTATGAGCCTTGGCTCAAAGAAGAAACCTTCCCCAAATCTGAATTTATGAGCCTCTGCTCAAAGGAGATACCTTCCCCCCGCCTCGCTCTAGTCGGTGATCCTCTAGAAGACCTCTCGCCTCCGCTGCCCTTAGCAAATGGAACTCTATCCACGGAAGACACCCGTCTTCCCCGCTCCGGTTGGAGACCTCTGTCCTCAACTCTATCACCTCAAAGCTGGTCCTCAAATTTGCACTAAACACAGTCCTTCGGTCTAGCACAAATTTCCTTGAACTCTGTCTTTGATCAGCACCAAACACAGTCCTTCGGTCTGGCACAAATCTGTCCTCAAGTTCTTCTCATAGAACCAATGCATCTCTGTCCTCAAGTTCTCTGATAGAACTATCAACCTCAGCTTCACAAGTCCTCTACTAAGACCTATCCAAATCTGCTCACAAGTCCCCATAGGAACCTGTCCAAAACCTGCTCACAAGTTTATCAAGAACACTTGCTTGGAATTAACCCACAAAGAGAATGGTTAGAGACCCAATGTGATTCATCCACCTCAATGAAGCATAAAGAGAATTTTTAAAGACTCAATATGATTCATCAACCTCATAGAAGCATAAAGAGAATTGTTAGAGACTCAATATGTTCTATACTTAACTCCCAATCTCAATCTCAACTCAATCTCAAATCTCAAAAGAATAAGATAGATGTAGTATGCTTTTCTCAAGAACATGAAACACAACCCAACAATTGCCAACCATGCAATATCTCATATAACAATGATACTCATGTTCTTTCCAACAACCAATATCTTTTCTCTACCAATTAGGGCTTCAACAACAATGCTTAAAGACAAGGTTTAACCAACATCATTCAACTCAACATTAACCTTGAAGCATTCAACCAATCATCACAAGAAAAGGAAACAAGTAGAAATCCTTTCCCCTCCAAAGATATTTGAACAAAACAGCCACCAACACAATATCACCAAATGCATAGAATAACTTGTTCAAATCAACTCAATGGAGTAAGCCCAATATCATGAATCAAGTAGAAGCAATAACTTGATCAAACAAAATCTATGGAAGCAACTCCACCATCAATGGTAACAATGCATAAGTAGTCTTCAACAAACCAGAAACTAAGATTTACACCCAACCAAAGGAAACTTAGTTGAATACCTTTTCACTCCAATCTTATTTCAGGAAAACATACACCATTCATACTCATAAGAAGAATGTGCCCATACCTTATTGAAGTGAAGGAACCCCTTTGGAAATCTGTCACAATCACAAAGTTCTTTTGCCAATATTCACAAGGGTTAGTAGATCACAACATCATCAACATTACTTCCACTTTTCAATAATCATCACCAAGGTCTCTAATTGTACAACTTCCTTATCTCTCCTAGAACCACTTGTACCATAAAATAAAATAAATCACAACATTGCATAACCTTATAACTCCCAAAACCACTTATACCATAAAAGTAAAATAAAATATTACATAACCAATAAGTTTTAATGTAAATATATTTTCTTTAACCTTATATCTCCCTTACTCACAACAAACGCGATTTTCATCCTTTTATAAAATGCAAATCCCAAGCTCAATTAAATAATTAAAATATTGTAAGTAAATTCTTCTTTCCCTTATGTCTCCTCAAACTAAAATAAATCCATTCAAACACCTGAGACCTTATAACTCCTACGATAAAGCATACCTTATATAAATCATGACTCGTGCACTGTAGATGATTTGTTCGAGCCCGCATTGCTTTGCTGGTCATGCACTCTCAACAAACTGATGAGCGCCACATGGGCTAGTTACCCATTGCACATGCTCTAACTTCCCTCTCACACGGTGCTAAAACCTTGAAATCTGAATCCTCAAAACTACGTGTTAATTCTGTCTCTGTCGCGTGTCAAATGAAGCACAACCCTCCTGTTCGTATCTACTATGCACTGATTCATTGATTTTGTGTGACCATAAACTTTCACGTCTTCGGTTATTATTTGTTTAGTCAAAAGATCAATCGTGCCTCTTTGTTCGCATGTTTTTCTTTGATTTATTTCAATGAACGAGGGCCTTTTAAATATCAATGAATGCCCTTTTAAAAATGGCACGAACCCCTCTTCTTTACCTCTTATACCGAGCGTGTCGTGATGCAAAGCATTTCCTTTGTCTTTATCTCCGAGTGAGCATACTTCAGATTATCACCTTAAGGCTTCGAACTAACCAATCGCCTGCCTTCTAAAGTATGAATATCTTTGACCATATACCGCTCGATTTCCTCCTTTGCTGGCATAGCAGCTTTGATGACGAAAATGAAAAAGCGCTCCAATTAATATCAAATCATCACCACACATGAATGAAATTATTTTCCTTGATTTATATGCACTTTGATGCATTACCAACATGTCGGCAAATATTTTAATTTAATTGTAAAATATTAATTTAAATTTTAAATAAAATTTAAACTAAATATTAAAATTAAATATCTTCATCATCGGGGCACCTTTTTCAATGAAACAAAGAGCCAACTTAGGTTTTGAAAAAAACCCATTACAAATATGTTGTCCATGGTTTTAAATAAAAACTTTTATTTTTACTGCCTTGGTTTTCACAAAAACCCTTCTGCTTCTTGACATCAATGACAACATCAATACTTGAGTAAAAGACAATGTACCCAAAATTGCCAACAATCTCCCCCTTTGTCATTGATGGCAAAACTTTACTAAAAACACATCTTCAAGAGCCAAAACTGAAATCACTCTCTTTGAAGTTTTGCTCCCCCTGACTTGAAGCTCTCCCCCTTACTCATATCTCTCCCCCTTTTTCATCAATGGCAAAGGGCCACCTTTGGGGCTCGAAACTAAGAATGAGCCTCTTAGGTTAGTCCCTCCCCCACCTCCTGTTGAGGTGATTAATTCTGGGATGGGAGTAAAACTCCCATTAGGCACTGATCATCATCAGCGTCTATAACTTCCTTGCCAGGCTTTCTCTTGAACTCTTTGTCCATATTCCTGTTCCTGTCATTGTTCTGATCCTTGGACCTGATCATGCCACTATTTCTGTTCCTGTATTCTAGAATTTTAGCTCTACATTGTCTAGCTATGTGTCCTTCATTGTTGCACTTGTAACAAGTAACAATGTTATTTATTTGAGGCTTACCTATTCTTTGAATCCACCTATTCTGACTAAACCTATTCCTGTTGTTTGCCTTGCAATGAACTGCCTTGTGCCCAAACTAATTGCAAGAGTAGCAATACCCATAAAAGAAATCACCACTTATGAAACTGTTATTTACCTTCTTCACCTAAGCCATGCAATGTATAGCCATGTGACCAAACCTGTGACAAGCAAAACATCTGCCTTGAAACTTTCCTTTATTTGACTTCTCAGGTCCTGAAAAATTCTCCTTCTTCTCATTCCGAAATCTATTTTCTATTTCTATGCATCTATCATTCAAGGACTCATGATCTGAAATACTTTCCTCATTAGAACTCTCTTCCTTTTGGAATCTCTTACTAGACTCTCCAACTTGTTTCTTGTGAGGCTTAACAAAACCAAGACCTATTTTATCCGTTGGATTTCTTTGACTTTGGATGAGAGACTTAACCTTTTTGGAGCTTTCTTGAAACCTATATAGCTTATCCTTGTACTCTTTATTTTCCTCTTTCAACGAAGCCATTTTCTGTTCTAATTCACTATACTCAAGCACCTTAGATTCTAACTCATTCTTGAGTTCTTGTGCATTGGCCATAGAGACATCAAGACTTTATATAAGTTCATCTCTCTACATACAACATTCATCTAACTTATCCTTGAGTCTAGCATTCTTCTTTCTTTCCTTTTTCAAAGCACTAAGAGCATTTGTAAGTTCACATTCAAGATCCTCTATTTGATTGCACTTTGAATTATCAAGGCATTTTTTAGATTTCTTATCACTAGAGGTGCTACCCTTTTCAAAAACCATACATGCATCTTCCTTATCATTTTCTGAAGCATCCTCATACATACTAACAACCAATTCATTATTTGTGCAATCATCTTCAAGGTGACCAAAATTTCCACATCTAAGACATTTCATGATTATGAATCTATGTTTCGGTTCTTCCTCTTTTTCTGATATGGACAACATCTCATTTTCATTATCACTTGAAGAACTTTCACTATCACTGCTAGAACACTTACTTGCTTTGTCTAGGTAGAAGCTCTTCTTGTGCTTGTGAGAATACCTCTTTCCTTTATTGCTGTGTTCATCTTTGTTCTTCCTTTGATGCCTATGTCTTTCATAATCCTTGCTCTTACAATCCTGTTTAACTTCATCACTTTCATCCTTGGCAACAGTACAGTTAGTATCATAATGACCAAACTTTCCACAATTGAAACATCTCACGTTTTTCATATTTTTGTGCTTTCTAAAGAACTTGCCTTTCTTGCTGTAATATGCCTCTTCATCATCAGAAGACTCATCACTCTCTTGAAGTCGTTTACCTTTGGAATTCTTGGTAGTCTTGAAAGCTGCCTCCTTCTTGACATCAACCTTCACTTGAGTTCTCAACTCAAATGCTGCAAGTATACTATGGAGCTCATCTTTTTTCAACTTATCCAAATATTTAGCTTCCTCAATAGCTGAAATATTTTCACTAAATCTATTAGGAAGAGATCTTAAAATCTTATCACAAACATAATTTTCAGCAAGCTCAAGACCTAAGTCTTTCATGGAGTTAACAATTTCATCCGTACGAAGCATGTAGTCACTAATATTTTCATCGTCATTCATTTTGAGTTGTTCAAACATACCTTTGAAGTGTCTTAGCTTGGCCTTTATGACATTTGTATCACCTGTATGAACCACCTTCAACTGATTCCACATTTCACTAGTCGTCTTTGCAGTGAATCACTTTGGTGAGATCTGCTTTCTTAAGCCTTTCAAGATTGCATTCATCGCTTTTGAATTGCTGTGATGTAGGAGCCTCTCTTCTTTAGTATTAAGACCATGTTCAGGAATAGTGTACTCATCTTCAATCACTTCCCAAACCTCATTCCCAAGTGCCATTAGATGAACCTTCATCCTTGCACTCCAAAGACCAAAATATGACCCATCAATAATAGGTGCTGCATTGCCACTTGAATGATCCATTGTGTTATTTACTAGCTTTTCCTTCAAGCTGTTAAAATTTCTAAAGGAACCTGCTCTGATACCAATTGAAGAACACAAGCTTATACTAAGAGGGGGGGGTGAACAGTATAATACCGCTTTTTACTTTTTCCTTTATACTTCAAAATAGTAAAGCAATATACCCAAAGCAATATCAAAGCAATGCACAAAACCATCCACAAAGTGACACAACAATTTACGTCCACAAAACTTTTCTCTAAAAGTTATCTCAAAGTTCTTTGGGAAACCTTCCCAATTACAATGTTTATGAGCCTCGACTCAAAGGAGAAACCTTCCCCCAATCTGAATTTATGAGCCTCTGCTCAAAGGAGATACCTTCCCCTGCCTCTGCTCTGGCTGGTGATCCTCTAGAAGACCTCTGCCTCCGCTGCCCTTAGCAAATGGAAATCTATCCACAGAAGACACCTATCTTCCCCGCTCCGGTCGGAGACCTCTGTCCTCAACTCTATCACCTCAAAGCTGGTCCTTGAATTTGCACTAAACACAGACCTTCGGTCTAGCACAAATGTCCTCGACCTCTATCTTTGATTAGCACCAAACACAGTCCTTCGGTCTGGCACAAATATGTCCTCAAGTTCTTCTCATAGAACCAATGCATCTCTGTCCTCAAGTTCTCTGATAGAACTATCAACCTCAGCTTCACAAGTCCTCTACTAAGACCTATCCAAATTTGCTCATAAGTCCCCACAGGAACCTGTCCAAAACCTGCTCACAAGTTTATCAAGAACACTTGCTTGGCATGAACCCACAAAGAGAATGGTTAGAGACCCAATGTGATTCATCCACCTCAATGAAGCATAAAGAGAATTGTTAGAGACTCAATATGATTCATCAACCTCATAGAAGCATAAAGAGAATTGTTAGAGACTCAATATGTTCTATACTTAACTCCCAATCTCAATCTCAACTCAATCTCAAATCTCAAAAGAATAAGATAGATGTAGTATGCTTTTCTCAAGAACATGAAACACAACCCAACAATTGCCAACCATGCAATATCTCATATAACAATGATACTCATGTTCTTTCCAACAACCAATATCTTTTCTCAACCAATTAGGGCTTCAACAACAATGCTTAAAGACAAGGTTTAACCAACATCATTCAACTCAACATTAACCTTGAAGCATTCAACCAATCATCACAAGAAAAGGAAACAAGTAGAAATCCTTTTCCCTCCAAAGATATTTGAACAAAATAGCCACCAACACAATATCACCAAATGCATAGAATAACTTGTTCAAATCAACTCAATGGAGTAAGCCAAATATCATGAATCAAGTAGAAGCAATAACTTGATCAAACAAACTCTATGGAAGCAACTCCACCATCAATGGTAACAATGCATAAGTAGTCTTCAACAAACCAGAAACTAAGATTTACACCCAACCAAAGGAAACTTAGTTGAATACCTTTTCACTCCAATCTTATTTCAGGAAAACATACACCATTCATACTCATAAGAAGAATGTGCCTATACCTTATTGAAGTGAAGGAACCCCTTTGGAAATCTGTCACAATCACAAAGTTCTTTTTCCAATCTTCACAAGGGTTAGTAGATCACAACATCATCAACATTACTTCCACTTTTCAATAATCATCACCAAGGTCTCTAATTGTACAACTTCCTTATCTCTCCTAGAACCACTTGTACCATAAAATAAAATAAATCACAACATTGCATAACCTTATAACTGCCAAAACCACTTATACAATAAAAGTAAAATAAAATATTACATAACCAATAAGTTTTAATGTAAATATATTTTCTTTAACCTTATATCTCCCTTACTCACAACAAACGCGATTTTTGTCCTTTTCTAAAATGCAAATCCCAAACTCAATTAAATAATTAAAATATTGTAAGTAAATTATTCTTTCCCTTATGTCTCCTCAAACTAACATAAAGCCATTCAAACACCTGAGACCTTATAACTCCTACGATAAAGCATACCTTATATAAATCATGACTCGTGCACTACAGATGATTTGTTCGAGCCCGCGTTGCTTCGCTGGTCACACACTCTCAACAAACTGACGAGCACCACATGGGATAGTTACCCATTGTGCATGCTCTGACTTCCCTCTCACACGGTGCTAAAACCTTGAAATCTGAACCCTCAAAACTACGTGTTAATTCTGTCTCTATCGCGTGTCAAATGAAGCACAACCCTCCTGTTCGTATCTACTATGCACTGATTCACTGATTTTGTGTGACCATAAACTTTCACGTCTTCGGTTATTATTTGTTTAGTCGAAATATCGTCGTGCCTCTTTGTTCGCATGTTTTTCTTTGATTTATTTCAATGAACGAGGGCCTTTTAAATATCAACGAATGCCCTTTTAAAAATGGCATGAACACTTCTTCTTTACCTCTTATATCGAGCATGTCGTGATTCGCAGCATTTCCTTTGTCTTTATCTCCGAACGAGCATACTTCGGATTATCACCTTAAGGCTTCGAACTAACCAATCGCCTGCCTTCTAAAGTATGAATATCTTTGACCATATACCGCTCGATTTCGTCCTTTGCTGGCACAGCAGCTTTGATGACGAAAACGAAAAAGCGCTCCAATTAATATCAAATCATCACCACACATGAATGAAATTATTTTCCTTGATTTATATGCACTTTGATGCATTACCAACACGTCGGCAAATATTTTAATTTAATTGTAAAATATTAATTTAAATTTTAAATAAAATTTAAACTAAATATTAAAATTAAATATCTTCATCATCGGGGCACCTTTTTCAACGAAACAAAGAGCCAACTTAGGTTTTGAGAAAAACCCATTACAAATATGTTGTCCATGGTTTTAAATAAAACCTTTTATTTTGACTGCCTTGGTTTTCACAAAAACCCTTCTGCTTCTTGACATCAATGACAACATCAATACTTGAGTAAAAGACAATGTACCCAAAATTGCCAACAGGTTGTAGGAGAAAGATTTGTGTTTCTTGTATTGATGGTAGATGAAGAAGTGGTTCTAGAAACTAAAACAAGATTAGCTCTAAGGCTACCTAGATGTAATTTGAAGAAATCGATGGGCTCTTTAAAATATTTTTCTTTAGATATGGTTATCATAAAAAATGGTATTCAACTAGAAAGTAGATAAAGGCTTTCTTAGGGTTCCTTTCTTGGGCAGAGTTGCCAAGGGATTCATAAAAAATAAACAGAGCAAAGGTAATCACCAAAACTTTGATATGTACATATCATGGGATTGTGTCCCACCGGACGTGCCAAAAACTATTGGTGAAAAATATGACTTTGGTTATGTTTGTGCCCAAGACTTTGCCAATATTGAAAGACCAGGTTCAAAAATGAGTTTACCTGATTCAATCTCTAGAGGAGGCTAGTTACTTGATTTTTAGGGAAAAGGGAGGGAGAATGAAATGCATAAAGAGAGGGAAATATAGCTATTACTAGGAGCATTTAAATGGTACATATTAGATAAAAACAAAGCAATTTCTACAACATTTTACAGAAAAGCATTCTATAAACCATAAAAATAGAATAACTAATCCTCTAGTGCAGATTTAATCAAATATAAGTCTATTAGAACTGTTAATTTTAGAGTTAACAAAACTTTAAATGCAGAAATTTAGAATGAGAATTAAAGCAGTCTTTATTCAACCTAACTTTATACAGTAATTAACAACCCATACATACTTGATAGCAACACTAGTGAGCCAAAAACTAGAATGGATAATATTTATTACTTTCCAAAGTTTATGTACATTGTCTTGTAAACATCCAAGAGCTGACCATTTTTTTGGGTTGCTCATCCTATATATATTTTTATATAACAAAAAAAACTAAAAGTTGTTACAATAATATGCCCATAGGCTCATTATGGTAGACTAGTAGTTAATAGAGCATAGGATCTTCAACTGGAAATGGTTGGGATCTTCTTGTTACCGCAATTCACCTTTATATTCTTAGAGGCATCATGGCCTAGTTGTCTTTCACTATTCTTATTCGAGTTAAAAAATGTTGCACCATCATGAATTTTTCCTCGGACTTGATATTTGAGCTCAAAATTGTCACACCATTGTGACTTTTTCCTTAGCCTTAGCCTTCAAACTCAAAATTATCGCACCATCATGAATTTTTCCTTATATTTAGCCTTCGAGCTCAAAAGTGTCACACCAACACAACTTTTGTCCTTCATTTAACCATTGAGCTCAAAACTATCATGCCATTGTGAATTTTTCCCTTTATTTAACCTTTAGTCTCAAAACTATCATGCCATCATGAATTTTTCTTTAAACTTAGACTTTGGGCTCAAAAGTGTCATGCCATCATGACTTTTTCCCTTCATTTAACCTTTAGGCTCAAAAATGTCACACTGTCATGACTTTTTCCCTTAATTTAACCATCAGTCTTAAAACTGTCATGCCATCATAAATTTTTCCTTTTATTTAGCCTTTGGGCTCAAAAGTGGCATGCCATCATGACTTGTTTCCTTCATTTAACCATCAGGCTCAAAAGTGTTACATCATCACAACATTTTCCCTTCATTTAACCTTCAGACTCAAAAGTGCTGTGTCATTGTGACTTTTTCCTCAGACTTAGCCTTCGGGCTCAAAAGTATCATACCATCATGATTTTTTCCCTTCATTTAAACTTTAGGCTCAAAATTGTCACACCATCATGACTTTTTCCCTTCATTTAACCATCGAGCTCAAAACAGTCATGCCAGCGTGACTTTTTCCCTTCATTTAACCATTGAGCTCAAAACTGTCACACCATCGTGACTTTTTCCTTTCACTTACTCCCTTGGTTCAAAAATATCATGCAACTGCGACCCTTTTCCTATAATTAGCATAATTTTGAGAAGATCACTCCTTACTCCCCTTGATGTGGTCATTTTGACCAATAGGACACATGTGCTTTTTTAATGATAGACACTTGTACACATGCACACCTAACTAATGACACTTGATCATCCTATTCGAAAGGACTCGTGTACATGAGGACAACATGCATATTTATATTATTGCACATACTTGTGCATTCATTCCTTTTCATAAAGTAAATACTTAAATTCTAATCTAAACATGTAACCAAGGTGATACAATAACATAACCAAATGATGCAATATATTTTTAACACCCTCCTGTATTACATTAATTGGTTATTGAAGACTTTAGTCTTTAATATGGATCTTGGTATTTGTATTTATTCTTCAAGTGGTCTTTAAATTGATCTTCTGCTTGAGCTTCACATTTTTTCTTGACTTTGTATTCTGACTTTGGCACTGTTACTATTTTTCTTCCAATTTTTTTGTTGAAGTAGTTCATACCTTTCCTGTGCCCATATCTATTCTTTGAGAAATATATTTGAGAAAATTAACTAGTGAAGTTCCTTGCCACTATATTTATCCAATAAAAGAAATGAATTTATTTATACCAATAGTCTTTGGAAATTATTGGTTCCTCCACAAATTTTACAACTATGGAGATTCTAACATCTCTCTACTTTGTTTCCATATCTGTTACAATGATTGCACCTATTTTCTATAGCCAAATCCCTTTGACCATTCTATCCATTATAGCAACTATTCCTATCAATATTTGTTACTAATTTGATATCACTATGTTCTACTACAAACTCATTCCCTTGTTTATGGTTGTTGATCTGACCTGTATGTTCAAGATCTTCACACTTTGATCTGATTTCTGATGCTATTGGTTCTCTCATTCCTTTTTCATGTTTTACTAATAATGTATCTTCATGTCTTATCAAATTTGAGAAAACACCATTAGTATGATCAATACAATCATTAGAATGATATTTGTCACTATAAATATAATCTTATGTATCACTGTATCTATCATTATCTGAATCAATGTCTTCATCAATTCCAGCAAAACGAACCTTTTTTGAAAATAATGAACTGTATTTAAATCAATTGTATTACATATATCATCACTCTTTGTAATAGGTTCCTCTATCTTAGTCATGAATTCTAAATCACCAGTGTCAATGCTTGCATTGATCATCATTGGTTTTGAATCTATAGTATTGCAACATGAATCTACCATTATAGGTTTTAAGTCACTTGTATCACTAGAAGCATATTTCATCTCTATTTTTTTCTTTACCTTATCAACCTTTTCTTGTTCTCTTATCTTAGAAACATTAAGAGTGACAATTCCTTTGTATATTATTCTCCATAGATTGGTAGGTATAGTAACAAAATATTCATTAGTACTACTAAGAACACTTTGCATGCATTTTTGAAGTGTAGAATAATATCCTTTTTCTGATTCACTAGTAATATCAGCAATCCCACTATTCAAAGCATTTGCTTCAACAATATACTTGTTCTTCAAGTATTTTATCATGTTCTCTTGTTTTCTATTCTTATCCTTAAGAATTTCATGAGAGAGGAATACCATATACATCAACTATCCTATATCACTAGGTAATGTAAAATATTTCTTTGAATCTTCATATGCCTCTTGAAGCTTTGCATTCAGATAACCACTAAGTGTTAAGAAATTTTCATTTTTTATGTCCTTTAACATTGATTGTAAGACACTCTTTGATGAATCCTTTTTAGCATCTTCTATCAGATGTTGTGTATGACATTTTAATCTTTCCAATATTTTTAATTTTTTTTAATGTCTAATTGTTCTCCTTGTTAGAGTTAGAGTATATTACATCATTTGGGTCATGTAAATGTACCACATTTGGTACATAGTTAGAGTAGGAGCTTACTTTAGATGGAAGTTATATACTTACTTCAAGCAATGTAATAAATGCACAAGTATCAATGTGCAAGTTGTAAAGTGCAAGGTGTCTCCTTGTATAGCTAGGTAGATTATTGACCAAGGAATATCTCTTCCTATATAAAGCGCCTCATAATGATAGATTAGGAGAGCAAGAGACATATCAAGCATATCAATTGTATTGTAGTATATAGTGGTAGAACTCCTGTATGGATTACAATGTAGTTTTTTAGCTTTTATTAATGGAGTGACCATTACCTCCATACTACATTGTATTTTTCCAACTTTCTATTTATAATATATTTCAGTCATATTGCAGAATTACTTTGTTTTATATTTTTTGCATCTTATTAGGACCCATGATAGATCTCTCCCATTTTAGATATCCTCAAAATCTAACAGTGGTATTAGAGCCATGATGAATCAAGAATAGAAGGACCTACATCCAACATAAGAGAAGTCTAGTAGGTAAATAGGAATAGGGAGAGTCACTATTGCTACTGTTGGCCTGCATCTTTGCAAATCAAATCTACCATTGTGCACCACTATATGCAAAAACTGCCATTAGAAATCAATTGATAGAAAAGCCACAATAGAAAATAGGATTAGAGAGAATCACAAATAAGGATTAAATCTTAGTTACAAAAATTTTGAGATTATATTTGGATAAAGTCTTTCCACAACGACGTAAAACAAAAACTCGTGAAGACTAGGACTCAACATTCATTCCACTAGTTTGATGGATCAAAGAGTGAAGATTATTTCATTACAATTTCTAACAACTTGTTGTAGGAATAATGAGATTCAAAAAATGTTGGGAAGCTTCCTACAAGAAAATTATGAAGAATTTATGAGAATCATTCAAACACTTGCAACAACAAGGAGAAGACTAAATATTTCAAATACCTAGAAACAGGTCCTATTACAAGAGCTACAATCTTGTAAGCTATAGAAGCAAAGAAAATGCCATAGTTATATTATAGCAGACTCTAGGAAGAAGAGACTCCAGAAGATGAGTTAAGGAGAAGATAGGATATTGGTGATATCCATCAATACTTGTAGAGTGCAAAATTTGGAAAGACCATAGAAGCCTTTATACAAAATAAAATGTTACAGAATACTTGATACATATGAAGAAAAGGCTAGAGAAATCTTGTTCCAAAAAAGATAGAAGCCTTAATTATGAATAAATTTTTTGAGAAGAATTCTTGATTCAGAAGCAAAGTTCTTGATTCAGAAGAAGACTCCAAAGAAGATTTCTTGAAGAAGAATCTAGAGAAGAGTTCATGAAATAGGAGATTGAGGATCTCTATTAAAGCCTGCAAATTGTAGAAGAAAAGGACCAACAAAGGTCCAATTCTAGAATCCAAAAGCAATAGATTTTAGAGATATAATAAGATCTCATCACCAAAACTTCCAAAAGCAAAAGGTTGAAGAAAAGGTCTTAGTTAGAAGACCAGAGAAGCTGTAATATAGAAGACCTTGGAGAGGTATCAAAGAAAAAAATAAGGCTTGGAGAGCCTTATTGTAGAGCTCATAAAAGCATTATCAAAAGAGTTCCTAGGAGAAATCATTATATAAATACACTACCAAGGAGAATTTCCTGATAGTGAAGGACTTGGGACAATTATCACCATCTAACAACAAGTCCAAGAGAAGAAGAATTTGGAAAGGAGTGCCAAATAGCAAAATCCAGTAAAGACCTCAAGATATTCATAATATTGAGAAGAAGAAGATCCTATTTGAAGTCATAATTCAACAAGAATATTGAAGGAATATTCAAATAGAAGAAGCCTACCAAATACAAGATATTTGGAGACTTGCTCTCACAGGAAGAAGACACAATTTAGAGAAAAGAGTTCTTTGAATCTACAACTGAATATTGAAGATCATTGGAAGGATCAAGCCATCAAACCCCAAGCTCAAGGTAGAAAGTTCAAGACCATAGTTTGGTGAAGCAAGAAGCTATTCTAGACAACCTGAAGTAGGGAAAAATGGTGCACCTAATGATGAGCAACAATATGTGTATCTATCCTATCTCGCTTATGAGCATCAAACGGAAGCATGCATATGAAAATGAAGCAAAACCAAACAATAAGGAATGAAATGAAACAAGTCTCTTCTTTATTAATTTGGTGGATCAGATCCAAGGTTACACAGAAGTCCCCTTGAGGGCTCAAAGGTGATACAATTGTTACAAATTTTGGGGTGCCCAAGGATCAAATCCTCCAAGAAATTTGGGTGCACATCCAGTGCCTTTCCTCGTACCCACAATCGAGGTGGGCGGGCCAATGCCGCCGCTGCTTGTATCTTCAATCTTTGATGTCTGATATTCCTTCCCAATGCCTCTCAAGAACCTGCACCTACACACAAGGAAGCAAAAGGGGTCAAATAGCAAGGGTGTGTGGAGGGAAACATGCAATCCCCACAGGCACAAAATGGCACATATATTAAAAATATATCAAATCAACTCAGAATGACTATGAAAATTTATGGGGATGTTAAATAAGAGGTTTTGAGGGGATATCACCAAAAATAGATCTGAAATTGCATCCGTAGACCCCTCGATTTTGCGTCGCCCGCCTACAACCTACGAAGACCAAGACAAGCAAATCCCGCACCTAGACATGTCCAAAACATATGAAATTTGGGGAGAATGCATAAATAATCATTTTAAGACAACCCATATGGTTAGATTTCCAAAATGAGGTGCAGATCCACCTGCATGCAACTGGGGTGCCCGGATGGGCCCTACGAACCTGCAAAACCTTAAAAATGTAATATCTCGGCCAATTTAACTCCAAATTGCATGAAATTTGAACTACAGCATCATATGATAGTCTAGAATAATATAATTAAAAAATAGTAATAAAATTGTGCAAGGATTTGTCCTCATCCTGGGGGGATGGTGGTGACTACAACTAATTAGGGGGCACCCTAGGAGGGGATACCCACCAATTCTGCACACATTTTGCTACCAATCCCACTAGGGAATGATCCTAAATACTATAAGGGGTGTTTTCATCGAATTTGGTGAAGAAATTCACCCGGATGGAAAAGTTATGCTCAAAGGACCCTCTTGAAGTCACCCGGTAACCTCCTTCGCAAAAGAGAGATTTCGAGGGCAAGAGGGCACAATAAAGTGAGGGGAAATCTCGGAAGCACTCCATTGCATATCCTAGAACTCCTCTCTATATTTTTGTGTGGATATTGAATCCATTTTATAGCCCAAAGGGGCTCATGTGCAAAAAGGCATGCGAGGGCATGCATGGCAGGAGGTGCCACTTGTCAAACGGGAGGCATGCAATGGATGTGGAAGAGAATCTCCAATTTGGGCCTCCATTAAGAAGTATGTCATAAGGATTCAGTGCCCTCTGACCCGCATGCTTCAATTGGTGGGGTAAATGGTAGTTTTTGGGTGCCATTTGTCCCAGATTTGACTTTTTCTAGGTCAAACTTGCTCACCGTCCCACCCTGGGACGATGGCTCACCACCATCCCAGGGTGGGATGATGGGAATATGCCACCATCCCAGGGTGGGATGGTGGTGAATTTTGGGCCAAAACCTCCAAAAATTAGGCCAAAAGCCTCCAAAACCTCTTTCGGAGTGGCTAGAACCACTGTGAGCCTTCTAAGGGCTGCCCAAGGGGCCATATGATGTCAATTTGATCATTGTTTGTGGATGCTTAATCGGGTTTACCATATTTTAGTGTCTACAGATGCCCCTTTTTGAGATGCATTGTGTGCAGCATAGCACTGAGCAAAAATAGATGACTAAAATGTTGAATGATTAAGGTTACTCGATAACCTAACCAACTTTAGATGCCCCAATCATGGAAAGGGCGTGCGTTCTTGAGTCCTTGTTTCTGACTCGCTAAATGAGCATGCCTAAGCTTAAACATTGTCCATCATGAAGGGATAGGGCCCATGACTTCATGATGCTAGTAATTTCAAGTGTTATGATGTGATATTGTGTGCTTGTTTGCTGCCCCAAGCAGGGGCATGATTGTCTTGCTCAAAGATTCGTTGAACGACCGCAATTTGCATAATTGAGTGTGTGCTTGCTGATTTGGACTGAGTATGACTACCCCCTCAAGCGATGAGTCGATGAGGGAATGACCAGTGAGAAAAGTGATGAGTCACTTGACCCAATTGACTTGTGTTATGCTTACCTTCAGTTTTGTCCTATGAAAAATAGGGCAATTTGGAAAGGATTTTGGTGACTTTGTTGAGTTTTCCTGGAGGAAAGGAGCTGAAAACTGCATGCCCGAGGGGTGGTCCAGACACAATGGCCTTATTAGGGCATTATTTAACAAATTTTCCATCCCTCCTAGGATCCTCAGGGTTGCATTTTGATCCATGTGAAATTTGGACCCAATTTGAGTTGTTTTGGTGCAGTTTTGGACCTATTTTGGGTCATTTTGGGTTGTTTTGGCCTATTTTTGCTACCACCATCCTAGGGTGGGATGAGGGCATGTTATACCACCATCCTAGGGTGGTAAAGGTGGCCAAATTGTGCTCATCCCACCCTGGGATGGTGGTGACCCCTGTATCTCTATATAAACCCAAAATATGAGGGTTAGGCTCATTTGTGCATGCTTCTTTTTGCAGTTTTGAGAGGTGAGGAGTAGGAGAGTGATTCTGAGTAGTGGAGCACTATCAAATTCATCCCATAATCACCATGATCCAGTGGGTGGACTCAGCCAGTGGAGGATCTGGTGCGAGACGGGTATGCCAAGTCTTTCTTATTGCATTTTCCTAGTGTTAGGAGTTGATTTTTTTGCTTTTATGGCATGTTTTTGGCTTGGAAGCATATCACACTATATTGTAGGTAATTATACCTAATTTATGAGATATGTACCAAATTTTATGTTTTATCCATGTTTTTGTGCAATTAGATTGCATTTTATAGGTCCAATTTTGCATTGTTTTTGCTATTTTTGATGGCCTGAAAGGCCTTTTTGAGCCCAATTTGTTGGAGTCATCCCTAGGTGGGATGGCTAGTGTGGGATGATCATAGGCCATCCCTTGATGGGATGGTCATAGGTTTGGGGGCCATTCCTAGGGGGAATGGCCACAAACCGGCCTCAAAGAGGGGCCATTTTGAGTCTTTTCTTTTGAATGTTTTTGGGGCCATTTGAGGCCATTTTGGAGTTGTATTATTGAGTTGCTTATCCCTATCAGGTGGTGAGGAGTCGGTATCGAGTACCTAATCTATTTGATTCCATGAGGGATGCCTTGACCATAGAGGACTGGGAATGGCTGGATGCCATCGGCCTCAAGTAGGTGACATGGTTAGAGCCTATGATAGGAGACCATGCATATTTGACTGCCCTGATTGATCTGTGGGATCCGTGCACCAATACCTTCCACCTACCCATGGGGGAGATGATGGTGATGCTTGAGGATATCTATCAGATTATTTAGATTCTGATAGAAGGGTGGTCAATTCGTATGATGCCATGAGACCAGAGGCATGTAGTGCTCGAGAGGTACTTCAGTTATGATCTAGAGATGGCAGAGCTGGACTACTTGAAGGGGGGTATGCTGGTAGGATTCTGGCATGAGGTGAAGGTATTGGGGGTGAGGCATACACTACTTATGATGCTCATCTCCAATATGCTATTACCTGACTCTTCTGGAGTGAGGTTCCCATGGAACCTGGTGGAGATAGTGTTTGTGCTGGTGAGGTGCACTATGGTGGAGCCACTGGTGATGGCATGGGGTACTACACTACTGGCACAACTCTACGATGAGTTGTACGAGATCCACTACCATCGATGGAAGGGTGTGGGGTGTAGATTTTTACTATAATGCTGGGGATGGTAGCACATAGTTATGGGGTGACCACAGGGGCTACCATGGATGACTCAGGCACAATTGGAAGATAGGGAGATAGGATATGGCATCCTATGGCAGAGGGCTCAGGAGAGGGGATAGAGTCGATGATTCATAGGTGATGTGGGTCACTATGTAGATCTATTCTCATGACTCGATGTAGGCTAGGTGTTCTAGAGGCCATACAGAGATTTCCTAGAGTGGGTAGATGCTACTGTATAGCTCCGTAGGGTGTAGTGAGGTAGGTGGCTTGTTGGATGACATGGCATGGAGTGGGAGTACTTCCTTTTGCTTGGGTGATGTGATAGTTTAGGCTATGCCATGGGGTGCCTAGTGAGTCGATGCCTTATCAGCATCATAAGGATGAGAGGACATTGGCATGGCTAGTAGTAGAGGTAGTGGCATGGGATACGGATCCTGTAGTAGACATTCCAGATGTGGATGATGTCGGGACTACAATGGAGTATGATGCTTGGTGGGTGATAGGCCAGTGGCATGGAGAGAGGCCACTAGGGAGGGGTGCAGCTAGGGAGGCACATCAAGAGGTTTTTGATGAGGACCAGGGTGAGGTAGGTGATTGGTAGGGACACATGGTAGGGGAGCATGCGGATCTCCTAGACTTAGGAGATCGAGGTGACTTTAGGGATGATGCTATTGGGGATGAGGAGGTGTAGGCACCACCGATGGCACATGGTGATACAGAGGTAGAGCTACGGGATGAGCTACTCAGGGTTAGGTAGGAGAGAGATCTCCTATGGACATAGGTGCATGATGTATAGGGGGAGCTAGCAGCACAATGAGCCGAGGTACAGGTGGCTCAGGCCGAGATAGCATCTCTTTAGGCATAGTTGTGATCTCGAAGCCCTACACGGGAGGATTCCAGTAGTGGGGAGGTGACTAGGCTATAGGAAGAGGTGACACGACTCCATTCTATGGTGGAGACTTACCAAGCATGGTGTCGATGGGGTAGGCCTATGCGGATGAGCTGGAGATGGAGGTAGTGCACCTTGGAGGGCATCTACAGGATGATGCAACTACCAGTGGGTCATACCAGAGTCACCATAATAGGACAGGGTAGTCCTCCTCTAGGCTAGAGGCACCAGGGTCTAGGCGAAGAGCTGATAGGGTAGGTGGTAGCAGGTATGGGAGTTCACAGAGGACTCCAACTATAGGTGGGAGTGCGAGTCATAGTACCGGTCCTGCATGACCATGGTAGTGGCTCGCATGACTCTTTTTGTGTTTTTGGATGTTTTAGCAGTGTGAAGTCTGAGGACTCCTTTTATTGTAGCCTACGGGCAACATGATGTATCTTTTTATCCCATACATACACACACACACACACACACACACACACACACACACACACACACAAAAATATATATATATATATATGAGCTTTTTATGTGGTTTATCATCATGTGTTTATTGTTTTATGAAATGTATGCAAATGTATGCAATTTGATTTATGAGATGATGATGGATGTCTACCTTGTATGCATATTTTGTAATGTGATTTGATTTGATTTTGTACATGCATGGATGTATGGTGAGATGGATGATTTATTTGATTTAGAGGATGAAATGTGTAGACTATATGACATATTATGCTAGCACCATAGATGATGTATATTGCACCAACTCATATGTAATGTTGTCATGAGACTTATATAATGGATTTGTGAATAATGTAACTGAAATGGATGAGGTGAAGTGATATGAATGACATGATGTTTAGAGAATGCCCATGAGGTTTTCATGAGACTCAAACACTCTAGTCAATTGATCAAAAGTTGTATACTAACCATGCAAGACTTTTTGACAAGGTATGAATCTGCTAGGATGACCAAGGTACTTCATATCCATGTGTGTGCAAGTGAGTTCATTCCTGTGAGATGCATAAGGATACCGCCAGTGCCAAGTAGGCTCTCAACCAAACCTGTACTGAGGATCACCCAATGAATGCCACCATCCTAGGTTTTGTACTAAGTATGACTAGACCACTAGGCAATCTAGGTTACCAAAGCTAGCTCATCCACATGCAAACATTGGTCTACACATACGCCCAAAAGCTAATATGGTAGACATATCATCATGCGGGAGGCTACCGCCATTGACGGATAGGCTATCCACCAAACCCGTAATGAGGATCACCTGATGGTTTTCCAAATGCTGAGAGTTCCAGGGATTCAAGTTCGACTCCCTACTTTCTTGAATTTTATTGGGATACTTGCTCTCATATAGAGTGATAAGAATCACTATTTATTTTTCTCTTTTTAGTGATAATAATCACTATTTATTTTGAGTTTTTTCTTTTTCTCTTGAGCAAGGGATTTGAATTTTGAGTGATGGGGATCACTGTTTCTTGTGCTTTTTGATGTGTGCACTTTTTGATTTTTGTATTTTTGTACTTTGAATTTTTGCTTTGTGGGGGTTTGCAAATTTAGATTGTTGCAAACATGTGACAATGTGGGATTTTGATGACAAAAAAGGGGGAAAACCACTTATTGTTGTGGGGGGAATTGGGTAGGGGAGAACTTGTCCTTTTGCCAACTCTCAGCATTCTTGAACCATTCGCATAGGGGGATGAGCAGGATGACCTTTTCGCTTAAGGTAACCTAGACCACTTCATGGATTTCATCTGTCTTTGTGCAAAACTTGGATTGTTAATGATTAATTGTGTTTGGGATATGATGTACACAAGGCATAATCTAAGCAAGATTCTACCTCCTAAAAATCATGCTAGCCTTCTACAAAATCTGAGTAGAGACTGGATATGGCTGAGTGACCGAAAACCCTACTGACATTCTAAAACAAATGGCTAAGTGAAGGGAATAGACATGACTATGGAAACATGAAAAATGTGGGTGAAAATGATAATTGCGGTATTGAACTATGAGTACTTTCACAACATTGATTTTGAGTGGTAAGTAGTGTACCATCATGGTGCTAGACATGTATGAGCAACTCTAAAATGTAAAGTGCTAATGATGAATATGCCTAAATGCAAGCGATGATAAAATGCAATGGGATGCAATGTGATGTGATGCAATATTTTTGAATTTTTGAAATTTTGATAATGTTTTTTGAATTTTTGATTGATATGTATATACATGTGACCAACGGGCTTATTTGGGGGCCATTGGGGCATTTGGGGGGACCAAAGGGCTTATGGATGCCTTTGGGGCTTTTAGGGTTGACCTAGATGATCGTAGATAGTCTAGGAGCATTTTTATTTGACCTAGATGGTGAAACCCACTAGGAGCCTTTTGGGTGACCTAGATGGGCAACGACACTTAAAAAGTGTCTATGACTACCTAGGGGTATTTGGTTATGACCAAAGGGCTTATGGATGCCTTTGGGGCTTTTAGGGTTGACCTAGATGATCATAGATAGTCTAGGAGCATTTTTATTTGACCTAGATGATGAAACCGCTAGGAGCCTTTTGGGTGACCTAGATGGGCAACAACACTTAAAAAGTGTCTACAACTACCTAGGGGCATTTGGCTATGACCAAAGGGCTTATGGATGCCTTTGGGGCTTTTAGGGTTGACCTAGATGATCGTAGATAGTCTAGGAGCATTTTTATTTGACCTAGATGGTGAAACCACTAGGAGCCTTTTGGGTGACCTAGATAGGCAACGACACTTAAAAAGTGTCTACGACTACCTAGGGGCATTTGGTTATGACCAAAGGGCTTATGGATGCCTTTGGGGATTTTAGGGTTGACCTAGATGATCATAGATAGTCTAGGAGCATTTTTATTTGACCTAGATGGTGAAACCCACTAGGAGCCTTTTGGGTGACCTAGACGGGCAACGACACTTAAAAAGTGTCTACGACTACCTAGGGGCATTTGGCTATGACCAAAGGGCTTATGGATGCCTTTGGGGATTTTAGGGTTGACCTAGATGATCGTAGATAGTCTAGGAGCATTTTTATTTGACCTAGATGGTGAAAACCGCTAGGAGCCTTTTGGGTGACCTAGACGGGCAACGACACTTAAAAAGTGTCTACGACTACCTAGGGGTATTTGGTTGTGACCAAAGGGCTTATGGATGCCTTTGGGGCTTTTAGGGTTGACCTAGATGATCGTAGATAGTCTAGGAGCATTTTTATTTGACCTAGATGGTGAAAACCCGCTAGGAGCCTTTTGGGTGCTCTCTAAGCATGAAATGACCACAAGTGAAGGATGTTCAAGGGTTCAGGATCCTTGACACCTTCAAGGGAGGCTAGGCGATAAGTTCTAGGCCCAATTTGACTAGTGATGACAAAGGGACCTAACCAGTTTGCCACAAATTTGTCCCGTAGGTGGGGCGGCAAGCTAGAGTTCTATTGGTTCTCCTTTAGGATGAGATCACCAACCTGAAAGTCTCTAAGATGGACTTTCATATTGTAGGCTCTTTTGAGCCACTCTTGATACACACGTAGATGCTCAAGAGCATTAATGCGATGTTCATCCAACAACGTAAGTTGATCTAGGTGAGCTTGTCATGTAGTATCATCATCGATAAACTCCTGCATGGATATGCATAGTGATGGGATTTCCAGCTCTAGAGGCATGATTGCCTCAGCACCATACACTAGTGAAAATGGGGTTGCCCTAGTGGGCATCCGAATGCTAGTGCGGTAAGCCCATAGGGCAAGCGACATTTGCGTGTGCCAATCGGTATGATTCTCTTTGACTATTTTCTTCAATATGGCAATTAATGTCTTGTTTGATGCTTCTGCTTGCCCATTTGCTTGTGGATAATAGGGTGTTGAAAAGTTGTGTTGGATATTATATTTTGTTATCAAAGCATGCACATATTTATTCTTGAATGATGTCCCATTATCCGAAATGATCTTGGATGGAATACCAAAATGACAAATGATATTATGCAATATGAACTCCGCTATGCGGGTCCTATCGTAGTGGTAAGGGGGATTGCTTCCACCCACTTTGTGAAATACTCGATAGCCATAATGATAAATGTGTGATGGCCCGAGGATGCAAGGGAGATTTTCCTAATTAAATCCAATCCCCATTGTGAAAATGGCCAAGCCGATTGGATCGGTTGTAAGGCCTGAGAAGGTACATGTGTCAAGTTAGCATGGTGTTGACATTTCATGCACTTCCTCACATATGCACAACAATCTCGCTCTAAAGTTGGCCAATAATAGCCCATGCGAAGAATGCACTTTGTGATGGCCATGCCACTAAAATGGCCACCACAAGTACCATCATGTGCTTGGGCCATTGCCCAAGTCGATTCTTGATACTCTAAGCAATGAAGGAGGATTCCTTCATAGCTCCGATGGTATAGGATGTCTCCTAACAAGACAAATTTTGTTGCCTTCCATTTAAATGTCCTTTTGGCAGTGTGTGATAATCCAGGAGGGAGATTACCAAGCTTTAGGTACTCTCTAATTTGTGTGGACCAGTCCTACTGTGTGGAAGCCTCGATTGCATGAATTGTCTATCCCTCATGAAGTTCATCCCGAGAAAATGTTGATTGGGAAAGAACTTGTAAGAATAGCACTATGCTACTATCAAAAGGGGTTTGGGGGAACAAAGTCCCCCAAGCGGCATGATTCAAGTGCTCATGAATGTGTGAGAATCTCTCTTGATGAGGTTCTATTTGAATCAAGTGGACTTCTGGCATGGCTTGAGTGCTCTCATGCTCAACCGCTGATTGCGATAGCATCTTGACTTGAATGGTTGTCATCTCGTCTATGGGGTCTTGTGGGATCAAGGACCCTAAGGAGGCCATTGTATCTACAAAATGATTAGATGATCGAGGGAGTGCCTCGATGTCATACCATTCAAAATTTTCCAGGAGTTTATCCACAAGGGCTTTGTAGGCTTGCAGAACTGGGCACTTGCACTGGTAAATTCCCTTGACCTAGTTCACTATAAGCAAGGAGTCACCAAAGATATTGAGTTTGTTTATTTTCATGGTGATAGCCATTTGAAGACCTATGAGCAAGGCTTCATACTCGACATTGTTATTGGTACATGAGAAATCGAGTTTAAATGATAGGGGTATGGGAGCCCCATGCGGTGTGAAAAACATGATCCCTATGCCACCCCCTTGCTCGCATTTGGAGCCATCGAAGAAAAGAGTCATATCTGCCTGTGACTCAGGCTCATCAGAATCGGGTGATTCTGATATTTGGAAGACTCCATCATCGGGAAGCTCCATGCTAAGAGGCTGATCATCCTAGAGAGGAGCCTCTACAAGTTGATCAACAATGACCTGGCCCTTGATTGAATTTTGTCCTATGAATTCTAGGTCAAATTCTATCAACAACATGATCCATTTTATCATGCGACTACTATGATAAGTATGACTCATCATGTATCACAATGGATTCTCTTTAGATACAACATACGTAGTGTGGTTGAGCATATAGTGTCGTAGCTTCTTGGTAGCAAAAACCATCGCTAGACATAACTTTTCAACGTATGCGTACTTGATCTCATAGCTCACCAGGGTGCGACTGAGATAGTATGTGGCCTGTTCCTTGTGCAATTCATTATTTTGGGCTAACATGGCACCCAATGCAGTCTCAGTAGCTGAGATATATAATCGGAATGACACCCCTGGTCTAGGTGGAGCTAACACTGGTGGCGAAGCCAGGTATTGTTTAATTGCATCAAAGGCATCCTGACACTCATCATCCCAGTGGAATGTGACCCCCTTGTGCAAGAGTTTGTTCATGGGTCGACACTTGTCCGACAATTGTGCTATGAAGCATTTGATGGATGCAATCCTCCCCTGCAAGCTACGAAGTTGCTTGATGGTAGTCAGGGGAGGCATTTCAAGGATTGCCTTGACCTTGTTAGGGTCCACTTCGATGCCTCATTTGGAAACTATAAATCCCAAGAGCTTTCCAGATGTGATGCCAAAGATGCACTTCTTGGGGTTCAGTCTCACATTATGTTCAATAAGGTGATCGAGGACTTTGCACAAGACATCTAGGTGCTCATGACGTAATAAATATTTAGCTAGTAAGTCATCCATGTAATCTTCCAAAATTTTGTGCATGTAGTCATGGAATATATATGTCATGGCACGCTGGTAGGTGGCACCGACATTTTTAAGGCCAAAGGGCATGACCTTGTAACAAAATGTTCCCCAAGGCATTGTGAATGCCATTTTGAGCTGGTCTTCAGGGTTGATACGAATCTGATTATACCCAGAGAAGCCATCCATAAGGGAGAGCATTTCATGTCCTACGATGGCATCTACCAGGGCATCGATGCTTGGCAAAGGAAAATCATCCTTAGGACTCACTTTGTTTAGGTCTCAAAAATCAGTGCAAATGTGAATCCTCCCATCAAGCTTCTTGATGGGGACCATGTTGGACAACCATGGTGGATAGTCTACAGAAATGACAAACTTGGCATCCAACAATTTTTGTAGCTCATATTTGACCATCAAGGCCACTGTTGGGTGCATCTTTCTCAACTTTTGCTTGACAGGCTTGGCTTTGGGGTCAAGCGTTAGATTGTGGGTGACCAGATTGGGATCTAGTCCCGACATGTCTTTGTAAGACCATGCAAAAGCTACCTTCTTCTTTGTGAGAAGGGCTATGTAATCGGCTTGCTCTTTGGGGGATAGGCTTTCCCCTAGCTTGATACATTATGGGTTTTCAGGATCTGAGCCGATATCTTTGTCAACCGTAGGCTCGATTGACATATGCGACCCCTCTTCCAACTGGTGGGGAGTAGGGATCAAATGGATGTCATCAACTAGATTTAAATCCTTGATGGGAACCTCGGGTTCCTCCTCAGCATGGAAGACATCATGAGTTGGCCCAGTGGAGAAGTGAAACAACCCACCGCAAGCCCAATACTCAGAGGGTGATGGGGGTGAATCAACATGATCCCAATCAATAGCATCTAGATCTAGATGGCATGGCTTGGAAGGATCGGCTGGGTTGTGAAGTGGTGTGGTCAAATCAATGGAGATCATATTGATGGAATGTGTCTACTCTCTAGGACCATGGGCATGTGACTGTATATTGATATCATCTCCCACCCCTAGATGTGGTTCTGGGGGAATGGGGATCATCGGATCCTATCTAGGGATAGACTATAGGATGGGATCATTAGGCTCAAGGAGCTCCATGTGTGTGGGTGGGTCAGGGAAGACCTCATGGTGAATCTAGCCTAAATTGATAGGCCTTGCCCTCAAGCATGGGCCAACGTGCAACTGATGATAGACTTCTTCTATGTCGATGGGCTCATGATGATGATGCAAGTAATGAGGACCAAGGTATGCCCTCTCTATTTCATCCTCATAGTCACTATCATATATGGGAATCTCATTGTTGCCTCTTGGGATCGGGTGATCAGGTAAGTGTGGTCCCATATATGCTCGTTCCTCATAATTATTGTCATGGATGAGGACTTCTTCATTCTCACCTCGTAGCACCTCAGGCTCATGAGGATCCAGCTGCTCAAGTAAATTAATTGCTCCCTCCTGGGAGGTCTAGCTTCCTATGGGTGAACCGGCTCTTCAAGAGGAAGGAGCTACCGCCAGACAGGATCAGGGAAAGGGAACAGATGTAGGAGGCCTTCCTATTGGTCATTAATGGGAACAATTTGTGAATGATCACTATCCGACTCAAAAGGGTCATATGGTGCCACCTCGTAACCCGACTCATCATCTGAGGTCCATTCATATGAGGTGCCTTGATATGATTCATCACAAACATGGGGACAACTTCGTGAACCTTCCCCTCTCTCAAAATGTGGAAGAATGTCACTGGGGATCGTGGGGTTCCCATATAGTAGTGGGAAGTAGTCCCCTAGGGAGTAGACTGTATTGGGATTGGCATAAGGGTCTTGGGCCAACCCGTCCTTGTAGCCTATATTCAAGTGATTTAGGCCATCCATGAGGACATCTAGAGGCAAGGGATTGTTGTATCCCACTCCCAACTTGTCATAGGGCATTTGATACTATGGTTGATAAGGGATTCTTGTGCCCTGCTCATACAGGCCTAACCCATAACCATGCCAGTTGCATAGGTCAAGATACTTCAGGGTGAAGTTAGGGTTAGACAAGTAGTTAATGTCTTCTCCAAAAGGCTCCTCATCCTCCTCCTACTATTGGTAAGGTTTGATGCCATAGTCAAGGCCCCCATAGACAAAATTCATTTGATTAGGGGGAATACCAAGAGGCACGATAGTGCCTATGGGAAGACGAGGTCTACCCATGTCTCACATCGACTCTATAGCAGGAGTAGTGGTGACATTCCTAACCATGTATTCTCCCAATCTGGTAGAAGCTAGGTGCACTATAACCTAGGGCTATGGATAGAAGAGGGATGAGAGTGAGACTTGATCTGGCTCATCATTTGCCTCATGTGGTGTCTCTTCATCATCCGGGCTAGGTATCTCCTCTATAGAGATAGTGGATATGGTCGGTTGGACCTCATCAATGGGTCGCTTCTCTGGGTTCCTAGGAAAAGGATCCACTAGTGTACTAGGCATCCGGGGTGGAGCCGATGATGAGGATGGCATGGTATTCGATAGTGGTGGGGTCAAACCTCGACTGGATTTATTCGGCTAAAAATCTAGATGTGTCGATGGCAAGGTCGACTCGGGTAACTATTGCACCATGTTGTAGTACTTGAAGGGCTCTAGGTCCATGGGGATGACATGAACTTGCCCTTCATGAGTGTACTTGAGGCATTGGTGAGCGATGGAAGGGACACACTTCATGTCCCTGATCCATGGTCTTCCTAACAAGATATTGTATGCCATCTCACCCTCCAGGATGTGGCACATTGTAGGGATGATATTTTCTCCTACTTGAATAGGTAGGATGATTGTACCAACCATTGAGCATATGGCATCATTGAATGCTCGGAGGGTGTAGGTAGATGTAACAATGTGGGATGTTGGGAGCTTCAAGTGCTTGAGAGCTATTGTAGTTATGATGTTGCTTGAAGACCCAGTGTCTATCAACACTCTCTTATAAGGTGTTCCATTCACACATGCGATGATGTGCAAAGGGGGATCCACCATATCATGTGGAACCAGTTTAAGTTCATCTTCTCGAAAGGTAATCATCGGTTCCGTGCATTGCCGCACATGCCCCACAAAGTTGTTGAAGGAGTTAGACTCCTAGGGCTGAAGCTCAATTGCCTTAAGGATCTCCATCAAGGCTTCTCTATGAGGTTGTGATTGCTGGATGAGCTCATAGATGGAGAGTCGGGCAGATGTTGTTCTTAAGCTCTGAGTGAGCTTACTCTTAATGGTGACTACAGGCCTAGGTGGGAGGCTCGGCCCGAGAGGTGGTATAGGCTACGATGTCGAAGGGACATCACTCTGAGCCGTAGGTGGTGCGGCTGGACTTGGATACCACCTATTTCTTATCATAATACTGACCATGCCAACATACCCTTGCTTAGGAGGGGCATGGTGAACCTCATTCACCTAGGGCACTGGTTTGGCCTGCTCCGCGTGGGCAGGCAAGGGGTCCTTGAAGACCTCCATCTATTGGTTGTTTGGTGTGATAGGGTTATCTACCTGGAGGGCATTCCTATCAATTAGGTCTTGCACCAAGTGTTTGAATTTATAGCACATTTGCACATCATGCCCATTTTGCCTATGAAACTTGCAATATAGGTCTTCTCTGTATCCTTTGGGCTTCGGTGCATTTGGGTCGATAGGTCGACTCTCAAGTAGATGGATCGCATTGGCCACCAAGAGGTGATCAAACAATGAGTCCATAGATTCTGCAATGGGCATGAATTGTCGCTTGGGGTGACGCTGTTGATTTTGCCCTTGACCATTCTGGTTATCCTTGGCATAGTTCCTAGGGGTGGCCTGATAATTAGGCTTTTGAGGTGGCATGGCTTGCATTGGCCCTGGGACACTAATTGCAACCTGATTTACTACTGCTGACTTTGGTTGAGTTGGGGTGTTTTTAGCATTCTTGTTCCATTCCTTCTTGCGAGGCTTTGCAATCTCGCCCTCTTGAATCTTGATTTCTTCAATGATCCTAGCCTGTGCTAAGGCATCTTCAAGAGTAGGGTATTGTTGCAACTGCAACAACAAGGAGATTGGCTTCAAGTAAATTTTGGAGAACATCTGAGTCAACTCCGACATGGGGAGAAGATAAGGTAGCTTGGCGAGCAGGGTTCACCATCTATTGCCATAATTTGTTATTGACTCATCGTCATACTATTTCAACCCAGTGCATTGCCTTCCTCTTGGTATTGAAGGCAAAGCACTCTAGGAAAGCATCCACAAGTTGGTCTAGAGTGTGGATGCTATGCTTAGGGAGTTGGTAAAACCACTCGAAGGTGGGGCCGACGAGGGTAGTCACAAATGTCCTCAAAAGCAAAGCATCATCATCATGAATGTCGAAGCATTGACCTAAGAACCTAGTGACATGCTCCTGCGCATCCTCTTCTCCCTTGAAGGTGGCCAATTGAGGTAACTTAAATTGTTCTAGATAGGGAGGCATAGGTACTGAAGGATGGATGGGTTGACTATGCAACTGGCGCATAGTGGGCTTTTGAGATCCCGACCTAGAGGTCTTATTCTCAACTGACTCCAGGCATTCTAGCAATGCTTTATACGGGCCTGAGGACTTAATCTCCTCATCCTTGTTCACATATTGCGATGGAGGTCTAGGGTCCTCCAACCTATTACGAGGTGGTGGTAAATCACCCCCTACCTTGGTAAGGCATCTCCACATACTCTATCTCTAGCTCATGCTCAGTATAGGCCCCGTAAGGCATCTCTCGAGCTGGTCTATAAATGGGAGTATCCACCCATGGTGGGTGCCCTATGTTTGGCCTAGGAGGCATCTCTCGATCTGGCCTAGGAGGTCATGGAGGCAACATTGGATAAGGTCTTGGGGACCTATCTCGAATGAGCATGGGTTGCCTCGGATGGACTTCTTGCCTATGTGTCTTAGGGGTAGGGACCCTCTCTCGTAAAGTCTTCTAGAATAGCTCATTGGTCTACCATTCAATCCTTTCTTTCTCAAGTTGGTGCAAGTGGTCTAATTGTTCTTTGTCTCATCGAAGCTGCTTGAACTGAGCTTGGCATTCTATATATCTTGCAACCGCTTGCCTAATTTGATCCATAGTGCGAGGCCTAGGGGGTCTAGGCATCTCACCCTGGGGCTGACCTCATTCAAGATACTCTATGGTCTCCATAGGGTGCTTGCCTCTTTCGAGGTTCATCGCATTGACTTGAGGTTCGGGCTGGAACATATGTTCATTATACTCAGCTGGCATAGAGGCACATCGGGCATGCATAAAATATTGTTCCTAAGGAAAATATAGGATCTCCTCATGTCTTCCCTCTTAAACGAGGAAAGGTAGGGCAGAATTGGCTCACCCCGACCGACGAGTGTCATTCCCATCGGGTTGCATGAGCTATTGTATCCTATCAAGGTGACATGGAGGTAAAGTCATGTCGACTTGCTCTGGCTAGTGTGTGAAGTCATACTCCTACCTATGCTTAGGTGTGTCAGCCTTGATGGGTACATGGATGTGTGGCACCACTCTATCTATTAGCACCTCAGTGCATAGTTGCCTTTCACCAAGGAAGGCCTATGAAATATCTACATACCGAGAACACTCTCCCAAGTAATGCTCATCATCCCTCGGGGTGTCCCGGAGAGGATCCCTTCAGAGATGAGGCTCATGCCCTACTGTCTTGGGGCTAGGTGGAGTAGAAGCTCACCAAGGAGGTATAACCAAGTCCCTAGGGCTATATCGGAGATGATTCATGTCTCCTAATCCACTCTCCATAGCTTTCACCCATGTTTGGGCTTGGTTGTGGGTGCGCACCATCGTGCTCCTCTATCAATACCCCAAGTGATTATCTTCTTTACAAATTTTAATGAAACAGCAAATAGAAAAGGAAACACTCAATAGATAGATGATTATCTCTTTTAAGTTTTAGATGTGAGTCCCTAAACTATTTTGTGTGTTTCAGATGTGTTGTTTGCAAAGGATGACCTTGTGTCACGTGTTTGAAATATTGTTGGATGATGCACTCAAATGTTTAATTGGATTTCACCTATATACTCGTAGCTCGTCAACCTAGCTATGAACTCCAGGTTGCATTATCCCACCTATAATGTGTGGTGATGAGGTCCACACATGGCCAGGGAGCACAAGTCCTACCAGTTCCTCACCCAGTTCACCCGTAGTCTGTGATACACCTCCCCGAAGGGTGATGCGTGCTATAACCCATGGGCTATGATGGATCTTGGAACCGGCCTTGGCAATATGGATCAGGTTCATGGGATTTGAGCCAAGTGGATGGAGATGAAACCCACCGTCACTTGCGCTCTACTAGTGGATGGTAATGAAGTCCACCTCACTAGCGTTTACATGAATCGTGGTGTGTGTGGTTCTTTATTATCCAAGAAAGTAAGCAAAGAAGCAATCAATGATCATTCACTAAATGCATGCAAATAAGTGTATTTTAATTTCAGAAAGTTAGGATAAAGAACCTACAAATGTAACTTATGAATGCAAATCCTAAATGCTAGCTTACCCATTGGGTAAGCCACAAGCAATCAAGCCACAAAGATGCATTGCTACTTCAAATTTCTTTTAATTTTTCTTCTTCCTTTTGCTATGTGATGTTATAAGAAAAGAAAAAATGTAACTTTTAACCTTTCTATGCAAGAAAATGAAGCAAGAAAACTAATTTTTAACAGTCTCTAAAAATGTAGCAGAAAAACAGAGGGTTTAGGCACTTACTTTATCCATTTTGAGACCTCCAAATTCTGAATTTTTGAGCAGAAACTTCTCTGGTTCTTCAACGCTCCAGGGTGGGATGATTAGAAGCCTCACCACCATCCTAGGGTGTGCCAGATAAAGGCTCTGCCACCGTTCCAGGGTGGGGAGGGGAGCACCTGCAACACAAAAAGGGCAAAAATGGCAGAAATGAAGTCAAATTTTCACCCAAAGCATAAGGGACAAGGGTCCCACCATGATCACCACTAAATTAGGGAAAATAAGTGCACCTAATTATGAGCAAAAATATATGTATCTATCCTATCTCGCTTATGAGCATCAAACGGAAGCATGCATATGAAAATGAAGCAAAACCAAACAATAAGGAATGAAATGAAACGAGTCTCTTCTTTATTAATTTGGTGGATCAGATCCAAGGTTACATAGAAGTCCCCTTGAGGGCTCAAAGGTGATACAATTTTTACAAATTTTTGGGTGCCCAAGGATCAAATCCTCCAAGAAATCCGGGTGCACATCCTAGTGCCTTTCCTCGTACCCACAATCGAGGTGGGCGGGCCAATGCCATCGTTACTTGTATATTCAATATATGATGTCTGATATTCCTTACCAATGCCTCTCAAGAACCTGCACCTACACACAAGGAAGCAAAAGGGGTCAAATAGCAAGGGTGTGTGGAGGGAAACATGCAATCCCCATAGGCACAAAATGGCACATATATTAAAAATATATCAAATCAACTCAGAATGCTATGAAAATTTATGGGGATGTTGAATAAGAGGTTTTTAGGGGATATCACTAAAAAAATATCAGAAATTGCATCCGTGGACCCCTCGATTTTGCGTCGCCCGCCTGCAACCTACGAAGACCAAGACAAGCAAATCCTGCACCTAGACATGTCCAAAACATATGAAATTTGGAGAGAATGTATAAATAATAATTTTAAGACAACCCATATGGTTATATTTCCAAAATGAGGTGCATATCCACCTGCATGCAACTGGGGTGCCCGGATGGGCCCTACGAACCTGCAAAACCTTAAAAATGCAATATCTCGGCCAATTTAACTCCAAATTGCATGAAATTTAAACTAAAGAATCATATGATAGTCTAGAATAATATAATTAAAAAATAGTAATAAAATTGTGCAAGTATTTTTCCTCATATTGGGGGGTGGTGGTGACTACAACTAATTGGGGGGCACCCTAGGAGGGGATACCCACCAATTCTGCACACATTTTGCTACCAATACCACTAGGGAATGATCCTAAACAGTATAAGGGGTGTTTTCATCGAATTTGGTGAATAAATTCACCCGGATGGAAAAGTTATGCTCAAAGGACCCTCTTGAAGTCACCCGGTAACCTCCTTCGCAAAAGAGAGATTTCGAGGGCAAGAAGGCACAATAAAGTGAGGGGAAATCTCGGAAGAACTCCATTGCATATCCTAGAACTCCTATCTATATTTTTATGTGGATATTGAATCCATTTTATAGCCCAAAGGGGCTCATGTGCAAAAAGGCATGCGAGGGCATGCATGGCAGGAGGTGCCACTTGTCAAACGGGAGGCATGCAATGGATGTGGAAGAGAATATCCAATTTGGGCCTCCATTAAGAAGTGTGTCATAAGGATTCAGTGCCCTCTGACCCGCATGCTTCATTTGGTGGGGTAAATGGTAGTTTTTGGGTGCCATTTGTCCCAGATTTGACTTTTTTTGGGTCAAACTTGCTCACCGTCCCACCCTGGGATGATGGCTCACCACCATCCCAGGGTGGGATGATGGGAATATACCACCATCCTAGGGTGGGACGATGGTGAATTTTGGGCCAAAACCCCCAAAAATTAGGCCAAAAGCCTCCAAAACCTCTTTCGGAGTGGCTAGAACCACTGTGAGCCTTCTAAGGGCTGCCCAAGGGGCCATATGATGTCAATTTGATCATTGTTTGTGGATGCTTAATCGGGTTTACCATATTTTAGTGTCTACACAACCAACAAGAAGCTGTGATGTAGATTCGTATCGATTCTCAAACACACAAGCAAAATCAATGAGAAAACAACAATTCTGCAACTCAAATTTTATTATTTCCTTGGATCTCCATCCCCTTACAATGAAATCACTTCCTACATATAATATCCACCAAAAACCTAACCTAACATGAACTTACTATTTTTAGTAAGTATCATGACTTACTATTTTTAGTAAGTCTAAACTATCACTCAGATGGATCCGAAAAAAATATCATGCATCTGTTATTCCCAAATTAATACTTTCCTAAAATATCTCCCTAGACTGACTCATGCAACAAAAGATATTAAATACCAAAAAACTGAAAAAATTTGGAACAAAAACTTTCGAGCCCATTTATGGCCACCAGGTGATGTTTCAGGGCCCACAAACTTGTCGAAATGGCAACTTTAGTGACAAAATTTCTGAACATAGTGAGGTCAACTCAATTCTATGCGTTTAAAAAAAAATGGGCTCAAACAAACACCCGGATCAAAAGTTATGACCCCGAGAAGTTAGAACTTTCATTCGACAAAATCAGGAAAGTGTCACTGGATGTTGCGGGTGCATCAAGCTGCAAATTCATTCATTACACAACATAAAATGGAAGAATGCATCAATTATTATGAATAACAATAGATGTATCTATCCTATCTCACTTATGAGCATCAAACAGAAGCATGCATATGAAAATGAAGCAAAACCAAACAATAAGGAATGAAATGAAACGAGTATCTTCTTTATTAATTTGGTGGATCAGATCCAAGGTTACATAGAATTACCATTGAGGGCTCAAATGTGATACAATTGTTACAAATTTTGGGGTGCCCAAGGATCAAATCCTCCAAAAAATCCAAGTGCACATCCAGTGCCTTTCCTCATACCCACAATCAAGGTGGGTGGGCCAATGTCACCGCTGATTGTATATTCAATCTCTGATGTATGATATTCCTTACCAATTCATCTCAAGAACCTGCACATACACACAAAGAAGCAAAAGAGGTCAAATAGCAAGGGTGTGTGGAGGGAAACATGCAATCCCCACAAGCACAAAATGGTGCATATATTAAAAATATGTTGAATCAACTCACAATGCTATGAAACTTCGTGGGGATGTTGAATAAGAATTTTTTAGAGGATATCAATGAAAAAAGATCATAAATTGCATTCGTGGACCCCTCTATTTTGCGTCACCTGCCTACAACCAGCGAAGACCAAGACAAGAAAATCTCACACCTAGACATGCCCAAAACATATGAAATTTGGGGATAATGTATAAATAATAATTCTAAGACAAACCATATGGTTATATTTCCAAAATGATGTGCAGAACCACTTGCATGAAACTGGGGTGCCCGGATGGGCCCTACGAACCTGCAAAATCTAAAAAATGTGATATCTCGTCCAATTTAACTCCAAATTACATGAAATTTAAAACACAACATATTATGATAGTCTAGAATAATATAATTAAATACATTAATAAAATTGTGCAAGGGGTTGTCCTCATCCCGAGGGGCGGTGGTGACTACAATTAATTGGAGGGCACCCTAGGAGGGGATACCCACCAATTATGCACACTTTTTGCTACCAATCCTACTTGAGAATGATCATAAACACTATAGTGGGTGTTTTCATCAAATTTGGTGAAGAAATTCACCTGGATGGAAAAGTTATGCTCAAAGGACCCTCTTAAAGTCACCTGGTAACCTCCTTCGCAAAAGAGAGATTTCGAATGCAAGAAGGCACAATAAAGTGAGGGGAAATCTCAGAAGCACTCCATTACATATCATATAACTCATCTCTATGATTTTTTATGGATATCGAATCCATTTTATAGCCCAAAGGGCCTCATGTGCAAAAAGGCATGCGAGGGCATGCATGGTAGGAGGTGCCACTTGTCAAATGGGAGGCATGCAATGGATGTGGAAGAGAATCTCCAATTTGGGCCTCCATTAAGAAGTGTGTCATAAGAATTCAGTTCCCTCTGACCTACATGATTCATTTGGTGGGGTAAATGGTAGTTTATGGGTGCCATTTGTCCCAGATTTGACTTTTTTTGGGTCAAACTTGCTCACCGTCCTACCCTGGGATGATGGCTCACCATCATCCTAGGGTGGTATGATGGGAATTTTCCACCATCCTAGGGTGGGATGATGATGAATTTTGGGTCAAAACCTCCAAAAATTAGGCCAAAAGCCTCCAAAACCTCTTCCAAAGTGGCTAGAACCACTGTGAGCCTTCTAAGGGTTGCCCAAGGGGCCATATGATGTCAATTTGATCAATGTTTGTGGATGCTTAATCGGGTTTACCATATTTTAGTGTCTACACAACCAAAAATAAGCTGCAAATTCATTTGTTACAAGGCAAAAACTTGGTGAATCAAAACACCAAGATCTACATCTACTATAGAAGCCATTAAAGGTAAGCAACTAGGATGCAATTAGTTGAACTTCAAATTAGGGTTCATTATCAAATTTCATTAAGTAGCATATTTGAATTAAAGTTGCAAGAAGAAGGGCTCATATTATAGTCTTCAAGAAAGTACAAAAATAAGAGTTCACTTTAAGGATATATTTGCACGTTAAATAGGAGTTGGATATTTTTTGAAAGAAAGAAAATTATCACCTACCTATTAATCTATCTAGAAATCAAGAAAACTACTTCCTACAATATTGATTGTAGTGAAAATTGCAGAATATTCATTAAGGGTTCTTTTCAGATTACTCTTAAAATGTTATAGATATTATTAAGTGCATTAGAATTCAATTTGAGAGTTTACTTACAGGAGCAATAAGTAGATATTATTGTTACCATTAAAAGTGCATTATTAATCCATTAAGAACTATACTAGTTGATCTTTAAAATAGCCACTCTAAATTAGTTTGTGTTGTTAAAGGTGCAAAACGAGGATAGAATATTTAGCATTTTGTGACCAAAATAAGCCACCAATACAAATCAAAATGTGAATAAGGAAGCCACCATTAAAGTCCTTGAAGGAAGCCTCAAATCAAGACTTGGTGAATATCAAGATTCAAGGAAAATAAAAGGATTTCATCTAAGTACAAAGTGTAGAAATTCTTAAGAATAAAAATTAGCTTGGATTAATTCTCTTTAAAATATTCAAAGGAAGAAAGAAGATACCTCATCAAAATCAATAAAGGATTTAAGAAAGGTCCTTTATATTGGTGCACATATAACTATTACAAAGCACATCTTTTATCCCTTCAAAAATACAAAAGCATTTCTATTTACATGTAGCAGCACAACCATCATATTTAGCAGGTAGTAGGGTAGAGTTAAAGGAAGAGGAAAGATCTATTGAAGAGTGCATACTTTGTAAAAATCAAGGTGTTTAAAAACACTGTTTCTCCACATCCAATCTAGATCTAGAAGTAAGCATATCACCTAAAGCATTGAATCCATTACAAGAGTCTATTATCATTCAAGTTTACATAGAGAAAATATGACATACGAAAGGAGATAATCTATGTCGGATAACACTGTCAAGATATGTAAAAAAGGGCTATTTCAAAAGTTATAAAATAGTGCCATCAATTGGCTACTACAAAGGATACACAAACAACATACTACAAGCATCAATATAGAAATGGAAAAGTGCTATATCCAAGGCCATTACTTGGAGATAATGACCAATAGAAAGAAGCACAAAATCTACCATAGAACCATCATTAGGAACACCATAGAACCATGGAGTATTATAGCTAGATCCACCCATTATCCTCATCAAGATGATGTGCAAATGGAGAAGAGGAGATACTTGTATTTCATGAAATATAGCAAGCCAATGTATAAAAGAAAGATATAGGGCTACAATTCTCATCCTTGGAGTGTTAGGAGAAATGCTACATGCACAAGCTATAAGTACCACTTGGCATAAGATTTCTAAGCATCCAATATTCGTGAATAATCTAGTGCTCACCTAAAAGGAGTTATAATTATTTTGAGGTTACCACCAAACTTATCATTGCATACAAATATGTTGGAACACCAACGTCTATTTGGTAACACTTGTCCACAATTCGTAAGACAATGATCCTATTTAAGGTGCTCATTTTAGAGAAGGAGATATAATAAGGTCAATAGGAAGTCAAACATTGAATGTTGTGAAACATTATCATAGGAAGGAGAATAATTTAAGCTTGTGTGACATTCAAAGGTGTAAGCAAAGCATTAAGGTAGTTGTCATAAACTAGCCATACCAACATTTCAGTTTAGAGGATATTTGATGCAAACCAAGCATTCATTTAAGAAATAAACCAGTGCCATATACAAAGGAGAGAAGTGCTACTAAAGGGAGGAACCAATGATCAGTCAAAGAGGACATTGACTACTCATAAGTACCATAGATTCAAAAGGTTTAAATTGGAAACCTCACAACATCAAACGAATATAATCCAAGGGATTATTAAGGTAAAGTTTAATATCACTTATTGCTTGCTCTAAGCTACATATATATTGGAGTTATAAGGGTACATTATATTTACTATTACAAATCATTCACTTAGCATTAGTAATATATTAAGAAAGCAAATTTCAAGAATATTTATATTTATAAATAATAAAGTAGGAGTAATAAGGATTTCAACTTGGAAACTAAATACATTATTGCAAATATTATTATTTTCTAATATTCCAAATTAGGGAGTTATAAGAAATACTACACCAACTAAATTATTGGAATTTAGAAACATTAAAAATCAAATATCAAAGGCTATAAAAGGAGGTTCATTAAGGTATATCAAGAGTTGGAAATTAATTGGTATACTTGTCTCAAAAACACATTAAAGGGACAAAAGAAATCCAACCATTAGAACCTCATCAAATTAGAAAGTGCTTAAGTTCAATAGAAGTAATAAGGTGTAACAAAAGTTAATTTTGGTATTTACAAAACTTTACAAAATCAACCCAAAATTGAACTACTATTCTCAAAAAGCACTTCATCACTCATATAGCATATCCAAAAACACTAGGGAGTCATAAGGCATTCTACAAAACTTGATAATAATAGCATTCATCAAACTTTATCAAGTACTCAATCCATTTGGGAGTCATAAGTCTCTACAAGGATTTTATTAAATCAAATTCACTAGGGAGACATAAGGAAGCCTAAAAACCTTAAGCTCTATAAAGGTTTTATCAAATCAAATTCACATACTCTAAACTAGGGAGTCATAAGGTAGACTACTTCAAAGATTCAATTTAGAGTATTTAAAATATCTCTATCAAATCCATATCTACAATTCTAAGGAATAGCAAAGGAATATGGATGAAATAATAAGAAATACCTTTATCAATGAAGAATTATTTCATGAAATGGAATTGTATTCTCAAAACTTGATAGATACTCTTGAAGGATATGATAATCTATAAAATAGTGATAAGGAGAGATTCTCCTTATTTCTTAAAGAAGCAAAAGAGGGTAGTTTTGAAGCATTAATTGGTTATCTTCATAAAAGCCTCTTTAAGGCATGGTGGAAATCACAAAAGATAGTTATATTCACATTCAAGGAGTGTTTAATGATCTACCTATCATTAATAATGTTTGTACTCACTCAACACATGAAGCAAGCTAGCAATATAAATCAATATTATTGTGATGATAGACTAACTCCTTATGAAGCAGAAATTCCACTAGTATCAATACATAATCATAGGATAATGAGGAAAAGGAAGAAAATATATGCTAAAAGAGATCATAGCAAATAAGACATGAATAACAAAGAAACCATAAATACTGAACCAGACATGCATCATCAAAAGACTAAAGAATCCTCAGCTACAACTCTCTTTACATCATATGAAGACACTAACTACTTACTTGATCAGATTATAGTGAGCAATGAAGAAGAATACAAGTTCCATTTCTGACTCCAATAAAGAAGAAAAGAAGAAGAAGAAGAAGAACCAATTCAAGGAGATGTACATCACAATGTGACTTAAAAACCTGATCAATTTAAAGAATATATGAAGACAAAGATCCATATTGAATATTGAAATATTCAATACCTAATTAATGTAATACACGAGGGTGTTAGAGTTAGAGCGTATTACATAATTGGGGTCATGTAAACATACTACTTTTAGTACATAGTTATAGTAGGAGATTAATTTAGGGGGAAGTTAGATACTTACTTCAAGAAATGTAATAAATGCACAAGTGTCAATGTGCAAGTTGTAATGTGAAAGGTGTCCCCTTGTACAACTAGGTAGAGTGTTGGACAAGGAATCTCTCTTCCTATATAAAGGGTCTCATAGTGATAGATTAGGAGAGCAAGAGACATATCAAGCATATCAATTGTATTGTAGTAGATAGTGGTAGAACTCCTGTATGGAGTAAAATGTAGTTCTTTAGCTTGTATTAATGGAGTGACCATTACCTCCATACTACACTATATTTTCACCACTTTATATTTATAGTATATTTTAGTCATATAGTAAAATTACTTTCTTTTATATTTTTTGCATCTTATTAGGATCTGCGATAAATATCTCCCACTCCAGATACCCTCAAAAGCTTAGCTCCTTAGACTTCATGGATGTATATTTCTTCTTCCTAAAAGTTTAGGTCTTCTCCAATGCAGATTAGTTTTTGTAGACATAGGTTTTCTTCTTCACCTAATTCTGTTAACTCATGAAGTTCTAGTCTCTGAGTTTCTATTTTTGGATTGCTTATTTTCTTTTACTTTTTCTTTGCCATGGTTCTTTGATGTAGACTACCTTATGACTCCCTAGATAAGATATTTAAAATTTTGTAAATTATATCTGTAAAAATTCAATATCTTAATTTGATGTAGTAGACCTTATCTCTCCAATATTATCAATTTTGCAAATATTAAATCTAATTTACAAAACCTAATTGATTGATTACAAAACTTGTAATACTCTAGGTAGAATACCTTTTAACTCCCAAGTAATTTTAGTAAAAGATCAAGTTTACTAAGATCTTTTTAATTCTTCAAGTTTTGTAAGGAACTTGGATCTACTAGATGATTTTGAGTGCAATCTATTTTGGTAGTATGTTTTAGCTTTCTTAGTTTGATTTGAATCCCTTTTATCTTCCTAATGTTAAACTACCATTTTTACCTTATTTTTCCTATTAAAAATAGAAAGCTGAAGATAATACACCTTCAAGTTTTGATAAGGTTCTTTTCCTTCAAGATATTTTTATTTGGAATAATGTCTCAAAATTTAATGTAAGTGAATAATGTAAAATTCAATTTCCAACCTTTAAGCAATTAATGGTTTTGCTCCTCTAACTTCTAAAAGATCTAAATTTTGGTGTAGTATGCCTTATATAACTCCCTAATTTGAACCTTTAGAAGATAATAATATTTACAAATTAGGTGTTAATTATCCAAGGTAAAAATCCTTATTTCTCCTAATTTAATAGTTTGAAAATATTGAATTTCACCAATGCAATAATAAATTTTGTAAATGTATAAGGGTTTTAAAAGTTTGTTACCTTCTATCTATGATAATTGATTTCAAATAGTGGTGCTAAATCACCCAATGATTAGTTTTCCAATGGCTACTAACAGTATTCACTTCTGCACGAACTTCAATAGAAAATAAAATCTTCAAATCCTAATGGCTATGCATCAACGGTTAGTTAATGACTTCAAACCCCTCACTGGTGAAGCTGATACTCACTATCTACAAATAATATTCAAGCTCACTACCTCGACAAATTTGTACATTTTGAACTTTTTTATGTGCGCGCTATATTCACCTTTATGTTTGGAAATTTATTGTTCTCAAATAGGGTATGCTTCTTCCATGATGTGTGGGTCCCTTATAATGATGCTCCTTGAAGAGAAATAATACCCTAATAAAAAAATTCTAGAAAAATAGTAATTACAGAATTAAAGGAAAAATAGAGAAGAAAAACACATTACATAATCATTTATCCTGGGAAACCCTTTCAAGAAAATCCCCAGCAAGAATATTTTCTTATTGTATAAACTTGACCATCTTCAATACAATAATATCCTTTCACTTGCTAATCACTTGCAATTATATTTCTTACAAATTCATTACCAAAACCTCATGCAAGTGTTGCTTTATATACCAAAAACATAAGAAGAGGTTTTACACTACCATGGGATAACATTAAATTAACCCAAAAACATCCATATGGGTCTAAAAATAGATTAAACCCCCCAAAAACTTTTCTAGTGAGGAATTTTTTACAAAGTGTACATTCCTTTAAGAGTTAACCCCTCTTGAATAACATGGAAAATATCCAACATAATTCCAACGCCCGCTTCCTTTCAGCGATGTTTGGTTGAGCTACCTCCTTAGTCATTTTTTGAAAATGGTGTAAAGAATAATGCACACTCTTCTGAGATTTAATTGTGACAATATTTCCATTGATCCTTGAAGGGAAATAATACCTCTATAAAAAAATTCTAGAAAAACAATAATTACAAAATAAAAGGAAAAATAGAGAAGAACACATTACACAAGAATTTATCTTGGGAAACCCTTTTAGAAAAATACCCAACAAGAATATTTCTTTATTGTATAAACTTGACCATCTTCAATACAATAATATCCTTTCGCTTTCTATTCACTTACGATTACATTTCTTGCAAATTCATTACCAAAACCTCATGCAAGTTCTACTTTATATACCAACAACATAAAAAGGGGTTTTACAATACCATGGGCTGACATTACATTAACCCAAAAACACCCATATGGATCTAAAAATAGATTAATAACCCCAAAAAATTTTCTCGGGTGACAAGAATTTTTTTATAGAGTGTATAATACTTTTAGAGTTAACCCCTCTTGAATAACATGGAAAATATTCAACATAATTCCAAAATTCTTCCACTTGTTGAATACTTTCCATAGGGGGTAATATCTACCATTGTCAACTGTCAAGGGAAACCATGCCCATAGATATTCTACACCAAGAAAATTTCTAAGTAGGTACAACCTTTGTTAATGAATTAGCAACATTATTATTTGTATCAACTTTATCCAATATCACCCGGTTCTCTTCAACCATCTCTAAAAAAATGGTACTTGATATCAATATGTTTTGATCGATCATGAAAAATAGGATTGTTTACTAAAAATATGGCACTCTAAATGTCATTGTCAATTCTATTAGCCTTCTTCTTAATACCAAATGTTGAACATAGCCTATGTAGCCACATAAATTCTTTACAGGTATGAGTTGCTACAATGTACTCTACTTTTGTAGTGGATAAAGCAAAAACTTATTACGTTTTACTCATCCAAATTACTGCCCCTCAAAATAGCATGAACACATACGCACTCATGGATCTTCTTTTATCAAGATCTCCAACCCAATTAGCATCCATAAATCCTTATATATTTACAATATAATTACCTCTAGCTTTTACTTCATAATAGATAGCATAATTTGTAGTTCCATGCAAGTATTTGAAGATCCTCTTCACAATAGTCCAATCTTGGATTGGATATATATCTGCTAACTACTACCACTGCATGTGCAATATCAGGTCTAGTATAGACCATTTCATACATCAGATTGCCAAAAACACTAGCATAAGGAACATCATGTATTTATTCAATTTTATCATCTATTCTAGGATACTATTTAGCATATAACTTTTGACCAACCAGATATGGAGTACATAGTGGTTTATAATCATCTATCCTAAACCTATGTAGTATAAAATCAACATATTTCCTTTGATTTAACCACAACTTTCTATTTGCACAATCCCATACCCAAAATAAATTTTGTAGCACCCAAATCCTTCATTTCATCTGAGATTTTAGTAACTTTATCATCTCCTTAATGTTACCAATTAATAACATGTGATACACATACAATACAATGATAACAAAATTTTCACCTTCCTTTTGAAATATACACATGAATTTGCTTTACTTTTTCCAAACCCAAGTGTCAAAACAAACATGTCAAATTTTTGGTTCCACATCCTTGGAGATTGCTTCAACCTGTAAAGAGACTTCTTTAGCTTGCATACCAATTCCTCCTTAAATTTTACCTTGAAGCATTTTAGTTGTGACATATATATGTCTTCATTAAGTTCACCATGTAGAAAATTTGTCTTTACATCCATTTGTTCTATTTTAAAATCAAACGTAGCAGAAATAGCCAATAAAACTCTATTTGATATTAGTTTAGTCACAAGAGAAAAAATCTCACCAAATTCAATTCCCTAAACTTGAGAAAATCCATTTTTCTACTAGGCGAGCTTTGTACTTCCCCAAATTTCCTTCTACATTATACTTCTTCTTGAACAACCACTTACAACCAATAGGTTTTCTACCAAAGAGGTAATTTCACCAAGTCCCATGTCTTATTTTTATATAGGGACTCCATTTCTTCTTCCATAGCCCTTTTCCAAGACTTATTCTCACTTGAATGAAGTTTCTCCTTTATAGTCTTGGGTTATTCATCATTAACAAATAAATTAAATGTAGAACAAAAATTTGAAGGGCTATAACTTTCTAGGATTCTTCTCACTCAATATGATCTCCTCAAAATTGGAGTTCTGGGTTTTGCATCTTCGACTTCCTCCTCATCTTCTTCCTCTAAATATTCCTCTTCAGACTCTTTGTAATTCAGGTTCTACCATAGGTTCTTCCTCCTGTTCCAATTTTACCTGAACTATTTCTAGTTCTTTTCTTGGTTGCATTTCCTGTTTTGAAATCCCTTTTGTTTCTCTAAATATCATATGCATTTCTTAGATTTATAGTCTAGCTTAGTCCTTTTCTCTTTTGAGACATACATATAAGCTTCAAAACAAAAAACTCTTATCTGATTGAGAGAGGGTTTCTTACTAGTCCACACTTAATGTGGAGTTTTATCCACCAGATTTGAGATAGAAGATCTATTGATGAGGTTGTAAGCAATTAATATGGATTCTACCCAAATTTCTTTTTTAACCCTGCATCACTTAGCATGCTTCTAACTTTAATCATCAATGTACTGTTCATCCATTTTGCAACTCCATTCTATTGTGGAGTATATGGAATTGTTCTATGCCTTTCTATTCCATAGTCCTTGCAAAACTGCTCAAACTCATTAGAGCATTACTCACCATCATTATCACTTCTCAAAATATTTATATTTTTCTCTATATTATTTTCTACAAGAACTTTGAACTCTTTGCATTTATCGTAAACATCGGATTTGTATCGTAAAAAGTATACCCAAGTATTTCTTGAGAAGTCATCTATAAATGTAACAAAATAGATGGACTTACCTAATGATGGTACTTTTGTAGATCAAAACACATCACTGTGAACTAGATGCAAAATTCATTTAGATCTTGTAGCCCTAATTGAAAACTTAACTTTGGTTTGCTTTCCAATAACATGATGCTCAAAAAAATTAAAATTTAATGGGCAATCAGAAATTCCTTCAACCATACCTTTCATTTTCAATGTTCAAAAGCTTTTCTCACCAATGTACCCCATGCATTGATGCCACAACATTATATTCGCTACAAGAATACTTGGAGCTTTTTCTACCATATTAGTTTCCTCTACAACTGAAGAGTTATTACAATTAATACTTACAGTGTTGGCCTCAAGTTTGAACAATTTTCCTATACAAAATCCTCTTGCCAAAAATAAGAATCCACGAACCATCTTGAAAATATCATTATTTAATTCCACGGTCAGACCCACATCATTCATCTTACTAACATATATAATATTTCTTGCCAAACCTAGAATATGTAGCACACGAGGAAGGGTTTAACTCTTACATATTTTAACCTCAATTTGACTCTTCCTTAACCTATTATTTTTTGTGTCGAATTGTCTCCCAAGAAGAATTCACCTCTATTTATCTTTTCCCCTTCCTATGAGGATTCATATGAAAAAAACACTTGAGTCAATAAAACATGAGTCATGGTGTTCACTTGAGCATGTTGTATCTACGAACAGGTCCCATGAATCTTCATTTGTGGTCTTTATTTCTGCATATATTCCTTAATTAGCCTTTTTAGATCTACAATCTCTTTTATAATGCCTTGTTTTACCACACTTTCAACATTCATTTTTTATTGGATTTTGATCTCCTTTCTCATGATTCTTTTTTACCTATTTCTTAAGAATAATCTCTCACAACCAAGGTATCCTCTTGATGATAATGCTTATAAAATTTTCATCTCATTTCCTTAGAAAACAATGTTCCTACTATATCCTCTACTTTCAATGCAGAAGTAGTATTGGAGATAGCCATATCTAGGTTATCCTAGGAGTCATGTAATGAAAAAATAAAGTAATACACTTTTTATCTTCATCCATTTTTACATCTATAGAGTTTAATTGAATTACCACAATGTTAAAAGCATTTATATGTTCAATCACAGAGTCACCATCATTCATTCAAAGAAAATACAACTTCTTTCAAAGAAAGAGTTTATTTACCAGTGACTTTGTCTAATATAATGCTCCAAATTTTTTCCATAATAATTTGTCATAGCCTCTGTCAACACATTCAACAATACTAAATCAGATTAGCATAATCTAATATATCTCCTTGCCTTTCTATTGATATTTTTCCATTATTCATCTATTGTTATTTTTGGTTTTACTCTTGAGACTACGACCCACTGATGTTTATCCACCAACAAATCCTCCATCTTGAGTTTCCATAACTCAAAAAATTTTCCATTGAATTTTTTTTATCTCTACTCATGTGCTTCTTGTCATTTTTTTTTTGCTTAGATTATTTCATGCACTGATCCCACTCAAGAATAAATTTATCCTAGTGTTGAAACCTTTATTCCTCGAACAAAGCTAAAACCTAGCTCTGATACCAAATGAAGAGAAATAATACCCGATAACAAATTTCAAAAAAATAGTAATTACATAATCAAAAGAAAAATAGAGAAGAACACATTACACAAGAATTTATCCTGGGAAATCCTTTCAAAAAAATCCCCAGCAAGAATATTTTCTTATTGTATAAACTTGATCATCTTCAATACAATAATATCCTTTCACTCACTATTCGCTTGCAATTACATTTCTTGCAAATTTATTACCAAACCCTCATGCAAGTGTTGCTTTATATACCAACAAAAAAAGGGTTTTACAATACCATGGGCACAAAACCATGGGCTGACATTAAATTAACCTAAAAACACCCATATGGGTCTAAAAATAGATTAAATCCCCCAAAACAATTTCTAGCAAGAAAATTTTTATAGAGTGTATAGTCCTTTCAAAGTTAACCCCAGTGAGGAAATTTTTACACAGTGTACAATACTTTCAGAGTTAACCCCTCTTGAATAATATGGAAAATATTAAACATAATTCCAACACTCCTCATTTTCTTTCAATGATGTTTGGTCACGCTATCTCCTTAATCACTATTTGAAATTTAGTAGTTATGCATTTTATAACATTTTGCAGCTCCAGCGTGAGCAAGGATAATATTTGACCTTTGTTGTAAATTTTAATTAAGGCCTTCAAAATCTATGTTGTATCCTACCAATCATTGAAACTTGCTAATGCTTAACCACGTGGATCCCAATGAAGTATTCCTCTTGAGTCTTCAATGTAATCAATGCTTTCTAACTATAAGTTACTCTCCCTACGTGAGATAGGTCCGCTTTGATGCACTATGATGGCCACATATTACTTGTAAAATCTAAATATTATCTAACTCCCACATGGAATGATAGCTTTAAACTTCACTCAATATTTATTTCTCTAAACAAAAACGACTAGTGAAGCATATACTTCAATGATGCTAAGTTACTTGGAGGCTTAAATGATGCATTCTCAGGTTTAAAATTTCTTTTTTGTTGGATTCAATATTTTTAGTATAAATGTGGTGACCAATAGGAAAGATGTTTGTTGTTCACTTATGTTTAACCCTTGACCTAAGAAACATCTTTCTTTACTACTCTTATAATGACTATCTTAATAAGAGTTGCTTCAATCGTTAAGTTTATATGGTGGCACCAGATTCATTAGAGATTGCCCAATCGAGCAAACTAGGTTTGATTTACTCTCCCTTGACTATTAGGTTCTAAAGAATAATGCACACTATTCTGATATTTAATTGTGACAATTCTTCCATTGATCCCCTTGTAATTTATTAAATTTTGTGGTGGGTTAGCAGATAAATCTCTCATATATCCTAGAACTAGAGTGAGCTTTCTTTGCAAGTGTAGTAGAATTCTTCCTTGAGTGATCTATTTCAACTCAAAAAACTTTCAAATTATGTGTACCTTTGCACAATCCTTGTTATAGTCATTCTCAATGGTATTTTTTTGTTCCTCAATCCTCAATAACTTCTAAGAGTGTAACTACCTTCTGCTATGAAGTTGGTTTTGTACCAATTTTCTTGTTGATGATGCTGACTAATTACTCTGCATAGTTTGATGAAATGATTGGCCTTATTATACTTCTTGCACTCCTTGAGACAATATGTTTAAATAACCTCAAATCCACTATGCTACTTGGATGTCCTAAATCCTACACTGGAGTAAATGAAGGATCTCATCTATTTTCTTTACTATCAGTGGGTACTTTAGTAACTATGCCTTTTTGTACATAGAAAATAGAGAGACTCTTTCCTCCCTGTGCTTTAAACTTCACCTTGCCCTTGAAATATGGTGGATACTCTTTTCCAACATGGTAGAGGCACTCCTCATTAGTGCAATCAATGATATATAGTGATTTAATTTTGCCTTCTCCTCATTGGTAAATTTATCCTTGCTTGGTTAACTTTTAAAATCATGTAAATAGAGTACCCTTTGGATAATAATATTATGCACTTCTTGTATATGCAATTTAAATTTTAGAATGAAGTCTTATTTTAATGTTAGCAATTCCTTGAAGACTTAAACTATGAAGCCATATCATGCAAATTTTACTCCTAGAATTTGATGCTTTTAAAGACTTAATAATAATATAAATACGTGTGTTCAAGTAATGAGTTTTTTGCATCAATGTTGCATACCTTTTAAAATCCATTTGGTGGTGGATTACTTGATGATTTGGATCACCTAAAATGCTTTCTTATTTTGATGAAATTGCAGCTCAACCTTACTATCTAGGACAACTCTTCACCTCACCAACTTGTAGCTTTGAAAATTCTCTAATATTGCTGCCCCAAACTATGATTTGATGGTTTCAACTCTCCTCCAAGTTGCTCTCTAGAGATCTGAATATTAAAAGCTATCAATATTGTCCTTTTGCTATTCTTGAAGTTCTAAAATTTTGTAGCAAAATCCTTCTTCTAATTCTAGAAATATTCTTCCTTAACTTTCTCTTGTGGGTATCCTTCTATTAAGAAATCCCTTATGGTGGCATTTTCATGCAGTAGCACACAACGACAGGTTTGGTTTGCAAAAATGTAGTGGGGTTCATATTGATAGGAGTAATGGTGGTCCCTTGTGGCTCTAATCCCAATGTTAGCTTTTGAAGATTTAAACTTTAAGAAAATCCATCCACAAGTAATGAAATAAGCTTCCAATATTATAACTATGTAAATGAAAGTCTAATGAGCAAGTAAATAACATAAGAAACTTTAACAATGACTCATGAAATAGCTATTACAATAAACTCACAAAAATTTAAAACTTGATACAATGTGTGGAACTCATTCTCCTACTCTACTAGTGCATGCTAATGCATGCTTCACTCATCTCCTTTACAATGCTTGATCACATATATATACTAGTATGTGACTCTTCACTTTCCTACCCTAAGGACACATGTGCTTTCTGCATGATAGAAACTTGTGCACATGCACACCTAACTAATGACACTTGCTCTTCCTATTCTAAAGGACTCATGTACATGTGGACAACATGCACATTTACATTATTGCACATACTTGTGCATTTATTCCTTTGCATAAAGTAAATACTTAAATCCTAATCTAAGACAAACTCCTAATCTAAACATGTAACCAAGGTGATACAATAACATAACCAAATGATGTAATATATTCCCTAACAAGGAGTTCAAAGGAATGTAGATTGGATGTTTTGGGATCCTCCAGTAAGAGTTCAAAGGAATGTAGGTTGGAATGTAGGTTTTGGATTTGAGGAGTTCAAAAAATGTAGGTTTTGGGTTTGATATTTTGAGATGGACATTCATTATTTTAAGGGTAATGTAATGCAAAAACATTACTTTAGAATTCATAATTATTTTTAAAGAGTACAAATTAGTAAAATTAAGCAATATATGTCTTATAATGTTTTTAAAATATATTATTTTAAGGTAATGTAGTGTCACAACATTTGGAGTATTAAATAGTAGAATCAAGAAATATAGGTCTTATATATATTAAATTATTAATTTACTTATAAATTGATCTAATTATTTTGTAGTATGTGACAATTAGTTTAAGACTAATTTATTTGTAAAATGATCCAATTGGTTCAAATGAGAAAACCACTTAAGGTTTATTAACAATTTGTTAGCAAAAATGAGCAATTCGTTTGTTGATTTGAAGGAATACCTCCATAGCCAAAAGTGGTGAAAATAAATATGTGGATAGATATTTTGAGAATAACATAAGAGGGGTATACAATAAAGATGTGGATCTAAGGAGAATCTTTTGAGGATGACATTTTGGCAAGTAGTGGTGTATTTTTCATTTTAGAAGGCCTATAAAAGACATAATATGTAACATTTGATGGTGTTAAAGACATTCCAAATATTTATTGTTATTAAAGTAATTATTTTTAACCCAAATAACTTAAGGGTAAACTCCAACTATATAATAGGAGCCTAAGGTATCATTTTATTGGGCCTAAGAATTTAGAGGTAAAGTCTACAAGACACACATCATTCTTTGAGGTATTTCTTCTAACCAATATTGGAACTATTGCTTTGATTGTGGATCAGTATCAAAGTAGTATGAAACATGGGTAAGTATAGTTGGTGGGTGAAATTGTAGGCCTATCCACTCATTCTGTAGTGATATTATTATTTCAATCATTTTTAGACTCTCATTTTTTCAAGGTGATGGATAATTCATCCCACCTTTGTCTACATACCATTATTACCTTGTCAAAGTTATCTCTACAAAAATTATAAAAATGGGTCATTATTTCATAAATAAGACTGAGGTACATTTACCTAATGGATGCATTCCCCATTTTGAGAAATGTGGCCTAATGAGGGCTCTTAGATTTAGTTTATCATGTCATAGTAAAATCTTAGGTCCTGTTTCACTAGTCTTAAATTGTCGCACCCTGTGTTGCATGGTAGATGTAAATGCTTTCAACTAGAGCTCACCAATTTCAATATAAGGAAAACACTACACATCCTCTTGAAGTGTAAATTTGTGTATATAAAATTCACAAAGTAATTTTTTTTGTTCTATTGGACTACACATAAATACCTTAACATAAATCTCTACCATAGAAAAATCATATGGAATTTCATAGCAGATTCTCATTACCTGCAATCTATAATATTGATCTTTTAGAAATAAACTATAAATTTAGATAGGTGATATGCACTCAACTATTTGCTCTGCAATATGGTACAAGTATCTGATTTTAATCCTCAAAGATGCTAACTCCTTATTTTGTTTCCTATTATATTTTTCTACAGCTTACAGTGTTGTAAGGTGCCCCTCTAGGTAATGACATCACATCATCCACCTTAAAACTACCATATTACAATTGTTTATTGTAACCATACCCTATGGGACAAAAAAATTAGATGTGAAATAAGAATCTCTAGATGTTCAGTCTATGTGCTCCTCTTTGTAGGTTGTTCAATATCTAGTCATCAATAATCCATTTTATCACAAAATTTTATTTTACCTTAGGCTGATCTGGATCACTCTATGATTTTGATACTCTATATATTAGTGTCCCTTTATCTAGAGCTCTTTCTGGTTCACCTTGTTTTGAGCATGATTTGGCATATCTTTTCTTGATGTTTGTTTCTATGCAACTTGTTTTGGATCTTGATCTCATGCATTCCCTTCCTATGTGGAGCTCTCACCAACCTCCATAGATATTTTTCCTTCACATTGTACAAACACTTCTTTTGAAGCCTTTAATTGCAATTCCTCTAAAACAATTCTATTTACAATTGGGCTAGTTGTAATTAGACCTTATTCTATAACCTATTGACTATAATAAAACTGAGCAATGAATACTAATAATATAAATGTTGCTTGTAATCTAGGAATAGATTTAGGAGATACATCCTCACCTAACTTATTTTTAATTTCATTTAATTCCTACAGTAATTGAGAGATATACCTATTTTTTTCTCAATTATTTCTAAGCATCCTCCAACCATTTGTGCTAATTTTTAATAATGAATTGGGTAGTAGTCAAATATTTTGAGATCACAACCTCCATTTTTGCTTCATCTTCACTTTGTTGCTACCATGCAAAACCATCACTAGTAGTGGAATGTGGTTGTACTGAGATATCACTTTCAGTTGGGTGAGTGTGAATTGAATCATGAATCAATTTTGCAGATGGATAATCCCTCTACTATGGTTTCTCTACTTCTATAATAATATTAAAAATCTAATAATATTCATAATTTATAATAATAAAAAAATTTCTTCTTCATTTTTGAGCTCTAGGAGGTCATAGTGCTTGACATGGAGCAGTTGAGCTCTTTTTTTTCTTTGACTTTGCTTGAGAGGATGTTGTTATAGTTCATTATATTCCTCATAATATTCTCTTAGTTCTTCCTTCTCCCCTTCATTAGAAATAATTTCAACTAAATTAGTTACCTATTTAGGTACCTATGCTTGCTTGTTGGGCTGCTATGATGTCTCCCTTTGTGTCTCAAATTGTTCTAGTGCCTCATCAATTGGCCTCTTTTGGATAGTGGTAAACCTTGTTCTACCTTCCTTTATTGGTTGTTATGTATAGTTGGAAACCTTAGAATGCTTATTTGTATTTTGAGCTATACTCCTTATTTTTGGTGTGGGATTTTCTAGTACAAGAGTTGATTTATGAGAATATTCTTCTTCTTGCTTAATAGACTCTTTTGGAGTCCCTACAAAATACTCTGGTATAATTTTTTTCTTTTTTGAAGAAGTCTCCACTTGGGCAAATTTATATTTTGATATTTTTGATGCAGAGGTGTTCTCCTACGTAGAAATGTCTGCTTGGGCCGATACTCTCTCAAAAAAAAAAATAGTCTTGTATTACTTCTTTCGTTGTTATGGAGTGGGGTGCTCTTTTAGCGATTTTGTTGCAATTATCAATGTGAGATATATTGTTATAGATATTTTCACAACCTATCTCTTATTACTAGTTTTTAGCATTTTATTGAGAGATACAAGTCTATCTGATGAAGAAGGTTTCCCCTCAACAAAAAAATGTCTAGTTTTAGGATATTTTTTGACACTACCCACAAACCTTCTTCATGAAGATGGGATTTTTAGAGAATCTAATTTATTTTTACTCCTATATGCTTCCCCCTTTTTTTTTTGCTAATTTTTAGAAGCAAAACCTTCTATCCATGGATCTAGAAATCGTTTAAAAGATAGTGCATTTTATTTAAATTAATATTTACAAAACAATTATATTAGGCCATGGTGTTTGATGGAACCCTATCCCTACTAAAATATTTTTTTCCACATCATGCAAAACATGATGTAAATACAAGGGTGAATTAATCCTACATTATAGATTTTGAATACCATACCACAAATGGGTCAAAATTTAAATTTGATGCCAAGAAAAAATGAAAAATTGACCTTCATAGGTCACATATTTAATGATCCACACAACAATGTTGTCCTAGGGCTTCTTTAAACTAGTTCATTTTAGGCCCTTATAGATGTGGTTTTTGATATCAAATTGGGTCTCAAGGTCACTTTCTTCTCTAAAAGTATTAACTATACTAGGGATGGTATCCCAAAATGCTTTTGTTAACTCCTCCCCCTCATAAATAATCTCACAAATTTGACTAAGGATTTTGGGGGTTACCTTAATTACTATTCCATTGATGTTCAAATGACTGTTTCAAAGGGTTTGCACAAATTGTTCTGCTAATGTGTCCACATGCCTTTTGAACTTTCATAGGAACTACATCCACCCTGATTGTTGAAATACAACAACCACATCATGATGTCTTTGTAGTTCATCAATGTTATAATTTATCATGATGTCTGTGTAATTCATAAATGTCCTATCTGTTTCTCTCTATGTGCTTTGGGTTAAACTATGTTGTTGAAAATACTATAATTTAATCTATAATATTTTTTGCTCTTCTTCCATCACAAAGTAAACATGACAACTTATTTTCATAGAATTGGTGCATGCAAACACATTATCAGTTACTATGCAATCATATTTCAAAAAGCACCATACGGTCTAAAAGGTGAAAAGTTATGGTTGAAAATCTTAGCAAATATTTTGCACAATTCCAATGTATACAAAAAGATATGTGGCGAGTTATGATTGAGCACAAAATTATTTAAATTAATATTTTTTAATTGATGTAGGAAATAAAATCAATTGGAATTTTTAGCCAATCAATTTCCACATGCACAGTTGACATACCATTTTTCTATGCACTTTTTTTTTTTTTGAATTTACATGGTGGAATCTGTAGCCGCCACAAATCTGGCAGGCTGTCTAGCTTTTTATGGCTGCCATAGTATTTTGCACTATGCGCCCTAGAAGCCACCACACAAATCTTCGCGCAGTCCACCCCTATAACCACCATGCCACAATCATTTTAAACCTTTTATGCCACTGAAAGCACCAGGAAAGGGACAAGAGTTTAGTCCGGCAAGGTCCGAGATTTGAACCTTGGACCTCCGCCCCCTTATGGGGTTTGGATGAACCAATTGGTCTACACCTTGGACCTTTTTTCTATGCACTTTTGACTTCAACAATTAATCATTGATTAACAACCTTGATTATGCTAGTTTGACTTTTTCACACACCCTTGGTAAGAATTGTATGGTTATTCCTCCTTATTTATTTCCATGTATACCTCTTATGTTGGAAATTTTGAGTAGTTTGGTTGTCATTAATGTCAAAATGATATTGGTTTAACATTGTCGTCATTAAGGACATCAAGTGATTTTTCAAAAGCAAGAAGGTCTTGGAAAGGAATGGGATATAATATTTATTTTAATATTATATACCTAAAAGGAGCCCAAAGGATGAAGACCCAAGAAAGGAGAAGAAAGTTTATATTAAATAATAATATTCTATTATTATAATATTTTGGGCCAAATAACAAGGTAAAGAAAAACAAGTTCAAATTGAAAATATCCATGAGAAATTTTTAAAAGGTTTAATTTAAATTAAAATATATATATATATATATATATATATATATATATATATATATATATTATAAGTAGCTATTGTATTTACAGTGTGTTTTAAATAGGATCCCAAAACCTGATTACATAAGAGTTGGAAATAACATGCCGAGAATAAGCCATTACAATAAAATTCTGGGCCCAAGGCACCAATACCCTGAAAATGAAAAACAAACAGAAATCCCGCCCAGGGGAACAAGTAAATTTGAACAATCCCGCCCAACGAGAAACCACCAATTTCGAAGGAAGGTAAGTTTGAAGATCCCACCCAACGGGGAGCAGCTAAAAACCACCATCGTGTAAATCCCACCCAGCAAGAAGCAACAAAAAACCATTATAATATAAATACCGCATAGCGGGAAGCAGTCAAAAAATCACCAAAGAGTGAATCTCACCCAACGGGAAGCAGCAAAAACCTCTACCAAGTGAATCTCGCCTCCCGAGAAAACTAGCAGGAAATGGGAAAAACCCGCCCAACTGGAAACCTAGCGGTTCTGGAGAATCCCGTCCCATGGGAAACCATCCCACCCAGCGGGAAACCATCCTGCCCAAAAAAAAAAGGGAATCCCGCCCAGTAGGAAGCAGCTGAAAACCAACAAAGAGGATATCCAAACCATCGGGAAGCAGCTAGAAAGCACCACCAAGAGAATCCTACCCATCGAGAAGTAGCCAGAAAGCACCACCAAGAGAATCCCGCCCTTAGGACAACCAGTGGGAAAAGACAACAGGTTAAGGGACCAGGGATACAGGGACTGGGGATCCCAGGAGGGAAGAGGTAACAACCACAAATATGGGATCCCTGGGAGCCTAGCCTAGGGGATCTAGGGTCTGCATGCATAGATCAGATCCCCCCATGATTTGAAAAATGTAGTAGAACCTAGAGAACCCCAACAACAGGGGCCAAGAATCCCATCCTTGCACAGGAGAAACTTTAGGGAACTGGGACTGAGGCTGGGAACATCCCAGGCAGAGAAAAATCCCCCCCCAAGGCCAAAAAAATGCCCAGGGTGTCCACCAAGGAGCAGAAATAACACGAAGAAGCCTCCAAGTGGGAAATTAAAGAGGGCCCTCCCCACAAGGACGGGACCAACAGTAGCCACAGGATCCCAGAGAGGATTCACTAGCAAAAGGTGGAAAGAGGCCCCCCCAGACCACCCCCAAAGCAGTAAGGACCTCAAAGGAAACCCTAAGAAGCCATAAAAAACCCAACCAATCACCCCCACCACCTAGAGAACCGTAGGGAACCAAATCCACGCCAAAAACCTATAGAAAACCCCAAGGGGAAGCCTGAGGGAAAAAAAGGGAAGGGATCCCAAAAACAACAAGGAACCCTGGGAAGCACCAGGCCAAAAACTCAAACAAGGGAACCCTGACCGACTGGGAGAGGTGCAGAAAGAGGAGAAGGATCTACCTCAAGGAGATCATCTGCAACAAACAATCCCAGGGAGGGATGACCTGGGATGAACCAGGGACTGGGCAGGAACTAGGGGAGGGGGAGCAGGGAAGGGATCGAGACCCTCCCCTCTCTACTTTTTTCCCTCATCCTTATTTTTTTTGCTCAATGTTATTGAGTCTTTCAATCTTTTAGATTAAGTTTTGATACATGCCTTAAATTAAAATATTTTAATCTTTGATTAAAATTTTAATTTAAATTATTAAGGGAGACAAAGGTTTTTAAATTTAATATTTAAAAACTAATTTCAAATTTTTAAATTCGAAAAAGAGTCGAGGTGAGAAATTAAAAGACAAAGCGCATTTATATAGGAAATTTCATTTCCCATAGATTATTCCAACACACCTTCGAATACAAAAAAGAGAATTTCGAGCACTGCGTCCAAGAAGAAGATAGTTTGAATTTCAAAGACCTTAGAGGAAATCGAGGCAACAAAGACCGCGTAGTGGTTTGGCATCCCATGGATGGTGGTAGCATAGGTGACAATTGGGAGATTATTAAGTCTTGTGTAGAGGATATCACGGTTTGATCCACACGATCGATATTTTGGAGGAAAAGACATTCGTTTGAATCATCTGGCATTTTCATACAATAGGTTTTGTGGGTCAGTGTGTGTTGTGTGTATTATATGGGCACGTAGCCCACTTGGTGGCTAGCTTGGAGCTAGGGTGTTGGGAGTGCAAGGTCATGTGGTCAAATTTGTTGAAGTCATTTTTTAGTGGGCAGAACAAACAAAAGGTATACCATTCGATTTTATTTTCTAAGGTGTTGAAAATTAAGTGCTTTGAGATTATCGTGAATGCTAAGTGCTTAGGGGAGTTATAAGGTAAAGAAAAATTAAAATATTTAATTTTGATTTTTGGTGATTGAGATTTATAAGGTGTGGAGATTATAAGGTGTATACGGGTTTTTGGCATGCATGTTGTTTTAATGAAATTATTACATTAAATATTGTGAGTTTAGAGATTATAAGGTGTGCAAGGAAAATTATTGAGTGTTTTATTTTGGGGAAATTATTGACTTAAATACTGTGGGTTTGGAGATTATAAGGTGTACAAAAGGTTTGCTATTTTGTATAAAAAATAATTTTTGAGAAAATTATTTTGTGGAGATCTTAAGATAGGTTGTGGTAACCTAACCCTAGTGTTGGCAAAGAAAATTTGACTATGGTTAAGATAGGTTTTGAAGACATTCTCCATAAAAATAAAAGGTATGGGTACATCTTTCTTGTGAGAAAAATATTGTTGGATTGGATGTTATGAATGCTAAGTTGGAGTGAAAAGGATTTTTTGATAAGCATTGTTGAGTTTGGTGTTGAGATATTCAATATTGACTGAAGAAGGTGTTTCTAGAATAAAGGTTGATGATAGAAACCTTGTTTGATAAGCATTATTGGAAATATTGAGTGAGCCTTCATGTGCATGATTAGGGTTTGTGAAAGATCATGAGTATTATTGTTATGTGAAGTTTGTTTGATAAGCATTGTTGAAAAAACTTTCATTGTGTGATTGGTTGAGTGGAGTTGATTGATCTTGGTTAATTGGAAGTTCAAGTTCTGTGAAGTAATTGTTCTTTATTTATGGATTGAGTTAAAATAAATATTGAAAGTGATTGAGCATTATTGTGAGTGTGAAGCATATTGAGTCTCTAACAATTCTCTATATGTTTTAGTGGTAAAAATAAAGATTGAAAGTAATTGAGCATTATTGTGAGTGTGAAGCATATTGAGTCTCTAACAATTCTCTATATTTATGTGATATTGAACAAGATTCTATGTGAAACTTGTTGGTGTGATTGAAGAGGATTTTGTGATAGATTGAGTTGATTTGAGTAAGCTTTTTTGGAAGCTTACAATGCAGATTTGAGGAAGACTTGTTGAGCAGAGTTGAGATAAGTCTTGGTGAAGACTTTTTGAGTAGATTGGAAAAGTTCTAGTGAGGACTTGTTGAGTAGATTTGAGGTAAGTCTTGGTGAAGACTTGAGAGAAATTTGAGCAAGTTATAGAGAGGACTTGTGGACATATTTAAGGCAAGTATTTGAGAAGAATTGTGAGCAAACTTGATTGATTGATTTGTTCAAATCTTGAGTTAAGGTTTAGGGCAGATCTAGCAGAGTTGATTTGTGATTGAATCAAGCTTTGTGTTAAGGCTTGAGGATATATTTGAGGATAGATATTGAGTATATTTGTGCTAGACCGAAGGACTATGTTTAGTGTAGACCAGAGATAGATATTGAGAATATTTGTGCTATATTGAAGGATTGTGTTTAGTATAGACCAAAGACAAATATTGAACAAATTTATGCTAAATTAAAGGACTATGTTTAGTGTAGATCAGAGATAGATATTGAGCAGATTAGTACTAGATCGAAGGATTGTTTTTAGTGTAGATTTAAGATAGATTTGAGAGTAAGCTTTGGAGGTGATAGAGTAAAGGACAATAGTATCTAGTGGATAAATATCCATTAGCTAGGGTAGTGAGGACAAGTCTTCTGAGTGAGGGTAGAGGTCTTCAATGGAGAGAGATCCACAAGCAAGTGTAGTGGAGGTAGTAGTCTTCTAGAGGATCACCAGCCAGAGCATAGGAGAAGGAGTTCTACTATGGATAAAGATCCATGAACCAACTAAGGGGATTGGTATCTCTTGTGGATAGAGATCCATAAACTTGATTAGGGAATTGATGTCTCCTTTGGATAGAGGTCCATAAACATTGTAATAGGGAAAGGATTCCAAAGAGATTTGTTGAGAAATTTTTAGTAAAATATTTTCTTCGTGGAGTAGCCCACATTGGGTGAACCATGTTAAATTGGTGTCTCTATTGTGTGTTGTTATTTGTGCATTGATTTGATTAGTGTTGTTGATATTGCTATTGATATATTGCATAATATTATTTGGAAAATAAAAGTAAAAAGTGGTCTTATACTGTTCACCCCCATCTTAGTATAATCTTGTGTTCTTCAATTGGTATCAGAGCGGGTTCCTTCAAAAGAGTTTAACAACTTGAAGGAAAAGCTTACAAGAACACAAATGGATTCTCAAACTGGATCTTCAGGGAATTCAACACCATTATTTTATGGGAACAATTATGCACTATGGAGCACAAGTATGAGGTTTCATCAAATGGCACTTGGAAATGAAATATGGAAAGCAATTGAAAATGGATACACACCACCAACATCTCCTCTTACAGATAAATATGGTAAGCTCCTACATCATTATAATTCAAGAGCAATGAATGGAATTTTGAGAGGTTTATATGAAATAGAGTTTATAAAATTTATGCATTGCACATCAACAAAGGAATTTTGGGATAAGTTGCAAGGCATATATGAAGGAGATAAAAAGGTCAAAAGGGTAAAGTTGTAAAATTTCAAGAGAGCGTTTGAAGACCCACATATGAAGTATGAGGAAAATATTGTAGCATATCTAATTCATGTGAATGAGGTTGTTAACTCCATGTAAGGACTTGGGATTAATGTTGAGGAAATAGATGTTTGTGATAAGATTCTAAGGTCACTTCCAAAAAGGTTTACTGAAAAGGTTTCAGCTATAGAAGAGGCAAAATATACTGAAATTTTGATAAGGGATTAATTACATGGAATTCTCATAGCTTTTGAGATGAGGATAAAAGAGGATCCTATTTCCCAAAAGGAAGCAACCTTCAAAGTTACTAAGAAGACAAAGGGTAAGAAGTCAAATTCAAGCAATGAGTCATCTAGTGATGAAGAAGCAAACTATGGAAGAAGGAATAAGGACCCAATAAAATATAAAGGTATAAAATTAGTTAGATGTTTCAATTGTGGAAAATATAGTCACTATGCATCTAATTTTCCAGAGGCTGGAAATAGCAATGATGAATAAAAACAGGAACATAAGAACATGGAAACAAGAAAATACAGGTACCAAAAGAAAAGCAAGGATGGATAAGACAAGCAAGGAAATAAGTTTTTCCAAAGGCATAAGAAGAGTTTCTATGCAGAAAAAGCAAGTAAGAACTCAAGTGATAGTAATGAAAGTTCATTAGATAATTATAGAGATGAAGTACTATTTCTAGCAAAAGAAGAAGATGATGTTAGAAAAAACACACCAATGTTTGTCAAGTATTTTAGATGTGGTAAATCTGGTCATCTTGAATATAGTTGTACAAGGAATGGATTTATTTTAAGTGATGATGAATATGAAGATAAACTTGAAGGACCAAAAGAAAATTTACTTTTGGCAATAAAATAAGGAGGTGATCCTATTGAAGATAAATCAGAAAGGAATAAAGATGATCCCAAAGGCAAAAAAATAGATGAAGAATCAGATAAAGGAGAAGTTGATCTTGAGGGTGAGCTTATTCATACCCTTGATGCATTAAGGGAGGTAAGAAAGCAAAATTCAAAACTCAAGATTAAATTTTAAGAATGTAATGAAGAGAAAGGAAAGCTTATAGAGGATCTAAATAACTCAATAGCTAAGACAAGGAGATTCAAAGAGAAGTTAGAAGCAAAGGTTTTAGAATGTGAAAAGTTAGAGCATGAGGTAGCTTCACTAAGGAAGGAAGTAAAAGAGTCTAAGGACAAGTTACACAATTTTGGGAGAAGCTCAAAGAAATTGGATAAGATTATCAATGCACAAAAACCTACATCAAATGAGATAGGTCTTGGTTTTGAACAGGTACAAAGAAAACAAGGAGAGGAGTTAATATCAAGATTCAAAGAAGAAGAAACTTTAGAAGAAGAGATTATAAGAGAGAGTGATACCTCTAAGGATGAGTTGGACAACATAAAGTTCAACAAGGAAAGGAACAATGCACAAATGAGGAACATATGGAACATAAACCAACATAGGGTAAAAGAAACTAGGAGACCAATGGGGTCAAGGCAAGGTAGTTTCAATGGATGATGCTTCTCATGTCACAGGTTTGGGAATAAGGCTACACAATGTAGGACACATGAAATATAGGAATATGGAAGTTTCATAAATAGGTAGTTTTTTTAAAGGTATTGCTACTCATGTAATCAGTTTGGTCATAAGGCAGTAAATTGTAGGGTTCATGAAAGGAATGGATATGAATTCACCAGGAGAAACCCCAAGACATTTCCACCTTTAAGGAATAACAAAATTAAGTGTTATAAGTGCAATAATAATGGGAATACAACAAAGTGGTGTATAGCATAAATTCTAGAGATAAGCAAGAACTAGAATAGTCAAAGGAATCAGAAGGATCACTTGAGGAAGAAAGTGGACAAAGGTAAAGATCAGTGTATGCTAGAAGTAGAAATACTCTCACCCTAGAATTAATCATCTCAAAAGGAGGTGGGGGAGGGACTAAGCTAAGATTCTCATTCTTAGCCCTGAGCTTCAAAGGTGACCCTTTGCCATTGATGATAAAGGAGGAGATATTTGAGTCAGGGGAAGAGCATTCCGTTAGGGGAGTTGTTTCTCAGGGAAAGAAACTTTTGAAAAATAAAAAGGAATGGTAAAAATAAGGGGTTGCTATCAATGACAAAGGGGAATATTGTTGGAAATTTTGAGTAGTTTTGTTGTCATTTATGTCAAAAGGATATTGGTTTAATGTCATCGCCATTAAGGACACCAAATAGTTTTTCCAAAAGCAAGAAGGTCTTGGAAAGGAATAGGATATAATATTTATTTTTAATATTATATACCTAAAATGGGCCCAAAGGATGAAGACCCAAGAAAGGAGAAGCAAGTTTAAATTAAATAATAATATTCTATTATTATAATATTTTGGGCCAGATAACAAGGTGAAGAAAAACAAAGTTCAAATTGAAAAGACCCATGAGCAATTTTCAAAAGGTTTAATTTAAATTAAAATATTTTAATCTTTGATTAAAATTTTAATTTAAATTATTAAGGGAGACAAAGGTTTTTAAATTTTATATTTAAAAACTAAATATGAATTTTTAAATTAAAAAAAGGTCTGGTGTGAGAAATTAAAAGGTAATGCATATTTATATAGGAAATGGTTTTAATTTCCCATAGATTATTCCAACACACCTTCAAATGCAAAAAAGAGAATTTTGAGCACTACATCCAAGAAGAAGATAGTTTGCATTTCAAATACCTTGGAGTAAATTGAGGCAACAAAGGTTGCGTAGTGGTTTAGCCTCCCACCAATGGTGTTAGCACATGCGACAGTTGGGAGAGTGTTAAGGCTTGCGTAGATGAGATCGCAGTTTGATCCACATGATCGAAGTTTTGGAGGAAGAGACATTCGTTTGACTCGTTTGGTATTTTCATGCGATAAGTTTTGTGGGACAATGTACACCATGTGTCTTATGTGGGCATGCAGCCCACTTAGTGGCCTAGCTTGGATCTAGGGTGTTGGGAGTGCAAGGTTACGTGGTCGAATTTGCTGAAGTCAATTTTTAGTGGGCAAAACAAACAAAAGGTATACCATTCGATTTTATTTTCTAAGGTGTTGAAAATTAAGTGTTTTGAGATTATCATGAATACTAAGTGCTTAGGGGAGTTATAAGGTAAAGAAAAATTAAAATATTTAATTTTTATTTTTAGTGATTGAAATTTATAAGGTGTGGAGATTAAAAGGTGTATAATAAGGGTTTTTGGTACGCATGTTGTTTTAATGAAATTATTGCATTAAATATTGTAAGTTTAGAGATTATAAGGTGTGCAAGGAAAATTTTCGAGTGTTTTATTTTGGGGAAATTATTGACTTAAATATTGTGAGTTTGGAGATTATAAGGTGTACACAAGGTTTGATATTTTGTATGAAAAATAATTTTTGAGAAAATAATTTTTTGGAGATCTTGAGATAGGTTGTGGTAACCTAACCCTAGTGTTGGCAAAGAAATTTAGATTATGGTTAACACAAGTTTTGAAGACATATCTCCATCAAAATAAAATATATGGGTATATATTACTTGTGAGAAAAATATTGTTGGATTGGATGTTGTGAATGCAAAGTTGGAGTGAAAAGGATTGTTTGATAAGCATTGTTGAGTTTGGTGTTGAGATATCCAATATTGATTGATGAAGGTGTTTATGGAATAAAGGTTGATGATAGAAACCTTATTTGATAAGCATTGTTGGAAATATTAAGTGAGCCTTCATGTGCATGATTAGGGTTTGTGAAAGATCATGAGTATCATTGTTATGTGAAGTTTGTTTGATAAGCATTGTTGAAATTTTTTTTATTGTGTGATAGGTTGAGTGGAGTTGATTAAGCTTGGTTAATTGGGAGTCCAAGTTCTGTGAAATAAATTATTCTTTATTTTTGGATTGAGTTAAAAGAAATATTGAAAGTGATTGAACATTATTGTGAGTGTGAAGCATATCGAGTCTCTAACAATTCTCTATATGTTTCAGTGGTAAAAAGAAACATTAAAAGTGATTGAGCAATTTTATGAGTGTGAAGCATATTGAGTCTCTAAAAATTCTCTATATTTTTATGTGATATTGAACAAGATTTTGTGTAAAAATTGTTGGTGTGATTAAAGAGAATTTTGTGATAGATTGAGTTGAGTTGAGTAAGCTTTTGTGGAAGCTTATAATGCATATTTGAGGAAGACTTGATGAGCAAAATTGAGACAAGTCTTGGTGAAGACTTGTTGAGCATATTGGAGAAGTTCTAGTGAGGACTTGTGTTGAGCAAGGTGCAGCAACAGTATTGTCATTGTTGTCAACACAGTCAGTTAGATTTATTGATGTAGTGGATAGGAAGTTGAAAAGCCTTTCATATGTAGAAGACAAGAGTTCAAAGGTTACTCAGAGTATGTACAAGTGATTTTCCAAGAAGACCGAAGTGGCCCATATGCAAAAGATCAAAGAAAAAGACAAGTAAGAAAAGTGTCACGATATCGCGACATATACAACAGGCAAGAAAAACTGTCACGATTTCGCGACATGTTGGAAGAGAGAAAAAGCAAGAAAAACTCATCACGACATGTTGGAAGAGAGAAAGGAAAAATGTCGCGATTTCATGACATGTTGGAAGAGAGAAAAAGCAAGAAAAAGTGTCACGATTTCGTGACATGTTGGAAGAGAAAAAGGCAAGTAGAAAAAGTGTCACGATTTCGTGACATATTGGAAGAGAGATAGTACGGAAGGAAAAAGTGTCACGATTTCATGACATGTTGGAAGAGAAAAAGACAAGTAGAAAAAGTGTCATGATTTCGTGACATATTGGAAGAGAGATAGTACGGAAGAAAAAGTGTCACGATTTCATGACATGAAGAGCAAGGAAGAAAAAGTGTCATGATTTCGTGACATATTGGAAGAGAGAGAAAAAGAAAAGTGTCACGATTTCGTGACATATTGAAGAGAGAGAAAGAAAAGTGTCATGATTTCGTGACATATTGCAAGAGAGATTGTACGAAAGAAAAGTGTCACGATTTCATGACATATTGTAGGAGAGAGATCAAAGAAAAGTGTCACGATTTCATGACAAGAGAAGAAAAGAAATGCACATTGAGAAAGAAAAGAAAAGTGTCACGATTTCATGACATATTGACCAAGGAAGAGAAAGAGCAAAGAAAAGTGTCACGATATCGCGACATGTGCGATTTCCTGACCCAAGGCAAGAGAAAGAGCAAGGAGAGAAAGTGTCACGATGTCGCGACATGTCACGTTTCTGACCCAAGGCAAGAGAAAGAGCAAGGAGAAAGTGTCACGATATCTGACATGTAGAGTTAAATGAGGAGAGAAGAGAAGAAAAGTGTCACGATTATCTGACATGTGTTTTCATAGGTACAAGCCAAGAAAAGAGGCAAGGAGGTGAAAGTGTCACGATATCATGACATGTTGTGTTTTCACAGGTACAAGCCAAGAAAAGAAGCAAGGAGGCAAAAGTGTCGTGATATCATGACATGTATTTTCATGGGCCAAAGCAAGGAGAAAGAAAGAGAAAGTGAAAGTGTCACGATATCACGACATGTTATGTTTTCACGGTTGAGTTGAAGCCGACGAAGACCTATGACAACCGACTAAGATTAGGGTTTGCAACCAACTAAGATTAGGGTTTGCGACTAAGATTCAGGGTTTACAATCGACTAAGATTAGGGTTTTGATCATGAAAATGTTGTTATAAAAGGAAGGTTGTTTGAAGAGTTAAATTTGTATTTTAAGTGCAAGTCATGTCGAATCATGCTAAGTGCAAAATTCGCAAAGGAAGCAGAGTGCACAAAAGGGAGAAGACGATCGTTCGACTGTGACGCAGCAGATTGTGTGAAGTGATTTTGCAGAGAGAGCATAGTGCGCAGAGTTCGCAAAGGTGAAGCAGACTAGTCGGGGTCTTGTAAAAGCGAAGGTATCTTTCTGTTAATCTTCTAGATTCATAATTCAAGTCCAGGTTGTAGCTTGGCATAAGGGGTTGGTGCTCCTTCCAGTAGGTGCTGGTAAATCAGGGGTTGGTGCTCCTTTCTATTGGTGCAGATAAATAAGGGGTTGGTGCTCCTTCCAGTGGGTGTTGGTAAAGTGATTGTAAAGTTGTTGCTTTGCAAAGGCTGGATTTGGATGGTAGTCCAAGCAGTCATTTTTGAGGAGTAGCCACATTGGTGAACCTCGTTAAATCTTGTGTTGTGTGATGCTCTTTTGTTATTCTTGTTGTATCTTGTAATAAGTTTTAATTGCTGTTGTTTTAAGAGCTGTAAATTCAAGTTTAAAGAGCTACACTGATTCACCCCCCTCTCAGTGTCATTGTAAGACTAACAATTGGTATCAGAGCTAAGTTCCTGTACAAGCCTAATCGGCTAGGGTGATCTTGGAAGTAACACAATGGCAGGTGGTGAAGGTTTCTCATCAAACAAAGCACCATTGTTTGATGGATCTAATTACGCGTTCTGGAGAATCAGGATGCAGACATATCTCTGTGCTTTGGGATATGACATCCGGGATTCAGTAATTAGTGGATACACAATACCCATCACTCCTCCAAAAGAGGTTGACGAAAAGAAACTATTTGAGAGTAACTCAAAAGCAAAGAATGCTATCATGTGCGGATTAGCAGACAGTGAACTAGTAAAGATCATGAGCTGTAATACGACAAAAGAGATATGGGACAAACTGAGGAGTATTCATGAAGGAGATGATAAGATCAAGGAGGCCAAATTACAGACACATCGAGCTCAGTTCGAAGCATTGAAAATGAATGATGATGAAAACATTGAGGCATATATGCTGAGAGTTAATGGAATCATTAATGCGATCAGAGGGCTCGACGAGGATATTGGAGACTCTACCATCGTAAAAAAGGTACTAAGATCTCTTCCTCAAAGGTTTGATTCCAAAGTCTCAACGATAGAAGAAGCTAAAAATCTAAATTATTTTAGTATAGATGAGATGTATGGTTCTTTGACTCGCATATGAGATGAGGATAGGAAGATCTAAACCCACAGACAGAGAAGCGGCTTTTAAAGCCCTTAAAAATAAAAACACAAAACAAGAGTCCGAGGAAGAAGAGACATCGGATGAAATGGAAGCAAACTTTGTTAGAAAACTGAAAAAGGGAAAAGGAAAATACAGAGGGAAGCTACCATTTAAATGTTTCAACTGTGGAGGCATTGGGCATTTTGCGACTAAATGTCCACTTAAAGAGAAGAACAAAAATGATGAAGGATCGCACCAAGAAAGAAGTGACTGGAAGATGAAAACGAATTTCAGAAAAGGCAACTTCAAGAAGAAAAGTTTCATCTCCAAGAATGTCAGTTCATCAGAAAACAGCTCCGGTGAAGAGTCTGAAGAAGAAAAAGATGAAGCTCTTTTCATGGCATTTGAAGAAGTTAAATCAGAAAAGGAAGAAGGAGTGACCTCTCGAAGTTTGTGGTGAAAACCTTGAGGCTGAAGTAGATCTAGAAGGTGAGTTGATCTCTGCACTTGAAGAGTGGAAGATAGAAAAGAAAAAGAATAAGAAACTTTCAAGAAAGCTTGAGGATGCAAGTGGAATCATAACCAGTTTAAAAGTACAGATAGAAGAATCTAAGAAAATCTTTGAAGATCTCGAAGTGCAAATAACAATGAAAATAGATTATTGCAGCAAGCTAGAAGAAGAGATTGTTGGTTTAAGAATGCAACTAGAAGAGATGAATAAGAAAATTAGTTGTTATCACAAACGTGAAGAAAGTTCTATGAAGTTGGATAAGATCATAAATGACCAAAGGCCTGCAGGCATCAAATTTGGTCTGGGTTTCATCGAAGGAGAATCATCAAGTGGATCAAAGGCCAGAAATGCAGAATCCATAAAGAATGAAGATAAGAGACAGGTTGATCAAGGAAAAATGTCTCATGCAAAAGAAAGCATTAATGCCAGGCACAAAAGGAGAATTGACAATGATGGATTCACCAATGTCACACATCAAAGAAGAAGAAGACCTATGGCTCCTACGACAACATGGCAAAGACCATCACCCAGGTTCAATTATCCTTTTTCTGGTTTCTATTTTAAATGCAATGGCTATGGACATAAAATCTCAGACTGCAAATATAATGTAAGACCAAGAAATTTCACCAATAGAAATGCTTTCTCTCCTTTGATGAATTATACAAGTAGAATGCTATAACTCGTCATAATTTTGGGCACATTGCAAGAAATTGTAGAAGTACATTTGCATCAAATCAGTTTCAGGGAAGAAAATTTCAATCAAACAGGATGAGTCAAAATAGAAAACTTCCCGTAAAACATGCACAAGCTATTGATAAGGGAAAGGCAAAACAAGAGCTCAAATCTACTATCAAAATAGAGTGGAAAGAAAAGGAGCATCTCAAGGAAGAAAAGGAATCCTTAATAGTTCAAACAACATTTAAAGCACAGAATAAATATGTACCATGGATACTTGATAGTGGATGCTCCAGTCATATGACAGGTGACAAACAGAAGTTTGAGAAGTTACAGAAATATGAAGGTGGATCAGTAAAGTTTGGAAATAATGATGGAGCTAAGATAGTCGGCAAAGGCTCAGTTAAAATCAGTGATGGAAAGATTAAGTCAGAAGAAGTCTTGTTTGTGGATGGGTTGAAACATAACTTATTGAGTGTAAGTCAGATTTGTGATAAAGGTCATGAAGTAGTTTTTATGAAGCAGGGTTGTGAAGTCAGAAAAACAAATAGTGGAAAATTGATAGCAACAGGATCAAGGACATCTGGTAACCTGTACACGCTCTCAGAGACTTCAAAAGGAACTTGTTTTATTGGACAGGAAGAAGAAAATTGGTTGTGGCACAAGAGACTCGGTCATATCAGTTTTGATAATCTAGTAAAAATCACCTCAAAAAGGGCAGTGAGAGATATTCCAACCATCAAGCAAACCTGCAAACAACATTTGTGCTTCATGCCAAAAGGGGAAGCAAACTAGAGTCACATTCAAAACAAAAGAGTACTACACAAGCAAACCTTTGGAACTAATACACACTGATTTATGTGGACCCATGAGAACACAAAGCATAAATGGTGATAAATATTTTATGTTGTGCATTGATGATTATTCCAGAATGACATGGATATTTTTCTTAAAGCATAAATTAGAAGCTTTTGATATGTTCAAGATTTTCAAAAACCAAGTTGAGAATGAAACAGGAAAGAGGATCAAATGTTTAAGATCAAATAGAGGAGGAGAATTCATTTCAGAGGAGTTTACAGAGTACTATGAAAAATACGGTATCAAGAGACAGTTCTCAGCAGCCAAGACACCTCAACAGAATGGAGTGGTAGAAAGAAAGAACAGGACAGTGCAAGAAATGGCATGGACTATGCTGGCTGAAAGCAAAGTAGCAGATAGATTTTGGAAAGAAGCAGTCCATACTACAGTGTATATCCAAAATAGGTACATGCTGAGAACACATGAAAGCAAAACTCCTTATGAGTTGTGGTTCGAAAAAAGGGCAACAACAAAATACCTCAAAGTTTTTGGCAGCAAATGCTACATCAAAAGAACTGAAGATAATCTTGGTAAGTTTGAAGATAGAGCGGATGAAGGTATTTTTGTCGGTTATTCATCAAAAAGCAAAGCTTACAAATGCTACAACAAAAGGCTAAAGAAAATTGTGGACAGTGTCGATGTTAAATTTGATGAAGGTAGAGAACGAGTAATTAGCTATGAAACGAACTACCCAATTTATGAAGAGGTTATTGAAGGAGATGAGGAAAACAAAATGGAGAAGATACAGGACATTGACTCAGATGATTTAAGTTGTGATTCAGAAGTGGAAGAAAATAAGAAATTCAAAATAGGCAGCTGGCAGAAAAATCATCCTAGAGAGCAAATAATTGGAGACCCCAAAGTTGGTGTTCAGACAAGAAGAAGAGCAGTAAGTAACTACTCTCTACTATCCAGCATTGAACCCAAAAATGTTGATGATGCAAGCAAAGATGAAAGTTGGATGAAGGCAATAAATGAAGAATTAGATCAGATCGAGAAAAACGAAACTTGGGATTTAGTACCTAGACTTGCTAACAAAAATATAATCGGGACTAAATGGATTTTTTGAAACAAATTGAATGAAGACGGACAGGTAGTCAGAAATAAAGCAAGATTAGTTTGTAAGGGCTATGCACAAGTTGAAGGCATTGAATTTGAGGAAACTTTTGCACCAATAGCTAGACTAGAGGCAATTAGAATGTTTCTGGCTTTAGCAATCTACAAGAATTTCAAAGTTTATCAAATGGATGTGAAATCAGCATTTTTGAATGGGAAACTTGAAGAAGAGGTTTACATTGAGCAACCAGATGGTTTCCAACTTGGTGATAATCCCAACTTTGTTTGCAAGTTGAAGAAAGCATTATATGGCTTAAAACAAGCACCCCGAGCATGGTATGCAAGGCTAGACAACTATCTCACCCAACAAAGGTTTAAGAAAGGTATGGTGGATAGTAATTTGTATGTCAAAACAGAAAATGGGCATCTTATAGTTCTTGTGGTATATGTAGATGATATCATATTTGGCAGCAACAAAGATGAGTCATGTAAAGACTTAGCAAATAAGATGCAGAAAGAATTTGAAATGTCAATGATTGGTGAACTTTCATATTTCCTCGGATTGCAAGTTAATCAAAATAAGAAGGGCATATTTATTTCTCAAGTTAAATATGTGAAAGAGATGTTAAAAAAGTTCACAATGGAGGATTGTAAGCCAGTTTAGCACTCCCATGATGACAAGGTTGCAACTTGAGCAAGGATGACAAATCTTCACCTGTTGATCAAACCATGTACAGATCTATGATTGGAAGCTTACTATACCTGACAACTACCAGACCAGATATTTTGCAGGCAGTATGCATGGTAGCACGATTTCAGGCTAATCCCAAGGAGACTCATGTGACAACAATAAAAAGGATTCTTCGGTATCTCAAGGGTACTATGGAATATGGGTTATGGTATCCGAAAGGTAAAGACTTCACCCTTATTTCGTATTCAGATGCAGATTGGGCAGGATGTGTAGATGACAGAAAGAGTACCAGTGGAGGTGCATTCTATCTTGGAGACAGATTAGTCGCGTGGCACAATAAGAAACAAGAGTCAGTTTCTTTATCGACAAGAGAGGCAGAATACATTGCAGTGACAACATGTTGTACACAGGTATTATGGATGAAACAAACCTTAAAAGATCTTGGTATTAGCTTCAGTGAGCCAATATCAGTTAAGTGTGATAACACCAGTGCCATTAACATCTCCAAGAATCCAGTTATGCATTCACGCACAAAGCACATTGCCATCAGGTATCATTTTTTGAAGGAGAAAGTTGCAGAAGGTGAGGTTAAGTTGGATTTTGTTCCAACTACAGAACAAGTAGCAGATATCTTCACAAAACCATTGCCCAAGGAAGTTTTTGAGTACCTTCAAAATAAATTGGGAGTGGTCACACTTCCCAAGAATTGACTAGCTACAGGGATCACATTCTCAGGGGGAGCATTTAAGTATTTGATTATCTTTTTGCTCATGTTCATAATTTTTGCTAAGTGTAATAAATTGTGCCTGAGAATGTTGTGCATGGACTCAGGGGAGTCTGCAGTAGCCCTTTGGTATTATTGTCAAAGGGGGAGAAGAGTTACAAGAAATTGCACATGTGTTGCCAACAATTCCAAAGGGGGAGATTGTTGAGCAAGGTGCAACAACAAGTATTGTCATTGTTGTCAACACAGTCGGATAGATCTATTGATGCAGTGGACAGGAAGTTCAAAAGCCTTTCGGATGCGAAGACAGGAGTTCAAAGGTTACTCAGAGTATGTACAATGATTTTCCAAGAAGACCGAAGTGGCCCATATGCAAAAGATCAAAAAAAAATACAAGTAAGAAAAGTGTCGCGATATCGTGACATATACAGCAGGCAAGAAAAACTGTCATGATTTCATGACATGTTGGAAGAGAGAGAAAAAGCAAGAAAAACTGTCATGATTTCATGACATGTTGGAAGAGAAAAGACAAGTAGAAAAAGTGTCATGATTTCATGACATGTTGGAAGAGAGAAAGGCAAGGAAAAAGTGTCACGATTTCATGACATGTTGGAAGAGAAAAAGGCAAGTAGAAAAAGTGTCACGATTTCATGACATGTTGCAAGAGAGAAAGTACGAAAGAAAAAGTGTCATGATTTCACGACATGTTGGAAGAGAAAAAGCAAGTAGAAAAAGTGTCATGATTTCATGACATATTGCAAGAGAGATAGTACGAAGAAAAAGTGTCACGATTTCATGACATATTGGAAGAGAAAAAGAAAGAAAAAGTGTCACGATTTCATGACATATTGCAAGAGAGATTGTACGGAAGAAAAGTGTCACGATTTCGTGACATATTCAGGAGAGAGAGTCAAAAGAAAAGTGTCATGATTTCATGACATCTTTCAAGGAAGAGAAAGTGCAAAGGAGAAAAGTGTCACGATTTCGCGACATGTTTTGAAGGAAGAGAAAGAGCAAAGAGAAAAGTGTCACGATATCGCGACATGTCACATTTTCGTGACCCAAAGGCAAGAGAAAGAGCAAAGGAGAAAAGTGTCACGATATCGCGACATGTCACATTTTCGTGACCCGAAGGCAAGAGAAAGAGCAAAGGAGAGAAAGTGTCACGATATCGTGACATGTCGCATTTTCATGACTAAATGAGGAGAGAGAAAGTAAGAAGGAGAAGTGTCACGATATCGTGACAAAAGTAAAGAGGAAGAGAGGAGGCGAAAGTGTCGTGATATCGTGACATGCTGTTTTCATGGGTACAAGCCAAGAAAAGAGGCAAGGAGGTGAAAGTGTCACGATATCGCGACATGCTATGTTTTCTGGTACAAGCCAAGAAAAGAAGCAAGGAGGTGAAAGTGTCACGATATCGTGACATGTTGTATTTTTGGGGGCCAAAGCAAGGAGAAAGAAAGAGAAAGCGAAAGTGTCACGATATCGTGACATGTTATGTTTTCATGGTTGAGTTGAAGCCGACGAAGACCTATGACAACCGACTAAGATTAGGGTTTGTAGCCGACTAAGATTAGGGTTTGCAGCTGACTAAGATCAGGGTTTACAACCGACTAAGATTAGGGTTTTGATCATGAAAATGTTGTTATAAAAGGAAGGTTGTTTGAAGAGTTAGTGTGTCGAAGTGTGCGAAGTTCGGTCGTAGTGCGCAGAGTGCAAGTCGTGTCGAATCGTGCTAAGTGCAAAATTCGCAAAGGAAGCAGAGTGCACAAAAGGGAGAAGACGATCGTTCGACTGTGATGCAGCAGATTGTGCGAAGTGATTTCATAGAGAGAGCAGAGTGCGCAGAGTTCGCAAAGGTGAAGCAGACTAGTCGGGGTCTTGTAAAAGCGAAGGTATCTTTCTGTTAATCTTCTAGATTCATAATTCAAGTCCAGGTTGCAGCTTGGCATAAGGGGTTGGTGCTCCTTCCAGTAGGTGCTGGTAAATCAAGGGTTGGTGCTCCTTTCTGTTGGTGCAGATAAATAAGGGGTTGGTGCTCCTTCCAGTGGGTGCTGGTAAAGTGATTGTAAAGTTGTTGCTTTGCAAAGGCTGGATTTGGATGGTAGTCCAAGCAGTCATTTTTGAGGAGTAGCCACATTGGTGAACCTCATTAAATCTTGTGTTGTGTGATGCTCTTTTGTTATTCTTGTTGTATCTTGTAATAAGTTTTAATTGCTGTTGTTTTAAGAGCTGTAAATTCAAGTTTAAAGAGCTACACTGATTCACCCCCCCTCTCAGTGTCATTGTAAGACTAACAACTTGTTGAGAAGATATGAGGTAAGTCTTGGTGAATACTTGAGAGAAGTTTGAGCAAGTTCTAGAGAGGACTTTTGGATAGATTTAAGGCAAGTATTTGAGAAGAATTGTGAGCAGAGTTGATTGATTGATTTGTTTAAACCTTGAGTTAAGGTTTGGGGTAAATCTAGCAGATTTGATTTGTGATTGAGTCAAGTTTTGTGTTAAGGCTTGAGGACATATTTGAGGATATATATTGAGTATATTTATGCTATACCGAGGGACTATGTTTAGTACAAACCAAAGATAGAGATTTTGTAGATTTGTGCTAGATAGAAGGACTGTGTTTAGTGTAGATTAAAGATAGAGATTGAATAGATTTATGCTAGATCGAAGGACTATGTTTAGTGTAGATTTGAGATAGATGTTAGAGTAAGCTTTGGAGGTGATAGAGCAGAGGGCAGTAGTCTCCAATAGATAGAGATCCATTAGCCAAGGAAGTGAGGACAGGTATTTTGAGTGAGGGAAGAGGTATTCAATGGAGAGAGATCCAAAGCCAGTGTAGTGGAGGTAGTAGTCTTCAATAGGATCACCAACCAGAATAGAGGAGAAGGAGTTCTATTATGGATAGAGATCCATGAACCAGCTAAGGGGATTGGTATATCCTGTGGATAGATATCCACAAATTTGATTAGGGGATTGGTGTCTCCTTTATATAGAGGTCCATAAACATTGTAATAGAGAAAATATTACCAAGAGATTTGTTCAAAAAAATTTAGTGAAATATTTTCTCCGTGGAGTAGCCCACATTGGGTGAACCATGTCAAATTGGTGTCTCTATTGTGTATGGTGATTTTTGCATTGCTTTGATTACTATTGTTGATATTGCTATTGATATATTGCATAATATTATTTGGGAAAAAAAAGTAAAAAGTGGTCTTATACTGTTCACCCCTCCCTCTTAGTATAATATTGTGTTCTTCATCTTAGTCATATAGTCATGTGGTCTCAAAAGATTGCCTAACTTTGCAATATCCAATGATAGCATTTAATGAGCATCGGAGATAATTTTCATCATCACAACATGACATTTTTAGATAATTGATGGATGTCTACCACCTATTTAAATGTTTTTATTCTTTTCATGTTTTTTTAAGGTCAAATTATGGTCATTTTGAATCTATGTTAGAAGAGGAAACCTCTTCTATCACATGTAAGTCTGACTATGAAACATATTGAGAAAATTCCAAATTTGTTAGAGGCTTATGGTACAATCATAAAAAATATCCATTTACCACTAATTTTCTGCTTGAATCATCAATAGGAGAAAGTTGAACAACCCCATTCTCGAACACTTATTCAATTTGGTATGGTCCTAGCCATGTGGTTTGTAGCTTGCTAGAAAAATTAGCAAATAAAGATTCAAACAACAATGCCCAATCATCTACATTGTACTTGTTGCTCCTAATGTGACTATCAAATCCATTTTTGATGTTGTTGGATGATCTCTATTTGGTAAATTTCCTCCAATCAAAGTTAATCCAATGCATTCAATTGTAGAATTCTCTGTTGTTGTACTATGATAACTCAATGCCTACTTCCAAAGATGTATTAAGTGTTAGTAATTCAAATTCAATTGGAAAAAGAGGTTTCTTACCATAGACCAATTCATAAGGTGTAAATCCCATGGTGGATTTACATGTAGTATTGTATACCCACATGATGTTTTGAAACCTATTCATCCAATATTTCATGTGAAAAACCACTATTTTTATTAGAATATTTTCTAATTCTCTATTTGTGACTTCTACTTGACCATTTTCTTGGGGGTTGTAAGGTGATGATTCCTTATGTTTTATTTTAGAAATTTAAGTAAATTCTTCTATAACCTTAGATGTAAAATAGGTTTTGTAATCTAAGACAATAGAGCATGATACACCAAATCTTTGAAAATTTTGGGTATACAAAAAATCAGCTACCTTTTCTTCATGACAATGCTTGAAAGTACGTGCTTTAGCCCACTTTGTTACATAATTAGTGCACACTAGAATGTGTTGCTTACCTTGAGAATGTGGGTCAATGGGTCCAATAAAATCCAACCCCCATCTCTCAAATGGTTCTAAAACCACTTGAGGTTGTAGAGGTATTTCATTTGTTGATTGTTGTGGTTGGATTACCCATTTTTTGGCATGAGTTATAATGTCGTATGTATTTCTTTACATCTCCATGAAGTGATGGCCAATAATAAACTACATACAAATTTTTTTGAATGGTGCATTTTACTGAATAATATCCTCTTGTTGATTCATCATAAAATGCATGGAGGATATCATACACCTCATCTTGTCGAATGCATTGACATAAAACATAATTAGATTCATCATGACATGCATGGAGGATATCATACACCTCCTCTTGTAGAATTAATTGATATAAAACATAATCAGATCCACATTTAAATAGGAGATATTAATCCACTTAAATGATGAACTTTGTTTGATTAGCTATCATTTTTCCCTAGGAGTGAAATGAGAGGGAATGTTTCTTGTTGCTAGATAGTTGGCAATATAAAAAAACCATGGTTATTATGTTGAGAGCAAATAATCTTTCATCAGGAAAGGAATCCTCTATTGGATCATCCTCACTTGTGATGTTTAGTCTTGACAAGAAATTAGCTACTACATTAGCTTTTCCATGTTTATTGTCTATAGTGATATAAAATTTTTATACTAGTAATATCCACCATATTATTCACCCACTAACCAACTATTTATTTATGAGGTATTCAATTGCAACGTAATAAATTTGAACAAACCCTTGATACTCAGTAATATAGTGAAAACATTTATTAATGGCATATACCATTTCTAAGAATTCATTTTTAGTAGTAGTGTAATTTTTCTTGGCTCCTGTCAAGTTTTTACTAATGTAATATATGACATAATGTTCTCCATTTTCTACTTGGTCCAAAGCTACCCTGATTGTAGTGTTGCATGCATCGATTTGGATATGAAATGGAATTTTTTAATTTGGACCTCGTAACACAGGTTGAGTAAGTCAAATTTTTATTTAATGTATCAAATGCAATTTGACACTTCTCCGTCCAATTGAATTTAGAATATTTAGTCAATAAGATAAACATGGGACTTGTAATTGTACTAAAGTTCTTGATAAAATGATGATAGAAACCAATATGACCCAAAAAAATTCTAACATCTATTTGAGTTTGAGGTGAAGGCAAGTTTTTAATAACCTCTATCTTCTTAGGATCTGCTTGTATTCCTTTATATGAGACATGGTGTCCAAGAACAATGCCTTCATCCATTATAATGAAATATTTCTCAATATTTAGGGCCAATTTGTAGGTTTCACAGTGGGTTAATACTCTATCAAGATTTACTAAAGTTTCATCAAAATTTTCACCACATACTATGAAATCATCCATATAGATTTCAATGCAATCATTGTTCAAATAGAATAAAATAGTAAGAACAAATTATTGGAAAGTTGATGGGGTACTGCAAAATCTAATAGGTAAAAATTGATAAGCAAAATTTCCCCATGGGCAAGTGAAATTTGTTTTCTCTTGATCTTCATGAGCAACTTGAATTTGATTGTATCCACTAAATCCATCAAGAAAAAAAATATATTTATTCCCAATGAGTGTATCTAACACTTGATATATGAATGGTAATGGGAAGTGATCTTTGTGTGTGACTATTTAATTCTCAATAATCAACATACACTCTCATCTTTCCATTTTTATTTGGAATAATAAGCAATGAAAAAACCATTGAATATTCAAAATAGGGTAAATGAATCTTACATTTAATAATTTTTCAATTTTATCTTTAACAATATCACATAGAGTAGGATTCAATCTCCTTTCAGGTTGTTTTACAGGTTTAACATTTTTAGTATAAATAAGATCAATACAAATGTTTGGATGAATTCTTGTCATATATTTGTATTTCCATACAAAAGCATTGGGATGTCAACTTAGGATATCAAATAATTTTACTTCGTGATCATTATTCAATCAACTATTGATATTCCAAACTTTTTTGGTTGTATTTCAATTTATTTTGTGCCAGGATGTATTGAATTGTTTCCTTCAAATTTACTAACCAGTGAGTTGATAGGACAATGGTGTGGCAAAAGAGAATAGAAAATTTGAGTTTCTTTATCAAAACTATTTTTTGAAGGAATTAAATTTGATATAGGGAAATGACAAGATGAGAGGAGATAATGATACCATCCATGTGGTAAATTAAAAAAAGTTGTCTTATATTAAAATGGGTGAAAAATATTTAGGCTCTTATTCTTCGTCATTCCATAGTAGTTGATGAATAATAATTGGTTCATCTTCAAGTCCTAAGTCATATAATTTATTAATCAAAATAGTATCATATTCAAAAATAGCTCTTTTATATGGATCCATTTCTTTTGCATGATCCTATATAATTATGATAGCCAAGGTTGAAATGTTCTCTTTATTTTTATCATCTAATTTAGAAAACCATAAGTTACTAACAAAATTGACTAAAGGTTTTATAGGAGGATATAAAGAAATTTTCTTTGAGTCAATTCCATTAGAAATGATCATATCTCCTAGTGTGCAATCAATAAAAGTGGTTGTCGTACCAAGCCAAGGCCTTACCAAAATTATTGGGTAACCATTCTCAATAGATTAGGGTTGCAATACCCAAAAGACAACTGGATATTCCCATGACAAAATTGTTACAAGAATATTTTCTATTATTCCTTCTTGTTTAGCGATTGATCCATAAACATTTTTGTTGGACATTTTGAGTCCCTAAGTCAAAGTTGTCATTTATATCACCAGATGAAGTCATCAGTAAAACTAAATATTTTAGAAGGAAATAAAGGGGATATAATGGTTATTTGATATCTAGGAAGAAGGCCAAAGATCAAGTGAAACAGTGAAAAAGACAAAAGTTTAAAATGAGTTATAATATTTTTTTTTTTATAAATTATTCAAATTCAGTGTGAATTTAAATTTTATAAATAAATATTATAATTATAAAGTGTTCATTAAATGTTGACCTTAATAAAAGTAAAGGTCTTAAAATAATTTATTTATAAAATTTAAATTCAAGAGGAATTTAAATAATTTATAACTTAATTAATTAAAAGTTTCAATGGAGGCAAAGGTTTATTATTTTTAAAACCCAAGGTTGGGTTTTACTAAGGCTTTTGAAGCCTTAAAGTGTTGACGTGATGCATTCAAATCAAAGCACCGATGTTGTAGACAAAGGAGGAAGACAATATAAATATAAGACCAAAGTTTTCATTTAATCATCCTTGCTCGAATGAAATTTACATGGAATATGCGAATGAGCTCGTGTGGTTTTTAAAAATGTTTTGCAAAGGAAGTAGAGGATAAGACATAGAGATACCACCACCAATTTGCATTGGGTAGTGTGACCTAGTGGCAGCATGGACAACACGAAGATTTTTGGAGCATGAATATCATGTGCTCGATTCTCACAAAGTCGTTTTGGTGATAGTGCAAAGTGGAAGCACCCAAGACGCACATTTTTGTTGATGTGGGCAAGGAGAATAGCAAAGAGAAAGCACATAGTGCTTTCTCCTTTGCGACCAAGCATATAGCTCGTATGGCAAACTTAGCCACGGCTAAGGCGCTCGCGATGAGGGTAAGACGTGGGGTCAAAACCCCTTGAGGCAGGTATGATTTTTAAATTAAATGTTTATGGTTTATGCCCTAATGTTGGAGTGATAAGGATGTTATAAGGTTTATTAAATTTTTAATAAAATTTATTAAAATAAGGGTTGTAGTGATTAATTTTTGAAGGTGGAGTGTTGATAATTATTTGAGTTTTATTATTTGGAAATTATTATTTTGAGAGTTATATTTTAGGAGGTATAAGGAGTTATGATAAAGTGTTAATTGAGATTTATTTTGAGACTTTTGGTTATTATTTTTGATAAGGGTTTTCTTCTAAAAGGACTTTGGTGGATGTGAAAATTAAGTTGGAGTAAAAAGGTGTATTTAAAGTTATATTTTGCATTGTGATTTTAATTGAAGTCCTCTAACCCTTATGTGAGTTTGGAAAAGAGATTTTGTGAAGTGTGGAAGATTTTGTGGACAACTCCTTGGCAACAAAAAGGTATGGGTAATATTCTCCATTGTTGATTTGATTGATTGGATTTATTGAAAATTAAGTTTGGAGTGAAAAGGAATTGATTAGGGTTTCCTTTTTGAAAGTGGTTGAGTTAATGCTTCAAGGTTTTCTGGATTGAGAGTTGTGATTAAACCTTGTTTGACAAGCATTGTTGTTAAATACCATTGGTTGAGTGAAGTGTTGTGGGTTGATGCTTCAAGATTTTTTGAATTGAGAGTTTTGATTAAAACCTTGTTTTATTAGCATTGTTGTTGAAGCCATTGGTTGTGTGAAAAACCTGAGTTAGGGTTTGAAGAGAACATGAGTATCATTGTTATATGAATAATGTTTTATTAGCATTGTTGTTGAAGTGAGATGTTATGCAAAGAACTTGAACTAGGGTTTGAAAAGAACATGAGTATCATTGTTATATGAAGAATATTTTATTAGCATTGTTGTTGAAGTGAGATGTTATGCAAAGAACTTGAAATAGGGTTTGAAAATAACATGAATATCATTGTTATGTGAGATTTGTTGAACATTGTTAGAAATATTCTGAGTTGGTTGATACATTGTGAGATTTTATGGAAGATTGCAATACAATTTTTATCAAGTCCTAGAGAGGAATTATTGAGCAAATTTGGACAAGTTATGTGTGAGCTTGTTGAGCAGATTTGGACAGGTTTTGTGTGGACCTATAGAGTAGATTTGTATAGGTTCTATGTGGAATTATTGAGAAGATTTGGATAGGTTCTGAGTGGAATTGTTGAGTATACTTGAACGGGTTCTGAGTGGACCTATTGAGCAGAGTTGTACAGGTTCTATGTGGAGCTGTTGAGAATATTTGGAAAGGTTCTAAGTGGACCTATTGAGTAGAGTTGAGCAAGTTCTGAGTGGACCTGTTGAGAAAATTTGAGAAGGTTATGAGTGAACCTATTGAGCATATTTGAGAAGGTTCTAAGTGAACCTATTGAACAGATTTGAGAAGTTTATGAGTGGAACTATTGAGAATATTTCTACTAGATCGAATGAACTATGTTTAGTGCATATTTGAGTGGACTTGTTCTAGACCGACTAGACTGTGTTTAGTGTAAGAGTTGAGCAGATTTGTGCTAGAATGAATATACTGTGTTTAGTGTAAGATATTGAGCAAAGATGTGCTAGACCGATTGAACTGTGTTTAGTACAGTATTGAGACAAAGCTTTGGAGGTGATAGAGCAGAGAGGATAGAGTCTCTAGTGTATAGAGACCCATCAACCAGGATATTGAGGATAGGTCTTTTGAGTGAGGACAAGATTCTTCAAGTGGAGAGAGATCCATAGTTAGTGCAGTGGAGGTAGTGTATTCTAGAGGATCACTAGCTAGAGCAAAGGAGAAGGAGTTCTCCTATGGATAGAGATCCACAAACCAAATTTAGGGGATCAACATCTCCTTTGGATAGAGGTCCATAAACATTGTAATAGGGAAAGATTCCCAAGAGATTATTTAACAAATATTTAGAAGAAATATTTTCTTTGTGGAGGTGACCCACATTGGGTGAACCACATTTAAAACTATGTCTCTATTGTGTATGGTGTTTTATGCATTGCTTTGATTACTGCTATTAATAATTCTTTCTATACACTGCATAATATTGATTTGGAAAGAAATGTAAAAATTGGTCTTATACTATTCACCCCTAAAGCAGAGTTGCATTAAAAAAACACATACAATCCACTGAAAACCAGAAATGCTAAAAGGAGCCAAAGCTTTCCATTACTTTCATGCTAAAAATGAGGATCCCAAAAGAAGAGCCCTTTTACAATTTCGAAAATTCCCACTTATGCCCTATTTTCCCCTTTTTTCCCACCTAAAACTTGAAATTTCAAATTTGAAATTTGGGGCAACTTGCGGAGGTCATAACTTCGCGCTCGTTGACCCGATTGACTATTACAACATATTTTTGGAAATGGCATGAAACGAGCTAAGCGAGGTAACCTTGGATCTTTGCACCAAGGCTCGTGTCTAGCCAAAAATCCTCAAATTCGACCTCTAAGACCTTTAAAAATCTCCTGCAAGAAAAACTAGTTTTACTAGTTTTTACAAAATTAAACAATTACAATATTTTTTGGGTGATGCAAGATCACTTTTACACCATTGGATGCTCCTGCATCAGACACCCAGGGTAAATTGAGAAGTGACCTTCACTTCTTTGTTGTTGGAAGAAAACCAAGGCGTTCAACCTCAGCCTTCGACAACCAAGATGAATCTTCAACAGGCCTGCCCTTCCACTTAACCAGATATTCTGCATACTGCCTGTTTCTTGTGCTTTTGCCTACATGGGTATCTAGGACCTCTTCTATCTCTTCTATCTCTGGAGTAGATGTGGGAATACTCCACAATTCTATGACTGGTCCGCCATTATTGTCACCTTCATGATATTCTGCCAAATCTGAAATGTTGAACACAGGTGATATATTCAGCCCACTTGGCAATTCTACCTCATAGGCATTCCCTGAATCCCATTTCCCTATGACCCTGCATGGTCCAAACTTCTTCATTTTTAACTTGTTGTAGGTTTTAGCAGGAAATATTTCCTTTCTCAAGTGAACCATAACTTGATCTCCCACTTGGAACTCCTTAAGTCATCGCTTCTGGTCTGCTCTTGTCTTGTACTGAGTGTTCATCTTGTTGATATGTTGCTTCACTTCATCATGCAGGCTCTTCAGGTGCTCTGCAAAGTCCTCAGCCTCAACACTGCTCTTTTCCCCTCTGTCCATATTTCTCAACTCGAAAGCATTCCTTGGGCTGCTCCCATACACAATATGGAATGGGGATTTATTAGTACTCCTATTGACAGAATTATTGTATGCAAATTCTGCCTATGGCAAAACCAAATCCCATCCCTTGGGCTTATCTCCTACCAAGCACCTCAGTAGATTGCCCAAACTTCTGTTCACCACCTCTGTTTGTCCGTCAGTCTATGGGTGGTATGCAGAACTAAATTTTAGGTCTGTCTTCAATTTCTTCCATAGGGTCCTCCAGAAATACCCAACAAACTTGGTATCCCTATCGAAAATGATACTCTTTGGTAGACCATGTAGGCGTACCACCTCTTTGAAAAACAACCCTGCAACATGAACTGCATCATTAGTTTTTTGGCAGGGAATAAAATGTGCCATCTTCAAAAACCTATCAACCACCACAAATATGGAGTCATTCCTCCTCTGTGTCCTTGGTAAGCCAAGAACAAAATCCATGTTGATGTCCTCCCATGGCCTATCTAGTATAGGTAACGACTGATATAATCCAGTGTTCTATCTCACACCCTTGGCCATCTGGCATACTCTACAACTCTGTACAAACTTCTTCACATCTTGCTGCAACTATGGCCAATAGTAGTTCTCACTAACGAGGGCAATGGTCTTATCTCGACCAAAGTGTCCAGCCAACCCTCCACTGTGCTTCTCCTTGACCAGATTCTCCCTCATTGAACTCCTTGGAATGCATAATTGATTTCCTCTGAACAACATCCCATCTTGGATTAGAAAATCCAACCACTTAGTCCTGTCTAAAGTAACAGGTGCTAAGCAAGCCCTCCAAGCCTCTACAAAATCAGGATCTTTAGGGTACAAACCCTTAAGTTCGTCAAACCCTACAACTTCCACCTTCATTTCTATCAACAAACACTACCTTCTACTTAAGGCATCTGCAACTCTGTTTGACTTCCCACTCCTATGCTTCAACACAAAGGTATAACTCTGTAGAAACTCAACCCACTTTAAGTGCCTCTGATTTAGCTTCCCTTGGCTATTAATATACTGTAAGGCCTGATGATCAGTATATAGAACAAACTCTTTTGGCAACAAATAATGCCTCCACTTCTTTAGAGCCTGAACTATAGCATAAAACTCTTGATCATATACATAATACTTCTTCCTAGCATCATTGAGTTTCTCACTAAAATAAGCAACAGGTTTACTTTCTTGACTCAACACAACTCCTATGGCACTACCACTAGCATCACAGTCTACCTGAAATACCTTATTGAAATCTGGAAGTGCTAAAATAGGTTGTTCTATGACCTTATTTTTCAACATATCAAAGCTCTTATCTGCTCCTAAGGTCCACTTAAATTCTTTCTTATCCCCTCTCATTGTTTCTGTTAGGGGTGCACAAATACTGCTAAAATTTCTAATAAATTTTTTGTAAAAACTTGCTAGACCATGAAATGATCTTACCTCAGTTATGCTCCTTGGAGTAGGCCATTCAATGATAGCCCTCACCTTTTTTGGGTCCATTTTTAGACCTTCAACTGAGATGACAAATCCCAGATACACTAACTCCTTCACAAAACTGCACTTCTTCAAATTAATCAGCAATTGCTCCTCCTTCAACTTCTCAAAAACTCTTTTGATATGCATCAGGTGCTCTTCCAGGGTCTTGCTAAATATTAAAATGTCATCCAAATAGACAATGATGAATTTTCCTAAAAACTCCTTCAATACCTCATTCATCAGCCGCATGAATGTGCTTGGTGCATTGGTTAGCCCAAATGGCATGACCAACCACTCATACAAACCCTCTCTGGTCTTGAAGGTTGTCTTCCACTCATCCCCTTCTCTGACATGAATTTGATGGTACCCACTCTTCAGGTCAATCTTTGTGAAGTACTTGGCTCCACTCAAACAGTCCATAATGTCATCCATCCTTGGCAATGGGAACCTATATTTTATGGTGATCTTGTTAATAGCTCGGGAGTCTGTACACATTCTCCACTCTCCATATTTCTTTGGTGCTAGTACTTGTAGGTACTGCACATGGACTCGAGCTCTCCCGAATCAGTCCCTTTTTTAGCAACTCTTGGACTTGTCTGTTTAGCTCCTCACTTTCTACAGGAGTCATTCTATGGGCTGCCTTATTGGGTAAACTAGATCCTGGTACCAAATCTATATGGTGACTGATCTTCCTCACTGGTGGCAAACCCTCTGGTACATTATCTGATATAATATCTAGAAATTCTTCTAACAGACCTGAGACTTCTACTGGGGTATCTTTGCATTCTTCTTCCCTAACTCTAGGAATTAATGCATAGCACATATGCTCATGTTTCAAACCATCCAAAAACCTTCTACCTTCAACTAAACAGATTCTAGCACTACTACATACCTTTTCGTCCACCTCCTTTAGGGGCTTCAACTTATGGTGCACTCCATTCTTTGTCAGGGAGTAAGTGTTGGCACGCCCATCATGCATTGCACATCGATCAAACTGCCATGACCTTCCCAATAGCAAATGGCAAGCATCCATAGGCAGGATGTCACACAGGACCTCATCACAGTAATTCCCAATATTAAATTTTACCAAGCACTGCTCACTGACCAAAGCCCTATGGTCCTTCTGCAACCACGCAATCCGATATGGATGCGGGTGTCTCTTCCTCTCTAACTATAGTTTGGTAACCATTCCTTCTGCAACTAGGTTATCCATGCTACCATTATCTATGATAACATTATAGACCTTACCTGCACATTTACACCTTGTGCGAAATAAGCTCTTCCTCTGATCTGGATCTTTCTCCTCATTCAACAAGGCTCTCCTTGTTATCAGTACTTCTCCTCTTTCTGCTTCTTCAGAGTGCTCAGATTCAACACCTTCATCAACAATAATAGCTCGAGCATTACCTTCAGGCCTCCTATTTGTTCCTCCTTGGTGTTGTGGACACTCGTATGCTCGATGTCCTTCTTCTCCATAGTGGAAACAGGTTCCACGAAATCCTCCTCTTCCAAACCCTCGTCCAGACCTTCCTCTTCCTCTCTGGTAACCATTATTTTGGTAGTTATTATTCTGCTCATGGGGGCGGTAAGCATTTTCTCCCTTCTGGTCTTGACTGTTGCTTGTATCCCCAATTTTCTTTTGGTCCTCATTCCATCCTCCATTTGTTCTCCCACCAGTTCTTCCACCATGACCTCTTCCTCTCTATTTGCTTTCAAACCTCTTGTTCAACTTCTCTTCTACCTTCAAGGCAAACTGGTAAGCATCTTCAATGGTGGTCATCCTGACCAGACTCAACTCTTCTTGAATACTTGCTCTTAACCCATTAATATAATGGGCTACCTTCTCCTTGTTGGCCTCAGAATGGCCTATTCTAATCAGGATCTTATAGAACTCCTCTATATATTCTTTGATAGACTTACTCGATTGTCTCAAACCCTACATTTTCTTGAGCAGATCCAACTCGTAATCAGCTAGAATAAATTATCTCTTCAACTTCTCCACCATCCGCTCCCACCTTGTTATCCTTTCTTTTCCTCTTTTGTTTCTGTCTAGCTGCACTCCCTTCCACCATATGCTAGCATGACCCTTCAGCTTGGTCTTAGAAAACTTGACCCTCTCGGGATCTTCTACCTCCTCATACTCGAAGTATTCCTCCATGTCATTGATCCAGTCGATCAACTCTTCTGGGTTGAGATTTCCAGAATACGTGGAGACATCAAACTTTGGTCTCTTTCCAATCTATGATATGGCCTTATACAATCTAGCTTGTGCAGGATCTACTACCTCTTCTTCTTCTTCTTTGAACTGGGCCTCTTCTTCTTCAACTTCATCTTCACTCCCTTCTTCTCTCCTTGGCTCAAACCCTCTATGCAGCTCCTCTTGCAGAGCTTGAACTTACCTCTGCAAAGATCTAAAATCTTCTTCTGGCACCATATTTCTCCCACCACCATGGTTTCTTCATGGAGGCATTCTGCTCACTTCTCCCACAAACCCTAACCATAGATCCTGGTGTAAACTGCCTCACATTCGGTGCTCTATTTACACACTCAGGAACTCTCGCTCTGATACCACTTGAAGCAGAGTTGCATTAAAAAAACACATACAATCCACTAAAAACCAGAAATGCTAAAAGGAGCCAAAGCTTTCCATTAATTTCATGCTAAAAATGAGGATCCCAAAAGAAGAGCCCTTTTACAATTTCGAAAATTCCTACTTATGCCCTATTTTCCCCTTTTTTCCCACCTAAAACTTGAAATTTCAAATTTGAAATTTGGGGCAACTTGCGGAGGTCATAACTTCGCGCTCGTTGACCCGATTGACTATTACAACATATTTTGAAAATGGCATGAAATGAGCTAAGCGAGGCAAACCTTGGATCTTTATACCAAGGCTCATGTCTAGCCGAAAATCCTCAAATTTGACCTCTAAGACCTTTAAAAATCTCTTGCAAGAAAAACTAGTTTTACTAGTTTTTACAAAATTAAACAATTACAATATTTTTTGGGTGATGCAAGATCACTTTTACACCATTGGATGCTCCTACATCAACCCCCTCTCAGTATAATCTTGTGTTCTTCAATTGGTATCAGAGCGGGTTCCTTTAGAAGAGTTTGACAAATTGAAGGAAAAGTGGTCAAGAACACAATGGATCAAAAGGATCAAAGGGATGGGTCCATCAATAATGTAGTACCAGTATTTTATGAAAGTGACTTCTTGTATTGGTGTATGCTAATGAGATTTTAGTTGATGGCACTTGTTAATGAAGTTTGGATGCAGTGGAATTTGGATATGATTCAACAATCTATCCTCCTACAGATAATGAAGGTAAGCTTCTAATGCATGCAAATTCAAGAGCTATGAATGCAATTATAAAAGGATTGCGTAGATTAGAATCTATGAAGGTTATGGATTTTAAAACAAAAAAAGATATGTGGGAACTATTACATAACATATATGAAGGAGATAAAGGTGTCAAGAAAGCTAAGATCAAAAATCTCAAAGGAGAATTTGAGAACTTAAGAATGAGAGATGATGAAAATATTCATGACTATCTCAGTAAGATTGATGAACTTATACATGAGATGAGAGGTCTTGGAATGAAGGTTGATGAATCTGATGCTTGTGATAAGATCTTGAGAACTCTTCCAAAAAATGGAATCTAAAAGATATAGGTACTAGAAGAAAATCAAGGATGGACAAAACAGACAAGGAAAGAAGTTCTTCCAAAGGCAAAAGAGAAGCTACTATGCGGATAATGCAAGTAAGTACTCAAATGATAGTGATGCTAGTTTTTTAGACAATGATAGAGATGAAGTCCTATTTATGATTGAAGAAAAAGAACCAGTTAAGAAAAGGACTCCAATCATTCTCAAGTGTTTTAGATGTGGTAAATTTGGACATCTTGAAGATGATTGCACAAGGGATGGTTATAGTTTTAGTGATGATGATTTTGAAGATGCACTTGAAAGACTAGATGAAAATATTCTAATGGCATTAGAAGAAGAAGTGAGTGATCCTATAGAAGACAAGCCAAAATAAAGTAATGATGTGGACAAAGGTAAAAAAATAGAGGATTATTCAGCAAAGAATGGTTATGATCTCAAAGGAGAACTCATCTATGCCCTTGACATGGTAAAGAAGGTAAGAAAGCAACACTCTAAGCTTGAAAGTCAGTTTCAAGAATGTGATGAAGAAAGATTATTGCTCATAGAGGATTTAGAAAAATCAAAGGCTAAGGCAAAGAAGTTCAAATATAAGTTAGAAGCAAAGATCTTGGAATGTGAGAAGTTAGCACAAGAAGTGGTACTACTAAAGGAAGATTTAGAAGATTCCAAGAATAAGCTATACAAGTATGTAAATAGTGCAAAGAGTGTGGATAAAATAATCAAAATACAAAGAGGAGAAACAAACAAGATAGGTCTTGGTTCTAAATAGGTACAAAAGAAATGGGAAGAAGAGTCTACTTCAAGTCTTGAAGAAGAAGAAACTTCAAAAGAAGACAATGTAAGAGGGAGTGAGACATCAGAGGATGAGTTGGACAATAAAGAGTTCAACAAATATAGGAACAATGCACAAAGAAGATACATATGGAACAACAATTAGAATAGAAGACCAATGAGGTCAAGACAAGGAAGCTTCAATGGAAGATGTTTTTCATGTCACAGGTTTGGGCACATGGCTTCATAGTGCAAGACACATGAAAGATAGGAATATGGGAAAGGATAACTTTTCCATGGGTATTGCTACTCATGTAATGAGTTTGGTCACAAGGCAATGAATTGCAGGGTTCATGACAGAAGAGGATATGGCTTCACTAGGATAAATCCTAAGATATTTGCACCTCCAAGGAATAATAACATTAAGTGTTATAAGTGCAATAATGATGGTCACACAAAAAGATGGTGTAGAGCAAATATTCTAGAAATAGGTATGAATAGGAACATGAACATGAACAGGAACATGAACATGAACATGAACATGAACATGAACATGAATAGGAATAGGAACATGAACATGAACAGAAAAAATAATAGGAACATGGATGAGAACAAGAACAAAAACAGGAATGATGACAGGAATAGGAATGATGACTTGGATAGAAACATTCAGAGGATTCAAAAAACTCAGAAAAGAAGGGAAAAGGATAAAGGTAAAGAACAATGCTTTTAGGGAGTATAAATACTCCCACCCCAAAATTAACCACCTCAAGAGGAGGTGGGGGAGGGGCTAAGCTAAGAGGCTCATTCTTAGCCCCGAGCCCCAAAGGTGACCCTTTGCCATTGATGTCAAAGGGGGAGAGATTTGTGTATTGGGGAGAGATTTGATATGGGGAGAGATTTGATATTTGAGAGAGCATTGAGCTAGGGGGAGCAATGTCCCAAGGGGAGCAGAAGAAAAAGAAAGGTTAGGTTTTGGTAAAAAGAATATGGGTTGCCATCAATGACAAAGGGGGATATTGTTGGACATTTTGAGTCCCTAAGTCAAAGTTGTCATTGATGTCACCAGATGAAGTCATCATTAATACCAAATATTTCAGTAGGAAATAAAGGGGATAAAGATGGTTATTTGATATCCAGGAAGAAGGCCAAAGATCAAGTGAAACAATGCAAAAGACAGAAGTTAAAAAGGAGTTATAATATTTATTTTATAAATTATTTAAATTCAATATGAATTTAAATTTTATAAATAAATATTATAATTATAAAGTGTTCATTAAAGGTTGAACTTAATAAAAGTAAAGGTATTAAAATAATTAATTTTATAAAATTTAAATTCAAATAGAATATTTAAATAATATTATAATATTTAATTAATGTAAAAAGGAGTTTCAATGGAGGCAAAGGTTTATTTTATTTAAAACCCAAGGTTGGGTTTTACTAAGGCTTTCGAAGCCTTAAAGCATCGACGTGATGCATTCAAATCAAAGCGTCGACATCATAGACAAAGGAGGAGGGCAATATAAATATAAGCCCAAATTTTTCATTTAATCATCCTTGCTCGAATGAAATTTGTGCAGTATATGCGAATGAGCTCGTGTGGTTTTTAAAAATGTTTTGCAAAGGAAGCGAAGGATAAGACGGAGAGAGACCACCCCCAATTCGCATTGGGTAGTGTGGCCTAGTGGTAGCTTGGACAACACGAAGGCGTTTGGAGCACGAAGGTCATGCGTTCGATTCTCGTGAAGTGGTTTTGGTGATAGTGCAAAGTGGAAGCGCCCAAGGCGCACATTTTTGTTGACGTGGGCAAGGAGAATAGCAAAGAGAAAGCACATCGTGCTTTCCCCTTTGCGAACGAGCGTATAGCTCATGTGGCAACCTTAGCCATGGCTAAGGCGCTCGTGGTGAGGGCAAGTCATGGGGTCAAAACCCCTTGAGGCAGGTACGATTTTTAAATTAAATTTTTATGGTTTATGCCCTAAGGTTGGAGTGATAAGGATGTTATAAGGTTTATTAAATTTTTAATAAACTTTATTAAATAAAGGTTGTAGTGATTAATTTTTGAAGGTGGAGTGTTGATAATTATTTGAGCTTTATTATTTGGAAATTATTATTTTGAGAGTTATATTTTAGGAGGTATAAGGAGTTATGATAAAGTGTTAATTGAGATTTATTTTGAGACTTGTTGGTTATTATTTTTGATAAGGGTTTTCTTCTAAAAGGACTTTGGTGGATGTGAAAATTAAGTTGGAGTAAAAAGGTGTATTTAAAGTTATATTTTGCATTGTGATTTTAATTGAAGTCCTCTAACCCTTATGTGAGTTTGGAAAAGAGATTTTGTGAAGTGTGGCAGATTTTGTGGACAACTCCTTGGCAACAAAAAGGTATGGGCAAAATTCTTCTTTGTTGAGTTGGTTGATTGGCTTTATTGAAAATTAAGTTTGGAGTGAAAAGGAATTGATTAGGGTTTCCTTTTCGAAAGTGGTTGAGTTAATGCTTCAAGGTTTTATGGATTGAGAGTTGTGATTAAACCTTGTTTTATAAGCATTGTTGTTGAAAGACCATTGGTTGAGTGAAGTTATGCTAATGAGTGTTAAAACCTTTTTATTAGCATTGTTGTTGAAGATTGAAAAAAAAGAACATGAGTATCATTGTTATATGAAGAATGTTTTATTAGCATTGTTGTTGAAGTGAGATGTTATGCAAAGAACTTGAACTAGGGTTTGAAAAGAACATGAGTATCATTGTTATGTGAGAGTTGTTGTTGAACATTGTTGGAAACATTTTGAGTTGGTTGATATATGCTTGGACTAGGGTTTATGAGAAAGGGTTGTTCCTTGAAGTGATTGGTTGAGTAGAGTTGATTGAGCCTAGTCAAGTGGATGTATGAAGTGGTTGTTCAAGTTCCATGAAACAAACTATTCTATATTCTGATTTGAGTTGAGATTGAGCATTGAGAATAGAACATATTGAGTCTCTAACAATTATCTTTATGCTTCTATGAGATTGAGTTGAGAAAGTGATTGAGCATTGAGTATAGAACATATTGAGTCTCTAACAATTCTCTTTATGCTTCTATGATATTGGACAAGTTCTATGTGGACTTGTTAAGCAGATTTGAGGTAAGTCTTTGAGAAGGCTTATGGACTAATTTTGTGTGAGCTTTTGTGGAAGCTTACAATGCAGATTTGAGCAAGTCCTAGAGAGGACTTATTGAGCAGATTTGGACAAGTTCTATGTGAGCTTGTTGAGCATATTTGGACAAGTTATGTGTGAGACTTTGAGAAGATTTGAGAATTGGAGTTTTAGTGGACCTATTGAGCAGAGTTGTACAGGTTCTGTGTGGACCTATTGAGAAGATTTTTGCAGAATCTAAGTGGACCTATTGAGAAGAGTTGAGTAGGTTCTGAGTGGACATATTGAGAATATTTGAGAAGGTTTTGAGTGAACCTATTGAGAATATTTGAGAAGGTTCTGAGTGAACCTATTGAGCAGATTTGAGAAGGTTCTAAGTGGACCTATTGAGCAGATTTGTGCTAGACCGAATGAACTATGTTTAGTGTAGATTTGAGTGGACTTGTGCTAGACCGAATGGACTATGTTTAGTGCAAGAGTTGAGAAAATTTGTGCTAGAATGAATGTACTATGTTTAGTGCAAGATATTGAGTAGATTTGTGCTAGACCGATTAGACTATGTTTAGTATAGTATTGAGATAGAGCTTTGGAGGTGATAGAGCAGAGAGGACAGAGTCTCTAGTGGATAGAGATCCATCAACTAGGACATTGAGGATAGGTCTTTTGAGTGAGGACAAGAGTCTTCAAGTGGAGAGAGATCCATAGTCAGTGTAGTGGAGGTAGTGTCTTCTAGAGGATCACCAACCAAAGCAGAGGAGAAGGAGTTCTCCTATGGATAGAGATCCACAAACCAGATTTAGGGGATCAACATCTCCTTTGGACAGAGGTCCATAAACATTGTAATTGGGAAGGATTCCCAAGATATTATTTGAGAAATATTTAGAAGAAATATTTTCTCTATGGAGGTAGCCCACATTGGGTGAACCATGTTAAAATTTATGTCTCTATTGTGTATGGTGTTTTGTGCATTGCTTTGATTACTGCTATTGATACTGCTATCTATACATTACATAATATTGATTTGGAAAGAAAAGTAAAAAGTGGTCTTATATTGTTCACCCCCTCTTAGTATAAGCTTGTGTTCTTCAATTGGTATCAGAGCGGGTTCCTTCAGAAGAGTTTGATAACTTGAAGGAAAAGTGGTCTAAGAACATAATGGATCAAAAGGATCAAAGGGATGGGTCCATCAATAATGTAGTACCAGTATTTGATGGAAGTGACTTCTTGTATTGGTGTATGTTGATGAGATTTCACCTGATGGCACTTGGAAATGAAGTTTGGGATGTAGTGGAACTTGGATATGATTCAACAATAAATCCTCCTACAGATAAGGAAGGTAAGCTTCTAATGCATGCAAATTCAAGAGTTATGAATGCAATTATAAAAGGATTGGATAGATCAGAATCTATGAAGGTTATGGATTGTAAAACAACAAAAGATATGTGGCAACTACTGCATAACATATATGAAGGAGATAAAGGTGTCAGGAAAGCTAAGATCAAAAATCTCAAAGGAGAATTTGAGAACTTAAGAATGAGGGATGATGAAAATATTCATGACTATCTCAGTAAGATTGATGAACTTGTACATGAGATGAGAGGTCTTGGAATGAAGGTTGATGAATCTAATGCTTGTGATAAGATCTTGAGAACTCTTCCAAAAAGGTATAGTGAAAAGGTCTCTGCTATAGAAACATCAATTGATAGTGATTCTCTGACAAGAAATTCTTTACTTGGCATGCTTACAACTTTTGAGATAAGAATAAAAGATCCTATCCCTCTGAAAGAGGTTGCATTCAAAGTGAACAAGAAGATAAAGGGTAAGAAGTCAGAATCAAGCAATGAGTCATCTAGTGATGAAGAAGCTAACTATGGTAGAAGAGATAAAGGTTCCAGAAGACCCATAGATCTAAGATCTGTTAAGTGTTTCAATTATGGAAAGTATGGATATTTTGCAATAGAATGTAAAGAGTCAAAGAACAACAATGATGAAGAAAAATAGGATCACAAGTACAGGGAATCTGAAAGATACAAGTACCAGAAGAAAAGCAAGGATGGACAAAACAAACAAGGAAAGAAGTTCTTCCAAAGGCAAAAGAGAAGCTACTATGCGGATAATGCAAGTAAGTACTCAAATGATAGTGATGCTAGTTTTTCAGACAATGATAGAGATGAAGTCCTATTTATGATTGAAGAAAAAGAACCAGTTAAGAAAAGGACTCCAATTATTCTCAAGTGTTTTAGATGTGGTAAATTTGGACATCTTGAAGATGATTGCACAAGGGATGGTTATAGTTTCAGTGATGATGATTTTGAAGATGCACTTGAAAGACCAGATGAAAATATTCTAATGGCATTAGAAGAAGAAGTGAGTGATCCTATAGAAGACAAGCCAAAAGAAAGTAATGATGTGGACAAAGGTAAACAAATAGAGGATTATTCAGTAGAGAATGGTTATGATCTCAAGGGAGAACTTATCTATGCCCTTGACACGGTAAAGAAGGTAAGAAAGCAACACTCTAAGCTTGAAAGTCAGTTTCAAGAATGTGATGAAGAAATATTATTGCTCATAGAGGATTTAGAAAAATCAAAGGCTAAGGAAAGCAAGTTCAAAGATAAGTTAGAAGCAAAGATTTTGGAATGTGAGAAGTTAGCACAAGAAGTGGCACTACTAAAGGAAGATTTAGAAGATTCCAAGAATAAGCTATACAAGTATGTAAACAGTGCAAAGAGTGTGGATAAAATAGTCAAGATACAAAGAGGAGCAACAAACAAGACAGGTCTTGGTTCTAAAAAGGTACAAAATAAATGGGAAGAAGAGTCTACTTCAAGTCTTGAAGAAGAAGAAACTTCAGAAGAAGATACATCAGAAGAAGATAGTGTAAGTGGGAGTGAGACATCAGAGGATGAGTTGGACAATAAAGGGTTCAACAAAGATAGGAATAATGCACAGAGAAGGTACAAATGGAACAACAATCAGAATAGGAGACCAATGAGGTCAAGACAAGGAAGCTTCAATGGAAGATGTTTTTCATGTCACAGGTTTGGGCACATGGCTTCACAGTGCAGGACACATGAAAGATAGGAATATGGGAAAGGACAACTTTTCCATGGGTATTGCTACTCATGTAATGAGTTTGGTCACAAGGCAATGAATTGCAGGGTTCATGACAGAAGAGGATATGGCTTCACTAGGAGAAATCCTAAGATATTTGCACCTCCAAGGAATAATAACATTAAGTATTATAAGTGCAATAATTATGGTCACACAACAAGATGGTGTAGAGCAAATATTCTAGAAATAGGTATGAACAAGAACAGGAATATGAATATGAACAAGAATAGGAACAGGAACAAGAACATGGATGAGAATAAGAATAGGAATAGGAACATGAACAGGAATGATGACAGGAACAGGGATGATGACTTGGATAGAAACAATTAGAGGATTCAAAAAACTCAGAAAAGAAGGGAAAAGGATAAAGGTAAAGAACAGTGCTTTCGGGGAGTAGAAATACTCCCACCCTAGAATTAACCACCTCATGAGGAGGTGGGGGAGGGGCTAAGCTAAGAGGCTCATTCTTAGCCCCGAGCCCCAAAGGTGACCCTTTGCCATTGATGTCAAAGGGGGAGATATTTGTGTATTGGGGAGAGATTTGATATGGGGAGAGATTTGATATTTGAGAGAGCATTGAGCCAGGGGGAGCAATGTCCCAGGGGGAGCAGAAGAAAAAGAAAGGTCAGGTTTCAGTAAAAAGGATATGGGTTGCCATCAATGACAAAGGGGGAGATTGTTGGACATTTTGAGTCCCTAAGTCAAAGTTGTCATTGATGTCACCAGATGAAGTCATCATTAATACCAAATATTTCAGTAGGAAATAAAGGGGACAAAGATGGTTATTTGATATCCAAGAAGAAGGCCAAAGATCAAGTGAAACAGTGCAAAAGACAAAAGTTAAAAAGGAGTTATAATATTTATTTTATAAATTATTTAAATTCAGTATGAATTTAAATTTTATAAATAAATATTATATTATAAAGTGTTCATTAAAGGTTGAATTTAATAAAAGTAAAGGTATTAAAATAATTAATTTATAAAATTTAAATTCAAGAGGAATTTAAATAATTTATAAATTAATTAATTAAAAATTTCAATGGAGGAAAAGGTTTATAAAGTCTAAAGATATTTTATTAAAACCCAAGGTTGGGTTTTACTAAGGCTTTCGAAGCCTTAAAGCGCCGATGTGATGCATTCAAATAAAAGCGTCGACGTCATAGACAAAGGAGGAGGGCAATATAAATATAAGCCCAAAGTTTTCATTTAATCATCCTTGCTCGAATGAAATTTGCGCGGTATATGCGAACGAGCTCGTGTGGTTTTTAAAAATGTTTTGCAAAGGAAGCGAAGGATAAGACGGAGAGAGACCACCCCCCAATTCGCATTGGGCAGTGTGGCCTAGTGGCAGCTTGGACAGCACGAAGGCGTTTGGAGCATGAAGGTCATGTGTTCGATTCTCGCGAAGTGGTTTTGGTGATAGTGCAAAGTGGAAGCACCCAAGGCACACGTTTTTGTTGACATGGGCAAGGAGAATAGCAAAGAGAAAGCACATCGTGCTTTCCCCTTTGCGAATGAGCATATAGCTCATGTGGCAACCTTAGCCATGGCTAAGGCGCTCATGGTGAGGGCAAGTCGTGGGGTCAAAACCCCTTGAGGCAGGTACGATTTTTAAATTAAATTTTTATGGTTTATGCCCTAAGGTTGGAGTGATAAGGATGTTATAAGGTTTATTAAATTTTTAATAAACTTTATTAAATAAGGGTTGTAGTGATTAATTTTTGAAGGTGGAGTGTTGATAATTATTTGAGTTTTATTATTTGGAAATTATTATTTTGAGAGTTATATTTTAGGAGGTATAAGGAGTTATGATAAAGTGTTAATTGAGATTTATTTTGAGACTTGTTGGTTATTATTTTTGATAAGGGTTTTCTTCTAAAAGGACTTTGGTGGATGTGAAAATTAAGTTGGAGTAAAAAGGTGTATTTAAAGTTATATTTTGCATTGTGATTTTAATTGAAGTCCTCTAACCCTTATGTGAGTTTGGAAAAGAGATTTTGTGAAGTGTGGCAGATTTTGTGGACAACTCCTTGGCAACAAAAAGGTATGGGCAATTATTCTCCATTGTTGAGTTGGTTGATTGGCTTTATTGAAAATTAAGTTTGGAGTGAAAAGGAATTGATTAGGGTTTCCTTTTCAAAAGTGGTTGAGTTAATGCTTCAAGGTTTTATGGATTGAGAGTTGTGATTAAACCTTGTTTTATAAGCATTGTTGTTGAGACCATTGGTTGAGTGAAGTGTTTGAGTTAATGCTTCAAGGTTTTATGAATTGAGAGTTGTGATTAAAACCTTGTTTTATTAGCATTGTTTTGAAGTGAGATGTTATGCAAAGAACTTGAACTAGGGTTTGAAAAGAACATGAGTATCATTGTTATGTGAGATTTTTGTTGAGCATTGTTGGAAACATTTTGAGTTGGTTGATATATGCTTGGACTAGGGTTTGTGAGAAAGGGTTGTTCCTTGAAGTGATTGGTTGAGTAGAGTTGATTGAGCCTAGTCAAGTGGATGTATGAAGTGGTTGTTCAAGTTCCATGAAACAAACTATTCTATATTCTGATTTGAGTTGAGATTGAGTTTTGAGAATAGAACATATTGAGTCTCTAACAATTCTCTTTATGCTTCTATGAGATTGAGTTGAGAAAGTGATTGAGCATTGAGTATAGAACATATTGAGTCTCTAACAATTCTCTTTATGCTTCTATGAGATTGAGTTGAGAAAGTGATTGAGCATTGAGTATAGAACATATTGAGTCTCTAACAATTCTCTTTATGCTTCTATGAGATTGGACAAGTTCTATGTGGACTTGTTAAGCAGATTTGAGGCAAGTCTTTGAGAAGGCTTGTGGACTGATTTTGTGTGAGCTTTTGTGGAAGCTTGCAATGCATATTTGAGCAAGTCCTAGAGAGGACTTATTGAGCATATTTAGACAAGTTCTGTGTGAGCTTGTTGAGCATATTTGGACAGGTTCTGTGTGAGCTTGTTGAGCAGAGTTGTAGAGGTTCTGTGTGGACCTGTTGGGCAGGTTCTGAGTGGACCTATTGAGCAGATTTGAGAAAGTTCTGAGTGGACCTATTGAGCATAGTTGGACAGGTTCTGTGTGGACCTATTGAGTATATTTGGATAGGTTCTAAGTGGACCTATTGAGCAGTGTTGAGCAGGTTCTGAGTGGACCTATTGAGCATATTTGAGAGTTTTGATTAAAACCTTATTTTATTAGCATTGTTATTGAAGCCATTGGTTGTGTAAAAAACCTGAGTTAGGGTTTGAAGAGAACATGAGTATCATTGTTATATGAAGAATGTTTTATTAGCATTGTTTTTGAAGTGATATGTTATGCAAATAACTTGAACTAGAGTTTGAAAAGAACATGAGTATAATTGTTATATGAAGAATATTTTATTAGCATTGCTGTTGAAGTGAGATGTTATGCAAAGAACTTAAACTAGGGTTTGAAAATAACATGAGTATCATTGTTATATGAGAGTTTTTGTTGAACATTATTGGAAATATTATGAGTTGGTTGATACATGCTTGGACTAGGGTTTGTGAGAAAGGGTTGTTCCTTGAGGTGATTGGTTGAGTAGAGTTGATTGAGCCTAGTCAAGTGGTTGTATGAAGTGGTTGTTCAAGTTCCATGAAACAAAATATTCTATATTCTGATTTGAGTTGAGATTGAGCTTTGAGAATAGAACATATTGAGTCTCTAACAATTCTATTTATGCTTCTATGAGATTGAGTTGAGAAAGTGATTGAGAATTGAGTATAGAACATATTGAGTCTCTAACAATTCTCTTTATGCTTCTATGAGATTGAGTTGAGAAAGTGATTGAGCATTGAGTATAGAACATATTGAGTCTCTAACAATTATCTTTATGCTTCTATGAGATTGGATAAGTTCTGTGTGGACTTGTTAAGCTGATTTGAGGCAATTCTTTGAGAAGGCTTCTGGACTTATTTTCTGTGAGCTTTTGTGGAAGATTGTAATACAGATTTGAGCAAGTTCTAGAGAGGACTTATTGAGTAGATTTGGACAAGTTCTATGTGATCTTGTTGAGAAAATTTGGATAGGTTCTGTGTGGACCTATTGAGCAGAGTTGTACATGTTTTGTGTGGACCTGTTGAGTAGATTTGGATAGGTTTTTAGTGGACCTGTTGAGCAGAGTTGAGCAGGTTCTGAGTGGACCTATTGAGAAGAGTTGTACAAGTTCTATGTGGACCTATTGAGCAGATTTATATAGGTTCTGAGTGGACCTGTTGAGCAGAGTTGAGCAGGTTCTGAGTGGACCTATTGAGCAGATTTGAGAAGGTTCTGAGTGAACCTATTGAGTAGATTTTAGAAGGTTATGAGTGAACCTATTGAGCAGATTTGAGAAGGTTATGAGTGGACCTATTGGGAAGATTTGTGCTAGACCATATAAACTATGTTTAGTGCATATTTGAGTGGACTTTTGCTAGACCAACTAGACTATGTTTAGTGTAAGAGTTGAGCAGATTTGTGCTAGATCGAATGTACTATGTTTAGTGCAATATATTGAGCAGAGCTATGCTAGATCGACTAGACTGTGTTTAGTACATTATTAAGATAGAGATTTGGAGGTGACAGAGCAAAGAGGATAGAGTCTCTAGTGTATAGAAATCCATCAGCCAGGACATTGAGGATAGGTCTTATGATTGAGAATAAGTATTCAAGTGGAGAGAGAGATCCACAGTCAGTGAAGTTGAGGCAGTGTCTTCTAGAGTATCACCAGCCAGAGCAAAGGAGAAGGAGTTCTCCTGTGGATAGAGATCCACAAACCATATTTAGGGGATCAGCATCTCCTTTGGATATAGGTCCATAAACATTGTAATTGGGAAGTATTCCCAAGATATTATTTGAGAAATATTTAGAAGAAATATTTTATCTATGGAGGTAACCCACATTGGGTGAACCACGTTAAAAACTTTGTCTCTATTGTGTATGGTGTTTTGTGCATTATTTTTATTATTGCTATTGATATTGCTATCTATACACTACATAATATTGATTTAGAAAGAAAAGTAAAAAGTGGTCTTATACTATTCTCCCCCCATCTCAATATAAGTTTCTGTTATTAAATTTTCTAATATTATAGATGTAGTATTTATATTGTTTAATTGTAGTTTTTGCATTGTATCCTTTGTCATAACATTAATAGATACCCCTAGGTCAATCAAAACATTAGATATCTAAAGTGATCCTATGGTTACTCGTGACTGATGGGATTATTGGATCTCCATACTTTGGTGGCATACATTTTATTGCAAGGAGATCTTCTAATTTTCCATTGACTTGTATGGTTATAGGATATGTTTTATTCTTTCTTCCTTGTTTCTTAATACACATTTTCTAAATATTCTTGTTAATCATAGATATATCTTTCATTAGAGTTGAAGATATTTAAGGAAGACAAGAAAATAGTGATGTCAGGTATAGTATAATCTTAGGTAATAGGAACAACCAAAATATATACAAAGAACACATTGTCGTACTTCATACTATGTAAACTTACCCTAGGTATTTGTTGATAATTGTTTATACCCAGTATATTGTAGATTAGATGTAAAACCACTATAGAGAAATATCCTAGCATGGAAAAAGTATAGTACACTAATAAAAAGATCTAACTAAGGACCTTAAGATGAACCATCAGAAGTTGGGGGTCTTAAGAAAACAATGGTACATTAACTCGAAGTTAATAGTATGACAAAAAATAAGGTATGGGATAGGAATGCTAAAAAGATCCACTAGAGACAACTTGTTTGGTTACCATTTATTTTCCATATAATATAGAAAATATCCTAAGAGTGTAAAAGGGATAAGATAATTAGTGAGGCAATAGCTAGATCATCTAGTCCCCAATGTATAAAGGAATAGCCAATGCCTAAAATAACCCTTTTAGCTATAACAAATACATTAACAATGGTTAGCTTAGTAGTGAGGTAGATGGTCATTGAAGGACAAAGTAAACTTGGAGGATATAGATCAATTATCAGGGAGGTCATAACAACATATGAATAGTAACAATAGACATCCTAACTTGAGGAGGTAAAATACCTCAAGGAAGATCCCCTCCCAAGTTAGGAATAACTAATATGGTAGCCACTTCTACAACCACTTTTAATTCCCTTCCATCATCCACCGATCCTACTTATTTCTATATTTTGTTCTTATATTACCACTTCTTCTTCTCACCCTACCCATTATTATAATACAGTTCTCTCACCCTCCTCCAATGCAACCCATTATTTTCATAGAGGTACTCTACCTCCAATGATTTACATAATACCTAGAACTACACCAATCACTACATTTCCATCATCCACCATACATCCATTGGTTCCTTACAAACCTCATCATATTTAGTCATGCCTTTACCCATAATGTCATTACTAGCTAAAAACACTGGTAAAATTGGTATCTTAGTCCACTCTCTCTATTTCTACCTTATTTCCTCTCATCACCATGCAATTTATTCCTCTTACTCTACCTACCTCTTTCACATGCCTACCTCATTCATTGTCCCAAGCAAGATAGCTTCTCCTAAATTTGATGATGTCTACTTTTCTAGTTTCAGTAGAATGACTGTATAGGAGTACCCCCTCAAACCAACATATTTTCAAAGCCAATTCTAGTGTTTGAATAGATATTAGTATGTGATCTATAAAAAATAGACATCATATAGGTATTTTATATCCTTGTCATTGAGGAATAGAAATGGATGGAGTATAAATAGCTTAAGAAAAAAAATTTAAGGTTTCAATCCTCATGAAATTGTAATTGACTAGGAATAAGGATAAGATTTACATTCCATAGGTAATTTTTTTTTTCTATCTATGATGATGAAAATTCTTGCTGACTTGAATTCTAAGGTATGTGATTTTTACCTAAATTGAATTATCCTTACCAAATGATACAAATTTCAAATTAATTAACACTTGAAAAGGCCATACAATTTGGTTGAATGGCAGTTAAGAATGAAAAAAATATAAAAGAATCAAGAGCTTAAAATGAAATTGGTGTAGCTCAAGGTACAAAGGGATTAAATCGAGTAGGAAAATGAGGTTATGAAGAAGGATGTATTAGAAAAGTATTAGCTAAAATAGTGGAATTAAAATCTCAAATCCTAAATTGTCAAAGCTAAAAGGAACACACAATATATAACAAATATTTTAAGAAACTCATATAAGGGAAGATCCATATAGAACAACTTTAGGAATCCTTACTAGAAAATGATTAGACGATCATGGAGTTGAAAACCTTGGGATAAATAGATACAATGGTAGATCCCAAGAAAATTTAAAACCTCCAACAAGTCAAGTTCCTTTAGGACAATATTAGTGTAGAGGTTATAAATGCATATGAATACTTTGTTGGCAATTTTGGGTACCTTGGGTACATTGCTTTTGCTCTAAGTGTAGATGTTGTCATTGATGTCAAGAAGGTCTTGAAGCAATTTGGTTTGATGTCAAAGAATGTGTCTTGATGAAGGTTTCAGCATGGACAGTGAGTTTCCAAGAAGATCAGGGTAGCCCAGTTGCAAAAGATCAAGAAAAAGACAAGTAAGAAAAAGTATGCAGGCAACTAGAAAAACTGTCACGATTTCGTGACATGTTTTAGGAGAGAGAAAGCGCTGGCAAAACTGTCATGATTTCGTGACATGTTTTAGGAGAGAGAAAGCGCTGGCAAAACTGTCACGATTTCGTGACATGTTTGAGGAGAGAGAAAGTTTGGGCAAATGTGTCACGATTTCGCGACATGCGGGAAGGCAGAGACGAAGCAGGCAAAACTATCACGATTTCGTGACATGTCGCATTTTCATGACTCGAACAGTGCAGGAAGGCAGAGAAAGAAAAGTGTCATGATTTCGTGACATTCTGCAAAGGAGGCTGTACGGAAAAAATGTCACGATTTCGCGACATGTTGCAGAAGAGAAAGTCCACAGTGTGATCTGTCGTGATTTCGTGACAAGATTGAAGAGAGAGAAAGTGATTCAGGAACTGTCACGATTTCGTGACATGATGCAAAGTTCCAAGTAAGGGCTGTCGCATTTTTGCGACATGCTGCAGAGGTCGAGTTGAGGACTGTCACGATTTCATGACATGCAGCAAAGGAAAGAGTCTGAAAGGAGCAACGTCGCGATTTCATGACAGGCAGTGGAGAAAGCGTACGGAAGCCAGAAGTGTCACGATTTCACGATAGGCAATGGAGAAAGCGTAGAAATCTAGAAGCGTCATGATTTCGTGATAGGTTGCATGGAAAGCTTTCGAAAGCTGAAAGCGTCACGATTTCATGACAGGCTACAAAGAAGTTGTACGGATGCAAAAAGTGTCACGATTTCATGACAGGTTGAGATGGCAGCTTGCAGTTGGAGAAGGTGTCACGATTTCACGATAGAATCAGTTAGCAAGTCTTAAATAGAAGAAGCGTCACGATTTCATGACGAATTGAAGAAGGAAGAGCTCGAAGGCGAAAGCGTCGCGATTTCACGACATGTTCCAGTTTCGCGGGCATATGGCAGAAAAGAGCTTAAGGCAACGAAAGCATCGTGATTTCATGACAGAGTTGCAGATGACGTCAGCAGAAGCAGATGTGTCATGATTTCATGACAAAAGCAGAGAGGAAGGCTTTGAAGACTAAAGCGTCACGATTTCGTGACAGGAGTGAAGATGACGTCAGCAAAATCAAAAGTGTCACGATTTCGTGACAAAGAGAGAGGAAGGTGACAAAGCAAGGTGTCACGATTTCATGAGAGAAGAGAGATGACATCCAGCAAAGAGGCAAAAGTGTCACGATTTCATGACATAAGCAGAAAGGAAGTCGACAAAGGCCAAGGTGTCACGATTTCGTGACAACAGGCTAAAGAAGGTGTAAGGCTGTAAAAATGTCGCGATATCGTGACATGTTGAAGTTTCGTGCTAGAAGCTATAGGGAGGCAGTGAAGCCGACAGAGTTAAATCTGGGCCGACGCAGCGTAGGGTTTTGCAACCGACATGGTTGAAGGGTAAACAACCGACTAAGACCAAGATTTCAATCTTGAGATTGTGAGTATAAAAGGAGGGATGCTTGAAGAGTTTGGCATCGATCAAGTGTGCATTCAAAGTGCGATTTGTGCAGATAGAGTGCGGGGAGAAGTTTGATCGTAGAGGTGCATAAGTGGAAGTCTGATCGACTGTTGTGTTTGCACGAAGTGTGTGACGTCTGTGCTACTATGTTTGCACAGAGGTTGCGAAGACAGTGCTGTCGTGTTTGAGCAAAGAGTGCGAAGACTGTGCTGCTGTGTTTGCGTTGGATGTGCAAAGACTGTGCTACTGTGTTTTCATAGAAGAGCATAAGTAGATCGAGTGCTGCTGTGTTTGCGTAGACTATGAAAAATTGGTTTCGACCAAGTGCAACTGTAACAAAAAAGAAAAGAGGAAGAGGACAGATTTGTGCTAGACCGAAGGACTGTGTTTAGTGCAAATTTGAGGAACGGCTTTGCAGTGATAGAGTTGAGGACAGAGATCTCCAGCCAGAGCAGGGAAGACAGGTGTCTTCTGTGGATAGAGTTCCACTTGCTAAGGGTAGAGGAGGTAGAGGTCTTCTAGAGGATCACCACTAAGAGCAGAGCTAGGGGAAGGTGTCTCCTTTGGGTTGGTGCCCATAAACTTTGTAATTGGGAAGGTTTCCCAAAGAACTGTGATATAACTTTTAGAGAAAAGTTTTATCCATGGAGTAGCCCACTTTGGGTGAACCACGTAAATTGTTGTGTCACTTTGTGGATGGTGTGTTGTGCATTGCTTTGATTACTGTTGTTATTACTGCTATCTTTATACTGCATTATACTATTTTGAAAGTTGATTTTTAAAGCAAAAGTTAAAAGTGGTCTTATACTGTTCACCCCCCCTCTCAGTATAAGCTTGTGTTCTTCAATTGGTATCAGAGCGGGTTCCTTCGAAAAGGTTTAATAGCCGAAAGGAAGAACTGGTTAAGAACACAATGGATTTTTTAGGTGGCAATGCAACACCTATTCTTGATGGATCAGATTTCGGTCTGTGGAGTGCAAGAATGAGAGTTTATCTAATGGCACTTGGTAATGAGGTATGGGAAGTGATTGAAGATGAATACACTATTCCTAAACATGGTCCTTATACCAAAGAAGACAGGCTCATGCTTCACATCAATTCAAAAGCCATGAATGCAATCCTGAGAGGCTTACATAAAGCAGATCTCACCAAAGTTATTCACCGCAAGACAACTAGTGAAATGTGGAAACAATTGCAGGTGGTTCATACAGGTGATGCAAATGTTCGAAAGGCCAAATTGAGACATTTTAAAGGTATGTTTGAACAACTCAAAATGAATGATGATGAAAATATTAGTGACTACATGCTCCGTATGGATGAGGTTGTTAACTCCATGAAAGACCTTAGTCTTGAGCTTGCTGAAAATGATGTGTGTGATAAGATTTTAAGATCTCTTCCTAATAGATTTAGTGAAAATATTTCTGCTATTGAGGAAGCTAAAGATTTAGATAAATTGAAAAAGGATGAGCTCCATAGTATTCTTGCAACATTTGAGCTGAGAACTCAAGTGAAAGTTGATGTCAAGAAAGAGGCAGCTTTCAAAGCTACCAAGAAATCAAAGGGCAAACAGATTCAAGAGAGTGATGAGTCTTCTAGTGATGAAGAGGCATATTACAACAAAAAAGGCAAGTTCTCTAGAAAACACAAAAGCAAGAAAAACATAAGATGTTTCAACTGTGGAAAGTTTGGTCATTATGCTACTGACTATACTGTTTCCAAGAATGAAAGTGATGAAGATATACAGGATGTTAAGAGCAAGGATTCTGAAAAGCACAGGTATTACAGAAAGAACAAATATGAGCACAACAATCAAGGAAAGAGGCATTCACACAAGAATAAGAAGAGCTTCTACCTAGACAAAGCAAGTAAGTGTTCTAGCAGTGATAGTGAAAGTTCTTCTAGTGATGATGAAAATGAGATGTTGTTCATTTCAGAAAAAGAGGAAGAACCGAAACATAAATTCATTGTCATGAAATGTTTTAGATGTGGAAATTTTGGGCACCTTGAGGATGATTGCACAAATAATGAATTGGTTGCTAGTATGTATGAGGATGCTTCAGAAAATGATAAGGAAGATGCTTGTATGGTTTTTGAAAAGGATAGCACCTCTAGTGATAAGAAATCTGAAAAAGGCCTTGATGATTCAAAATGCAATAATATAGAGGATCTTGAATGTGAACTTACTAATGCTCTTAGTGTTTTGAAAAAGGAAAGAAAGAAGAATGCTAGACTTAAGGATAAATTAGATGAATGTTGTATGGAGAAAGATGAACTCATAGAAAGTCTTGACATCTCTATGGCTAAGACACAAGAACTCAAGAATGAGTTAGAATCTAAGATGCTTGAGTATAGTGAATTAGAACAGAAAATGGCTGCCATGAAAGAGGAAAATAAAGAATACAAGGATAAGCTATACAGGTTTCAAGATAGCTCCAAAAGGGTTAAGTCTCTCATCCAAAGTCAAAGAAATCCATCAGATAAAACAGGTCTTGGTTTTGTTAAACCACACAAAAAACAGGTTGGGGAATCAAGTAAGAGATTTCAAAAAGAAGAGAGTTCTGATGAAGAGAGTATTTCAGAGAAAGAGTCCGTGAGTGATAAATGCGCAGAAACAGAAAACAAAATTTTGAATACGAAAAAGAAGTTTTCGGGACCCAAGAGGTCAAACAGAAGAATATTTCACGACAGATGTTTTGCGTGTCACGGGTTTGGCCACATGGCTTCACAGTGCATGACTCAAGTAAGGAAGATAAATGACAATTTTAGGGGTCGTAATTTATTTCAAGGGTATTGCTACTCTTGTAATCAGTTCGGGCACAAGGCAATTTTTTGCAAGGCAAATAACAGGAACTGGGTTAGTCAGAACAAGCGGATTCAAAGAACAACTATGCCCGAAAGAAATAATATTGTTACTTGCTATAAGTGCAAAAAAGCAGGTCATACAGCCAGACAGTGCAGAGCTGATCTTCCAAGGTACAGGAACAGGAACAGTGGTATAAACAGGTCCAAGGATCAAGGTATGGACAAGAAAAGAGATGAGAACAAGAACAAGAAAAGTGACAAGAACGGAAACACTGACAAAGAGTTCAAGAGAAGGCCCGACAAAGAAATTATAGACACTGATGATGATGAGTGCCTAATGGGAGTTTCACTCCCACCCTTGTTTTAAATCACCTCATCAGGAGGTGGGGGAGGGACTAAGCTAAGAAGCTCATTCTTAGTCCCAAGCCCCAAAGGTGACCCTTTGCCATTGATGACAAAGGGGGAGAGATATGAGTAAGGGGGAGAGCTTCATAGTGAAGAAGAGAGCTTCAAGTCAGGGGGAGCAAAAACTTCAAAGGCAGATTCTCAGTTGTTGGATCAATTGTTTTCAGTTTTGGCTCTTGAGTAATGTTTTTTAGTTAAGGTTTGCCATCAATGACAAAGGGGGAGATTGTTGGCAATTTTGGGTACCTTGGGTACATTGCTTTTGCTCTAAGTGTAGATGTTGTCATTGATGTCAAGAAGGTCTTGAAGCAATTTGGTTTGATGTCAAAGAATGTGTCTTGATGAAGGTTTCAACATGGACAGTGAGTTTCCAAGAAGATCAGGGTAGCCCAGTTGCAAAAGATCAAGAAAAAGACAAGTAAGAAAAAGTATGCAGGCGGCTGGAAAAACTGTCACGATTTCGTGACATGTTTTAGGAGAGAGAAAGCGCTGGCAAAACTATCATGATTTTGTGACATGTTTGAGGAGAGAGAAAGTTTAGGCAAATGTGTCATGATTTCGTGACATGCGGGAAGGCAGAGACGAAGCAGGCAAAACTGTCACGATTTCGTGACATGTCGCATTTTCGTGACTCGGAAAGTGCAGGTAGGCAGAGAAAGAAAAGTGTCATGATTTCATGACATTCTGCAAAGGAGGCTATATGGATAAGAAAATGTCACGATTTCATGACATGTTGTAGAAGAGAAAGTCCATAGTGTGATCTGTCATGATTTCATGACAAGATTGAAGAGAGAGAAAGTGATTCAGGAACTGTCACAATTTCGTGACATGATGCAAAGTTCTAAGTAAGGGCTATCACATTTTTGTGACATGCTACAGAGGTCGAGTTGAGGACTATCACGATTTCATGACATGCAGCAAAGGAAAGAGTCTGAAAGGAGAAGCGTCGCGATTTCGTGATAGGCAGTGGAGAAAGCGTACGAAAGCCAGAAGTGTCACGATTTCATGACAGGTAGTGGAGAAAGTGTACGAAAGCTAGAAGCATCGTGATTTCATGACAGGTTGCAGGAGAAAGCTTTTGGAAGCTGAAAGCATCGTGATTTCATGATAGGCTACAAAGAAGTTGTACGGATGTAGAAAGTGTCACGATTTTGCGACAGGTTGAGATGGCAGCTTGCAGTTGGAGATGGTGTCACGATTTCACGATAGAATTAGTTAGCAAGTCTTAATCAGAAGAAGCGTCATGATTTCATGACGAATTGAAGAAGGAAGAGCTCGAAGGCGAAAGCGTCATGATTTCGTGACATGTTCCAATTTCGCGGGCATATGGCAGAAAAGAGCTTAAGGCAGTGAAAGCATCACGATTTCATGACAGAGTTGCAGATGACGTCAGCAGAAGCAGATGTGTCACGATTTCGTGACAAAAGCAGAGAGGAAGGCTTTGAAGACTAAAGCGTCATGATTTCACGACAAGAGTGAAGATGACGTCAACAAAAGCAAAAGTGTCACGATTTCACGATAGAAGCTGAGAGGAAGGGCATGAAGGCGAAGGTGTCACGATTTCGTGACAGAAGAGAAGATGACGTCAGCAAGAGGCAAAGGTGTCATGATTTCATGACAGAAGCACAAAGGAAGTCGACAAAGGCCAAGGTGTCACGATTTCGTGACAGCAGGATATAGAAGGTGTAAGGCTATAAAAATGTCGCGATATCGTGACATGTTGAAGTTTCGCACTAGAAGCTACAGGGAGGCAGTGAAGCCGACAGAGTTAAATCTGGGCCGACGCAGCATAGGGTTTTGTAGCCGATGTGGTTGAAGGGTAAACAACCGACTAAGATCAAGATTTCAATCTTGAGATTGTGAGTATAAAAGGAGGGCTGCTTGAAGAGTTTGGCATCGATCAAGTGTGCGTTCGAAGTGCGATTTGCGCAGATAGAGTGTGGGGAGAAGTTCGATCGCAGAGGTGCATAAGTGGAAGTCTGATCGACTGCTGTGTTTGCATGAAGTGTGCGACGACTGTGCTACTATGTTTGCATAGAGGTTGCGAAGATAGTGCTATCGTGTTTGAGCAAAGAGTGCGAAGACTGTGCTGTTGTGTTTGCATTTGGATGTGCGAAGACTGTGCTGTTGTGTTTTCATAGAAGAGCATAAGTAGATCGAGTGCTGCTGTGTTTGCGCAGACTGTGAAAAGTTGGTTTCGACCAAGTGCAACTGTAATAGAAAAGAAAAGAGGAAGAGGACAGATTTGTGCTAGACCGAAGGACTGTGTTTAGTGCAAATTTGAGGAACGGCTTTGCAGTGATAGAGTTGAGGACAGAGATCTCCAACCAGAGCAGGGAAGACAGGTGTCTTCTATGGATAGAGTTCCACTTGCTAAGGGCAGAGGAGGTAGAGGTCTTCTAGAGGATCACCACTAAGAGCAGAGCTAGGGGAAGGTGTCTCCTTTGGGTTGGTGCCCATAAACTTTGTAATTGGGAAGGTTTCCCAAAGAACTGTGATATAACTTTTAGAGAAAAGTTTTATCCGTGGAGTAGCCCACTTTGGGTGAACCACGTAAATTGTTGTGTCTCTTTGTGGATGGTGTTTTGTGCATTGCTTTGATTACTGTTGTTGTTACTGCTATATTCATACTGCATAATATTGAATTGAAAGTTGTTTTGAAAGGAAAAGTTAAAAGTGGTCTTATACTGTTCACCCCCCCTCTCAGTATAAGCTTGTGTTCTTTAATTGGTATCAGAGCTGGTTATTTCAAAAAGGTTTAACAGCCAGAAGGAAGAACTGGTTAAGAACACAATGGAATTTTTGGGTGGCAATGCAACACCTATTCTCGATGGATCAGATTTCGGTCTATGGAGTGCAAGAATGAGAGTTTATCTAATGGCACTTGGTAATGAGGTATGGGAAGTGATTGAAGACGAATACACTATTCCTAAACATGGTCCTTATACCAAAGAATATAGGCTCATGCTTCACAGCAATTCAAAAGCCATGAATGCAATCTTGAGAGGCTTACAGAAAGTAGATCTCACCAAAGTTATTCACTACAAGACAACTAGTGAAATGTGGAAACAATTGCAGGTGGTTCATACAGGTGATGCAAATGTTCGAAAGGCCAAATTGAGACATTTTAAAGGTATGTTTGAACAAATCAAAATGAATGATGATGAAAATATTAGTAACTACATGCTTCGTATGGATGAGGTTGTTAACTCTATGAAAGACCTTAGTCTTGAGGTTGCTGAAAATGATGTGTGTGATAAGATTCTAAGATCTCTTCCTAATAGATTTAGTGAAAAGATTTTTTCTATTGAGGAAGCTAAAGATTTAGATAAATTGAAAAAGGATGAGCTCCATAGTATTCTTGCAGCATTTGAGTTGAGAACTCAAGTGAAAGTTGATGTCAAGAAAGAGGCAGCTTTCAAAGCTACCAAGAAATCAAAGGGCAAACAGATTCAAGAGAGTGAAGAGTCTTCCAGTGATGAAGAGCCATATTATAGCAAAAAAGGCAAGTTCTCTAAAAAACACAAAAGTAAGAAAAACATAACATGCTTCAACTGTGGAAAGTTTGGTCATTATGCTACTGACTGTACTGTTTCCAAGAATGAAAGTGATGAAGATATATAGGATGTTAAAAGCAAGGATTCTGAAAAGCACAGGTATTATAGAAAGAACAAAGATGAGCACAACAATCAAGGAAAGAGGCATTCATGTTGCAAGTGTGAAGAGGGTTTCAACTTAAGTGGCTTAGAAAAATCTTTTTCTAGCCCTAAGTGTGAAAACTCCCTAAGTTTGTCGACAAGTTTTGTCGGCAATTTTCCCTAACTCCCCTCCTATTTTCTTTCCTATCCTCCTCCTATATTCCCTCCTTATCCCTCCATTTCCTCCTTTCCCCTTATCTCTCCAACACCTTTCCTTATTCCTCCAACCTCCTTATTCCTTATCCCTCTATTTCCTCCAACTCCTTCTATATAATAGCATTTTCAATTGAATGTAAAGGTTGAGTGGGTGCAAATTAATAATATTTTTATCGTCTACTGCATTTCTTGTTTAATTTTAATTGTATATTTTATTGTTCGCTGCGTTTGAGAGGTCACCCGATCTATCACTGGTATCAGAGCCAGATTTTGGCAATAGTTTAGCATGATTCCCGAGGTGGAGCCAGTCGAGCATGATTCTCAAGGTAGGTGTCAGGCATGTGGATCGAGGTCGCCAGTAGGGCTCGAATCCCGAGGCAGATCGCTAGCAGGATCTGGCACAAATATTGAGGCAGATCATGCACAGGTTCAGCATGAATCTCGAGGCAACACATGGCAGCAGCACGAATTCTGAGGCGACATGTGGCGGCTAGCAAGGTGTTGACTAGACAGCACATGGATTGAGGCGAAGTGATGTGGCGGCGTGTGGATGGTCAAAAAATGTGCCACATGGTGACAAGTGGCAGATTTGCATTGGTTGATGTGTAGCTGACATGGCGGTTTGTGGTTGGCTATGGTTTCGACAAAATAGCGACCTCTGACTGCCCGAAGGTAGTCGATTGGTCTTTTGTGCCTTTGGGTTGATAAACCCTCGACGCGGTCGTCTCCCACTGCATGTGGGATAATCAATTTAAAAAAAAAAAAAAACTGCTGTCGTGATTTTTTTACCGTCGCATCTCACCTTTGAGACACGTCTGAGGACGTGGTGCAGCGGCCAAGGTGATCTGCGTGCGCGGAGGAAGTCCCAGGGTCAAATCCCGCTGGGGTTTGTTTTAAATTAAAAAAAAAAAATCACCGCAGGAGGACGATAAAAGGGAATATTATTACCTTCGTGTCAATGGACCCGCTTGGTGCAGCAGCTAAAGCACCTGCCAGCGCTTGGGAGGTCACGGGGTCAACTCGCTCACGTGAAGGTAAAAGTTTTTGTTTTAAAAAAAAATTTAAAAGGTTTTAAAATTTTATTTAAAGTTTTTTAAAATTATTTAATAAATTTAAATTATATTTTATTAAAATTATCTTTTTAATAAATTAATTTAAAAGGTAATTTAAAAAAAATATAAAAATTTATTAAATTTTTTTTTAAGACTTTATAAAATTTTTAAAAACCTTGTTTGAAGAGCCTTTTTTGAAAAAAAGTGAAATAATGTGCCCGTGCAATGTTAGATGATCCGATCTGGGGGGTGTTATAATGCACTTCTCTCGATATTGAGAAGAGAGACACCAAAATCCTTTGATGAAAGGGTTCGACGAACAAGTCTCCATACAGTTTTTTGTCAGCTGGAAAATCAGGTGATTGATCATCTGAGGAAACCGGATTCTTGGTACGAGGCAGATTCTAAAGACAACATCTTCAGACAAAGAATTGAAGAGTCTGAGACTGTAGAAGTTGTACCAGAGGATCAAGCAAGTTCCAGTTATACACCTGGTGTACGGGTAGTAGAATCAAGTGAGAGCTATTCACCACGCTCTCCTGAACAAGAAGCAGCAACAGACGAAGAAGACAAAGAAGAAGAAGATGAAGCAGAAGAAGCAGAAGAAGAAGAAGATCCAAAGGAAGAGGATCCTGAAGAACCTGAGGTCATTGTCATCAGCAGTAGTTCTGAAGCAGAACCTGAATGTTCTAAAAAGGCGAGATTTGATTTGAATCATTAATCTCTTTGTACTGCTTTATAGTACTTGTTTGCTTCAAATAAAGTTTGTTTTCTGAAATGGCATCCAATACTAGTCTACCGATTCCTGAATTTAATGGAGGAGACTATGAATATTGGTCTATTAAAATGAAAACCCTTTTGATAGGAAAAGGTTTATGGGATGTAGTCGAAGAGGGCTATACTGAACCAACTGCTGCTGAATGGACAACTTTCTCTAATGCTGATAAAAAGGCTAGAAAAGAAGCATATAAAAACAATGCTTTTGCCCTTTATCACATACATGCTGCCTTAGATAAAAGTATTTTCCCTAGGGTTGCCTCTTATGTAATTGCACAAGATGCCTGGAATGCCCTAAAAGAAAGTTATAGAGGTAGTGACCAAGTAAAGCAAGTAAAGCTGCAAACATTGAAACGAGATTTTGAAAATCTTAGGATGCAAGAAAATGAAAAAGTGGGAGATTACTGCGTGTGAGTGAAATCCATAGTTGATAAAATGGTCACACTAGGGGAAGATATTAAGCCAGATGTTATGGTGAAGAAAGTGTTGAGAACACTTCTTCCAAAATGGAATTCAGTTGCAATAATTATTGAAGAATCCAAAGACTTAACCTCATTGTCTTTTGATGCACTAACTGGTTCACTTCTCTCATATGAAGAGAGGTTATAGGAAACTCCTACCACCAGTTATGGAGGAGATGATAAAGCTTTTTCCACACATGAAGGAAGAGGTAGAGGCCGTGGTAGAGGTCAACAAAGAGGCAGAGGCAGGAATAATCAAAGAGGAGGAACTCCTAACAGAGGAGGATCATCCAACAGAGGTGGAAATCAGAATAGAGGAGGACAACAACAATATAGAGGGAAAAAATCTAGTAAAGGAAAATGAGGAGATAAATCAAAACTAGTTTGCTACAATTGTGGCAAACCTGGCCATTATGCTTGAGATTTTTGGTCAAAGACTTTGCAAGGAAGCAGCAGCAACCAGAGCAGTTAGTTTGGAAATTTTGGAGAAGAGGAAGAGTCCACAAATATCTTTCTTTCTTATGGCCAGACAGAGCAAAATATGAATGATACATGGATTTTGGACACCGGGTGTTCAAATCACATGAGTGGCAAAGAAGAACTCTTTGCTACTTTAGACTCCTCATACAAATCCAGCATCCAATTGGGAGATGACAAGTCATTGGCAGTTGAAGGCATTGGAGCCATGGAGGTTCCAACGAAAGAAGGCATCAAGCAAGTAAGTGATATCTATTACACACCCCATCTTCAACACAATATTTTAAGTGTTGGTCAAATGCTAGAAAAGAATTACAAGTTGATTTTTGATGAGGGTAAATGCACCATTTTTGACAAGAACAATAGTAATAGAATCATTACACAAGTGCCAATGTCAAAAAATAGATTATTCCCTTTAAAGTTTGGCCAGCCAAGAGGAAATAAGTTAGCAAATGTTGCTATTACCAATCCAAGTGTCCTATGGCACTTGAGATATGGTCATTTGAATTCAGCAAGTTTGAAAATGCTAACTTCACAAGCAATGGTAACTGGACTTCCCAAAATTCAAGATAGTAAGAAAGTATATGAAGGGTGTGCCTTGGGCAAGCATGCCAGATCAAAATTTCCTCATGGGCAAGCATGGCGGGCCAGCTATCCACTCCAGTTAGTTCATTCAGATATCTGTGGTCCGATGCAGACCAAGAGTCTAGGTAACGACTCTTACTTCCTACTTTTTATTGATGATTGCACAAGAATGTGTTGGATATATTTTTTGAAGCATAAGGATGAAGCATTTGCATGCTTTGTTGATTTTAAAGCAAAATTTGAAAGTGAGAGTGGATATTCGTAAAATGTCTTAGATCAAATAAAGGAGGAGAATACTCCTCTAATCAGTTTTTGAATTTTTGTAAACATCATGGCATCAAGAGGCAGTTCACAACTACCTACACTCCACAAAAAAATGGTGTAGCAGAAAGGAAGAATCGCACCATTGTAGAGATGGCAAGATCAATGCTTTAGACAAAGCATTTGAGTAATTCATATTGGGGAGATGCAACAAGGACTAGTGTTCACATCTTGAACCGAAGTCCTACTTCAATTTTGAAAGGGAAAACACCTTACCAAGCCTGGTATGGTAAGAAACCAAATGTGAAGTATTTCAGAGTATTTGGTTCATTGGCATATGCTCACATTCCTGATGAGCTAAGAAAGAAGTTGAATCCAAAGAGTCAAGCATGCATTTTTGTAGGATATTGTGAAAACACAAAGGGTTATAAACTCTACAATCCTACAACTCGAAAGATAGTGATTTCAAGGGATGTGATTTTTGATGAAGGGGGAGAGTGGGGTAAGCCCCAAATATTCAGTGATGTTGAAGCCATTGATATAGTTGCTCAGCAGGTGCAACCACAACTCCCACAGAAAGGAAAGCAGTCTCCTCCCACACATCCTCCAAGTCCATCTTCTGATTTAACTTCTTCACCAAGTCCTTCTCCATAGCGATCAGTAAGTTCCTCACCAATGGACATTGATGTTCCATCCAAAGGTAAGAGAACTTTACAGTATCATCCATCATCTCAGATGTTGGATAAAAATTTTTCAAGAAGATACACTAGGATTCAAGCTAGTGAAATGGAATCTGTTTTACATAGATTAGAAAGTATGCATTTGTATGGTGATGATGAATCCCAGCAGGAACCTAGGGGAGATCAAGTTAACTATGCTTTGTTAACTAGTGCACATCTTGAACCTTCTAGTTATGAGAAGGCATGTACTCAAAAGATTTGGCAAGATGCCATGAAAGAGGAGATAACCTCTATAAAAAACAACGACACTTGGGAGCTCATGAAGCTTCCAAAAGGAAAGAAATGTGTTGGCTGTAAATGGATCTTCAAGACCAAGTTTAATGCTGATGGAAGCATTGAGAAGCATAAGGCAAGATTAGTGGCAAAGGGTTTTACTCAAAAATATGGAATAGATTATGAAGAGACTTTTGCTCCTGTAGCCAGACAGGAGACTATCAGAATAGTTCTTGCCTTAGCTGCACACAAAGGATGGAAAGTACAACACATGGATGTAAAGAGTGCATTTCTCAATGATTACTTGACATAATAAGTGTACGTTGAGCAACCACAGGGATTTGAAGTGCAAGGTAAGGAACACCTTGTTTACAGATTGAAGAAGGCACTCTATGGTCTTAAACAAGCACCAAGAGTTTGGTACTCATGCATTGATGGGTACTTCAAAGATTATGGGTTCACTAGGAGAAAAAATGAACCCACACTCTACTACCTAAATCAAGGTAAAGACATCCTCATAGTTTGTTTGTATGTGGATGATCTTATTTTTATGGGTAGTAATGAAAAAATGAATATGGAGTTCAAACACTCCATGATGACACAGTTTGAGATGAAGGATCTTGGCTTAATGCACTACTACCTTGGAATGGAAGTTCATCGAGCAGATACAGGGATCTTCATCTGTCAACATAAGTATGCTCAAGATATGATCAAGAAGTTTGCTATGGAGCATTGCAAACCAGTTGCAACTCCAGTTGGACATGGGATCCAATTAAGCAAAGATGATGGAGCACCAAAAGTTGACGTGACCACTTTTAGAAGCATGGTTGGGAGTTTGATGTTTCTCGCCAACACCAGACCAGATATTTAGTATGCTATATCTCTTGTTTCTAGATTTATGGCTAACCCATCTGAGCTGCATTTGCAGGCAGCTAAAAGAATTTTGAGATATGTGAAAGGTACATTGGATTTTGGAATCTAGTACCATAAATGTAACACTATCAAGCTTGTAGGCTTCAATGATAGTGATTGGGGTAGCAATATTGATGACAGAAAGTCAACATCAGGAAACTGTTTTAGTCTTGGATCAGGACTAATAACTTGGAGTTCCAAAAAGTAGACAGTAGTAGCGCTATCTTCAACAGAAGCTGAATATATAGTAGTTACTTATGCAAGTACTCAAGCCTTGTGGCTAAGGAAAGTACTAGAAGAGATTGGAGAACAACAAAGTGGTCCAACCAAAATCTACTACGACAACATCAGTGCCATTCAGTTGGCATATAATCCTATCCACCATAGTAGAATGAAGCATTTTGATATGAAGTATCACTTCATCAGAGATATGGTGGAACATGAAATTGTTGAGCTTCAATATTGTCACACTTTGGAGAACGTTGCGGACATCTTCACCAAGGCGATGACAAAAGCTCAATTTGTAAAGCTGAGAGACTGTGTAGTCAGTCCTCTCAACTTTAAGGGGGAGAATGTTGCAAGTGTGAAGAGGGTTTCAACTTAAGTGGCTTAGAAAAATATTTTTCTAGCCCTAAGTGTGAAAACTCCCTAAGTTTGTCGGCAATTTCCCTAACTCCCCTCCTATTTTCTTTCCTATCCTCCTCCTATATTCCCTCCTTATCCCTCCATTTCCTCCTTTCCCCTTATCTCTCCAACGCCTTTCCTTTATTCCTCCAACCTCCTTATCCCTCCACGCACCCTTTCCTCTATTTCCTCCAACCCCTTCTATATAATAGCATTTTTCAATTGAATGTAAAGGTTGAGTGGGTGCAAATTAATAATATTTTTATCGTCTGCTGCATTTCTTGTTTAATTTTAATTGTATATTTTATTGTCCGCTACGTTTGAGAGGTCACCCAGTCTATCAATTCACACAAGAATAATAAGAGCTTCTACCTAGACAAAGCAAGTAAGTGTTCTAGCAGTGATAGTGAAAGTTCTTCTAGTGATGATGAAAATGAGATGCTGTTCATTTTAGAAAAAGAGGAAGAACCGAAACATAAATTCATTGTCATGAAATGTTTTAGATGTGGAAATTTTGGGCACCTTGAGGATGATTGCACAAATAATGAATTGGTTGCTAGTATGTATGAGGATGCTTTAAAAAATGATAAGGAAGATGCTTGTATGGTTTTTGAAAAGGATAGCACCTCTAATGATGAGAAATCTGAAAAAGGAAAGAAAGAAGAATGCTCGACTTAAGGATAAATTAGATGAATGTTGTATGGAGAAAGATGAACTCATAGAAAGTCTTGACATCTCTATGGCTAAGACACAAGAACTCAAAAATGAGTTAGAATCTAAGATGCTTGAGTATAGTGAATTAGAACAGAAAATGGCTGCCATGAAAGAGGAAAATAAAGAATACAAGGATAAGCTATACAGGTTTCAAGATAGCTCCAAAAGGGTTAAGTCTCTCATCCAAATTCAAAGAAATCCATCAGATAAAACAAGTCTTGGTTTTGTTAAACCACACAAAAAAACAGGTTGGGGAATCAAGTAAGAGATTTTAGAAAGAAGAGAGTTCTGATGAAGAGAGTATTTCAGAGAAAGAATCCATGAGTGATAAATGCGCAAAAACAGAAAATAGAATTCTGAATACGAAAAAGAAGTTTTCGGGACCCAAGAGGTCAAACAGAAGAATATTTCATGGCAGATGTTTTGCATGTCATGGGTTTGGCCACATGGCTTCATAGTGCATGACTCAAGTAAGGAAGATAAATGACAATTTCAGGGGCCATAATTTATTTCAAGGGTATTGCTACACTTGTAATCAGTTCGGGCACAAGGCAATTTTTTGTAAAGCAAATAACAGGAACTGGGTTAGTCAGAACAGGCAGATTCAAAGAACAACTATGCCTGAAAGAAATAATATTGTTACTTGCCATAAGTGCAACAATGCAGGTCACACATCCAGACAGTGCAGAGCTGATATTCCAAGGTACAGGAATAGGAACAGTGGTATAAATGGGTCCAAGGATCAAGGTATGGACAAGAAAAGAGATGAGATCAAGAACAAGAAAAGTGACAAGAACAGAAATACTAACAAAGAGTTCAAGAGAAGGCCTGGCAAAGAAATTGTAGACACTGATGATGATGAGTAACTAATGGGAGTTTCACTCCCACCCTTGTTTTAAATCACCTCATCAGGAGGTGGGGGAGGGACTAAGCTAAGAAGATCATTCTTAGTCCCAAGCCCCAAAGGTGACCCTTTGCCATTGATGACAAAGGGGGAGAGATATGAGTAAGGGGGAGAGCTTCATAGTGAAGAAGAGAGTTTCAATTGAGGGGGAGCAAAAACTTCAAAGGCAGATTCTCAGTTGTTGGATCAGTTGTTTTTAATTTTGGCTCTTGAGTAGTGTTTTTTAGTTAAGGTTTCCCATCAATGACAAAGGGGGAGACTGTTGGCAATTTTGGGTACCTTGGGTACGTTGCTCTTACTCTAAGTGTAGATGTTGTCATTTATGTCAAGAAGGTCTTGAAGCATTTTGGTTTGATGTCAAAGAATGTGTCTTGATGAAGGTTTCAACATGGACAGTGAGTTTCCAAGAAGATCAGGGTAGCCCAGTTGCAAAAGATCAAGTAAAAGACAAGTAAGTAAAAGTATGCAGGCGGCTGGAAAAACTGTCGCGATTTTGCGACATGTTTCAGGAGAGAGAAAGCACTGGCAAAACTGTCACGATTTTGCAACATGTTTTAGGAGAGAGAAAACACTGGCAAAACTGTCATGATTTCACGACATGTTTGAGGAGAGAGAAATTTTGGGCAAATGTGTCACGATTTCACGACATGCGGGAAGGCAGAGATGAAGCAGGAAAAACTGTCACGATTTCGTGACATGTCGCATTTTCACGACTCGGACAGTGCAGGTAGGCAGAGAAAGAAAAGTGTCGCAATTTCATGACATTCTGCAAAGGAGGCTGTACGGACAAGAAAGTGTCATGATTTCGTGACATGTTGCAGAAGAGAAAGTCCGTAGTGTGATTTGTCATGATTTCACGACAAGATTGAAGAGAGAGAAAGTGATTCAGGAACTATCATGTTTTCATGACATGATGCAAAGTTCCAAGTAAGGGCTATCACATTTTTGTGACATGCTACAGAGGTCAATTTGAGGACTGTCATGATTTCGTGACATAAAGCAAAGGAAAGAGTCTGAAAGGAGCAGTGTCGCGATTTCACGATAGGCAGTGGAGAAAGCGTACGGAAGCCAGAAGTGTCACAATTTTGTGACAGGCAGTGGAGAAAGCATACAAAATCTAGAAGATTCATGATTTCATGAAAGGTAGCAGGGAAAGCTTTTTGAAGCTGAAAGCATCGTGATTTTGCGATAGGTTACAAAGAAGTTGTACGAAAGCAGAAAGTGTCACGATTTCATGACAGGTTGAGATGGTAGCTTGTAGTTGGAGAATGTGTCATGATTTTGCATCAAAATCAGTTAGCAAGTCTTAAATAGGAGAAGCATCATGATTTTGTGACGGTTTGAAGAAGAGCTCAAAGGTGAAAGCGTCATGATTTCGTGACATGTTCCAGTTTCGCGGGCATATGGCAGAAAAGAGCTTAAGGCAACGAAAGCACCGTGATTTCATGACAGAGTTGTAGATGATGTCAATAGAAGCAGATGTGTCATGATTTCATGACAAAAGCTGAGATGAAGGCTTTGAAGACTAAAGTGTCATGATTTCATGACAAAAGTGAGATGACGTCAACAAGAGGCAAAGGTGTCACGATTTCACGATAGAAGCACAAAGGAAGTTGACAAAGGCCAAGGTGTCACAATTTCGCGACAGAAGTGAGATGACGTCAGCAAGAGGCAAAGGTGTCACGATTTCATGACAGAAACACAAAGGAACTCAACAAAGGCCAAGGTGTCGTGATTTCATGACAGCAGGCTATAAAAGGTGTAAGGCTATAAAAATGTCATGATATTGCAACATGTTGAAGTTTTGTGCTAGAAGCTATAGAGAGGTAGTGAAGCCAACATAGTTAAATCTGGGCCAACGCAGCGTAGGGTTTTGCAATCAACGTGGTTAAAGGGTAAACAGCCGACTAAGATCAAGATTTAAATCTTGAGATTGTGAGTATAAAAGGAGGGCTACTTTAAGAGTTTGGCATTGATCAAGTGTGCGTTTGAAGTGCGAATTACGCAGATAGAGTGCGGGGAGAAGTTTGATCATAGAGGTGCATAAATAGAAGTCTGATCGACTGCTATGTTTGCATGAAGTGTGTGACATCTGTGCTACTATGTTTGCATAGAGGTTACAAAGATAGTGTTGTAGTGCTTGAGCAAAGAGTGCAAAGACTGTGCTGCTGTGTTTGCGTTGGATGTGTGAAGACTATGCTGCTATGTTTTCGCAGAAGAGCATAAGTATATTGAGTGCTATTGTGTTTGCACAGACTATGAAAAATTGGTTTCAACCAAGTGCAACTGTAACAAAAAATAAAAGAGGAAGAGGATAGATTTGTGCCAGATTGAAGGACTGTGTTTAGTGCAAATTTGAGGAATGGCTTTGCAGTGATAGAGTTGAGGACAAAGATCTCCAGCCAGATCAGGGAAGACAGGTGTCTTCTGTGGATAGATTTCCACTTGCTAAGGGCAAAGGAGGTAGAGGTCTTCTAGGGGATCACCACTAAGAGCAGAGCTAGGGGAAGGTGTCTCCTTTGGGTTGGTGCCCATAAAATTTGTAATTGGGAAGGTTTCCCAAAGAACTGTGATATAACTTTTAGAGAAAATTTTTATCCGTGGAGTAGCCCACTTTGGGTGAACCACGTAAATTGTTGTCTCTTTGTGGATGGTGTTTTGTGCATTGCTTTGATTACTGCTATTGTTACTGCTATATTCATACTGCATAATATTGAATTGAAAGATGTTTTGAAAGGAAAATTTAAAAGTGGTCTTATACTGTTCACCCCCCCTCTCAGTATAATCTTGTGTTCTTCATACTTCAAGTTTATAACCTATTTAGAATAAAACTTGGAAAAAGTGAAAATAATCCATTGAAATAGTGGAAGAACATTTTTCTTCTATAAGTTAATACCATGAAGGAATTAAGATTTAATCCTCTATGTAGTAATCTAGGCATAACAATTTAGGATGGACTAAACAAACCTAGTGAGGAATATGAAGAAGAGCCAAAATGCCAAAACATACCTCTAAGTTTTACAAAAAAAATATAGTATTTGTTAAAACCCTAGCATAGAAAATGGACAAATAAATTTAGAGGTTAGTTGTTGCAAAAATTCCTAATATATGTGACCCGCATACAAATATTCTAGATGACAACATCATTGATACCAAATTTGAAGAGGAAAAGCATTAGGCTAACAAGGGGGATGCAGATGATATATATAAGAATTTGTAACCCATATATGCCAAGTTACAAGATCCAACAAAAAATCAAGAAGATATATTAGAAAATCCATTTGAAAAGAGGGAAGAAAAATTCCATGTCTCAATCTATCTACTAGGATACAATGTATTCAAAGAATTTTTGGATTTTTTTCCATAAAATACTGGATAAGGAGAGCATATTTTTAACAAATTTGCTATAGGGATCCTAATTTTGTAGATTTTATGCCCAAGGATGGAGTAAAAATATAGGATGTCTTACAAATAAAGCTTGGCACCTCATGAAACCAATAGAAATATAGTTCCTCAATACTACCTCAGAATACATAATTTTAAAGGAGCACACATTAGTAAAATCAAGCAGCAAATGATCTATAAAACACTTCAAAATTTGTTTCAGTTTTGCATAGGTGTTTATTAGGTCATGAATAATTTTCTATCAAATGGACCTCATTAGCTTGTATAAGTGAACTACTAAAGGTATGCTCGTAATTTTCTAGCAAAAGCGTATGGTTATCTTACTAACTAGAGAGAATCACTTGAAAACCAATAGAGGACTAAAAATAAAGGCGTAGATCCCAAATATTATCTTTTGAGGGTGGTGGTATTGCATTTAGTAGTGTACTAAGCTATTTTGGAAGCCTTTTAATCCTATTAGAGGTATAATTATAGGTATATAACATTTTATGGTGTGTCATTTTGCCAAAGTTACCCCAAATTCTTACTTTTACTAGGAGTAATTGTTTCTTACCCTAGGTAACTTAGGGGTAAACTTCAACTATAAATAGGAGCCTAGGAATCCATTGTATTCATATTTTGACCATGATAATTGAGAGCTACACTCTGTGAGACCCATATTATGCTTTTACTTCATGATATTGTTGAAAAATTGGTAAGTCCTTAGGCATTTCATTAGTGGCACTGCCCTCCTAGTTTGCTAATTATGTGGTGATTGACACACAAAGCTTTTTCCCACTTGTCATTCACTTAGAAATTTTATACTTAATGAATGGAAGAACATTAAAGTTATTTTAATTCTCATATATGGATTGATCATGCATACTTCCTCACTAAATTTTAAACCTATATTAATTTTAATCTCTTGCACCCTTAATATTTTATGCATGCTATATTTTTTACACTTTATTTTTTATGCAATTTGTGAAGGTTAGTGTGGGAGTATTTCATAGCGATAGCAAATAATTAACCTCAATTAAAAGTTTTGGATAAGCCATGGAAAATTCCTTCCAAATTTTTTTAAGCAAGGATTAGGGTGCATCATTAAAATAGAAGTCAAGACAATTCCCAATTTAATAGGTAGTCATTAGGGATAGGAAATTTGGACTTATTTGAATTCTCTTATCTCAATTTGACTAAGTATCCACCATATTTTGATATATATCAAGCCAACTCATCCTTCCACAAAAAAATAGTCAAATAGAAATATTAAATCATCTTTTGAAGCTCATCTACTTTTTGATTGAGTTTCTCTCTTACAATTATGTTATTAAAAAAATCCATGACCTAAATTTGTTGCTCATATTACATTCCCAAACCTATGGATGACATTTTAGATTAGAAATAAGAGTAGAAGCCTTCAACCAAACATAAAACTAAAAAAATCATAAAATTCTTCCTCATTAATTGACCATCTAAGATATTTTTTTTTGTAATTGTAAATTTTGTAATATTAAGTTCCATATTGATGATTTTCTATGTAGGGTTTACTTTTTAAATAATTTTGTTGAACCAAGAGGATCTATATATTTTTGAAGTAACATTTTTCCCAACTCTTTCCTTGATATTTGAATAATATCTAGCCAAGTTTTTCCATCAAATGTAAACTTATAAGTCTATAAGTCTGCCCCTTCAATATTATTTCCTTTGTAAACCTCTTTCCACTTACAAAGATAATCTAAATTTTTCCTCACATCCTTTTCAAAGAAAATATATTTAATTTTTATCAAATTATGATATTATTCCTATTAATGATCTTAAAATTTAAATCATATATAAAGATGAATTTTAATGGATTGTAATATAACTTTTAAAGTTAAAGCTTTCCAACTATGGTTAAGAACTTGCATTTCTAACCTACCAACCCACATTTTATTATATCCAAAATTTATTTTCAAAGCTTCTTCTTTTATTTATCAAAGGAATACACGAATATGTTAATGGAAAGTTTTCAACTTTAAACCCTAAACTATCCATGATAATTTATTGTAAATCTAGGATGGTGTTGCATTATTAACCAACCATATATCATGTTGCAAGTGTAATTTGACTTATGGCTAAGGTTGACATTGTATGATATAGTTTTGTATAGGTCTATGGGCAATTATTATACGAATCTACATAATTATTTATTTATGTAAACACTACATGATGTGGTTAACCCATATTATATTTTGTAATTAACCTAAATTCCAGTGGTTATTTTATCTTAGGTTAACTTGATTATGTATTAGGGCTTTTGGTACTAGTAAAAAAATTATCTATTCATGCCATTCATAATATTCAAGTGTTGTGATCCTTATTCAAGTATAATATAATGATTATTTGTGGCACTCAAGGGTATCCACCAATTTTATCTCTTTCATCCTTTCTATGCATTTTTATAATATCTGAGTGGATGGATTGCTTTATTGCTTTTGTTCATTTCTATAAATAGGTGTGAGATTTTAACTTGATATGAGAATGGGTATGGAGTGCCATCACTTGGTCATGTAGAAATTCTATTCTTTCTTCTGATTTCTAGGATGGATTACTTCTTAGAGCTTCATGCACCTTTGATGAAAGAGACACAGGAAAAATCCAAAATTTTATTTCTCTAATTAATTTGATTTTTTTATAGAGAATTTACACTACTTAAAAGTATGTTATATTATCGAAATATTTTTTATCTATTTTGCATAGATTTAAATTTCTTGTAATAGAAGTATTGTCACTTTAACTTTAGAAGATTGTATTAACTTCGTAGAGATTCAAATTTTGTTTCCTCAAAAATAGTATTTGATTTCATTAAAAAGGATAGATGTGGTGTTTTCATCCTACTTGGGAGCTTTGATGCCATGGACAAAAAAAGGAAAAGTAATATTAATTTGTATTAGTTTAAATATTATGTACCATGTCTATTAGAATGGTTGCATCCCTTTATTACAATTAAACTCATTTTCACAAAGAGGTCATACCTTTGAACCCAAGCAATGATGGTGACAATTGAGCTAGATAGACATGATATAAGGTATTTTACCTTTTCATGTATGGATCACAAAAATATTTTTATTTATTATTCTTATTACTTATAGAAAAATTAGGAGTTTTAAAAGCAATTATGTATTTCAAAAACATCACTTTAGGGCTATCTTGGAGGGAAAACTTCCAAAGACCATAACTTGTGCATAAGGAAGCATTTTGAGTTTGTTTTTATTTTTTGAATTGAATAATTTTATTGAGATATTTGCATGAGAGGTATTTGATTAAGTACTTAATACAAGTGGAGGGATGTCTCATAATGTGATTATATTTGACACCTATGACCCCCATTCAAAATGATAAATTTATAGTATATTATGCAATCAAAATCTCTGGTCCATATACATGGAAGAAATAGTTAGATTTGTGACATTAGTAATTATTGGGTCATTTAGAGGCACATAGAAAAAAATATTTATAATATGCTCTAATCAATTCCTACTCTTCCTATTAGATACTTGGGCTATTGGTTCATTTTATACATGAAGATCTAACCCTTCATTATATCCTCTCTTCTATTTTTTTCAAGGTACCTTTAAAATTTTATAAGAGATCTTCTCATAAATAGGTTTATGAAAAGCCTCTTTTGCTAACAAAAATCAAATGGCCCAAGTGTAAGTCAAAGTTTTCAAATAGTGTGAAGTATATTATAAAAAGGAAAATTATGCTTCAAGTCTTTCCTTATATGGCTATAGATGATTAGAGTAGCTTCAAAGGGGGTATGCTTGGATTATATTCCTTTTATAAAGTTATAGAGGAGGTGTTATTTATATATGTGTAAGAGTATTTGATATTGGTTATGGTGATTATGGTCTAGCCTAAGGATATTCTTGTGCAAGGCCATATTCACATAGGAAAAATTCCACATGATGAGAGTGTTCAATTGAAACTTCATCAAATATGTAGAACCACTGGAGCATCCATTATGGAGGGAAGATGGTATTGTCACTAACGTATTCTCTTCTTGGCCCCTAAATTTAATTTATGAGGGTGTGCTAAAAGTGCAATATGACTTATATCAAAAGTCAAAATTTTATGATATAGTATTGTATAAGCCTACGAGGAGTCATTATATAAATGTATTTAGTTAGTTAATTATTTATATATTTAATTATTTATTTATGTAATCCCTATGCATATAACCTTTTTATGGTTAAGACCGTATTATATTTTATAATTAACTTAAATCCCACTTTTTATGTTGCTTAGGTTAACTTGATTATGTAATTAGGGTTTTTGGTATTGGTATAAATATCCCCTAGCCACTCCATCCATTGTATCTAAGTGTTTTGTGAAGAACACAAGCTTATACTGAGAGGGGGGGTGAACAATATAGCGCCCACTTTTTACTTTCTTTCCAAACCAATATCAATTAATGTCCTTAATTGCAATAACCAAATATAGCAGTGTGCATTAATAACTCAGATAGCAATAGTAAGCAAGAGCACAAGTCACCACACACAATTGAGACACAAGATTTAACGTGGTTCCCCCAATGTGGGGTACTCCACAAGATAATCTCCTTATAATATTTCACATAGAAATAAGGATCCTTATCCAATACAATGATTACTTTGATCTGCTCAAAGCTAGGCAATACACCGATCTGCTCAGGTAGGCAATCCACTGATCTGCTCAGCTAGGCAACACACTGATCTGCTCAAGGTAGGCAATCCACTCGATCTACTCAGCTAGGACAACACCGATATGCTCAGTAGGCAATCCACTGATCTTCTCAGCTAGGCAACACACTGATCTGCTCAGGTAGGCAATCCACTGATCTGCTCAGCTAGGCAACACACTGATCTGCTTAGGTAGGCAATCCACTGATCTACTCAGCTAGGCAACACACTGATCTACTCAGGTAGGCAATCCATTGATCTGCTCAGCTAGGCACTCCACTGATCTGCTCAACAAGCTCACACAAAACTTGTCCAAATCTGCTCAACAAGCTCACATAGAACTTGTCCAAATCTGCTCAACAAGCTCACACAAAACTTGTCCAAATTTCAACAAGCTCACACATAACTTGTCCAAATCTCTCAACAAGCTCACATAGAACTTGTCCAAATATGCTCAACAAGCTCACACAAAACTTGTCCAAATATGCTCAACAAGCTCACACAAAACTTGTCCAAATCTGCTCAACAAGCTCACACAGAACTTGTCCAAATATGCTCAACAAGCTCACACAAAACTTGTCCAAATATGCTCAACAAGCTCACACAGAACTTGTCCAAATCTGCTCAACAAGCTCACATAACTTGTCCAAATATGCTCAACAAGCTCACACAGAACTTGTCCAAATCTATCCCAAAAACTATCCACAAAGTTGTCCAAAAATCTATCCCAAAAGCCTTCTCAAAGGCTCAATCAATCATACTCAAGTAGTACTCAAATCTCATCCACAAATATTATGAAGGCAAGGCTCAAATATGAACTCAACAATGAATGGTAATACACTCTTCAAAGGATGACAACTATGATCCACAATGATCTCAACTCAAATCAATCTCATAGAAGCATAAAGAGAATTGTTAGAGACTCAATATGTTCTATACTCAAATCCAATATCTTTCTCAACTCAAGGCAATCTCATAGAAGCATAAAGAGAATTGTTAGAGACTCAATATGTTCTATCCTCAAATCTCAATCTCAACTCAAATCAGCATAATATAGAATAGTTTGTTTCATGGAACTTGAACAACCACTTCACACAATCACTTGACTAGGCTCAAACAACTCTTCTCAACCAACTACCACAAGGAACAACTCTTTCTTACAAACCCTAGTCCAAGCATGTATCAACCAACTCAAATGTTTCCAACAATGCTCAACCACAAATCTCACATAACAATGATACTCATGTTCTTCTCAAGTTCAAGTTCTTTGCATAACCAATGGGCTTCAACAACAATGCTAATAAAATATTCTTCACATAACAATGATACTCATGTTCTTTTCAAGTTCTTTGCATAACCAATGGGCTTTAACAACTATGCTTATAAAACAAGGTTTAACCACAACTCTCAAACTAGAAAACCTTGAAGCATTCAACCAACCACTTTCGAAAAGGAAACCACAATCAATCCTTTTCTCTCCAATGATATTTCAGAAATCAACCACCATAATAAATCAATAGGAGAATGTGCCCATACCTTTTATGAAGATGAAGAAACCCCTTTGGAAATCTGCCACACTCAACACACTTTGAAAAAGAACAAAACAACCTTCACTTTGAACCCCTTTACAAAAATAGAAATATCTCTTTACATACACCTTATTTCTCCATCTAATCAAGTTAATCAAATAGCCCTCGAAATAAGCTTTCCAACGATATATAATATGGTATACTTCTAAAAGAGGAAAACACCAAAAATTTCTCTTTTTCTAAAAGTGCATTTCAACCCTTATATCTTGCCTTCCAAGTAAATAAAAATTTAATCAAACATTATTCCCTTAGCATCACCTTATTCCTCCAACATTAGGCAATAATAAAAAATATTCAATAAAACGTTTACTTGCCTCTTAGAGGGAATCAAACCCTCATCACTGCCCACTCAACACCACAACCATGGCGCCAAAGACCACGTGAGCTATCTGCTCACATAGGACAAAGAGCAAAAATGCTCCCTATATTTTGCTGCCCTTGCTCATGCCAAAAACGTGCGCCAAATGCTCTTCTTCCACACTCTACGAAAATTGAACCCGGTGGGAATCGAATGCATGCCCTGTCGCAACCAAAAACTCCACGCTTCCCAAGCTCACCGTTGGACCACGCTGTCACATCGAAGGATTTCGGGGCTTCCACTTTTTGTTCTCTTCGTTCGATGCTTAGACTTTTGAATCGAAAGCCTTTGCATATATATATATATATGCAACCTTCCTTTAATTTCACATACGTCGGCACCTTTAATTATTAATTTCCTTTTGATGGCGCATGGTTTTTATGACGTCGGCGATGACTTTAATTTTAATTTTAAAATTAAAATTTAAATTTTAAATAATTAAAATTTAAACTAAATATTTAAAATTAAATATCTCCATCACCGGGGCACCTTTTTCGATGAAACAAAAAGCCAACCTGGGTTTTAAGAAAAACCCATTTCAAATATGCCATCCATGGTTTTAAATAAAACCTTTTATTTTGTCTGCCTTGGTTTTCACAAAAACCCTGTATATATCCATGCTTTCCAAAATATCATAAATGCTTATTTATGAAATACTTTGGCCACCAAAACTCAATGTGATCCATGTGACATCAATGACAACATAAAATACCTCAAATTTCCAACAATATCCCCCTTTGTCATTGATGGCAACACCTCTAATGCAAATCACCACAATCACTGCAAAAACCATTTTTGAGAATCAAAGTTGCTCCCCCTGACTCAATACTCTCTTTGGAGGCTGCTCCCCCTAACTCAATGCTCTCTTTGGAGGCTGCTCCCCCTAACTCAAATCTCTCTTTGGAGGCTGCTCCCCCTAACTCAAATCTCTTCCCCTTTGACATCAATGGCAAAAGGGACACCTATGGGGCTAAAATATATGACTCTTAAGCTTAGCCCCCTTACCACCTTCTCTCTTGAGGTGATTAATTTTGGGGTGGGAGTACTTTTACTCCCATATTACATTGTTTCTTTCCTCTATCAACTTCCTTCCATGTTTTCTTGATATCCTTCTCTTGATGAATTACTTGATCTTCTTGTCTAGAACCTGTTTGACCTTCTTGCCTTGAACCTGTTTGGAATTGAGTCCTACACCATTTTGCAATATGTCCAAAGTTATTGCAATTAAAACACTTGATATTGTAGCCTTTGGATGGTGCCCAAATCCTGAATTCTTTCTTGAAATAATTTCCATATCCATTCCTTTCTTGAACCCTATATTGTGAAGCTCTATTTTCATGACCATTATGACCATGAATTCTGAATTGTGTAGCTCTAAAACCAAAACCATTTTGCTCATTTTATTTGCACTGAGAAGCTCTATGACCAATCCTGTTGCATAAGAAGCAATGTCCCTGAAAACCATACCTTCTTCCTTTGAAGTTTCTTCTAGAAAAATCAAACTTCTTTGATCCATGGACCCTATAGTGTATAGCCCTGTGTCCAAATCCATTACAAGAAAAACAATGTCCTTGAAAAGCCCTTTGTTCATGCCTTAGTTCCTCATACCTTTCTTGACCATTTTCCCTATGATCATTTTCAACTTGTGCATTGCATCCTTGAACCTTCTTTGTAGTATCTAAATCCTTTTCCTTAATTTCTTCCTTGCTTTCCTCTTCAAGTATTTCTTTTACTTTTGAACTTGATTCACCTATCACTTGAGCTATCACTTGCTTCTACAATGTAGTAAGATTTCTTTACCTTACAAAAAATTTTCTTCTTCTCATACATGTTTTGCTTGTATCTATCATCTTTGTCATGCTTATGCTTTCCATCTTCTTTTCTTCTGTGACCCTATTTTTCATCATCATTATTTTCTTCATGTGGACACTTGTGTGCATAGTGACCAAGATCACCATACTTGTAGCATCTAACTTTCCTCATATCTCTAAAATTCCTTGAGTCCTTATTCCTTTTGATGAAGTTAGCTTCCTCATCATTAACTGGATCTCTATCTATCTTTGGAACCTTCCCTTTCTATTTCTTTGAAGCCTTGAATGCAATCTCTTTTATTGGAACCTGATGCTTACTCACCCTCATCTCATAAGTTGTGAGAGTTCCTTGTAGTTCTTCCATTGTTAGCTTGTTGATATCCATTGTTTCTTCTATTGTTGAAACCTTTACATCATACTTCATGGGAAGTGATCTCAAAACCTTTTGAGTAACTTATGATTCTTTCATATCAAATCCTAGGCCTCTCATGGTGTTAGTAATCTCATCAACTCGAAGTAAAAACTTTGCAATATCTTCAAAATCTTCCATTTTCAATTCCTCAAATATTTTTCTATGAGTTTGTAGTTTTGAAAACTTTACCTTGGAATCTCCTTCATAAGTATTCCACAACTTGGTCCACATTTCATTAGCTGAATTACATACCATGACCTTTGAAAAATCTATCTCACGTAGCCCACTCAAAATATAATTTATTGCCCTTGCATTGATCTCAACCAATTTCCTGATAGTCTTATCTACCTCGGGATCACCTTCAACCTTATACTCTTTTTCAACCATCTGCCATACCTCATATCCTTGTGATATCAAGTAGTTCTTCATTCTCATGCTCCAGAAAGCATAATTGTTACCATCAAATAGTGGTGCCTTATTTGTAGATGATCCATTCTGTGAAGCCATCTGTGTTCTTGTAGAATCTACCCTCAATCTATTAGCCTTTTCGAAGGAACCCGCTCTGATACCAATTGAAGAACACAAGCTTATACTAAGAGGGGAGGGTGAATAGTATAGCGCCCACTTTTTACTTTCTTTCCAAACCAATATCAATTAATGTCCTTAATTGCAATAACCAAATATAGCAGTGTGCATTAATAACTCAGATAGCAATAGTAAGCAAGAGCACAAGTCACCACACATAATTGAGACACAATATTTAACGTGGTTCCCCCAATGTGGGGTACTCCACAAGATAATATCCTTATAATATTTCACACAAAAATAAGGATCCTTATCCAATACAATGATTACTTTGATCTGCTCAAAGCTAGACAATACACTAATCTACTCAGGTAGGCAATCCACTGATCTGCTCAGCTAGGCAACACACTGATATGCTCAAGTAGGCAATCCACTGATATGCTTAGCTAGGCAATCCACTGATCTGCTCAACAAGCTCACACATAACTTGTCCAAATCTGCTCAACAAGCTCACACAGAACTTGTCCAAATATTCTCAACAAGCTCACACAGAACTTGTCCAAATATGCTCAACAAGCTCACACATAACTTGTCCAAATATGCTCAACAAGCTCACACAGAACTTGTCCAAATTTGCTCAACAAGCTCACACAGAACTTGTCCAAATATGCTCAACAAGCTCACACAGAACTTGTCCAAATCTGCTCAACAAGCTCACACAGAACTTATCCAAATATGCTCAACAAGCTCACATAGAACTTGTCCAAATCTGCTCAACAAGCTCACACATAACTTGTCCAAATCTGCTCAACAAGCTCACATAGAACTTGTCCAAATCTATCCCAAAAACTATCCACAAAGCTATCCAAAAATCTATCCCAAAAGCCTTCTCAAAGGCTCAATCAATCATACTCAAGTAGTACTCAAATATCATCCACAAATCTTATGAAGGCAAGGCTCAAAGATGAACTCAACAATGAATGGTAATACACTCTTCAAAGGATGACAACTATGATCCACAATGATCTCAACTCAAATCAATCTCATAGAAGCATAAAGAGAATTGTTAGAGACTCAATATGTTCTATACTCAAATCCAATATCTTTCTCAACTCAAGGCAATCTCATAGAAGCATAAAGAGAATTGTTAGAGACTCAATATGTTCTATCCTCAATTTCAATCTCAACTCAAATCCAGAATATAGAATAGTTTGTTTCATGGAACTTGAACAACCACTTCACACAATCACTTGACTAGGCTCAAACAACTCTTCTCAACCAACTACCACAAGGAACAACTCTTTCTTACAAACCCTAGTCCAAGCATGTATCAACCAACTCAAATGTTTCCAACAATGCTCAACCACAAATCTCACATAACAATGATACTCATGTTCTTCTCAAGTTCAAGTTCTTTGCATAACCAATGGGCTTCAACAACAATGCTAATAAAATATTCTTCACATAACAATGATACTCATGTTCTTTTCAAGTTCTTTGCATAACCAATGGGCTTCAACAACTATGCTTATAAAACAAGGTTTAACCACAACTCTCAAACTAGAAAACCTTGAAGCATTCAACCAACCACTTTCAAAAAGGAAACCACAATCAATCCTTTTCTCTCCAATGATATTTCAGAAATCAACCACCATAATCAATCAATAGGAGAATGTGCCCATACCTTTTATGAATATGAAGAAACCCCTTTGGAAATCTGCCACACTCAACACACTTTGAAAAAGAACAAAACAACCTTCACTTTGAACCCCTTTACAAAAATAGAAATATCTCTTTACATACACCTTATTTCTCCATCTAATCAAGTTAATCAAATAGCCCTCAAAATAAGCTTTCCAATGATATATAATATGGTATACTTCTAAAAGAGGAAAACACCAGAAATTTCTCTTTTTCTAAAAGTGCATTTCAACCCTTATATCTTGCCTTCCAAGTAAATAAAAATTTAATCAAACATTATTCCCTTAGCATCACCTTATTCCTACAACATTAGGCAATAATAAAAAATATTCAATAAAACATTTACTTGAAGAACACAAGCTTATACTGAGAGGGGGGGTGAACAGTATAAGACCGCTTTTTATTTTTTTCTTCCAAATCAACTTTCAAATCAATATTATGTAGAGTATAGAAAGCAATATCAATAGCAATAATTAAAGCAATGCACAAAAAACCATCCACAATAGAGACACAACAATTTACATGGTTCACCCAAAGCGGGCTACTCCACGGATAAAATATCTCACTAAATTTTATCAACTCAAAATCTAGGAATACCTTTCTCGATTACAATATTTATGGGCATCAACCCAAAGGAGACACCAATCCCCTAGCTCTGTTCTGGTTGGTGATCCTCTAGAAGACCTCTGCCTCCTCTGCCCTTAGAAAATGGAACTCTATCCATAGAAGACACCTGTCTTCCTTGCTCTGGCTAGAGACCTTTGTCCTCAACTCTATCACCTCCAAATTTGGTCCTCGAAATTGCACTAAACACAGTCCTTCGGTCTAGCACAAATGTCCTTGATTTCTCTTTCTCTGATCTGCATCGAACACAGTCCTTCGGTCTGGCATAGATGTCTTTGTCCTCTTTTTTTGGTTTGCTCAAAAACATAGTCCTTTTCTCTTTTTGAGCAATCACAGGTACACTTGATCAAACTTTGACCTTTTCACCTCTACGCAATTACAACCACATATACTTCACACACTCTACTTCCTTGCGATCTCTCTCACTTGGAAGATTCAACAAAATGCACTTTGCTCTCGACGATCGAACTTCTTCACTTCGCACTATCTGCGAATGCCGCTCTTCGAACGCACACTTTGATCGATGTATTTTTCTCTCCAAGTAGCCTTGCTTTTATACTAATACTTTCAAGATCAAAAACCTTGATCTTAGTCAGCTGCTACCCTTAACTTTGTCGACTGCAAAACCCTAAACTACATCGGCTCAAATTCAACTCTGTCAGCTTCAACTGCCTCTGTGGTTCTATAGCTTTTCTTGTGAAACTACAACATGTCGTGATATCACGACACCTTAGCAACCAAACACTATCTTATGGCTTTTTTTGTGATATCACGACACTTTTTGCTTCTGCTGATGTCATCTTCTCTTCTGTCACGAAATTGTGACCCTTCTGACTTCATGGCCTTCTTCTCTACTTTTGTCGTGAAATCATGACACTACTGCCTTTGCTGACATCATCTTCACTCCTGTAGCAAAATCATGACCCTTCTCACTTTCTCAACCTTTTCTTGGCTTGCACTAGCGAAAACGGAACATGTCACAAAATCGTGACACTTTTGCTGCCTTGAGCTTCTCTCTGCCTTACTCCCGTGAAACTGGAACATGTCACGAAATCGTGACGCTTTTGTCTTCATAGCCTTCCTTTCTGCTTCGATCGCGAAATCGTTAAACTTCTCCTATAGAAGACCTGCTTCCAGTTTTTGTCGCGAAATCATGACACTTTCTCCATCCATACGCTTTTCTTTCATCCTATCGTGAAATCGCTTCATCTTCATCCGCTGACTTCTTCACTTCTGCCTGTCGTGAAATCATGACACTTTCTGCATCCGTACACTTTTATTTCATCCTATAACGAAATCACGATGCTTTCAACTTTTGTATGCTTTCTTTGTAGCCCATCGCAAAATCGTGACGCTTCTCATTTCAGACTCTTCTCTTTGTTGCATGTCATGAAATTGCAACAGTTCTCACTTCAAGATTTTTAGCATGTCGCAAAATCGTGACAGTCCTCACTTCGTCTTTTGCAGCATGTCAAGAAATCATGACTGTTCTCACTTCAAACTCTTCAGCATGTCACGAAATTATGACACCTTTCGAGTAACTTTCTCTCTCTTCAAACTTGTCATGAAATCATGACAGTTCACACTATGGACTCTCTTTTTAGCATTATGTCATGAAATCATGACATTTTTCCTTTCGGACTCCCTCTCCTACAACATGTCACGAAATCGTGACACTTTTCGATCCATACAATCTTTTTTGCAATATGTCACGAAATCGTGACACTTTTCCTTTTCTACCTTCCTGCACTTTTCGAGTCGTGAAAATGCAACATGTCATGAAATCGTGAAACTTTCCACCTTGCTCTCCTTATCTACCAACATGTCACGAAATCACGATAGTTTTTCCAACTTCTTCTCTCTCTTCCAACATGTCATGAAATCGTGACAGTTTTGCCAGCTTCTCTCTCTTTCAACATGTCACAAAATCGCGACAGTTTTTCCAGCCTGCTGCAAACTTTTTCTAACTTGTCTTTTTTTTTATCTTTTGCAAATGGGCTACTATGATATTTTTGGAAACCCACTGTCTATGCTCTGAATAATCTGACATTAAATCAAATTCCTTCAAGATCTTCTTGACATCAATGACAACTTCTACACTTGAGCAAAGGCAATGTACCCAAGGTACCCAAAATTGCCAACAATCTCCCCCTTTGTCATTGATGGCAAACCTTTACTAAAAACACAACTCAAGAGCCAAAACTGAAACCACCTGTGCTAACAACTAAGAATATACCTTTGAAGTTTTGCTCCCCCTGACTTGAAGCTCTTCTCTTCACTTTATGCTCTCCCCCTTACTCATATCTCTCCCCCTTTGTCATCAATGGCAAAGGGTCACCTTTGGGGCTTGGGACTAAGAATGAGCCTCTTAAATTAGTCCCTCTCCCACCTCCTGATGAGGTGATTAAAATAGGGGTGGGATTAAAACTCCCATTAGGCACTGATCATCATCAGCATCTACAATTTTCTTGCTGGGCCTTCTTTTGAATTTTTTGTCGATATTCCTGTTCTTGTTCCTGTCACTGTTCTGATCCTTGGACCTGTTCATACCATTGTTCCTGTTCTTGTACCTTGGAAGATCAGCTCTACACTGTCTCGCTGTGTGACCATCATTGTTGCACTTATAACAGGTAATAATGTTATTTCTTTTAGGCATACCTTGTTGAGCAAGGTGTTGCAAGAAGTTTGTCATTGTTGTCAACACAGGCAGTTAGATCCAATGATGCAGTGGATAGACAGTTCAGGAGCCATTCAGATGCAGAGGACAGAAATTCAAAGGATAGTCAAATTATGTAAAGTGCAATTCTAGGAAAACAGAAGTGACCTAGTTTCAAAAATTCGAAGAAAAAGACAAGTTAGAAAACTGTCGCGATATCGCGACATGTTTTCTGTCGCGATTTCGCGACAGGTCGGAGGAGAGAGAAAGCGCAGCCGAAAATGTCATGATTTCGTGACAAAAATGAGGAGAGAGAAGGCGCAGCTGAAAATGTCACGATTTCGCGACAAAAATGAGGAGAGAGAAGGCACAACTGAAAATGTCACGATTTCGCGACAAAAATGAGGAGAGAGAAGGCGCAAGGCAAACTGTCGCGATTTCGCGACATGCTGGAGGCCAAGAAGCTAAGTCGAGAAACTGTAGCGATTTCGCTACATGTTGGATTTTCGCTGGCTGAAGCAAGGAGAAAGCGTTAAGTGAAAAGTTGTAGCGATTTCGCTACATGTTGAAATTTTGCTGGTCGAAGCAAGAAGAAAGTGTCAAGTTGAAAAGTTGTAGCGATTTCGCTACATGTTGAATTTTCGCTGGCCGAAGTAGGGAGAAAGTGTTAAGTGAAAAGTTGTAGCGATTTCGCTACGAGTCAAAAGTGCACAACGCGAAGGTGTAGCGATTTCGCTACCAGTCAAAAGCGCAGAACTCAAAGATGTAGCGATTATGCTACAAGTCGAAAGCACAAGGCACAAAGTTGTAGCGATTTCGCTACTGCATGAAGCAAGAAATGTACGGAAGCCAAAAGCGTCATGATTTCACGACAAAGATGAGGATGACGTCAGCAAAATTGAAAGTGTCACGATTTCATGACAGGTTGCAAGAAAAGCCTCTAGAAGTCGAAAGCGTCGTGATTTCGTGACAAAGCTGAGGATGACGTCAGCAAAATTGAAAGTGTCACGATTTCACGATAGGCTGCAAGAAAAGCCTCTGGAAGCCGAAAGCATCGTGATTTCGCGACAAAGCTGAGGATGACGTCAGCAAAATTGAAAGTGTCACGATTTCACGACAGGCTACAAGAAAAGCCTCTGGAAGCCGAAAGCATCACGATTTCATGACAAAGCTGAGGATGACATCAATGAAAGCTGAAAGTGTCGCGATTTCATGACAGGGTGCAAGAAAAGCCGCTGGAAGCCGAAAGCGTCATGATTTCACGACAAGAATGAGGATGACATAAGCAAAAGTTCGAAGTGTCACGATTTCACGACAAGAACGATGGCAAAGCTATCAAAGGCCAAAATGGTCACGATTTCGTGACATGTTATTGTTTCGCGGCAATAGTTACAGAAAGGTGACAGAGGAGGCAGTAGTGGTTGAGGCCGACAAAGTTGAATCAAGGCCGACAGATTTTAGGGTTTGCAGTCGACAAATTCTAGGGTTTTGTAGCCAATAATTTCTAGGGTTTTGTAGTCGACAATCTCTAGGTTTTAGCAGTCGACAAATTCTAGGGTTTTGCAGCCGACATTCTTAGGGTTTGCAGCCGACGTCCTTAGGGTTACAGCCGACTTTGATTTAAGAATTGATCTTGAATTTTTCTTCTATAAAAGGAGGGTTGTTTCGAGGTTGAAGTGTGGTGAGAAGTGTGAAAGAAGTTCGCGTCGAGCAGAGAGCGAGTCGTTTCGATTCAAACTGGATGCGAAGTGATGGTTCATTGGAGTCGAAGTAAAGAGGGCGTATCGAACCTTCGCGGGTAATGTGCGCAGGGTGCAGAGGTTGAAGACGCACTGATCTAAGTGCAAAGTGATAGCGCACAGAGAGCTGTAGAAGGTGTGATTTACGACTGCTATGCACAGAAAGTGAATCGTGTCGATCAACTGTCCTGTAGCAGAAAGTGCAAAGCATTTGCGAAGTAGCAGACTGGTTGTGCAAAGCTTTTGTGCAGCAGAAGCAAAGTGCTTGTAAACTGCAGACTGGGTAATAAGGTGAAGGTATTGTTGCTATAATTTTTATTATTTCTTGTCATGTCCAAGTTGCAACTTGGCATAAGAAGTTGGTGCTTCTTCCTATAGTAGCTGGTGTCTTGGGGGTTGGTGCTCCTTTCTATTGGTGCAAAAAAATTGAAGGGTTGATGCTCTTTCCAGTTGGTGCTGGTAAAATGTTGTAAAGTTGTTGCTTTGCATAGGCTGGATTTGGATGGTAGTCCAAGAAGCCATTTTTGAGGAGTAGCCACATTGGTGAACCTCGTTAAATTGCTGTGTTATGTGTGATGCTTTCTTGCTGTAGTTGATATATCTTTTATAAGTTTTAAACTGCTGCTGGTTTTAGAACTGCATATTTGAAATTTAAAAGGTCACACTGATTCACCCCCCCTCTCAGTGTCACTGTGATTACAACAATTGGTATCAGAGCCAGGTTCCTGAACAGGCTCAAACAACTAGGGTGATCTTGGAAGTGACGCAATGGCAAGTGGTGAAGGATTCTCCTCGAACAAAGCACCATTGTTTGATGGAACTAATTATGCGTTCTGGAAAATTAGAATGCGGACTTATCTCAGTGCTTTGGGTTTTGACATCCGGGGTGCAGTAGTTAATGGTTACACAGCTCCCACCACCGCTCCAACAGACACTTGCTGGTAAAAAGGCATTTGAAAATGATTCAAAAGCAAAAAATGCCATCATGTGTGGACTAGTGGACAGCGAGCTAGTCAAGATCATAAATTGTGAATCAGCAAAATATGTGTGGGATAAACTAGAGAACATTCATGAAGGAGATGATAGGATTAAGGAGGCCAAGCTTCAAACACATCGAGCTCAATTCGAATCTTTAAAGATGGACAATGATGAGAACATAGAGACGTTCATGCAAAGAGTCAATGGGATCACCAATTCAATCAGAGGTCTCGAAGAAAATATAAACGATGCTACTATTGTGAAAAAGGTATTAAGATCGCTCCCTCCTAGATTTGATTCTAAAGTCTCTGCCATAGAAGAAGCCAAAGATCTAAATCGTTTTAGTATGGATGAGATGCATGGTTCTTTGACTGCTTTTGAAATGAGAATAGGAAGGTCTAATCCCACAGATAGAGAAGCTGCTTTCAAAGCCCTAAAAGGCAAAGTCACAAAACCAGAGTCTGAAGAAGAGGATGCATCAGATGAAATGGAAGCAAATTTTGTCAAAAAACTAAGAAAGGGAAAAGGAAAATACAAAGGAAAGCTACCTTTTAAATGTTTCAATTGTGGAGGCATTGGACACTTTGCTACCAAATGTCCTCTCAATGACAAGAACAAAGGTGAAGAAACTCCGCATCAAGAAAGAGGTGAATGGAGGAAGAAAACAAACTTCAAAAAAGGTAATTTCAAAAAGAAAAGTTTTATCTCCCGAAATGCAGAATCTTCAGAGGACAGTTCTAGTGAAGACTCTGAAGAAGGAACAAGTGAGGCTCTCTTTATGGCGTTTGAAGTAGAAAAATCAGAAGAGGCAGAAAACATAGAAAAGAGAGAAGGAATGAACTCTGAAGTATCTATTGAAAAAGGTGAGGCTGAAGTTGATTTAGAAGGTGAGCTGGTTTCTGCTCTTATGGAATGGAAATCTGAGAAAAGAAAGAATAAAAAACTGTCAAGGAAGCTTGAGGATGCAAATGACATTATAGCCAGTCTAAAAACATAGACATAAGAGTACAAGAAAATGTCTGAAGATCTTGAAGTATAGGTAACCATGAAGATAGATTACTATTGCAAATTGGAAGAAGAAAATGTTGGTCTTCGAATACAGATACAAGAGCTGGATCGAAAAATTAGCTGTCATTTAAAACATGAAGAAAGTTCGATGAAGCTGGACAAAATCCTAAGCGATCAAAGACCCACAGGTATCAAATTCGATCTGGGCTTTACTGAAGGAGAATCATCAAATGGACCAAAGGCAAGCAATGTTGAATGTGAAAAGAGTAAAGACAAGAAACAGGCTGTTGAAAGAAAAACAAATCAGGCAAAAGAAAGCAGTAATGCCAGACCTGAAATAGGAACTGACAATGAGGGCTTTACCAAGGTCACACATCAAAAGAAAAGAAGATCTAAGGCTCCTGCAACAACTTGGCAAAGACCATATTTCAGGTTCAATCATTATTTCTATGGTTTCTGTTTTAAATGTAATGGTTATGGGCATAAAATTGTTGACTGCAAGTATAATATAGGTCCAAGAAGTTTCACTAGTAGAAATGCTTTTGCTCCTCTAATGAGTTATGCAGTAGAATGCTTTAATTGTCACAACTTTGGGCATATTGCTAGAAACTGTCATAGAACTTCTGTTTCAAATCAATCTCAGAAAAGAAGAATTCAACCATATAAGGCAAAACAAAATAAAATTCCTTCTGAAGGATATGTGCAAGATTCTAAAAAAGGGAAATCCAAGCTAGAACCCAATACCACAGTTAAAACAGAATGGAAATAGAAAGAACAGCTCAGGGAAGAAAAGGAGTCTTTAATAGTGCAGATAGCTTTTAGAGCTCAGAATAAATGTGTACCGTGGATCCTTGACAGTGGGTGCTCAAGTCATATGACAGGTGATAAACAAAAATTTGAAAAACTACAGAAATATGAGGGTGGCTCTGTGAAGTTTGGAAATAATGATGGAGCCAAAATAATAGGAAAAGGGTCTGTCAAAATTAGTGAAGGGAAAATCAAGTCGAAGAAGTTCTATTTGTGGATGGTTTGAAACATAACCTCGTTAAGTGTTAGTCAAATCTGTGATAAAGGTCATGAAGTAGTCTTCAAGAAGCAGGGTTGTGAAGTTAGAAAAATAAACAAGTGGGAAATTGATAGCAACTGGTTCAAGGACGTCTGGTAATCTGTACACACTCTCAGAAACTTTAGAAGGTACATGTTTTATTGGACAAGAAGAAGAGAACTGGCTGTGGCACAAGAGGCTTGGACACATAAGTTTTGATAATTTGGTGAAAATCAGCTCTAAACAAGCAATGAGAGATATTCCAACCATTAAGAAACCTTCAAACAATGTTTGTGCTTCATGTCAGAAGGGAAAGCAAACCAGAGTCTCATTCAAAACAAAAGAATACCACACTAGCAGGCCTTTGGAACTTATTCATACTGACTTATGTGGACCCATGAGAACTCAAAGCATAAACGATGACAAGTACTTCATGCTATGTATCGATGATTATTCCAGAATGACATGGATATTTTTCTTAAAAGATAAATCAAAAGCTTTTGAAATGTTCAGATCCTTCAAACAACTAGTTGAGAATGAAACAGGAAAAAGGGTCAAATGCTTACGATCAGATAGAGGAGGAGAATTCATTTCGAATGAATTTATAGAATACTATGAAAAACATGGTATCAGGAGACAATATTTAGTAGCTAGAACTCCACAGCAGAATGGCGTAGTAGAAAGAAAGAACAGAACTATACAGGAAATGGCACGCACCATGCTAGCAGAAAATAAAATAGCAGATAGATTCTGGAAAGAAGCAGTTCACACTGCAGTATACATCCAAAACAGATATATGCTAAGAACTCATGAATGCAAAACACCTTATGAGTTGTGGTTTGGTAGAAAAGCAACAACAAAACATCTCAAAATATTTGGCTGCAAGTGCTACATCAGAAAAATAGATGACAACCTTGGGAAGTTTGAAGATAGAGCAGATGAAGGTGTTTTTGTTGGGTATTCATCAAAAAGCAAAGCTTACAAATGCTACAACAAGAGACTCAAGAAAATTGTGGACAATGCAGACGTTAAATTCGATGAAGTTGGGAAATGATTAGCTGACTTTGAGGAAAACTACCCAATCTATGAAGAAGTCGTTGAAGGAGATGAGGTGAATGAAACAGAAAATAAATCTACGCTTGATTCAATGGAAAAACAAATGGGTTTGTAAAAAAAAAGGGGGAAGAGACTTTTGCTCCAGTGGCCAGATTAGAAGCAATTAGAATGTTTCTGGCCTTAGCAGTTCACAAAAACTTTAGAGTTTATCAGATGGATGTAAAATCTGCCTTTTTAAATGGGAAACTCGAAGAAGAGGTCTATATTGAACAACCGGATGGATTTCAAATTAGTGAGGATCCTAACCTTGTCTCGCAAATTAAAGAAAGCACTGTATGGATTAAAGCAAGCACCACGGGCATGGTATGCTAGGCTAGATAACTATCTCTCTCAACAGGGATTCAAGAAAGGTTTAGTGGACAGTAATCTGTATGTAAAAACAGAAGGTGGGCATCTCATTGTTCTAGTTGTCTATGTAGATGATATCATATTTGGCAGCAACAAAGATGAATCTTGTAAAGACTTAGCAAATAAGATGCAAAATGAATTTGAAATGTCCATGATTGGTGAACTGTCTTACTTTCTTGGGCTACAAGTTAATCAAAATGAGAAAGGCATATTTATTTCCCAAATCAAATATGTGAAAGAAATGCTAAAAAGGTTCACTATGGAGGACTGTAAGCCACCAATACTCCCATGACAACAAGCTGCAAATTGAGTAAAGAAGACAAATCTCCACCTGTAGACCAAACCATGTACAGATCTATGATTGGAAGTCTATTATATTTAACAACCACTAGACCTGATATTTTGCAGGCAGTTTGCATGGTAGCTAGATTTCAGGCCAGTCCCAAAGAGACTCATGTGACAGTAGTTAAAAGGATTTTTCGGTATCTCAAGGGCACCATGGAGTATGGGTTGTGGTATCCAAAAGGCAAATACTTCACTCTTATATCATATTCAAATGCAGATTGGGCTGGATGTGTTGATGATAGAAAAAGTACCAGTGGAGGTGCATTCTATTTGGGGGACAGATTGGTTGCATGGCACAGTAAGAAGCAAGAGTCAGTTTCTTTATCTATAGCTGAGGCAGAATATATTGCAGCAACAACATGTTGTACACAAGTCTTGTGGATGAAACAAACTTTGAAAGATCTTGGAATTAATTTTAGTGAACCAATATCTGTTAAGTGTGATAACACCAGTGCAATTAACATCTCCAAGAATCCAGTTTATGCACTCACGGACTAAACACATTGCTATAAGGTATCATTTCTTGAAGGAGAAAGTTGCGGAAGGAGAAGTCAAATTGGATTTTGTCCCAACTACAGAACAAGTAGCAGATATTTTTACAAAACCTTTGCCCAAGGAAGTATTTGAGTACCTTCGAAGCAAATTAGGAGTAGTCACACTTCCTAAGAAGTGACTAGCTACAGGGATCACTGTCTCAGGGGGAGCATTTGAGTATTTGACTATTCTTTTGCTCATGATCATAATTTGTGCCAGATGTAACAAATTGTGCCCGAGAAGTGTGAGGATGGACTCGGGGGGAGTCTCGCAGCAGCCCTTTGGTATTATTGACAAAGGGGGAGAAGAGTTACAGGAATGTACACAGGTGTTGCCAACAATTCCAAAGGGGGAGATTGTTGAGCAAGGTGTTGCAAGAAGTTTGTCATTGTTGTCAACACAAGCAGTTAGATCCAATGATGCAGTGGATAGACAGTTCAGGAGCCATTCAGATGCAGAGGACAGAAATTCAAAGGATAGTCAGATTATGTAAAGTGCAATTCCAGGAAAACAGAAGTGACCTAGTTTCAAAAATTCAAAGAAAAAGACAAGTTAGAAAACTGTCGCGATATCGCGACATGTTTTCTGTCATGATTTCGCGACAGGTCGGAGGAGAGAGAAAGCACAGCCAGAAATGTCGTGATTTCACGACAAAAATGAGGAGAGAGAAGGCACAGCTGAAAATGTCATGATTTCATGACAAAAATGAGGAGAGAGAAGGCACAGCTGAAAATGTCATGATTTCGCGACAAAAATGAGGAGAGAGAAGGCGCAAGGCAAACTGTCACGATTTCGTGACATGCTGGAGGCCAAGAAGCTAAGTCGAGAAACTATAGCGATTTCGCTACATGTTGGATTTTCGCTGGCCGAAGCAAGGAGAAAGCGTTAAGTGAAAAGTTGTAGCGATTTCGCTACATGTTGAAATTTCCCTGGCCGAAGCAAGAAGAAAGCGTCAAGTTGAAAAGTTGTAGCGATTTCGCTACATGTTGAATTTTCGCTGGCCAAAGCAGGGAGAAAGTGTTAAGTGAAAAGTTGTAGCGATTTCGCTACGAATCAAAAGTGCACAACGCGAAGGTGTAGCGATTTCGCTACCAGTCAAAAGCGTAGAACTCAAAGATGTAGCGATTATGCTACAAGTCGAAAGCACAAGGCACAAAGTTGTAGCGATTTCGCTACTGCATGAAGCAAGAAATGTACGAAAGCCAAAAGCGTCGTGATTTCACGACAAAGATGAGGATGACGTCAACAAAATTGAAAGTGTCACGATTTCACGACAGGCTGCAAGAAAAGCCTCTGGAAGTCGAAAGCGTCACGATTTCGTGACAAAGCTGAGGATGACGTCAGCAAAATTGAAAGTGTCATGATTTCATGACAGGCTGCAAGAAAAGCCTCTGGAAGCCGAAAGCGTCGTGATTTCGCGACAAAGATGAGGATGACGTCAGCAAAATTGAAAGTGTCACGATTTCACGACAGGCTGCAAGAAAAGCCTCTGGAAGCCGAAAGCGTCGCGATTTCGTGACAAAGCTGAGGATGATGTCAGCGAAAGCTGAAAGTGTCACGATTTCGCGACAGGGTGCAAGAAAAGCCGCTGGAAGCCGAAAGCGTCGTGATTTCATGACAAGAATGAGGATGACATCAGCAAAAGTTCGAAGTGTCACGATTTCGCGACAAGAACGGTGGCAAAGCTATCAAAGGCCAAAATGGTCATGATTTTGTGACATGTTATTGTTTCACGGCAACAGTTATAGAAAGGTGACAGAGGAGGCAGTAGTGGTTGAGGCTGACAAAGTTGAATCGGAGCCGACGGATTTTAGGGTTTGCAGTCGACAAATTCTAGGGTTTTGTAGCCGACAATCTCTAGGTTTTAGCAGTCGACAATCTCTAGGTTTTAGCAGTCGACAAATTCTAGGGTTTTGCAGTCGACATTCTTAGGGTTTGCAGTCGACGTCCTTAGGGTTACAGCTGACTTTGATTTAAGAATTGATCTTGAATTTTTCTTCTATAAAAGGAGGGCTATTTTGAGGTTGAAGTGTGGCAAGAAGTGTGAAATAAGTTTGCATCGAGCAGAGAGTGAGTCGTTTCGATTCAAACTATGAGCAAAGTGATGGTTCATTGGGGTAGAAGTAAAGAGGGTGTATCAAACCTTCGTGGGTAATGTGCGCAGGGTGCAGAGGTTGAATACGCACTGATCTAAGTACGAAGTGATAGTGCACAGAGAGCTATAGAAGGTGTGATTTATGACTTCTATGCGCAAAAAGTGAATCATGTCGATCAACTGTCCTATAGCAAAAAGTGCAAAGCATTTACGAAGTAGTAGACTGATTGTGCAAAGCTTTTGTGTAGTAGAAGCAGAGTGCTTGTAAACTGCAGACTGGGTAATAAGGTGAAGGTATTGTTGCTGTAATTTTTATTATTTCTTGTCATGTCCAAGTTGCAGCTTGGCATAAGAAGTTGGTGCTTCTTCCAATAGTAGCTGGTGTCTTGGGGGTTGGTGCTCCTATCTTTTGGTGCAAAAAAATTGAAGGGTTGATGCTCTTTCCAGTTGGTGCTAGTAAAATGTTGTAAAGTTGTTGCTTTGCATAGGCTGGATTTGGATGGTAGTCCAAGCAGCCATTTTTGAGGAGTAGCCACATTGGTGAACCTCATTAAATTGTTGTGTTATGTGTGATGCTTTCTTGCTGTAGTTGATATATCTTTTATAAGTTTTAAACTGCTGCTGGTTTTAGAATTGCATATTTGAAATTTAAAAGGTCACACTGATTCACCCCCCCTCTCAGTGTCACTATGATTACAACATACCTGTTCTTCGAATCTGCCTGTTCTGACTAACCGAGTTCCTGTTATTAGCCTTGCAAAAAAATGCCTTATGCCCAAAATGATTACAAAAGTAGCAATACCATTGAAAGAAATTGCTACCTCTGAAACTATCATTTACCTTCCTTACTTGAGTCATGCAATGCACAACCATGTGACGAAACCTATGACATGCAAAACATCTGCCATGAATTTTTTTTTTATTCGACCTCTTGGGTCCTGAAAACTTCTTCTTCGTAATCTAAATTTTGTTTTCTGTTTATGCACATCTATCACTCACGGACTCATGATCTGAAGTACTTTCTTCATCAGAACTCTCTTCCTTTTGAAATATCTTACTAGATTCCCCAACCTGTTCCTTGTGCGGCTCAACAAAACCGAGACTTGTTTTATTTGTTGGTTTTCTTTGACCTTTGATGAGAGACTTAACCCTTTTGGAGCTATCTTGAAACTTGTACAGTTTATCCTTGTACTCTTTAGTTTCCACTTCCAAAGAAGCCATTTTCTGTTCCAACTCATTATACTCGAGAATCTTAGACTCTAACTCGTCCTTGAGTTCTTGTGTCTTAGCCATAGAGAAGTCAAGACTTTCTCGTAAGATCATCTCTCTCCATACAACATTCATCTAACTTATCCTTGAGTCCGGCATTCTTCTTTCTTTCCTTTTTCAAAGCACTAAGAGCATTGGTAAGTTCACTTTCAAGATCCTTAATTTGTTTGCTTTCCGAATCATCGTAGTCTTTTACGTATTTCTTATCACTAGAGGTGCTACCCTTTTCAAAAAAACATACAAGCATCTTCCTTATAGTTTTCTGAAGCATCCTCATACATACTAGTAACCAATTCATTATTTGTGTAATCATCCTCAAGGTGACCAAAATTTCCACATCTAAAACATTTCATGATAATGAATCTATGTTTTGGTTCTTCCTCTTTTTCTGATATGAACATCTCATTTTCACTATCACTTGAAGAACTTTCACTATCACTACTAGAACACTTACTTGCTTTGTCTAGGTAGAAACTCTTCTTGTGCTTGTGAGAATACCTCTTTCCATTATTGTTGTGCTCATATTTGTTTTTCCTATGATGCTTGTACTTTTCAGAATCCTTTCTCTTAGAAACCTGTTTCTCTTCATCACTTTCATTCTTGGAAATAGTACAATCGGTAGCATAATGACCAAACTTTCCACAATTGAAACATCTTATATTTTTCATGCTTTTGTGCTTTCTAGAGAACTTGCCTTTCTTGTCGTAATATGCCTCTTCATCACTAGAAGACTCATCACTCTCTTGAAGCTATTTACCCTTGGATTTCTTGGTAGCCTTGAAAGCTGCCTCTTTCTTGACATCAACCTTCACTTGAGTTCTCAACTCAAATGCTGCAAGTATACTATGGAGATCATAATTTTTCAACTTATCCAAATATTTAGCTTCCTCAATAGCAGAAATCTTTTCACTAAATCTATTAGAAATAGATCTTAAAATCTTATCACAAACATCATTTTTAGCAAGCTCAAGACCTAAGTCTTTCATGGAGTTAACAACCTCATCCATACGAAGCATGTAGTCACTAATATTTTCATCATCATTCATCTTGAGTTGTTCAAACATACATTTGAAGTGTCTCAACTTGGCCTTTTGGAAATTTACATCACCTGTGTGAACCACCTGTAGCTGTTTCCACATTTCACTAGTTGTATTGCATTGAATTACTTTGGTGAGATCTACTTTCTATAAACCTTTTAGGATTGCATTCATTGCTTTTGAATTGTTGTGATGTAGGAGCCTATCTTCTTTAGTATATGGACCATTTACAGGAATAGTGTACCCATCTTCAATCACTTCCCAAACCTCATTCCCAAGAGCCATTAGATGAACCTTCATCCTTGCACTCCAAAGACCAAAATTTGATCCATCAAGAATAGGTGCTGCATTGCCACTTGAATAATCCATTGTGTTCTTTGCTAGCTTTTCCTTCAAGCTGTTAAACTTTTTGAAGGCACTGGCTCTGATACCAATTGAAGAACACAAGCTTATACTGAGAGGGGGGGTGAACAGTATAAGACCACTTTTTATTTTTTTCTTCCAATCAACTTTCAAATCAATATTATGCAGATTATAGAAAGCAATATCAATAGCAGTAATTAAAGCAATGCACAAAACACCATCCATAATAGAGACACAACAATTTACGTTGTTCACCCAAAGCGGGCTACTCCATGGATAAAATCTCTCACTAAATTTTATCAACTCAAAATCTGGGAATACCTTTCCCGATTACAATATTTATGGGCATCAACCCAAAGGAGACACCAATCCCCTAGCTTTGTTCTGGCTAGTGATCCTCTAGAAGACCTCTGCCTCCTCTGCCCTTAGCAAATGGAACTCTATCCATAGAAGACACCTATCTTCCCTGCTCTGGCTGGAGACCTCTGTCCTCAACTCTATCACCTCCAAAGCTGGTCCTCAAAATTACACTAAGCACAGTCCTTTGATCTAGCCCAAATGTCCTCAATTTCTCTTTCTCTGATCTGCATCGAACACAGTCCTTCGGTCTGGCACATATGTCTTTGTCCTCTTTTTTTGGTCTACTCAAAAACACAGTCCTTTGCTCTTTTTACACAATCACAGCTACACTTGATCAAACTTTGAACTTTTCACCTCTGCACAATTACAGCCGCATATACTTTGCACACTCTACTTCTTTATGATCTCTCTCACTTGGAAGATTCGACAGAATGCACTCTGCTCTTGACGATCGAACTTCTTCACTTCGCATAGTCTGCGAACACCACTCTTTGAGCGCACACTTCTATCGATGTCTTTTTCTCTCCAAGTAGCCCTGCTTTTATACTAATACTTTCAAGATCAAAAACCTTGATCTTAGTCGGCTGCTACCCTAAAATTTGTCGGTTGCAAAACCCTAAACTGCGTCGGCTCAAATTCAACTCTGTCGACTTCAACCGCCTCTTTGGTTCTGTAGCTTTTCTCATGAAACTTCAACATGTCACGATATCATGACACCTTAGCAACCGAACACTATCTTATGGCTTTTGTCATGATATCACGACACTTTTTGCTTCTGCTGATGTCATCTTCTCTTCTGTCGTGAAATCGTGACCCTTCTGACTTCATGGCCTTCTTCTCTGCTTTGGTCATGAAATAATGACACTACTGCCTTTGCTGATATCATCTTCACTCCTATCATGAAATCGTGACCCTTCTCGCTTTCTCAACCTTTTCTTGGCTTGCACTAGCGAAAATGAAACATGTCATGAAATCGTGACACTTTTGCTACCTTGAGCTTCTCTCTGCCTTACTCCCACGAAACTAGAACATGTCACAAAATCGCGATGCTTTTGTCTTCATAGCCTTCCTTTCTACTTCTATCATGAAATCATGACACTTCTCCTATAGAAGACCTACTTCCAGTTTCTGTCATGAAATTGTGACACTTTCTCCATCCGTACGTTTTTCTTTTATCCTATCGTGGAATCGCTTCATCTTCATATGCTGACTTCTTCACTTCTACCTGTCATGAAATCATGACACTTTCTGCATCCGTACACTTTTCTTTCATCTTGTTGTGAAATCGCGACGCTTTCAGCTTTCGTATGCTTTCTTTGTAGCCTGTCGTGAAATCACGATGCTTCTCATTTCAGACTCTTCCCTTTGCTGCATGTCGCAAAATCGTGATAGTTCTCACTTTGAGCTTTTTAGCATGTCACAAAATTGTGATAGTCCTCACTTCATATTTTGCAGCATGTCGAGAAATCGTGACTGTTCTCACTTCGAACTCTTCAGCATGTCGCGAAATTGTGACACCTTTCGAGTAACTTTCTCTCTCTTCGAACTTGTTGCGAAATCATGACAGTTCACATTGTGGACTCTCTTTTCAGCATTATGTCATGAAATCGTGACATTTTTCCTTTTAGACTCCCTCTCCTGCAACATGTCGTGAAATCACGACACTTTTCGGTCTGTACAATCTTCTTTGCAATATGTCACGAAATCGTGACACTTTTCCTTTTCTGCCTTCCTGCACTTTTCGAGTTACAAAAATGTGACATGTCGCAAAATCATGACACTTTCCACCTTGCTCTCCTTCTCTGCCAACATGTCGTGAAATCGCGATAGTTTTTCCAGCTTCTTCTCTCTCTTCCAACATGTCGCGAAATTGTGATAGTTTTGCCAACTTCTCTCTCTTCCAACATGTCGTGAAATTGCGACAGTTTTTCCAGCCTACTGCAAACTTTTTCTAACTTGTCTTTTTTTTATCTTTTGCAAATGGGCTACTATGATATTTTTAGAAACCCACTGTCCATGCTCTGAATAATCTGACATTAAATCAAATTCCTTCAAGAGCTTCTTGACATCAATGAAAACTTCTACACTTGAGCAAAGGCAATGTACCCAAGGTACCCAAAATTGCCAACATTACTTGCCTCTTAGAGAGAATTGAACCCTCGTCACTGCCCACTCAACACCACAACCACAATGCCAAAGACCACGTGAGCTATCTGCTCACATAGGACAGAGAGCAAAAATGCTCCCTATATTTTGCTGCCCTTGCTCATGCAAAAAACGTGTGCCAAATACTCTTCTTCCACACTCTACGAAAATCAAACCCGATGGGAATCAAATGCATGCCCTATAGCAACCAAAAACTCCATGCTTCCCATGCTCACCGTTGGACCACGTTGTCACATCGAAGAATTTTGGAGCTTCCGCTTTTTGTTCTCTTCGTTTGATGCTTAGAATTTTGAATCGAAAGCCTTTGCATATATATATATATATATATATGCAACCTTCCTTTAATTTCACATACGTCGACACATTTAATTATTAATTTCCTTTTGATGGCGCATGGTTTTTATGATTTCAACGATGACTTTAATTTTAATTTTAAAATTTAAATTTAAATTTTAAATAATTAAAATTTAAACTAAATATTTAAAATTAAATATCTCCATCATCGGGGAACCTTTTTCGACGAAACGAAAATCCAACCTGGGTTTTAAGAAAAATCAATTTCAAATCTGCCATCCATGGTTTTAAATAAAACCTTTTATTTTTCCTGCCTTGGTTTTCATAAAAACCCTGTATATATCAATGCTTTCCAAAATATCATAAATGCTTATTTATGAAATACTTTGGCCACCAAAACTCAATGTGATCCATGTGACATCAATGACAACAATAAAATATCTCAAATTTCTAATATTGTGGTCCTTATCCATAGATAATATAGTAATTGTTTATGATGCACAAGGGCACTAGCTAATTCTATGTCTTTCAATATTTTATGCTTTCCATATAATATTTGAGTGGATGGATTAGTTCTATTTGTTTCTAAAATAGGTGTGTAGTCCAATATAATAGCCTTCTAGTAATGTGATAATATTGATTTAAACTCCATGGCCTCATTGATTGAGGTATGAACCAAAATAAAAGTATCATTAACAAATTGGAGATGATATTTAAGGTGACCTTTTGTTGCAACTTGAATATGTCTGATTTTTCATTCTATTTTTTCCTTTAATAAAACTCTCCATAATACCTCCACAAGAATAATAAATTGATAAGGAGACAATGGGTCATACTTAAGAATCTATATGATGATTCAAAGTATCCAATAGAGGATCCATTGATAAAATAGATTTTTTTGGAGTGCTATAACAACACCTAATCCATGTACATAACATTGGTTAAAAGTATTTTATGTAGAATATCATGTAGAAAACTCCAACAAATCCTATCATATGCTTTGGTCATGTTTTAATTTTATAATTATACTTGTTTTTCCATGAAATCAAGAGAATGTATGACCTCCTATACAATTATTACACCATCAAGAATTTGTTTACCACAAAAAAAACCACCTTGTTTCTTTGAGATAGAATTATTTTTTACCTATTTTGGAATTCATTTCCACGTTATATATATATATATATATATATATATATATATATATATATATATATATATATATATATATCTATTTTGCATAATATTTGAAATGAAATTTGGACTCATATTTTAAAGGATTATTGAACAAAAATTAACAAAATATTATCTTGCATTTCTTGGAAACTGTAGCAATAAATCTAGAATTGGTCACATTTATTGTATACTTTTTTCTTAGTATATTCAATAAAAGATATATAATTTTTCAACAAATCCAAAATTAAAAAAAAAAAAAATAAGAAATCTATTTGGACCAAGTGCCTTGTAAGGGTTGAATGAGAAAATTGCATCCTATAGTTCCTATATAGAGATATTTCTTTTTAGTTTTGATTTTATCCCTATGTGATAACTGATGGAATATTTAGTAAATTTTTACCTTGAACATCCTTATGTTTCCCAACATATGATTAAATGTTTTTGAAACAATTAATTACTTCCTTCCTTATGTTATATTCTTTCTCAATATTTCTTCCATCTAAAGTTGAAGCATTTTTATAGATTTTTATGACTGATATGACTCCTTTTCTAATTAATTATAATAATCCAAAAGTTATTGATTTTTTTATATATAAGTATCTTATTTCATTCCATTGATTTATTCTCTCTTGTAAATTATTGGGTTTGAATTCAATTTATCCTTTACTTTAAATATGTTACCAAAATATTTAGAATTCCAAATCTTCATTTGCTCCTTTAGATATTTTATATTCCTTCAAAATTTACTTCATACCACAATAACATATCCATATAGAAGAAATAAGGGTCTTGGAGCCATATAAACCAAAATCAAAATGGATTTCAATGGCCATTAATGAATAAATCACATCTCAATAAAATGTGTTTCTAATCTAATCTTGTTCACAATAAAATGTCTAAAGAGATTTTATACTTTAATTGCAACCATATATTGAGTAATAAAATTCAATCCAATATTTCTATTATATGAGTTGGCCCAATGTGTCTATTATCTAATGTATACTAAAATCTTGAAGGAATAAAATCCCAAAGGCCATTTAAATTGACAAATAAAATAAAATCCTACATTGATTTGTATCATCTAAGTACCACCCTTATTTTTGAAAGGAAATAGACCTATGTTAAATTATTCCCAAGAATCCATTTATCATAATTATGAACCATCATTTTATTTGGAAAAAGCATGTTAATATCCTAACAACATATTTCATGAGGAGAAACTATAGTTGGAACATATCTGTTTATAGCCCTAGCTTTGATATAGACTAGAAATCAAATTACTTTTGTCTTCTAGTAAATTTTCATCTCATTTGTATTTTATTTTTGTTACATAGGAGAGTTAGTCACAACCACACTATTTTTAGTATGTATTTATCCTATATTATTTAAATACCCTTGTAAGCACCTATAGAAAAAACTAACAGACAATCCCTCATCTTCTAAATATTTTTGAAGGATACATCAATATATAATATATAAAAATTTATGGCAATGCCAATAATAACTTCTTAAGTTATTTTTTTAATCATATATATATATATATATATATATATATATATATATATATATATATTGAGTAATACTACAGACACCAAAATCTAGGCATTTGCATTACACATCATAATTTTGCATAATAATATATGCCTAAGTCTAAACTTAGGCATATAATTCCTGCACATTATTTTTTGTGGTAAATAAAAGTCGTCATTAATTACTGGGTTTTGCAGGTTAACCCAAAACCTAATACAAAATCTATATTTATTTTGCGATTACGGATCCTGGTCATCCTTAGAACATTATTTTAAAAAATTGTGTTTGTTATCCTACATCACCTTATAGTTACTGCGGAAAGACAGTTCAACATGACAATTAACATTACTTACAACGATAGTCGTTTGAGTTGACTTAGAGAAAAACTCTTTGCTTATCACGAAAAACTTGGGGAAAAAGCACCCTTCCACCTTTCTCCTTAATTATTAGTGTGCTTTTCATGTCTAAGAATATCTTCCACGTCACGTGGTACCCCTTGTGTCCACACCATCAAACTTCATGCATCAATACCCACATTGGCTAATTTGTCAGCCACTTTGTTGACCTCACGAAACACATGGTGAATCCTCTTGTCATGTCTTATTGCAAAAAGGATCCTTACCTCATGGATGACGACCTCAATCCTCCATGGAGGTTTTCTACCATTGGTTAACAGGTTGATGATATTCATGGAATCGCCTTCAATCATCAAATTTCCATGAGTCTCCTGGGAAACTTTTAACCCTCTCAAAAGGGCTCTAGCTTCTACCTCATTATTAGTTCTAATTCCCAATGGTTCAACGAAGGCCTTAACCAGGTTTCTTTGATGATCTCTGATTACTCCTCCAGCTCCTACTCTTCCCGGGTTCTCCTTAGACGCACCATCAAATTTCAATTTGAACCAACCCCTAGGGGTTGGCTCCCAAAAGACCCCATTTATGGGATTGGGTAGAGGGATGAAAGGTTTTTCCTCAATGACTAAGGCTAAAGCAATTTTTCTTTCCTAGGGAGGGATTATACGGTTCTCCTCAGTAAGGATACTAATGTTTTATTTTGCAAAGGCAAGGATTATATTGAGGATTGTTTTAAGGCTATGACTGGTGTCCTTAAAAGATCTGTGATTCCTTTCTAACCATATCTGCCATAGGAAATGGTGCCAACAGATTTTCTAAAGGTACTTAAGTTTTAGACTAACAAAGGGTTGAGGCCATTGTTGGAACACTTTAAAAACTGAAGTCGACTTAAACCACAAGATCCTAAAAGCCTAGAAAAGTTTTTCAAGGATGGATGCTACCACCAGACACTCTACGAACAAATGTTGGGTTGACTCCCACCCAGCCCTACACATATGACAACGGTTAGCAATAACCATACCTTTGGTCAACATATTATCCATGGTAAAGAAATTTTCCTTGCATCACCAGCCATGAGAAGAAAGATATTTTAGGGGTTAAACCCTTGATCCAGACCAAATTTGATTGAAATTGTTGGTCTTCATTGTTGAGGAGAAAGTTATAGGTAAATTTAACCGTAAAATCTCCACTTTCAGTCTCAGCCCAAGCAATGTGGTCTTCATCTTCTCTAAAGGGAAGAATTTGGTATGTTAAAATATTATGAAGTTCTTCAGAATCAGCTTCAAAACCCTGTACTCTGATGTATTTCCACCTAGGGTGTTCATATCCTGCCAGATGTAATCAACCACTCTTTGCCCAATCTACTACTCCATGTATTCTTGGATCCTAGCCAATCGAGGATTTTGGGATAATTCCTCAGCTCTCACCCATCGGTCCTTCCAAAAGTTTATCATTTACCCATTCCCAAGGATCCATCTAATCCCTCTCTTGACTAGATCTCTTCTTGTTAGGATTGCCTTGCAGAAAGCCGATCCCCTACTCACCAGATTATCATTAAGGAAATTCGATCATTGAAGGTATTTCCTCCTGACTATGGTCATCCATTCATTTTTGACCTTGGTTAATAGTCGCCATGCTTGTTTGGCTAGCAGAGCTGTGTTGAGATTAGCAACTCTCCTCAGCCCTAGCCCCCCATGTACCTTAGGTTTGCAAACTTTATTCCACCCTACCAAATGGATCCTTTTTTTATCCTCGATCCTTGACCAGAGAAAATTCTTTTGAAATTGCTCGATTTTATGATACACCTTGCTTGGAGCTCTGAAAACCAATAAGAAATATACAGGTATACTTTGTAGGGAGGCCAATTCCTGCACATTATTCATTATCATTGCACATCACAATTTTGCATAATAATATATGCCTAAGTCTAAACTTAGGCATATAATTCCTGCACATTATTCATCCACATTGCACATTTCAGACTACATAACATTATGTGCCTAAGTTTTGACTTAGGCATAAAATCCTACACATAATTATATTTTCTAGATTTTATTAAATCTAGGAAATATCCTCCTACGATACCATCTCTCCTCACTTGACATGTGTCCTGACCACATCACTATCACTCCCTTGCCACCTCTTATACACCCTTTTCCCCTTTGTCCCTTCACATGGGGTAACCCTCCACACTTCACTGCACTTCCAACTACCCACTTGCCACATATTACACCTCACTCTACACATCACTCCACTTGCACCTACCCACTTGTCACATTTCCCCAGTTAAGTGAGACACTTCTAGTGACTCACTACAACTACCCAGGGTAGGTGACTACCCAGTCCCTGCCACTTGGCAACCTTGGCTTGCCACCTATATTTTCCTCCAAAACCCTTAAAGGCCTATAAAGGCACCATCACATGACCAAGAAAAGGAGGAGAGGAGGGGAATGCTAATGTTATGTTGCTTGAAGTATGCTATGTAAGCCATATTCATTGTTCATATTCTTTGTACATTAGTCATTTTATTTACATTTATCATTATCATTATGACAGGTGCTACTAAAACCTTGTCCATATCCATGTGTGCAGATTCCAGGTTCAGGATTCAACAAGTTCAATTCCAACACGATGGTCATGAAAAACCCACCCTCAACATTGTTGTAGCATGAAGAAACAAAGCCACCATCCTTGATCTGTAAAAGGGATTCCCCTTTGGCACATATCTTTGTAAAATGCACCCTAAAAGGGTCAAAGTGTATCAAAAGGGACTTTCCCAAATTTAATAAAATGTGTCATTTTTATTGCAATGGTGTTTTTCTTTATGTATACAAATTGGTGAAACCACACATTTTGCACATCAACTAAACCAAATATAAATTCACAACACAAATAATCCCAAAATTAGGGTATCAAGTTGATCAAAATGGCATACATTTGCATCACATCCACATCATTCAATCAACCACCTCATTTCATCATCCACATTTGGTCAATTGTATCATGGGTTTCATCCTTTACCCATTCACCAACTGAAGCAAACAAATCAAAAATTTTAAAAAAGTTATTCATTATTTACGTCAAGAAGATCTAAGTCCATTCCTCTATCAAATAAAACCATGTGTCTTTTGTTTTTGCACCACATTGTGTTTCACACAACACAGTACAAAAAGGGGCATCTGTAGACACCAAAATCTAGGCATTTGCATTACACATCATAATTTTTCATAATAATGTATGCCTAAGTCTAAACTTAGATATATAATTCCTGCACATTATTCATGAGCATTGCACATCACAATTTTGCATAATAATATATGCCTAAGTCTAAACGTAGGCATATAATTCCTACACATTATTCATCCACATTGCACATTTCAGACTATATAACATTATGTGGCTAAGTTTTGACTTAGGCATAAAATCATGCACATAATTATATTTTCTAGATTTTATTAAATTTGGGAAATATCCTCCTAGGATACCCTCTCCCCTCACTTGACATGTGTCCTGACCACATCACTATCACTCCCTTGCCACCTCTCATACACCCTTGTCCCCTTTGTCACTTCACATGGGGCAACCCTCCACACTTCACTCCACTTCCAACTACCCACTTGCCACATCTTACACCTCACTCCACACATCACTCCACTTGTACCTACCCACTTGTCACATTTCCCCAGTTAAGTGAAACACTTCTAGTGATTCACTACAACTACCAAGGGTAGGTGGCTACCTAGTCCCTGCCACTTGGCAACCCTGGCTTGCCACCTATCCTTTTCTCCAAAACCCTTAAAGGCCTATAAATGCACCATCACATGACCAAGAAAAGGATGAGAGGAGGGGAATGCTAATGCTATGTTGCTCAAATTGTGCTATGTCATCCATATTCATTGTTCATATTCTTCTATATTCATTTTACATTAGTCATTTTATTTACATTTATCATTATCATTATGACAAGTGCTACTAAACCCTTGTCCATTTCCATGTGTGGAGATTCTAGGTTTAGGATTCAACAAGTTTAAGTCTAGCATGATGGTCACAAAAAACCCACCTCCAACATTGTTATAGCATGAAGAAACAAAGACACCATCCTTGATATGTAAAAGGAATTCCCCTTTGGCACATATTTTTGTAAAATGCACCCTAAAAGGGTCAAAGTGTATCAAAAAGGAACTTTTCCGAATTTAATAAAATGTGTCATTTTTATTGCAATGGTGTTTTTATTTATATATACAAATACTTCTTATACACATCCACCGTGGGTATTGAACCCAGGTCACTATGACAATGGCAATAATAACTTATTCAAGGTGTTATTTTTTATTTATAAAATTTTTACTATGGCAATGCCAATAATAACTTCTTCAATCCTTGTTCATATAGAGGAGTTGGAGAGCAAGTGGGTAGTTAAAACTCTCTAGTTGAAATTGAGAGACCCCATGTTCAAATCTCTCTCCTCACATGCTGCGGATATGCTATATACATAAGGGGTTACAAATTAAAAAAAAAAAATAACTTCTTCAAGGTATTCTTTTTTATTTATATAATATTTACTTTTCTATATTTTAATTATATTTTTGTTTTTAAAATTTTTCTATTTATACTTTTTCATATTAAACATTGTTTTTCTAAATTATAAAATTTATATTTTTTGTTTTTAGAATTGTTTTATTTATACTTTTTCATATTAAACGTTAATTTTCTAAATTATAAAATTTCTATTTTTAAATTTGTATGCACTTTTCTATTTTTCAATTACCTTTTTACATAGTAAAATTATTTTTCTTATTTTCTTAAACTCTTAACAACTAATTTCTTATATTAAACATTAAGTTTTTCATTTATAAAGTTTCTAGTTTTACTTTTAAATTGCATGCATTTTTTATTTATTTTTCAATTGTTTACCTTTAGATTTCTTTTTGTTGTTGTCTTAAACTCTTGATATTAATCATTACTTTTCTAAAAATAACTTCCCCATAACTTTTTATTTATATAATTTATATGTTTATAAATTTTTGTATGTAATGTTATATTTTATTATTATTATTATTTATTGTGTAGGAGTGCTAGATTGGGTCACCAACAGAAACAAAAATCAGTCCGTGATCCATTTCCGAAGCACAACTTTCCTATCATTCACAGTATTTTATGGTTAAGAACAGACAAGCATACCCCGTGTGTTTCAGTCATAAAATTAAGAAGAAAAAAAACGAGGGGAAAAAGGGTGATCGCGGTTAGAGGATTGGAATAACTGCGTCACAAAACTTCAGATCCGTGAGATTGGAATGAAAACGTTCCTTACCTCTTACACTAGGCAAGCATTCACGAATTTTAGCAATGATCCAAATGCGTGTATAAGCTCAAGGAATTGGCCTTATGCGACTGTAGTCCAGACCACTGTTGTGGAAGCTCTTGGAAATATCACCGAGGAGTTTTATGATGAGGAAACAACTGAAATTTTCACGGGTAATGCACAAGGGTTTGTCCATAAGTGGTCAAAACTGATGCGAGACTTTAGCAAATAATTGTAATTGGGTTTTAAAACAACCAAAGTGTAGTCATGAATGCTTCTTCAACAAATAATTGTAATTGGGTTTACGGCATGCAATAGTCTGAAATGGCAGTATTTTATCAGCTTGGTAAATATGCAATTAATTTAATTAATGAATTTGATTATTTTTTTCATTTAAATTTTTTAACTCTCAATTTTATTAATATATAATTAATCGATTTAATTCAAGAGTATATTGACTTCATTTGCACTTTTAAAAGTAAATTTGGTTTAGATACCTCTAGTTGTTTGGATTATATTCGAATATGCAATTTTTAATGAGATATTTTTTAAATAAAGAAAAGTAAATTTGGTTTGTAAAATATTTTTAAATATAATTATGTTTATGATTAATTTTTTAATCAATGATTTTTAAATAATTATATTACGTTAAAAAAGAAATACAATATACTGATTTAAAAAAATTGGGGAGAAAATCACACTCTCAATAAAAATTTTAAACTGGAATTAAAAAATAAAAGTAGACATAATAAGTCAACTACAAGCTATTTATGCAATCCGAGCTATACATAATTGGTCAACCACAAGCTATTTATGCAACACCAGCTATAGAGCTAGAAGGAGGTGGTGGATCACGATCTGAGGGGCCTCTTTATCTAGCTTCATCTAGAAGGTGGACTAGTGTCCGGGATCATACCAACCTGATTTGGTACCTTCACCAATTAATTCATCTATATGGTTTTCTTCTACATCCCTCCTCAAGGAAATAGAAAGGTTGAGATAGGAAAACTTGACATAAGGCTTCTTAGTCATAGGGTTGAGAGGGATGAGGTGGTGGGTGATTCTAGTTCCTAGCTTTATGCTAAGGAATCATATGAGATTGTGGTTATTGTGAGCCCAAATCTTGCATGGAGGAGAGGTTGGTAGAATGTGAGCCACTATGAATTGAGTGTTAACCTAGTGATCCATAAGAATTTTTAAATGAGCCACCTCCAATACCATTTTGTTCACCTGTACTTGAAACTATGAGTATGGCTTTATCAAGTTTTTTGATAATTCTTTCTGTGTTAGATGGGATATAAAATTTTTGTGTTAGATTGTACGTTATTTAATGTGTAGTAGATAGAAATAGAATGTTGATAGTTAGTATTGAAATCGAAAAGGCCCAACTTATTAGAAATGTAATACCATGCAACCTTTTTGCTACTTGTTTAGCACATTGGAAGGCTGTCATATTTGTGTGACCCATATTAAATCATATTAAAATCTATATATATCCAAGATATAGTAGGTAGTGCATCTATTATGTAATGCCAAAGATGAGATTTATCAACAACATCATTGGAGGCATAAACATTAATAATCTCAAATGAATGATTATTAATGTTGAAGAGTATCCATAAGTTTCAGTAAGTGGGGTCACATCCTTGTTGATTAAATATGGCTATCACTTAATAGATACGAGGGTGGAAACTCTACCATGTCTTGGATCATGATCATTATGGAAGAAAAAATTGGGGTCACATCCTTATTAATTAATTCCTTAGGCCTCTCCATAGGTTTTAATAAAAATCAGGGTCACATCCTTGTTAATTAATTCCTTAGGCCCCTCCATAGGTTTTAAGAAAAACATTTTATTTTGCCATCAATGGTTTTGAGAAAAACCTTTTAAATCATGCTTCACATAAAACTTTTTTGGAACCAATCAAAATGCAATTATTCTTAGAACCGTTTGACATCATTGACAACTAATATTCCTCAAAATGTCCAATAAGTTTTATGAATTTTTTTCTTATGTGATATAAACAATTTATTATTATCAATAAAAATAGTGACTATATATTTTATTTAAAAAATAAAATCTTGAAGGAATAAAATCCATGCATGTGCCAAATTTTTAGTGATTTAAGTTATTTTTAGACCCACATGGGCTTTTAAGGTTACTATATTTGAACCCTTCCTTTTTCACCCATGATATTCTAAAATCCGTGCATGTGACTTTGTTATATATATCACATTTGCATTAGGGTTTGAGAAGAGATGGAAGGAGAATATTATAGTATTGGAGACAGTCAAGTTAATGCAATAATAAGATAATACTGTGCTGGTTTTCTAGTTGTGTGAATCTGCTATCTTCTTCCTTTGATTCTATAATTACTACTTCTCTAGTTTTAGTTTATTAGGGCTATTTATTTATCTTCATTTGGTATCAAAGCTAAATTTTAGCTTTGTTTGAGGAGTAAGGCTTTCAAACCTGTGATAAATTAATTCTTGAGTGGGAGCCATACACGAAAGGATTCAAGCAAAGGAGAAAAATGGGAAGCACACAGATAGAGATTGAGAAATTTAATGGACATAATTTTGAGTTATTGAAACTCAAGATGAAGGATCTGTTGGTTGATAGAGATCAGTGGACTGCAGTCTTGGAAACAAAACCAACATCGATGATAGATGAGGATTGGCTAAAAATTGATAGGAATGTAAAGAGCTCTATCAGATTGTGCTTATCTGACTCGGTATTGTTGAATGTATCTACAGAGACCACGACAAATCTTTTATCGAAGAAGCTAGGAATATTGTATCAAAAAAAGTCACTGGTAAATAAACTCTTTCTCCGAAAGAAGTTGTATTCACTACGGATGAATGATTGTGACTCTATGGCTGAACATTTGAATGCTTTTAACACTATGGTAAGTCAACTAACCTTTGTAGAAGTAAAAATAGATGAAAAAGAAAAATGTATTACTTTACTTTATTCATTACCTGATTCATGGGATAACCTAGTTATGGCTATCACCAGTACTACATCTACACTAAAATTAGAGGATATAGTAGGAACTTTGTTATCTGAAGAGATAAAACAAAAATATTCTAAGAATTATCATCAAAAGGATGCCTTGGTTGTGAGAGGTCATTCTAAAAAAGAAGCAAAAATAAATCAGGAGAAGAGAAATCAAATCTTGAAGGAATAAAATCCCAAAGGCCATTTAAATTGACTAATAAAGTAAAATCCTACATTGATTTGTATCATCTAAGTGCCACCCTTATTTTTGAAAGGAGATAGATCTATGTTAAATTATTCCTAAAAATCCATTTATCATAATTATAAACTATCATTTTATTTGATAAAAGTATGTTAATATCCTTTCAACATATTTCATGAGGAGAAACTATAGTTGGAACATATATGTTTACAGCCCTAGATTTTTTTTTTTGGTAGATTAAAAGTGGGTTTTTGTCAAGGATCCCAAAACTTGATTACAATGGAACAAATTGCATCAAAGTACATCATATTAAATCAAGGTAAGGACAGCCAAAAGGAATAAATAAGGAGCACACAATAGGACCAAAAAGGAAGGTGCCATCCTTTGCACCAGAGGAAGGCGCTTTCCTTTGCACCAGAGGAAAACGTCTTCCATTGCACCAAAGGAAAAACAGGCAGGAAGGGAAGGCCCGCCAGAAACCAAATTTGAATCAAAAGGCGCCAAACAAGATTTTGAAGCTCACAAAGGGCGGGAGAAAGTGCTAGACCGCCCCAACCACTAAATGACAATTTGAACCTTTCCCAAAGGCAGGAAAAGAAACAAAGCCATAAATTTAAAAATTGAAACAACCCAAGGGCGAGAAAACCAGAAACCACCCTTGGGAAATAGAGAACTAAAGGAAAACAAGCATCCCACGTAGGGGAGCCCTAGCAGAAACATAGAAGGAACAAAAGCCTATAAAATGGAACTATAGTGGTTCAACAACAAAGGAACACCCCAGGCCATAGGGTCCTTTAGCAGAAAAGGAAGCCTTCGAGAACACCTACCCAACAAAGGAAGCAACAACAACAGAACAACACTTTTGAAGGAAAGGACAGGAAAGTGCCACATGAATTCAAGATAAAGGAGTCCCAAAGATGCATGACTACAGGCGTTAAAGCACAAAATAGAAAACAACAGCCATGCATCCTAGACAACCTTCAACAGCTTTAGGTCCGTAGAAGAGGAAGTCCCGCAAGGAATCAGTGACAAGAAAAACAGAGGCCCTTGCCAGCCACGAAAGGAACTGAAATCCTGTAGGAACCACCACCTCAAACCCAAAGAATAGATTCACAGTAGAAAGCACATGGGAAATCCAAAAACCCAAAAATATGTTGTGCAAAACTGCTCATGAAGCCATAATTCCTCAGACCCGCCAAAAGTAGCTTCAAGGAAACAAGGAGGAGAACCTACAAGGATTCAACAACAAAAATACTAGAGGCTGCAAAGCCACGAAAGAAACTAAAATCCTACAAGACCCACCACCTCGAATCCAAAGAGCAGAGTCACAGTATCAAGCACGTGGTCCCTCCTCTGACCAAAAGGATGTTGTGCAAAACTGCTCAAGAAGCCAAAATTCCTTAGACCCAACCATTCACCACTGAAGATCCTCAATGAGTAGATGTCAAGAAGACTTCCAAAAACAACCTAAGAAAACCTAGGAAGAGTCCCAGGAAAAAAATCCTAACCCCAACCCAGAACCCAAACACCAGAGGAAAAGGCAGGACAGTGGAGCAAAGGTGGAACACAGGTTTTCCCACCGTAGGGCAAGGAAAGGGGCAGAACAATGGAACAGTGATCTCCCCCCCAAAAGGAGATCATTTGCAACACCTTCCAGCATAAAAGTATGGGAAAATGAGGTATCAGGGAAACTGGAAAAGGATTAGGGACCTGGGATAGGGTCAAGGAAGGGATGCAGGAAAGTGGAACAAGAATTCCATAGGAAGTCACCTACAGATCCCCTCCTCCTTCCTCCTGGTGATCATGGTGGGAGTGAAATTAATAGTGAATAGTTTCACTCCCACCATGATCACCATTTATGTGACTAACAAAATGCACCATAAAAATTTAATAAACAAAATAGAAATTTGATATCGATATTGATAAAATTTGTGTTATAAATTACCCCTTTTGATTACAATAGACCTCTCAAAAGGGAGGGTTTTCTTTGCAAATGACTTCTATGGTGTCACAAATGATCTTCTTAGTCACACAAGTTGTGGGAAGTTTTTGAAGTTGCGTTGCTTGACCTCCTGAGCCTATATGTGGATCCCAATACTTACATACAAGCTCACAATAAAAGAATCAGTAACATATACCAATGTGTTAATAAAAATAATAACAAATGAAAATGTAAATGTGCATGGTTGCTTACTTAGATCCTAGGGAAATTTTGGCAGCATGTTGGTATGTGCTAAGCCTTTTTCTTACCTTCCTCTAAAATGAGAGAAAGTAGGGGGTATTTATAGAATTTTTTCTGATAGGGAGGAGGGTTGTGAGGTGTCTTACCACTAGGCCTAGTTGGGGACAATATGGGGTATGGGATTATGGGCTTTGTATGCCCATGTGGTAGTGAGGTGGAGTATGGCCTAGAGGATTATTATATTCCTAGTGGAGGATGGGCAATTTTTGTCCTCCATGTGAGTGGGGAATATTTAATTATTAAATTGATAGGTAGGAAGGACATAATGGATTATTAAATGTTTACCTTGTTTTATTTGTGAGTGGGGTTTGACTAGGATTAAGTGGACCTAGGGTAAGGATTGACCCAGGTCAAAGATTGGCCTAATTCAAGGATTGATCCTGGGAGAAGGTGTGTGCACTTAGGGATAGGTTAAGAATATGGTCATATGATGGCTAGGGGTTGGGTGTAGAAAGGGGTTTGGATTTCCCAAGGGGCTTAAGTGTGAATAGTGAATAGTGTATAATGATTAGTGAATAGCAATTTAGGATGATTAGAATAGAAGTTAAGAGGAATTTAATATGATTAGAGGTAAAATTAAAGATTTGGAGGGATTTGGGTGAAATTTGGAGGGATTTGATGAATTGGTGGAATTCTAGTGCAAATGACTAGAATTTTATGCCCTAATGATTCTTAGATAGAATTGCTTAGAGCATCACTAAAATATGTCAATTTAAAAATAATATCATGTTTAGAATTAATCTAGCTCAAAGTTATCTAAGCCCTAGAATGGATAAGAACCATCCTCCATTATTATACATGTCTTTGCATTCATAAGGGTGAAAATCCATAATTACATGATAAAATTTGGAATTGCTACAACTATCATGCCCAATGAAGTTTATGAGGTAATTGGAATGGGGTATAAACTACACCAAAATAGGGCTTTAATGACGACTAAAGTAAGATATTTTTTTATGATTCTAAAAAACTGCCTTAATATATCAAGAGGGTAGTTAAAAACCACATTCTTAGGATAACTTCCCTCTTAGGGTGACTCTAAGACATTAGTTTTAAACCTAATAATGTGGTTTATAATCATCTTCTTAGGTCACCCTAAGATAGTGGTTTTAAGCTACCATCTGAGGGTGACCTAAAAGGCTAGTTATAAACTCCCCCCTTAGGTTTAAGAGGGTAGCTTAGGAAACCCTACAAGAGTGGTTTATAACTATCCTCTTAGGGTCTCAACAAAAAAATAATATAAAGATCATGGTAAAATCCCAGATCATATTTCAACATTGAGCATTTTGCAGTGCACGATAGAGGGGGGACTACGAGACCAGATAAGACTACTAGTTTTTTCTAACAGATATTGCTCGATTTATTTGATCAACTTCCCTACCCATTTAATCACTTTGTCATATCTTTGCCATGTCATCTTAACACCCTCTCTATTTTAAGGGCCTAGTCAAAATATTCTTAGTTCCCTCCCAAACCCTAATTTTGCCCAAGGAAGTGGAGAGTTGCTCTAGGGATTAAATAAGGATAGATAGGTTCATATTTGAGACTCCCTAAAGATTAAAAGCTTGTTTTCTCTATTACGGGCTTGATTTGTAGAACATATTTGATCTTGAACCAACCCACCTCTCTATTTTAAAATTACAAAGCTAGGTCTTTGAGCATTTCAATAACACATGACTATGGAAAAGCTAGGGCTTTGAGCATTTAAACAATGCGCAATAGAGGTAGAGATAGGTATTTGAGCATTCTTGCAATGCATGATGGAGGTAGAGCTAGGGCTTTGAGCTTTGAATATAAACTTGTATATTTTGGTACACAAAATTTAAACTTGAATATAATAATTGAGCTTATACCATTTGATGTAAAAAAAAATTGTTTTGACAAGTAGATATTTGAATATATTTTTTTGATTACTATGTATATGTATTTGGGTGTTCTCTCTATTTTCATTTAGAGCTTCATTAGGTCTTCTCTCGATTTTTAGTTTTATTAATATCAATATGAAAACCTAATCAAATATCATATTTGGGTGTTCTTTCTATTTTTATTTAGAGTTTTGTTGGGTCTTCTCTTAGTTTTTAGTTTTATAAATACCAATATGAAAACCCTAACAAGATTTCTTATTTGGGTGTTCTTTCTATTTTCATTTAGAATTTGGTTTGGTCTTCCTTTTATTTTTAGTTTTATTAATACCAACATGAAAACCCACAATAGCTTCCTTCTATTTTTATTTTAGAGATTCATTTGGTCTTCCTTTTATTTTTAGTTTTATTAATACCAATATGAAAACCTACAGTGGATTTTTTTGGTGTTGTTTCTTCCACATTTGACATTGAGTGGAAACCCACATAAACAAGGATTTCCTGAGAAATAATAAACTTTGAATGGTTTGAGTTCCTCGAAACTTTTTTACTACAATAAAAAAAAATATTGGCAAGGTTTTGAGTTCCAACAAAGCACCTACACTGAGTTATACATATATCTATGTGCATTGCATGAGTGGAGAATACACTTGCTAAGAAATGGTCCAACTGTATTTTATATATAATGTTGACACCTTTAAAATATCTATTTAGAAAGGCATCTATCATGATGTGATTATGCTGAAATGAAATATATAATATGACAATGTGATAAACATGATTCTCATAAATTTTCATGAGCTAAAATGACATAATATGATCTTGGCACAAGTGCTACCATAGGGTTTTTAACTATTGGCTCTTCTCATCTACTTGTTTAGATGATATTTCCTATCATTCCAATTCTAAAATAAAATTTCCAAGCCTTTTTTTATTGTGTTGATTTTTTTATTCAAGGTTTCATACAATAGTTTGTAACTATAAATATCTATTTATTTGTTAGTTATATCATAATATAACTTGCAAGTGGAAATGAAGTTTGTTTCATTCTCTACTTAATAATTTCGTAAATTCTATTTTCCAAGGTTTTTGTAGGTTGATCTATTTAGGGGTTTCACCATGTAGTTCATGCAAGTTAGTTCCTGGTTTTGGAAATATAGTTTTCTTTTTTAGGGGTTTTGCCTTACGAAGGTAGGTTAAATTATTTAGTTTAGGTTTGTTAATATTATTATAATACCAAATATTTGGTTTTTATTATTATTATCCTTTCAATGACTACTACTGATTTTACTTTTGCTTCTATGATTCTTATAACACTAGATATTCTACTTGCATCTATATTGTTGTTTTAAAGGTTATATTGGTTATTTTTGATGGTTTGCTTTCATGTCTACAAAATACTTTTAGTGTTAGATATCTAGAGATGATATAATACTTGTATTTCCCCTACTTTTTTAGATGATCTCTCCTATAATTCTTGTTTCGAAATAAAACTTCCAAGCTTTGTTTGATTTTGTTGATTTTTTATTCAATGTTTCAGCAATAGTCTATAATTGCAAATATCAATTTATTTGTTAGTTATATCATCATATAACTTGCAATTGGAACAAATTTTGTTTCATTCTCTACTTAGTACTTTTGTAAATTCTCTTTTCCAAGATTTTTGTGGGTGGATTTGTCTAGGGGTTTCACCATGTAATTCATGCGAGTTGGTTCTTGGTTTTGCAATGGTTTTCTTCTTGAGGGGTTTTACCTTATGAAGGCAGGTTAAATGCTCTAGTTTAGGTTTGTTGATATTCTTATAATATCAAATATTTGGTTTCTATTATTATTTTCCTTTCAATGACTACTATTGATTTTAATTTTGATTTGATGATTCTTATAACACCAGATATTCTACTTGTATATCTATTATTGTTTTAAAGGCTATATTGGTTACTTTTTATGGTTTGCTTTTATGTCTACAAAATCCTTTTAGTGTTATATCTCTAGAGATGATACAATACTTGTCTTCTCCCTTGCATTTTTAGATGATCTCTCCTATCATTCTAGTTCTGAAGCAAAATTTCCAAGCTTTGTTTGATTGTGTTAATTTTTTATTCAAGGTTTCATACAATAGACTGTAACTATTGTTGGAAATATTGAGTTGTCATTGATGTCAAAGGTGCATGATAGTCAAGGCAAAAATATTCCCCATGGTTTTGATGAATAGAAAGCAATGGATAAAATTCAAAAGCAAGGTATATCTCCAAAGCATTTTTCTAAGAGAAGGATTAATAATATGTAAATGTCAAATTTAAATATTATGAAGAAGGACAAGGTTTGAAAGGTTTTATTATAATTTATTGAAAAAAATTTAAAGACCACAAGAGGAGGCAAAGGTTTAAAGACAAAAATTCATTACCAAGGGCAAAAGGTTTGAAGATTATAATATTTAAATCTTCTAGATTTAAAATATTATAATCAAAAGAAGGCTTAAAAAGAAAGAGCACCAAAATTTATTAGAGCCTATATGAAAGGTAAAAATCAAAAATTAAAATATGAGCACCGACATCATTGTGAAAGGAGGCAATATGCATATAAATAATGCACTAAACATTAGTTTGGCTAAGGTTTAAGAGCATGCATTCGAATATCATTCGTTGAAATGAGTGCAAATGGTAGCAAATAAGGAGGAGAAGCGTAGCCCCTTGACGTCATCCATCGGGGTAGCCCAAGCGGTGGTTTGAATTGTGCCAAGTCACTACGAGGAAGAAGGTGTGAGGTTAAAAATTCACTAGCACTTATTTTGACATGTTTAATTGCCTTGGAAAGCATGACAAAGGAGACAAATCGATAGTGCTACGTATTTTGTTTCAACTAGATGACTAGCCTAGTTGGTCACTGAGCTAGTGCTAAGGCGTTGGGGGTAGGAAGGTCATAGGGTCGAATTTGGGCAGGTTTTGTTTTTCTTGGTAGAGTGGAAAAATGCGTTTGGACAAAGAAGTGCTTAAAATATTTCATGTTGCATTGTGGTTACTACCCACTAGGGTGGCCTAGCTTGTTACCAAACCTTGGCTTGGGTGCTGCATTGGTAGAGGTCACAGTTTCGATTCTCCTTGCGCTCGCGGGGCTTGTTGGTTGAGGTATGGGTGCCAAAATTTTAATTTTATTTTTTTATGAAATGATATAGTTCGCTGACCTTGTTTTGATTAAAATAAGGACACAAATTTGTGAGAGAAGGAGATAGTCACTAGTTAGTTGTGGACTAAACAAAGAGAAAATTTTATTTTTATTTTATATAAGAAATTTTTTTATAAGGTGTATTAAGGACTAGTTAAAAGTGTAATTTTTGGCATGTGAAAATTAGATACAAGGTGGTTTTGGTATTGTTTGAAAAGTGTGATTATTGCATGTTAGAAAAAGTGATATAAGGTGTACTGTGGATTATTTTAAAGTTGTAATATTGCATATTTTAAAAGGAGATATAAGGTATTATTTTAAAAATATTTATTGTGCATATTGTTTAGAAGGTTAATGTGGAAAATTTGAAAATGCGATTCGCCAACCAGTTCTTCAAGTGACACTAGAAAAGAAAATTAATTTTTTAAGAGAAGTTTTGAAGCCACGTCATCATCAAGGCAGTTTGAGAGGTATGGTGATCTAACTACTTCTATAGGTGGTTTTTGGTTGAAGAAATTATATTGAGTTATCATATTCCCCTTTCTCTTTACCATTTCCCCCTTCCCCCCATGTGAAAACCTTTCATGGAGGATAAAACAAAAATAATCAAGAAAAATAAAAAATCAAGTGCAGATCAATGACATGTGTGGGTCTGGTGGATCCAATGGCACACATTAAAGCATGGATAAGCATGCACACAAAATTAATTAGAGAAGCCAATGCCACACATTGATGGGATAAGATCCAAGGTCCCACACAAGATGTGCACAAAAATTGATGTGGTCAAAGTCCAATTGAAAGGATTCGATGGCATGCACAAATAGGGGAGAAAATCTAAGGGCCTGCATTGATGTTGGAAATTTGAGGTAATTTGAGGAATTTTATGTTTTCATTGATGTCACATGGATCATTGATGTCACATGGATCACATTGAGTTTTGGTGGCCAAATATTTTCATAAATAAGCATTTATGATATTTTGGAAACCATGGCTATTTATAGGGTTTTTGTGAAAACCAAGGCAGACAAAACAAAAGGTTTTATTTAAAACTATGGATGGCAGATTTGAAATGAGTTTTTCTTAAAACCCAGGTTGGCTTTTTGTTTCATCGAAAAATGTGCCTCGGTGAAGGAGATAATTAATTTTAAATATTTAAGTTTAAATTTTAATCCTTTAAAATTAAAATTTAAAATTAAAATTAAAATTAATATTTTATTATTGCCGACGTCAAAAAGGAGGAGGCAAATAATATTAAGTCATAGCCGATGTAAAAATAAAAATGTTGGCATATATAAATATGCCACTAAACTTTTTATTTTCCCTAAGTCCTCAACGAAGATAATCCGTTCGAAGCGTTAAGGGAGTAGAAGTGTCATATTCATTTGAAAACCAACAAAGAGAAGAGGGAACAAAGGTAAGGGAGGTTCCTTACCTATCACCGTAGGTGCTTGTGGCCTAGCGGCAAGAGGAAGGTGCATAAGGTGTTTAAGTTCCAATAGATCCAAAGTTCGTATCCCGTCGGCGCTGGTTTTTGCAAGGTAAAAAGGAGAACCTTTTGCGCATGTGGTTTTTGAGGGAAAGTTCAGAGGAAGCAAGAAGGAGGTCTTGCGCTCTTGGTTTCTATGTGAGTGGTTGGCTCACATGGTTGTTGGCATCATGGTTTGGGTGGTGCAGGGGCAACGACAAGGAATTGAATCCTACTGAAGTTAAAGGCAAGTTATTAATTTTTCCAAATTTTTTTTTTCTAAGGTTGCCCTAGGAGAGATAAGGTTTGTGGTGCATGTTGTGAAAAGGAAAGATTTATTGTGATTTTCCTTTTAGAATTATATCATATTATATATCATTGGAAATCTTATTTCGAGGGCTATTTGATTATTTTTTTTCTAAGGAGAAATAACATGTACATAAAGAGATATTTCTATTTTTGTAAAAGGGTTCAAGTGAAGGTTGTTTTGTTCTTTTCAAAGTGTGTTGAGTGTGGCAGATTTTACAAAGGGGTTTCTTCATATTCATAAAAGGTATGGGCACATTATCCTATTGATTGTCTATGGTGGTTGATTTCTGAAATATCATTGGAGGGAAAAGGATTGTTTGTGGTTTCATTTTTGAAAGTGGTTGGTTGAATGCTTCAAGGTTTTCTGAATTGAGAGTTGTGTTTAAACCTTGTTTTATAAGCATAGTTGTTGAAGCCCATTGGTTGTGAAAGAACATGAGTATCATTGTTATGTGAGATGTGTGGTTGAGCATTATTGGAAACATTTGAGTTGGTTGATACATACTTGGACTAGGGTTGTGTGAGGAATAATTGTCCCTTGTGGTGATTAGTTGATATTGAGTTTAGAACATATCGAGTCTCTAAAAATTCTCTTTATACTTCTATGAGTTGAGTTGAGTTGAGTTGATATTGAGCCTAGAAAATATTGAGTCTCTAACAATTCTCTTTATGCTTCTATGAGTTGATTTGATTTGAGTTGAGTTGAAATCATTGTTGTCATCCATTGAAGAGTACATTGCCATTCATTGTTGAGTTCATATTTGAGCTTTGCCTTGATATATTTGTGGATGATATTTGAGTGCTACTTGAGCATGATTGATTGAGCCTTTGAGAAGGCATTTGTGGATAGTTTTGAGAAATATTTGTGGATAGTTTTGGGGCAAATTTATGGACAGATTTGGGACAGTTTTGGGCAAGTTCTTGGTGAGCATGCTAGAGCAGATTTGGATAAGTTCTTAGTGAGCTTGTTGGAGAAGTTTTGGGTAAGTTCTTGGTGATATTGCTAGAGCAGATTTGGACAAGTTCTTAGTGAGCTTGTTGGAGCAATTCTGAGCAAGTTCTTGGTGAGCTTGCTAGAGCATATTTGGATAAGTTCTTAGTGAGCTTGTTGGAGTAGTTTTGGGCAAGTTCTTGGTGAGATTTCTAGAGAAGATTTGGACAATTTCTTAGTGAGCTTGTTGAAGCTATTTTGGGCAAGTTCTTGGTGAGCTTGCTAGAGCATATTTGGACAAGTTCTATGTGAGCTTGTTATTTAGTTTTGGACAAGTTCTGTGTGATCTTGTTATTCAAATTTGGACAAGTTCTATGTGAGCTTGTTATTCAACTTTGGACAAGTTATGTGTGAACTTGTTATTCATATTTGGACAAGTTCTGTGTGAGCTTGTTATTTAGATTTAAACAAGTTATGTGTGAACTTGTTATTGCCTAGCTTTGATCAAATCAAAGAAATCATTGTATTGGATATTTATGTGTGAAATATTATAAGGAGATCAGCTTGTGGAGTACCCCACATTGGGGGAACCATGTTAAATCTTATGTCTCAATTGTGTGTGGTGACTTGTGCTCTTGATTACTACTGCTATCTGAGTTATTAATGCACACTGCTATATTTGGTTATTGTAATTAAGGAAATTAATTAATATTGATTTGGAAATAAATAAAAAGTGGTCTTATACTATTCACCCCCCTCTCAGTATAATCTTATGTTCTTCAATTGGTATCAGAGAAGGTTCCTTCGAAAAGGATAACAGCTTGAGGGTAGATTCTACAAGAACACAAATGGCTTCATAGAATGGATCATCTACAAATAAGGCTACATTGTTTGATGGTAACAATTATGCTTTCTAGAGCATGAGGATGAAGAACTACTTGATATCACAAGGATATGAGGTATGGCAAATGGTTGAAAAGGAGTATAGGGTTAAAGGTGATCCCAAGGTAGATAAAACTATCAAGAAATTGGTTGAGATCAATGCAAGAGCAATGAATTGTATTTTGAGTGGGTTTCATGAGACAGATTTTGCAAAAGTCATGGTATGTACTTCATCTAATGAAATGTGGACCAAGTTGTGGAATACTTATGAAGGATATTCCAAGGCAAAGTTGGAAAAACTACAAACTCATAGAAAAATATTTGATAAATTAAAAATGGAATATTTTGAAGATATTGTAAAGTTCTTACTTCGAGTTGATGAGATTACTAACACCATGAGAGGCCTAGGTTTTGAGATGAAAGAATCAGAAGTTACTCAAAATGTTTTGAGATCACTTTCCATGAAATATGATTCTAAGGTTTCATAAATAGAAGAGACAATGGATATCAACAAGTTAACAATGGAATAATTGCAAGGTACTCTCACAACATATGATATGAGGGTAAGTAAGCATCAAGTTTCAATAAAAGAAATTGCATTCAAGGCTTCAAAAAAAGAGAAAGGGAAATTTTTAGAGATAGATAGAGTTTTAGATAATGATGAGGAAGCTAACTTCATCAAAAGGAATAAGGACTCAAGGAATTTCAGGGATATAAGGAAAGTCAAATGCTACAAGTGTGGTGATCTTGGTCACTATGCATACAAGTGTCCACATGAAGAAAATAGTGATGATGAAAAATAGGATCACAGAAGAAAATAATATTGAAATAATAAGCATGACAAAGATGACATATTCAAGCAAAATAGGTATGAGAAGAAGAAATTTTTTCGTAAGGCAAAGAAATCTTACTACATTTTAGAAGCAAGTGATAGCTCAGATCATAGTGATAGAGACAAATTATATGATGAAAATGAAGATAATTTATTTCTAGGAATAGAAGGTGAAAGAGAAAAGTGTTTTGTGTGTGGTCAAAGAGATCATAGATCAGGATATTGCAATGGTTTCAGTGATAGTGAAGATGAGATGACACATCAAGGAAACAAGCATGGTCAAAGAAATCTTGAGAGTTTGTTTGCTATAGAAGATTATAATGGTCTCAATGATAGTGAAAACAAAGAAGTCTCACTTTTGGTAATATAAAAGGAAGAGGATGAGCCAAGTAAACAAAAATCAAAAATCAAAATGCTAAAATAAGAATACAGGAATCTCAAAAACAAGATTCAAACATATGTCAAAATCAAAGAAGAACTACTTCAAACAATCAGTAATCTTAGAGAAGAGCTTCAAAATTCAAAAATGATAGAAGAAAGTATGAATGAAGAACTAAGGGTAACCATGACAAGACATGATACATTAGATGAAAATGTTCAAAAAGGAGTGGAAACTTATTTTAAGGTTGTATCTTACTTCCAAGAAAAGTCGCACTCAAAAGGAAAATAATTTTTAACAGATGAAAGAAAGGAAGCACCTAATATTTGTGAGGAAAGTTCTAAATTTCCTATGGCTCCAAATATTCAGTTTGGTTCTTGTTTTGAGATAGGTGAATCAAGTGATATTCTCACAATGACACTGGGAGGGGGGGTGAATTAGTGTAGCTATTTAAATTCAGATCTACAACTCTTTAAAACTTAAGTAGGGAGAACTTAAAAATAGATAAAGCAATTAAACAAGTGAGCATTCCACAACACACAATTTAACGAGGTTCACCAGTTTTGGCTACTCCTCAAAAATTAGACTGCTTGGACTCCCATCCAAATCCAGCCTTTGCAAAGCACCAACTTTACAAATAATTTTCCAGCACCCACAGGAAGGAGCACCAACCCCTTATTTATCTACAGCAATAGAAAGGAGCACCAACCCCCTAATGCCAAGCACCAACTTGGACTTCAGTTCTGAACTATTTTAATGACATAAAAATGCCTTCTCTTCTACAAGACCCTTACTGGTCTAATGCTCTTTTACAATAACTGCATAAACTTACAACTCTACTATATTTTTCTCTTTTAGATCTGCTTTCTCTCTTACAGCTCCCTCTTATGTATATTTTAGCACTATATCCTTAATTATTTTCACAGCTCTTTTTTCCTTTTATTCAGCAAACCACAACACTCGTGCCTCGTGCAGAGCTCAAACCTAACCCTAACTTCCTGTACATGAAAAACATTCTTTCAGCTCTACTTACTACGCTTTTAATAGCCTTAAATGCTTACTTACGGCTCTGACAACCATATCTGCCCACTTTACGGCTCTAACAGCCCTTTTTGCGCTCTGACAGTATATTCGTTGTTCTAATAGATTTATCTTCTCATTTATGACTTTGACTGTCTTATCTGCTCTTTTATGGCTCTGACAACATTTTCTGTTCTCTTACAGCTCTGATAGTAGAACCTCCGCTCTGACAACATTTTTGTCTTCTTCTCGGCCTGCATTCGTGAAAACACAACATGTTGCGATATCACGACACTTTTCACCTTCGTACACTCTACTTGGCTTGCACCAGTGAAAACATGACATGTCACAAAATCGTGACACTTTTCACTTCCTTGCACTCTTCTCGGCATGCACCAGTGAAAACATGACATGTCACAAAATCATGACACTTTTCGCTTCCTTGCACTCTTCTCGGCATGCACCAGCGAAAACATGACATGTCATGAAATCACGACACTTTTTGCTTCCTTGCACTCTTCTCAGCATGCATCCGTGAAAACATGACATGTCACGAAATTGCGACACTTTTGCTGCCTTATGCCTTTCTCTGCCTTTCACCCACAAAAATGGAACATGTCACAAAATCGTGACACTTTCGCTGCCTTGTGCCTTTCTTTGCCTTTCGCCCATGAAAATGGAACATGTCGTGAAATCGCGATGCTTTCGCTGCCTTGTTCCTTTCTCTACCTTTCTCCCGTGAAAACAAAACATGTCACGAAATCGTGACACTTTCGCTGCCTTGAGCTCTTCCTTGTCTCTTACCCACGAAAATAGAACATGTCACGAAATCGTGACGCTTTCTCCTTTGAGCTCTTCCTCCTTGAATTTGTCATAAAATAGCGATGCTTTTGCTTCCATGCTCTTTCGTTTTGCTTCTATCGCGAAATCACAACACTTCATCCTTCGGAGTCTTCCTCTCTACTGTTGTCACGATATCATGACATTTCTATCTCTATACATTCTCTCTCCTCTCTTAGTCATGAAAATGCAACATGTCGTGATATCGTGACATCTTTTCTCCTTAGCTCTTCTCTTCTCTTCAGGTCACAAAAACACAACATGTCGCGATATCACGACCCTTTTTCTCTCGAGCTCTTCCTCTTGTAATATGTCGTGAAATTGAGACACTTTTTATCTTTCCTTCTCTCTCCTGCAATATGTCATGAAATCGTGACACTTTTTCTCCTTAGCACTTCCTCTTGTCATCGGATCGCAAAACCTCGACATGTCGCAATATCGTGACACTTTTTCTCCTTAGCGCTTCCTCTTGCAAATTGTCACGAAATCGCGACACTTTTCCTTGCAAGCTCTTTCTCTCAAACATGTCACGAAATCGTGACACATTTTTGTTTGTACTGCCTCTCTTGCAGATTGTCACGAAATCGCGATGCTTTTCTTTGCAAGCTCTTTCTCTCAAACATGTCACGAAATCACGACAATTTTCTTTGCTTGTGCCTTCTCTCCAAACATGTCACGAAATCACGACAGTTTTCTTTTCCTGCGCCTTCTCTCCAAACATGTCACGAAATCGCGACAGTTTTTCTTATATGTGCTGCTTCTTCGAACATGTCATGAAATCATGACAGTTTTTCTACTTGCCTTCTTTGCTTCCAACATGTCATGAAATCACGACAGTTTTTCTACTTGCCTTCTTTGCTTCCAACATGTCATGAAATCATGATAGTTTTTCTACTTGCCTTCTTTGCTTTCAACATTTCTTTCTGCTTCTCTCTCTTCTAACATGTCGCGAAATCACGACAGTTTTCCTTGCACTTTCTAAACATGTCACGATATCACGACAGTTTTCCTTACACTTTCTAAACATGTCATGATATCGTGATAGTTTTCCTTGCACTTTCTAAACATGTCATGATATCGTGATAGTTTTCCTTGCGCTGGCCAAACATGTCGCGATATCATGATAGTTTTCTTACTTGTTTTTTTCTTTGATCTTTTGAATGTTGGCCTCTTTTGTCTTCTTAGAAATTCATTGTACATGCTTTGACTGACCTCTGAACTCCTGTCCACTACATCACTGATCTATCTGTCTGTGTTGACAATAATAACAATACTATTTTTGCACCTTGCTCAACAATCTCCCCATTTGGAATTGTTGGCAACATGTGCAATTTCCTATAATTCTTCTCCCCCTTTGACAATAATACCAAAGGGCTGCTGTAGACTCCCCCTGAGTCCATGCACAACATTCTCAGGCACACTATATTACAGTTAGCAAAAATTATAAACATGAGCAAACAGATAATCAAATATATAAATGCTCATAGAATGTGTTCCCGATAGCTAGTCAGTTCTTGGGTAGTGTGACCACTCCCAACTTACTGTGAAGGTATTCAAAAACTTCCTTGGGCAACGGTTTAGTGAAGATATCTGCTACTTGCTCTGTAGTTGGAACAAAATCTAATTTAACCTCACCTTCTGCAACTTTATCCTTCAAAAAGTGATACCGGATAGCAATATGTTTGGTGCGAGAATGCATAACCAAATTCTTTGAGATGTTAATAGCACTGGTATTATCACATTTAACTAAAATTGGCTCTTTGAAGTTAATACCAAGATATTTCAGGGTTTGTCTTATCCATAAAATATGCGTACAAAATGTTGTTGCTGCAATGTATTCTGCCTCTGCTGTGGATAGAGAGACTGATTCTTGTTTCTTGTTGTGCCATGCTACCAACCTGTCTCCAAGATAGAATGCACCTCCACCGGTACTCTTTCCATCATCTATACATCCTGCCCAATCCGCATCGGAATATGCAATAAGAGTTAAGTCCTTACCTTTTGGGTACCATAACCCATACTCCATAGTACCCTTGAGGTACCTAAAGATCCTCTTCACAACTGTCACATGAGTCTCTTTGGGACTTTCCTGAAATATTGCTACCATGCATACTGGTTGTAAGATATCTAGTCTGGTAGCTGTCAAATACAGCAGGCTTCCAATCATAGATCTGTACATGGTTTGATCTACATCTGGAAGATTTGTCATCCTTGCTCAACTTGCAACCTGTTGTCATGGGAGTGCTAACAGGTTTATAATCCTCCATTGTGAACTTTTTTAGCATTTCTTTCACATATTTAACTTGAGAAATAAAAATGCCCTTTTCATTTTGGTTAACTTGCAGTCTGAGGAAATATAAAATTTCACCAATCATAGACATTTCAAATTCTTTTTGCATTTTATTTGCTATGTCTCTACATGACTCATCATTGCTGCTGCTAAAAATTATATCATCTACATAAACAACAAGGACAATAAGATGGCCATTGTCTATTTTGACATACAAGTTACTATCCACCATACCTTTCTTGAACCCTTGTTCAATGAGATAGTTGTCTAGTCTTGCATACCATGCTCTGGGTGCCTGTTTCAAGCCATACAAAGCTTTCTTCAACTTGCAAAAAAATTTGGGATTATCACCGAGTTGAAAACCATCTGGCTGCTCAATATAAACTTCTTCAAGATTTCCATTTATAAATGTTGATTTCACGTCCATCTGATAAACTTTGAAATTCCTGTGGACTGCTAAAGCTAGAAACATTCTGATTGCCTCGAGTCTAGCCACTGATGCAAAAGTTTCATCAAAATCAATACCTTCAACTTGAGCATAGCCTTTACGGACCAATCTTGCTTTATTCCTTACAACTTGTCCGTCTTCATTCAATTTGTTTCGAAAAATCCATTTAGTACCGATTATGTTTTTATTTGTAGGCCTTGGTACTAACTCCTAGGTTTTGTTTTTCTCAATCTGATCTAGTTCTTCATTTATTGCCTTCATCCAACTTTCATCTGTGCTTGCTTCAGCAATATTTTTGGGCTCAATGCTGGATAATAGGGAGTAGTTACTTACTACTCTTCTTCTTGTCTTAACACCAACTGTGGGGTCCCCAATAATTTTCTCTCTGGGATGATTTTTTTGCCAGCTTCCTATTTTGAATTTATTGTTTTCTTCTACTTCTGAATCAATACTTAAATCATCTGGGTCAATTTTTTGATTCTCTTCTATTTCATTTTCTTCATCTCCTTCAATAACTTCTTCATAAATAGGGTAGTTTTCTTCATAGCTGACTGCTCATTTCCTATCTTCATAAAATTTAACATTGGCACTGTCTACAATTTTCTTTAGCCTTTTGTTGTAGCATTTGTAAGCTTTGCTTTTTGATGAATAGCCAAAAAAAATACCTTCATCAGCTCTATCTTCAAACTTACCAAGATTATCTTCAGTTCTTTTGATGTAACACTTGCTGCCAAAGACTTTGAAGTATTTTGTCGTTGCCTTCTTGCCAAACCATAGCTCATAAGGGGTTTTGCTTTCATGCATCCTCAACATGCACCTATTTTGGATATAAACTACAGTATGGACTGCCTCTTTCCAAAATCTATCTGTAATTTTGCTCTTAGTCAACATTGTCCGTGCCATTTCCTGCATAGTTCTGTTCTTTCTTTCTACAACACCATTCTGCTGAGGTGTCCTTGCTACTGAAAATTGTCTTCTAATCCCATATTTTTGATAGTATTCTGCAAACTCCTCTGAGATGAACTCTCCTCCTCTATCTGATCTTAAGCATTTGATCCTCTTTCCTGTTTCATTCTCAACTTGATTTTTGAAAGTCTTGAACATTTCAAAAGTTTTAGATTTCTATTTCAAAAAGAATATCTAGGTCATTCTGGAATAGTCATCTATGCACAGCATAAAGTATTTGTCACCATTTATACTTTATGTTCTCATGGGTCCACATAAATCAGTATGTATTAGTTCTAAAGGTTTTATGGTAAAGTACTCCTTTGATTTAAATGTGGCTCTAGTTTGCTTCCCCTTTTGGCATGAATAAAAAATACTATTTAGTGGTTTGCCAATGGAGGGTATATCTCTTACTACCCCTTTTGAGCTTATTTTTATCAAATTGTCAAACCTGATATGACCGAGCCTCTTGTGCCACAGCCAATTTTCATCTTCCTATCCAATCAAGCATGCTCCTTCTGAATTCTCTGAGAGAGTATACAAGTTTCCAGAAGTCCTTGATCCAAGTAGCAATCAACTTCCCACCGTTAGCTTTTCTCACTTCACAACCCTGCTTCTTAAAAATTACTTCATGACCTCTATCACAGATTTGACTTACGCTGAGCAAGTTATGCTTCAGACCAATCACAAACAAGACTTCTTTTGATTTGATCTTTTCATCACTGATCTTGACTGATCCTTTGCCAACTATCTTTGCTCCATCATTATTTCCAAATTTCACAGAACCACCTTCGTAATTCTGTAACTTCTCAAATTTTTGCTTGTCACCTATCATGTGACTGGAGCATCCACTATCAAGTATCCATGGTGTAGATTTGTTTTGTGCTTTAAAATTAGTCTAAACAATCAAATATTCCTTTTCTTCCTGGAGTTTCTCCTTTTATTTCTGGAGTTTCTCCTTTTCTTTCCATTCTGGTTTGATAGCAGTTTTGGCTACTTGTTTTGCCTTTCCCCTTTCATTAGCTTGTGCCTATTTTTCAAGAAATTTTTTGTTTTGTTTCAATCCATTTGGTTAATATTTTCTACCCTGATATTTATTTACTGCAAAATTGCTTCTACAGTTTCTTGCAATGTGTCCAAAATTATGATAGTTATAACATTCTACTGCATAATCCATCAATGGTGAAAAGACATTTCTACTGGTGAAATTCCTTTGTGCTACATTATAACTACAATATGAAATATTATGACCATAATAATTGCATTTAAAACAATAACCAGAAAAGGAATGATTAAACCTGGGTGAAGGTCTTTGCCAATTTGAAGTAGGAGCCATGAATCTTCTCCTTCTTGGATGTGTGACTTTTGTGAATCCATATTTGTCATTACTCCTCTTGAGTCTGGCATTATTACTTTCTTTGGCATGATTTGTTTTTTCTTGATCAAACCTGATCTTATCTTCTTTCTTTATGGATTTTATATTTATGTCCTTTGATTCCTTTGATGATTCTCCTTCATCGAAGCCCAAACCAAATTTTATGCCTGAAGGCCTTTGGTTATTTATAATTTTATCCAGATTTACATAACTTTCTTCAAACTTATGATAACAACTCAATTTTTGATTCATCTCCTCTAGCTGCATCCTTAACCTAACAATGTCTTCTTCTAGCTTGCTACACTCATCTATTTTTATGGTTAATTGTACTTCGAGAACTTTAGACATTTTCTTAAATTTGTCTGTCTGTACTTTCAAGCTATTTATTATTTCATTGGCATCCTCAAGCTTTCTTGAAACCTTTTTATTCCTTTTCCTTTCTATGCTCAGCTCTTTAAGTGCAGCAACCAACTCACCTTCCAGATATACTTCAGCCTCATCCTCAGGTTTTTCATTACATTCCTATTTTTCTTTTGTTTTTCTTTCTTCAAATGCCATGAACAGATCTTCACCTGCTTCTTCTTCAGAATCCTCACCGGAGTAGTCTTCAGAAGAGCTGACATTCTTGGATATGAAACTTTTCTTCTTGAAGTTGCTTTTTCTAAAATGAGGTTTCTTCTTCCAGTCACTTCTTTCTTGGTGTGATCCTTCATCATTTTTGTTTTTCTCATTCATTGGATATTTAGCTGCAAAGTGCCCAATGCCTCCATAGTTGAAGCACTTAAACGGTAACTTTCCTCTATACTTTCCTTTTCCCTTTATTAGTTTCCTAACAAAGTTTGCTTTTGTTTCATCTGAAGACTCTTCTTCCTCAGATTCTTGTTTAGCTTTTATATTTTTGTGTGCTTTAAAAATAGCTTCTCTGTCTGAGGGCTTAGTTTGTCCTATTCTCATTTCGTATGCAGTTAAATAACCATGCATTTCATCCATGCTAAAAGTATTTAGATCTTTATCTTCTTCTATAGTAAAAACTTTAGAATCAAATATTTTGTGAAGAGTTCTTAGTACCTTTTTCACGATGACCACATCTTCCATTTCCTTGTCGAGTCCTCTAATCGCATTAATGATTCCATTGACTCTCAGCATATAGGCCTCTATGTTCTCATCATCATTCATTTTTAATGCTTCGAACTGAGCTCGATGCGTTTGTAGCTTGGCTTCCTTGATATTGTTGTCTCCTTCATGAATGCTCTGTAGTTTGTCCCACATGTCTTTTGCCGTTTTACAGCTCATGATCCTTATCAGTTCATTGTCTACTAACCCACACATTATAGCATTCTTTTCTTTAGAATTATTCTCAAACCTTTTCTTCTCAGCAGCATCTGTTGGAGGAGCAGAGGGTATTGTGTATCCACCGTCTCACCGACTCCCAAATTTCATATCCCAAAGCACACAGATATGTCTGCATCCTAAGTCTCCAGAAAGAGTAATTAGTTCCATCGAACAAAAGAGCTTTGTTGGATGAAAATTTTTCACCACCAGCCATTATGTTTCTTCCAAGATCACCTTAACTGATTGAGCTTGTTCAGGAACCTTGTTCTGATACCAATTGATATTCTCATAATGACACTGAGAGGGGGGGTGAGTCAGTGTAGCTATTTAAATTAAGATCTACAAATATTTAAAACTTAAGCAGGGAGAACTTAAAAATAGATAAAGCAATTAAACAAGTGAGCATTCCACAACACACAATTTAACGAGGTTCACCAATTTTGGCTACTCCTCAAAAATTAGATTGCTTGGACTCCCATCCAAATCCAGCATTTGCAAAGCACCAACTTTACAAACAATTTTCCAGCACCCACAGGAAGGAGCACCAACCCCTTATTTATCTATAGCAATAGAAAGGAGCACCAACCCCCTAATGCCAAGCACCAACTTGGACTTCAGTTCTGAACTATTTTAATGACATAAAAATGCCTTCTCTTCTACAAGACCCTCACTGGTCTAATGCTCTTTTACAAGAACTGCATAAACTTATAGCTCTGCTATATTTTTCTCTTTCAGCTCTGCTTTCTCTCTTATAGCTCCCTCTTTTGTATATTTCAACATGATATCCTTAATTATTTTCATAGCTCCTTTTTCCTTTTATTCAACAATCCACAACACTCATGCCTCGTGCAGAGCTCAACCCTAACCCTAACTTCCTATACATAAAAAACATTCTTTTGGCTCTGCTTACTACACTTTTAATAGCCTTAAATGCTTACTTACAGCTCTGCCAACCATATCTGCCCACTTTACGGCTCTGACAGCATTTTCTGTGCTCTGATAGTATATCCATTGTTCTAATAGATTTATCTTCTCATTTACGACTTTGACCATCTTATCTACTCATTTATGGCTTTGAAAACCTTTTCTGTTCTCTTATAGCTCTGACAATAGAACCGTCGCTCTGATAGCCTTTTTGTCTTCTTCTCGACCTGCATGCGTGAAAACACATGTTGTGATATCGTGACACTTTTTGCCTTCGTACACTCTATTTGGCTTGCACCAGTGAAAACATGACATCATAAAATCATGACACTTTTTGCTTCCTTACACTCTTCTCGGCATGCACTAGTGAAAACATGACATGTCACGAAATCATGACACTTTTTGCTTCCTTACACTCTTCTCGGCATGCATTCGTGAAAACATGACATGTCGCAAAATCGTGACACTTTTGTTGCCTTATGCCTTCTTCTGCCTTTCGCCCGTGAAAATAGAACATGTCACAAAATCGTGACACTTTCGCTGCCTTGTGCCTTTCTCTGCCTTTCTCCCATGAAAACGGAACATGTCGTGAAATTGTGACACTTTCGCTGCCTTGTGCCTTTCTCTGCCTTTCACCCAAAAAAATGAAACATGTCGCAAAATCGTGACACTTTCCCTGCCTTGAGCTCTTCTCTGTCTCTTGCCCATGAAAATGGAACATGTTGCAAAATTGCGACGCTTTCGCCTTTGAGCTCTTCCTTGAATTTTTCATGAAATCGCGATGCTTCTACTTCCATGCTCTTTCGTTTTGCTTCTATCACGAAATCATGACACTTCATCCTTCTGAGTCTTCCTCTCTGCTGTTGTCGTGATATCATGATATTTCTATCTCTAGATATTCTCTCTCCTCTCTTATTCATGAAAATGCGACATGTCACGATATCACGACATCTTTTCTCCTTAGCTCTTCTCTTCTCTTTAGGTTGCAAAAATGTGACATGTCACGATATCGCGAAACTTTTTCTCTCGAGTTCTTCCTCTTGCAATATGTCACGAAATCATGACACTTTTTATCTTGCCTTCTCTCTCCTATAATATGTCACGAAATCATGACACTTTTTCTCCTTAGCACTTCCTCTTGTCATTGGATCACGAAAACCCGACATGTCGCGATATCGTGACACTTTTTCTCCTTAGCGCTTCCTATTGCAAATTGTCGCGAAATTGTGACACTTTTTTTTGTAAGCTCTTTCTCTCAAACATGTCGTGAAATTGTGACACATTTTTGTCCGTACTGCCTCTCTTGCAAATTGTCATGAAATCGTGACACTTTTCTTTGCAAGCTCTTTCTCTCAAACATGTCGTGAAATCATGATAGTTTTCTTTGCTTGCGCCTTCTCTCCAAACATGTCGCGAAATCATGACAGTTTTCTTTGCCTGTGCCTTCTCTCCAAACATGTCATGAAATCGTGATAGTTTTTCTTGTATGTGCTACTTCTTCGAACATGTCGCAAAATCATGACAGTTTTCTTACTTGCCTTCTTTGCTTCCAACATGTCATGAAATCGCGATAGTTTTTCTACTTGCCTTCTTTGCTTTCAACATGTCATGATATCGTGACAGTTTTTCTTTCTGCTTCTCTCTCTTCTAACATGTCATGAAATAGCAACAATTTTCCTTGCGCTTTCTAAACATGTCATGATATTGTGACAGTTTTCCTTACGCTTTCTAAACATGTCACGATATTGTGACAGTTTTCATTACACTTTCTAAACATGTCATGATATCACGATAGTTTTCATTGCGCTGGCCAAACATGTCGCGATATCGTGACATGTTTTCTTACTTGTCTTTTTCTTTGATCTTTTAAATGTTGGCCTCTTCTGTCTTCTTGGAAATTCACTGTACATGTTTTGACTGACCTCTGAACTCCTATCCATTGCATCACTGATATATCTTTCTGTGTTGACAACAATGACAATACTATTTTTGCACCTTGCTCAACATCAAGTTCAAAAGGAAAAGAGATTTTTGAAAAGAAAAGCAAGGAATAAACTAAGGAAGAAGTTTTAGATACTACAAAGAAGGTTCAAGGATGCAATTCACAAGTTGAAAATGATCATAAGGATAATGGTCAAGAAATATATGAAGAACCAATGCATGAAAAAAGGGCTTTTCAAAGACATTGTTTTTCTTGTAATGGATTTGGACAGAGGGCTATACACTGCAGGGTCTATGGATCAAAGAAGTTTGATTTTGCTAGAAGAAACTTCAAAGGAAGAAGGTATGGTTTTCAGGGAAATTTCTTCTCATGTAATAGTATTCGTCATAAAGCTTTTTAGTGCAAAGGAAATGAGCAACATGGTTTTTTTTTTAGAGTTACACAATTCAGAAGTCATAATGGTCATGAAAATAGAGCTTCACAATACAGGGTTTAGGAAAGGAATGGATATTTGAGTAAGGGGGAGAGCATTGAGTTAGGGGGAGCAAAATCCAAAGAGAGTATTGATTTAGGAGGAGCAGCATCCATAGATATTATTGAGTCAAGTGGAGTAGCTTTGATTCTCAGAGTCGGTTTTTGTAGTGACTGTGGTGATTTGCATTAGAGGGTGTTGCCATCAATGACAAAAGGGGAGATTGTTGGAAATTTGAGGTAATTTGAGGTATTTTATGTTGTAATTGATGTCACATGGATCTGAAGTAGGTAAAATAGGTGCACCTAATTATGAATAAAAATATATGTATCTATCCTATCTCACTTATGAGCATCAAACGGAAGCATGCATATGAAAATGAAGCAAAACCAAACAATAAGGAATGAAATGAAATGAGTCTCTTATTTATTAATTTTGTGGATCAGATCCAAGGTTACAAAGCAATACCCTTTAGGTCTCAAAGGTGATACAATTTTTACAAATTTTGGGGTGCCCAAGGATCAAATCTTCTAAGAAATCCAAGTGCACATCTAGTGCCTTTCCTCGTACCCACAATTGAGGTGGGTGGGCCAATGTCGCCGCTGCTTGTATATTTGATCTATGATGTCTGATATTCCTTCCAAATTCCTCTCAATAACTTGCACCTACATACAAGGAAGCAAAATATTTCAAATAGCAAGGGTGTGTGGAGGGAAACATGTAATCCCCACAGGCACAAAATGGCACATATATTAAAAATACATCAAATCAACTAAGAATGCTATGAAAATTTATGGGGATGTTTAATAAGAGGTTTTGAGGGGATATAACCAAAAAAATATCAGAAATTACATCCGTGGACCCATTTATTTTGCACCGCCCGCCTTCAACCTATGAAGACCAAGATAAGCAAATACCACACCTAGACATGTCCAAAACACATGAAATTTGGATAGAATGCATAAATAAACATTTTAAGACAACCAATATTATTAGATTTACAAAATGAGGTGCATGTAAGCCTGCATGCAACTAGGGTACCCAGATGGGCCCTACGAACCTGCAAAACCTTAAAAATAAAATATCTCGGCCAATTTAACTCCAAATTGCATGAAATTTGAACTACAACATCTTATGATAGTCTAGAATAATATAATTAAAAAATAGTAATAAAATTGTGCAAGGATTTTTCCTCATACCGGTGGGACGGTGGTGACTGCAACTAATTGGAGGATACCCTAGGAGGGGATACCCACCAATACTGCACACTTTTTGCTACCAATCTCATTGGGGAATGATACTAAACACTATAGGGGGTTTTTTCATCAAATTTGGTTGAGAAATTTATTGGAAATTTGAGTTGATTTGAGGCATTTTGTGTTTTCATTGATGTCACATGGATCACATTTGGTTTTGGTGGCCAAAATATTTCATAAATAAGCATTTATGATATTTTGGAAAGCATGGCTATTTACAGGGTTTTTATGAAAACCAAGGTAGGAAAAATAAAAGGTTTTATTTGAAACCATGGTGGGCTTATGTGGAAAGGGATTTTCTTAAAAGCTGAGGTGGAACTTTGTTTCATCGAAAAATAACCTCCGGTTATGAAGATATTAAAGTTTAAAGTTTAAGTTTAAATTAATGGAGGGCCGACCTATGTGCAATTAATGGAGGTTGGCATATATATATGTAAAGGTTTCAATTTATTTTAGAAAGTGGGCATATTATATATCGTTGAAAAGCTTATTTTGAGGGCTATTTGACTAACTTATTTAGAAGGAGAAATAAGGTGTATGTAAAGAGATATTTCTGATTTTGCAAAGGGGTTCCAAAAGTGAAGTTTGCCTTGTTCTTTTTCAAGAGGATTAATTCTTTCATGAGGTCACAAGGTATGCAATATTGTGATTTACTTTATTTTATGGTATAAGTGGTTTTGGGAGTGAAAAGGTTATGCAATATTTTGATTTATTTTATTTTATGGTACAAATGGTTTTAGGAGAGATAAGGAAGTTTTGCGATTAAAGGCCTTGGTGATGATTATTGAAAAGTGGAATAATGTTGATTATTTTGTGATATTCTAACCCTTGTGAATATTGGCAAAAGAATTTTATGATTATGGCAGATTTATAAAGAGGTTTTTTCATCTTCATAAAAGGTATGGGCACATTCTTCTATTGATTTTTTATGGTGGTTGATTTCTAAAATATCATTGGAGGGAAAAATATTGTTTGTGGTTTCCTTTTTGAAAGTGGTTGGTTGAATGCTTCAAGGTTTTTTGAATTGAGAGTTGTGTCTAAACCTTGTTTGATAAGAATAGTTGTTGAAACCCATTGGTTGTAAAAGAACTTGAGTTAAAAAAGAACATGAGTATCATTGTTATGTGAGATTTGTGGTTGAGCATTGTTGGAAACATTTGAGTTGGTTGATACATACTTGGACTAGGGTTGTGTAAGAGAGAGTTTTCCCTTGTGGTGATTGGTTAAGTTGAGTTGATTGAGCCTATTCAAGTGATGTGTGAAGTGATTGTTCAAATCATATGAAATAAACTATTATATTATTCTGATTTGAGTTGAGAGTAATATTAGAACATATTGAGTCTCTAACAATTCTCTTTATGTTTTTATGAGATTGACTTGAGTTGAGTTGAGATTGATTTGAGTTGATTTTATTTGAGATTGATATTAGAATATATTGAATCTCTAACAATTCTCTTTATGCTTCTATAAGTTGATTTGAGTTGAGTGGAGTTGAGATTGAGATTAGAACATATTGATTCTCTAACAATTCTCTTTATGCTTCTATGAGTTGAGTTCAGTTGAGATTATTGTGGATTATTATTGTCATCCATTGAAGAGTACATTGCCATTCATTGTTGAGTTCATATTTGAGCTTTGCCTTGATAGATATGTAGATGATATTTGAGTGCTACTTGATGATGATTGATTGAGCCTTTGAGAAGAATTTTGGGACATATTTGAGGACAGTGTTGGGACAGATTTGAGGACAGTGGTTGGACAAGTTCTTAGTGATATTGTTGGAGAAGATTTGGGCAAGTTCTTGATGAGCTTGCTAGAGCAAATTTGGGAAAGTTCTTGGTGAGCTTGCTAGAGCAAATTTGGGCAAGTTCTTGATGAGCTTGCTAGAGCATATTTGGGCAAGTTCTTGGTGAGCTTTCTCGAGCAGATTTGGAAAAGTTCTTGGTGAGCTTGCTAGCATAGATTAGACAAGTTCTCTTGTGGAAGAGATCCATGAACTTGAGATTAAGGGATCAAAATATCATTTGGATAGAGATCCATAAACTTTTTATTTGGGAGTGATTCCCAAAGAGATTGATTGAGAAAGTTTTAGTAAAATATTTTCTCCGTGGGGTAGCCCACATTGGGTGAACCACGTAAATTGTGGTGTATCTATTGTGTATGGTTTCTATGCATTGCTTTTATTATTGCTATTTATATTTCTATCTTTACACAACATGATGAGGGTCATTGATCATTCATAATTTAATAATTATATGTCAGTCCAGGGTGGTTTCCAAAGGCTGTATACGATAGGAGGTGTCACAGTTGCAGGTTCAATTTATCTAATAACAAGATTTTATTGGTAGGTCTGTTAGCAGTGTTGGGGGTTGTTTTATCTTCCTAATTTCTAACAAAGGAACTCAAATTGCACAATCTAAAGCTAAATTTAAATTGCAAGAAAATGAAACTACAGAATCTGAAATTGACAAGAAATAAAATGCTGCTAAATTGACCAAAAAGCAAAATTACAGGAAATTAAACTACAGAATGGAAATTCACACACACGCTATGAAATTAAACCAATGATAAAACTCAAAAAATTTTGAACATAATTTGAATCTGAGAAACCAAATTAATGTTTATTGCAGTAAAACTAAAAACGACATAATTCTGGAAATTACAAAAAATGTTGAAAATGATGTAATTCTGGAAATTATAGAAAATGCTGAAAATGATGCCATTACAGGTCAAATTCTAAATACTATTCTAACACATGATTAAACCTATTCTATATGCTATGGTGAAATTTTGAAATGAAACTAATTCTGTAAATAAATGTTGACATAATTCTGCTGATTTGCTGCAGTAAGAAATCAACAAGAATTTTCTATCACTGTGCTGCCCTTCCTCTAATCCTACAAGTGGCCCTTGCTTCCAGAACCAGAAGAGTATAAATAATTATACCAGGTAAATTAAATGTGCACTATAAAGCATCAAATGCCAATAAAATCTGAATAATTCACCTTTTATTCCATTTGAAGCTGCATTACAGTACTACAGGAAAAATCTACAATTTACTATAATGCTACAAAGACTTTATCTTCTGCTAATAACTATATCCTATTCCTCTATATATCTATCTATATATCTATTATGCTCAACCATGCTAGGATATTTATTTATAAGACAAATTTGATATATTTGTTTACTGATTTTTAGGGATTTCCAACTGTTTACAAAATAGTTTCCTGGAATGCAGGGTTATAATTTGTCAACTTTTATCCCTTTATCCCAGCTGGTCCACCTATGATGAAGGAATGGAGTCCAAATAGGGTGGCCTAACTACTTGGTCAATTTCCAATCTTACTTTCCATAGTTTTGGCACATTTTGACCATTTTTTATTACTCTTGTGCTATTCTCTATTCCTGCGTTGCTCCAAAATAATAGGTAGGTGACAATTCGTTGCTTATATGTGCTCCAAACGCATAGGGAGGAAGTTTTTGACTATTTGGATTGTTTTCCCTTATCCTGTACACCCTTTTGCATTGGTGGCACATGCTAGAGTGACTAATTCCAAGCCTTGCTGTATATATACAGCTGGCTAGAACTGTCACAGTCACAGCCTATTTTCCTGCATAGTCAGCTACAGTGGACAAGTTCTTGGTGCCTTTTTCCATTTGAATCAATTTAAACAGAGGAACACAATATTTTTAAGCGCCAGATATTCAACAGGGTCTATGCTATGATTCTGAATTATTACAATACTAGTGATTAATTAACTGAAAATAGGTGAAATTACGAAGAAAAACAAGAAAAGCAGTATATGCACTTTGTCATTTTAGAATATGCAAACACCATTATATAATGCATTTTACCCATAATTAACATAAAAACATAGTAAAAAGGGTGAGTCAAATAGTTATAATGTATCAAAAAAATGTCCATGGATGAGGCAATTCCTGGCCTCATCATTTTCCCCCCAACTTATGGTAATGCATGCCCTCATGCATTCTATGTAGCTACAGAGGCACACAGATCCAGGTCTAGATATCTCTCATGAAATTTTAACCATGCGCCACCAACTACATAGAATCCTCTGATTGCTTTTATGGATTGAAACCACTGTTGGAAGTGCATATCAGGTTGTGGGTCATTATCAAAGAAGTAGGGGATAGGAGTAATAATTATAGGCATCCTGTATCTTAGACCTATCCAAATCTCCTTGATTTCTAAGATAATTTGGACAATGCCTTCTACCCTTCTCCTAGACCACAACAAATTAGTGGGAGAAATTGGCTCCTATTTCTATAGAGAGAAAGATAACTCACCCCATCTATTTTTACAGGCTGCCAAAGCATCATCAAAGAATTCTGCACAAAAACTATGAAACTAAGTTATACATCTTTGAAGGTTCCCTAGATAGAGTTGTTTCATTCTGGTATTTCGCATGAAGGTATAATGATTATTTGTACAATCCATGTGATTCAGGGGAGCAATCCTAATAATTAAAATAGCTTGTGATTCTAATTCTTTAGTTAATTTCTTTTTTGTATCCCAATAGATATGATTTTGCAGAGTGGATATGAAGGCTCTCAGCTATAAGTCACCTATATAAATATGAGGCATAAACATGCTTTCTGTTGGAAAAAATAAATTATGCAAAAATAACTCACATAACAGGTGTTGCTGCTCTGTTGGACTTTGCACAAATGCCTCCACAAAATCTCTAGGAGTTTTCAACTGATGAGGCAGCTCAGAAGCAAGTCTCATGATTTTCTAGCGAAGGTATCTCTCCTTGAGTAAGAGGCTATAAAACCTAGGTGGTCTTCTACATTGTATTGCATATTCTACAATATGGCATACATCCTACACCTGTGCTTTTAACCTATTAATTTATGTTTCCTTCTCTGCTAATTTGGTTGTTTCAGAGTTCAAAGTGGCAATCTTTCCCTCTAATTGATGACACTAGGTCATCCAATATGCTAGGTCTTCATTGTACCTAGTTAAAGACACTATGTCTGGGGGCCTTACAATGGGTTGCATTTGTGCCACTATATTTACTTGTACACCAACTTCCAAAGTTGGTGTTACAAATGGCAAATCTATTTATGTTCCTTGTTTTGCTGTAACTGTAATAATTGGATTAGTAGAAATAAGAGGAGAGAGTGTGGATACTTGGTCTTGAGCTACAACCTCTTGCTCCTCCATAGAAAGTGTTTGTGTTTCCTACTGAAGGGCAGTGTCATTTTTCATCAGAATTCCTGATGGATTTTCATGCTGAATCATACTATCAGATATTTCTATTCTTGCTTCTTCTCCAATAGGTGATATTTATGCAGGTGTTGTGTTAGCCTCTGATTGTTCAGCTAAATCCAAGAGGATCTGTGCCCATTCATCAGGTGATGCCTTTGCTAACTCTGTAGATTGATGTTCTAGTTGAGACAATTTGTTCTACAGATCTTGAATTTGCTGTTGAAGTAGAGAAATTTGATGATTTTTGTGTTTTATGGCTTCTTCAGCCTGTTCAATCCAATGGGTCTAGGTTTTAATAACACTCTTTGCAACATGCAATTGAGTGTGGATATCAATTTCTTCTTCGAACTCAGACTCATAATATTTATTAGACTCAGCATGCACTAGAGTGTGCACATCAACCTCAGCTGGTTCAGAATCAAAATTCAAATGCTCCTTAAGATCAGAGTCAGTATAATCAACTAGTGGACGTATAGGGCTTATTAGAGTTTCTTCCATAGTTATGTCCAGTTCCATTAGTTGTATCCCTTTGTCTATAATTTTTGTTTCAATGTCTTTTTCCTATGCATCTTCTGTTCTAACTTCTCCTTCACTTGATAGACGGATTGGGTCTATGATATTTATTGGTGTTTCTAGAAGGGTTTTAATTTTTTGAAGTCTAGCAGACCTTCTTAACCCTGTAGAACCTAGATATTCCTTAGCAGGTGTAGTTTCTGGATTTTCTGGAGCAACTACAGATTTTGCTGTTGATTCAGGAGCAGATACATGTTCACTTGAACTACCAATTTCTCTGCTAGATTGTACAGTTTCTACAAATGTTACCCTTTTTCTTTTCAACTAGGAACCAGATGTGGATGCTTGTTGTTTTCTAGTTCGTGAAGATGGGGGACCATCGGGAGAAGGAGAAATTTTGCTCTCATAGGGCTATGGATTAGGGTTTTCTTTAGATTCTTCCTTTGTTTCCTCTTCCTTGGGTGCAGAGTTAGAATCATTTATTTCTACCCAAGGAGAGAAGAAGCGGTCAAAATTCCTAGGGTTTCCCCTAAAGTGATACTTGCAAATGAGTTTGATGATCCCATGGTTTTTAGGGCTTCCTTTCCCTAATTGGTATTTTAGGGCCATAGCTTTTAGCTCCTGATAAAGATATAAGGGAATATTGACCCTATATTATGGTTTGACTGATCCATGGCGGAGATGGTTGAGAATACGAAGGTGTGGTCTAGATATAACAGGAAATTGACCATCACAAGTAATGTATCTCATAACCCACATTGCAACTTCATCCCAAGGGGATGGTAAACTAGGTATTTTTACCCCCTTACAAACATTCCTATGCATCAAGAATTCAATTTTTCCATCCCCTTCTTCCTTAAACTGATTAACTAGGTCAACTAAAATATTTCTCCCAGTTTTTACAATCTGCAAACCCTGAAGGGGTAATTCAGTGATTTGGCTGAGTATTGTTGGTCCGGCTTTCATGCACACCCCGGGAAAGGATGAAGCAAGGAAAGCCCCGAAGACATCCACGGGATGAATCCCACTCACTTTAGGATCTAGCTGGTTATCCAAGGTGCGAGTTACAGAGTTGGGTCGAATGGCTATTCACTCTTTTCCACTTCTAGAATAGATTTCAATATGGACTGCTCTGTTACCTTACAGGGGGTTCTTGAACTTGTTTAGTAGTTGCAAAAGTTGATTATTAGATTTAAATTGAATTCTTGATCTAGCTCTCATGGGTCAAGAGATTTAAATAAAAGACAAACAAAGAAAATAAAAATGGATCATTCATCGAAAACAAAGAGAGGGTAGGGTAAGGCAGAAAGAGAATTTTATCAAACATCAACTGTAAAACCCTAAACTGTCAATCTTATCTATGCTACCAGCTTCACAACAGAACAAATCAAAGAAGAAAGTGTCCAGTCAGTCTAATATCACTTTCAACTAAGAGCACAAGGCAGAGTGGAACAGATCTAGCAAAAAATTATAAATCCAAGGGCAACTGGTTAAAACTGGTATCTTTCACCGGTAGCCTAGCTCACACAGTGAAGACAGAGCAATTAGAACAAACTTACACCTGAAATCTGTAATTTCCCCTAGCAGACAAAAGAACAACTAAAGCCTAATAGCATATTTAAACTTGATAATGTCAGATTTACAGCATATATCTAACAAAATTTAAATGGAACGGATAACAAAAGAAGATACACTTATCACACTCTGCAAAAGATTAGGCTCCTGGCCATGCTATCACAGAAAAGCTAAAGCACATCAACTCCAAGTCTAGAAATAAAGGATTTCACAAGATTTGCAAGAAATTGCTTATAAGCCTTTTATTTCTAAGTCTCCGCCTCCCGCAATTACATTGAGAAGTATGTATAGACTCAGGATGGACCTGATCTTTTCAGAAATATCTTCTTCTCATAACTGCAAATATTATCACATCTAAACCCTAGGACCCGGGTTTTACAATAAAAAGCCATCTTAAGACCAAAGTCCGGATAGAACTTAACCCTTCTGCAAATCTGTGCAGTCAATTGCCATAAATGGAGAAGATAGAGTTGAATGCCACTTGCATTCATCCGCAACTGCAAATGAATGCTCTCATTAATTTCTGTTGGTGAGTCGGATGAGTCACCACCTCTCTCAGATCTGATCCATCTCTGCAAATCTATCCCAGAGTTGAAATTGTCTTCATGCTATTAATTTTGTCATAAATTTGCCATTAAATGCATTTAATGGTCTTTTCTCCTCTAGCATGGCGGTCCTTGACTAAATCCACACTTTAACTTTGTCTTTATGGCCTTTCCCGGTTGTCCCGCAAGTGCCAGATGGAATCCTGCATGAAAGACAAAAAGATGCATTAGCACTTTAATAAACATTAAATCAGAAGCTTTAAAGGTTAAAACAGATTAAAAACCAGCTAAAAAGCTTGCATGTCGGCCTTGCTCTGTCTGTTACGCGCTTTGACACGTGTCGCTACCCCAGGATGCCTTCTGTTTCCCGCTGGAATGCACTTCTGGCTCATTTGAGGACTTTCTCTCTCCTATCGTGATTCTGCGACATGTCGCAATTTCGCGACATGTCGCGAAATCGCGACGTCTCCAGCGCTGCGCTGCTTCTTCCCTCGTCGGCCGCAAAAATGCGACATGTCACGATTTCGTGACATGTCGGGAAATCGCGCCTCTTGCTGGCGACCGTACAATTTTGCTCCAGCATGTCGCGATTTCACGACATGCTTGTCTTGCAAGACTTCTTCGAAACATGCAGCGCATCGCTGCCACTTTTCACCCCTCGACTTCGAAACATGCAGCGCATCGCTGCAAGCTCCAGCCCACGATTTTGAGACGTCAGCGAATCGCTGCACCTCCCCGCAGCTGCATGCGTTGACCGCGATTTTGGAACATGTCAGCGAATCGCTGCAGCTTTCTCCCTTCGGCACTTTCTTTCGACATCGTCGCGATATCGCGACACTTCCAAAAATGGAAAGTGTCGCGATTTCGCTACACAAAAATGACTTAGCTGCTTTTGCAAAAATCCGTCATGATTTCGCGACATTTTTCTCCCCGACTTTCTCTCTCCTCATCCTGCAGCGATTTCGTGACACTTCCAAAAATGGAAATGTCGCGATATCGCGACACTTCCAAAAATGGAAAGTGTCACGATTTTGCTACGTTTTTTGCTGTCGTACTTCTTGTCGATTTTCAACCGCGATTCTGAGACATGCAGCGCATCGCTGCATCTTCTTCCCGAGCATGCTTCTCTCTCCCTGTCGCGATTTCGCGCATCTTTCCTTGCTTGGCCTCCATTTCTCCTTTCTTAGCCGTGAAAATGAGACACGTCGCGATTTCGTGACATGTCGTGAAATTGCGCTTCTCCGTACAACCTTCTTTCTCTCTCCCTGGCCGGCAGCGATTTTGCGACACTTTCCAAAAATGGAAATGTCGCGATATCGCGACACTTCCAAAAATGGAAAGTGTCGCGATTTCGCTACACAAAAATGACTTGGCGGATTTTCTGAAAACCTGTCGCGATTTCGTGACATTTCCATAAATGGAAGTGTCACGATTTCGCGACATTACCAAAAAAGGAAAGTTTTGATTTTTCATGTATTTAGCTGACTGTTTTCAGGATTTTCTTGGTGCCAGTGCCGGATTTTCTTGGTGCATGAATGATTCTAGCATGTAGAAAGTTAAGCTTGAAATAACAATGCTAGATAGACTTGGAAAAAGGCACAACTTAAAAAGGAAACAAGCAAAACTGGATTAAGACCGGAAAGGATCAACTGCAAAATGGTATTTCAGGGCTTTCAAGAGGATTGGAATGCATTTCTCAGTGGGGGTGTGTTGCTTCTCAACAAATGGCGATATCTGCGGGTAAAATAGTAGCACTATTTTAGAACCCAAGACTCCGGTTTCAAAACAAAAAGACCATGCATCATGCCTTGCCACAGACATTCTTCATAATAAATTGACTACTAACTGCAAGCTGTTAAAATTTCCCAAGGACATACTGGGATGGATTACTTCAAAGAAGATTTCTGATGTGCAATTTCAAAGGGTATAAAATTTCTTCAAGGATGACTGAATTGAATGATGAACTTGGATTAATCAACTTTTCTAGATTGTAAAATGGGAAACCGAGTAGAGCTCTGTTTACTAGTTTAGCCTTTTACAGCCTAGACAGAGTTACCCTTTAGATTTACACGACCCAATTTACAACTGCAGGGCAGAATCTATAACTTAGCAGAAAATATTTTTAGAAGTATTGGCTGCCTCTTTTAATATATAACTCTTTTTTCTCTTTTTTCTTCTTATCTTTTTTTTTTTTTTAATCTCTCTTCTTTTTGAAATATATCACTATCTGGAAGACCTTAGAGAAATTACAATTTTCTTTTATCATTTGATCAATCTGGAACTGTTTCAGTCTAGGCATTGATAGCCTCTGGTGACACCCAAATAATTGCATGACATAGTCCCCTCTCATAACCAGCTTTTCTTGGATTCCCCGAGAGTTCCTCCAACTAAATAGCATAGCAATTTTTCTATCATTAAAACAACTGTGGCAAGTAAGACACAAGATCCAATCATCTCTCTACCTTTCTCCTGGATAACAAAATAGTTCTACAGTTCAGTGCAAGTAGACTATCTCAATTGGAATAATGATGACCATGAACACTGGATTGAGGCTGGATTGATCAGCTTAGAATAAACAATTTTAGTAGGCTGACTTTTCATTGATTGCTCAGGCAAAGGTTAAAAGACAGATTTCAAGAGCTGAAGGACTTTGTACAGGCATCCAAGGACAGGCACAGGCTTTAAAGCAAAATAGAATAAAAACTGCACAAGTTGCAAATAAAACTGCACAAGCAACTAAGACTAAAACTGAAGCAAAGCAATTAAAACTGCCTAGACCTGAAAATAACTTAAAGCAACTGAAATAAACTAAACTAAACACTGAAAACTGCACAGCTGTACAGACAAAGGAATAAAACAAACTGCAAGGCTATTTACAAAGGATGCAAAGCACAGCTGTACAGGCAGCAAAATTAAGCTAAAACAAATAAACTAAGAACTGAAGCAAATAAATTAAAACTGCATAGACAAAGAAAGAATCAAAGAACACTGCACAAAGAGCAAGGATTAATCTAACAAACAAACCTGTACAGACAGCACCCAATTAAAACTAAAAAGAAGCAACTAAAGCAAATGTACAGAAATCTAGCACCAAACTAAAGCAAAATAAACTGCAAAGCTATTTACAATATGTACACATATTACAACTTCCCTATAGCTTACTCAAATGATACATTGGAAGGAACAGCGGAGAAATAATGTTTCAAGTATTGACCATTAACAAGGAGGTCCAAAAAATTACCATCCAGGTCTTACAAGTGGAAAGCATTGTTACCCAATATTTCAGCAATTTGGTAGGGGCCTATCCACAATGGCTGCAACTTTGTGTGTTTACCCTTCTTCTCATGGGCCTTGTCCCACAGAAGCACTAAGTCAGCCAGCCTGAAAGCCTTCACCTTGGCTCTCTTGTCAAACCATCGTTTCACAGTTTCTTGGTGTCTGCTGAAGTGCTCCAGGGCTTGGAGTCTTTCATCCTGCAAGTTAGTGAGGTCTAAAACACGGGCTTCAGCATCATCATGATCTTCAAAATAATCTAAGCCAAACTGATAGGTGGGCAACTTCAAGGAGATGGGAACAATTGGCTGGGTACCATACAGCAAAACAAAGGGAGAGGTCTTAAGAGCGACTTTGTGTGTTATTCGGTCAGCCCACAGCGCATATTTCAACAATGTATGCCACTGCCTGGGTTTATCTGCTGCAGACTTTTTGATGGCATTCATTAAGTTCTTGTTTGTTGACTCACCGATCCATTGCCTTGGGGATAATAGTTGGATGAGAATCCGATAACTATCCCCATCTGGTATGCCCAATCTGCAAACTCCAATGACTGAAAGGCTGGCCCATTATCACAGACCAAATTCAAGGGAACCCCAAATCTAGTTATGACATTTGATTCAAGAAAATCAATCACTTCCTAGGCTATGCTTCTTGTGGTGGCTGCTGCTTCAACCCACCTTGTGCAATAGTTAGTAGCTGTCAGCACATATTTATGTCCTGCTGAGGAATTTGGGTTAATGACTCCCACAAAATTAAGTCCCCACTGCATGAAAGGTTTGTTTATCACAACTGGTTGCAATGGTAGAGCTCGGTTTGCCTCTTTGGCTACAAATGTCTAGCACTGATGGTAGGTTCTGACATGTTGATATTCATCCTTAAAAAGTGTAGTCCAGTAATAGCCTGATCTTAATATCTTATGTGCAGTGGCAGATCCTGATGAATGCCCTGCCCCTAGTTTTTCATGAAAACTAGCCATGACTTCACTGACTTCACTGGGAGAAATGCACCTTAGGAATATGCCAGCATAATTCTCCCCTGTACGCAGTACTCGCCTTGAGGAGATAGTGAGCAGCTTTTAACTTTAATGCTCTCCTTTGAGTTCTGTTCAAATGGGATGGGCAAACTCCAAACTGTAGCAGATGAATGATATCCCCATACCAATCATCAGATTCAGAGTTTAATTGATTAACTTCCTGCTGTGGAGGCACTTCAGCAATGTGCCTGGACAAACCAAGTCCTCTGATCAGTTTAGCAGGCCGAATCTCCAGGTCATATTCTTGCAACCTAGTAACCCAATTGCCTCTCAGTTCACCCAACTCATTCTGACTTAGAAGGTACTTCACAGCTGGGTCTGGCACTATGGCATGAGTTTTGCTTCTGAGTATATAATGTCTGAACTGTTTCATCGCCCTTACCAAAGCATAAGCCTCGTTTGTCTAATCTGGAATATTTCAGTTTAACTCCCTTCAAATTAGTGCTCTTAAAAGCAATTGGATGTTCTCCTGTATCTCTCCGTTGAGTCAGCACTGCAGCAAGTGTATGTTCAGAAGAGAATGTGTACAGATAGAAATCTGCACTAAAATCTGGGCTTACTAAGACTGGTGCTTGTTTAATGGTTGTCTTGATTTCTTGAAAAGCAGTCTTAGCTTCGGTGGTCCAGGCAATCTGGGCAGTTTGCTTTAACATATCATTCATTGGTTTAACTATCTCTGCAAAGCCTGAGATAAAATTTTTGACAAAGTTAATCTTTCCAAAGAATGATCTCAACTCTTTCTTGGAGTTGGGAAATGGTATGCCAGATATGGCCTCAACTCTGCCTGGATCCATAGAAATGCCATCCTTTGTGACCAAATGCCCAAGAAATTTGCCTTCTTTTACACCAAATATGCATTTCTTTGGATTCAAAGAGATGCCAAACTCTCTGCACTTGTTAAACACAGACTCTAAATGCTTGACATGGTCAAATCTGGATTTGGAAAAGACTGTTAGATCATCCATGTAAACTACAATACATTTTCCCATAAGCCCCTTGAAGGCATGGTCCATTGCTCTCTGAAATGTTGCTCCTGCATTTATCAAACCAAATGGCATCCTCTTGTAAGCAAAAGTCCCCCACTTGGTGGTAAAAGCAGTCTTCATTCTATCTTCTTTCTCAACCAAAATCTGGTTGTAGCCTGAGAAGCCATCCAAGAAAGACATCATCTCTGATCCATTAACAATTTGCAGGACTTCATCCATAGAAGGCAAGGGATAGTTGTCCTTTTTAGATGCTTTGTTCAGATTCCTAAAATCCACACAAAGGCGGATCTCCCCATTTTTCTTCCTGACTGGCACCAGATTTGCCACCCAAGTAGAATGCCTGATAGGAAAAATAATTGCTGCACTCAAGAGCTTCTCCACTTCTTTCTGAATAAGGGGTTCTAACAGAGCATTAACATGCCTCTGTTTTTGTCTGAAAGGCTTGCAAGATTATTTCAAAGGTATGATGTGGGTGTAAACTTTTGGATCAAATACCTTTAAATCCTTGTATGACCAGGCCATTACATCCTTAGACCTGTGCAGAAAATCAATCATATTTCTCTTTATCTCTGGATCACAGTCCTTTGCCAACTGGATGTTCCTTGGATCCTCTTCAGTTCCTACATTCAAATTTTCAGTCTCATTGTCTGTGGTGCCCACATAACCCTCAGAATTCACCCTTTGCCTGATCTTGTCAACATCGAATAGCCTCTCCAGCTCTACCATTCCCTTTGGGATTCTGTTGTCCTTCAATATCATGATTCCCCTGTCATCATCGAACTGTTCCATCAGGGTGTCCCTTTGGCCCTCATCAATTATAGCATTCTCAAAGGTATTAGTACTCTATAAGAAGTGCACAATCTGCTGATCATCTGAGAAAACTTGAAAGCTATCTATATTGTTTGGAACTGAAGGATAGGGGACTAGCTCAATTGAAAACTTATCCCACTTAAAATCTTCCAATGGCTTTAAACTTGCAGCTGAAGATGCCAAGACATCTGCATGTGAATTTTGTTCCCTGGGTATATGTGTTAAGTTAAAGGCATCAAAGTCTTCCACAAGATCCCAAGCTCTGTGTTTGTACCCTTTCAGATAAGAAGCTTTACATTGAAACTTACCCCTGACTTGACTTGCCACCAATTCTGAATCAGTGAAAACTTGAATGTTTTTTACATTTCTATCCAATGCAAATTTTAAACCTAAAATCAGAGCTTCATACTCTGCTAAATTATTAGTACATGGGAACTACAAAGTGGTAAGAAATAAAAAATGTCCGACTTTGAGGCCCTTTGAGGACTCGCCCTCGTTCAAGAACCCTACTTACATCTGGCTCCATCCACATGAAGTGTCCAAACTTCATTAGTACGTACAGGATGAGCTTTGTTAAATTTATTATTGTGCCCAGTTGTTAAATTGTAGACTCCAATGTCAACTTCTGCAACATTGACAGTTTCATTTGCAGCATTGTACTCTGTAATGGTGTGCTTGTACCGGGTTCTCTGTCAACCCGCAATTGATTAGCCACACCCTTCCATGGCAACCACATGTGTGAAAAGTCTGTTGCCAGATATCCATTTAGAGACTTAGACCAATCCCTACTCAATAGCATTCCATACCCCATTGGGATATCCACAACTTGGATTTCGATCTTATGTTGAGCCCTTGGCTCAGATGCCAATTGAATGTGAATGTTTTGAAGCTCTCCAACAACCTTAACTTCTGACTTGTCCAATTGGACAACTCTCCTCTCAGACTTCATTGGGGTGAGCCCCAACTACTGACAAATTGCCAGTGGCATGACATTAGCAGATGCACTTGAATCTACCAAACAATTATGTAAATTCTTCCCAAAATTTTTGACAGTTAGTAAAAATGGGGGAACTTCAGTATTTTCCTTGTACATGGCCAGATTGGCATTGGCTATTTTCTTCCCTTTATCCACAGGTTTAGCAGCAGGGCCAGAGTATGTCTTTATCAAATTATCTCTCTGCTCTGAAATCTGTGCCAACTCATTCAAAGTAATGTTAGCCTTAATATTTTTCATGTCTTCCACTATGTTATATCCTTTGTTAAGTGGAGGAACAGCAACATCCCGGTACTCTTTGAGCTCCTCCCTTTGGTGGAGGTGGATTATTGCTTGGAGAGGGGTCAGGAGGAATATTATGAGAATTGTCAGGAGGAGTTGATGTGGTATTTGGCTCTGGATTCCTGTTCCTCAGGTTGTAGTTATCTCTTCTGTACTGCTAGAAAGCCTGTACTTCATCCATGGGCATTTCAACTACATTCTTAGATTCATCTGGGAAAGAAAAAGAATCCAAGACCATAGCTGCACTGTGTCCAGATGAACTTGGGCCCTCAGCAGTTGAAAGTGATCTTAGACTGACTGGACACTTTCTTCTTTGATTTGTTCTGTTGTGAAGCTGGTAGCATAGATAAGATTGACAGCTTTAGGGTTTTACAGCTTGATGTTTGATAAACTTCTCTTCTCGCCTTACCCTACCCTCTCTTTATTTTCGGTGAATGATCCATTTTTATTTTCTTTGTTTGTCTTTTATTTAAATCTACGACCCATGAGAGCTAGATCAAGAATTCAAGTTAAACTCGATAATCAACTTTTGCAACTATCGAACAAGTTCAAGAACCCCCTGTAAGGTAACATAGCAGTCCATATTGAAATCTATTCCAAAAGTGGAAAAGAGTGAATAGCCATTCGACCCAACTCTGTAACTCGCACCTTGGATAACCAGATAGATCCTAAAGTGAGTGGGATTCGTCCCGTGGATGTCTTCGGGGCTTTCCTTGCTTCATCCTTTCCCGGGGTGTGCATGAAAGCCGGACCAACAAGTATCTCAGGAGTTACCTGGATGGTCATCTCACTAATGTGTACTTAGTTGTTCTGGAAGGTGCATGCGAACTCTGCTGCCAAGCCCTCGAAATAGCCATCAAATTTTTGTAGGAACAACAAAAATCCCCCATTAGTAAAGATTTGCAGAGATGCAGGATCGGTCTCCAAGTAGATGATATTTTTGAGTTCATCTCTGACTTTCTTTCCCCCCATGGTGTAGTCTTATGCCTTCTATTCTATTGTGTCTATGAATATTTGGACAGTATGAGGTTGTGTCTATTTTTAGGGTTTTAATCGTCTTAGCAGGAATAATTATAGCAGCGCAAGAACTACTTCAAAACTTGTAGAGTAATCAGGACAGGTGATGTGGCAGCGTACATGAAGTTGTCAACCCTTAATTTTTCTCATTCTTGTTATGGATGCCAGCTATCACATGCCACCTTGAATCTGAGACTTGTACTTTTTCAAAACCAATTAAATCACAGCAGGCCACGTGTCGTAGACTTTATTGCACAAAACTTCATTCCTACGCTTAGTGATTTATTCTGGAGCATAGAGTAAACTGGTCTATTCCTGCGCTTAATAAGTTATTCTGGCACTTATACACAGCTCGTTCTTGTGCCTAAAACATAAACAGCTTATTCATGTGCTTGATGAATCATTCCTGTGCTTTGGAATATAAACAGTTTATTCCTGTGCTTCCCTTTTTTATTCTGACGTACTTTTGTTTTTTCATTCTAGAGCAGAACCAGAGGCATTTTTGAAACACTGACAAGAACTTTCTATTTTTGATTCCCTTGTTTATATGCTTTTATACTAATCAAGGATATATACACTATATACTAATTATTTACATTATTCAAAAATGAAAAAGACACATACCTATTATAACCATTTTATCTACATTTCGGGGTGCTCCTGCTGAGATTTCCAGCTAATCAATATTTGAACTAAGGTAGGTGCAATCTGAAAATAGATGAAACAACAGTCATGAGACAAGACCGAACAATGATGGTGAAACCAACTAGGTAAACATGTTGAAACATCGGTTTTCATGTAAACCCAACTCAGGAGCGCCTCAAAGAGGTTTTCACTTCCTAAATTTTTATTTTTATTTATTTTATTTTTTATTTTTTATTTTAATTTTTTTAATTTTTTATATATTGTGTCAATCTGCTGAATTCGGTATGGAAGAAGTGTTTTCCTCCCAAATGTATACATCCAAATTTTCCACTTGCTTGAGAAATTCTTCTTTGTTGTGTGGTTTGTGGTACATACGAATACGATGTCCATTCACCAACAACTTGCATCGTGAGTCATCAATAGGTATAAGGCAAACAGATCCATTGTCAAACACTTCCTCAATTTGGTACGGTCCAGCTACAACTTTCCAGGGAAATCCTTGTATTGTGAATCAAACAACAAGGCCCAGTCACCTTGCTAAAATTTTTGCTGTTGTATGTGACTATCATGCCACATATTTTGTTATGCTCGAATTATCTTTGTCTGATGTAGTGTATCCATGCGTAGTTCATCCAATGCATCAAGTTGCAGAATGTGATCTTCTTGTGCCTGTGATAGATCAATACCTAGTTCCAAAGTAGTTCGAAGAGTTAGTAATTCAAACTCAATTCCATAAACTAATTCATATGGCATAAATCCAGTGGTAGATTTCCAAGTGGTATTATAAGCCCAAATAGCTTCTGGTAACTTGTCCAGCTAATTTCTTCTATGGACTGCTATGGTTTTGGTCAGAATTCATTCTAATTCCCTATTAGTCACTTCAACTTGACCATTGGCTTGTGGATGATAAGGTGAGGACTTTCTGTGTTTGACTTGATAAAGTTGAGTGAAGGCTTCAATAACTTTTGAAGTAAACAGGGGTCCTTGATATGTGGTGATGGATTGTGGGGCTCCAAAACACAAAAAAATCTGTGAATACAAAAAATCAGCAACTTTTTCTTCTCGAGAATGCTTAAAGGCCCGATCCTCTACCCATTTGGTAACATAATCAGTACATACCAAGATATGCACTTTGCCTTGGTAAGGAGGATTAATGGGTCCTACGAAATCTAAACCCCATATTTCAAATGGTTATGTTCCTATTTGAGGTTGTAATGACATTTCATTAGTAAAGGTAGGTTTTCCCATTCACTGGCAGGCATCACAATGTCTAATGTACCTTTTTACATCTTTGTGCAAAGATTGCCAATAGTATCTGATACCCAAAATTTTGTGAATAGTGCTTTTGACTTAATAATGCCCTCCTGATGGTTCATCATGGCATGCTCGTAGGATATCATATACTTCATCCTGGCGGATACACCTACGTAAAACATGATCAGGACTACATTTAAACAATAATCCTTCTATCCATTTAAAAGAAGAGCTTTGCTTGATTAACTATTTCTTTTGTTTAGGGGTAAAGTGAAGAGGAATCTTCCATGTAGCTAAGTAATTAGCTATGTCTGCAAACCATGGAGATTGTACAGAGACAACAAACAACTTTTCAATTGGAAAGGTATCTTCCACCACTTCTCCTGTATCTGCATTTGGTATTCTTGACAAGAAATCTGTGACTACATTAGATTTCCTAGGTTTATTCACTATGGTAACATCAAATTCCTGCAACAGAATCAACCAATGAATAATTCTTGCACTAACCAAAGGTTTATTCATCAAATATTTGATTGTAGCACGATCCGTATGGATGAATAATTGGTACCTTGTGATATAGTGTCAGAATTTGTTAATAGCATAGATTACAGCCAAGAATTCTTTTTCAGTGGTAGTGTAGTTTTTCTTAGCTCCTATCAAGTTTTTACTGATATAATAAATAACATAATGTTCCCCATTTTCAATATTTCATAACATAGCTTCAATAGCAGTATTGGAAGCATCAGTTTGAATCTGAAAGGGTAACTCCCAATTAGGACCTCTTAGTACAGGTGGAGTGGTTAACTTCTCCTTTAAGTCTTCAAAGGATTTTTGACATTCAAAAGACCAAAAAAATTCAGAATATTTCATGAGTAATGTAAACATGGGATTCACTATGGTACTAAAATTAGCAATGAATATTTGATAAAAACCAATGTGTCCTAAGAAACTGCATACATCAGTATGAGTTTGTGGAGGAGGGAGGTTTTTGATGACTTCAACCTTCTTAGGATCAACCTTGATTCCATAAGAAGAGATATGATGTCCAAGAACAATTCCTTCCTCCATCATTAAGAAGCATTTCTTAGGATTAAGAGAGAGGTGGTATGTTTCACAGTGAATCAACACTTTTTCAAGCTTTTCTAATGCATATTCAAAACTATTTCTAAATACTGTGAAGTCATCCATATAAATTTCAACACTTTCATTTGTTAAATCAGAAAAAATTGCTAAAACAACTCTCTGAAATGTTGCTGGAGCATTACATAACCCAAAGGGTAAAACCTTGTAAGCAAAGGTTCCCCAAGGACATGTAAAGGTAGTCTTTTCTTGATCTTCTGGTGCAACTTGTATCTGGTTATACCCACTGAAACCATCAAGAAAATAGAAAAATTTCTTTCCAAGGAAGGGTATCCAATACTTGGTCTATGAATGGTAATAGGAAATGATCCTTATGTGTGACCTTATTTAACTCCCTATAGTCCACACATACTCTCATTTTACCATTTTTCTTTGGAACAATGACCAGTGGTGAAACCCATTTTGTTACATACCAAACATAATATAGTCGTCGACTATATTATGAAAGATCTCATTTGATTATATAAGTCCAATTGTTTGTTTTAAATTAGGATCATCTTTATATTTTATTTTTCATTGCGTCTTCACATAATTGCCTTTACGGCAAGGGTGTGCCCACCTAAAGTGGCCAATTGATTTGATTATATATTATATACTTCTTCATCGTCTGTTCAATTTCTGTTACACATCTGCTTGATGGGTTGCTGTGCTTTCTATTGAAGTAATTATTAATTAAAGTATTTGGGAGAGGGGTAGTTATACCTTTCCAAGTGGTATCAGTTAGTCAATAATCTGGGCAACATAGCATTTCGTCGTCATAATCACGTCCTTTCACCGTAGAGGGTCGTAGGGTTATTCAATTCCAGAGCTAGTTGGGGAGAATTCCGTCGCCGTCTCCTTAAACAGAATCCGTGCAACCACTGTTGGCCTTCGATAAACGACATCTCACCAACACGCGTATAACAACTTACATTGACGACACAGAGTTGACATATCACAAGCATCACAGAGATGGCATAACGATCGAGCTTACCTGGTAGGGAGAATCCAACCTCAAGAGCGTCTCAATCTGCCCATCGCAACAATAATTAAAGAGATCCTCTCGATCGCGGCCGAATAAATTGAAAAACCAACAAAAAATTCGTGCTCTGCAAACCTAGGATAATAGCGAACGACATTGTCCAATCACAACACATGAATATCGATGAATTAATCACGTTACTAAGGTACAAATTTATTTTTTAATTTACATTTGGGATTTTTATCCCACACGTCTTGTACCGCAGACAAGCGAAGGTTTATAAACCTGAACACACACTAAGTTAGATGTGACTTAGGTCACATAGAGCTCCTCCCTCATGATTAGTTGGCATCGTGTTCATCCGCATTATCCTTCTGTCATTGTCAAGTTGTCTTCCGTTGCATCAATTTGTCTTTGGTGTCCTTGTTGTCCATTGTCCAGCTGTCGCTTGTTGTCCTTTATCCAGTTACCTAGTCAGTCTTGTTTGTCGATCAATGGTCTTATGTCAGTTTTTGTTGTCATCGTGATGGTACTCCTTGTGTTGCGTCCTCTCTGTGTCATGTTGTGTCTTGCTATGTCTGTTTCACATCCTTGGCTTCCGTCGCTTTTGTCCGTTGTGTCTTGTCGTGTCATTGCTGTCTGTCGCCTATGTCCTCGTTGTCAGTCATCTTCGGCCGGTCTTGTCCATAGCGGTCCGTGGTTATTGGTCAGTCCAGTGTCATGTGGTATCGTCGTCTCGTGTCGTCGCTGTCGTGTCTTGTATATCGTCAAGAAATTACACGAAAGTTGTCAACATAAGTTGTCAAATTTCTGTCAAAAGTTGCTGAAAGTCGTTCAAAGTTGCTAAAAACTGTTGTAAAGGAGGTGAGCCAAACAAAACATTCAAGTCCGTGCCACAGTTGGAGTGGCACTTAAGGCAAAAAAACAACAAATTTTTTGCCAAAAGCCAACCCCAATTTTGCAGAAATTGAAGCTCAAGGATTACTAAACAGGAAATTTTGAACAGTGCATGAGTAGAAGTTGGATCAAAGGATCTGACGGTCGATTAACAAGCTCAGAAGCTCCCAACAAAGAAAATTCAAACATAAGAAGACCTCATCGAAGCCAAGGTACAAATAATTCTCCTTCTCCTTTCAAAATTGGCAGTTCTAATTTGAGTCATCCACTGGTTGACCCCATGGCTGCTAACCCTTCCCCAACTCATGACAACGTCACACAAGGAGAATCAGGAAACTCTACCATTACCACTGATGAAGCTCTTTGACAATTACTAGATGGTATGGTCCAACTTAATATCAACATAACTAAACTATTGGACACACAAAATTGACCTAATCCCAATGCTAATTCCCAAAATCACTATCACAAACAAAGGGATGAGGAAAATAATGACCAGGATGAAAATTGGGAACAACAAAGAGGCAATCCGGATAATTACAGGAATCACCTTCATCGACAGAGATATAACCAAGATCAGGATAGGGATATGGGTTATCACCAACCAAGAGGCCCTAATAATCTTCCACGCATTGATATGCCCACTTTTGAAGGTCATGATCCTTGTGGTTGGATAGCAAAGATGGAAGGCATTCTAGATTTATACCAAATTAGGGATTATGATAAAGTCCCTTTTGCAACATCAAAATTAGGCACTGAGGCTTACCAATGGTTCGTATGGCTTAAACGCGAGAAAGGAGCTACTATTTTTTGGAATAATTTCACTACCTATTTTTTAGAAAGATTTGATGAAGGAGCTACATCATCATACATAGTGAGACTGTTATCTCTTAAACAAGAAAGATCAGTTAGTGAGTTCGTCTCCGAATTCACCAGTTTACTATTATATGCATTACACCTCAGTCTAGACATAGTGGTAGGAGCTTTTTGCAATGGATTGAAATAAAATATTAAGGTGGATGTGGACATTCAAAATCCAACCTCGTTGAACGATTGCATAAGAATAGCCAAGCTAGCTGAGAAGAGAGTTCAGTTGTATACACAGCATGAAACTTATAGTCATCCTTCGTATGGCAACAACTCTTTTTGTAGAAATGATCAACCATCACGATACTTCTGTTATAAATGTCGTAATCACCATCCCAAAGAACAACCATGTGCACAAAAACAAAAATTTCATATTGAGTGTGCTCAATATGAAGAAGAAGAGGAAGAAGCATACCATCAGGAAGAACCTATTCAAGAAGAACTATTGATTGTTCTAGAAGAGAAGGAAGAGGATACTATGGCTATTTTCGTACATGCCCTCATGGGGTTAACATCCCACCATACAATCAAGGTACTAGGATTTCATCGCCAGAAAAAGGTGAATGTGCTAATTGATTCAGGCAGTACCCACAATTTTATCGACATCAAAACAACAAAAACTTTGAATTTATCCATTTCCAACAAAGACAAATTCTAGGTTCTAGTAGCCAACGGGGTGAATGCTCAATGTATTGGGAGAACATCTCAAGTTTCCATTAAAATGGGAACTTATACATGGTATGGATCTCTCTTCGTAATGAATTTAGGGAACTTTGATGTCATTTTGGGAGTTGAATGGTTGGAAACACTAGACACGGTTAGCTTCAATTTAAAAAAATTATTTGTGGAATGGAAGGAAAATGAACGGGTCATTCAATTACAAGGTTTACTACTCCTCCATCACAGATGGTGAGCTCTCATAGTATGGAGAAAATATTAAAAAATGGTGGATACGGATTCATAGCTCAAATTAATTGTTTGGAAAAGCAATCTCGAGCAACTTTGGGTATTTTTGCCCCAGATTTACAGGACATCGTAGCACATTACGAAGAGGTCTTCCAAGAACCAAAGGGACTACCTCCCCAAAGATCCCATGACCATGCCAGACAGTGTCTCAAGAAGGTGATCGGCCAAAAAGTGAAATCTCAGTCAGAAGTACCAATACTAGATGCAGAAGGGCGTATATATCTCCAGCCAGAAGCAATTCTACAAAGCAGAACACACATACAGAGCTCTCGTCACATCCAAGAATTTCTCATCAAATGGCAAGGCCTACCAGATGAAGAGGCTCCATGGGAACCTGAAAGGATTTTTCTAGACATTTCCAGCTTTGAGGACAAAGCTTTCCAAGTAGGGGAGTCATGTTACATACCAAACATAATATAGTCATCGGCTATATTATGAAAGATCTCATTTGATTATATAAGTCCAATTGTTTGTTTTAAATTAGGATCATCTTTATATTTTATTTTTCATTGCGTATTTGCATAATTGCCTTTACGACGAGGGTGTGCCCACCTAAAGTGGCCAATTGATTTGATTATATATTATATACTTCATCATCTGTTCAATTTCTGTTACACATCTGCTTGATGGGTTGTTGTGCTTTCTGTTGAAGTAATTATTAATTAAAGTATTTGGGAGAGGGGTAGTTATACCTTTCCACACTTACTGTCTAAAATTGGATAAATGAATCCAACATCTAAGAGTTTTTCAATTTCCTCTTTCACAATCTCCTTCAAAGCAGGATTCAAGTGTCTTTGAGGTTGCCTTACTGGTTTTACATCTTCTGTGTATATCCGGTGTGTACATACCTTAGGATCAATGCCTGTCAAGTCCTTATAGTTCCATGCAAAAGCTTGAACATGTTTCTGTAAGACTACAAACAATTTTTTTTCTTTGTCCTCAGTTAGCCAGCTATTAATGTTTAGAAATTTACCTAGTTGTATTTCAATTTGTTTGATCCCTATATGGACATAAATAGCTGCTTCATAGTTACTAATTAATGCATTTAATGGACAATGATGTGGCTAAAAAGTATGAAATACTCTAGAATATGTCTCGAATATGATACCTAATGGAATCAGAGGACATTTGAAGGTGTTAAGAATATGATGATGCCATCCATGTGGTAGTATGAATGATCTTTCATGACTAGGCATGGATGACAGAGGTTATAAAATTTGTTCCTCCTCTTTCCATAACAACTGATGAACAAGAATTTTATCATCAGTTAGTCCTTCTGATTGTAATGTTTCAATTAGGACAGTTTCATTCTTGAATATTTCTCTTTTTGGTGTAGTGATTTCCTCTATATGTTCCTTCACTACAACTGTAGCCAAAGTGGCAATGGTTTCTTGTTCTTCATCAGATTCAGGATACCAAATTTATCCAAAAAATTTAGTTGATGGTTGAGCTAGTGGATACAAAGAAATTTTCTTTAGGTCAACACCATTAGAAATGGTCATTTCTCCTGACCTGTAGTCTATAAAAGTAGCTGCAGTAGCCATCCAAGGTCATCCTAGAATGATTGGGTATCCATTGACTGAATTTCTAGGCTGCAATACTAAGAAGTCTATAGGATATTCCCAAGAAGAGACTTCAATGGCTACATCTTCTAGGATACCTTCTGGTTTAGCAACTGACCTATCTACCATTTCCAAAACTATGGTGGTAGGACTGATATTTTTGAGCTGTAGTTTTTGCATTGTGTCCTTAGTCATTACATTAATTGCAGCTCCAATATCAATTAGAACATTAGGAATTTGCATTAACCCAATAGTAATTGTAACTATTGGACTGCTTGGGTCACTATACTTGAGAGGGACTAGTTTCCCAGACAATAAATCAGTTAATTTTCCTTCTACCTGAACAGTTTTAGGAAAGGCATTTTTTTTACCAGGTTTCTTGATACATAACTCTTGAATAGTCTTTTTGATTAAAGGCACATCCCTTATTACTTGCAACAAAGGGAGAGAAATTGACATCTTTTTAAGTTCTATCACTAATTTTGATTCATGGGTAGTATCAATATGATCAAATATTTCAGGGTATGGTAATGCTACTAGAGAAGATTCCTGCATTTTTTCTATTATTTTTTCTTTTTGTTTTTGTTGCACTGTCCTTTGATTTGGAGGTTCTTTTTTCTTACTAATTTATTCAATGGTGGGTGGAATAGGTTTAGGTAAAATCTTCCCTGAACACAGCTAGATGTTACTACAATCAAGTACATGAACTATAGCAGAGTCTTCAGACTCAACCTCATAAATAGGGGTTGTTTGTCTAGTATTATTTGGGTTAGTCACAAGATGAGCTGGGAGTGGAGATTGTTTCACTGGTTGTGTTTGTTGATGTTGTGCTATTCCTTAAAAATTTGGTTTAGGAGCGGGCAACAAGTTTTGATTTTGCCCTTGATACCTTTGTTGTCCTTGATATGGTGGGTATTTCTATCCCCATATTTGTCCTTGTTGTGTCCATTATGGATGAATTGTATGCCAAGGTGGGTTCATCCACCCAGAATGTGACCAATCTGGAGGAGCTGTCCAAGGTTGGTTCCAAGGTTGTGCAGAGACTTCTACATGTCCCCATGGCATATTCATATTCCAAGGAGGTTGTCCCAAATTTGGAAACCGAGGAGCATTGGGATATTGTGCATAGCCACCACCGGATCTCTACCCAATAGCATTAAGTTCTTCTGTTTGGGTGCCCAAAATAGATTTTATATGAGGCAACAAAGGACATGTATCTGTTGAATTTTCCTTGGAACAAATTCCATAAATAGAAGTTTTTTTTAAAGGGAAATACTGCAAGGCATTCTTATTTCTACATCTCGGGCAATAAATCGCCAAAGGTGGTGTATAATTGGGTTTTGTGTTTCTCTCACCTAATGCAGAATTAAGTTGAACAAGGATATCAATTTTTAAATTAGCCATTTCCTCCATTAACTCCTTTATGTCACTATTGCCAGAATTTTGCTTCTTTCTTCGTTGGTGAGTGCGAGAATAATTTTTGCATAACTCCACAATATCTTCAATGTCAAGTTGATCTATGTCTCCTTTTCCCATTAAATCTAACACTTCCCTAGATTCATCCTACAATCCTCTTAAGAAGATAGGTTTTAAGAAATCTAGTTCTATAGGACCACATCTCTTTTGGACAAAGGCAAAATGATCAAGATAATCCTCTAAACTCTCATCTTCTTCTTGCTTGATCTAAAACAACTCATATTTCCTATTTTGTACTCTACAATAATCTTGATATTTATGTAAGAATGTAGTCTCCATGTCATCCCAAGTATGGATTGAATTAGGTTCAAGATTACTCATAAAACATCGGAGAGCAGCATCCTTAAGCATGGAAGGAAACAATTTCAATTTTTGATTATCATTTATATAGTCATAAGTATGACATAACACTTTGAATTCAAACAAAAATTGATCAGGATCTTCTGAAATAGTTCCCCTAAAAATTGGCAATATGGATGGAGAAATAGTTTTCATGGGAGCATCTAGAGCTGGATCCAACTATATGGGGTATTCAAAAGTCTTAGGAGGATCATTAGCATACCCACCTGGTGGTGGTGCTACTGCTGCCATAGTTGTTTTCTTTCTTGAGTCTGATGTGGATGGTTTAGGCTTAGGGGAATGTTTAGAAACAAGTGCTTCAAAAAGCTCTTGTTCTAATATTTCCAAAGCTTCAGTTGGTGAAGAAGGTATTTATTGCACAGGAAATTCTTCATCTGATCATGAAGAACGCCTTGGTGGTTCAAAACTAGTTCTGATAAACCTCCCTCTTTCGTCTCTTGGCCTATGCATTCATGCCTATTCACTAAATAAACTGAAATGCAGTATTTCAAAAATTGTAACACAATTCTTGACCTGTTTCACTTTTCCTAACAACACCATTTTTTCCTCGACAAAAATGCCAAAAATGATAAGGGTCGTTGATCATTCATCATTTAGTAATTATATGCCAGTCCAGGGCGATGTCCAAAGGTTGTATACGATAGGAGGTGTCACAGTTGTAGGTTCAGTTTATCCAAGAACATGATTTTATTGGTAGGTCTATTAGCAGTGCTAGGGGTTGTTGTATCTTCCTAATTTCTAACAAAGGAACTCAAATTGCACAATCTAAAGCTAAATTTAAATTGCAGGAAAATGAAACAGCTGAATCTAAAATTGGCAAGAAATAAAATGCTGCTGAATTGACCAAAAAGCAAAATTGTAGGAAATTAAAATGCAGAATGGAAATTCACACACATGCTTGTAGAAATTAAACCAATGATAAAACTCACAATTTTCTAAACATAAGTTGAATCTGAGAAACCAAATTAATGTTTATTGCAGTAAAACTAAAAATGACATAATTCTGGAAATTTCAAAAAATACTAAAAATGCTGAAATGATGCCATTACAGGTCAAATGCTAAATACTATTCTAACACATGATTAAACCTGTTCTAGATGCTATGGTGCAATTCTAAAATGAAACTAATTCTACAAATAAATGTTGATAAAATTCTACTGATCTACTGTAGCAAGAAATTAGCAAGAATTTTCTGTCACTGTGCTGCCCTTCCTTTGATCCTGCAAGTGGCCCTTGCTTCCAAAACCATAATAGGGTGAAGAATTATACCAGGTAAATTAAATGTGCACTATCAACCATCAAATGCCAATAAAATCTAAAGAATGCACATTTTATTCCATATGAAGCTGCATTACAATACTGTAGGAAAAATCTGCAATTTATTGTAATGCTACAAAGACTTTATCTTCTACTAATAACTATCTCTAATTACTCTATATATATATTATATTATGCTCAACCGTGCTAGAAGCTTTATTTATAAGACAAATTTGATATATCTGTTTGCTGAGTTTTAGGGATTTCCAACTATTTACAAAATAGTTTCCTGGAATGCAGGGTTATAATTTGTCAACTTTTATCCCTTTATCCCAACTGGTCCGCCTATGGTGAAGGAACGGAGTCCAAATAGGGTGGAATAACTGCTTGATCAATTTCAAATCATACTTTCCATGGTTTTGGTGCATTTTGACCATTTTTGGTTATTCCTACACTATTCCCTATTCCTGCATCGCTTATTCTTGCATTGCTCCGCAATAACAGGCAGGTGACAATTCGTTGCTTATCTGTGCTCCAAACGCATATGGAGGAAGTTTTTGACCATTTGGATTGTTTTTCCTTATCCTGTACACCCTTCTACATTGGTGGCACATGCTAGAGTGATTGATTCCAAGCCTTGCTATATATGTACAGCTGGCTAGAACTATCACAATCACAACCTGTTTTCTTGCACAGTCAGCTACAGTGGACAAGTTCTTGGCACATTTTTCCATTTGAATTAGTTTAAATAGAGGAACACAATATTTTTAAGCACCAGATATTCAACAAGGTCTATGCTATGATTCTGAATTATTACAATACTACTGATTAATTAACTGAAAAGAGGTGAAATTACAGTAAAAATAGTAAAACAGAGTATATGTACTTTGTCATTTCATAATATGCAAACACCATTATATAATGCATTTTACCCATAATTAACATAAAAACATAGTAAAAAGGGTGAGTCAAATAGTTATAATGTATCAAAAAATTTCCATGGATGAGGCAATTCCTGGCCTCATCACAACATAATATTGAATTGGAAGAAAAAGTAAAAAATGGTCTTATACTGTTCACCCCCCTCTTAATATAATCTTGTGTTCTTCAATTGGTATCAAAGTGGGTTCCTTCAGAAAGGCTAACAACTTGAGGGAATATATTCTACAAGAACACACATGCCAAAGAAAGGTAAAATAAGAACCATGAGATCTAAGAAGAAAAATGAATCCGATCTTGAAGCTCTAAGAAGGGAAGAAGAAAAATCAGTAAGATGTCTTAAGTGTGGTAAGCTTGGTCACATGGCATTTATTGTCCACAAAATGGGTATAGCATCAATAGAGAGGAAATGGAACTTGACTGGATTTTCAAAGATATTGTTTCTCAAAAGGTAGCATTCAAGGTTTCAAAAGAAAAATATTCTACTTGTGGTCAACTTGATCATGTCTCAAGTTACTACAATGGCTTCAATGATAGTAAAGATGAAATGTAGCTCAAGGAATATAGGTACAATCAAAATAGTGAATATGAATGCAAGAATAAAAAAGAAAAGGAAAACATGTATGAACAAGGCAGGCATGACAAGAAGATCTTGTATATGGAATAAGCAAGTAGTGTTTCTAGAAGCAATAATGAAAGTCTCTCAGTCAATGAAAAAGAAGAAGCTCCTACTAAAGATCAAAATCATGAATCTCAAGTAAGAATTTATCATGAAGAGAAAAACAGGCACAATTATGATCATGAAGAAAAGAAAGTGTCAGAACAAGCTTTTGAAGAAATAAAAATAGAAAAATCAAGACTAAAGGCTCAAGCACAAGAGGATGAGAAGATAAAGGTAAAGCTCCTACAAGATCTCATTGATATAAAAATCATGGTTGAAGATGCAAAGATAATTGAAGAAGATATGCTTGAACAATTAAAGGTAAGTAAGCAAGAATGTGAAAGATTAAAACATGAAGTTGTTTCCTTAAGGCTAGAAGTGAAAGACTCCAAGGATAAGTTGCACAAGTTTTGGAAAGGTTTCAAAGCACCAAAGGTACCATATTTCAGGTTTGGGGAATCACACTCAAAAGGAAAGAAAGTTCTAAAAGATGAAAGCAAGAAATCATCCAAGATTTGTGAGGAAAGTTCCAAAGTTCCTATGGCTCCAAATATTCATTTTGGTTCTTATTTTGAGATAGGTGAATCAAGTTCAAAGGGAAAATAAATTATTGAAGAGAAATGGAAGGAAGAAACTAAGGAAGATGTTTTAGATGGTACAAAGAAGGTTCAAGAATGTAATATACAAGTTGAAGATGATCATAAGGATAATGGTCAAGAAAGGTATGAGGAACCAAGACATGAACAAAGGGTTTTTCAAGGATATTGTTTTTCTTGTAATGGATTTGGACACATGGCTATACATTGCAGGATCCATGGATCAAAGAAGTTTGATTTTGCTAGAAGAAACTTCAAAGGAAGAAGGTATGATTTTTAGGGACATTGCTTCTCATGTAATAGGATTGGTCATAAATATTTTCAGTGCAAAGGAAATGAGTAACATGGTTTTGGTTTTAGAGCTACACAATTCATAAGTCATGGTCATAATGGTCATGAAAATAGAGCTTCAAAATACAGGATTCAGGAAAGGAATGGATATGGAAATTATTTCAAGAATAATTTTAGGACATGGGCATCAACAAAAGGCTACAATATCAAGTGTTTTAATTGCAATAACTTTCAAAATATTGCAAGGTGGTGTAGGACTCAATTCCGAACAAGTTCAAGAAAATAAATTCAAACAGGTTCTAGACAAGAAGATCAAGTAATTCATCAAGAGAAGGATATCAGAAAAACATGGAAGGAAGTTGATAGAGGAAAGAAACAAAGTGATATGGGAGTAAAAGTATTCCCACCCCAAAATTAATCACCTCAAAAGAGAAGGGGGTGAGGGGGATAAGCTTAAGAGTCATATCTTTTAGCCCAATAGATGTCCATTTTACCATTAATGTCAAAGGGGAGATATTTGAGTAAGGGGAAGAGATTTGAGTTGGGGGGAACAGCCTACAAAGAGAGCATTGAGTTAGGGAGAGCAGTCTCCAAAGAGAGTATTGAGTTAGGGGGAGCAACCTCCATAGAGAATATTGAAATAGGGGGAGAAGCTTTGATTCTTAGAGATGGTTTTTGTAGTGATTGTGGTGTTTTCATTAGAGGTGTTGCCATCAATGACAAAGGGGGATATTATTGGAAATTTGAGTTAATTTGAGACATTTTGTGTTGTCATTGATGTAACATGGATCATTTATGTCACATGGATCACATTTGGTTTTGGTGGCAAAAATATTTCATAAATAAGCATTTATGATATTTTGGAAAGCATGGCTATTTACAGGGTTTTTATGAAAACCAAGGAAGGCAAAATAAAAGGTTTTATTTAAAACCATGGTGGGCTTATGTGGAAAGGGATTTTCTTAAAAGCCAAGGTGGAACTTTTTTTAATCGAAAAAGGACCTCCGATGATGAATATATTAAAGTTTAAAGTTTAAGTTTAAATTAATGGAGGGCCGACCTATGTGCAATTAGTGGAGGTTGGCATATATATGTAAAGGTTTCGATTTATTTCAAAAATTGGGCATATTATATATCGTCAGAAAGCTTATTTCGAGGGCTATTTAACTAAATTATTTAGAAGGAGAAATAAGGTGTGTGTAAAGAGATATTTCAGATTTTGCAAAGGGGTTCCAAAAGTGAAGTTTGTCTTGTTCTTTTTCGAGACAAGGTATGCAATATTGTGATTTATTTTATTTTATGGTATAAGTGGTTTTGAGAGTGAAAATTTTGTGAAATGTTTTGATTTATTTTATTTTATGGTACAAGTGGTTTTAGGAGAGATAAGGAAGTTGTGCAATTAAAGGCCTTGGTGATGATTTTTTTTTTTGAAAAAATTGAAAAACTTGTATTAATACAAAGAACAATTACAAGCGGGAGAGAACACATCCCAACCAAGAACAACAAGCAACCCAACAAGAGAAGAGCACAAAGGCAACCCATCACAACACAGAGCAAAGAAATCAACTGGGCGCGAAAAACGACATGTCGCGAAATCGCGACATGTCGCGAGATCGCGACAGTCAACCCCGTCTCCCCCACTGCGGTGCCAACAGGCGCGAAAACGCAACATGTTGCGAAATCGCGACATGTCGCGATATCGCGACATGTCGCAAAGTCGCGACGACAGCACCCACCTGCAACCCTTCGACAAAAATGTCGCGAAATCGCGACGAATTCACCATGTAGCAACCAGATCGCAAAAGCGTCGCGATATCGCGACAGTTTTCGCCAACCCGCTGGAAAGCCAAAATTGTCGCGATTTCGCGACGGGTTTTCCTTATGACACCATACCGCCAAAAGTGTCGCGATATCGCGACGGTTTTTCCTTTCGGCTCCCAGTTCTCAAAACTGTCACGAAATCGCGACGAAATATCCTCACGGCACTCAGTTCTCAAAACTGTCGCGATATCGCGACGGATTTTCCACTTAGCACTCCATCTGCGAAAGTGTCGCGATATCGCGACAATTTTACCAGTTAGCACTAAATTGCCAAAACTATCGCGAAATCGCGACCACTTAACCATGCAACTTCCCCAAGGGCCCCGATGGCGCGACATGTCGCGATGGCGCGACATGTCGCGAAATCGCGACAAAAACCCGTCCAAGGCCGAGAAGGCGCAACCTGTCGCGATATCGCGACAAAAACCCGAAAGAGGCCGAAAGGGCGCAACCTGTCGCGATATCGCGACATGTCGCGATATCGCGACAGAAACCAGCCTTAGCAAAAAACACCGCCCATCATTTCAGAAAATGTTCAAGGCCTTGTCGAATCTCTGCATCCTCCACTGTGCATGTCACCGTGCAGCCGCATCCCAACCTCCCTTTCAAAGACCCATCTTAGCAAGGAAATCGGCCGCCTTATTGAGATCCCGATTCACATAGACAGTATCACATCATCTAATTCCCTCCAAAGCTCTTTGATTTGGGAAACTAAGATCCGCAACCTCCAAGCTTTCGAGACAAAGTTTCTCATACAATCAAGAGCACCCACCAAAATTTGGGAGTCGACTCAATAATAATCTTCCCGTGTCCTTTTTTGGCAGCCCGTAAGGAGGCGGATTTAATGGCAAAGGCCTCGGCTTCATTGTTTGTGGCACATCCCGCACTCCGCAATTCCCAATAGAGCAAAGACCCAAGATGATCGCGGCACACAACTCCAATTCCAAAGACTTCCCGGATTGCCTTTAGCCGCTCCATCGCATTGATTTTGATCCATCCTTCAGGAGGAGGTTTCCAACTACCACTCACCCGTCTTTGTTGAAAAACAACTCCCTCGTCCAAAGACTCGTAGCTGCATCGAGTTTCCCCTCGGTATGAATGGCAACCGTTTCCGCCACTTTGCTCCAAATGACTTGCCATATTCCTTCTAAAGAGGAGAAGGTTTCACGAAAAATACGGGCATTTCTCTCCAACCAAACCTGCCACCAGATAAAAAATAAACCAAGCTCCCAGCCAATTCGAAGAGCATTGGATTTAAATCTACCTTTCTTCCAGCTTTCCCAAATGTTGTTTCGGGACAAGACCCCAATAGCCTGAAGTTTAAAGTGGGAGAACCAGCGCTTCCAGATCTGTCGAGTGAAAGAACATTCAAACATTAGATGATCCGCCGTTTCCTCCTGCTTATGGCATAACACACATTGGGAGGGGCCAATGATGCCTCTGAGTCTGAGATTGTCATAGGTGAGAATTCCATTATGCAAAAACCGCCAGGCGAAGAAGTTCACTTTCGGCCAGCCCTGGGGATGCCATATCTTTCTCCAATCAAGAACCAAAAAAGAGGGTGGAGGGGGCTCTGGGAGGATCTCACCATATCCTTCTTTCACAGTATAAACCCCAAGGCTTCCATAGCCCCGTGCCGCTCATCCGCCTCATCTCTCCCAAGCAAGAAACCGTTCTCGCCAAGATTTTTCCCAAAGTAGGTACCAACTCCTGAGGGATTGGTATTGGCCACTCATCCAACCCGCTTAAACTTTATGAACTTGTAGTCCCCCAAATGACTAGTGTTAAAGTAGCTCTCAATTTGAATCCATCCCTTATCTTCTAAAGCAGATTTTATCGGTTGCAATTCAGAAAAACAACAATAATGGGAGGATTCTCGGTCCCGTGAATCACCCGTAACCGAGCCTTATCCCCTCGCCCCACTTTCCAAAAAAAAGTTGATCTTTGATGAGTTGAGCTCCAAGCTTGAGCGCCCGCCACACCGGTGATCCAAAACCTTCCAAGTGGAAAGCGGCCCACATCATTAGGATGGACAGAACCCTGTATTTGCTAGAGAGAATTCTCGCTGAAGAGGGATGTTGGCTGAGAAATCCACCTCCAGTACAGTTTGCCAGCCAAAGCCTTGTTGTTAAACTTGGAGCTTCTTAGTCCCAAACCCCCTTTTTCCTTGGGTTGGGTAACCTTGTCCCACCCAACCAAGGCCCATTTCCTCTCTCCCTTGGCACCTTCCCATAGAAATCTTCTAGCCATTTTATCCAGTCTCTTTCCAAATAGACTCGGGGAGCAACCAGACGGAGAATTTATAAATTGGCATGGCCTCGAATAATTGACTCGTAAAAGTTAGACGACCCCCATAACTTAACCATCTATTAGACCAATGGTTCATTATATCATTGATGCCATCCAAAAGGTCCTTCCAAACATCAATTTTTAGTTTTTTGAAATGGAGAGGGACCCCCGGATAGACTACTGGGAGAGAGGTCCGAGTGAAACCTAAAATCTCAATAACTCTGTCCTCGTAACCGTTGATCAATATTGAAGAAGATCACTTTGGATTTATTGTCATTGATGACTTGATTAGAGGCCCGGAGGTAGACATTTAGAGTATCTCTGATTCTTCTTGCTTCCCTAAGGCCGGCCACTCCCACCAATCCAAAGATCATCTACAAACTCGTAAATGTGTCAAAACTTCAGCCCCGACCTTAAAACCTCGTTATCCGACCTTGAAGTCTTCTTTTCAGAAAGAGTCTGCCCAGTCCTTCAGCCAAGATGAGGAAGAGATAAGGAGAGCAAGGGTCTCCTTGCCGCAAACCTCGAGAGGCACCAAAAGGAGGCGAGGGAAGTCCCTTGATAAGAACAGAGTAAGAAGGCGAAGAAATACAGCTCATGACCCAGTCTGTCCAGTCCTGAGAGAAACCAAAGGCAGTCAACATCTTTGCCAGGAAACCCCACTCCACCCTGTCATAAGCCTTGGACATATCCATTTTAATGAACATTCCTTTGTTCCCTGTTTGGTGCATTGAATGGATAGCCTCCTGAGCAAGAATCACTCCATCCAAAATTTGCCTCCCTTCAACAAAACCCCCTTGCTCCGGGGAAATTATATTATGCATAATAGGTTTTAACCTTTCAGCCATAATCTTTGTAATTATTTTATAGATCACATTGCATAAGGCAATAGGTCTAAAATCAGATAAATGAACCCCCCCTGCTCCTTTTGGAATTAAAGAAATGAATGTATGATTTAGAGCCTTGAGCATTCTTTTATTGGTTCTGGACTCCTCAAAGGATGTACCTTAACATCTTCCTCCAGTGGAATCCCAAAAGGCCCGAAAGAACTCAATAGGGAAGCCATCAGACCAGTGCGATTTACCAAGCACTCATCCCAAAGACCACCTTCTTAAGTTCATCTTTATCTATAGGTCTAAGTAGAGCCCGGTTTTCTTCAGAGAGATTAAAGAAGGAATGACAAAGAATAACTTCATCTTGGGCTGCCCCATCTTGCTCCATACTTTCCTTAAAGAGTTTTGAGAAATACTCCATTGAGTGGAAGTGCAAACCAGGAAGAGTGTCAAAAGAGTATCCATTCTCATCTTGAAGGGAATCCATAGTATTCATTTGTCTCCTAGCACAGGCAGAGCGCTGAAAAAATTTTGTATTTCTGTCTCCTTCTAATAACCAAGTATTTCTTGCTCTCTGTTTCCAATAAATATTTTCTTGGTTATCAATATCCTCAACCGCTTTGCGCAAAGCATCATCCTCGGATTTAAGGTGCTCGGAAATGTTTCCTTCCCTGAAATGTTTTTGCACCTCATCCCATCTAGCCAACAAGGGGGCCCGTTGAAGCTGGAAGTCCGATTTGTTAGTTTGCCTCCACCGTTTCAATTTACACTTGACAAATTGAAGTCGTTTGTGAAATTTGAACATTGCAGTCCCAAAAGGTGGGCGGCCATCTTCCCACCACTGAGGAATTTTTCTTCGGAGATCTTCTTTTTGCAACCAAAAATTTTCAAATTTAAAAGGTTTATGGTACCGCCTCGTCCTAGCCCCTCCCTCCAAGTACAATGGGAAAGTGGTCTCGAAACCGGGCCTTCCAAAATCTGAAATTTAATATTCCATTTCACAAATGCTTCCTCCGAGACCAAAAACCGGTCTAGTTTTACCTTCCTACCGTGTGGCTCTCTTCTCTTATTAGTCCACGTAAAATAAGTACCAGGACCTTTGATATCAACAAGGTGAAAGGCCTGGACTTGAGCAATCGTAAGCTTATCCCCCGGATCCAAAACTGGGAAACCACCTTCCCCGATCACCGGCGTATAATTTGGCATTAAAATCCCCAAAGAACAATCCAATCGCAATCTTCCCGGGAGGATCTCATTGAATGAACAACATTCCATTGAAGCCGCCGGCCATCAATGCTTTGAGCCCCATAGAAGTTTGTAATTAAAACCTGTTCAACTGTAACAATATTCTTAAAGAGAGATGTGAGAACCCCCCTCCAAGCTGTATGTTCTATTGCTATCCACACCAGAGGATTCCAAAAAGTCACAATTCCCCCGAAAGCTCCTTGGGCCGCCACATCCATATATCCAACGCCCTCCATATTCTACTAGCAATTTTACACATAAGATCTGAAGACATTTTTGTTTCCTGAAGGAGCAAAAAGTCTGTTTTGTGTTTTCCTAAAAGTCTTTGAACAACAGATTGATGGGTTCTACTGTTTAAACCCCTTACATTCCAGGATTGTATAATCATTGGAAACCTTGGGAGCAATACGAGTCAATTGTTCTCACCGATCCTCCATTGATCAGCCTTGTCCCCTTGCGCTACTATTAGATCCTTGTTGGATTTTCTACCACCTCCTTGGGAATTACTATTCTTAGACCTCTTTTCCACCTCGGGTGATCCCCAACGCCGGTCTTTCTCTCTTTTTTTCTCGCACTTCCCATGTGGACATCCTTAATAACCGGTTGTGCAGTGGGAATGAATTACCATAGCCCCTAGGTTCTCTCGGGTCGCAGAGTCTCGTGGGTTTCAATCACCTGTTCTAAGACAGGAGTAGATGATAGAGGATCATGAGAGTGGGTGTTAGTATCCCCATCATTCCCAACCACTCCTTCCATGACTTGGTCTTCTTGGTCTACAAGGGATTTGAAGATTTCATATCGATTGGTTGGCTTGGATTGGGTCCGCTTCTTTGCCATTTCTCTTCTTGTTTTTCCTCCGCTTTGCTGTTCAAAGCCATCTTTCTGGGCATCAGAACCCTGGGGGATATTGAGGGGATCTTTGACCGAAGTGAACTTACCCTCTCTGGGACGATTTGACGCTCCCGACGGAGCTTCCGATTTTGTGGTCAAGCTATTTGGGCAGAACCTAGCCAAATGGCCATGCTTATGGCAGAACTCGCATCCGAAAGGTAAGGCTTCATAGTCTAGCCGTCGTATCCAGAGTTAGTCCCGCCAACTCCAATTCCACCTCGACAGAAGTGGTCAGGCTAATGTCCATTTCTACACATATTCTAGCAAAGACAACAATATTTCCTTCCATGGTATCTCTTGAAACTCCCAAAAATCTACCTAGAGAATTACCAATCAACTCAAGGATTTGCTCACCCCAAAACTCCATTGGGAGAGCATACAGCCGTATCCAGACCGGGACAGCCGTGGGCTCAATGCGGGGGGTCAAAACCCACTCTCCACGGTTGGACAAATAATCCCGCCCGGCCGTGGCTCCTCTTCTCTCGATTCAAATGCTCTGCTTCTATCTCGCTAGAGAAGAGAAACTAATAATAAAATACCCATTGCTTATAGGCCATAGAGAGTACTCACCAATGGGCTCCTAGTTCTGTCTCACCCAGGTGTGAAGGAAATTCATAGAGGGCCGAATACCCATGAATTTGCAGATCAGATCATGGGTAGCACGGTATATAATCGTATCCTCAACCATTTTTGGCTCTATGACAATCTTTGGCCTGGACGCAGATTGTGGGAGGCAGCCGTTAACTCGTTTGTGTGTAAACCCTTTCCAAAGATTCTTAAATAGCATTTGATAAGCACTCGCGATGAGCTTCATCGAAGAAGATGCAGTGGTTTTCTTTTAATTTATCTCGCATATGAGCTTTTCTCGCCCATCGGAAGCTCCCGGAGGAGACCCCATTGGGCCCTCCCAAGGCAACGAGCAATCCTTCAAAGAGGTGAAGAATCAATCCTCGACGGATCTGGAGGAGACTTCCAACCAGAGACCCTGGAGATTCACCTGGTGCTAGCACAAAATGTTTCCCGCCAAAACGCCAGAGCTCCGCAGAGAAGTTTTTTTATCAATTTCTTTATCCAACATAAGGATAATTGTTAGAGACACAATATGCTTCAATTTCAACTCCACCTTGGTGATGATTATTGAAAAGTGGAGTAATGTTGATTATTTTGTGATCTTCTAACCCTTGTGAATATTGGCAAAATAATTTTGTGATTGTGGCAAATTTACAAAGAGGTTTTTTCATCTTCATGAAAGGTATGGGCACATTCTTCTACTGATTGTTTATGGTGGTTGATTTCTGAAATATCATTAGACGAAAAAGGATTTTTTTTTTATTCCTTTTCGAAAGTGGTTGGTTGAATGCTTCAAGGTTTTCTAAACTGAGAGTTGTGTCTAAACCTTGTTTGATAAGAATAGTTTTTGAAGCCCATTGGTTGTAAAATAACTTGAGTTAGAAAAGAACATGAGTATCATTGTTATGTGATATTTGTGGTTGAGCATTGTTGGAAATATTTGAGTTGGTTGATACATACTTGGACTAGGGTTGTGTGAGAGAGAGTTGTCCCTTGTGGTGATTGGTTGAGTTGAGTTGATTGAGCCTAGTCAAGTGATGTGTGAAGTGATTTTTCAAATCCTATGAAACAAACTATTCCATTATTCTGATTTGAGTTGAGAGTAAGATTAGAATATATTGAGTCTCTAACAATTCTCTTTATGCTTCTATGAGATTGACTTGAGTTAAGTTAATATTGATTTGATTTGAGTTGAGTTGAGGTTGAGATTAGAACATACTGAGTCTCTAACAATTCTCTTTACGCTTCTATGAGTTGATTTTATTTTATTTAAGTTGAGATTGAGATTAAAACATATTGAGTCTCTAAAAATTCTCTTTATGCTTCTATGAGTTGAGTTGAGATTGAGTTGAGATCATTGTGAGATAAACGTATTGTGTCATCCATTGAAGAGTCTCATTATCATTCATTATTGAGTTCATATTTGAGCTTTGCCATTGATATATTTATGGATGATATTTGAGTGCTACTTGAGCATGATTGATTGAGCCTTTGAGAAGGCCTTTGGGAAAGATTTGAGGATAGTGTTGGGATAGATTTGAGGATAGTGTTTGGACAAGTTCTTAGTGAGCTTGTTGGAGAAGATTTGGGAAAGTTCTTGGTGAGCTTGCTAGAGAAAATTTGGGCAAGTTCTTGGTGAGCTTGCTAGAGCATATTTGGGTAAGTTCTTGGTGAGCTTGATAGAGCATATTTGGGCAAGTTATTGGTGAGCTTGCTAGAGGAGATTTGGGCAAGTTCTTGGTGAGCTTGTTAGTGTATATTTGACAAGTTCTATGTGAGCTTGTTAAGCAGGTTCTATGTGAGACTATTGATTAGGTTCTTAGTGAGCCTATTTATAGAGCTTTGGAGGGGAAAGAGTACATAGGACAGAGTCTTAGTGGATAGAGATCCAACAACCAGCACAATTGAAGACAAATATGAGTGAGGAGTATTCAAGTGGATAGAGGTCCACCGGTCAATGCAGTTGAGAGACAAAGTCTTCTAGAAGATCTCATAGCTAGAGCATAAGGGGAAAGTGTTCTCCTATGGAAGATATCCACAAACTTGATATTAGGGGATCAACATCTCCTTTGGATAGAGATCTATAAATTTTTGAATTGAGAGTGATTCCCAAAGATATTGATTGAGAAATTTTTAGTAAAATATTTTCTCAGTGGAGTAGCCCACATTGGGTGAACCACGTAAATTATGGTGTCTCTATTGTGTATGGTGTTTTGTTGCTATTGCTATCCGGTTATTAATGCCATATTGATATTTGGCTATTCTTTACACGACATTATATTGAATTGGTTTAGATAAAAAGTAAAAATTGGTCTTATATTGTTCACCCCCCTCTCTTAGTATAAGCTTGTGTTCTTAAATTGGTATCAGAGTGGGTTCCTTCGAAAAGGCTAACAACTTGAGGGAATATTCTATAAGAACACACATGGCAAAGAAAGGCAAAATAAGAACCATGAGATCTAAGAAGAAAAATTAATTCGATCTTGAAGCTCTAATAAGGAAAGAAGAAAAATTAGTAAGATGTTTTGAGAGTGGTAAGCTTGGTCACATGGCATTTTATTGTCCACAAAATGGGTATAGCAACAATAGAGAGGAAATGGAACTTGACTGGATTTTCAAAGATATTGTTTCTCAAAAGGCAACATTCAAGGTTTCAAAAGAAGAATATTTTGCTTGTGGTCAACTCGATCATGTCTCAAGTTACTATAATGGCTTCAGTGATAGTGAAGATGAAATGGAACTCAAGGAAGACAGGCACAATAAAAATAGTGAAGATGAATGCAAGAATAAAAAAGAAAAGGAAAACATGTATGAACAAGGTAGGCATGACAAGAAGATCTTGTATATGGAAGAAGCAATCAGTGCTTCTAGCAGCAATAATGAAAGTCTCTCAGTCAGTGAAAAAGAAGAAGCTCCTATTGAAGATCAAAAGCAAGAATCTCAAGTAAGAATTTATCATGAAGAGGAAAATAGACACAATTATGATCATGAAGAAAAAAAGTGTCGAAACAAGCTTTTGAAGAAATGAAAAGAGAAAACTCAAGACTAAAGGCTCAAGCACAAGAGGATGAGAAGATATAGGAAAAGCTCCTACAAGATCTCATTGATCTAAAAATCATGGTTGAAGAGGAAAAAAAAATTGAAGAAGATATGTTTTGGGACCAATTAAAGGTAAGGAAGAAAGAATGTGAAATATTAGAGCATGAAGTTGTTTCCGTGAGGTTGGAAGTGAAAGACTCCAAGGGTAAGTTGCACAAGTTTTGGAGAGGTTTCAGAGCACCAAAGATCCCATATTTCAGGTTTGGGTAATTGCACTCAAAAGGAAAGGAAGTTCTAAAATATGAAAGCAAGGAAGCACCTAATATTTATGAGGAAAGTTCCAAAGTTCTGTGTGAGCTTGTTAAGCAGGTTCTGTGTGAGCCTATTGAGAAGGTTCTTAGTGAGCCTATTGATAGAGCTTTGGAGGTGATAGAGTACAGAGGATAGAGTCTCAGTGGATAGAGATCCAAAATCTAGCACAGTTGAAGACAGATCTGAGTGAGGAGTCTTCAAGTGGAGAGAGGTCCACCAGTTAGTGCAGCAGAGAGACAGAGTCTTCTAGAAGATCACATAGCCAGAGCAGAAGGGGAAAGAGTTCTCCTATGGAAGAGATCCATGAACTTGAGATTAGGGGATCAACATCTCCTTTGGACAGAGATCCATAAACATTGTAATTGGGAGTGATTCCCAAAGAGATTGATTGAGAAAGTTTTAGTAAAATATTTTCTCCGTGGAGTAGCCCACATTGGGTGAACCACGTAAATTGTGGTGTCTCTATTGTGTATGGTTTCTGTGCATTGCTTTGATTACTGCTATTGATACTGCTATCTTTACACAACATAATATTGAATTGGAAGAAAAAGTAAAAAGTGGTCTTATACTGTTCACCCCCCTCTCAGTATAAGCTTGTGTTCTTCAATTGGTATCAGAGCGGGTTCCTTCAGAAAGGCTAACAACTTGAGGGAAGATTCTACAAGAACACACATGGCAAAGAAAGGCAAAATAAGAACCATGAGATCTAAGAAGAAAAATGAATCCGATCTTGAAGCTCTAAGAAGGGAAGAAGAAAAATCAGTAAGATGTCTTGAGTGTGGTAAGCTTGGTCACATGGCATTTTATTGTCCACAAAATGGGTATAGCAACAATAGAGAGGAAATGGAACTTGACTGGATTTTCAAAGATATTGTTTCTCAAAAGGCAGCATTCAAGGTTTCAAAAGAAGAATATTCTGCTTGTGGTCAACTCGATCATGTCTCAGGTTACTGCAATGGCTTCAGTGATAGTGAAGATGAAATGGAACTCAAGGAAGACAGGCACAATCAAAATAGTGAAGATGAATGCAAGAATAAAAAAGAAAAGGAAAACATGTATGAACAAGGTAGGCATGACAAGAAGAGCTTGTATATGGAAGAAGCAATCAGTGCTTCTAGCAGCAATAATGAAAGTCTCTCAGTCAGTGAAAAAGAAGAAGCTCCTACTGAAGATCAAAAGCAGGAATCTCAAGTAAGAATTTATCATGAAGAGAAAAATAGGCACAATTATGATCATGAAGAAAAGAAAGTGTCAGAACAAGCTTTTGAAGAAATGAAAAGAGAAAACTCAAGACTAAAGGCTCAAGCACAAGAGGATGAGAAGATAAAGGTAAAGCTCCTACAAGATCTCATTGATCTAAAAATCATGGTTGAAGAGGCAAAGAAAATTGAAGAAGATATGCTTGAACAATTAAAGGTAAGGAAGCAAGAATGTGAAATATTAGAACATGAAGTTGTTTCCTTAAGGTTGGAAGTGAAAGACTCCAAGGATAAGTTGCACAAGTTTTGGAAAGGTTTCAAAGCACCAAAGGTCCCATATTTCAGGTTTGGGGAATCACACTCAAAAGGAAAGGAAGTTCTAAAATATGAAAGCAAAGAAGCACCTAAGATTTGTGAGGAAAGTTCCAAAGTTCCTATGGCTCCAAATATTCAGTTTGGTTCTTGTTTTGAGATAGGTGAATCAAGTTCAAAGGGAAAATAAATTATTGAAGAGAAAGGCAAGGAAGAAACTAAGGAAGAGGTTTTAGATGCTACAAAGAAGGTTCAAGAATGCAATGCACAAGTTGAAGATGATCATAAGGATAATGGTCAAGAAAGGATAACAACAGCTTTCAAGATATTTTTTTCTAATTTTAGCAGGATCCATGGATCAAAGAAGTTTGATTTTGCTAGAAGAAACTTCAAAGGAAGAAGGTATGATTTTTAGGGACATTGCTTCTCATGTAACAGGATTGGTCATAAAGATTTTCAGTGCAAAGGAAATGAGCAACATGGTTTTGGTTTTAGAGCTACACAATTCAGAAGTCATGGTCATAATGGTCATGAAAACAGAGCTTCACAATACAGGGTTCAGGAAAGGAATGGATATGGAAATTATTTCAAGAATAATTTCAGGACATGGGCACCAACCAAAGGCTACAATATCAAGTGTTTTAATTGCAATAACTTTGGGCATATTGCAAGATGGTGTAGGACTCAATTCCAAACAAGTTCAAGGCAAGAAGGTCAAACAGGTTCTAGACAAGAAGATCAAGTAATTCATCAAGAAAAGGATATCAGAAAAACATGGAAGGAAGTTGATAGAGGAAAGAAACAAAGTGATATGGGAGTAAAAGTACTCCCACCCCAAAATTAATCACCTCAAAAGAGAAGGGGGTGAGGGGGCTAAGCTTAAGAGTCATATATTTTAGCCCCATAGGTGTCCCTTTTGCCATTGATGTCAAAGGGGGAGAGATTTGAGTAAGGGGGAGAGCATTGAGTTAGGGGGAGCAGCCTCCAAAGAGAGTATTGAGTTAGGGGGAGCAAGCTCCATAGAGAGTATTGAGTCAGGGGAGCAACTTTGATTCTCAGAGATGGTTTTTGAAGTGATTGTGGTGTTTGCATTAGAGGTGTTGCCATCAATGACAAAGGGGGATATTGTTGGAAATTTGAGTTAATTTGAGGTATTTTATGTTGTCATTGTTCACTGTCATTGATGTCACATGGATTCACATTTGGTTTTGGTGGCAAAAATATTTCATAAATAAGCATTTATGATATTTTGGAAAGCATGGCTATTTACAGGGTTTTTATGAAAACCAAGGCAGGAAAAATAAAAGGTTTTATTTAAAACCATGGTGGGCTTATGTGGAAAGGGATTTTCTTAAAAGCCAAGGTGGAATTTTGTTTCATCGAAAAAGGACCTCCGGTGATGAAGATATTAAAGTTTAAAGTTTAAGTTTAAATTAATGGAGGGCCGACCTATGTGCAATTAATGGAGGTTGGCATATATATATATAAAGGTTTCAATTTATTTTGGAAAGTGGGGCATATTATATATCATCGGAAAGCTTATTTCGAGGGCTATTTGACTAACTTATTTAGAAGGAGAAATAAGGTGTGTGTAAAGAGATATTTCTGATTTTGCAAAGGGGTTCCAAAAGTGAAGTTTGCCTTGTTCTTTTTCAAGAGGATTAATTATTTCATGAGGTGACAAGGTATGCAATATTGTGATTTATTTTATTTTATGGTATAAGTGGTTTTGGGAGTGAAAAGGTTATGCAATATTTTGATTTATTTTATTTTATGGTACAAGTGGTTTTAGGAGAGATAAGGAAGTTGTGCAATTAAAGGCCTTGGTGATGATTATTGAAAAGTGGAGTAATGTTGATTATTTTGTGATCTACTAACCCTTGTGAAGATTGGCAAAAGAATTTTGTGATTGTGGCAGATTTACAAAGAGGTTTTTTCATCTTCATAAAAGGTATGGGCACATTCTCCTATTGATTATTTATGGTGGTTGATTTCTGAAATATCATTGGAGGGAAAAGGATTGTTTGTGGTTTCCTTTTCGAAAGTGGTTGGTTGAATGCTTCAAGGTTTTCTGAATTGAGAGTTGTGTTTAAACCTTGTTTTATAAGCATAGTTGTTGAAGCCCATTGGTTGTGAAAGAACTTGAGTTAGAAAAGAACATGAGTATCATTGTTATGTGAGATTTGTGGTTGAGCATTGTTGGAAACATTTGAGTTGGTTGATACATACTTGGACTAGGGTTGTGTGAGAGAGAGTTGTCCCTTGTGGTGATTGGTTGAGTTGAGTTGATTGAGCCTAGTCAAGTGATGTGTGAAGTGATTGTTCAAGTTCTATGAAACAAACTATTCCATAATTCTATTTGAGTTGAGAGTAAGATTAGAACATATTGAGTCTCTAACAATTCTCTTTATGCTTCTATGAGATTGATTTGAGTTGAGTTGAGATTGAGATTAGAACATATTGAGTCTCTAACAATTCTCTTTATGCTTCTATGAGTTGATTTGAGTTGAGTTGAGTTGAGATTGAGATTAGAACATATTGAGTCTCTAACAATTCTCTTTATGCTTCTATGAGTTGAGTTGAGTTGAGATCATTGTGGATCATTGTTGTCATCCATTGAAGAGTACATTGCCATTCATTGTTGAGTTCATCTTTGAGATTTGCCTTGATAGATTTGTGGATGAGATTTGAGTGCTACTTGAGCATGATTGATTGAGCCTTTGAGAAGGCATTTGGACACAATTTGAGGACAATTTTGGACAAATTTGGGAATTTTGGAATAATTTAGAGAGATTTGGGCAAGTTCTTGGTGAGCTTGCTAGAGCAGATTTGGGCAAGTTCTTGGTGAGCTTGCTAGAGCAGATTTGGGCAAGTTCTTGGTGAGCTTGCTAGAGAAGATTTGGACAAGTTCTATGTGAGCTTGTTATTCAGATTTTGACAAGTTTTATGTGAGCTTGTTAAGCAGGTTCTGTGTGAGCCTATTGAGAAGGTTCTTAGTGAGCCTATTGATAGAGCTTTGGAGGTGACAGAGTACAGAGGATAGAGTCTCAATGGATAGAGATCCAACAACCAACACAGTTGAAGATAGATCTGAGTGAGGAGTCTTCAAGTGGAGAGAGGTCCACCAATTAGTGCAACAGAGAGACAGAGTCTTCTAGAAGATCACATAGCCAGAGCAGAAGGGGAAAGAGTTCTCCTATGGAAGAGATCCATAAACTTGAGATTAGGGGATCAACATCTCCTTTGGACAGAGATCCATAAACATTGTAATTGGGAGTGATTCCCAAAGAGATTGATTGAGAAAGTTTTAGTAAAATATTTTCTCCGTGGAGTAGCCCACATTGGGTGAACCACGTAAATTGTGGTGTCTCTATTGTGTATGGTTTTTGTGCATTGCTTTGATTACTACTATTGATACTACTATCTTTACACAACATAATATTGAATTGGAAGAAAAAGTAAAAAGTGGTCTTATACTATTCACCCCCCTCTCAGTATAAGCTTGTGTTCTTCAATTGGTATCAGAGCGGGTTCCTTCGAAAAGGCTAACAACTTGAGGGAAGATTCTACAAGAACACACATGGCAAAGAAAGGCAAAATAAGAACCATGAGATCTAAGAAGAAAAATGAATCCGATCTTGAAGCTCTAAGAAGGGAAGAAGAAAAATTAGTAAGATGTCTTGAGTGTGGTAAGCTTGGTCACATGGCATTTTATTGTCCACAAAATGGGTATAGCAGCAATAGAGAGGAAATGGAACTTGACTGGATTTTCAAAGATATTGTTTCTCAAAAGGCAACATTCAAGGTTTCAAAAGAAGAATATTCTGCTTGTGGTCAACTCGATCATGTCTCAGGTTACTGCAATGGCTTCAATGATAGTGAAGATGAAATGGAACTCAAGGAAGACAGGCACAATCAAAATAGTGAAGATGAATGCAAGAATAAAAAAGAAAAGGAAAACATGTATGAACAAGGCAGGCATGACAAGAAGAGCTTGTATATGGAAGAAGCAATCAGTGCTTCTAGAAACAATAATGAAAGTCTCTCAGTCAATGAAAAATAAGAAGCTCCTACTGAAGATCAAAAGTAGGAATCTCATGTAAGAATTTATCATGAAGAGAAAAATAGGCACAATTATGATCATGAAGAAAAGAAAGTGTCAGAACAAGCTTTTGAAGAAATGAAAAGAGAAAACTCAAGACTAAAGGCTCAAGCACAAGAGGATGAGAAGATAAAGGTAAAGCTCCTACAAGATCTCATTGATCTAAAAATCATGGTTGAAGAGGCAAAGAAAATTGAAGAAGATATGCTTGAACAATTAAAGGTAAGGAAGCAAGAATGTGAAATATTAGAACATGAAGTTGTTTCCTTAAGGTTGGAAGTGAAAGACTCCAAGGATAAGTTGCACAAGTTTTGGAAAGGTTTCAAAGCACCAAAGGTCCCATATTTCAGGTTTGGGGAATCACACTCAAAAGGAAAGGAAGTTCTAAAATATGAAAGCAAGGAAGCACCTAAGATTTGTGAGGAAAGTTCCAAAGTTCCTATGGCTCCAAATATTCAGTTTGGTTCTTGTTTTGAGATAGGTGAATCAAGTTCAAAGGGAAAAGAAATTCTTGAAGAGAAAGGCAAGGAAGAAACTAAGGAAGAGGTTTTAGATGCTACAAAGAAGGTTCAAGAATGCAATGCACAAGTTGAAGATGATCATAAGGATAATGGTCAAGAAAGGTATGAGGAACCAAGGCATGAACAAAGGGTTTTCAAGGATATTGTTTTTCTTGTAATGGATTTGGACACAGGGCTATACATTGCAGGATCCATGGATCAAAGAAGTTTGATTTTTCTAGAAGAAACTTCAAAGGAAGAAGGTATGATTTTCAGGGACATTGCTTCTCATGTAACAGGATTGGTCATAAAGCTTTTCAGTGCAAAGGAAATGAGCAACATGGTTTTGGTTTTAGAGCTACACAATTCAGAAGTCATGGTCATAATGGTCATGAAAATAGAGCTTCACAATACAGGGTTCAGGAAAGGAATGGATATGGAAATTATTTCAAGAATAATTTCAGGACATGGGCACCAACCAAAGGCTACAATATCAAGTGTTTTAATTGCAATAACTTTGGGCATATTGCAAGATGGTGTAGGACTCAATTCCAAACAGGTTCAAGGCAAGAAGGTCAAACAGGTTCTAGACAAGAAGATCAAGTAATTCATCAAGAGAAGGATATCAGAAAAACATGGAAGGAAGTTGATAGAGGAAAGAAACAAAGTGATATGGGAGTAAAAGTACTCCCACCCCAAAATTAATCACCTCAAAAGAGAAGGGGGTGAGGGGGCTAAGCTTAAGAGTCATATCTTTTAGCCCCATAGGTGTCCCTTTTGCCATTGATGTCAAAGGGGGAGAGATTTGAGTAAGGGGGAGAGCATTGAGTTAGAGGGAGCAGCCTCCAAAGAGAGTATTGAGTTAGGGGGAGCAACCTCCATAGAGAGTATTGAGTCAGGGGGAGCAACTTTGATTCTCAGAGATGGTTTTTGCAGTGATTGTGGTGTTTGCATTAGAGGTGTTGCCATCAATGACAAAGGGGGATATTGTTGGAAATTTGAGTTAATTTGAGGTATTTTATGTTGTCATTGATGTCACATGGATCATTGTAATGATCACATTTGGTTTTGGTGGCCAAAATATTTCATAAATAAGCATTTATGATATTTTGGAAAGCATGGATATTTACAAGGTTTTTATGAAAACCAAGGCAGGAAAAATAAAAGGTTTTATTTAAAACCATGGTGGGCTTATGTGGAAAGGGATTTTCTTAAAAGCCAAGGTGGAATTTTGTTTCATCGAAAAAGGACCTCCGGTGATGAAGATATTAAAGTTTAAAGTTTAAGTTTAAATTAATGGAGGGCCGACCTATGTGCAATTAATGGAGGTTGGCATATATATATATATGTAAAGGTTTCAATTTATTTTCGGAAAGGGGGCATATTATATATCGTCGGAAATATTATTTCGAGGGCTATTTGACTAACTTATTTAGAAGGAGAAATAAGGTGTGTGTAAAGAGATATTTCTGATTTTGCAAAGGGGTTCCAAAAGTGAAGTTTGCCTTGTTCTTTTTCAAGAGGATTAATTCTTTCATGAGGTGACAAGGTATGCAATATTGTGATTTATTTTATTTTATGGTATAAGTGGTTTTGGGAGTGAAAAGGTTATGCAATGTTTTGATTTATTTTATTTTATGGTACAAGTGGTTTTAGGAGAGATAAGGAAGTTGTGCAATTAAAGGCCTTGGTGATGATTATTGAAAAGTGGAGTAATGTTGATTATTTTGTGATCTACTAACCCTTGTGAAGATTGGAAAAATAATTTTGTGATTGTGGCAGATTTACAAAGAGGTTTTTTCATCTTCATAAAAGGTATGGGCACATTCTCCTATTGATTGTTTATGGTGGTTGATTTCTGAAATATCATTGGAGGGAAAAGGATTGTTTGTGGTTTCCTTTTCGAAAGTGGTTGGTTGAATGCTTCAAGGTTTTCTGAATTGAGAGTTGTGTTTAAACCTTGTTTTATAAGCATAGTTGTTGAAGCCCATTGGTTGTGAAAGAACTTGAGTTAGAAAAGAACATGAGTATCATTGTTATGTGAGATTTGTGGTTGAGCATTGTTGGAAACATTTGAGTTGGTTGATACATACTTGGACTAGGGTTGTGTGAGAGAGAGTTGTCCCTTGTGATGATTGGTTGAGTTGAGTTGATTGAGCCTAGTCAGTGAGTTGTTTATTTTTATGTTGAGTTGAGAGTAAGATTAGAACATATTGAGTCTCTAACAATTCTCTTTATGCTTCTATATGATTAAATATTAACATATTGAGTCTCTAAAATTCTCTTTATGTTTTATGAGTTGAGTTGAGTTGAGTTGAGATTGAGATTAGAACATATTGAGTCTCTAACAATTCTCTTTATGCTTCTATGAGTTGAGTTGAGTTGAGATCATTGTGGATCATTGTTGTCATCCATTGAAGAGTACATTGCCATTCATTCTTGAGTTCATCTTTGAGCTTTGCCTTGATAGATTTGTGGATGAGATTTGAGTGCTACTTGAGCATGATTGATTGAGCCTTTGAGAAGGCATTTGTGGATAGATTTGAGGATAGTGTTTGGACAATTTTGAGTTTAGAAGATTTGGGCAAGTTCTTGGTGAGCTTGCTAGAGCAGATTTGGGCAAGTTCTTGGTGAGCTTGCTAGAGAAGATTTGGGCAAGTTCTTGGTGAGCTTGCTAGAGCAGATTTGGGCAAGTTCTTGGTGAGCTTGCTAGAGCAGATTTGGAAAAGTTCTTTGTGAGCTTGCTAGTAAATTTGGACAAGTTCTGTGTGAGCTTGTTAAGCAGGTTATGTGTGAGCCTATTGAGCAGGTTCTTAGTGAGCCTATTGATAGAGCTTTGGAGGTGACAGAGTACAGAGGATAGAGTCTCAGTGGATAGAGATCCAGCAACCAACATAGTTGAAGACAGATCTGAGTGAGGAGTCTTCAAGTGGAGAGAGGTCCACCAATTAGTGCAGAAGAGAGACAAAGTCTTCTAGAAGATCACATAGCCAGAGTAGAAGGGGAAAGAGTTCTCCTGTGGAAGAGATCCATGAACTTGAGATTAGGGGATCAACATCTCCTTTGGACAGAGATCCATAAACATTGTAATTGGGAGTGATTCCCAAAGAGATTGATTGAGAAAGTTTTAGTAAAATATTTTCTCCGTGGAGTAGCCCACATTGGGTGAACCACGTAAATTGTGGTGTCTCTATTGTGTATGGTTTTTGTGCATTGCTTTGATTACTGCTATTGATACTTGCTATCTTTACACAACATAATATTGAATTGGAAGAAAAAGTAAAAAGTGGTCTTATACTGTTCACCCCCCCTCTCAATATAAGCTTGTGTTCTTCAAAATTCACCCGGATGAAAAATTTATGCTCAAAGGACCCTCTTGAAGTCACCCGATAACCTCCTTCGCAAAAGAGATATTCTGAGGGCAAGAAGACATAATAAAGTGAGGGGAAATATCGAAAGCACTTCATTGCATATCCTAGAACTCCTCTCTATATTTTTGTGTGGATATTGAATCCATTTTATATCCCAAATGGGATCATGTGCAAAAAGGCATGTGAGGGCATGCATGACAGGAGGTGCCACTTGTCAAACAGGAGGCATGTGGTAGATGTGGAATAGAATATCCAATTTGGACCTCCATTATGAAGTGTGTCATAAGAATTTAGTGCCCTCTGACCCGCATGCTTTATTTGTCAGGGTAAATGGTAGTTTCTGGGTGCCATTTATCCTAGATTTGACTTTTTTGGTTCAAAATTGCTCACCGTCCCACCCTGGGATGATGGCTCACCACCATCCCAGGGTGGTACGATGGGAATCTACCACCATCCCAGGGTGGTACGATGGTGAATTTTGGGCCAAAACCCCCAAAAAGTAGTCCAAAAGCCTTCAAAACCTCTTTCGGAGTGGCTATAACCACTGTGAGCCTTCTAAGGGCTTCCCAAGGGGCCATATGATGTCAATTTGTTCATTCTTTGTGGATGCTTAATCAAGTTTACCATATTTTAGTGTCTATAGATGCCCCTTTTTGAGATGCATTGTGTGCAGCACAATGTTGAGCAAAAATAAATGACTAAAATGTTCAATTATTAAGGTTACTCGATAACATAACCAAATTTAGATGCCCCAATCATGGAAAGGGCTTGTGTTTTTGAATCCTTGTTTTTGACTCACTAAATGAGTGTTCCTAGGCTTAAACATTGTTCGTAATGAAGGGACAATTCCCATGAATTCATGATGCTAGTAATTTCAAGCATTATGATGTGATATTGTGTGCTTGTTTGCTGCCCCAAGTAGGGGTGTGATTGTCTTTCTCAAAGATTCGTTGAACAACCGCTATTTGCATAATTGAGTGTGTGCTTGCTGATTTGGACTGAGTATGACTACCCCCTCAAGTGACGAGTTGATGAGGGAATTACCAATGAGAAAAGTGATGAGTCACTTGACCCAATTGACTTGTATTATGCTTAACTTTAGTTTTGTCCTATGAAAAATAGGGCAATTTGGAAAGGATTTTGGTGACTTTGTTGAGTTTTCTTGGAGGAAAGGAGCTAAAAATTACATGCTTGAGGGGTGGTATGGACACAATGGAATTATTAGGGCATTAATGAACAAATTTTACATCCCTCATAGGATCCTCAAGGTTGCATTTTGATCCATGTGAAATTTGGACCCAATTTGAGTTGTTTTGGTGTAGTTTTGGACCTATTTTGGGTCATTTTGGGTTGTTTTGGCCTATTTTTGCTACCACCATCCAAGGGTGGGATGAGGGCATGTTATACCACCGTCCTATGGTTTTAAGTGTGGAAAAATGTGATCTAATACCACCCTGGGATGGTGGTGACCCCTGTATATCTATATAAACCCAAAAAATGAGGGTTAAACTCATTTGTGCATGCTTCTTTTTGTAGTTTTGATAGGTGAGGAGTAGGAGAGTGATTCTGAGTAGTGGAGAAATTTAAAATTCATCCCATAGTCACCTTGAGCTGATGGGTGGACTCAGCCAGTGGAGGATCTAGTGTGAGACAGGTATGCCAAGTCTCTATTATTGCATTTTCCTAGTGTTAGGAGTTGATTTTTTTGCTTTTATGGCATTTTTTTGGATTGGAAGCATATAACACTATATTGTAGGTAATTATACCTAATTTATGATATATGTACCAAATTTTATATTTTATCCATGTTTTTGTGCAATTATATTGCATTTTATGGTCCAATTTTGCCTTGTTTTTGTTATTTTTGATGGCCTAAAAGGCCTTTTTGAGCCCAATTTTTTCGAGTCATTCCTAGGTGGGATGGCTAATATGGGCTGATCATGGGCTATACCTTTGTGGGAAGGTCCTACTTTGGGGGGGCCATACCTGGGGGAATGGCCACAACCGGCCTCAAAGAGGGTCCATTTTGAGTCTTTTCTTTTGAATGTTTTTGGGGCCATTTGAGGCCATTTTGGAGTTGTATTATTAAGTTGCTTATCCCTGTTAGGTGGTGAGGAGTCAGTATCAAGTACAAAATATCTTTGATTCCACAAGGTATGACTTTACCACAGAATACTAGGAATGGTTGTATGCCATCGGCCTCAAGTAGGTGATACGGTTAGAGCCTGTGATAGGAGACCATGCATATTTGACTACCCTGATTGATCTATGGGATCCACGCACCAATACCTTCCACATACCCATGGAGGAGATGACAATGATGCTTGAGTACGTCTAACAGATTCTTCAAATTCTGATAGAATGGCGATCGATTCGTACGACACCACAATACCAGAGGCATACAATTATCGAGAGGTACTTTAGTTATGATCTAGAGACGACAGAGCTGGACTGCTTGAAGGGGGATATGCTGGTAGGATTATGGAACAAGGTGAAGGTATTGGGGGTGAGGCATACAATACTCATGATGCTTATCTCCATTATTCTATTACCTAACTCATCTAGAGTGAGGTTCCCAAGGAACCTAGTGGAGATAGTGTTTGCACTGGTGAGGTGCACTATGGTAGAGCCACTAGTGATGAAATGGGGTACTACACTACTGGCACAACTCTATGATGACCTGTAAGAGATCCTCTGCCATTAGTGGAAGGGTGTGGGGTGTAGATTTTTTCTACAGTGCTGGGGATGGCATAACATAGCTATGGGGTGACCACAGGGGCTACCCTGGATGACTCATACATAGCTGGTAGACAGAGAGATAGGATATGGCATCCTATGGTAGAGGGCTTAGGAGAGGGAATAGATTCAATGATTTGTAGGTGATGTGGGTCACTATGTAGATTTTTTTGCATGACTCAGTGTAGGCCAGGTGTTCTGGAGGCCATACAAAAATTGCCCACAGTGGGCAGATGCTATTGTATAGTTCCATAGGGTGTGGTGAGGCAGGTGGCTGGTTGGACAATATGGCATGAAGCTAGAGTAATTCCATTTTTCTTTGGTGATGCAATAGTTTGGGATATTCCAGGAGGTTCCTAGTGAGCTAGTGCCTTATCAACATCGTGAGGATGAGAGGACATTGGCATGGCTAGTAGTAGAGGTAGTGGCATGATATATGGATCTTGTAGTAGACATTCTATATGTGGATGATGCCAGGACTACATCAGAGTAAGACGCTTGGTGGGTGATAGGCTAGTGGCATGAAGAGAGGCCAATAGGGAGGGGTGTATCTAGGGAGGTACATCAAGAGGTTTCTAAGGAGGACCAAGGTGATGCAGGCGATTGGTAGGGATAGATGGCAGGGTAGCATGCAAATATCATAGACTTAGGAGATCGAGGTGACTCTAGGGATGATGCTATTGGAGATGAGGAGGTGCAGGAACCACCGATGGCACATGGTGAGACAAAGGTAGAGCTTATCGGATGAGCTAATCAGGGTTAGGTAGGAGAGATATATCCTAAAAACACAGGTGCATGATGTATAGGGGGAGCTAGAAACACAGTGAGCTGAGGTATAGGTAGCTCATGCCGAGATATCATCTCTTCAGGAATAGTTGCAATATTGGAGCCCTACACAGGAGGATTCCAGTAGTGGGGAGGTGACTAGGCTATAGGAAGAGGTGACACGACTCAATTATGTGGTGGAGACTTACTAGGCATGATATCGATAAGGGTAGGCCTATGCAGATGAGCTGGATATGGAGGTAGTGCATCTTGGATGACATATATGGGATGATGTAGCTACCAATAGGTCATACCAGAGTCACCATAGTAGGACAGGGTAGTCCTTATCTAGGCCAGAGGTACCAAGATCTAGGCGTAGAGCTGACAGGGCAGGTGGTAGCAGGTATGGGAGTTCATAGAGGACTCCAACTGTAGGTGGGAGTGCAAGTCATAGTACCGATCCTGTGTGACCATGGTAGTGGCTTGCATGACTCTTTTTGTGTTTTTGGATGTTTTAGTAGTGTGAAGTATAAGGAATCCTTTTATTGTAGCATGCACGAAACATGATGTATATTTTTTTCCCATACATATACACACACACACACTATATATATATATATATATATATATATATATATATATATATATATATATATATATATATGAGCTTTTTATGTGGTTTATCATCATGTGTTTATTGTTTTATGAAATGTATGCAAATGTATGCAATTTTATTTATGATATGATGATGGATGTCTACCCTGTATGCATATTTTGCAATGTGATTTGATTTTATTTTGTACATGCATGGATGTATAGTGAGATGGATGATTTATTGATTTAGATGATGAAATGTGTAGACTATATGCCATATTATGCTAGCACCATAGACGATGTATATTGCACCAACTCATATGTAATGTTGTCATGAGACTTATATAATGGATTTATGAATAATGTAATTGAAATGAATGAGGTGAAGTGATATGAATGGCATGTTGTTTAGGGAATGCCCATGAGGTTTTCATGAGACTCAAACACTCTAGTCAACTGATCAAAAGTTGTATACTAACCATGCAGGACTTTTTGACAAGGTACAAATCTGCTAGGACGACCAAGGTACTTCATATCCCTGTGTGTGCAAGTGAGTTCATTCCTATGAGATGCATAAGGATACCACAAGTGCCAAGTAGGCTCTCAACCAAACCTATACTAAGGATCACCCAATGAATGCCACCATCCTAGGTTTCATACTAAGTATGACTAGACCACTAGGCAATCTAGGTTACCAAAGCTAGCTCATCCACATGCAAACATTGGTCTACACATATGCTAAAAAGCTCATATGGCAGACATATCATCATGCAGGAGGCTACCGCCATTGACAGATAGGCTATCCACAAAACTTGTAATGAGGATCACCTAATGGTTTTCCAAATGTCGAGAGTTCCATGGATTCAAGTTTGACTACCTAATTTATTCAAATTGTATCGGTATACTTGCTCTCATATAGAGTGATAAGAATCACAGTTTATTTTTCTATTTTTAGTGATAATAATCACTATTTATTTTGAGTTTTTTTCTTTCTCTCTTAAGCAAGGGATTTGAATTTTGAGCAATGGGGATCATTGTTTCTTATGCTTTTTGATGTGTGCAATTTTTTATTTTTGTATTTTTGTACTTGGAAATTTTGCTTTGTGGGGGTTTGCAAATTTAGACTGTTGAAAACATGTGACAATGTGGGATTTTGATGACAAAAAAGGGGGGAAATCACTTATTGTTGTGGGGGGAATTGGATAGGGGAAAACTTGTCCTTTTGCCAAATCTTAGTATTCTTGAACCATTCACATAGGGGGATGAGCAAGATGACCTTTTAGCTTAAGGTAACCTAGACCACTTCATGGATTTCATATGTCTTTGTGAAAAACTTGGATTGTTAATGATTAATTGTGTTTGGGATAGATGTACACGAGGAATAATCTAAGAAAGATTCTACCTCCTAAAAATCAAGCTAGTCTTCTACAAAATCTGAGTAGAGACCAGATATGGCTGAGTGACCGAAAAATCTACTGAAATTCTAAGCAAAATGTCTAAGTGAAGGGAATAGACACGACTATGGAAACGTGAAAAATGTGGGTGAAAATAATAATTGTGACATTGAACTATAAGTACTTTCACAACATTGATTTTGAGTGATAAGTAGTGTACCATCATGGTGCTAGACATGTATGAGCAACTCTAAAATGTAAAGTGCTAATGATGAATATGCCTAAATGCAAGCGACGATAAAATACAATGGTATGCAATGTGATGTGATGCAATATTTTTGAATTTTTGAAATTTTGATAGTTGTTTTTTTTTTTAATTTCTGATTGATATGTATATACATGTGATCAACATGCTTATTTGGGGGCTATTGGGGCATTTGAGGGGACCAAAGGGCTTATGGATGCCTTTGGGAATTTTAGGGTTGACCTAGATGATCATAGATAGTCTAGGAGCATTTTTATTTGACCTAGACGGTGAAAACTCGCTAGGAGCCTTTTGGGTGACCTAGATGGGCATCGACACTTAAAAAGTGTCTACGACTGCCTAGGGGTATTTGGTTGTGACCAAAGGGCTTATGGATGCCTTTGGGGCTTTTAGGGTTGACCTATATGATCATAGATAGTCTAGCAGTATTTTTATTTGACCTAGACAATGAAAACCCGCTAGGAGCCTTTTGGGTGACCTAGATGGGCGATGACACTTAAAAAGTGTCTACGACTACCTAGGGGTATTTGGCTATGCCAAAAGGGCTTATGAATGCCTTTCAGGCTTTTAGAGTTGACCTAGATGATCATATATAGTCTAGGAGCCTTTTTATTTGACCTAGACAGTGAAAACCCACGAGGAGCCTTTTGGGTGACCTAGATGAGAAGCGACACTTAAAAAGTGTCTACGACTATCTAGGGGAATTTTTCTATGACCAAATGGTTTATGGGTGCCTTTGGGTCTTTTAGGGTTGACCTAGATGATTGTAGATAGTCTAGGATCATTTTTATTTGACCTAGACGGTGAAAACCCACTAGGAGCCTTTTGGGTGACCTATACGGGCAGCAACACTTAAAAAGTTTCTATGACTGTCTAGGGGTATTTGGTTGTGACCAAAGGGCTTATGGGTGGCTTTGGGGATTTTAGGGTTGACATAGATGATTGTAGATATTATAGGGGTATTTTTATTTGATGTAGATGGTGAAAACCCGCTAGGAGCCTTTTGGGTGACCTATATGGGTAATGACACTTAAAAAGTGTCTATGACTACCTAGGGGTATTTGGTTGTGACCAAAGGACTTATGGGTGCCTTTGGGCATTTTAGGGTTGACCTAGATGATCGTAGATAGTCTAGGGGTATTTTTATTTGACCTAGATGGTGAAAACCCGCTAGGAGCCTTTTGGGTGACCTAGACGGGTAGCAACACTTAAAAGTGTCTACGACTGCCTAAGGGAATTTGGTTGTGACCAAAGGTCTTATGGGTGCCTTTGGGGCTTTTAGGGTTGACCTAGATGATCATAGATGGTCTATGAGTGTTTTTATTTAACCTAGATGGTGAAAAATCACTAGGAGCCTTTTGGGTGACCTATACGGGCATCAACACTTAAAAAGTGTCTACGACTACCTAGGGGCATTTGACTATGACCAAAGAGCTTATGGAGGCCTTTAGAGCTTTTTGGATTGACCTAGATGATCATAGATAGTCTAGGAGCATTTTTATTTGACCTAGATGGTGAAAACCCACTAGGAGCCTTTTGGGTGACCTAGATGGGCAACGACACTTAAAAAGTATCTACGACTGCCTAGGGGTATTTTGCTATGACCAAAGGGATTATGGGTGCATTTTTGGCTTTTAGGATTGACGTAGATGATCGTAGATAGTCTAGGAGAATTTTTATTTTACCTAGATGGTGAAAACCCGCTAGGAGCCTTTTAGGTGAACTAGATGGGCATCGACACTTAAAAAGTGTTTACGACTACCTAGGGGCATTTGGTTGTGACCAAAGGGCTTATGGGTGCCTTTGGGGCTTTTAGGGTTGACCTAGACGATCGTAGATAGTCTAGGAGCATTTTTATTTTACCTAGATGATGAAAAACCACTAGGAGCATTTTAGGGTGCTCTCTAAGCATGAAATGGCCGCAAGTGAAGGATGTTCAAGGGTTTAGGGTCCTAAACACCTTCAAGGGAGGCTAGGCAATAAGTTCTGGGCACAATTTGACTAGTTATGACAAAGGGACCTAACCGGTTTACCGCAAATTTGTCCCATAGGTAGGGCAGCAATCTAGAGTTCTGTTGGTTCTCTTTTAGGATGAGATTACCAATCTAAAAGTATCTAAGATGGACTTTCATATTGTAGGCTCTTTTGAGTTGCTCTTGATACACACGTAGATGCTTAAGAGAATTAATGCAACGTTCATCCAACAACATAAGTTGATGTAGGTGAGCTTGTCACGCAGTATCATCATCGATAAACTCCTTCATGGATATGTGCAATGATGGGATTTCTAGCTCTAGAGGCATAACTGCATTCGTGCCATACACTAGTGAAAATGGGCTTGCCCCAGTGGGTGTATGAATGCTAGTGCGATAAGCCCATAGGGCAAGCGGCATTTGCATGTGCCAATCGGTATGATTCTATTTGACTATTTTCTTCAATATGGTAATTAATGTCCTATTTGATGCTTCTGCTTTCCTATTTGCTTGTGGATAATTGGGTGTTTAAAAGTTGTGCTGGATATTATATTTTGCTATCAAAGCATGTACATATTTATTCTTGAATGATGTCTCATTATCCAAAATGATCTTGGATGGAATACCAAAATGACAAATAATATTATGCGATATAAACTCTGCTATGCGAAGCCCTGTCATAGTGGTAAGGGGTATTTCTTCCACCCACTTTGTAAAATACTCGGTATCCGTAATGATAAATGTGTGATGACTCGAGGATTCCAGGGAAATTTTTCTAATTAAATCCAACCCCCATTGTGAAAATGGCCAAGCCGATTGGATCGGTTTCAAGGCCTGAGAAGGTACATGTGTCAAGTTAGCATGGTGTTGATATTTCACGCACTTCGTCACATATGCACAACAATCTCACTCTAAAGTTGGCCAAAAATAGCCCATACAAAGAATGTGCTTTGCGATGGCTATTCCACAGAAATGGCCACCACAAGTATCATCGTGTGCTTGGGCCATTGCCCAAGTCAATTCTTGATTCTCTAAGAAACGAAGGAGGATTCCTTCGTAGCTCTGACGGTATAAGATGTCTCCTAACAAGACAAATTTTGCTGCCTTCCATTTAAATGTTCTTTTGACAGTGTGTGATAATCCAGGGGGGATATTACCAAGCTTTAGGTACTCTCTAATTTGTGTTTAGTCCTACTATTTGGAAGCCTTGATTGCATGAATTGCCTATCCCTCATGAAGTTCATCCCGAGTAAATGTTGATTGGGATAGAACTTGTAAGAATAGCACTATGATGCTATTAAAAGGTTTTGGGGGAACAAAGTCCCCCAAGCGGTATGATTCAAATGCTTGTGAATGTGCAAGAATATATCTTGATGAGGTTCTATTTAAATCAAGTGGACTTCTGGTGTGGCTTGAGTGTTCTCATGCTCAACCACTAATTGTGATAGCATATTGACTTGAATGGTTATCTCGTCTGTGGGGTCTTGCGGGATCAAGGAACCTAAGGAGGCCATTGTATCTACAAAATGATTAGATGATTGAGGGAATGCCTTGATGTCATACCATTGAAACTTTGCTAGGATTTTATCCATAAGGGCTTTGTAGGCTTGCAAAACTGGGCACTTGCACTGGTAGATTTCCTTGACCTAGATCACTATAAGAAAGGAGTCGGCAAAGATATTGATTTTGTTTATTTTCATGGTGATAGCCATTTGAAGACCTGTGATCAAGGCTTCATACTCGACATTATTATTGGTACACAGGAAATCAAGTTTAAATGACATGGGTATGGGAGCCCCATACGGTGTGAAAAACACGATCCCTATGCCACCCCCTTGCTCGCATTTGGAGCCATAGAAGAAAAGAGTCATATCTGCCTGACTTAGGCTCGTCAGAATCAAGAGATTATGATATTTGGAAGACTCCATCATCAAGAAGCTTCATTCTAAGAGGCTGATCATCCTAGAGATGAGCCTCTACAAGTTGATCAACAATGACCTAGCCCTTGATCAACTTTTATCCTATGAATTCTAGGTCAAATTCTGTCAACAACATGATCCATTTTGCCATGTGACTACTATGATAAGTATGACTCATCATGTATCGCAATGGATTCTCTTTAGATACAACATATGTAGTGTGGCTAAGCATATAGTGTCGTAGCTTCTTGGTAGCAAAAACCATCACTAGACATAACTTTTCAACATATGCGTACTTGATATCATAGCTCACCAAGGTGCGACTGAGATAGTATGTGGTCTATTCCTTGTCAAATTTATTGGTTTGGGCTAACATGGCATCCAATGCAATCTTGGTAGTTGATATATATAATTAGAATGACACCCCTGGTCTAGGTGGAGCTAAAACTGGTAGTGAATCCAGGTATTGTTTAATTGCGTCAAAGGCATCTTGACACTCATCATCCCAATGGAATGTGACCCCCTTGTGCAAGAGTTTGTTCATGGGTCGACACTTGTCCGATAATTGTGCTATGAAGTGTTTGATGGATGCAATCCTCCCCTATAGGCTATGAAGCTGCTTTATGGTAGTCAGGGGAGGCATTTCAAGGATTGCCTTTACCGTGTTAGGGTCCACTTCTATGCCTCATTTGAAAACTATAAATCCCAAGAGCTTTCTAAATGTGATGCCAAAGACAAACTTCTTGGGGTTTAGTCTCACATTATGTTCAATAAGGTGATCGAGGACTTTGCATAAGACATCTAGGTGCTCATGACGTAATAAATATTTAGCCAGTAAGTCATCCATGTAATATTCCAAAATTTTGTGCATGTAGTCATGGAATATATATGTCATGGCACGCTAGTAGGTGGCACCGACATTTTTAAGGCCAAAGGACATGACCTTGTAACAAAATGTTCCCTAGGGTGTTGTGAACATTGTTTTGAGCTAGTCTTTGGGGGTTGATACGAATATGATTATACCTAGATAAGCCATCCATAAGGGAGAGCATTTTGTGTCCTACGATGGCATCTACCAGGGCATCGATGCTTGGAAAAGAAAAATCATCCTTAGGACTCGCTTTGTTTAGGTCTCAAAAATTAGTGCAAATGTGAATCCTCCCATCAAGCTTCTTGATGGGGACCATGTTGGAAAACCATGGTGGATAGTCTATAGAAATGACAAAATTGGCATCCAATAGTTTCTGTAGCTCATATTTGACCGTCAAGGCCATTATTGGGTGCATGTTTTTTAACTTTTGCTTGACAGGCTTGGCTTTGGAGTCAAGCATTAGATTGTGGGTGACCAGCTTGGGATCTAGTCACGACATGTCTTTGTAAGGCCATGCAAAAGCTGCTTTCTTCTTCTTAAGAAGGGCTATGTAATCATCTTGCTCTTCAAGTGATAGAATTTCCCCTAGCTTGATACATTGTGGGTTTTCAGGATCTGAGCTGATATCTTTGTCAACCGTAGGCTCGATTGACATATGCAACCCCTCTTCCAACTAGTGGGGAGTGGGGATCAAATGGATGTCATCAGATGGATTTAAATCCTCTATGGGAACCTTGGGTTCCTCCTTAGCATGGAAAACATCATGATTTGGCCCAACAGAGATATGGAAAAATCCACTGCAAGCCCAATACTCAAAGGGTGATGGGGGTGAATCAACACGATCCTAGTCAATAGCATCTAGATCTAGATGGTATGGCTTGGAAGGATCGACTGGGTTGTGAAGTGGTGTGGTCAAATAAATGGAGATCATATTGATGGAATGTGTCTACTCTCCAGGACCACGGGCATGTGACTGTATATTGATATCATATCCCACCCCTAGATGTGGTTCTGGGGGAATGGGGATCATCGGATCCTGTCTAGGGATAGACTATAGGACAAGATCATTAGACTTAAGGAGCTCCATGTGTGCAGATGGGTCAGGGAAGATCTCATGGTGAATCTAGCCTAAATTGATATGCCTTGCCCTCAAGCATGGACCAACATGCAATGACGATATACTTCTTCTATGTCGATGGGTTCATGATGATGACACAAGTAATGGGGACCAAGGTATGCCCTATCTGTTTCATCCTCATAGTCACTATCGTATATAGGAATCTCATTGTTACCTCTTGGGATCGTGTGATCAGGCACGTGTGGTCCCATATATGCTTGTTCCTCATAATTATTGTCATGGATGAGGACTTCTTCATTCTCACCTCACAACACCTCAGGCTCACGAGGATCCAACTGCTCAAGTAAATTAACTGCTCCCTTGCCAGGAGGTCTAGCTTCCTATGGGTGAACTTGCTCTTCAGGAGGAAGGGGCTACCACCAGATAGGATCAAGGAAAGGGAACAGATGTATGAGGCCTTCCTGTTGGTCATTAATGGGAACAATTTGTGAATGATCATTATCTAACTTAAAAGGGTCATATGGTGCCACCTCGTAACCCAACTCATCATTTTAGGTCCATTCATATGAGATGCCTTGATCTGATTTATCAAAAACATGGGGACAACCTTGTGAACCTTTCCCTCTCTTAAAATGTGGAAGAATGTCACTAGGGATCACGGGGTTCCCATTTGGCAGTGGGAAGTAGTCCCCTAGGGAGTAGACTGTATTGGGATTGGCATAAGAGTATTGGGCCAATCCTTACCCGTAGTCTATATTCAAGCGATTTAGGCCATTTATTAGGACATCTAAAGGCAAGGGATTTTTGCATCCCACTCCCGACCTATCATAGGGTATTTGATGTTGCGGTTGATAAGGGATTCTTGTGCCCTACTCATATCAACCTAACCCATAACCATGTCATTTGCATAGGTCAAGATACTTTAGGGTGAAATTAGGGTTAGGAAAGTAGTTAATGTCTTCTCCAAAAGGCTCGTCATCCTCATCCTACTGTTGATAAGGTTCGATGCCATAGTCAAGGTCCCCATAGACAATTTTTTTTTGATTAGGGGAAATACCAAGAGGCATGATAGTGCCTATGGGAAGATGGGGTCTACCGATGTCTTGCACCAACTCTAGCAAGAGTAGTGGTGACATTCCTAACCATGTATTCTCCCAATATGGTAGAAGATAGGTGCACTGTGACCTGGGGCTATGGATAGTAGAGGGATGAGAGTGATATTTGATCTAGCTCATCATTTGCCTCATGTAGTGTCTCTTCATAATATGGGCTAGGTATATCCTCTGTAGAGATAGTGGATATGGTCGGTTGGACCTCATTAATGGGCCACTTCTCTGGGTCCCAAGGCAACAGATCCACTAGTGTACTAGGCATACAGGGCGAAGCTGATGATGAGGATGGTATGGTATTCACTACTAGTGGGGTCGAACCTTGAATGTATTTATTCAATTAAAAATCTAGATGTGTTGATGGCAAGGTCGACTCGGGTAACTACTCACCATATTGTAGTACTTGAAGGATCTAGGTTTGCAAGGATGACATGAACTTACCCTTCATGAGTGTACTTGAGGAACTAGTGAGCGATGGAAGGGACACATTTCATGTCCCTTATCCATGGTCTTCCTAATAAGATATTGTATGCCATCTCACCTTCCAAGATGTGGCACATTGTAGGGATTATATTTTATCCTACCTAAATAGGTAGGACGATTGTACCAACCGTTGAGCATATGGCATAATTGAATGCTTAGAGGGTGTAGGTAGATGTAACAATGTGGTATGCTGGGAGCTTCAGGTGCTTGAGATATATTGTAGTTATGATGTTGCTTGAAGAACCAGTGTCTATCAACACTCTCTTATAAGGTATTCCATTCACATATGCGATGATGTGAAGAGGGGAATACACCATATCATGTGGAACCAGTTTAAGTTCATCTTCTCAAAAGGTAATCATCGGTTCCATGCATTGCCACACATGCTCCACAAAGTTGTTGAAGGAGTTAGACTCCTGGGGATGAAGCTCAATTCCCTTAAGGATCTCCATCAAGGCTTCTCTATGAGGTTGTGATTGTTGGATGAGCTCATAGATGGAGAGTAAATCATATGTTGTTCTTAAGCTCTAAGTGAGCTTGCTCTTAATGGTAACTATAGGCCTAGGTGGGAGGCTCGGCCCAGGAGGTGATATAGACTGTGATGTCGAACGAACATCACTCTGAGTCATAGGTGGTGTGGTTGGACTTGGATATCACCTATTTCTTGTCACAATACTGACCATGCGAACATACCCTTGCTTAGGAGGGGCATGTTGAACCTCATTCACCTAGGACACTGGTTTGGCCTACTCCACATGGGTAGGCAAGGGGTCCTTGAAGACCTCCATCTACTGGTTGTTTGGTGCGATAGGGTTATCTACTTGTAGGGCATTCCTATCAATTAGGTCTTGCACCAAGTGTTTGAATTTATAGCACATTTGCACATCATGCCCATTTTGCCTATGAAAATTGTAATATAGGTCTTCTTTGTATCCTTTGGGCTTCGATGCATTTGGGTCGATAGGTTGACTGTCAGGTAGATGGATCGCATTGGCCACCAAGAGGCGATAAAATAATGAATCCATAGATTCTGTGATGGGTGTGAATTGTCGCTTAGGGTGACGCTATTGAGTTTGCTCTTGACCATTCTGGTTATCCTTGGCATAGTTCCCATGGGTGGCCTGATAATTAGGCTTTTGAGGTGGTGTGTCTTGCACTGGTCCCAGGACACTAATTGCAACCTGATTTACTACTGCTAACTTTGGTTGAGCTAGGGCATTTTTAGCATTCTTTTTCCATTCCTTCTTGTGAGGCTTTGCAATCTCACCCTCTTGAATCTTGATTTCTTCAATGATCCTAGCATGTGCTAAGGAATCTTTAAGAGTAGGGTATTTTTGTAAATACAACAACAAGGAGATTGGCTTCAAGCAACTTTTGGAGAACATCTAAGTCAACTCCAACATGGGAAGAAGATAAGGCAACTTGACGAGTAGGGTTCACCATATATTGCCATAATTTATTATTGAATCATCGTCATACTGTTTCAACCCAGCTACATCGGCCAACGTTGCCTTCCTCTTGGTATTGAAGGAAAATCACTATAGGAAAGCATCCGCAAGTTGGTCCAGAGTGTGGATGCTATGCTTAGGGTGTTGGTAAAACCACTCTGAGGTGGGGCCGACGAGGGTAGTCACAAATGTCCTCAAAAGCAAAGCATCGTCATCATGAATGCCGAAGCATTGACCTAAGAACCTAATGACATACTCATGCACGTCCTATTCTCCATTGAAGGTGGTCAATTGAGGCAACTTAAATTGTTCTAGATAGGGATGCGCATGTACTAAAGGATGGATGGGTTGACTGCACAACTGGCACATAGTGGGATTTTGAGATCTCAACCCAGAGGTTTTGTTCTCAACTGACTCCAGGTGTTCTAGCAATAATTTATACGGGCCTAAGGACTTAATCTCCTCATCCTTATTCACATCTTACGATGGAGGTCTAGGGTCCTCCAACCTATTATAGGGTGGTGGTAAATCACCCCCTACCTTGGTAAGGTGTCCCCACATACTCTATCTCTGGATCATGCTTAGTATAGGCCCTATAATGTGTCTCTCGAGATTATCTATAAATGGGAGTATCCACCCATGGTGGGTGCCCTATATTTGTTCTGGGATGCATCTCCTGATCTGGCCTAGGATTTTGCGAAGGCAAACATTGGATAAGGTATTTGGGACCTATCTCGAATGGGCATGGGTTACCTCGGATGGACTTCTTGCCTATGTGTCTTAAGGGTAGGTACCCTCTCTCGTAAATTTTTTTGGAACAGCTCGTTGGTCTGCCTTTCATTCCTTTATTTCTCAAGATGGTGCAAGTGGTCTAATTGTTCTTTGTCTCGCCATAGCTACTTGAACTGAGCTTGGAATTCTATATATCTTGTGACCACTTGCCTAATTTTATCAGTGCAAGGCCTACGGGGTCTAGGCATCTCACCCTGGGGCTAACCTCATTCAATATACTCTGTGGTCTCCATAGGGTGCTTGCCTCTTTCACTGCATTGAATTGAGGTTCAGGTTGGAACATATGTTCATTATACTTAGCTGGCACAAAGGCACATCGAGCATGAATGAAATATTGTTTCTAAGGAAAATTTGGGATCTCCTCATGTCTTCCCTCCTAAACAAGGAAAGGTAGGGCAGAATTGGCTTGCCCCAACCGATGAGTGTCATTACTATCAGGCTACATGAGCTGCTATATCCTATCAAGGTGACACGAACGTAAAGTCATATCGACTTGCTTCGAACAGTGTGTGAAGTTGTACTCCTACCTGTGCTTAGTCCTATTAGCCCTGATGGGTACACAGATGTGTGGCATCACTCTGTCTATTAGCACCTCGATGCATATTTGCCTTTCACCAAGGAAGGCCTATGAAATATCTACATACCAGGAACACTCTCCCAAGTAATGCTCATCATCCCTCGGGGTGTCTTGGAGAGGATTACTTCGAAGATGAGGCTCATGCCCTACTCTCTTGGGGATAGGTGGAGTAAAAGATCACCAGGGAGGTATAACCAAGTCCCTAGGGCTATATCAAAGATGATTCGTGTCTCCCAATCCACTCTCCATAGCTTTCGCTCGTGTTTCGGCTTGGCTGCAGATGCACACCATCGCGCTCCTCTATCAATAGCTCATGTGGTTATCTTATTTACAAATTTTAATGAAACAACAAACAAAAAATAAAACACCCAACAGACAAATGATTATCTCTTTTAGGTTTTAGATGTGAGCCCCTAAACTATTTTGTGTGTTTCATATGTGTTATTTGCAAAGGATGACCTTGTGTCATGTGTTTGAAATATTGTTGGATGATGCACTCAAATGTTTAATTGGATTTCACCTATATACTCGTAGCTCGACAACCCGACTATGAACTCCAAGTTGTGTTATCCCACCTATAATGTGTGGTGATGAGGTCCATAGATGGCTAGGGAGGACAAGTCCTACCAGTTCCTCACCTAGGTCATCGGTAGTATGCGATACACCTCCCGAAGGGTGATGCATGCTATAACCCATGGGCTATGATGGATCTTGGAACCGGCCTTGGCAAGATGGATTGGGTTCATGGGATTTGATCCAAGTGGATGGAGATGAAACCCACCATCACTTACACTCTACTAGTGGATGGTAATGAAGTATACCTCACTAGCGTTTACATGAATCGTGGTGTGTGTGTGGTTCTTTATTATCCAAGAAAGTAAGCAAAGAAACAATCAATGATCGTTTACTAAATGCATGCAAATAAGTGTGTTTTACTTTTAGAAATTTAGGATAAAGAACCTACAAATGTAACTTATGAATGCAAATCCTAAATGCTAGCTTACCCATTAGGTAAGCCATAAGCAATCAAGCCACAAAGATACATTGCTACTTCAAATTTATTTTGGTTTTTATTCTTCCTTTTGTTATTTTATGATATAAGAAAATAAATAATATGACTTTTAACGGTCTTTGAAAATGCAGCAGAAAAACAGAGGGTTTAAGCACTCACCTTAGCAATTTTGAGACCTCCAAATTCTGGATTTTTTGGCAGAAATTTCTTTGTTTCCTCACGGCTCCAGGGTGGGACGATTAGAAGCCTTACCACAATCCCAGGGTGGGACAGTGAAGCCACCATCCCAGGGTGAGCCAGATAAAGGTTCTGCCATCGTTCCAGGGTAGGGAGGGGAGCACCTACAACACAAAAAAGGCAAAATGGCAGAAATAGAGTCAAATTTTCACCTAAATAAAAAGGGACAAGGGTCCCACCATGATCACCACTAAAGTAGGGAAAATCAGTGCACCTAATTATGAATAACAATATATGTATCTATCCTTTCTCACTTATGAGCATCAAACGAAATCATGCATATGAAAATGAAGCATATCCAAACAATAAGGAATGAAATGAAACAAGTCTCTTCTTTATTAATTTGGTGGATCAGATCATAGAAGTCCCCTTGAGTGCTCAAATGTGATACAATTGTTACAAATTTTGGGGTGCCCAAAGATCAAATCCTCCAAGAAATCTGGGTGCACATCCAGTGCCTTTCCTTGTACCCACAATCGAGGTGGGCAGGCCAATGACACCACTGCTTGTATCTTAGATCTCTGATATATGATATTCCTTCCTAATTCCTCTCAAGAACCTGCACCTACACACAAGGAAGCAAAAGGGGTCAAATAGCAAGGGTGTGTGGAGGAAAACATGCAATCCCTTGAGGCACAAAATGACACATATATTAAAAATATGTCAAATCAACTCAAAATACTATGAAACATTATGGGTATGTTGAATAAAAGGTTTTGAGGGGATATCATGGAAAAATATCTGAAATTGCATCTGTGGACCCCTCGATTTTGCATCGCCCACCTACAACCTACGAAGACCAAGACAAGCAAATCCCACACCTAGACATGTCCAAAACATATGAAATTTGGATAAAATGCATAAATAAATATTTTAAGACAACCCATATGATTAGATGTCCAAAATGAGACACAAAACCACCTGCATGCAATTGGGGTGCTCGGATGGGCCCTACGAACCTGCAAAACCTTAAAAATACAATATCTTGACCAATTTAACTCCAAATTACATGAAATTTTAAGTACAACATCTTATGATAGTATAGAATAATATCATTAAAATACAATAATAAAATTGTGGAAGGATTTGTCCTTGTCCTGGGGGACGGTGGTGACTGCAACTAATTGGAGGGCACCCTAGGAGGGGATACCCACCAATTCTGCATGATTTTTGCTACCAATCTCATTGGGCAATGATCCTAAACACTATAGTGGGTGTTTTCATCAAATTTGGTGAAGAAATTCACCCGGATGGAAAAGTTATGCTCAAAGGACCCTCTTGAAGTCACCCGGTAACCTCCTTCACAAAAGAGAGATTTCGAGGGCAAGAAGGCACAATAAAGTGAGGGGAAATCTTGAAAGCACTCCATTGCATATCATAGAATGCATATCTATATTTTGGTGTGGATATTGAATCCATTTTATAGCCCAAAGGGGCTCATGTGCAAAAATACATGTGAGGGTATGCATGGCAGGAGGTGCCACTTGTCAAACGGGAGGCATGCAATGGATGTGGAAGAGAATATCCAATTTTGGCCTTCATTAAGAAGTGTGTCATAAGGATTTAGTGCCCTCTGACCCACATGCTTCATTTTGCAGGGCAATTTTTGGGTGCCATTTATCCTAGATTTGACTTTTTTTGGGTCAAACTTGCTCACCGTATCACCCTGGGATGATGGCTCACCACCATCCTAGGGTGGGATGATGGGAATTTGCCACCATCCCAAGGTGGGACAGTGGTGAATTTTGGGCCAAAACCCCCAAAAATTAGGCCAAACCCTCCAAAACCTCTTTCGGAGTGGCTAGAACCACTGTGAACCTTCTAAGGGCTGCCCAAGGGGCCATATGATGTCAATTTGATCATTGTTTGTGGATGCTTAATCGGGTTTACATATTTTAGTGTCTACAATATCAAATTGAGTTTTGGAGGCCAAAATATTTTCATAAATAAGCATTGATGATATTTTGGAAAACATGGCTATTTATAGGGTTTTTGTGAAAACCAAGGTAGGAAAAATAAAAGGTTTTATTTAAAACCATGGATGGCAGATTTGAAATTGATTTTTCTTAAAACCAAGGTTGGCTTTTCGTTTCGTCAAAAAAGGTGCCCCAATGAAGGAGATAATTAATTTTAAATATTTAAGTTTAAATTTTAATCCTTTAAAATTAAAATTAAAATTTTATTATTGTCGACGTCAAAAAGGAGGCGGCAAATAATATTAAGTCATAGCCGATGTCAAAATAAAAATGTGGGCATATATAAATATGCCACTAAACTTTTTATTTTCCCCACGTCCTAGACAAAGATAATCCGTTCGAAGCGCTAAGGGAGCAGAAGTGTCGTATTCATTTGAAAACCAGTGAAGAGAAGAGGGAACAAATGTAAGGGAGGTTTCTTACCTATCACCATAGGTGCTTGTGGCCTAGTGATAAGAGGAAGGTGCATAAGGTGTTTAAGCACCAGCAGATCCAAATTTCGAATCCCGTCGATGCTGGTTTTTGCAAGGTAAAAAGGGAGAACCTTTTGCGCACGTGGTTTTTGAGGGTAAGTTTGGAGGAAGCAAGAAAGAGGTCTTGCACTATTGGTTTCTATGTGAGCGGTTGGCCCATGTGGTTGTTGGCACCACAGTTTGAGTGGTGCAGAGGCAGCAACAGGGGATCGAATCCTACTGAGGTTAAAGACAAGTTATTAATTTTTCCAAATATTTTATTTTTCTAAGTTTGCCCTAGGAGAGATAAGGTTTGTGGTGCATGTTGTGAAAAGGAAATATTTTTGGTGATTTTCATTTTAGAATTATATCATATTATATATCATTGGAAATCTATTTTTGAGGGCTATTTGATTATTTTGTTTCTAAGGAGAAATAACATGTACATAAAGAGATATTTCTATTTTTGTAAAAGGGTTCAAGTGAAGGTTGTTTTGTTCTTTTCAAAGTGTGTTGAATGTGGAAGATTTTCCAAAGGGGTTTCTTAATATTCATAAAAGGTATGGGAACATTCTCCTATTGATTTTCTATGGTGGTTGATTTCTCAATTATCATTGGAGGGAAAAGGATTGTTTGTGGTTTCCTTTTCGAAAGTGGTTGTTTGAATGCTTCAAGGTTTTCTGAATTGAGAGTTGTGTTTAAACCTTGTTTTATAAGCATAGTTGTTTAAGCCCATTGGTTGTGAAATAACATGAGTTAGAAAAGAACATGAGTATCATTGTTATGTGAGATGTGTGGTTGAGCATTTTTGGAAACATTTGAGTTGGTTGATACATACTTGGACTAGGGTTGTGTGAGGAAGAATTGTCCCTTGGGGTGATTAGTTGATATTGATTTTAGAACATATTGAGTATCTGGTCAGACCCCAAGGTCTTACTACAAAATTAATAAATAATTTAATGTAAATGTAATCACAGGCCACTCAAATGGGGCTCTCTTGTAATCGCTTTTCCACTATAGGGGGCTCCCTCCTTAAAATATATGCTTATTATTCTTCTTCTTGGATGATTTGATATGGATGGCCAACCTAATATATATATCTACCCTAAAGCTACGTTGGTGAAGAGACATTATGGTTCACGTATGAAGAGATGTGATGGTTCACGTTATGAAGGGTTGTGATGGTTTACTTTATAAGTTAATAATATAATAATTAAATGATTAATAATACTAACTAATACTAACTAATAATGTTAGGATTGAGGATCCTAACATGCCACCCTCCTTAAAAAGAGCTTTGTCCTCAAAGCTCAAAGTGAGAAGCTTTATCCTTTGTTTTCCAAGAAGGATTTGTGTAATTTTTTGGACTCTTTTAATGGCATCCTTTTGTAGGCAGGGATATCGAGAAGGATGAAGCATTAGCAAGGGGTTGCCAAGAAAAATAGTAGAATCTTCCTTAGGAAAATCATGATGAGGATGGGAGGGCAACCCTTGGGGTTCCTCAAATACTTTAGAATGATGCATCAAAAGTGATGGTAATGATTTCATATCCTTTTTTGGTTCCTTGGTAGAGCCAACAGAGAAGGAGTGTGTAGTCACTCTGTGTTGGTTCCAAATAGGTTTGGTCATATGGCAATAACTCACTATTGGTGAGGAAGGTCTGTGTAGGTCTTGTAGAGTGCATTTTTGGCTAGCATTGATCACTTTGGGTATGTCTACCTCATCCTTGCTTAGTACATCAATAACTTCTTGCACATCGAACTCATTGTCTTCATTGTAGTGAGTAGGTGCACTGGTCGCTTCAGACACAACTACCTCATCTGCTTGCTCTATGGAGAGACAAGGATCAACTTCCTTCAATAAATACAATGTTAGTGCAGCACATTTATGGTGGGGTCCAAATTGTTCATCACAATTATCACAGAGTCCTTTTGCTCGTCGTTCCTTCATCTCCTCAAAGCTAAGATGTGTAATTCATAAAGTTCGGTTAGATTTTGGGGTTGTGTAAGTGCTTTGTGCCCTTCCATTGTGCATAGGTTTGGGAGCGATGTAAGTGGTCGATGATTTTTCCAAAAGTGGTTTCCCTAATCGTTGTTGTGCATTGATTTTATATTTAGCTAATTTTACCAATCCATAGGTCTGCATCATGGTATAGGGATTGAACCTTGTCACCTCCATTCTAATTTGCTCTTTTAATTCCCTAATGAAGCCATTGATGAGAATTGATTCATCCAATATTGTGTTGTGTTTGGTGATATCCTCAAACCGAGTTTGATACTCATGCATAGAAGTGATTTGATGAAGATCTTTGAGCAATTCCCACATGACTGGGTCCCACATGGCTCTGATACCAAATGGTAAGACCCCAAGGTCTTACTGTAAAATTAATAAATAATTTAATATAAATGTAATCACAGGCCACTCAAAGGGGGCTCCCTTGTAATCGCTTTGCCACTATAGGGGGCTCCCTCCTTAGAATCTATGCTTATTCTTCTTCTTCTTGGATGATTTGATATGGATGGCCAAACTAATATATATATATCTACCCTAAAGCTATGTTGGTGAAGAGACATGATGGTTCACGTTATGAAGGGTTGTGATGGTTTACTTTATAAGTTAATAATATAATAATTAAATGATTAATAATACTAACTAATACTAACTAATAATGTTAGGATTGAGGATCCTAACAGTATCTAACAATTCTCTTTATGCTTATATGAGTTGAGTTGATATTGAGCCTAGAACATATTGAGTCTCTAACACTTCTCTTTATGCTACTATGAGTTGATTTGAGTTGAGTTGAGTTGAGATCATTGTGGATCATTGTTGTCATCCATTGAAGAGTACATTGCCATTCATTGTTGAGTTCATATTTGAGCTTTGCCTTGATAGATTTGTGGATGATATTTGAGTGCTACTTGAGCATGATTTATTGAGCCTTTGAGAAGGCATTTGTGGATAGTTTTGAGAAAGCTTTGTGGACAGTTTTGGGGCAGATTTGTGGATAGATTTAGGACAGTTTTGGGCAAGTTCTTGGTGAAATTTCAAGAGCATATTTGGAAAAGTTTTTAGTGAGCTTGTTGGAGCAGTTTTGGGTAAGTTCTTGGTGAGCTTGCTAGAGCAGATTTGGACAAGTTCTTAGTGAGCTTGTTGGAGCAGTTTTGGGTAAGTTCTTGGTGAGCTTGCTAGAGCAGATTTGGACAAGTTCTTAGTGAGCTTGTTGGAGCAGTTTTCAACAAGTTCCTGGTGAGCTTGCTAGAGTAGATTTGGACAAGTTCTTAGTGACATTGTTGGAGGAATTTTGGGCAAGTTCTTGGTGAGCTTGCTAGAGCAGATTTGGAAAAGTTCGTAGTCAGCTTGTTGGAGCTATTTTGGGCAAGTTCTTGGTGAGCTTGATAGAGCATATTTGGACAAGTTCTTAGTCATTTTTTTGGAGATTTTTTGGTCAAGTTCTTGGTGAGCTTGCTAGAGCATATTTGGAGAAGTTCTGTGTGAGCTTGTTATTCAGTTTGGATGAGTTTTGTGTGAGATTTTTATTCAGATTTGGACAAGTTATGTGTGAGCTTGTTATTCATATTTGGACAAGTTCTATGTGAACTTGTTATTGCCTAGCTTTGAGCGGATCAAAGAAATCATTGTATTGGATATTTTATGTGAAATATAAGGAGATCATCTTGTGGAGTACCCCACATTGGGGGAACCACATTAAATATTATGTCTCAATTGTGTGTAGTGACTTGTGCTATTGCTTACTACTGCTATCTGAGTTATTAATGCACACTGCTATGTTTGGTTATTGTAATTAAGGATATTAATTGATATTGATTTGGAAAGAAAATAAAAAGTGGTCTTATATTGTTCACCCCCCCTCTCAATATAAGCTTGTGTTCTTCAATTGAGATGTAGAGATCTGATGGACCATGTTGGGGTGCATGAAATCTAAGGGCCTGTGTGCACAAAAATTGAGGTAAGAAAAAAAAACAACTCAGGCAGTAATAGGTTGAAGGTGGATGTTAGAGGAAATTTATTTTTTGTTTTTAGTATTTATCCCACATGGGGGAGTGGTCAGCCCCCATGTGGTATCATGTGTATGGCGGCCGCCCCACGTAGATGTGGGGGGGGTTATATTTATATAAAGAAATTTTGAATGCCCCCCACACATTCATGGAGGGACTTTATATATATATAATAAATAATATATATTAATAATAATATTATTATTTTTATATAAGTTTAAATTTTTATTCAAAATAGGTTTTAACAGGGTCCCAAAACCTGAATACATTAGCAACACCAAAAGAAATCACATAGATACAATGAAAAAAAGGAGAGGAGGACATAGCCCCACAACAAAAATACCAAGACACCCTTAAAAATAGTAAGGATGGGCAAAGGAAAGGAAGCCCTAAACCAGACAAAAAGCAACAAGGAGGCAATTAGGCCTACTCTCTGTATTCAATATCTGCATCTTTAAGCTCATCCTTCAACTCATCCTCACCATCATCCTCATCATTAACTAAAGCAACATGGTCCCCATTAGTGTCCTTAGAAACACCCATGGCATTATCCTTGCCACCATCCTCAAAAAACTTCTTGTTGAAGAACAATAGATTTAAGGCATTGTGGAGGCCTATGAATTGAGAAATGCAGTTGGTGATGGAATTAATGATATATTGCTTTAGACATAGGTTAGAATCATCACTGTCTTCCTCCTTAGAGTCAATGACTAAAGTTTTCTTCTGATGCAAAAGGTTTTTCAATCGAAGCAAGGATATGACTCCCTTTGGTTTCTCTAGAAAGTCCAACTTAATGTTCTTGGGATCCTAGCTTCTTAGCCTTTTTACAACCTCCACTATGACTCTTTTCTTAGTTGAAATTATTGGGGAGTAGGAAGTAGAGGGGCTAGTCTGGGATTGGCTTGGCTTGATAGGGAGAGAACTAGGCTTACCTTTATTGGGATGAGTAGCAAGGATGGGGATGCCTTGGGGACAATGGATAAGCCAATGCTTGTAAAGGACCTTGAAAAGACCTTGGTGGGAGGGTAAATCATCGATTTTATTCTTGTGAATGTTTTCAATGGAATAGAAAATGGAGTTAATTATGAATTGAGGAATATTGAGGGTAAATCATTGATGAATGGAGTTAATATTAATATTAATAATAATAATATATATATTTTTCAACTGGTTATATGGGATTGAAATGGGCTCCACCCATATTACATCATCACTACATAGTGGTATTGCAAAAAAGCTTGGATATTATCCATGTATCACTTGACAAGATTCGAACATTGGTTTTGTCCTTGAATGTTGAGGAATCTAACCGGTTGAGCTAATGTCATTTGATAATAATAATAATAATATTAATAGTTTTATTATTATTATTATTAAATGTTTTGAAATAAAAGTTGTAATTTTTTTATATTGGCTAAGGTTAGCCATGTAATAATTAAAAAGAAAAAAGAAATGAGATGAAAATTAATTTAATTTTTTGAAGCCATTTTTGGCCAACTTCAAGAGAAATTGTAATAGGAAAATATGGAGGTATTTTTTAAGACCACTACTAGGCCACGAATGAGATACACTACGAATGCAATCAATATTATGGATCAAATATGGAGGAAGTTGTTGTTATTATTGGCCATTACTTGGTAAATAGCAATTGAAATTATAGACCATCATCGAGCTTTGAATGAGAACCAATTTGTAAACTATTTAAGAGAGTTTTTATAGCATAGAATCAAGTTTTTGTACAGTAAATTTCTGCAAGAGGTATACTAGAGTGTCATTCCTTTGTCAATTGTATTTTTATTTCTATTTCTTGTTTAGTCACCCCTTTTTCTTCCCCATTACTATGCAGGTATTTGCTGAGGATATTCCAAATTAAATAAAATTATTTCCAATGGCTAAAGCTAGAATCCAAGAGGCTTTTTGCTACATCATTTGAACAAAGAGTTGTAGCTCTTTGTTGCATCATTTGAATGAAGAACTTGTTTGTAATTTCTTAGTGAGATTTGGTTATTCTGATCAAACTCCATTGTAATTATCTATTGATTAATATGATCCTTATTCCTCCTTTTAGTAGTTTTGTGTGTTATCCTATTTACATGTTACATCATTTGAATGTGTAAATGACATCTTCTTTCACTGGCATGTTCAATCAATTTTGTTACATTATTTGAAAGGATGTGATTGGCTCAGTTTTTATCTTCTTCCATTTCTCTCCTCACCATATTTTAATTTTATCTACAATTTACCAATGGATAAGGCACCAATATACTAATTGAAGCATTAGTTGGGAGTTAATTCAAAGCTTGGTAAAATTTTATGTTATAATTTTATTTCATTTTTGCAATGAGCATATAATAAATATTGTAGGATCACCTCTAGGGTTTTCTTACCATACTCGATCTGTCTAGAGCCATAGGATAACCATTTTCTGAGTTAAAGAGGTGAATCCATTAGATTCCATAGTTCTTATTGGATCTGGGAAGCCTTGTAGCATGACAAATCTCTTAAGGGTGCCAAAATTTCTCCCAACAGGTTTCTGTTTGAAGTTTTGAAATCAAAGATGGGTATTGTTTGAGGATGTGGAGAGGGACTAGCAAAGTTTGAGGTAAACCTAGCTATGGATGGTGAATAAGGTATGATGAAGAGGAGGTATTATATTGTTGACTAGAAGACAAGGTAGGTGGATGTTGAGATGGTAGAAGGTATGTTTCTTCCTGGTGCTCAAAAAGAGGATTTACCCTAGCATTTTCCATTGTGATGCAATCTTTCTCATGCACTTGGCTTTGTGTGAAAACCATGATGGAGAAGAAAAATGTAATATGGGTGGATTTTATGAAGGGGTAGACTAAATATTGCATATGTTGGACAATCCCAGGGATGCCCTGTCTATTTGAGGGGTTTATATGGAAATCATACGTATCTATACATTTTCCAAAAAATACACCTATCCATACAATTTTTTTATAGGACCAATTTTCATTGGAATAATGTTGTAAAACAGGGTCTAAGGGTTATTGGAATCATTTACAGGTCAATATTTATATGTCTTGGAATTTTTTATTTAATTAATCAAGCAAACAATAAAAAAATGTGTGGGTAGTTATGTTGGATGTGTTTGGAGTTTGTATCAATTTTTTTGTGATGTTGGAGTTGAATCCTTTTCTTGATTATTTGTTTTTGTGTTTATGTGTTTTTAAGTTTGAAAACTTCCATAAACATAGGGTAGATGAATGAGGTCTACAAGAGGTACATTGATGCACACCATTTACACTATACCAAAATGTACGTAAGGATTGGTGATGTAAAAATAGGAAAATTATTTTCTATAATGGGTGAAGGATTCAAGTGACTAAAGAAAAGGGAAATACAAAATTTCTTTTATGCAATAGGTGGCATTGTATAAGACCTACATAGGTGAGGTAAGTTATGCTTCAACCTTAGTTTGGCTTAGTCAATAACGATGTCTAGACACTCACTGGTTATGTGAAGCCTTTTGAGAAAGGGTGTCTATCCTATCCTACCTCAAGGTAATCTCGAGAGTGAGGAATTTTTTATGATGAAGTCTAGAAAATTGCTTGAGAGGGATCCTATGGTTTTTAGGGGACGATTCAATGCTTGCTAGTGAAAGTCAATGTTGTTGATATTTATTGGTAGTTGGTGATGAAATCCAACTCAAAAAATATGTGAACCCGCATGAGTGTGTGGTTTTTCATTTCTTTTTAGTAATTTAAAGTGGAAAAATGAAACTATTGTTATAAAAAAAATACATGAAGATATTATTTTCAAATATGACATTTGAAAGAAATTACCTTTTGAAATTATTACTATGCTAAAAAAATAATGGAGTGTGTGACCATAGTGTTTCTTGGTGCATTTTGTAAAGAAAAACAAGCAAATTGAATGATTCTAAAAATAATTTGAATGATTTAAAAATTGATCAAGTGATTTTAGTGCCTTTCATAAAGACAAACCAGTATAATGAAGATGTTTTGCAAGCAAATTGAATGATTTAAAAATTGACCAAGAAATTTTGGTGCCCTTTGTAAGCAAATTAAACAATTTTGAAAATTGACCAAGTAATTTTTGTGCATTTTTGAAAGCAAATATATCAGTTATTGTTTGATTTTGAAAAACAGACAGAAAGAAAATAATTTGTTGCGATACAAGGTTTTTGGATGTCTACCTACAATTTTCAAGCTCCAAGTGCTATTTGGAAGTATGATAACCTTTGTTTTGCATGCCAAATTTGAAATCATGTCGGTCCAAATGATCTCTAGAAATCGTACCTATTTGTATGATTTCCTACAAAAGTGACTTTTTGGTTGTTCTATAAATGTTTAGGGTCTGTGTATCCTAAAAGGTGATTTTTGGACTGTACCTACAACTAGAGAAAATAGATAAGTCAATTTTCTTAAAAATGAAAATGTGTGTATTTCTAAAAATTAAATTTGAATTTACTATGTGAATGACCGCAAAGGGAGTAAACCATAGAGTTCTTATAGGATGTATGATACATAGAAGGCAAGATATTTCATCTTGGGGATGCTTTTTCATGAAGTAGTTTGGCCTAAGGAGGTGAGAGGGTAAGGGGGATAGAAATATCAATGAGGAAGAGTTCTCCTCCCCAGGTTACCTACAACTACAAAGTTGTTGCATGCTATGTAGAAAATGATACTTAGCTTGTTTGGGGGATCATTTTTTAGTGAGTTGCTTTTGGTCTTGAGATGTGTTTTAGGGATTTTAAGGTTTCCTCACTAGTTTAGTGATAATTTAAACATAGAAATAAGACAAATTTATTAGTTAGTCAGCTAGCAAGATAATAAAAAACATTAAAATATGGGTGGTCCCATCGTGATCACCAAAATTGACTCATAGAAAATGTGTCATATTCATTGATATTTAAAATGTATTACATAATATGATATCATTTTTACAAATATACCCTTGAGGGCTACAAGCAAGGCCTTTAAGAGAAGGGACCCTTCACCAAATGTTGCTACGACATCGCAAAGGTCTTCTGCAATATCCTCAAAGGGAGTAGGCTTACTACTCATGTGCCACTGTTAGATGCGAAGATCCTCTAAAATTACAAAACCCTACAATAATAATCAGTAATTTTTTGAGGCCTATCTCAATCATACCTCTCATGATAATAGACAAAATGACTTAAAAAGTGAATTGAAATGCAAAAATAGAGTGCTAAAAATTAATAGGAAGGAATGCTTACTTGACGAGTGAATTTGGTAGGACTTTTGAGGAAATCATACTTATCCTCATGATTTACAAAAATCATACCTGTTTGTATGATTTCCTCTATTATGCTTATATTGGCTAGTTTTTCCATTCAAGGACCTTTTTAGTTCAGGTTGATCTATTGCAAGACGTCAAAAGTCTTGGATATGTACTTGCAAGTATAAAAACACATAATGGAAACTGCAAGGGAGAGATTTCAAATGTTGACAAGAATCAAGAGGGTAGTCTATGATGATTATGACAACATAACAATGCTTCAAAGTCTCTCCCCTAAAATGTAGAAACAAACCTCATTTTATAGACTTCTTTCTAAGGTAAGCGGGTTAGATGGAAAAAGGGTTTCAAGAGAGAGAGAAGACCCCTTTAATGGTCTTGGTATGAGGATAAGGCCTTCCCATTTATATGTATTAAGTGAGCATGGGTGTACCATACACATTTAATACACAAGGAAGAGAAAAAGGGCTTTATTTAATTAAATTGCCTTAAATGGATTTAAGAGAGGTTATGTGGGTGTTACAGAAAGGGGGATGGGTAGGTGCTTAGGGAAGCATGAGTGGAGTGTGAGTGGGGTGTAATAAGTTAGGAGTAGGTTTAACTAGATTTTAGTGTAACCTAGGGTTTAATTTAACCTCAGGTTTATTAGGGCTTAATGGAGGGGCTTTTGATCAAAGAATTGGGTTTTTGGGTTTAATTGTCAAAGTGCTATGCACTAGTATTATACAAAGGAAAATGTGACATTTAGGTTTCTATTATATATATATATATTGATTATATTGCTAAATATATATTTATACATGTATAACATGGATATTATAACTTTATAAAAGATCTTTGAATAATAAATCTTTGAAATAGAGGTCCAAGGTTAGAAACATGTAGGGTTTGGGTTGTACACCATTCTTTGGTAAGTAAAGTATGGTTCAATACCCATATATTAGGTAAACAATATTCTCTATGAGGGTCATCTCATATAACCTATGGTATTGCAAACATTAAAAACTACTTTACCCTTTCTTCTCTTTCGATTAATCTTCTAACACTTAATTTAATAATTTTAAAATATACATAATAAAATTAATTATAATATTATATTATTTATTTTGACAATTTTATTCATTATAAAAATAATAAAAACTAAAACAACCAAATGAAAACACTAAGAATAATTTAATTTTAAACTATTTTAATTATAAAAACTCTTTTTATTGTTAAACTTAACAAACCAAACCAAATCTTAAATATGCGATTCTTCTTATAATATTTATTGAAAACATATCTAGACAATCATGTTAATCTTTTAGATTCCTACAGGGATCATGTTTGTGCAATATTTTCCACTATTGTTCATTATTACCCAAGGTCTAGAAAAAAATGTCTTCTAATACTTGTTCAACAATCACATGGACATGCAAAGAAAAACATCCAAGCACAACACAAGTTTGCATTTAAATTTAAATAAAGTAATTTAATCATGTATTTTATATTTTTTAAATAGAATCATAGATATACCATACAAAATATTGAAAAACCTAACTACCAATACAATGGGTTGAGCAATTCATGTATCTTATTGGTGATGACCTATTGCAAATGATTGAAGATGTCAGAAAGAAAGGTACTCTCTGGAGATATTGATTCAATATTTCTTACTCTAATACCCAAGGAGAAGAATTCCACTACTTTTAACTGATTCATGTCAATTTCTCTTTGAAAATTATCTTCTAAAACCATGACAAAGATAATTGCTAATTGAATCAAAAAGTTGCTTAGCAAATTGATCTACGAAGAACAAGGAGGCTTTATCGTTGAAAAGAAAATATACAACAACATCATTATGGTTCATGAGACTCTTTATTCCATTCCAATATCAAATTAAATAATATTGCCATAAAATTGGATATGGCAAATTCTTTTGATAGAGTCAACTTACAGTTTATGGAAAGAATTATCACTAAGTTTTGGTTTCCAGCGCAAATTGTTCAATGGATTAGAGCTTGTATCAAAACTCCTTGGATCTCCCATTTGATCAACGAAGAACCTTTTTAATTTTTCAAAATTCTAAGGGAATTCTCTAGGGATGCACACTATCTCATTGTCTCTACATTTTACTTGTTGTAACTCTTTGCAGATCTCTTAACAACTTACACAAAGTTGAGGAGTTATTTGGAATAAAAGTTGTCCATGGTGTAATACCTTTCACACATATCCAGTTTGTTCATGATACCATATTGGTTGGAGAATCAATCAAGCACAATAGTAGGAGCTTCAAGAGTTGTCTTAACTACTTTGAAGTAACCTTAGACACCTTAATTAATTGTGGCAAAAGTTAGTTTTACACAATTAACACCACTCTAGTAGAAAATAGAGGTTTTGCCAAAATTCTCAGATTCAAGGAAGGATCATATCAACATTTTAGATGCTTAGAAGTTCCTACGGGATTTCATCTTGAATATAAATATAGTTGGTTACCAACCAATAAGAAAATTCAAAAGCAAATTTTTGCTTATAGTAATGGTTGACTAAGTTGAGCTAAAATAAGAGTGATAATCAAATCTATTTTATATGCCCTTACAATATATCAACTTTTGGTTTATCATGCTCCTAAATGTATTCTTAAAACAATTAATAGGCTGGTTAGAAAATTTCTATGGAAAGGAGGTAAACAAAATGAAAAAGAAATTTCATTTAGTCTCCTAGGAATCAGTTGCTACAAGAATTAATCAAGGGGGACTTGGTATAGTTCATGTTGAAATAGTATGTAAGGCTTAAGGGGCTAAAATATTATGGAATTTATCTTATCCTCTAGACACCCCTTGGAAAAGGATCTTAAAAACTAAATACGCTACCTCAACTATAGGAATACATCTAATGATAAATTTAAATATAAGGTCAAGCACTTATCTAATATGGAAACATATTGTAGTATCCAAGCAATTGATTCTAAACATGGCCTCTTGGATTTTAGGAGATGGCACTCAAATTGATCTTTGGCATGATCCCATTCTTGGAAATCATTCTCTACTAAGTAGTTGCAACCTAGATTTCAAATAAGATCTATATCATTTACAAATCTCTAAGCTTTATAAAATTTTGTATTGGCACAATAGTGTTGTGGAATGGATATAACCTCCTATGCCATCTCTCATAACTACTAAATGGGAATATTTCAAGAAAAACACACTAATATTAAACTATTGTAGCACAAAATTTTGGACCCGCTTATTTGGGGTGACATTAATAAATCTAGTGTTTACACTGTTCAAATGGGTACTCAAATGCAACTTGTTGGAATTGCCAATAAAATATTGATTGTGATTTTGAACCTAAAATTGCCTCCCAGGATACAAATTTTTTCTTTATTAGTTATTCAAAATAAGATCCTCACAAGTGATAAATTATAAAAAAGGAATATTGTTGGCCCCCATGTATGTTCATGAGTATGAAGCACAATGAAACTATGCACCACTTATTCTTTGAATGTAGCTCTGCCACACCTATCTAGTTAAAGATAACCCTCCATTTTGGATCTCCATTACCTAGAACTCAACATGGAACATTGTTTAATCAATTAGCTATTAAATTATAAATGGAGTCTTAAAGGAAAGCCTCTAATCAAATCCCTTTGGAATGCCACCCCCTTCTTTGTTATATGGAACATCTGGAAGAATAGGAAAAGGTTGATATTTGAAGTTAAAAATGAAAATAATAACATCCTCACTAAAAGAATAGTCAAAGACCTTATGACCAATTTCAAAGTCACATTCAAATATAATGAAAATTAATAAACCTTAACTATGCAAGAATTGAATCTAATCAGCCAACATGATATTCAAGAATTCATATCTACCAACATGAATGTTTTAGTTATAATACCCCCAAAGATACATTACCCTACCTTGTTATTTGATGGGGTGTCTAAGTCTAATCTAGGCATAGTTATTGTGGGGAGAGTGATTATGAAATAATATGGAAGACTTGCCCTCAATTATTGTATCAACCTTGGAATTTCTTCCAACAATGTTGCAGAAGCTCTAGCTTGTAAGTTTGGATTGAATTTGGCTATTGAGTAGTAGATAAGACATCTGCACATTTATGGTAACTCTACCCTTATTATAACTCTACAAGGACAATTTGGATAGCTCCATTCAACTTCAACTCATTTTGGTCAGAATGAAAGAGCTAATTAAAAATTTTACTCAAGTGCACTATTTCTACATTCATCAAGAATTTAACAAGATTGCATATGCACTTGCCAACAATGCTATTAAAAGAAATTATTCCAATATTAGAATTAAAAGGAATAGATCTCAACAAAGATGAGTTGGAGGATGCATGTGAGCATCACCCATTTTTATAAAAGAAAAGGTTTCTTTTCTACTTTTATGTTGAGTCTAATTTTATTTTTCTTCTTTTGTTCAATGCTAGCACTTTAGTTTTCTAGCACTTTCTGATTTCCAGTGACCTTCTCAATGTCTTTTTTATACCAACATCCTATGTTTTATGGCATCTTTTGTTTGTTTTTATCTATTATCTCTAATTTAATTCAACTTTTTCTTTAAAAAAATATAATGTGTTTCAATAACATACACAAAAATTAAAGGATATTAAATACCCTTCCTTCGGATATATTATGACAGTGAAAAATTATGACAATTTCTTGTTAGGGGTAGTAAATATTTTAGATGCTATTTTACAAGAAAATACCTTCATGATGGATAAATTCCTGTCAAATTTCAAACTTGTTGTGAATAAGTTTCTATAAGTCCTCCATAATCATGCGTGACCTCTATACATTTAGTATAAATAAATAAAAAAAATAAAATATCGATGCAATTAATAACTGGTGAAAAATCATTTCATTTTCATTTTAATTTCAGTGATGTAGACGCTACCATGTTTTCACTATAGATCACATGTAGTGGCTTCCTTTATTTTACAAGGCTAAAACTTGCACTTCTCTTGAGTAATTTTTTCCACACTGCATTTATTCTCCTTTACTTTAGAAAATATTTTGCTTGCCTCCTTTTTTCTTTAGTGGATCACTACTTTCATTAGAAACAAAATTACACCCAACACTCATATATATAGGTTGACAAGTATCTAACTACAATTGAAAAACTACAACTACCAATTACCAGAATTAAATACAGTTGTTGGGTATGACAATGGATTCTAACATTTATTTGCACAACTTCAATGAGAAATAAATACACCTGCTTGCTATTGGGTATGGTGATGGATTCTAACATCTACGAAAAATGTAAAAAATGGATCATTTTACAACAATTCTTTCCTCAAATTAAAAATTGAGAACCATTGATCAAGTCAAATAGAACAATATTCTAGGAGTGCATGATAGCACACACAAATAAATTCATTGGTCTACCATAATAGTGGAATGACCAATTTTAACTTTCTCTCCAATCTTCTAGAGCTTTCTTTCCTGGGGTAAGCATTATATTGTTAATCATTTTGTCAAAGGAAAACCAACACCAATGTGGAATAGGTAAAATATATCTCTACCCATAGGAGGATAGATGAGCAAAATAATGGGATAGAGGGTAGAAGAAAAATCAAAATTATAAGCAATATATCACTATATAATGGTTTTGATTATGGTAAAGTAGGAGCATGTCTATATAGGATTACATTTTCCAATTCAATAGGTTGCAAATTCTACTTGGTGTGGCAAATGTGGCTCTAGCACTCATCATCAAGTTCAAGGGAATATTGCAAGAGTACTTGTATAGGGAATTGAAGTACACTCCCATTGACACATGATATGCTATCTACAATCATGCATAACTTGTTGAAGATAAACATGCTACTCAGTCAAGAAGTTCTCGAATTTTATTTATGAAGGAACTTCCAAAATATAGTAGCAGTCATATAAAGTAAAGAAGTATTTATCTTCCTTACCTTCATTTTCTTCATCTCAAAAACCTTCTCCTTTATTTGATTGCATAAAATGTTATACTTATTGTAATAGGAGAGGCAATGAAGAATTCATATGTTTTAGGAATAAAATAGTCTGCTTGTAAAACCTCACAATAAGGAACCACCACAAAATGTTCCCATTGAGGTTATAGAAGAAGATATGGAGTATGATGAGCTCAAGGGTAAACCCAATAATGTCACCCTAATGTATCCTCATTTATTTGAATGTGGCCATGATAATTTGTTCTTCATGAGAGCTCACCTCTCTCGTAATTTTTTAGTTTATTATATAATCAACAATAGCTTGCAAAAGAATTTGATTGTGATATTCATTGTTGATAAGTTGTAATTTTCATTGGAACCGCACCCTCATCCATACTCACTTGGATGGAAGGATAATGGTTCCACCTCATAAATCACACAAACTTGCATAATATCCTTTGTCTTTGACTTACATTTTATGGATCAAGTCACCTATAATGTGACTCCAATGGACTGTTGTGGTCTACTTCTTGGAAAGCCCTATCAATATGATAGGAAGACTCAATATGATGTTTTTTATAACACCCACACTTTGAATCATGAGCACAATATCTTTCTCATTTGTTGCATCAAGTCACATGTAATGTGACTCCAATGGACTGTTGTGGTCTACTTCTTGGTAAGCCCCATCAATATGATAGGAAGACTCAATATGATGCTTTTTATAACACCCACACTTTGAATCATGAGAACGATATCTTTCTCATTTGTTGCATCAAGTCACATGTAATGTGACTCCAATGGACTGTTGTGGTCTACTTCTTGGTAAGCCCTATCAATATGATAGGAAGACTCAATATGATGCTTTTTATAACACCTACACTTTGTATCATGAGCACAAGATCTTTTTCATTTGCTGCATCAAAAACACCATACTTTGCATCATGAGCACAAGACCTTTCTCATTTATTGCGTAAAAAACACCACACTTTTGCTTCATTTCAATCAACCATAAAATATTGCTCTCATATTTAGCAAACCTTACCATTTGAACACAACATCTATAACTACATAAACTCCTCACGTTGAACCTATTACTCCTTCACCTTTAGCACCTTCTCTTTCTATACTTCATCTTTTCACTTAATGTCCATCTTCCTTGCATCCTCACTTTTAACAAAAACTAAAATAACTAAATAAAAAATAATTTTATCTTAAACTATTTTAATTATTACTTTTTTCCTTTTAAAAACTTAAAAAAACAAACCATAAAGATACAATTCATCTTATAACATTTATTTGAAAACATATTCATAATATGTCAATCTTTTAGATCCCTCCAAGGACCATGTTTGTGCAAGATTTTCCACTATTGTCCGTTATTACCCAATGTCTATACATGATTTAAAATATATATATTTTAATACATTTTCAACAATCACATGGACATGAAGATTAAAAAAATATTAAATACCAAGGACAACACAAGTTTGCCATTATATTTAAATAAAGTAATATATTTTTCTTTTTTCTATTGTGTTTGTAGTTATGTTTTTTCTGTGGATATGCCATAAAACATTTTGGAAAGCCTGACTACCAACACAATGGGCTGTAATTAACATACACAGCAGTTAAAGGACATTAAATATCCTTCATTCGGATATTTTATGATAGTTCATACATAGCAGTTATAATTAGACACAATTTTATTGTTATAATGGCTTTTTCATTCAAAAAAAATTACGACAGTTTCTGGGCGGTAAAATATTCTAGACGCTATTTTACAGGAAAATACCTTCACGACGGCAAATGCCTGTCAAATTTCAAACCACTTATAGACGCGGATATTTCCAGATCACTTGAGTCGGCCGTAGTCGTGCGCGCCCCCTATACAGTTAGTCAAATTAATAAAAAAAAAAAAATCATTGATGCGATTAATAACTGGTGGAAAATCATTCCATTGTCATCGAAAGTTTGGCGATGCAGACGCTGCCACGCCAACGTTTTCAATGTAGATCACATGGAATGGCTTCTTTTCCTTTCCTTTGCAAGGCTGCAACTTGCATTTCCTTTGACGAATTTTTTCCACGCTGTTTTTCTTCTCTTTCTTTGCTTTAGTGCTTGGCTTCTCTTTTCTTCAGTAGCTCTGTACTTTCATTAGAAATAAAATCACATCCATATATATATATATATATACAGGGACAGACAGTTACAACTATTACCCACCACAATGAAATACAATTGTTGACGGATATGACTATGGACTCAACGACAAGAATTAAATAGCTATGACGATGAATTTAAACATCTACGAACAAGATTAAATATGAATTAATTTTCAACAATCGTTTCCTCAAATCAACGGCTGAGAACCATTGATCAAGTCAAACAAAACGACCTTCCACGAATGCGTAATAGGACACGAAGTCAAATCCGTCGGTCTACCACATCAATGGAACCAATTTTAACTCTCTCTCCAATCTTCTAGAGCACATAGGCAGATAAATAGCCTATTTAATGTGGGAAAAAATTTTAATCGAAGAAAAACCAACGTGGAACAGGAATAATTGATTTTATTGTTGTTTGTTATTTGTCCGCTTTCTTGATTACGCCGGCGGGAGGACATTTGAAAAAAGGATTATTTATCTGTGAAGAGGATAAATGTTGTCCCTGCCTGTGTTAAGAGAGCAATGGATCTGACAGGAATAATTTATTTGTAGCTAACTGTTTGGATAATATGATTGTATGAGGAAGATTTTATTAAATTAGAAGTGCACGGAACTGTAAGAAAAAGTTTCTGTTTTCTTTGATTTTAGGTCACAGAAAATGATTAGCGTCCAATGGGAACGCTTTGTCTCTTATGCTGTGTGGTGTGACCAAGTTGTTGAATGGGTTTCCTTTTCCAATTTCAAAAGGTTTCCTAAAAGAGGGGCTTTATATCTTCGTAGAATATAATAGTTTGGAGGACTTGAAGTAGGGGCTTTACATCTTTTTCTTGTTTTGCTCAAGTTTGTCATGTTCCCTGAGTGTCTCATGAATGTTGACCTTGAACTCTGAGTTCTGGTGCTTGTTTCACATTAGAAACAACAATTGAAATTTTGTTTTACTTTTATCATATTCCCTTGGAATGTCTAGCTCACACTTTAGTATTTAATAAAAATATTTCAACAACTTAATCAATCATGCTTTCCTTTATTGACAATGAGTTCCCTATAATTTGGAAAGACTTAGCCTTTCAATTATTTAAATAATATGTTTGGTAGGATTTCTATCCTTCACCTTTGATTTTGTAGTCTCTTTGATTTTGTAGTCTCTTTTCTCTATTCTTTGTGAGATTTCAAAGATTTTCAATTCAACTTCTTTCTTAATGCCTTTCTTTTTCACTTTCTTGTGAGTAGTATAAAAAAAAAAATCATTATAGGCCTTAATTCTTGTCGAGCAATATTTATAATTTTTTTATGAATTTTTTAATCTCTAATGGAATTTTGTCTCACAAAAATGATTACCTCAGTTATGAGGTTTATTCAAATAATTCATTTTTTCCCGTGGAATTTTGCTTCATGATTATGATTACCTCACTTTTAAGGTTTATAAAAAAAAATTATTTCATGGAATTTTTCCTTCACAGATATAGTTTCCTATTTTTTGAGGTTTAGTTCAAATATTTTGAATTTGTTATGTGGAAATATGATTCATGGAAATAATCACCTTTTTTTGAGGTTAACAAAATATTTTGTTGTTTATGAGACTAATATTGTCTTTGTTTATATCTTTGAAAAGACCTATGCATTTGATTCCATTAATTTAGAGAATTATATTTATAATATCTAATGTACCCCATATCAAGCAATTCCTTGATTGCTTTTTCTATCTCATCCTTATGTCTTTTGGGATATCTATAGGGAGTAGTAATTACTGGTTTGGCTCCCTCCTCTAGCTCGATAACATGCTCAATTCCCCTTTCAAGAGGTCTCCTAGGTGGTATATTGTCAAACACCTTACTGTGCTTACTCAACAATCCCTATATATCTGGATGGTAGCTCTTACTCTACTGATCTCCCACTGTAGGTATCATGACACACTCTGCTACCCACTCTACCTGATCATGCCAAAACAGTATCTCCATATGTTTAATGAAACCACTCTAGCTCCCCCATATGACATACCTTAGAGAACTATCCTCTTCCCCCTGAATCAAACCTCATCTCCATGTTGTGCAAGTTCATGGTGAACTCACCAAGGGTATGCATCTAGTGCATACCTAATACCACATCCGTGTCTCCTATGCCAACCACATAGAAATCATCTCTAAGTTCATACTCCCCCAACTGTATGCTTAAATTAGATATCTTCCTCGTGCAAGTGAGGGTGAAACCATCTAGAACCATCACCTTGAAACCCTCAAAGGCTTCAGTCTTCAATCCCCTTTTAGCAACAAGGCCTTCATCTATAAAATTATGTGTGGCACCTGTGTCAATAAGAGTGATGATTCGCTGCCCACAAAGTACTCCATGGACCTTAAAAGATCCAACCCTTTGAAAACTATAAAGTTGTGCCATAGCTCCATCATGTCCATGTGTAGCCTCTCTATCACTTTCTGATTCACTACTCTTTGAATCATCCTACTGATCTATTTTTTCTAAGTCTGAATCATCAGCTAAAAAGTACTCAATTTGTTTGGCCTTTGCCTTAACTGAGCATTGGTGAGATGGGTCCCAAGGTTCCCTACAATGGAAGCATAGTTTTTTCCTTCTTAAGTCATTGAGTTGATCGTTGTCCAGTCTATTAGGAACACTCTTTTGCTGATTAGTATCCCTCTGAAAATGTTTTTTGTCCTTGTCTTTCTTATACCCAAACCCCTTGGACTGGAATTTGCTCCTGGAAGTAGAAGACTCCATGTCTCTAGCCTTCCTAATGGCTTCCTGCAAGCTAGGTGGATTAAGAGCCTTGATCCAACCCCTCAAAGGATCAGCTAAACCATCTATGAACAACACTATTAGTCTCCTCTCTGAAATATCAGTCACCAAAATAGAGAGTCTCTGGAAATTAGCAACATATGCCTCAATTGAACCCCATTGTTTGAGTTGTGCTAGCTCTTTGAAATGAAGTTTTGGATCCTTTTTATCAAACCTTTCAATCAACCTCTCGATAAAATCCCTGTATGAATCAATCTGAGCATGCCCAAGTGTGACCATTCCATGGTGCCACCACTCATGTGCTAACCCATCAAGATGTAAAGCAACATATTTTATAGATTCCTCTTCAGGCATGGGGTTAAGCTGAAAGTAAGTGTCCAACTTTTGGACCCAAGCTCTGGCTGTGCTCTTTCCTGAACCATCAAAATATGGAATGGATAGTTTTTCCACTCTTTTTTGTAATTCTTGGTTATGATGCCTTCCACCTCTATGTGGTTTGTTCTTTGCTCTCCAATCAACATACTCATGAAAAGTCATCTCCGCTCTGAACTCTAGACTAGATTCCTCCCAATCATGCAAGATTTGTTCCTGTAACTCATTTTGAGTTGGTTCTACCTCCGCTTGTGGGTTGTTTCTAGGTGGAAAAGTTGGCATTAAGGGTCTTGTACTTGTTGATCCAGCTCTGAAATTCTGATTAGCAGTCCTATTATTCACCGAACCATCACCATTTCCATTGTTCCTGTGGTTCCCATTCTGCCCACCATTTTGTCCCCCATTTTGTTGGTTGTTGTTTGTGTTATTACACACCATCTGCTGAGTTACTAAGGCTACCAATTGAGCTATATTCTACTGCAAATCTCATTGCCCTCTTTGTAACTCTATAATCATCTCCCTATTAGTGGGTTCTCTCTGCTCCCTATCTCTCTATTCTCTATTTTCTCTATCCCCCATCAGAACTTCTTCTCTTTCTATTTCCCCAAATATATCAAATGGTTCTTCAATATTAGGGTTTGACCTATTTCTTCTAAGGTAGTATTGATGGCTAGGATGCATTACTCATTCCACACACTAAAATTTTTTGTAACCCTTCGGATGGCAGGAAATTTGTGCTCTGATACCACTGTACTGTCCCACCCCAAATATGATTTTTTTTTTGAAAAGTTGATAATGCAATAAAATATGAACAACTTTGCAAATTAAAATATAATGCTCTCAAAACTTGGATAATGCAATATATTGTTATTTTGAACACTTTTACAAATATTTTTCAATTACATCAAATATTGAGCATACCCGAATAAATTTTTGATCAACAGAAGCCTGTTGCAGTCAATACAAAAGTGCATAAAATATGGATAACTCTAAAATGATGACTTTCTCCACTCCACGAAAGGTCCCAATCTATCCACAAACCCTAGGCGCCCAAAATCAAGCACAAGGATAGCCTAAAAAGGTAGTGATTCACTTTCTAGCTCACATGTGCCTCTCCAGATGGTACGACCAGGTCTGATTTGGTATGGCCTGCAAGAAGTGCCCTCAAAATTGCTTCAAATGTCTAAAAAATGGAGTCTTTGAGTGCTGAAATCAGTCTTCACAGAGGTCGACCAGATATTTGCATGAAACCCTAACTTCAATCTCCTCAAAAATGATTCAAACTCCTACAATAATGGTACGACTAGCTCTGAAAATGAACAACAACATTAATGATCACTAACAGTCCCAAAATCACTCTACAACACAATGAAAATCTGCTCTCTTGATGCACGAATGCATTCCCTGAATGAGAATACCAAAAATCATCCAGGGGTGATCTTCCACACCCGAAGACAATGTTCTTTCTGGAGGTTTTCATCCCCAAAAAGCTCGAAATCCCTGCTCACAAACTGCTGCAAGTCTTTCTCCTCAAACCCTTGTTCTCAAATCAACATAGCATAAAAAATAAAATGAGCCAAAAAACTCCTTTTATATCTCCTTCAAATCCCACGCCCACTTTTGCCCTTTTTAAATAAAATTTGCATTTAATATTTCATTTTACCTTTTTCAAGGTTGGGTGCCCACTTTATTTTTATGAAGTCACTTTATAAAATATTAAATAATACTTAAGTGACTTAGGCCCACTTTATGTCTCTTGGCCCCATTTAAAACATAACCATAAAGCAAATGTTATAAAGTTAAATAATAAATTTAACTTTAAATGCCATATCGTTAAAATAAAATAATATAGGCCTCATGAATTAAATTCACCGACTGAAAGTGAAACGGTCACCCGGACTGAAAAAAACATCTCATCATAGCTACAGATCAAGTCGGTGCACTAGAAACGTACTTACTAAAAATAGTAAGGCATAACTCATCCGAAACTACCTCAGAAAATGATAACTGATAGCTTGCAACAACTGAATGGCTCCACCAACCCAATGAACTCCCTAAACACCACCATTAGCCTACGGGAGTCCCATGAATAGGCTAATCTCCATGTCCTAGACATATGCTTAGAAAGAGAATATTACACTAGATCCCAACCAAATGTGAAGAACAACTTATGTACCATTCTTGGACTTTTCTTCTAAAAGATGCTATCATCAATCTCAGAGTTATGTTTTGCTCTTTGATGTTGTGCACTACACATAGACTAACCATATGATGCATGTGCGTAGTGGAAATGGTAGCATCTTCTCTAATAAATTAGGGCAATAACTTAAGGGCTAAAGTTAAGATCGAGTCCTATGTAGTAGGAGGAATGAGTGGAAGCAAAGGACCTCTATTATTTTTGGATGGGCATTGTCTTAAAAGTTAATTTTATTACACTAACATTTTTTGATATTACACTCTCATTCTTATAACTAGGTTAAGGGGCTATACTAATGCTTTTAGAATTTATGATTGTAAAGGACCTAGTGATAGGTCTTGTGCTCATCAATTTTTTGAACCCTTAATTCTCAATGGAGTTTTCAAGTGAATACTCTTGTTCTTCAATAAGCAGATGAAACTGAGATCTTCATTAGAATCTTAGAATGCTAGTTGGAAAAAATATTGTTGGGTCCTATTGGGTATGCCATTAAATTATTATCTTCTTAAAATGTTGTAGCCATCTATTATAGTGGCAAAATGCATCTAATCCTCATGCCTCACATAGAGTGACACAATTGGAAGTCCTAAGAGCATGGGATGTAATTCACAGGACAACATCTAGGATTTTTTACAAGGCCAACTTCTTATAAGATGTGATCTTCAATGCTCACCTACCTAAACTATTTTCACCAACCAAAGGAAAAGGGAAAATAGATATTAGAAAATGAAATCCTATGTTAATGGAGGTTATGTACCAATATTAAGAGATTCTTCTATAAATCAATGGTATGAATAAACACATGTGTCATTTTCTAATAGCTAGAAAACTGAACATAATTATGATTAAGCATATATATTTAAGCAAATTTATATAAATAGGAACTAGGACAGAGCAAGATTAGTCATAATATAAATTTTACTATATATATAATATCATAATATTTCATACATATATACTAGAACATAAGAGATTCAAATGCTATTATAAAATTAATCAAGGCTTGAGTCTAGATTGATACATAGAAGAAAATGAAAGGAAATATATACAAGGCTAGGTATTAGAAACAAGTAGGATATAATAGCAATCGAACAATTAATCATTGATGATAAAGTATTTAAATAATACATGAAGGCCTATAATAGCCCGAAGGTTACGAAACCATCTGAGGCTTATTTAGGCTTTGTTATAACAAATAACAAAGTGCCCAGATTAACCTACCACTAACTATATGCTAACAAAATAATAATAATGGAATAAACAATATACGCTAACATCCCCCCTTATTACATTATTTGGGTAATAGGATAACTACTAGGTATACTAACACACCCCCTGATTACATCATTTTGCAATACATAAAGAGCTGTGAAAAAATTTAAATTTGACACGTGCAAGTGCCTTAGTGAAAATATCTGCAACTTGAGCATCAGTGGAGATGTATTGAAGCTGAATTCGATGCTTTGAATTTCATATCGAATGAAGTGATATTGTGTGTCAATGTGCTTGGTTTTCTCATGGTGCACTGGATTCTTTAACAAGGTTCAAAACACCTTGGTTGTCATAGAACAAGTGTATTGAAGATTTTTATGGATGACCCATACTTGTCAGAATGCGACGTAACCGTATCACTTCGCACATAGCTTCACATGTGGTGCGATATTATGCCTCTATAGATGAGATAGCAACCACCTATTGCTTCTTGTTGTACCAAGAGATAGGACGGGATCCAATACGAAATATATATCCTGAAGTTGACTTACGATCATCATATGACCCAACATAGTCAGAGTCTGTGTATCCTTGCAAGAAGAATTTGTCATTCCTCTTGTATTCTAGGCCATATTACATAGTACCACGGACATAGTGAAGAACATGTTTTGTTGCTTTCTAATGAGTTGTCTTAGGCTCCTGCATAAACCTCGAAAGATAGTTGATAGCAAACATGATATCTAGCCTAGTGTTTGTCAGATATATGAAACTCCCAATCAGCTGTCGATAGAGAGTACCATCTACATGAGGTGAATCATCATACCACGATAACTAAAGTTTCGATTCCATTAGAGTTGCCATCGACATGCAATCATTCATGCGATATTTTTCTAATAGTGTCTTGACATATTTTTCCTAAGATACCTTGATGTAGTGCTCCTTCTGGCTCACTTCCAAACCAAGTCAATAATGGAGAAGTCCGAGATCTGTCATCTCAAAATATTTACACAATTCTCTTTTGACAGTAGAGATTATAGTTTTTGAAATCCTTGTAATAAGAAAATCATCAACATAGAGTACAAACAACACTATCTCAAAACCTTGTTTCTTGAAATAGAGGTTTGCATTTTATGGACATATCTTAAATCCATGTTGCAGGAGGTGATTATACATTTTTATATACCAATCTCGAGGAGCTTGTTTTAAACCATATAAGGATTTGACCAACTTGCACACTTTCTGCTTTTGGCCTTCCACTTCAAATCCTTCAGGTTGTGTCATGTAGACTTCCTCTTGGAGATCACCATTCAGAAAAGCACTCTTGACATCCATCTGGTGAACTTTCCACCCATATTGTGCTGCCATAGCATAAAGAACTCGAATAGTGGTCATCCGAGTAGTAGATGCAAAAGTTTCCTCGTAGTCAATGCCTTCCTTTTGCACATAGCCATTTGCAATAATATGGGACTTATGCTTATCAATTGTCCCATTTACCTTGTACTTGACTTTGTACACCCATTTTTAGACAATGGGCTTCTTTCCGTGTGGCAGATCAACAAGCTCCCAAGTTTTGTTCTTTTTCAGAGACTTATACTCAGCATCCATAACAGCCTTCCATTGTGTCTCAGTAAGGGAATCTTGTATAGAAGCAGGTTCATGTTCATTCATTGAAGACATAAATACCATGTTATCATCTACATCCCTATCCTCTGTTTGTCTCTCTGGATCAACAGAAAGTTCCTCAAAGGATTGACAAATGTCATCAACCCTAGTAGTCTATGTTGCTACTCTTTGTTGTCGAGCCATGCTGTGAGTACGAGATCTATCCAAATTCAAATCTGGTGGAGTGGATAACTTGGATTCCTTGATTGTATTTGTATACTATTTTGGATTCTTCTTCTATGGTGATGAAGAAGATGAAGAAGTAGAAGGACCTCTAGTATTTGGTGATGAAGGGGTGAAAGCACAAGATTCCAAAAGTTTTTGAAAGGAAAACTATTTCGATGCATTCAAAATCAAAACTAACTCTTAAGTCCTAAAATGTGAAGTGCATTAAACGAAAGAGGCAAAATTGAAATGAGATACAAGAATCTAGAGAAATCACAGCCCTTTTATTTAACTCTTTAACCTCGGTTACAAAATTGCCTCCTCCCTTTTTAGGGGTTAGGAGCGTTAAATAGATTTGGTTACAATCATGATCAATAATCCTTCTTCCGCATGCCCACATTTGAAATGGGTGGGCCAAAGTGTTTCCGCCGCTTATGCTGATGAATCCTCGCTTCTCGTTGCTTATCCTGCATTCAGAAACACAATGACATTGTTAGTAGCACCTGTTGCAAATAAGAAACACTTGTTCTCTAAAACGATAAAATATGCATGCATAGAACCTAATAAAATGATGACTAAACTGATTCCAAATGACTTGCAATTTGAACATGAACCAGGAAACATTACCAGAGGGCCACTGTCATTGAAACAGTCGACCAATTTGCATTCAACTAAAATTCGTCCCTGGGAAGGATGAATTCTGCTGTAATTTGTCCCCGGGTAGGACGAATTCTACTATGTTAAAACGCCGAGTTGCTGCCGCTCAAATGTCACTCCTCGAGATCTCCAAAACACCTACAAACAGAGGGGTTAAGTAATTGGGGCCATTTTGGGACGACCCAGATGGTCAGATTTTCCCAATTTGACCTCCATCAGCAGGAATTTGGCGTTGCTACCTACAAGTCAGTGGGACAACAAAAGCGACAAGCATATGATGAAATCTGATTAAAATATTATGAAATTGAATACATGAACTATCTAGTCAGCATAGAATGGAATGAGAAATGAATAAATGATAGAAAACGAATTAGAATGAAACTCAAAAGGTGCGGGGTGCCCGAGTGGGCCACCCACCGTTGGAACTTGATTTCGGCGCCAATCCACTAGGGGTGGGCCCAAAATCTCTCAGAATGGGTTGTCGGCATATTGGTGGATTCAATGTGGTCAAATGTTGGGTTTGGGTTCGGATCCACGCTTCCAAAAGCCACCTAATAACCTCTCTTTCAAAAGAGATTAAGTATGTGAAAAGGTGAATCGAAAAAGGGTTCAATGGGGTGTTCAATTTGGCAGCACTTCGTTGCTTGAAAATGCCTCCAACCTATCCTCTTTTGGGTGGGAAAGTCCACCATTTTAAGAACCTAGGGGGTCTCTTTGGAGGGGCATGCAGTGATGCCATGTGGCGGCCATGCCTTCCCAAGAGGGAGGAGACTCCTCCCTGACTTGGGCTTCCATGACTGCCTTTGTGACAGTCCTCTAACTGCCAATCTACCCACCTACACACGCATGCACGACAGGAGGCAATAATTGACTGTCCTTGGCTACCACTTGGCGGCATTCTTCTTTTTTCCCGTTAAACATGGAATTCATCCTGACCAAAGACGAATTTAGAATTCATCCCTGGATGAGACGAATCCCAGTTTGAATTCGTCCCTGGGTGAGACGAATACTAAGCAAAGTGCCTGAATGTGCCAAATTGCCTTTTGACCTTACAAAATTGCTATGAAAGTGGTTAGGACCACTGTTTAACCTCTGAGGGCTTGCCCTGGGGGCTGTGTGTGTCAAAGCGATCAGTGTTTGTAGTCACATAATTGGATTGGTGCTGTTTTGGTGTCTACAGATGCCCCTTTTTGGGATGCACTGTGCATTGCGTAGCACCGAGCAAAAATAGATAACCAAAGCACTAATGATTAGGGTTTCTTGGTAACCTAACCAACTTTTGATGCTCCAAGCATGGAAATGGCATGCATTCTTGAATCCTTGCTTCTGACGAGCTAAGGAATTTAATTTCAAGTATTAACCTGTTTTGGTGAGGTGTGACTTGAGCTTGGACATTGATCAATCATGAATAGGCAAAGGGCGCAACCTTTTGTCCACGAGGGGAAACCTTGTGTTCATGCTTCGAGAATGCCAAGTGTTTGATCAATTTGTGATAATTGCTTGTTTACTGCCCCAAGCAGGAGCATAATTGTCTTTGTCAATGATTCTTTGAATGCATGTCATTGCTTTGATTGGGTGTGTGTTTGTTGATTGGTGACTAAGTGTGACTACCCCCTCAAGCGATGAATCGATGAGGGAATGACCTTCGTGAGAAAAGCAACGAGTCACTTGACCCAAGATGACTTGTGCAAGGGTGCCTTTAGATGGTTTATCGTTAAGCATGTGCAATTTTTCCAACATTTAGACCTATTTTTGGTGGGTGTTAACCCTTTTTGTGACGTTGTTTGGAGCTGAAATTGGCAAAAATCCATCTTCCCATGGAGCGGTTCGGCTAAGATAGCCTTTTTAGGGAGTAGGATAATGACAATTTGTGACCCCAACGTCTGTTCTATATGCCTGGGATGTCAAGTGCAATAGCACTTTCATCGGGAAAATTTATTATCTGTTTTAGTGCATTTTTGTCCAATTTTTTATGTTTTTTAAGTTTCTGGCCTAAATTCGTCCCAGGGTAGGACGAATTCCAGTTTTAGAATTCATCTTTGGGTGGGACGAGCGCTAACCAGAGCGCTCGTCCCAGGGAAGGACGAAGTGAAGCTCAAAAGGCCTATTTAAGGGCCAAAACTTGAGTTTGGGCTCATTTGTATCTAATTTTTCTTGTGATTTGGAGCTCTGGGGAGGAGGAGGTTAATTCTGCGAAGCGAAGCGCTGCCAGATTTCCCTTGCCAACATGAGTGCACAAACCGGGTCGAGCGGTAAAGCCGAAGCGAGATCAGTAAGTGCTCCCTAGAGTTTATTTTTGTTTAGAATTGCAATTGTTTTATTTGATTATTTTTGTGATGATGTTTTTCAATTTTTTTTTTTAAACTTAAACCCTGAAACTGAATTGAAGACAACTAAGACTTAGTGTACAACTAAACATAGCGTAAAACCTAGGTAAAGAATTTTTCTTACAACTAAACCCTAGGATAACGGAACGTAAAACCCTAAGACGTAATTTTTGTGTTTTTGAATTTTTTATGTTGTTTTTAAATTAATCAGTTAATATTAGAAACCTTAAGACTGAAAAATTAATTTTTTTTTTTTTTATTTTGTTTCGTTTTATTTTTTTTTAAATTTATCAGTTAGGATTTAGGAGCCCTTGAACTGAAAAATTGTTTGAATTTTGAATTTTTGTTTGTAAATTAATCAGTTAGGATTAGAAATCCTAGAACTGAAAATTTGATTTTTATTTGAATTTTTGCGCTTGTTTTTGCTGTACAGTTCTTTTCCATGATTTTAATTTTTTTGTTGAATTTTTTTCTTTTGCAGGTTGTTAGGATCCGGTACCATGTACCCACTGCTTTACTGAGGCGTAGGGGGCATTGACTGAGGATGACTAGGAGTGGCTTGATGCCCTTGGGCTTAAGCAGGTGGTTCGACTGGAGCCTGTGGTCTCGGATCAGGCCTATTTGACGACCCTGATCAAACTTTGGGATCCGTGGACCAACACCTTCCATCTCCCGACAGGGGAGATGACTGTCACTTTGGAGGATATCTATCGGCTTTTGTGGATTTCGATAGATGGACTGCCCATCAATACATCACCGCATGATCAGCGGACCGTTGTATTGACGAGATGCTTCGGGCATGGGGAGCGGTTGGGCGTAGAGAGCCCAGTTGAGACGACCGAGGTGGACTGCCGAGGTTGGCGGGATTTTGGTTGGATGGTGGCAGGAGAGGGGGGTGTTAGGAGTGAGGCACGCATTCCTTATGGGCCTCATTTCCAACATGTTATTACCTGACTCGTCAGGTGCGAAGTTCCTATGGAACCTGTTGGATTTGGTGTGGTAGTTGGTAGAGTGCCCGATAGAGGCACCGTTGATCCTGAGATGGGGACAGACACTGTTGGCACAGCTCTACAAGGAGTTGTATGGGGTCCGCTACAGGCAGCAAAAGGGGATCAGCTGTAGTTATCTATTGCAGTGCTGGGGTTGGCAGCACATAGCAGTTGAGAGACCAACCAAGTTACCATGGATGACTTGAGCGACGATGGAGGATAAGGAGATAGGGTATGCAATTTTGTGGCGGAGGTCCAGAGAGCAGGGGCAGAGTTAGCGGTGGGTAGGTGTCGTAGGGCACTATGCCAATGCCTTCTCTCGGCTCACTCTAGGGGATGTGGTTTGGCGCCCTTATCAGGACTATCCAGCCTGGCCTGAGGCTAGAGAGTGGCTTCGACAGGTACGTAGGGAGCGATGGTTGATTGGGCGACACGGGACCGAACATGAGTTCTTCTCATATAGCCGGGTTACACGAAATTTTGGGGTGCGCCAGGGGTTTCCTGGTGAGCCTGTGGTCTATCAATGCCGAGGAGATGAGAGAAATCTAGACCGATCGGTCATCGCACCACTGGGCGAGGATTCAGACGCGATGATCGATGTCCCGAACGTGGATGATGTCGGGACTACCACTAAGTATGACTCATGGTTGGTACTACGACGATGGCGAGGAGAGGGGCCACTGGAAGGCGTGAAGGCAACAACGAAGGGTGCTAAGGCACCAGGGGATGACTGGGGAGCTCTGTTGGAGGATGCGAACATGGTGGAGGTGGGGGATGAGGATGTAGATTTGGGGGCTTTAGATCAACCGAAGATGCAGGACATGGCGGAGCAGTGAGAGCCAGAGTAGGCTGCTATTCTAGAGAGTCCTATGCCTCAGGCGAATACGGAGGAGATGGAGTTTAGGGTACATGCTAAGAATGCACGATTGACAGAGCTACTACGGATGCGAGATCAGGAGCTCGAGGATGCGATGCAGGAGCTGGGGGACACGCTGCAAGAGAGGGATCTCCTGGGGGCTCAGCTAGCAAAGCGGGATAGGGTTTTGGCACAGCATGACGATGCGGTAGCTTACTACCATTTGCGGGAGGCAGAGTGGTGCCGACACCGGATAGATTTGGAGAGGGAGGTCATCCGCCTCGGTGGGCGAATACCTAAGTCGTCAGGAGGTGGATCTTTGCGCTAAACGAGGGACAGTGCTACTGAGCAGTCAACATCATCTCGTCGCAGGCGATTGGATGAGGGAGGCGGCAGTAAGCATGATGTGGGGGCTAGTAGTAGCCATCCTGAGGGGTCCCATAGGACCCACACCACGGGGGGTAGTTCCCGTCGCATCGATCTTGCGTGATCATGGTGGCCGACGCCTTAGGCTGGGTGGTTTTTGTTGTATGATTACGGGGTCTGAGGACCAGTTTTGTAGCCTGCGGGCATATTTTTTTGATGATGATATATATATATATATATATATATATATATATATATATATATATATATCGGATTTATTGTGGTTATGCACATGTGATGATTTGATCTTTATGCATGATGGCTGATGACTATGGATGTATGCATGTTGATTTATTTTTATGGATGCATATGCTATGATGAATGCAAATGTTTTTTATTTATATGTGATATGCAGAAATGAAATGGATGAATGGGATTTGTGATGTTTGGCTATGGCACCATAGACTGTTTAGAACTCTGTTATTTTGTTTTTGGGCGATTGTTGTGATGCATCACTTTGTATGTATACATGTGGTTTTTCTATTTTTTTTGTATTTTCTGATGGTATTGCAAAGATGGAAAGTAGCGCAGTTGGTTTAGAAATGTAGCTAAGGTTTTTTGAGACTCAGACGGTTTTAACTCACTAGCCACGACTGTACTTTGTCTTACAAGACTTTTGACCAAGGTATGAATCGAACTCATTTTTGAGCAAGCTATTTCACATCCCTATGTGTGCAATTGAGTTCATTTATGTGGTATTTTTCAGGATACCGCCAGTGCTAGGTGGGCTTTCAACCAAACCTGTACTGAGGATCACCTAATTAGCTCCACTAACTCCTTTGTTGTATTTAGTTAGATTAATTTGCGGTGTTATCCAGGATACCATAAGCTAGCTCATCCTTATGCAAACATTGGTCTGCATATATGCAAAGCGAATGTGACAGACATTTCGTCATGTGGGTAGGATGCCACTATTGCCAGATAGGCTGTCAACCAAACCTGTAATGAGGATCACCTAGATGGTTTTCAAATGCTGAGAATTCCAAAGATTCAAGTTCAGGTTGTTTGTTGGCTGAATGATTTGGGAGACTTGCTCGTCTATATAGTGATGCAAATCATTGTTTATTTTTCTATTTATTTTTCTTTTTGAGCAAGGATTTTGAATAGTGGTGATACCCACTGTTACTTGATTTTGTATTTTGAGCGGTGTGAGTTTGAGCTTGTGAATGGCTTTGATCCTCATGGCCTTGGGGATGACTACCCATCCTAGTTAGGGGCGGATAGTACGAATCCTTACGACGTTGGGGACCAAGGGGATGATGGAGATTATGAAGTAAGGGCATTGATCTTTTAGGCCTTGGGGACGACTACCCATCCTGTTTAGGGGCGGATAGTACAAATCCTTATGACTTGGAGACAAAATGTGAAAGGAAAGGGTTAGGATGATGATTTGTTGGAATTTTTTTTGTGAATTGCGTTGATCCTTTTAGGTCTTGGGGATGACTACCCATCCTTGGCAGGGACATGTAGTACGAATCCTTATAACTTTGGGAACCAACTATGATTGGGATTTGGTAGTGGTAAAAACCACTGTATATTAAGGTGAATGAATAGGGAAGAGCTCGTCTTTTTATCATTTCTCAGCATTCTAGAACCATTCGCATAGGGGGATGAGCAAGATAACCGTTTCGCTTATGGTGACCTGGATTACTATGCAAGTTTCATCTTTCGTTCACACAACTTGGGAATTTTTATGTGTTTTAATTTGTGTTGGGATGCTACGTAACAAGGTGTATTTCAAGTGTAACTCTACCTTCGTAAAATCTGTCTGACTCGGTACATTACGTGGCTAAAGAGCAAAATGATGACTGAATTACAAAAACTCTTGATACATTATAAGACCACTGACTCTATTGTGGTAAACAACAGTGAATGGCGTTTTTTTGCTATTTTGTAAAATGGAAAAGTGTGAAACAAGATGGACTTAGCAGAATAATTAAAGTTTATGGTGCCTTTGACCTTTACGACCACAAATATGCAATGTATGGGTGCGATGCTTAATGCAGCTACATATTTTTTTTGTATTTTTGATGGATTGATTTTTTTGTGAATATGAAGATGAGATGTGAGAAGTGCTTTTTAATGAATTTGAGCATGCCTAGAAATGAGATGCAAATTTTTGTTATTTTTGATGATTTTTGGATTGTTTTGAGTTTCTGACCAAATTATTGTGAGATTCCTTGGAGCATTTTTGGGATTGACCAAGCGATTGCAAAAATCCTTGGAGCATTTTTGGGATTGACCAAGTGATTTTAGGGATCCTTGGAGCATTTTGGGATTGACCAAGCGATTTTAGGGATCCTTGGAGCATTTTTGGGATTGACCAAGTGATTGCAAGAATCCTTGGAGCATTTTTGGGATTGACCAAGCGATTTTAGAGATCCTTGGAGCATTTTTGGGATATGGCTCTCTTAGATATGGAATGGGCACAAATGACTGATGTTCAAGGGTTTTGTTTCCTTGATTTCGTCAAGAGAGGCTAGCCGGTACGTCCCGGGTCCTATTTTGCTATCAATGACATATGGACCTAACCAATTTGCCATGAACTTGTCCCTTAGGTGGGATGGCAAACTAGAATTCTGTTGGTTTTCCTTCAAAACCAAATCACCAACCCGAAAGTCTCTGAGGTGAACTTTCATGTTGTAAGCTTTCTTAAGTCGCTCTTGATAAATACGTAAATGCTCGAGAGCATTAACGTGTCATTCGTAAAGCAACGTAAGTTGGTCTAACCGGGCCTGCCGTGCAGCGTCATCATCGATGAACTCCTACATTGATATGCGTAGGGAAGGAATCTCCAACTCTAGAGGCATGACTGCCTCAGAGCAATACATGAGCAAAAATAGAGTGGCCCCAGTGGGCGTCCGAATGCTAGTGTGATAAGCCCACAGGGCAAGTGGGATTTGGATGTGCCAATCCTTATGACTGCCTGCGACCATCTTTTTAAGGATGGCAACTAGCATTTTGTTTGACACCTCTGCTTGCCCATTCGCTCGCGGATAATAGGGTGTCAAAAAATTGTGCTAAATTTTGTACTTTGTGGTCAAAGCACGCACATATTTTTTCTTGAAAGGCATCCCATTATCTGAGACTATTTTGGATGAAATACCAAAATGACATGATGTTATGCAAAATAAACTCCATAATGCGGGGTCTTGTCGTAGACGTAAGCGGAATTACTTCCACCCACTTGGTAAAATACTTTGTGGCCATTATGATAAACGTGTGATAGCCTAACGACGCAGGGGAGATCTTTCCAATTAGATCAAAGCCCCACTATGAAAATGGCCAAGCGGACTAGACTGTCTACAAGGCCTAGGAAGGTACATGCATCAAATTGGCATGATGTTGACACTTCACGCACTTCTTGACATATGCGCAACAATATCGCTCTAAAGATGGCCAATAATAGCCCATGCGAAGAATGCGCTTTGCAATGGCCATACCATTGAAGTGGCCACCACATGTACCATCGTGCGCTTGGGTGATTGCCCAAGTGGACTCTTGTTGGTCCAAGCAATGAAGGAGGATTCCTTCATAGTTGCGATGATACAAAATGTCTCCTATCAAGACATACTTAGCCACTTTCTACTTGAATGCTCGTTTTGCGACATGCATCAATCCAAGCGGGAGATTACCTAACTTGAGGTAGTCTCTAATGGGTAAATACCAGTCCTGTTGATCGGAAACCTTGACGGTATGAACAACCAATCCCTCTTGAAGTTCATCCCTAGCAAACGCTGAACGGGATAGAACTTGTAAGAATAGCATTGTATTGCTATTAATGGGAGTAGGGGAGAACAAGGATCCCCAATTAGCATGCTTCAAATGATCATGGATTCAAGAGAACTTATCCGAAGATGGTTCAATCTGGATCATGTGGATTCCTGGTGTCAATTCAGAGCTTGCACGCTCCATCGTGGATTGCGATAAGGTTTTGACTTGAATGGTTGTCATATCACCGGAAAGGTCTTGCAAGATTAGTGACCCCAAGGAGGCCATTGTGTCCGTAAAACGATTCGATGACCGAGGGAGTGCCTCGATGTCATACCACTCAAGTTTTTCCAAGAATTTGTCCACAAGGGCTTTATAAGCCTGCAAAACTAGGCATTTGCATTGATATACCCCTTTGACTTGATTGACAATTAACAACGAATCACCAAAGATGTTCAGTCGTTTGATGTTCATGGCGATTGTTGTCTGAAGACCTATGAGAAAGGCTTCATACTCTGCATTATTGTTGGTGCATGGGAAGTTTAATTTAAATGATAGGGGCATTGGAGTACCCTGCGATGTGAAGAATACAATTCTCGTGCCACCACCTTGCTCACATTTAGAACCATCAAAAAATAGGGTTATGTCGGCCTGTGACTCAGGCTCATCAAAATCTGGCGATTATGAGACATGGAAGACCCCATCATCGAGTAGTTCTATGACCAGAGGCTGATCGTCTTCGAGAGGAGCCTCTGCTAGTTGATCGACTATGACTTGTCCTTTGATAGATTTTTGTCCAATAAACTCAATGTCAAATTTCGTCAACAACATGATCCATTTTGCCATGCGACTACTTTGATAAGTAAGACTCATCATGTATCACAATGGATTCTCCTTAGACACAACATACATAGTGTTGCTCAGCATGTAGTGGCATAGCTTTTTGGTAGCAAACACCATTTCCAAGTAGAGTTTCTCAACGTATGCATAGTTAAGTTCATAACTAACCAGGGTGCGGCTAAGATAGTAAGTAGCCTGTTCTTTGTGAAGTTCATTTTTTTGGGCTATCATGGCGTCCAGTGCCACCTCAGTAGGCTGAGATGTATAAGTAGAATGGCACTCCTGGTCTAGGTGGTGCCAATACGGGTGACAAATCTAGGTATTGTTTGATGTCATCAAAGGCTGACTGGCACTCGTCATCCCAGTGAAATGCAACCCCCTTGTGTAATAATTTGTTCATGGGTCAGCACCTGTCAGATAATTGTGCTATGAAACACTTAATTGACGTGACATTTCCCTGCAAACTTTTGAGCTGCTTAATGGTAGTTGGGGGGACCATTTCAAGGATTGCCTTGACTTTATTTGGGTCCACCTCGATGCCTCGCTTTGAGACTATGAAACCCAAGAGTTTTCCAAATGTGATGCCAAATACGCACTTCTTAGGATTTAGTCTAACTTTATACTCCATGAGGCGATCGAGGATCTTGCTTAAGTCATCGATATGATTTGAGCGCAACAGAGACTTGGCTAAAAAATCATCCATGTAATATTCCAAAGTTTTATGCATGTAGTCATGGAAGATGTACATCATAGCATGTTGGTAGGTGGCACCAGCATTTTTAAGGCCAAAATGCATGACCTTATAACAAAATGTCCCCCAAGGTGTTGTGAACGCCGTTTTTAGTTGGTCTTCAGGATTGATATGAATCTTATTGTATCCCGAGAAACCATCCATGAGGGAAAGCATTTCGTGACCTGCTATAGCGTCTACCAATGCATCAATGCTCGGCAAGGGGAAATCATCCTTAGGACTCGCTTTGTTTAGATCTCAAAAATTAGTGCATATGTGAATCCTCCTATCGGGCTTTTTGACGGGCACCATGTTGGACAGCCATGGTGGATAATCTACGCAGATGACAAACTATGCATCCAACAGCTTTTGCAATTCATCTTTGACCATCAAGGCCACTGTTGGGTGCATCTTACGTAGTTTTAGCTTTACGGGCTTGATTTTCGGATCAAGCGTTAAATTATGCATGACTAGTTGCGGGTCTAGTCCTGGCATATCCTTGTATGAACATCCTTCTTCTCTTTGAGAAGGGCAATGTAATCGGCTTGCTCTTGAGGGGATAAGCTTACCCCCAACTTGAGAATCTATGGATTCATTAGATCTGTGCTGATTTCTACGTCAGTCGTCTCCTCGACTGACATGTGGGATCCGTCCTCCAACTGATGTGGAGTTGGGATCAAATGGATATCATTAGCTGAATTTAAATTTGCATTGGGAACCTCGGGTTCATCTTTAGCCTAAAAGATATCCTGAGTTGTCCCTGGGGTAAAATGAGGCATCTTACCGAAATGCCAGTACTCTGATGGTGAGAGAGGTGAATTGACGTGATCCCAATCGATGGCATATGTGTCTAGATGCAATGACTGTGCTGGATCAACCGGATTGCGGATGGGTGTGGTCAAATCAATGGAGATCATGTGGATGGAATGAATTTGGTCTCCATTACCGCAGGTATGATAACCCGAACATTCTGGATACTCCCTATACTCTGGATCTAGCTCTAGGGGAATGGGCATGAACGGATCTACCCTATGTGTTGATAGGAATATAGGGTCTTCTCTCGGCACTGATGTCATTATAGGATCTCGAGGTGGACGGTGCTCATCGTAGATTTGGAGCCATGGATCCAACACTTGTTCCCACCCTGCTGGTTCTACATACCACTCATGTCCTGGCACTATGCCCATCTGTGCAAATAATTCATTAATACCCAAGGGACGCCGTTGTTGCACTTGTTGCCTTTGTTGCATTTGTCGCATGTGGTTGAGATAGGCCATCTCAGTCTCATCTTTTGAATCACTGTCGGAGATCCAAAAATGTTCATTTTCTTTAGCAACTGTTTGCGACGTTAAGGGTTCATCTTGTTCCAACAAATTAATCTGGTCCCATTGTGGTTGTTCCACACTTGGTGGAGGGACCTGATTCTCTTGACACAGCACTGGCTCGACTGGAACCTCTAAAGGGAATAGTTTCAAAAATATTTTTGGGCACCGTTTATGTTCTCCTTGGGATTTAGTGTCCGAACCTTCACCTCTCTATAGCAAAGGAGAGGGATTATTGATGTTACCAAGGGTGGTTGTTGACCATGGGAGGTAATCTCCAAATGTATATTTTGTATTTGGGTTGGCATAAGGATCTGATGCCAATCCACCCTTGTTGCCTATTCCTAGGCCTTGCATGTTTTCCACCAAGATGTCTAAGGGCAGGGGGTGGTTGAACCCTACTCCCGACTTATCGTACAACATTTGGTATCTTGGCTGGCAAAGGACACGCACCCCTTGCTCATACATGCCTAGCCCATAACCATGCCAATTGCATTGGCCGAGATATCTCAGAGCGAAGTTCGGGTTTGACAGATAATTAACATTTTTAGCAAAAGGCTCTTTGTCCTCGTCCTTTTGCTTGCATGGTTCAGCACCATGATCAAGGCCCCCATACACAAAATTAGTCCGGTTTGGTGGGTACCCTAAAGGAACAAACTGTCCCTATGGGAAGGCGAGGTCTCCCCATGTCCTGTACTGATTCTAGCGCTGGTGTTGCCACAACATTCTGCATTAGATACTCCCCCAGGCCTATACTGGCCATTTCAACAGTAATTATTGATGATTGAGAGGGAGAAAATGGAAGGCCTTCCTGAGTCCATTCCATGTTGGGTGGATTAGGAGCCTCAGCTTCCATTATGCTAGGTATTTCTTTTGTTGAGACAGTTGATATTGTTGGCAACCCCTCTTCTAGGGGCTGAGCCTCTTCTAGGATCTATTTTCCTTTGTCCTTCTGTTCAGCCATGCCAGGTGGCGTTGGTAGTGAAGGAGCAGATGATGAAGACTCACCTGGCTAGGATTTTGATGATTTAGTCACCAGTGGTGCCCACGGTATTGGACCCTATTTAGATGGATTTAACTAGAAATCCAAGTGCATTGATGGGAGGGTCGACTGAGGCATTAATTGCACCACATTGCAATATTTGAATGGTTCTAAGTCCATCGGGACTACATGTACTTCTCCTTCAAATGCATACTTTAGACACTGGTGAGCGATCGAAGGGACACACTTCATGTCCCTGATCCATGGCCACCTTAGCAGTATGTTATATGCCATCTCGCCTTCCAAAACATGGCACAATGTAGGTATTGTCTTTTGTCCTACCTAGATAAGAAGAATAATTATGCCGACTGTCGAGCATATTACATCGTTGAATGCTCGTAGTGTGTATGTGGAAGCTGTGATATGAGAGGCTCACAGCTTTAGATGTTTTAATGCTGCAGTGGTAATGATGTTACTGGACGAGCCAGTATCTACCAACACTCTCTTGTATGGGATCCCGTTGACCCACGCGATAACATGCAGGGGTGGATCTGCCATGTCATTCGATACTGTTTTAACCTCATCACGAGATACCGTGATCGCCACTGAAAGCACGAGATTCCAAAAGTTTTTGAAAGGAAAACTATTTCGATGCATTCAAAATCAAAACTAACGCTTAAGTCCTAAAATGTGAAGTGCATTAAACAAAAGAGGCAAAATTGAAATGAGATACAAGAATCTAGAGAAATCATAGCCCTTTTATTTAACTCTTTAACCTCGATTACAAAATTGCCTCCTCCCTTTTTAGGGGTTAGGAGCGTTAAATAGATTTGGTTACAATCATGATCAATAATCCTTCTTCCGCATGCCCACATTTGAAATGGACGGGCCAAAGTGTTGCCGTCGCTTATGCTAATGAATCCTTGCTTATCACTTCTTATCCTGCGTTTAGAGACACAACAACATTGTTAGTAGCACCTGTTGCAAATAAGAAACACTTGTTCTCTAAAGCGATAAAAGATGCATGCATAGAACCTAATAAAATGATGACTAAATTTATTCCAAATGACTTGCAATTTGAACATGAACCAGGAAACATTACCAGAGGGCCACTGTCATTGAAACAGTTGACTAATTTGCATTCAACTAAAATTCGTCCCTAGGAAGGACGAATTTTGCTGTAATTCATCCCCGGGTAGGACGAATTCTACTATGTTAAAACGTCGAGTTGCTGTCGCTCAAATGTCACACCTTGAGATCTCCAAAACACCTGTAAACAGAGGGGTTAAGTAATTGGGGCCATTTTGGGACGACCCAGATGGTCAGATTCTCCCAATTTGACCTCCATCAGCGGGAATTTGGCGTCGCTACCTGCAAGTCAGTGGGACAACAAAAGCGACAAAAGCGACAAGCATATGATGAAATCTGATTAAAATATTATGAAATTGAATACATGAACTATCTAGTCAGCATAGAATGGAATGAGAAATGAATAAATGATAGAAAACGAATTAGAATGAAACTCAAAAGGTGTGGGGTGCCCGAGTGGGCCACCCACCGTTCGAACTTGATTTTGGCACCAATCCACTAGGGGTGGGCCTAAAATCTCTCAAAATGGGTTGTCGGCAAATTGGTGGATTCAATGTGGTCAAAATTTGGGTTTGGGTTCAGATCCACGCTTCCAAAAGTCACCCAATAACCTCTCTTGCAAAAGATATTAAGGATGTGAAAAGATGAATCGAAAAAGGGTTCAATGGGGTGTTCAATTTGGTAGCACTTCGTTGCTTGAAAATGATTCCAACCTGTCATATTTTGGATGGGAAAGTCCACCATTTTATAGACCCAGGGGGTCTCTTTGGAGGGGCATGCAGGGATGCCATGTGGCGACCATGCCTTCCCAAGAGGGAGGAGACTCCTCCCTGACTTGGGATTCCATGACTGCCTTTGTGACAGTCCTCTAACTGCCAATCTACCCACCTACACGTGTATGCACGGTAGGAGGCAATAATTGACTGTCCTTGGCTGCCACTTGGTGGCATTCTTCTTTTTTCTTGTTAAACCCGGAATTCTTCCTGACCAAAGACGAATTTAGAATTTGTCCCTGGATGAGATGAATCCCAGTTTGAATTCGTCCCTGGGTGAGACAAATACTGAGTAAAGTGCCTGAATGTGCCAAATTGCCTTTTGACCTTAAAAAATTTCTATGAAAGTGGTTAGGACCACTGTTTAACCTCTAAGGGCTTGCCCTGGGGGCTATGTGTGTCAAAGCAATCAGTGTTGCAGTCACATAATCGGATTGGTGTTGTTTTGGTGTCTACAAGGGGACTTCTCAAATTTAGATTCCATAAGATCTAGGTATACATTAGATGCACTTTATGATGTGAAAGCCTCATAAAAAATAAAATCTCTACTAGCATGAATCTTCTTGGTTATAGGATCAATCAAACGATAACCCTTAGAGTGCTCATCATAGCCAAAAAGAATACACTTCAATATCTTCTCATCAAGGTTCTTCCTTTTCACTTTTGGTATGTGAATGAAAGCTTTACATCCAAAAATTCAAATATGAGATATGGAGGGTTTTCAACCACTCCATGCTTCCTGTGGAGTCATTCCTTTGAGGGCCTTTTTGGGTGCCCTATTCAATAGATATACTACCATTGTGACAGCTTTTGCCAAAAATTATTGTCCAATACTAGCTCCTGTGAGCATACAATGAACCATTTCCATGATAGAACGGTTCCTCCTTTTAGCAACTCCATTTTGATGAGGAGTATAAGCAGTGGTGAGCTATCGTTTGATCCCATGTGCATTAAAAAATGCAAAAAAATCCTTTGAGGTAAACTCCCCCCCTCGATCTGAGTAGAGAGTGTTAATAGAAGTCCCAGACTCCTCAACAGATTGCTTGAATTGCTAGAAGAAACCAAAAGACTTAGATTTCAGTTCGAGAAAGAAAACCCACATATTTTGTGAGTATTCATCTACAAATAACTAAAAATACCTCTTCCCCCATAACTGATGGGGGTGAAAGGACCGCACTGATCGATGTGAATCAAATCTAGAGGTTTCTTTGCTCTTATAGAGCTCTTCTCAAAAGGTACTCTATGTTGCTTTCCTGCCAAGAAGCCAAAGCACACTAGCAATATGGAATAAAGGGAAGGAATACCCTTTACCATTTCATACTTACTTAGCTCAATTAAGTAGCTAGAACTGAGATGCCCATATCTCTTATGCCACAAGGAAGTTGCATCCTTAGTAGAGACTATCATGGCAACATGGGAAGTAGAGATAACATCTAAGGCAAATAAGCCATCCTTAGATGAAGTTGTTGCAATGTTCTTACCCCTCCTGGTAATAGAACAACATTTCTTTCCATCCTCAACATGAAATTTTACAACCATATCCATATCCATAATTTGTGTGACTGAAAATAAATTATTCGCCAATCCTATAACATAGAGGACTTTGTCAATATGACACTTGCCATCAGGAAGAGTGATTGAAACTGTACCTTCTCCCTAAACCTTGTAGGTTTTGTCATCAACAATAGTGACAGGTTTACCCTCTTTGGCCTCAAATGACTCAAACCACAATTTGTCACTAGTCATGTGCTTACTAGCGCCATAATAGACATACCATATAGGATCCTTCTACTTGGAAGTTGTGGTAGTCATCAGCACATTATGTGCCCACTTAGAATCTGAGTCAGATTCTTCAACAGTAACATTCAACTTGGGTTGCTTATTCTTATTTTATGGTGTGTTCTAGCATTTCTATTTAGGTTGCTTATTCTTGTGCCAACATCTGTTTGTATCATGATTGTCTTTGTTACAAATTTTGCAATATCTCTTCATTTTTTGAGGTTGTTTCCATTTTGAATATTTGTGATAATTCCCTAATTTCTAAAAATTACCCTTCTTCTTTGAACCCTTCCTGTTGGAGTATAGGGCTATATTAGAAGAATCATCTCTCTGAAGTTGGCATGCCTCCTCTTCTTGAAGCAGATTGACCAACTCAACAAAGGTAAATTTTCTCTATGACACCTAAAGTGAGGTGATCAACACCTTGTAAGAATCAGGTAAAGCTCTCAATACCATTGAAGTAAGGATATTATCATCCACAGCTTATCCTAAAAAACTCAATTTTACTTTCAACTCAAACACTCTACATAGAAAGAGTTCAACTGTCTCACCCTACTTCATACTCAAACTGTGAAGTTGAGATTGAAGGTAAAGAATGGTGGAATCATTATTTCCCTCATAAATTTTTTGAAGGGCATCCCATGCCTCTTTACCATTTTTTTTGTCAGCTATGTGAGGTTGAACTTCATCTAAAACAACAAGCAAGATGAGCCCTCTTTCTCTATTGTCTTTCTTGTCAAATGCAATCTGATCGCCAGTTGGAGTTGTAGCTACTATTGATCCAACTATTGGTGAAGGTCTTGTTATTTCTCCAGAAACAACATCCCATAAGTCTTCCATGACAAGGATAGCCTTCATCTTGTTTTTCCATGGTATGTAATTAGTACCCTTCAATAACTGATGAGCATCAGTCATTAAATTTGTAGCCATAGTGAGAGTTCCTTATAACACCAAATGGTCCCCATTTCGATATACCGTAATTCTAGTCCGTTATACCATACAAAATACCTGCCCTTACGTGAGGGAAACTATAGGTATTTTGAAAAATCAAAAAAATTACCCACCCTTACATGAGGGAGACTATAGGTAATTTTAAATATTATACGATACGTGGTACTTAGGTGGTACTAAAAGGGATTCGTCTCGTTTATGGCACCTACCATAGAAATTCATCAATCCTCACATGTGGAGCGTAACTTCCCCTAAACACTTCGGATGTCAGAACTTTCGTCAGGATTTATGCCTAAACACAAGAATGATTAGGGTAGTGGAATAGAGTAAAAAAATAGAAAAATGGTAAAATTATATTTCCTCGACGATTGATAGAGAACAAGCTAAGACATCATTTTGTTAGCTATATTAGGCGGCAGATATAGTAGCGCAATCATGAGAGCATCCTGTAAGTGTTGGCTAGAGGTATCACAAATACCGAATGCTGCAGTGCAATAAATTGCACAGATGGGTTCAATTATTTTTGGGGACTTAAGGGAGATTGATTTTATTTTTAATGAAGTAGTGCAAATGTAAAGGAAAATTGCAACATACATAAAAAAAATGCCCACAAAAAATGAACCTAAGGTGTCGGACACTGCCGAAAATGCACCTTTTACAAAAATGCCAAATTGCTTTTTTTTAAATGTTGAAAAATTACCCCCCCTCAATTTTGTCTTCTTCAAAGGTTTGTAATTTTAAGTTTGAAAAATAAAATTTTCAAATGAAATAAAACTTATAGATTGATTTAAATATAATATTCTCAAAATTATTTTAATGTAAAAAAAATAATTTTAAGACAAAAAAATATTTAAATAATCTAAATTTTAAAACATTTAAAAAAATAAATTAATCAAACAAAATTTTTATTTTTTTACCTTTGTTTGTGAGGGTTGGCGGGTGTTGAACCCCCGACCACTCCTTTCGTATCACTGGCCCCTCGACCAACTGGGCTAGCAGGCTGATCCGAAAGGGAAGGGAAGACACCTTCCCTTTATCGGATGAGTGTAAAACTTCTTGAGAGACGGTGGTACTCTGTTTTGATGGCTCACTCCGCGTCCACCAACGACGGCTACGATTCTCTTTGGATGGCCACTCTCCCTTGAGTGTCTGCGACCACGGGCCTCCCTTTTGACTCTATAAATCATCGAAAACGATGCTACAATCTGAAGCAACAATAAATTAACAAATTGTTAAATATCTTTGTTGCATTGGGTGCATTGACGTTGCACATGATCACGTCTTCTACACCATAAAATCAACAATGACTTCCACTACGGTCTTTGTGATCACCGATATTTGATAGGAAATGAGATTCTGCATTTTGGGAGCGGTTGGTACAATGTACAACCTTCTCTTGGCTCCACCGATGGCTGTCCACCTAGCAGGCACTACTCCTATTTACAACACTACAATTTCCACTACCACGGTGACACAACCTCTCAACGAGCGGTAATGAAAACAAATAATTTTTTTTTATGTTTTCATTTGCTACTGTCAGCTCGATCTCGTCCCTCTTCGTCTGCTCACAATGCACAATGCACAAAATAGAACTGGTCGCATGTTTTTGCTATGCTATGTAGATACGGGGATTTTATCCCACATGTACCGTGATCTGACATGAGGAAGGATTTAAAAACAAAAATCCAGTTCTTTAGAGTTGTCTACCATTGGGTAGGCTATATTACCCTCCATTCGATCTTTGCACGAATTCAGAGTCCACATAGAGATAGTTTTGGTCCCACTCATCTCTAGTGTGTTTCCAAGTGTGCACCATCAGTTGTAGGATTCAGAGTGCACTGCTCAATGAATTCAGTGTAGACAGTCACCTAGGGTCGCATGTAGTGTTCACAGGGTTAGGTCTTGGTCACCACGGTCGAAGTTCGATCAGTTGTGTCCAATAGATCAATAGGAGTCTCCTTTGTGTGCATAGGTTGTGCAGATTAGTCAGGTGTCCCCCTGATCACCTGCGTCCAAACTCCCAGAGCCAGGTCAACACAGATACATCCATCATAAACGATCTCGATGAGCTGAGCGGAGTTCCCACTCTGATACCATATAATAGCAATTGAACAATTAATCATTGATGATAAAGTATTTAAATAATACATGAAGACCTATAATAGCCCAAAGGTTACGAAACCATCCAAGGCTTATTTAGGCTTTGTTATAACAAATAACAAAGTGCCCAGATTAACCTACCAGTAACTATATGCTAACAACATAATAATAATGAAATAAGTTACATACGCTAACATAGAATACTTCTAATTCCTTACAATGAATATTGATCTACTATTTATAATCTAAAATTGAGTAGTCTTCCATCCAAATTTGTAAAAATAATTTAAATTCCTCTTTCGTTGCATGTTGGAGCTCTATCCACATTGAGTTTGTTGCTTGTCTTGAGACCTCTAGATCTAGAATCATTCATGTTGAAGGGTTCTAGGACTTTTTATGTGGAGCTTCCATCCTTACTACCAACAAACCTTAGGATTCCCAAAGACTAAGCATAGGAATCATTTACAATCAATGTTACTAGGATTGAGGTTATTTCCATTATATCTTCCATCATTGTTGTCTTTAAGATGCTAACTACTCCCTTTGACTATTTTACCCAAGTAGCATTGGTAGGTGAACTTGGATCTCTTTTACAATTGCTACCTTTATGAATTCAACTAATCTTCCTAGGAGGTTATGTGGTGATGTTACCTGCAATAAATTTCTTAAAGGTTTCTTGTTATGGAATATGAAAGCTAAACTCTTTTTGGTTGTTGCTATCACCTTTTCATCCTTGATTTCTATCAGGTTGGACTATTCTTTACTTGATTGCATAGTTGGTGACACTTCTCTAGATCTCCTCCAAGTTCACAAACTTCCTTTTAGGCAATTGATTGAGACTATCTCCTAAATAATTTCTCAAGAAATCATGGCCATGGATTATTATGATTAGATGACTCATAGAACTTCTTGGCTCAAATATCAACTTCTTCTCTTTAACCTCCATAGACTGTTGGATCTACTTCATGCACAATAAGGATGATTGATCTTCCTTGGATGCGCTCCTTGAAGGGACTACTACTTACCTCTTCCATGGATCAACGATGTATTTTCCATGTATCTCAAGCTTAGATAACAACAAAGTTTCTCTTTTGACATCTTCTCTAGTAGTCTTCTAAAATAGTGTGGGTTGTTGATCTTGAATCAAATGGCCTGTAAATATTTAGCTTGCTAAATTTTATAATAGCTTCCTTAAAATAGAATAGGTCGTTGATCTTGAATCAGATAGTCCATGGAAGTTTTACAATACAAATATGTCAAAATTCTCTTTAAACCTCCACAAGCTGCCAAAGTTTCCATCTACCTCAAGATCAATGATGAACCTCTCCTATATTGTGGTTCATAGGGTTTTGGGAGTATTCTTTAGTATCTTGTATTCTCAAAAAAATGTCTATCATTGATCAAAATAATTTGATGGAGAGCAAAGTAGATGGATTCACATAAATCACTTTTTTGCATACTCAACACCCACTATAGATGACAAAATTGATCGGGCAATTATCTTTGCCTCCCTTTTCTTCCAACTAGCTTGCCTCTTGTTGGAGCTCACTTGCACAAATGACTAAGGTACAATATTTTCCAAGTGTAGTGAAAATAACTAAAAAATCCCTAGAAAATTGTTTAAAGTTAACCTCAAAAAGGGGTGATTATCTCCGTGAATCAAATTTCCATGGAACAAATTCAAAATATTAAAAAAACCTCAAAAGAGAGGAAAATATATCAAAGAAGCAAAAATTCCATGAAAGAAAATCAATTTTTTTGGATAAAACTCAAAAGTGAGGTAATCATAACCATGAAGCAAAATTCCATGGAAGAAAATCAATTATTTGGATAATATCAATGAGATATTGCTCAACAAGAATTTGGGTCTATAGTGAAGTTTTTTTACACTACTCACAAGAAAGTGAGAAAGAAATACATTAAGAAAGTAGTTGAATTGAAGAGTTTTGAAAGCTCACAAAGAATAAAGAGAAGAGACTACAAAATTAGAGGTGAAGGATTAAAGTACTATCAAGCAACTATAAATATATTATTTAAAGAATTGATAGGTTAAGCCTTTCCAAATTACAATGAGCTCATTATTAATAAAGGAAAGTAGGATTGATTATGTTGTTGAAATATTTTTATCAAAAACTAAGGTGTGAGATAGACATTCCAAGGGAATGTGATAAAACAAAAGAATTTTTTTATTGTTATTTCTTATCTAAAACAAGCACCAAAACTCGGAGTTTGAGGTTAAAATTTATGAGATGCTTAAGAAACATGACAAACCTAATAAAATGAAGAAAAGGACATAAGAATCTTTGCAAAGAAGAAAAATTTGAGTTAATCATTGCTAAAAAATAGAACAAGGTTTGCATATTTTCAACAAACAACTAGGTTTGAAAAATCTTGTGTGGGGAATAAGAAAATTATCATTATAAATAAAAAGATCCAAATTTATTAAAAGGGATCTCTTAGAAGTGCATCTTCAAAATATGTGATAAAATTTCAAGAATTTTGTGAGATATCAACATTGTAGCAAAAAGTAAAATATTGAAGTAGAAGAGAATATGTTATCTAGAACATCCAAATACTCACCCAAATATTATAACGTTCACCTAAAAATCAAAACACTCACTTGAACATCATAACACTCACCTAGACATCAAAACACTCACCCAAATATTGAAAAAAACTCACCCAAAAGAAGAAACATTGACATGTAGATGAAGCATATTGCATGAATGTCCCTATTACAAAGCACAACACAACAATATTTGATCTGAAAGAAAGAAGAATGAAGAACCTAGGTGTTATATGCATTTTCTTGGGAATATATTGATTAAGAAAGAAGGTGATTACTCTCACTATTGATTTGCAGACATCAAGCAAAGATATTTAGAAATATTTCATGATAATATTCATTGAAGGTGGTTCCAAAGGCTTTAAACACACTAAATCAACTGGTATATTTTCCAAAGGAAAGAATGGATGCAAAAATCAAAGGCTTGTTTAATTTAATTTTCACCAAGAACAAGAAGACAATATTCAAGAAGTCTTGAGAATTTAAAAATCCCACATTCATAGTGGAAGAAGAACAAAGGTACATAAATTTGAAGAGTTGCTTTGATTAAAATCAAAATAGAAAGAATAAATATTATTCTTTTAAAAGAGATTATTCATTTTCAAATAATAAAAGAGAAGGAAAATTTTTACCTTCATATTTATTTGAGATAATTTTATCATGATTTGAAACATCAATTTAAATTTGAGTATAGTTTTATATATACTTATCAAAATGTATTTTTTGTGGCTAGTGAAAAGAAAATATTAAAATTTTGTGGAAGTTTTCTATGACTAATGTGTTGCAAGTGTGAAGAGGGATACTAACTAAAGTGGCTTAGCAATATCTGTTTATTTAGCCATAGTGTGAACACTTCATGTATTTGTCGACAAGGTGTTTGTTGGCATGATTTTTATTTTCCTCTCCGCCATTTTCTCCTTGCTTCCCTATTTCTTTGCCTCCTTATTCCTCCTATATTCCCAACACATTTTCCTCCTTATCCCTCTGCTCCTCATTCCCCTTACTTCTCCTTTTCTCCTGCTCCACGTCCTCCTTATTCCTCCCTTCATTTATCCCTCCATGTCCCTTATTCCTCCACCCTTATCTAACCTGCATAGCTTATAAATACCTGTTAAATTGCATAATATGAAATTGAAGGTCGTTGCATAAATTTTAATAAAGGAGGCTATTTTGTTTTAATTAAATTGTTTTTTGTCTCTTTATTAAAGTTAACTCTGCTCAGATTCGGTCACTGGTATTAGAGGCAAGGCCAGGGGCTCAAAAATTGATGCGGAGGCAGCAAGGAGTTCAACTCATTTTTTGAGGCAGACCAATCCGAGAAAGTTTTCAGAAGATGCAGGATGGATCCATTTTTCAAGAAAGTTTGGCGATCGAGGAGAACACATAGTTAGTAGAGCATGGTTTTTGAGGTGACACATGGTAGAGCTCTAGAGGACACATGGACAGTCGATGTGGAGGGCATGCAACTTGATGAGCTGAGCTGGCAGAGGTGAGCTAGCAGTGACGTTACGACTGAGTAGGCGAGGTGATGTGGCATGAGTGGATGTTGGCAGTGACTAGCAGCGAAGTGATAGCTGGTAGTGATGTGATGGTGAGGTGACCTGGTGATGTGGCAAAATGTTGGGTTGCTCGATTACCCGAAGGCAATTAGTTGATAATGCGTGCCTTTGCAATATTATACACCTCCCGCACCCATCTCCCACTACATGTGGGATAAAAGGAGGTATATTTTTTTTTTAATTTTTTGTGTTGCCACCGTTTTAATATTCCTTGTTTGCTCTTAACTCCTATCCGAGTGCATAGCGCAGTTCGCAAAGGGTGCTGAGTAGTTTGGCGGAGGTCTCGGGTTTGAAACCCGTCGAGACGATAATTATTTTATTTTGGGGGTTTTAATATTTGTCAACGATAAATGGATGCATCAGGAGTTTGGTTTCAAAGCCGCGGGGCGGCGTAGTGGTTGATGCGGTAAGTGGAATAAAAGAGGTCGCTGGTTCGAGCCTCTCCAAGCTCGAATACAAAGGTTTTATTAAATTTTTTAAATTTTAATTTTTATTAAAGTTTTTTGATTAATTTAATAGTTTTAAATTATATTCTTTAACTATTTTTTAAATATAATTTTGTTTAAAAAATTAATTAAAGATATAAATAAAATTATTAAATTTTTTATAAAGACTTTATAAAAAAAATTATTATTGAAAACCTTGAAAAATTGTGTAATAGCCTAAGAGGCAAGCATTTTAAAAAGAAAAAAAAAGTGACGGGAAGCCTTCTAGAGCACTCGTTTATCGCTGCCCCTTGGAATGTCGTTCAAGGCTAAAAATTTTGTGTAATAGCCTCAGCGGTTGTAAAAGAGCAAAAATTGTAACCTCAAAAGCTCTAACGCAAATTTATTTTTGCCTTGATGAGTAGATGATCAGATCTACCGGATGTTACCATGCTTTTTTCTCTCTACTGCGGAGAGAAAATTTTGAAGATTTTGATGAATGAGTTTGACGAGACGGACTGCATGTCGTATTCAATTAGCTGTAAAATTTTGTTATAGCCCACCAGAGAAATTTGGATTCCGGTTACGAGGCTGACTCAGAAGACAATATATTCAGACGAGTGGAGAAGTCTGATTCAGTGGCATTTGAACCTAAGGAACAATCCAGTGAGATTTATACCCTATGCTCTCCAGATCCTAAGCTAGCAGAGGTTGAGCTAGCATAGGTCGAGCCAACGGTAGCTCCTAAAATTGTTGTCATCAGTGATGACAAGGATTCCATTGCAGACAATTTTGGGCCTCCAGTACTGGACGATCCTCAAGAAGAAGAAGAAGATATCAGTGAGAGAGTTAAGAAATCTAGATTTGATTTGAACTTGTAATTGCTTTGTACTTCCTATTTTTAGTCAAATCAAAGTTTACTTTCAAGTAGTAGAAATGGCTTCAAATTCAAATCTCCCAATTCCTAAATTTAATGGTAGTGATTATGAATACTAGTCAATAAATATGAAAACTATGTTGATTGGTAAAGGTTTATGGGAAATAGTTGAAGAGGGTTACATAGAACCTTCTCCTACTAACTGGTCTACCTTAAGTGTTGCCGATAGAAAAGCCAAGAAAGAAGCCTAGAAAAATAATTCCTTTGCTCTATATCATTTACAAGCAGCCCTAGATAAAAGCATATTTCCTAGAATGGTATCCTGTATAACAGCTTAAGATGCCTGGAAGGCTTTAAAGGAAAATTTTCAAGGGAGTGATCAAGTGAAGCAAGTCAGGCTTCAAACTCTGAAAATAGATTTTGAAAATCTCAGAATGCAAGAGAATGAGAAAGTAGGAGACTACTACATGCAATTCAAAGCCATAGTAGATAAAATGGTCACTCTAGGTGAAGAGATTAAACCGTGAGTTGTAGTGAATAAAGTGTTGTGAACACTTCTTCCTAAATGGCATTGTGTAGCAATATTTCATTTGACTGCACTTTCTTTTGATGAACTAATTGGTTCTCTTCTTTCACATGAAGAGAGATTGTAGGAATCTTCTTCCACTAGCCACGTAGGCAATGTCAAAGCCTTCACTTCACAAGAAGGAAAAGGACAAGGTAGATATTGTGGCACATAGGTAGAGGTAGGAATAGTCCATGAGGTGGAACTCCTAACAGAGGATGATCTTCAAACAGAGTTGGAGGTCAGAATAGAGGTGGACAACAGAATAGAGAGAAGCATCCAGGATGAGGAAAAGGAAGTGACAAGTCAAAACAAGCTTGCTATAATTGTAGAAAACTTGGCCACTTTGCTCGTGATTGCTGGTCAAAATATTCACAAGGGAGCAGCAGCCAGAGCAGTCAGTATAGAAATTTTGGAGAAGAGGAAGAGACATCAAATCTCTTTCTCTCATATGGCAAGTTAGATTAGAACCTGAATGACACCTGGATATTGGACATTGGGTGTTAAAATCATATGAGTGGTAAAGAAGAACTCTTTACTACTCTGGATTCGTCCTCCAAATCCAACATCAAATTTAGAGATGACAAGTCATTGGTAGTTGAAGGCATTGGAGCCATGGAGGTTCCAACAAAAGAAGGCATGAAACAAGTAAGTGATATCTATTACACACCTCATCTCCAAAACAATATTTTAATTATTGGTCAAATGTTAGAGAATAACTATAAGTTGCTATTTGATGAGGGTAAATGTACCATTTTTTATAAGAGTAATAGTGACATAGTCATTACTCAAGTGCCAATAACAAGGAACATATTATTTCCTTTAAAGTTTGTCCAATCAAGAGGATATCAATTAGTAAATGTTGTTATTGCAAATCCAAGTGTGTTGTGGCACTTGAGATATGGTCATTTGAATTCATCCAGTTTGAAGATGTTAACTTCTCAAGCAATGGTGACTGGACTTCCTAATGTTCAGGACAATAAGGAAGTCTATGAAGGTTGCACCTTGGGCAAGCATGCTAGAACCAGATTTCCTCATGAACAAGCACTGCGGGCCAGTTATCCACTCCATATAGTTACTCGTACATCTATGGTCCGATGCAAACCAAGAGCATTGGTAACAACTCTTACTTTATTATTTTCATTGATGATTTTTCAAGAATGTGCTGGATATATTTTTTGAAGCATAAAGATGAGGTATTTGATTGCTTCATAGATTTTAAAGCAAGAGTTGAAAATGAGAGTGGATATTTTGTTAAGTGTCTTAGATAAGATAATGGAGGAGAATACTCCTCTAATGAATTTTTGAATTTTTGCAAAAATCATGGAATAAAAAGGTAGTTCACTGCTACCTATACTCCACAGTAGAATGGTGTGGCTGAGAGAAAGAACCACACCATTGTAGAGATGGCAAGATCTATGCTTCAAACGAAGCATTTGAGCAATATGTATTGGGCAGATGCAACCACGATTAGTGTGTACATTTTGAATATGAGTCCTACTTCAAGTTTGAAAGGGAAAACTCCTTACCAAGAATGGTATGCAAAGAAACCGAATGTCAAGTATTTCAGAGTATTTGGTTCACTGGCTTACTCACACATTCCTGATGAACAGAGGAAGAAACTCAATCTGAAGAGTCAAGATTACATTTTTGTAGGGTACTGTGAGACCACAAAAGCTTGCAGACTCTACAATCCTAGGACTCGAAAGATAATACTTTCTAGGGATGTGATTTTTGATGAAGGGGGAGAATGGGGACATCCCAAAATTTATAGTGATGTTGAATATCATGATACAGGTTCTTCAAAAATTCATCAAGTGTCACAAAAAGGCAAGAAGTCTCCTCCTCCAAGCCTAAGAAAACATTCTACATATAATTCATTATCTTCTTAACCAAGTCATTCTCCACAAAGGTCAGTTAGTTCCTCACCAATGGATATTGATTCTCCATCCAGAGGTAAAAGAACTCTCCAGCATCATCCATCCTATCATATGTTGGATAAAAAATTTCAAAGAAGGTATACTAGAAGTCAAGGTAGTGAGATGAGTTCTGTTTTACAAATACTTGAAAATATGCATTTGTATGGTGATGATGACTCCCAGCTTGAACCTCGGGGAGATGTAGTTAACTATGCCTTGTTAACTAATGCACATATTGAACCTTCTAGTTATGATAAGGCTTGTACTCAGAAGATATGGCAAGATGCCATGAAAGAGGAGATAACCTCTATAAAAAACAATGATACTTGGGAGTTGGTAGATCTTCCTAAAGGAAAGAAGTGTGTTGGATTTAAATGGGTCTTCAAGACCAAATACAATGCTGATGGAAGCATTGAAAGGCATAAAGCAAGATTGGTTGCAAAAGGATTTACACAAAAGTATGGTATTCATTATGAGGAGACATTTGCTCTTGTAGCCAAATAGGATACCGTCAAAACATTTCTTGCTTTAGCTACACACAAGGCATGGAAATTTCAACACATGGATGTGAAAAGTGCCTTTCTCAATGGGTACTTAATAGAGGAAGTGTATGTTGAGAAAACTCAAGGATTTCAAGAGCAAGGTAAGGAGCACCTTGTTTACAGAATGAAAAAGGCACTCTATGGCCTCAAGCAGGCACCGCAAGCTTGGTACTCACGCATTGATGGGTACTTCAAAGATTTTGGGTTCACTAGAAGCAGAAATGAACCCACACTTCACTACCTGGAGCAAGGTAATGACATCCTCATAGTTTTCTTGTATCTGGATGATCTCATTTTCATGGGTAGTAATGAAAAAGTGAATATGGAGTTCAAGCGCTCCATGATGAAGCAGTTTGAGATGAAGGATATTGGCTTAATGCATTACTTCCTTGGAATGGAAGTCCATCAGAAAGATTAACAGATCTTCATCTATCAACATAAGTATGCTCGGGACATGATCAAGAAGTTTGCTATGGAGCATTGCAAACTAGTTGCAACTCCAGTTGGACATGGGATCCAATTAAGCAAAGATGATGGAGCACCTAAAGTTGACATGACCACTTTTAGGAGCATGGTTGGGAATTTGATGTTTCTCGTCAAAACCAGACCAAAAATTCAGTATGTTGTTTCTCTTGTCTCTCGATTTATGGTTAGTCCATCTGAGCTGCATTTGCAAGCAGCCAAAATAATTCTCAGATATGTGAAGGGTACATTGGATTTTGGAATCCAGTACCATAAATGTAACACTATCAAGCTTGTAGGCTTCAGTGATAGTGATTGGGGCAGCAATATTGATGAAATAAAATCAACTTTAAGGGACTATTTTAGTCTGGGATCAGGACTAATAACATGGAGTTCCAAAAATCAAATTGTGGTAGCTTTGTCTTCTATAGAAGCTGAGTATATAGAAGTCACCTATGCTAGTACTCAAGCCTTGTGGCTAAGAAAAGTGCTGGAAGAGATTGGAGAGCAACAAAGTGGTCCAACCAGAATCTACTGTGACAACATCGGTGCCATTCAGTTGGCATACAATCCAATCCACCATAGCAGAATGAAGCATTTTGATATGATGTACCACTTCATACGAGATATGGTGGAGCACAAAATTGTTGAGCTTACGTTTTGCCACACTTTGGAGAACGTTGCTGACATATTCACCAAAGCGATGGCTAAAGCTCAATTTTTAAAGCTGAGATACTGTGTAGTCAGTTCTCTTAATTTTAAGGGGGAGATTGTTGTAAGTGTGAAGAGGGATATAGACTAAAGTATCTTAGCAATATCTATTTATTTAGCCATAGTGTGAACACTTCATGTATTTGTCAGCAAGGTGTTTATCGGCATGATTTTTATTTTCCTCTCCGCAATTCTCTCCTTGCTTCCCTATTTCTTCGCCTCCTTATTCCTCCTATATTCCCAGCATATTTTCCTCCTTATCCCTCCGCTCCTCATTCCCCTTATTTCTCATTTTCTCCCGCTCCATGTCCTCCTTATTCCTCCCCTCCTTTATCCCTCCACATCCCTTCTTCCTCCACCCTTCTCTAACCTCCATAGCTTATAAATACCTATGTTATATTGCATAATATGAAATTTAAGGTCGTTGCGTAAATTTTAATAAAGGAGGCTATTTTGTTTTAATTAAATTGTTTTTTGTCTCTTTATTAAAGTTAACTCTGCTCAGATTCGGTCATAATAGAGCACCGAAGTTCTTATTGCCATATTTCCAACTATTGAGAGGAAATAATTTCACTGGTTGGAAAACCAAACTCAAAATATAGCTTGAGTTTAAGGAAGTATGGGAAGTAGTAGATGAAACATTTACCTATCTTGAAGAAGCAAATGAAGATGAAATAAATTTCAACAAGAGAGACAAAAAGAAAAGATTAATCGTCATTTTTAGAGAAGCAGATGAAGTCCAAGCATACATTTGGGATTCAACCATGTCAAAAATGCATGGGAAAAACTAAGAACAATCTTTGAATAAAAGAAACAAAATCAAATTCTATTTTTCTAGAGCCAACTTCATTATTTGAAAATGAACAGTGGAGATAAGTACAATCATTCATGAAGAGAATTGTAAAAATTATAAGCATCATTTACAAGCATTGGAAAATCAAGTATTTGATTAAACATTAATTCCAATTATTTTAAAATCTATCTTATAAAAATATAATAATTTTTGTGATAATATTAAATATCATTAAACAAACACCAAACTTTAAAAAACTACTAAACCTCCTTAAATAAAAAAAATCTCGCGCTCAAAACAAGAAAAAGAACAATCAAGAGGGAATTTCATTCTTGCTTAATAAAATTTAAACCAAAATAAACACTAACAATGATTTTATAAAGGTATTGATAAAGTAAAAGAAACACCATTTATCCTTCAATATTATTAGACATAAACGTCACTCCGATCTATCTAAAAAACAGGACTCATTGACAAGTTTTGCGAAACAATAGGAAAAAAATCTTAAGCGAACATAATATCCAATTAAACATTCCCTCCCTCTTTATCTCCCTTCCCCTACTTCAAGCCCTCCAAACCATTAAATTCTACGAAGATATAAGGCTCCCTTCTTTGAGGAAACCTTTTGAAATTGGAGAAGGGAACCCATTCAACAACTCGGTCACACCACACAAACATAAGAGACAAAACCTTCACATTGGACGCTAATCATTTTCTCTGACCTTTACAGTTCAGTGCACTTGTAATTTAATAAAACCTTCTTGACAAAATCATATAATCCAAATCGTCAGATACAAATAAATTATTTCTGCCAGATCCATTGCTTGCACTTGCAATTTAATAAAATCTTCTGGACAAAATCATATTATCCAAATAGTCAAATACAAATAAAGTAATCCTGATCCTCTTCTGGCCCTTGATGGTTTCTTGGTACCTCTTCGACAGGGAATTCAACCACTTGCCCATGAACCCTACGGGAATTGCTGCCGCCGCGCTCAGGGCCGCCGCCACGGGTGGCGCCGCTTGTACGTGCTCAGCTCCACAGGAAATTTTGATTTCCCTTCCGCCCTCTTCCCCATTCTTCTGCTCATCTGTCCTCCCATGGCCAGAGATGAGTTCGACCTGTTCCACGTTGGTGTTGGTTTTCCTTCGACAAAATTATTAACAGTATAGTATTTACCCCATGAAAGAAAGCTCTAGAAATTGGAGAGAAAGCTAAAACTGTTCGTTCCATTGTTGTGGAAATTTTGGCCATGCCGAAGTGTAGACAAGCGGATTTGCCTTCTTGTGCTATCACGCATGCCTGGAAGGTTCCCACTTCCCAGTCGTTTATTTGGGGAAAGAATTTGCATGTGTTCTTGACATCTTGTTTTATTTATACCATTCTATCTAAGACTTATAAAGTGAATATGAATAATTTGCGACTTATAAACAAGTGAATTTGAATAATTTGCGACTTATAAACAAGTGAACTACAATAATTTGCGAGAGAAAGTTATAACTGGTAGAAAATCATTGTGGAAAGTTCGCCATGCCGACAACGCCAGACCAACTTTTTCACTGTAGAATGTGGACCGACGGATTTGCCATCTTGTATCTGGCATTCGTGAAAGGTCCGTCTGCTATCACGCATTCCTGGAAGATCCTTCTGCTCGTTCGTAGCTTCGAGGAATGCGTGATACAAGATAGAAAATTCGTCCGTGTACAGTCTACAGTCAAAACGTTGGCGTGGCAGCGTCTGCATCGCCAAACATTCGATCAGTTATTAATGGCATCGTTTATTTATTTTTTTGACATTACTTTATTTAAATTTAAATGAATTTTTTTTTTATATATCCTGCATGTCCATGTGATTGTTGAACAAGTATTAGACCTTGGGTAATAATGAACAATAGTGGAAAATCATGCACAAACATGATCCATGTAGGAATCTAAAAGATTAACATGACTGTCTGGATATGTTTTCAATAAATGTTAGAAGAAGAATTGCATATTTATGGTTTGGTTTGTTAAGTTTAAGTAATTTTTATAAATAAAATACTTTAAAATTAAATTATGTTTTGTATTTTTATTTGGATATTTTAGTTTTTATTATGGTTATAACTAAATAAAATTGTCAACAATATATATAGTTTTATAATTAATTAATTTATGTATATTTTAAAATTAGTAAATTAATTATTAGAAGATTAATAGAAAGAGGAGAAAGGGTGAAGTAGTTTTTAATGTTTGCAAGACCAGAGGTTATATGAGATGATCCTCATAGAGGATATTTTTTACCCAATATATGGTTATTGAACCATACTTATCAAAGCATGGTGTACAACCCAAACCTTACATGTTTTGAACCTTTGACTTATATTTCAAAGATTTGTTATTCAAAGATATTTTATAAAGTTATAACGTCCATGTTACAAATATATCTTCAACAATAATAGAATTCAAAGTTATAAATATATAAGGTGAAATATGAAAGTAAGAATAAATAAGCTATGGGTAATAATAATTGAAGGTGGCAATCAAATGGTATGAACTCAACGATTAAATACCTTAACTTTCAAGGAGAAGATTTAAATTTGAATCTTACCAAAAGATACATGCATAATTGCTATAAAATTTGTTGCAATACGAGTTATAATGTAATGCAAGTGAGACCTATTTTATTCTTATTAAGCCAATTTAAAAAATGATTGAATTTGGCAAATGCAAACATAAAACTTATCCTTATAGCATTCAAGAGATGAGAATAAACCTAAAAAGACATTCAAAGTGACAATGAGAGATTGTTCATTAATGGTGATAAATAACAAATACATTCAATTAATCATCAAAACCCTTAAATTTATCAATTTTTGCAAACCAGTCATGATTAGTTCAAGATTAAAACAAGTGTGTATCATGGAAAATAGGCCCATTCATATTGTTGTTGAATGAAATGTGAGGTGAGTTGGTAAAAAATGTGATAAGGAATTAAAGCAATTAATGTAGTTAATCTTTATATGCATAGGATTTTGTGTATGATTGTATCCAATATCATCTTATAAAAGTGGGCTCTAACATGACAATATGTTCTTGTGAGGGTATTTGACATGCCCATCTATTCTTGTAAAGGCATCTAACATATCATTCAATATTGACTTATGATAAGGAAGCAAACTCCAACTATTTACTGCATTCATAATGTGTACTTAAATAAGCACAAATGAAAAAGCTTACAACAATACATAAGCATATTGTAACTAATAGAGGATAACAAATAGCTAATTAAAGGATATCATGTAACTAAAGGCTAGCTAAGAGTGATTAGTTCAAGATTAAAACAAGTGTGTATCATGGCAAAGGGGTTCATTCACATTTTTGAATGAAATATGAGGTAAGTTGGTAAACCATGTAAGAAACTAATATAATTAATATTTATGTGCATAGAATTTTGCATATGATCATATCCATTCATATATTATAAAAGTGGGCTCTAACATGTCAATATGTTCTTGTGATGGTATATCACATGTCGATCTATTCTTGTAAGGGCATCTGACATATCATTCAATGTTGACTTATGATAAGGAAGAAAAATATAACTATTTATTGCATTCATAATGTCTACTTAAATAAGCATGAATGAAAAAGCTTCCAACAATACAAAAGCATATTGTAACTAATAGAGGATAAAAAATTGGTAATTAAAGGAGAGCCTATAAATAAAGGCTAACTAAGAGATCTTGTAAAATAACACACAAACAACTAGTCGTCTAGAAACTAACTATCCTAAAAGCCAACATGAGTTTTAGACTCTGGCGTATAACAATAACAATAAAATAATATTTGAATAGCAATTGAACCTACAATTTTTTATAGCTTTCAATCATCAAAGTATCTCTTGGCTAGTGTGGAGGTTGCATGCACTGAGTGCGAGTAGTGGAGAACATCGAAAGAGGCCCATTTGGGCCAAAGACTCAGAGGGTCTGTGGGCCTCTTGGAGGGTTATCAAAAATCTAGCACAAATATGAAAATATTATGGTCAATAGGAATAACCTTCTAGGCATTGAATCAAGTGAGCAGTAAGCAAGGAAAATAGGGAGAAGTAATATCCAATGTTCCTTCATGCATATGGAACAACGAATCAAACATAATAAACTAGTATTGAAAAAAACTAATAACCCTTTTCACTTCATAGCTCAAAACAAGGAGGAAGGACCTCCTCCTCCTCAAAAGTATAGACAAGGGCTAAAATGAAATAAAAGCAAGATTCAAGAGATGGACCAAACAGAGGAATATAACATGTTGATAGTAGATATGGATCTAGAAAAAGATATAACTAGATCTGAGGCACACAACCAAAAATACCTAACCATAAAAAAAATAATTGAGGGGAAGAAGCCCAAGGAACTGCCTCTAAAAATGAATTATAAAGAAGCGATCTGTGGAGGACCACTCCAAACAAGAGGGAAATATAACCAATGACTGCCAAGGAAACCACTAAGGATGCCAAAGGTTGATTCAAGGAAAATAAAGATGGATTGCACGAAAGCAACTAATGGATCCTCATTAGTGAAGTTGGAAATAGAGGATGTCCAGGCAAGAATAGATGCTATGGAGAGGAGATGATTAATATTTTGATTCATGAGATTTCGATCGATCCTTACTACCTTCAAGCAATAGGTTGCCAAAAGCTAGAGAACTAAGGTGAATTCCAAATCTCTATTTACCCTAATGGTTACTTCCTTTATGTTTTCTACTGAAGAAGATAGGAAGGACATTTTTCAAGGGGGGCATGGTTCTTTGGTAGGGCAAGGCTCTTCATGAAGCCTTGGTATACCAAGTTCAAAGCCAAGGAATAAATTCCATCAACTGCCTCTATTTGGGTCTGTTTATTTGGCCTCTCAACAGAACTAGAACCCAAATGTATTAGCAACAACTGGGAAATATTTAGGAGTTTTTATTATGATTGTTGATAGCACTCAATAGTTAGATCATATGATATATGCAAGGATTTGTGTTCTAATTGACTTTTAGAAAACACTTTCAGAGAAGATCACCTTACAATATGGGGAAGGAATATGAGAGAAAGTAGTAGATTATGAATATATTCCTTCTAAATGCAGAATTTATCATGAATATGGTCATCTAGCTAAGGATTGTCCACATAATATTCCTAACAAAGAGAAAGAGGATGGGGACTTGGAAAAGTTTCAAATCCCCACAGAACATAACAAAAAATAGCAGCAAAAGAGAAAATAGTAACGTGCTCAGCTCCACAGGAAATTTTGATTTTCCTTCCGCCCTCTTCCCCATTCTTCTGCTCATCCGTCCTCCCATGGCCAGAGATGAGTTCGACCTGTTCCACGTTGGTGTTGGTTTTCCTTCGTCAAAATGATTAACAGTATAATATTTACCCCAAAAAAGAAAGCTCTAGAAATTGGAGAGAAAGCTAAAACTGGTCGTTCGATTGTTGTAATAAGTTTGGCCATGGCGAAGTGTAGAGCGGCGGATTTGCCTTCTTGTGCTAGCACGCATTCCTGGAAGGTCCGTCTCAAGTTCTATTTGACTTGATCAATGGTTCTTAGTCGTTTATTTGGGGAAAGAATTTGCATGTGTCCTTGACATCTTGTTTTATTTATACCTAATACCATTCTATCTAAGACTTATAAACAAGTGAATATGAATAATTTGCGACTTATAAACAAGTGAACTACAATAATTTGCGAGAGAAAGTTCAAACTGGTCGAAAATAATTGTGGAAAGTTTGGCCATGCCGACACCGCCAGGCCAACGTTTTCACTCTAGAGTGTAGACCGTCGGATTTGCTATCTTGTATCACGCATTCGTGAAAGGTCCGTCTGCTCGTTCTTAGAACCAGCAGACGGAGCTTCCAGGAATGTGTGATACAAGATCGAAAATCTACGAACCAGCAGACTGAGCTTCCAGGAATGTGTGATACAAGATCGACAATCAGTCGGTGTACACTCTACCGTGAAAACGTTGGCGTGGCAGCGTCTGCATCGCCAAACTTTCCACGACAATGGAATGAATTTTGACCAGTTATAACTTTTTTTGATCGTATGTAATGGGCTGCATTAATAGCATCGATTTTTATTTTTTTAACTAAATGTTTAGGGGGCGCCACGATTACGAGCGACTCAGGTGATCTGGAAATATATGCCTCTATACAAGTTTGAAATTTGACAGGCATTTGCCCGTCATGAAGATATTTTCCTGTAAAATGATGTCTAGAATATTTTACTGCCCCTAACAAGAAACTGTCGTAATTTTTCAGTGTCATAAAATATCCGAAGGAAGGATATTTACTGTCCTTCAACCGCTGTGCATGCCAATTACAGCCCAGTGTATTGGTAGTTAGGTTTTTCAATATGTTGTATGGCATATCTATGCTTCTATTTACAAGATAGAAAAAAGACGATGAAATTGCTTTATTTAAATTTAAAGGGAAACTTGTGTTATCCTAGGTTTTTTTTTTTCATCTTCATGTCCATGTGACTGTTGAACATGTATGAAAAGAGAATTTTTTCTTAAATTATGTATAGACGTTGGGTAATAATGGATAATAGTGGAAAATCTTGCACAAACATTATCCTTGTTAAAATAAATGTTTTATAATTGTAGATAAATGAATATGTTTTAGATAAATGTTATAAGACGAATTGCATCTTTGTGGTTTGGTTTTTTAAGTTTTTAAAAAGGAAAAAATCAGTAATTAAAATAGTTCAAAATTAAATTATTTTTAGTATTTTTATTTGGTTATTTTAGTTTTTATCATTGTGAAATAAAATTGTTAAAATAAATAATGTAATTTTATAAATAATTTAATTATATCTTTTACCAATTCTTGCAAATCAGATGATTAGTTTAAGATAAAAAAAAGTGTGTATCATGGCAAAGAGACCCCATTCACATTGTTGTTGAATGAAATGTGAGGTGATTAGTTCAATATCAAAACAAGTGTGTATCATGGTAAAGAGACCCATTCACATTGTTGTTGAATGAAATGTGAGGTGATTAGTTCAATATCAAAACAAGTGTGTATCATGGCAAAGAGACCCATTCACATTGTTGTTGAATGAAATGTGAGGTGAGTTGGTAAAGCATGTGATAAGGAATAAAAGTAATCAATGTAATTAATCTTTATGTGCATAGGATTTTGTGTATGATCGTATCCAATAATATATTATAAAAGTGGGCTCTGGCATGCTAATATATTCTTGTAAGGGTATCTCACATGCCCATTTATTGGGCATCTGACATATCATTCAATGTTGAATTATGATAAGGAAAAACTCCATTTGTGTATTGCATTCAAAATGTATGTTTAAATAAACATGAATGAAAAAGCTTACACCAATATGGAAACATATTGTAACTAATCGAGGATAAAAAATAGCTAATTAAAGGAAAGTTTGTAACTAAAGGATAATTGAGAGATCTTCTAAACTAACACATTAATAACTAGCTATCTAGAAACTAACTATCCTAGAAGCCAACGTGAGTTTTAGACTCTTACATATAATAATAACAAAAAAATAATATTTCTAAGACTATGCTAATAGAGGTCTTCATCATACCTTTCCACAATAGAAGCATTAGACTTCAATATTTTTTACAACAAAAAAACAATTGGCCTAACATGGAAGAACCCTTATGAGTTGAGGAGTTGACATGTTGAACATACAATCAGGAGCTAGTGAAAGATGCAAATCAAGCATCGAGATGATAAGAGGGCTAATGATGTCAAGGGAGGGGGAAGTCGACGAAGACCCATAGCCTACTACTGATGCTATTAAGCCTTCTACACAATTAGAACCTGTCTGGATGAAGGAGGATGCAAGGAAGATGGTTACTCAATGAAAATAGGAAGCATAACAGGAGGAGGTGCCTATCGTGAAGGAGTGATAGGATCCATGCAAGGAGGTGGTGTAGTTATGGATGTTGTGTCCAAATAGTGATGCCTACTAAAAATGAGAGCAATCTTTTATGGTTGATTTAAACAAAGCAAAAGTGTGGTGTTTTTCAGAAAGATCTTATGCTTATGATGTAAAGTGTGGATGGTGTAAAAAGTATCATACTGAGACTTCCTATTATATTGATAGGTTTTTTCAAGAAGTAGACCACAACAAGCCATTGGAGTCACATTACAGGTGACTTGATCCATAAAATATGGGTGAAATATAAAGGATAATTTGTAGTTCTAATGATAGTTACAACTTATCAACAACGAATCTCATAATCAAATTATTTTGCGAGCCATTGTTGATTATACAATCAACTAAAAATGTATGGGTGAGGTGAGCTCTCATGATGAACAAATTATCATGGACACATCTAAATAAATAATGAGACATTAGGATAACATTATTAGATTTACCCTTGAGCTCATTGTATTCCTTATATTATCCTATAACCTCAATGGGACCATTTTGTGGTGGTTCCTCATTGTGAGGTTTTACAATCAGATTCTTTTTCTTCCTAAAATATATAGATTTTTCATGACCTCTCCTATTACAATAGGTACAAACTTTCTACAATCAAATAAAGAAAATGGTTTTTGATAAGAAGAAGAATAAGATAAGGAACAGAAAGACTTATTTGACTTGGTTGAATATTGCCTTAGTGTACTTCAATTCCCTATATAAGTGTTCCTACAAGAATTTATTGAACTTGATGATGAGTGTTGGAACCACATCTGTCATATGATGTTGGGACTGAAAAATAAGGCACTCTTTATTTACAAGTTATCTTACAATATATAAGCATCAATCTTTAGGAGGGAGATATGACAAGTGTCATAAGCTCCACTCCAAGTGTCTTTCAGAATACACCACTCCAACTCAAACTGAAGACAGGGACAAGTGGTAGAAGAAAAATGTCAACCTGTAAATTATAGGCATAGTGCACATTATAACAATAATAATATTCTAACATTCCCCCTTAATGTGCACTATCCTAAGAAGATAAGTCAACATTAGATAACATTCCCCCTTAATGTTGACTTCTTTTACATAGATATAGCAAATTGCTAAACTGAGAAAACTTGTCTTTCCCAAGTGACTTGGTGAAGATTTTTGCTACTTGATATTGAGTTGGTGCATACTTCATGTGTATAATGTCTTCTTGGACCATTTATCTAATGAAGTGATGATGGATATCAATGTGCTTTGTTCTAGAATGGAAAACTAGATTCTTGGTCATCTTGATGGTACTTTGATTGTCACAATATATATATATATATATATATATATATATATATATATATATATATATATATGTTGGACCATGTATGAATAGCCCAATATCCTGAATTAATTGCCTCAACCATATTGTCTCCTTAGTTGCCTCAATTGTTGCTCTATATTCTGCTTCTACTGAAGATAGTGAAATCGTGTTTTGCTTCTTTGTGCTCCATGAAATAGAGACTTGGCCTAATTGAAAGCAATAACCTGATGTAGATCTTCTAGTTTCAAGAAAACTAGCCCAATCTGAATATGTGTATCCAATCAAAGAGAAATTATCACTTGATTTATACATAATGCCATGATGAGGTGTGGCCTTTAGGAATCTCACAATCCTCTTAGATGCTATCCAATGGATCTTCTTAGGATCCTCCATGAATCTAGAAATAAGGCCAACTGAATAGCAAATATCTGGTCTAGTTGAAGTTAAGTAGATCAAACTTCCAACTAGTTGCTTGTAAAGTGTACCATCAACTCTTTCTTCTTCATCAGTATTTACCAATTTCAATCTAGTTTCCATGGGAGTTAGAGAGGGCTTACACTCCTCCATGTGAAACCTCTCCAAAATAGACTGAATGTACTTAGCCTATGAGATAAAAATCTTACCAGGCTGCTGCCATACCTCTATTCCTAAGTAATAGTGGAGGAGGTCTAAATCTGTCATCTCAAAGTTCTTGCATAAGTTCTCCTTGAGCAACCTTATTCCTTCTATGTCATCACCTATAATTAGAAGATCATCCACATACAATGTAAAAAAGATGATGCGACTCCTCCAATGTTTCACATAGAGAGTAGATTTTGCTGCAGATCTAGTGAAACCAAGGTTGAGAAATATGAGTCAATATTTGCATACCAAGCTCGATGTGCTTGCTTCAACCGATATAGAGTTTTCTTTAATCTGAGGACTTTGTTGTTTTGGCCTTCAACTGTGTACCTTGGTGGTTGTTTCACATACACTTCCTCCTTCAAATGACCATTGAGAAATACAATTTTGACATCTGTCTGATATATTGGCCAATGTTTTTGATCTGCCATAGCAATAACTATCCTGATTGTAGCCATCTTAGCCACAAGAGCAAAGTTCTCCTCATAATAAATTCCCTCTTGTTTCTTATAGCCTTGAGCTACTAGGCAAGCCTTGTAGCAATCTAGTGAGCCATCTGCTTTATATTTTGCTTTGTATACCCATTTTGTGCCAATGGTATATTTTCCTTTGGGTAAATCAACTAAATACCAAGTGCGATTTTTTTCAATGGAATCTAATTCTTGATGCATGGCATGGACCCATTTAGGATCACCAAGTGCTTCTTTGACATTAGAAGGTTCAGTTTGGCTAAGGACTTTGGCCATTAGGGAATAATTCACTTGGTGTCTTAGGGCTGAAGGCCTTTTACCTGTATAGGTGGGCAAATGATTTTGGGCTTCATCTATTGTGGCTTGAACCCACTTGGGTAAAGGATTGGATGATATTTATTGATCATTAGGATGAGGAGATGGATGACATGGATTATTTTTAGGAAGTTCTTCTTGTGGATGAATTTCTTGATTTATGAGTGAAGGAGATGGACTAGATGATATTGTATGCATGAGTGAAGCAACTATTTCATTAGTTATTTCTAAAGTCGGGGCCTTTGGAGGATTAGATGGGGGATACTCATGAAAGGTAACATCCATAGATAAAATGATTTTCTTGGAAATAGGTTCATATAATTTATTTGCATTGGCACTATCACTATAGCCAACAAAGATGCATTTTTGGCTCTTATCATCAAACTTATTCCTTTTCTTATGAGAAATATGAGCATAGGCATCACATCCAAATATTCTCAAATGGCCCACATAGAGCGTCCTTCCACTCCATGCTTCTTCAGGTGTTCTTTCATGTAATGCCTTTGTGTATGACCTATTATTCAAGTATGCAGTAGTAAGAACAACTTCTCCCCAAAATGAGTTATGTAATATAGCAGCATGTAACATTGATTTTATCCTATTTGTGATTTTTTGATTCATCCTCTCAGCAACTCCATTTTTTTGTGGGGTATAAGGGGTTGTGAATTGCCTCCTTATCCCATGATACTTACAAAAATTAAAGAATTCATTGGAGACATATTCTCCACCATTATCTGATCTTAAGGTGGAGATTTGATAGCCACTTTCTCTTTCAACAAGTGCGATGAATTCTTTGAACTTATCAAGGGATTTCCACAAATTTTTGAATGAACCAATTGCAAAGGTCTATTAGCTCTCCATGCCTTTCCTATTTCAAATGGTTGCCTATGGTGTTTGGCTATTACACATGGCTCACAAAAAAAATTTGACTCCTTAAGATGTGGAAGTCCTTTAACTAATCATTTTGTAGCAATCATTTGAATATTATTAAAATTTAAATGTCCCAATCTTTCATGCCACATGTACTCCAAAGATAAAGTAGTTGTTGTATGCAAAGATGTTTGTGTTACATATTTTGTAAGGAGGTAGTAAACACAATCCTTTTTCACTCCCATGGCCTTGACATTGCCATTGGGTTCCTTAATGTAGCATTTGTATTTTTCAAAATAGACATTATAGCCCTTATCTGTAAGCTATCCAATAGAAATAAGACTCCTTTTAAGACCAGGCACATACAAAACATCTGTTGCAAGAACATTATTACCATCATGCAAAGTAAGTGGTTCCTCCCCAACACCTTCAATGGGTAGAGCAATTTCATCACTAAAATTAATGAATTGATTTGATGTAGGTTGAACCTCGGTCAACCAATATTGTCTTCCTATCATGTGCTTTGCTACTCCAGAATCAATATACCAACATTATTTATATTCAACATTAACTTGGTTGGCTGCATACAATGTGTTCAGATTATTATTTTATGGTTCTCCTTGTTCTCTTTGCCTTTTATAGCAATTAGCAACATTATGATTTCATTTTCCATAATATTCACACCCTTGTTGATTGTTGTTTTGACCCCCTTGAGGTCTTGTTTGCCATCTTGGCTATTGCTGGTGATGTTGCTGATGGTATTATTGATTTGGTTGTTGTTGGTACTGTTGCTGATGTGGTTGTTGTTGGTACTGTTGATTTGGCTGTTGTTGGTACTGCGTGTATCTCTGATGTTGTCTACCCCTTTGATTCTGATTATGATGATTTTGATCCTTATTTTGTTTAGGTTGTAAAGTTACCTTGGTGGAAAAAGCTGCTGATGTAGCTTCAATTTCTTCATCTTTTATTAGGGCTTACTCATGTTTCTTAAGTAGGATCTCAATATCCTCAAGTGTGGAATTCATTTTTTTACCACTCAAGTCTAACATGGTAGCATAGGAGTGAAAATTTGAAGGAAGACCATGCAATATTATTGTAATTAACTCATTATCATCTAGGGTTTTACCAACAGCTAAGAAATCATTCTTAATAGACTTGACTTCCATAAGATAATCAATAAGTGAGCCTTTCATACATAGATTGTGCAATTTTTATTTGAGATACAAAATATTATCTTGAATTGGCCTATCAAACAATCTATTGAGAGCATCCCATGCTTTTTTAGGTGTTTTTGCAGCCCTTATAGTTTCTCTGCATTGAATTCATGTAGCTAGCTTGATTAGACTTAAATCTATATTGGAATTCTTCTCAAATTATGCTTTTTATTTAGGGTCTGTAGGTGCAGTGAGTGGGTCTTCATTATCCTACCTATCTTTCACAAAGTCCCACATGTCATTCATCATTAATATTGATTCCATATCATACTTCCAATTTGCAAAAGTTTGTGCTCCTTCAAGTTTCTTTGTAAGTCCACTTAATAGATTTGTAGTAGCCATGATTTAGAAAAGGATCAAAAGAAAAGGGAGCTCAACAAAGGATGAAGTAAGAACGAAAAATGCCAAATTAGAGCCCTCAAAAAAATCTAGGGTACACCGCTAAAGATCCAGAGGAGGGTTCGCCTAGTTTTTCCACTTTGAATATTCAAGTGATTCCAATAGTGGGAGGGTTAAGTTGAACATAAGTGCCTTTTTCTATCCAAAGAGAGTAAGAATTCAAAATTTTCCAGACCTTTATACCAAACTTCTCAATATACCCACCCTTACGTGAGGGAGACTATAAGCATTTGAGCAGTTGATACATGGAACATAGGCAATTTTAAAAGGGAATAACTTGCCGGACCTTTATACCAAACTACTCAATATACTCGCCCTTAAGTGAGGGAGACTATAAGTATTTGAGCAGTTGATACGTGGAACATAGGCAGTTATAAAAATGTGATTCTTGCTTTTTGTAGAATTGTTACAATAGATGTGCCAATGTATTATTGCTTTATAATAATTTACCTGTATGTGTTTGCTTGCTTGTATATGGCTTAGTGTCAAGTGTGTATGAAATGGAACTACACTTGACTACAATTATAAAACCCAAAGTCATGCAAGGATAATAGCAAGCATAAAATATAGACAAAGCCCAAATAGAAGATGCAAACAACAAACACCTAGTGGCCAAGAGAGTGCCACAAAATGAATCCATCGACAAGGGACAAGGGGCCCTAAATCACCCCTTAAGTTGATGATTTTTATTTGGCTAAAAGCAAATTAGCCCCAAATGTACCTCCAAAATATGAGACAATATCAATGCCTACTTTTACAAGATTACCTTCAAACTTGCCAAATTCAATGAATGACTTGGCATAATGTCCCCCCCAAAGACTTAAAATTGAGATTCCCACAAGTTTGCCAAATATTTTGTCAAGGAGTGTCGGATAATAGCGAAAATTCCCTCCAAATTACAATGTCAATTTCAAACTTCAATTTAGCATAATAATGATTTCAAAAATGAAAATAAAATTCACCAATGGATTCCCCTCAAAAAATCCTTTTCAATGACTATATATAAGGCTATAGTTGGTTACAATTTGACCCTTGGTTTTAAGAAAACACAACAAGACTTCTTAGACGCAAAAAACATGACAAATTGCCCTCTACAAATTTGAAATTTGAAATTTTGGATTGAAACTATTTCGGTGGGAAACTCAAGATTGTGGGTTCTCAAAACTCTCAGTTCTCCTCTATGCTCTGATCAAGTGTAGTAGGAGATGTATTTAATGCTTGCACTCCAAAATATGATTAACCACAAAATGCAGTAACAGAAGATGCACTTCAAAATCACTCCAGTGAATTAATATGATTTGGATGTTAAATTTAATAATATTTTTCAATCTACAAACTACGAAAAAATTTGCTTCACCTCAGGTGTAAACAATAACATAGGTGATGTCGCATAGGTTACAAACAGGTAGATAACAATATGTGACAGCGTCCAGAATCTATAGCAAGCTTTGTATAGGGGCTTTGGCACCACAATACGCAATGCTCATGACCACGATCTCTACAAAGGCCACAATCCCTGCAAAGAAAGAAAAAAAATATTCCTCCTTGAAATATGATAGGGATTTCACTTCATGTAGACTTATCATCCATCGTACAACAACAACAGTCAAACTTCTCAAACAAATCTATTACCATTGCCTTCAACTCAGCACAGATCTTGATTCATAATAGCTTTCTCTCGAACAATCGACAATGGTATTGAGGGTAGAGAGAGCTTCGAAGAAATCTTTGATTGTTATTTAAATGGCAGTCGTCACCAAATTTTACTAGGATTCTTCAAAAATGTTCCAAAATTTTTCTCTAGATATTGTACGGGTCACTACTACTGCAATAGTACTCTTTCGTAGGCACTCACGATGATGGTTGTGCAAGCGACTCTAGGATGCTGAAGCATGTATGAACAATTGTGAAAGTAGTTTTGAGAAAATAGTCCAGCCCCATTCTTCAAAAAAAACTACACCACGAAACAAACTGCATTACTCTGAACCATCTATGGATTTTTTTGGCTTGTCAACTTGTACACATGAGCCTAATTTTGAATTGCACAGCTTCCACAAGGTAGACGAGAAACACCAATAGTAAATCTCTCTACAATAGGCCCACAAGTGTTTTCTTTTGTATTCAAAATGAACTTCTAGAACACGTTGACTACAACCGTGTTGGGAATATTCCCTCTCCTAGGATTACTTTCTTGTTTTGATCATACGATGAAGAAAAAAAACAAGCGATCTTCACATCTTCGAATTTTAAAACACTTCCCTAGAAAAAATGCTCTCAAAGTATTCAACAATATAAACCTTCTTCATAAAAAAATTTCTCACAAACTCTATGGGAGAGCACAAGCAGAATAACCACACGTCCACACAATGACTTATTTACAACCTAAAAAAAAATAAAACCAGAAGAGGGGAGCTTCTGGTTTCTGATCCACTCAATGAGTGGAGAGCATACTCCCTAACTCCATACTCAAACCCCATAGGCGGATCTTACCGCTCTGATACCAGATGTTGGGACTGAAAAATAAGGCACTCTTTATTTACAAGTTATCTTACAATATATAAGCATCAAAATTAGGAGGGATATATGACAAGTGTCATAAGCTCCACTCCAAGTGTCTTTCAGAAGACACCACTCCAACTCAAACTAAAGACAAGGACAAGTTGCAGAAGACAAATGTCAACCTGTCAATTATAGGCATAGTGCACATTATAACAATAATAATGTTCTAACAATATCAAACAAAATTTACAACCTGTTGAATTAAAAAATGTAGTCCTACATAGACATTGTTACTTTTCCACAACCAAAAATATTTTACAATGAATTTTAAGGGTAAAAAAATTCTTTAAGACCTTGATGAGGTCGTCCCAAGTGTAAAGTGGGTTATGACTAATTTTCCATCACCAAAATATTTACTAACCTAAAAAGCTTGAGTTTAGCAAAAAGTACTCTCTCCTCTTCAAGAATTTGGGTAGAGGAGAACCATGTGTCCATATCAAGGGTATAGCAACTCAAAATGTCTAGATCTCTTGAGTCATCACACAATTTGAACTTGCACTTGGTTTTGGATAAAAGGTCAAGATTATTTTTACATCTCTTGGGCCACTTTGAATAGTTATGCCATTGCCTTTCTTGGCTAAAGCACTCACTACATTGATCAATTTAGCCATTTGTTTCACTAAATTGGTGGTCATTAAAAAATGAGTGAAAGATAGATGTACCTAAACAAATTTTCCTTTGGTGATAAATGACTTATAAATATGGTGCTATTTCAAAGCAATTATAAAAGCCTTTTCTAGGTTGATTCAACCGATTCGACTTAGAAATTACAATCAATGCATATAAATTATTTATTTATGTACTTTTACAATAAAATTAATTTATTTATTTATTAATTTAATTAATGGATTAATTAAATTAAGTATATAAGGAAAACCTTAGTCGATATGCACAAATGTGGTAAATCTTGGATTTTGTGCCTTGAACCAATGGTCGAGTAACTTCATCCAATGGTCAAATAGAGCCAAAGTAATTGGTCCTTGGAGTGGTCAATGTCCTATCTAGTTTGTTGAATTCCATGTGGTGGCTTAGGCTTATTAATTCACCTCCAAGACGGGTCAAATAGGATATTTATTTTTTCTATAGATTTTGCATAGTTGTAGCACTCAAAACCTCAATGTGGAAAGCGAATTATCTCCTTCCTTCATTGACATCACCTTAAAGCTATTTCAACACCCTATTTAGAGGTATGATTAATGACAACTTGTGGTAGAGAAAAATATCTGTTATAAAGAAATAAAATAAATATCCATGAGTCCTAATACTTGTGCATATTCCTATAAGAAATATTTATTAAAGCTTTCCATAATATCCCATTAAGCTAATTATAAATAAGTCAAATAGGAATTTGTTTCCCATTGAAAATATGTAATTTTACTTGTGTCATAGGGAACAAACAATAAAACCATGACCTACTGTCAAAAAGAGCTGACCTAATTCAAAGAATATTTGTTATCAACTAATTGTGCCATGTCTACTTTAAATTATACCCTAAATTAAAAACTAATTATAAAACTTGAAACCATGTACCATGAAAACAGATACTTGTATAATAGATGATAGGATTATTGCATATCTATTTTATATAAAGTACACCTATTTTTCCATAGAATAACTCTCTTTATATATAGTTAAAAGTAGTATGTCAAAGTCCATAATAAGTTAGAGCATAATCACAAGTGAATTTTACAATTGATTTTCATACATCTAAAACATGCATAATATAGAAGAATAGATAAAACATGAATTATAAATATTTTCAAGAATTTTCTTTTAAATCCTATTATGTGGTATAACATATGTGGCCTTCTCTCTCATATCTTAAAGCATTCGAGAAATAAAATGATAATTTTTGAGAAGTTCCCAAAATTTTTCTTTCTAATTAACATATTTGAAGGCTAAAATGATGAGCCCTTACATGTGTACGATGGGAGCATAAATCCATGAAATAAAACCACCCTACTATTTGAAAATGGATTTAGAATCTAATAACTTATGATGTATAATTAAGAATGGATTCTTATTATATTAGAATTAGAAATATTGTCCATATACGAATGGATTTAACACATTACCCAAAAAGAAATAATAACTCATATATGAACACAATACAATATAAAGGGTGATCATAGACACCGAGCTAATATCACTAGAAAAAGAATAAAAACACTTCAATATATAGTAAAAACGTTGCTCTTAAGGGGTATAAATGCCTAAATTACATGTCATCTTAGGTCACAGTTAAAGAGTTTACCTTTAGTGTTATTATTAAAATAATACAATAAATCCACCTATACATGATGTAGAAAGGTCTATAGGACTATTAAAATAAGTACAATACAAAAATCAACCATGGTGTTAAGTGAAGCTTAAAACCAATATTCCAACATTCATCATTTAAGTTGAATGAGGTAAATAGAGAGAGACCCTTCTCGGTAAAGCCACTTAAGGTCATTCGCCTACTTCAAGTTGTTACAACAACAACAAAGGTATCTCAAGCATGATCTTGGTTAGGATATTTGTTTTCTACTTTTCTGATGACACATAGAATGGATTGAGAATTCTATGTGCATGAAACCATCAAACATAGTGCATCCAAACATAAATGTGCTTAGTCCACTAATTAAACATTGAGTTATAGACAAGCTTGATGGAACCCTTATTATCAAAATGAACAATTATTAGAAACTACCATAGGATACCCAATTGGTCTAGAATTATGATCATTCATTTGAGGTGTTTGGTAGCCTTATTAACAACATAAAATCTAGCTCTTATAGAATATTGGAATATAGTGGACCATCATCTACAATACTAAGAGACAAGAACAAAGCCAAGATAAAAGAAAAAGTTGGTTTTGGATCACTCCTAGTCTAAATCACAATCCCAATCTACATTAGAGAATCCTATCAATATCATAGGTGTTCCAATTGAGTAGTGAATACCAACTAATATATTCCTTTAATGTATTAAAATATTTGCTTGGTCATTGTCTAGTGAATCTGTAACAAACCCAATTGTTACTACTCAACCAAGAATAGGAATACAATATTCAAGAAGTCTAGAGAATTTAAAAATCTCACATTCATAGTGGAAGAAAAATAAAGGTACATAAATTTGAAGAGTTTCTTTAATTAGAATCAAAATAGAAAGAACAAATATTATGCTTTTAAAAGAGATTATTCATTTTCAAATAATAAGAGGGGAGAGATTTTTTTATCTTCATATTTCTTTTATTTGGTGACACAATTGTCTCATGATTTGAAACATCAATTTAAATATGAGTATAGACTTATTGCAGACACCAAAACAGCACCAATCCGATTATGTGACTGCAAACACTGATCGCATCGACACACACAACCCCAAGGGCAGCCCCCAGAGGTTAAACAATGGTCCTAGCCACTCCCAAAAGTAGTTTGGAAGGTCAGAGGTCAATTTGACACCTTTTTGGCACTTTGCTCTCTACTCGTCCCACCCTGGGATGAATACAAACTGGTATTCGTTCCACCCAGGGACGATTAGCAGCATTCATCCCAGGGTGGGGCGAATAGCAGGTTTGACTGGAAAAAAGTCAAATTTTGACAAATGGCAGCTCAGATCCACCACTTAATTCTTCCTTCATCGCATGGGAGCATGAGTGAGCATTTTCGAGCGTTAGAGGCAGTTACAAGGGCAGTCATGAAGCCCCTAATCAGGGAGGAATCTTCCCTCCCCTAGAGAGGCATGATTGCCAAGTGGCGCCTCTGCATGCTCATCCAAAGAGACCATCAGGTCTATAAAATGGTGAGTCTTCTCACCCCAAAATATAGAGAGAAGGAGCATTTTGGAGCAATGAAGTGCTGTCATTTTACTTTCACACCCACACCCTTTCGAGTTGTGCCTTTCACATCCTTGATCTCTTTTGGAAAGGAGGTCATAGGGTGGTTATTGGAAGCACAAATCCGAAACCAAAACCTGAAATTTGGCCACAATATCCCATCCAATTTGTCGAAAATACCCCACAAGAGATTTTGGACCCATCCCAAGTGGATTGGTGCCGAAATCGGGCCCCAAACGGTGGGCGTCCTGCCCTCGGGCGCCCCCCGCACTACTGCAGGTCTAATCGTCCCACTCCGGAATGATTAGGAATATGTGGTATATTTCCTTTTTATTACTTTTGCATCTGATTCTATGCTGCTTAGATAGTTTGTCATTAAAATTTCACATCGTTTTGAGCAATTTTTATCATGTTTCTATCATTTCTCGCTTTTACTAACATGCAGGTGGCATCATCAAATTCCTGGTGATAGAGGCCAAATTGGGGAAATCTGACCATCTGGGTCATCCCAAAATGCCCCCAATTAGCTAACCCCCACTTTTGCAGGAGATTTGGAGCTGTCCAGATGTGACATTTTGAGCGATGCTATCTGGCATTTTGTTGCAGGTCTATTCGTCCCACCCCGGAGCGAATTCAAATCTGTGAGGAATTTCTTGACTGTTCCATTTGCAGTGTTTCCTTTGTGAGGTCTTGATGCCCCTATCAAATTTTTAGATCATTTGGATATATGTTGGTTATCATTTTATTTATTCTTTGCATGCGCTAATCGTAGGCTTGGGGATTGCATGTTTCATCCCATCCGTAGGTGCTACTGACTGTCTTTTGTTTCTTTGAACGTAGGGTCTAGATGTTAGAGGAGAAGCGAAGAGCCAAGACTCATCAATGCAAGTGGCGGTGACGTTTGGTCCGCCCACTTTACATGTGGGCACGCGAAAGAAGGATGGCTACCCATGGATGTAACCAAGAAACAAACTTAACGCTCCTCGCCCCTAAAAAGGGAGGAGGCAAATTGTAACCGAATTCCAAAATGTATCAATAAAAGAAAGGGCTGTTATCCACATTGGATTTTCATTTGGGTTTCAATTCGTTCATGCTTTCCTTATTGCATGCATTTTCAATTCGTAGGACTTAGCGTTGAGTTTAGTTCCGTTTTGCATCGTACTCGGAGCTTTTCCTTTTTTGTTTCCGTATCCTCGTGCTTTCAGTGGCGATCACGGTGGGACCTTGTCCTCTGTTCTTTTTATATAAAAAATTTGATCAAAATTTGCCTCTTGCTTGCAGGTATCATTTTTTTTGAACGCGGGACTGTTGTTCGTTCCAGTCTGTGGCGAATACAGAGCTGGAATTCGTCTCACCCAGGGACGAATGGGAATGCGCCCCACCCTATGATGAATTTAGTTCTGTTATTCATCTCACCCTGAGATGAATAGCTCTCTATGTAGTTTTAGGGCAGAAACTCAGAGCCAACAGATTTGGGCAGAGAAGAGGTAGGGATTCTGAACTTTTCCTGTCACTTTCTGTTTTTAGTTTTTTGTCTTTTTGGGTTACTTGCTTGCTTAGGGAAAGTTTTCTTTTACTGCTTGCTTGTTTCCTTTTTGCAAAATAAAAAGAACCCCACACATCACGTGGTAAATTAAACACCAAGGAGCTGGTCGTAAAACCCCAGCCCTTGATCAAGACCAACGGTGGATTTCATCACCACCTTGGCTTGAGTTTTTTTTTGCATCCATTACCCCGATCGCTACTGTTGCTAGACGTAAATCCTGATGAAAGCTGACCGAGTGTAGTTGGGGTGATTCCCAGCACATGAGGATAAGTCTTCTATGGTAGGTGTCATAAACAGGGTGATTCCCCTTCCGTACCGCTTACGTTCCACGTACCATCTGCTCTCACGTACCTATAGTTTCCCTCACGTAAGGGTGGGTATATAGAGAGGTTGGTATATCGGCCTGGCAATGGTATATCGAAGGGGCGACCATTTTTGGGAGTCATAAGAACCATCATACTGCATTTAAACGTTCTTTACAAAAACCTTCAAAAAACAAAAAAAACAAAACAAAAACCAAAACACACTAAACCAGGTCTAGGACACACTTTTAATCTTTAAACGAGATAATCATTGCTCTTGTGTGTGTGTGCTCTTTTCTATTTAGTGTAGCACAAAAATCATAAGACGAGATAAAAACCTACATTGCTTGTAGAAAAGTGCCACCATGGTGTACACCCGTAGCCAAGCCCAATCAAGGGTGGAAGCTACGGAGAGTGTACAAGGGGGCACAAGTCACCTCCGCTATAGCCCCAAGGACTTGGTCATCCCGCCTTGGTGGCCTGACCCACTAGAGAGTCTACATCATTCCATTTTAGAATGGGACTATAGAGGCACCCCTTTGAGGGACACGCCCATTCGTCATACCCCCTTTCAGGAGGAGTCTTTACACGTGGCGCTCAACATAGACAAGAAGGCTTCCTCAGAAGCTCGATATGAGTGGCCACCATGTGATGAAGTGCTAGAGCAGCGTAGGGTCCATAAGGAGAGGCCGCATGATTATGGCATCCCTCCTTTACCCCTTCTCACTATTAGAACCAATAGACAAAACCCAGAGCGCAAGGCTCTCCAAACAGGGTGAGCCAACTCTGCCTGCCCCTTTCACACATACGAAAGGGAGCATGAGGAAGACCATTACCTTCCTCAAGAGCAATATACAGCATGGGAGCCATGCGTCTCCACACCCGCTATATACCATGATCACCTACCGAGGCCAGAGCCATGGGTAAATGCCACCAACCTCGATAGAGGGAAGCAACCTATTGAGATCTCGGATCATCACGACCGAGGTAAGTGCATAGGAGAGGCATCCAGGCCTCCTAGGCTCAAGATGGTAGAACAAATTGACCTGGAAGTCGCCAGACATGCCGCCCACCAAGCGTAGATCACGTGGCTTGAGCAAGACCAACAACAGCTAGAGCATCTATATCACCTTAGCAAAGAGCGCATTCGGTGCCAAACAGATGAGTTGCTCCATAACCCGGTGCCTGAGAGGGTTCCAACCCCTCGCACCCAAAGAGCGGAACCGTGTGAGAGGCGCAACCCCTTGGTGTGGGATAGGTCTCCGTGACCTTACCAAGTGCTACCTCTGAGACCTCCTAGACCTGAGCGGGAGGCCACTCCCTAGAACAATGATGGGTACCCTCCACGGGGACCCACCCAGGGTCATAGGTCTCATTCGAAGACTCCTCAAGAAGCCTACGAGGAGTATGAGCAAGAAGAAGAGCGGGCCAAAATGCCCTACCAAGGTGGAGGGGTTGCTATCCGGCCACCCCCTATAGGCCTCAAGTCTCCCACAACCCACAATGGGAGCAAACTAAAGAGGAAGAGATCAAATCCTCAGATGCATATAAAGCACTGCTAGAGCATCTAGAGTCTATGGAAACCAAAACTTTTGGGCCCCAAAAGCCCACTTTACGCTAGCTCCATAGTCATCCTATGCATCCGTCAGTGCCAGCACCCCCTTACCCTAAACACTTTAAGTTGCCTCAGTTGGCAACCTTTAGAGGTGAGGAGGATGCTCAGGAGCATGTGACGAGATTCTTGAGCCAATGCTTCGGCATTCAGGACAATGATGCTTTGTTATTAAGAACATTTATAACCACATTCGTAGGCCCTACCTCGGATTGGTTTACTCAATTACCAAAGCACAACATTAACAACTTGGATTAGTTAGTGGATGCGTTCCTCGAACGCTTCACCTTCAACACCAAGAAGAAGGCGTCACTAAGTGACTTAGCTAGCCTCAGGCAGAGATGAGGAAGAAACCATGGCGGCCTATGGGAATCGATGGAGGACTTTGCTTTCAAAGCTGCCCTACCTTCCCCCTATGTCCGACCTCACTCAAATGTTCTCAAAGAGCTATTTGAGATCGATCTCTATGCTATTGTAGCTACAACAATATGCCACCTTAGAAGAAGCTCTGGCGCAAGCCAGGATCATTGAAGAGATCAAGATACAGGATGGTGAGATAGCCAAACCTAAGAAAAAAGAGTGGACTAAGAACACTAAAATAGGGACCATGCAACAGAAACCCGTTGTGGTCAATCAAGTTGCTATCAATGTCCCTAAGCCTGCACAAGCAACATAACCTCAAAAGGCTAACTATCAGGCGGTGCCTCCTAGCAACTATGACAGAGAAAATCAGAGGCAAGAATAGAGTCAACAGCGTCGCCCTAGGCGACAATACACACCCTACATAGAGTCCAGGGACTCCCTGTTTGACCGCTTGTTAGCGGAAAATTTGATCAACCTGCAGAGATTCAAACCATAGACCCCAATGCTCCCAAGCCTAAGGGGTATAGGGAGGACTTGTACTGTAGGTTCCAGAGGATAGGGACATGACCTAAATGCCTCTGGAAGTTTAAGGGCTTGGTACAAGACCTAATTGATAACAAGACACTAGCGGTAGATAATCCTATGGCACCAAGCAATATAAAAGATGGAGGTCTTTAAAGAACCCCTTGCCTACTCATCCTCAGGAGAAAAAGACCCTACAAGTTAATGAGGTCACATAGAACTACCCCATTGAAGGGTAGGTAGGAATGATTAAAGATAGTGAAAAAAAAGAGGAGGTTACAAAGTAAAAAAGTTCTCCTAGCGGTAGGGGGGAGGTGCCAACAACATCACAACCACAACAACACCTTGCACAACCTCCTCCACCTAGACCAATGGCCACACTTTAGACCAAGCTCACTCAGAGTTTGAGGACCACCTCAGCTAGGCTCTCCATATACGAGCTCATACAACAATCAACGCCCCATCGAGAGGCTCTAATGGAGATATTGAAAGCCATCGAGTTGCAGCCCCATGAAACAAATTCTTTCAACAACTTCATGGGACATGTCAAATGATGCACTGAGCCAGTCATCACATTTTGAGAAGACGAAGTGAAATCAGTGGTTGATGACATGGTGGATCCACCCCTGCACATTATCGCATGGGTCAATGGGATTCCATATAAGAGGGTGTTGGTAGACATTGGCTCATCTAGTAATATCATCACAATAATGGCATTGAAACATCTAAAGTTGCCAGCATCTCACATCATAGCTTCCACTTACACTCTATGAGCATTCAATGATGCAATATGCTCGATAGTTGGCATAATTGTCCTACCCATCCAGGTGGGACAAAAGACTATACCTACATTGTGCCACATCTTGGAAGGTGAGATGGCCTACAACATCTTGCTGGGTCGACCATGGATCAGGGACATGAAGTGTGTCCCTTCGATAGCTCACCAAGTGCTTAAAGTATACATTTGAAGGGGAGGTGCATGTAGTCCCGATGGACTTAGAACCCTTCAAGTATTGTAATGCGGTGCAACTGATGCCACAATCGACCCTGCCATCAACGCATTTGGATTTCCAATTGAATCCATCTAAATAGGGTCTGATTCCGTAGGCATCCCCATTAGCAAGTTCTTCAAAACCCCAGTCGGGTCCATCTTCATCATTCGACCCTCCACCAATGATACCACCTATGGGGGCCAAACAGAAGGACAAAGGGAAGAAACCTCTGGAAGAGGCGCAACCTCAAGAGACACCGCCATCAGTATCAACTATCTCTACTGAGGAGATGCCTAGCCGAATGGAATTTGAAACTCCTAGTTCACCCGACATGGAGTGGACTCAGGGAGAACTCCCATTCCCTCCCCCTCAACCACCAACAATCACCATTGAAATGGCCAATACGGGCCTAGGGGAGTATCTGGTGTGGAATATTGTAGCAACACCTACACTGGAGTCCATGCAGGACATGGGGAGACCTTGCCTCCCCATCGACACTATTGTTCCCCTAGGCCACCCACCGAACCAGAAAAACTTCATGTATGGGGGCCTTGATCATGGCGTTGCACCATGCACGCAAGAGGATGAAGATGAAGAGCCTTTTGCTGAAAATGTCAACTATTTGTCTAACCCAAACTTTGCTTTGAGATACCTTGGCCAATGCAATTGGCATGGATATGGGTTAGGTAGATATGAGCAAGGGGTACGTGTTCTTTGCCAACCAAGATACCAAATGCCATATGACAAGTCAGGAGTAGGGTTCAACCACCCCCTACCCTTGGACATCTTGGTGGAGAACATGCAAGGCCTAGGGATAGGCAACAAGGGGGGATTGGCATCAGATCCATATGCCAACCCTAACATGACATATATATTGAGGGATTATCTCCCATTAATGGCAATCAACCTTGTTGACCCTCACAATCCCTTCCCTTCGCTCGAGAGGGGAGAAAGCTCGAGAGCTCATTTTCAAGGAGGGTCTAGACAATGTCAGGAAGGATCTTCAGAGGATGAGTCAAAATATGAGGTAGCACCATGGGATCCCTTCGAATCAGATAGTAATCACTCTCAAGTGGTTCCCATGGATGATTATCAAGAAAGCCTCTTGACCATGTTCCCTTTGGATGCTCCAATCGAGCAAGAGCCATGTCAAGAAAATTAGGCCCCACCATAGAGAGCGGAACAACCACAATGGGGCCAGATCAATTTGCTCGAGCAAGATGAGCCCCTAATGCCGCAAGCAATTTTCAGAGCCAATGAAGGCCTTTGGATCTCCGATAGTGATTATGAAGATGAAACCGAGATGGCGTATCTTAATCACATGCAACAAATACAGTGACCATACCCCTTGGAGATTAACGACATATTCAAACAATTAAACATAGTGCCAGGGCATGAGTGGTACGTAGACCCAACGCGATGGGACCAAGTGTTGAATCCACCACTTCAGATCTACGGAGAACATCTTCCACCCAGAGACCCTAGAATGATATCAGTGTCGAGGGTAGACCCTATCCTCCTATCCACACATAGGGCCGATCCATTCATGCCCATACCTCTAGAGCCAGACCCGGAGCACAGAGAGCATCCAAAAAGTCTGAGTCATCACACCCGTGGTAATGGAGACCAAAATCATTTCATCAACATGATCTCCATTGAATTAACCACCCCCATCCACAACCCGGCCGATCCAACATAGTCATTGTATCTAGACATAGATGCCATAGACTGGGATCGCATCAATTCACCACCATCCCCATTCGAGTACTGGCCTTTTGGTGAAATGCTTCATTTTACCCCTGGACCAACTCAGGATATCTTCCATGCTGGAGAGGGACCCGACATTCCTAACGATGATTTAAACCCAACAAATGATATCCATTTGATCCCAACTCCACACCAGTTGGAGGATGGATCCCACATGTCAGTCGAGGAGACGACTGACGTAGACATCGGCTCGGACCCAGTGAATCCATAGGTCATCAAGCTGGGGGTAAGTCTATCCCCCGAAGAGCAAGCTGACTACATTGCCCTTCTCAAAGAGAAGAAGGAGGTTTTTGCATGGTCATACAAAGACATGTCGGGACTAGACCCATAGCTAGTCATGCATAACCTAACGCTTGATCCGACAGTCAAGCCAGTTAAGCAAAAACTATGTAAGATGCACCCAAAAGTGGCCTTAATGGTCAAAGATGAATTGCAAAAGCTATTGGATGCACAGTTTGTCATCTGCGTGGATTATCCGCCATGGTTGTCCAACATGGTGCCCATCAAAAATCTTGATGGGAGGATTCGCATATGCACTGATTTTTGAGATCTAAACAAAGTGAGTCCTAAGGATGATTTTCCCTTGTCGAGCATCGATGCATTGGTAGATGCTACAACAGGTCATGAAATGCTATCCCTCATGGATGGTTTCTCAGGATACAATCAGATTTGTATCAATCTCGAGGACCAACTAAAAATGGCGTTCACAATGCCTTGGGGGACATTTTGTTATAAGGTCATGCCTTTTGGCCTTAAAAATGCTGGTGCAACCTACCAACGTGCCATGACGTACATCTTCCATGATTACATGCACAAGACTTTGGAAGATTACATGGATGATTTGTTGGCCAAATCTCTTTTGCGCCCGGATCATCTCGATGACTTAAGCAAGATCCTCGATCGCCTCATGGAGCATAAAGTTAGACTGAATCCCAAGAAGTGCGTATTTGGTATCACATCTAGAAAACTCTTGGGTTTCATAGTCTCAAAATGAGGCATCGAGGTGGATCCAAACAAAGTCAAGGCAATCCTTGAAATGCTTCCCCCAACTACCATCAAGCAGCTTAGAAGCCTGCAGGGAAAGGTCGCATCAATCAAGCGCTTCATAGCGCAGCTATCTGACAAGTGCCGACCCATGAACAAATTATTGCACAAGGGAGTAGCATTTCACTGGGATGACGAGTGCCAGTCAGCCTTCGATGACATTAAACAATACTTGGCTTCACCGTCAGTATTGGCACCACCTAGACCAGGAGTGTCATTCTACTTATACATCTCAGCTACTGAGGTGGCACTGGGTGCCATGTTAGCCTAGAAGAATGAACTTCATAAAGAATAGGCTACTTACTACCTTAGCCGCACCCTGGTCAGTTATGAACTTAACTATGCATACGTTGAGAAGCTCTGCTTGGCAGTGGTGTTTGCTACCAAAAAGTTATGCCATTACATGCTAAGAAACAAGACGTATGTTGTGTCTAAGGAGAATCCATTATGGTACATGATGAGTCATACTTATCATAGTAGTCGCACGATGAAATGGATCATGTTGTTGACGGAATTTGACATCGAGTTTATTGGACAAAAATCCATAAAAGGTCAGGTCATAGCCGATCAACTAGCGGAGGCTCCTCTCGAAGACGATCAGCCTCTGGTCATAGAACTACCCGATGATGGGGTCTTCCATGTCTCAGAATCACCAGATTCTGATGAGCCTGAGTCACAGGCCGACATAACCCTATTTTTTGATGGTTCTAAATGTGAGCAAGGTGGTGGCACGGGAATCATATTCTTTACACCGCAAGGGGCTCCAATGCCTCTGTCATTTAAATTAAACTTCCCATGCACCAACAACAATGCCGAATATGAAGCCTTGCTCATAGGTCTTCAGACAACAATCACCATGAACATCAAATGATTGAACATCTTTGGTGATTCGTTGTTAATTGTCAACCAAGTCAAAGGGGTATTCCAATGTAAATGCCCAGTTCTACAGGCCTACAAAGCCCTTGTGGACAAATTCCTAGCAAAGCTTGAATGGTACGACATCGAGGCACTCCCTCGATCATCGAATCATTTTGTGGACACTATGGCCTCCTTAGGGTCACTAATCCCGCAAGACATTTCTGGTGATATGACAACCATTCAAGTCAAAACACTATCACAATCTGTGATGGAGCGTGCAAGCTCTGACTTGATGCCAGGAATCCACTTGATCCAGATTGAACCATCCTCGGACATGTTCTCTCGAATCCATGATCATCTGAATCATGCCAACTAGGGGTCCTTATTCTCCCCTACTCCCTTTAATAGCAACACAATGCTATTCTTACAAGTTCTTTCCCGCTCAACGTTTGCTAGGGATGAACTTCAAGAGGGATTGGTTGTTCATACCATCGAGGCTTCTGATCAGCAGGATTGGTATTCACCCATAAGGGACTACCTCAAGTTAGGTAACCTCCCACTTGGATTGATGCATGCCACAAAATGAGCATTCAAGCAAAAAGTGGCTAAGTATGTCTTGTTAGGAGACATTTTGTACCATCGTAGCTACGAAGGAATCCTCCTTCATTGCTTGGACCAGTAAGAGTCCACTTGGGCAATCGCCCAAGCGCACGATGGTACGTGCGGTGGCCACTTCAGTGGTATGGCCATCGCAAAGCGCATTCTTTGCATGGGCTATTATTGGCCATCTTTAGAGCGAGATTGTTGCGCATATGTGAGGAAGTGCATGAAATGTCAACACCATGCTAATTTGACACACGTACCTTCCTAGGCCTTGCAGCCGATCCAATCGGCTTGGCCATTTTTGTAGTGGGGCTTAGATCTAATCGGAAAGATCTCCCCTACATCGTCAAGCCATCACACGTTTATCATAACGGCCACAGAGTATTTCACCAAGTGGGTGGAAGCGGTTCCGCTAACCTCTACGATAGGACCCCGCATTGTGGAGTTCATTTTACATAACATCATATGTCATTTTGGTATTCCATCCAAGATAATCTCGGATAATGGGACGTCATTCAAGAACAAAGACGTGCGTGCTTTGACCACAAAGTACAAAATTCAGCATAGTTTTTTGACACCCTATTATCCACAAGCAAATGGGCAAGCAGAGGCATCAAACAAAATGCTAGTTGCCATCCTCAAAAATATAGTCGTAGACAATCATAAGGATTGGCACGTTCAGATCCCGCTTGCCCTATGGGCTTATCGCACTAGCATTCGGACGCCCACTGGGGCAACTCCATTTTCGCTCGTGTATGGCTCCGAGGCAGTCATGCCTCTCGAGTTGGAAATTCCTTCCCTGTGCATATCAATGCAAGAGTTCATCGATGATGACACTGCACGGCAGGCCCGGTTAGACCAGCTTACGTTGCTTGATGAATGATGCGTTAATGCTCTCGAGCATTTACGTATCTATCAAGAGCGACTTAAGAAAGCATACAACATGAAAGTTCACCTGAGGGACTTTCAGGTTGGTGACTTGGTTTTGAAAGAAAACCAATAGAACTCTAGTTTGTCGTCCCATCTAAGGGACAAGTTCATAGCAAACTGGTTAGGTCCCTATGTAATTGATAGTAAAATAGGACCTGGAACATACCGACTAGCCTCTCTTGATGGAATCAAGGAACTAGAACCCTTGAACATCAGTCATTTGCGGCCATTCCATATCTAGAGGAGCCGCAACCCAATCAAAAAGCCCCAAGGATTCCCATAATCGCTTGGTCAAACCCAAAAAAAGGCCCCAAAGGTGCCCATTACCCCTTTGGTCAAACCACAAAGCTCCAAGGGTTCCCACAATCGCTTGGTCAAAAATAAAAAAAAAACAATAAAATCATCAAAAAGAACACAAATTTGCATCTCATTTCCACGCATACTCACAATCATCACAACAATAACGAGCTCTTTCTGCATCTCATCTTCATATTCACAAAAATCAATCCATCAAAAACACAAATGTATAGTTGCCTTAAGCATCACATCCATACATCACACATTTGTGGTCATAAAGGTCAACGCACCATAGACTGCCATTACTTGGCAAAACCATCACTTTTTCACATTTTTTCCATTTCTATCAATAATTCATCAAAAATAATCGCCACTCACATTATTTTCCCACATCATAGTCAGTCGTCTTCTAATGTATCAGGAGTTTTCATCCTTCAGTCGTCATTAGCTTTCTAGCCACGTACTGTACCAAGTCAGACAGATTTTACAAAGGTAGAGTTCTACTTGGATCACACCTTGGTACGTAGCATCCCAACACAAATTGAAACACATAAGAATTCCCAAGTTGTGTGAACGAAAGATGAAACCTGCAAAGCAATCCAGGTCACCATAAGCGAAACGGTTATCTTGCTCATCCCCCTATGCGAATGACCCCAAGAATGCTGAGAGTTGGCAAAAGGACAAGCATCTTCCCTACCCAATTCCCCAAGAATCCCAAGTTCTCAAAAAGTTGCAAACATCATAAAAATTTGCAAAAGTCAAAACTCCAAATTTTGACATCTCAACCAAAGTGCATACATCAAAGAAAAGCACATAAAATAGTGATTCTCATCACTCCATATTCAAATCCCTTGCTCAAAAGAAAAACAAAAATAAACAGTGATTATTATCACTACAAAAGAGCAAGTATCCCAATACAATTGAAGAAAAGAAGGGAGTCGAACTTGAATCCTTGGAACTCTCAGCATTTCGACAGGTCATGAGGCAAACCTCAGTATTGGTTTTGGTGGATAGCCTATCAGTCACTGGTGGTAAACCTCCCGCATGATGATATATCTGTCACATTAACTTGTGTGCAGATCAATGTTTGCATGTGGATGAGCTAGCTTATGGTATCCTACGACAACACCGCAGATTAATCTGACTAAATACAACAAAGGAGTTAGTGGAGCTAATCAGGTGATCCTCAATACAGGTTTGGTTGACAACCTATCTGGCACTGGCGGTATCCTAACAAACACCACATAAATGAACTCAATTGCACACACAAGGATGTGAAATAACTTGGTCAAAAACAAGTCTGATTCATACCTTGTTAAAAAGTCTCGTAAGATCAAAGTACAGTCTTGGCTAGATAGTTAAAACATCTGAGTCTCAAAAAACCCTACCTACATTCTAAACCAACTTACTGTCTTTCATTCTCATCTTGCCATCAGAAAATACAAAAATAAAAAAAAAAAAATCACACATTCAATTCATCCATTCCATTTGCATATCATATAAATTAAAAACATTTGCATTTCATCAAAACATATGCATCCATCAATATAACTTAACATGCATACATCCATATTCATCAATCATCATACATAACATCAAATCATGACATGTGCATAAATAAAATAAAGTCATCTATATATATATCATCAAAAATGCCCGCAGGCTACAATAAACCGGTCCTATGACCCCGCGACAAAATCCAAAAGCTCAAAAATCCCTAAAGCCTAAGGCGTCGACCACCATGATCACGCAGGATCGGTGTGACGAGAACTACCCCCCATGGTGTGGGTCCTATGGGACCCCTCAAGGTGGCTATTGCTAGCCCTCGCATCATGCCTACTACCCCCTCCCTCATCCAATCACCTGCGATGAGATGATGTTGACTGCTTAGTATCACTGCCCCTCATCCGACATGAAGAGCCACCTCCGGAGGGCTCAGGTACCCACCCCGAGGCGGATGATCTCTCCCTCCAAATCCATCCGATGCCGACACCACTCCACCTCCCACCGATGGTACATCGCTACTACATCATCATGCTATGCCAGCTGCATCCGTAGGAGATCCCTCTCCCATGCAGCATCAGTATCCCCCTCCTACCGATGGTGCATAGCCCACGCTCTCCCGCTCTACTAGCTGAGCCCGTAAGAGATCCCTCTCTTGCAGAGCCTCCCTTAACTCCTCATATCACCTCCATAGTAGCCCCACCAACCATGCATTCTCAGTGCGCACCCCTACCTCCATGTCCTCCACCACTGCCTGGTGCATAGGCGAATCTGAGACTACAGCCTGCTCTAGCTCCCACTACTCTAGGGCATCCTACATCTCCGACTGATCTAGGACACCATAATCCACACCCACATCATCTACCTCCACCATGTCTGCCTCCTCTAGCAGAGCTCCCCAATCATCTCCTAGTGCCGAGGCACCCTCCCCCTTGCCTACTGCCTCCTAGTGGCCCCTCTCCTTGCCATCACCACAGTATCCACCACTGGTCATACTCCATGGTAGTCCCAACATCATCCACATCCAAGACATCAATCCTCGTATCTAAATCCTCACCCAGTGGCACGATGACTAGCCGATCCAGAGTCCTCTCATCCCCCGATGTCGATAGACCACGGGCTCACCAAGAACCCCTGTGCACCCCAAACTGTCATGTCACCACTATAATGGAAGAACTCTGCTCAATCCCATGCCACCCAATCAGCCACCACTCCCTACATACCCATGAAGCCACTCTCCAGCCTCGCAAGCTGGACATCCGATAAGGGTGCCAGAACACCTCCCTGGAGCAAGCCGAGCGAAGGCATCGACATAGTGCCCTATGGCACCTACCCACCATCGACTCTGTCCCTGCTCCTCAGATCACCACCATAGAGCCGCATAACCTATATCCTTATCCACCATCTCTCCGAGTCATCCATGGTAACCCCACTGGCCTCTCCACTACTATGTGCTACCAAGCCCAACTCTACAATAGAAAGCTACAGCTAATCCCCTTTCACCTGAAAATGGACCTCGTACAACTCACCATAAAGCTACACCAGCAATGTCTGTCCCCACCTCATGATCAAAGGCTCATGCATCGAACACTCCACCAACCGATAGACCACATCCAACAGGTTCCACGAGAACCTCACGCCTGACGAGTCAGGTAGTAGCATGTTGGAAATGAGGCCCATGAGTAATGCGTGCCTCACTCCCAACACACCCCTCTCTAGCCACCATCGAACCAGTATGCCACCCATATGGCAGTCACCCTCCGCCCTCTCCACTGGGCTCTCCACACCCAACTCCTCCCCATGCCCAAAATAGCGTATCAGTACTATTGTCCTCCGATCCCATGACGTCATCCGGATCGACAGTCCGTCTATTGGAATCTGAAGAATCCGATAGACATCCTCCAAGGTCACCATCATCTCCCCTATTGGGAGATGGAAGGTGTTGGTCCGAGGATCCCATAGGTTGATCAGGGCCATCAGATAGGCCCGATCCCCGACCACCGGCTCCAGCCGAGTCACCTGCTTGAGCCCAAGGGCGTCAAGCCGTCCTAGACCAAAGTCTCGCATGTGCTTCAATGAAAACTATGGGCACACGATACCGGCTCTTCACAACCTGCAAAAGAAAACAACATAAACACATTAAAACAATGAAAAACTATACAACACTAACAATGAATATACAACAATGCATCAAAATGTATAGCCAAAAACATAACAAAAATTCAAAAAAACCTAATTTCTCAGTTTTAGGGTTGTAACTTTCAACTGATAAATTCAAAAAAAAAAAAACAAACAAAAAACCTAATTTGTCAGATCTCGGGTTTTTAACTCTAACTGATAAATTAACAACAAAAAAAATAAAAAAATCATTGGTCAGCTCTAGGGTTTTTAACTCTAACTGATCAATTAAAAAACAAACAAAAAAAAGGCACAAAATAATTTCTCAGACCTAGGGTTTTTTAGACTAGAAAATTAAAAACACAAAAACAACAAATAACTAGGGTTGAGCTACGTTTTACGTTCAGTTTTACCCTAAGTTTCTCACCTAAGTTTTGAACTTCGTTCAAATTCAGGTTAAGCAAGGTTTTAAGTTATGTTCTAAACTAAGTTTTTCAATTAAGTTTTAAACTAAACTTTTGATATTTGTTTAAACTAGGGTTAAATTAAGTTTTAAGCTAAGTGCTCATAGACTAGGGTTTCATTTTAAAACATTTTGAAAAACCAGAAAAACAAAAACACAAGACAAAAACAACTTGCGATTTTCAAATTGCAACACAAAATAATAAAGAGGGAAGGCACTCACTGGTATCGCTTCGGCTTCGCCGCTCGATCCGATGTGTGAACTCATGGTCACAAGAAAAATTTAGCAGCGCTTCACTTCATAGAATTGACTTCCTCCTCCTCAGAGCTCCAAATTGCCAAGAAAAACAAATGCAAATGAGCCCAAAACTCAGTTTTGGCCTTTAAATAGGCTTTTTGAGCCTGTACTCGTCCCCCCTAGGATGAGCACTCTAGTTAGCGCTCGTCCCTCCCTGGGATGAATACTAAATAGGAATTCATCCCACCCTAGGATGAATACAGAGCAAAAATTTCAAAAACAACAAAAACTGCACAAAATGCACCAAAAACAAGCCCTAAAAGTGTCCGATAAGAGTGCTTTTGCACTTGACATTCCGGGCATGCAAAATAGATGTCGGGGTCACAAATCCTCACTATCCTATTCCCTAAGAAGGCTATCATAGCCGGACCGCTCCACGGGAAGACGGATTTTTGAGAATTTCATCCCCAAATGGCGTCACCAAAAAGGGTTCAAAACCCAACCAAAAATAGCAATAACATTGCCGAACGAAGGCGCCTTTGCGCCTGACATTCTTGGCATCCAAAACAGATGTTGGGGTTACAAATTGTCACTACCCTACTCCCTAAGAAGGCCACCATGGCCGGACCGCTCCACGGGAAGATGGATTTTTGCCAATTTTAGCCTCGAAAAAGTGTCACCAAAAGGGTTAACACCCACCAAAAATAGGTCTAAATGTCAGGAAACTGCACACACGTTCAACGATAAGCATCTGAAGGCACCCTTACTTAAGTCATCTTGGGTCAAGCGACTCGTCGCTTTTCTCATGCAGGTCATTCCCTCATCGATTCGTCGCTTGAGGGGGTAGTCACACTTAGTCACCAATCAACAAATACACACCCAATCATGGAAATGGCATGCATTCAAAGGATCATTGACAAAGACAATTACGCTCCTGCTTGGGGTAGTAAACAAGCAATAATCACAAGCTGATCAAATACTTGGCATTCATGAATCATGAACTCAAGGTTCCCACAGACAAAAGGTTGCGCCCTTTGCCTATTCATGACTGATCAATGTCCAAGCTCAAGTAACACCTCACCGAAAAAGGTTAACACTTGAATCAAAGTTCCTTCGCTCGTCAGAAGCAAGGATTCAAGAATGCATGCCCTTTCCATACTTGGGGCATCAAAAGTTGGTTAGGTTACTGAGAAACCCTAATCATTAGTGCTTTGGTTATCTATTTTTGCTCGACGTTGTGCCTTGCACAACGCATCCCAAAAAGGGGCATCTGTAGACACCAAAACAACACCAATCCGATTATGTGACTGCAAACACTGATCGCATCGACACACATAGCCCCAAGGGCAGCCCCTAGAGGTTAAAAAGTGGTCCTAGCCACTCCCAAAAGTAGTTTGGAAGGTCAGAGGTCAATTTGACACCTTTTTGGCACTTTGCTCTCTACTCGTCCCACCCTGGGATGAATACAAACTGGTATTCGTTCCACCCAGGGACGATTAGCAGCATTCATCCCAGGGTGGGGCGAATAGCAGGTTTGACTGGCAAAAAGTCAAATTTTGACAAATGGCAGCTCAGATCCGCCACTTAATCCTTCCTTCATCGCATGGGAGCATGAGTGAGCATTTTTGAGCGTTAGAGGCAGTTACAAGGGCAGTCATGAAGCCCCTAATCAGGGAGGAATCTTCCCTCCCCTGGAGAGGCATGATTGCCAAGTGGTGCCTCTGCATGCTCATCCAAAGAGACCATCAAGTCTATAAAATGGTGAGTCTTCTCACCCCAAAATATAGAGAGAAGGAGCATTTTGGAGCAACGAAGTGCTGTCGTTTTACTTTCACACCCACACCCTTTCGAGTTGTGCCTTTCACATCCTTGATCTCTTTTGGAAAGGAGGTCATAGGGTGGTTATTGGAAGCACAAATCCGGAACCAAAACCCGACATTTGGCCACAATATCCCATCCAATTTTTCGACAATACCCCACAAGAGATTTTGGACCCATCCCAAGTGGATTGGTGCCGAAATCGGGCCCCAAACGATGGGCGTCCTCCCCCGAGTGCCCCCCGCACTGCTGTAGGTCTAATCGTCCCGCTCCGGAATGATTAGGAATCTATGGTAGATTTCCTTTCTGTTACTTTTGCATCTGATTCTATGCTGCTTAGATAGTTTGTCATTAAAATTTCACATCGTTTTGAGCAATTTTTATCATGTTTCTATCATTTCTCGCTTTTACTAACATGCAGGTGGCATCATCAAATTCCCGGTGATAGAGGCCGAATTGGGGAAATATGACCATCTGGGTCATCCCAAAATACCCCCAATTAGCTAACCCCCACTTTTGTAGGAGATTTGGAGCTGTCCAGATGTGACATTTTGAGCGATGCTATCTGGCATTTTGTTGCAGGTCTATTCGTCCCACCCCAGAGTGAATTCAAATCTGTGAGGAATTTCTTGACTGTTCCATTTGCAGTGTTTCCTTTGTGAGGTCTTGATGCCCCTATCAAATTTTTAGATCATTTGGATATATGTTGGTTATCGTTTTATTTATTCTTTGCATGCGCTAATCGTAGGCTTGGGGATTGCATGTTTCATCCCATCCGTAGGTGCTACTGACTGTCTTTTGTTTCTTTGAACGTAGGGTCTGGACGTTAGAGGAGCAGCGAAGAGCCAAGACTCATCAACGCAAGTGGCGACGATGTTTGGTCCGCCCACTTTACATGTGGGCATGCGGAAGAAGGATGGCTACCCATGGATGTAACCAAGAAACAAACTTAACGCTCCTCGCCCCTAAAAAGGGAGGAGGCGAATTGTAACCAAATTCCGAAATGTATCAATAAAAGAAAGGGCTGTTATCCACATTGGCTTTTCATTTGGGTTTCAATTCATTCATGCTTTCCTTATTGCATGCATTTTCAATTCGTAGGACTTAGCGTTGAGTTTAGTTCCATTTTGCATCGTACTCGGAGCTTTTCCTTTTTTGTTTTCGTATCCTCGTGCTTTCACTTATATATACGTGTCAAAATGTATTTTTTGAGGTTGACTCAATGAAAAGAAAATATTAAAATTTTGTGAAAGTTTACTATGGCTAGTGGAGCACCGAAGTTCTTATTGCCAGATGTCTAACTATTGAGAGAAAATAATTACATTGCTTGGAACACCAAACTCAAAATGTAGCAAGTAGTAGATGAGACCTTTATTCATCTTGAAGAAGCAAATGAAGATCAAATAAAGTTCAACAAGGCAAACAAAAAGGCAAGATTAATCGTCATGTTTAGAGAAGCAGATGAAGTCTAAGCATACATTTGAGATTCAACCATGTCAAAAATGCATGGGAAAAACTAAGAACAATCTTTGAATAAAAGAAACAAAATCAATGTCTATTTTTCTAGAGCCAACTCCATTATTTGAAGATGAAAAATGGGGATAAATTAAATCATTCATGAGGAAAATTGTAAAATTATAAACATCGTTACAAGCATTGAAAAATCAAGTATTTAATTAAATTTAATTCTAATTATTTTGAAATCTATCTCATAAAAGTATAATAATTTTTATAACAACATTAAATATTATTAAACAAACATCAAACTTTTAAAAATTACTAAACCACGTTCAAAACAATAAAAAGAACAATCAAGAGAAAAAATCATTCTTGAATTATAAGATAGCAACATTATTACGCAGAATAAAATTTAAACCACAATAAACACTCTCAATGATTTTATAAAGGTATTCATCAAGTACACGAAACACCGTTTATCTTTATTAGACATAGACCGATCTATTTTAAAAAACAGAATTTATTGACAAGTTTTTTTAATTTAAAATTAAAAAAAAAAATTAACTACCTATTTACTCTTTAACTTTTTAAATAAAATTAACCAATTTTTAAAAACAACATGAAAAAGTCTTAAACGAACATAATATCCAATAAAACATGCCCTCCCTCTTTATCCTCTTCCCCTCCTTCAAGCCCTCCAAACTATTAGATTCTACGAAGATATAAAGCACCTCTTTAAGGAAACCTTTTGAAATTGGAGAAGGTAACCCATTCAGCAACTCGGTCACACCACATAATAAAACCTTTCACATTGGACGCTAATCATTTTCTTTGACCTAAAATCTTACAGTTCAGTGCACTTATAATTTAATAAAACCTTCTTGACAAAATCATATAATCCAAATTCTTAAATACAAATAAATTATTGCTGTCAGATCCATTGCTTGCACTTATAATTTAATAAACTCTTCTGGACAAAATCATATGGTTAAAAACAAATAAAGTATTCGTGATCCAGTGCTTTCTTAACACAGTCAGGGACAACATTTATCCTCATTTATTCAAATGTCCTCCCGCCGGCGTAATCAAGTAAGCGGACAAATAACAAACAGCGACTTTTCACATTCCTTTAAATATCATACACACAAATTATACTTAATCAGATTTGAAAATCAACACAAATAATACAAAAATCTAATATAAATTAAAAGTTTTACAAGGTTAGTAGATTGGTAAGTGTTTGTTTGGTCAGACACTTATTAAGAAGAGATTTGGGTTCAAACTTTGGGGTGTCATTTAGCAAAGGTAATAGTCTGTTTTGAATCCTCTTTTAGTCAACAATAACCAACAACAACGAGATAAATAGGGGTTATAGAAAACAGCCCCAAGATTTGAACCCTGTTTGGTAGTAGCAACAACAACAAGACAAATAAGGGTTATAAGAAACAGCCCCATGATTTATAAGAAGCAGCCCCAAGATTTTAACCCTGCTTAGTAACAATAACCAACAATGAAACAAATAAAGGTTATAAGGAACAACCCCAAGATTTAAACTTACTTGATAGTAAAAAAACTGTCATGTAACCGATTCCCTATATATAAAAAAATAATAACATATGTTTGTAGCTGCAGAACAGTTGCAGTGATAAATGCAAACACAAAAAAGATATACTAAAACCTATGTGAACGTCCCGTCAAATGTCGAGGGTTACGAATACAAAGCCATAAAAAAAAAAAATCACAGTTCAACAATTCCTTGCTTTTTTTTAGGGTCTGAAGTTAACGTGTTCTCCCTCTTAAAAGACGTTACCGACGAAAGATTTTGAGGAAGGACTTTTTCCCTGGAGGTGGAGGGTTTCCTGAAGACCTGAAATGTGCATTCTCTTCCTTCTGGGAATGCCCTATGTTCTTGGAATTGACCTTGGTCCTGGCATCCGCAACGATGTGCCTGCAGCTGTCCACGTGCTTGAGCAGAACGTCAATCTCGTTCACGACTCTGTCCTGCTTCTTCTCGATATCATTGATCGCTACCACGACGGCGTCCGGATGCTCCACGCTCTTCAGCATCGACGAAATTTTGTCCTTCAAGCTGTTGACGAGAGACCTAATAGTGTCCAGTTCTCTAATGACTGCAGAGGTTCCGCTGCCCATGGCGGTCACGACTTTCTTCTGGCCCTTGATGGTTTCTTGGTACTTCTTCGACAGGGTATTCAACCACTTGCCCATGGACCCTATGGGAATTGCTGCCGCCGCGCTCAGGGCCGCCGCCACGGGTGGCGCTGCTATGGCAGCGGACACCACGGAGCAAATCAGCACAGTCCCGAACGTAGCCACGAAAATAATTTTCGAAATCTCGCGCCACGCTCTGACGTGCTTTAGTTTCTTGTCCAGCTTCCTCTTGGAAGTTTCAAGCTTCTCCAGCATAGCCTTGTGCCGCAGGTTAATCGACTCGAATTGAGACCAAAACTCATCTGAGAAGGCGCTCCCGGCTGACTGCAAGTTCGTGAGAGCTTCCAGAACCTTCCGGCACTCCTTCTTCCCCGGCCGACGCTTGCCCTTTGCCCGCTGGAGCGCGTTCCGAATGGCTTCCTGATCTTCCCTCGCATTATTCAAACAATTTTGCAGAGCGTTACAAAATTCCAGGGTCGCAGCGCTGTTGTCGAAATAGTCTTCAACAAGCTTGGACAACTCCGGCCCCCATGTGTCTCTTGGGTGGTCTCTTGGGTGGTCTAGGATGACCTTCTCGACTTCCTTGTACATCTCCAGCAGACCTGTGATGACCTTCTCGAGGGATTCGAACGATAGGCTATGAATCTGGACGCCGTTGGCGGGGGCCGGCCGACATGTCTTGATCTGCTTGAGGGATTCCGGCGATAGGCTATCCATCTGCACGCCCTTGGCGAGGGCATAAATGATGTCCTTAGTGCGCTCTTGGAGGAGGCGGTCGAAGTTCTTTACGTCAGCGTCCTTCTTGCAGGCGTGCTTGTAAGTGCGCAGCCCCACAAGAAATTTTGATTTCGCTTCGGCCCTCTTCCCCATTCTTCTGCTCATCTGTCCTCCCATGGCCAGAGATGAGTTCGACCTGTTCTACGTTGGTGTTGGTTTTCCTTGAACAAAATGATTAAGAGTGTAATGTTACCCCAAGAAAGAAATCTCTATTAGATTGGAGAGAAAGTTATAACTGATGGTTCCATTGTTGTGGAAGCAAGCATTCGTGGAAGGTACGTCTGGTCGTTCTATTTGACTTGATCAATGGTCCTCAATCGTTGATTTGAGGAAAGAAGTTGCATGTGTCCTTGACATCTTTGCTTTATATATATATACCTAAACACCATGCTATCTAAGACTTATAAACAATGTGGAAGGTACGTCTGGTCGTTCTATTTGACTTGATCAATGGTCCTCAATCGTTGATTTGAGGAAATAATTTGCATGTGTCCTTGTCATCTTTGTTATATATATATACCTAATACCATGCTATCTAAGACTTATTAACAAAGTGAATTTGAATTATTTGCGAGAGAAAGTTCAAACTGGTCGAAAATCATTGTGGAAAGTTTGGCCACGCAGACACCGCCAGGCCAACGTTTTCACTCTAGAATGTAGACCGTCGGATTTGCTATCTTCTATCACGCATTCGTGAAAGGTCCGTCTGCTCGTTCGTAGAACCAGCAGACGGAACTTCCAGGAATGTGTGATACAAGATCGAAAATCTACGAGCCAGCAGACCGAGCTTTCAGGAATGTGTGATACAAGATCGAAAATCAGTCGGTGTACATTCTACCGTGAAAACGTTGGCGTTCCAGTCAAGATTATGTTTAAGGTGTCAGTTCTAAAATGTATTTTTTTTTGACCAAATTTATGTAGAAGGTTCACTATTATTAGAAATAAATAATGTTGGAAATTTAAATTTAAAATATTTAAATTAATAAAATTGGGACTAATTAACTCAAAAAAATTTGTATTCAATTTTTTTTGTTTAATAGACAATAGTCAAAGATCCAGATATTAACTAATTTCAAATTTTAAAAATTCTAATTCTAACCAATTTAACGAGATAAACGATAAATAATTGCTATGCATAACTTTAATCGCAATAATGGAATGAATTTCGACCAGTTATAACTTTTTATGATCGTATGTAATTGGCCGCATTAATAGCATTTTTTTTTTTTTTTTACTAAATGTTTAGGGGGCGCCACGATTACGAGCGACTCAGGTGATCTGGAAATATATGCCTCTGTAACAAGTTTGAAATTTGACAGGCATTTGGCTGTCATGAAGGTATTTTCCTGTAAAATAATGTCTAGAATATTTTACTGCCCCTAACAAGAAACTGTCGTAATTTTTTAGTGTCATAAAATATCCGAAGGAAGGATATTTAATGTCCTTCAACCGCTGTGCATGCCAATTACAGCCCATTGTATTGGTAGTTAGGTTTTTCAATATGTTGTATGGCATATCTATGCTTCTATTTACAAAATAGAAAAAAAGACGATGAAATTGCTATACTTAAATTTAAAGGGAAACTTGTGTTATCCTTGGTTTTTTTTTTTAATCTTCGTGTCCATGTGTGAAAAGACAATTTTTTCGTAAATCATGTATAGACGTTGAGTAATAACGGACAATAGTGGAAAATCTTGCACAAACATTATCCTTGTAGGGATCTAAAAGATTAACATGACTATGTTTTAGATAAATGTTATAAGACGCATTGCATCTTTATTGTTTGGTTTTTTAAAAGCAAAAAAATTAATAATTAAAATAGTTTAAAATAAAATTATTATTAGTATTTTTTTATTTGATTATTTTAGTATTTATTTCATTGTTAAAATAAATAATATAATTTTATAAATAATTTAATTATGTATCTTTTACTAATTCTTGCAAACTTTATGATTAGTTCAAGATTAAAACAAGTGTATCCTAGTAAAGAGGTATATTCTAATTATTGTTGAATGAAATGTGAGGTGAGTTGGTAAAGCATGTGATAAGGAATGAAAGCAATTAATGTAATTAATCTTTAAGTGCATAGGATTTTGTGTATGATCTTATCCAATCTTATATTATAAAAGTGGGCTCTATCATACCAATATATTCTTGTAAGGGCATCTCACATACTCATTTATTCTTGTTAGGGCATGTGACATATCATTCAATGTTGACTTATGATAAGGAAATAACTTCATTTGTCTATTGCATTCAAAATGCATGTTTAAATAAACATGAATGAAAAAGCTTACAACAATATGGAAACATCTTGTAACTAATCAAGGATAACGAATAGTTAATGAAAGGAAAGTCTGTAACTAAAGGATAACTGAGAGATATTCTAAACTAACACACTAATAACTAGCTATCTAGAAACTAACTATCCTAGAAGTCAACGTGAGTTTTAGACTCTTACATATAACAATAACAATAAAATAATATTCCTAAGCCTGTGCTAATAGATGTCTTCATAATATCTTCCCACAATAGAAGCATTAGACTTCAATGCTTTTTACAACAGAAAAATAATTGGTCTAATATGGAAGAACCCTATGATTTTAGGAGTTGACATGTTGAACATGCAATTAGGAACTAGTGAAAGTTGCTAATCAGGTATCGGGATTACAAGAGAACTAATCAAGGATGCCAAGAGGTGCATTATAAACAAGATAATGCATAATAAAAAATATATCCTCAACCTAGGAAGGGGGAAGTCGACGAGGACCCATAGCCTACTACAAATGTTATTGAGCCTTCTACGTAATTAGAACCAACCTGGATGAAGGAGGATGCAAGGAAGATGGTTATTCAATTAAAAGAGGAAGCATAGTAGGAGGAGGTGCCTATCATGAAGGAGTGATAGGCTTCATGCAAGGAGGTGGTGTAGTTATGGATTTTGTGTCTAGATAATGAGGTATGCTAAATATGAGAGCAATATTTTATGGTTGATTCGAACAAAGTAAAAGTGTGGTATTTTTTATGCATCAAATGAGAAATATATTGTGCTTATGATACAAAATGTGGGTGGTGTAAAAAGCATCATATTGAGACTTCATATCGTATTGATAGGGTTTTCCAAGAAGTAGACCACAACAAGCCATTGGAGTCACATTACAGGTGACTTGATCCATAAAATTACAATCAATGCATATAAATTATTTATTTATGTACTTTTACAATAAAATTAATTAATTAATTAATCAATTTAATTTATTAATTTAATTAATAGATTAATTAAATTAAATAAATGAGGTAAATCTTGGATTTGGTGCCTTGCACCAATTGTCGCTTTTGGGAGTAACTTCATCCAATGGTCAAATGGAGCCAAAGTAATTGGTCCTTGGAGTGTTCAATATCCTATCTAGTTTGTTGAATTCCATAGGGTGGCTTAGACTTATTAATTCACCTCCAAGGCAGGTCAAACAGAATATTTCTTTTCTCTATAAATGTTGTATACTTGTAGCACTCAAAATCTCAATGTGGAAAGTGAATTATCTCCTTCCTTCATTGACATCACCTTCAAGCTATTTTAACACCCCATTTAGAGGTATGATTAATGATAACTTGTGGTAGAGAAAAATATATGTTATAAAGAAAGAAAACAAATATCCATGAGTCTTAGTACTTGTGCATGTTCCACAATATCCAATTAAGCTAATTATCAATAAATCAAATAGGAATTTGCTTCCCATTGAAAATAGGTAATTTTACTTGTGTCATAGTGAGCAAACAATAAACCCATGACCTAATGTCAAAAAGAGCTGACCTAATTCAAAGAATACTTTATCAACTAATTGTGTCATGTCTACTTTAAATCATACCCTAAATTAAATCCTAATTATAAAACTTGAAACCATATTTTCAACATGTACCATGAAAATAAATACTTGTGTAATAGATGATAGGATTATTGCATATAAATTTTATATAAAGTACACCTAATTTTCAATAGAATAACTCTCTTTATATATAGTTAAAAGTAGTAAGTCAGAGTCCATAATAAGTTAGAGCATAATCACAAGTGAATTTTACAATTGATTTTCATACATCTAAAACATGCATAATATAGAAGAATGGATAAAATATGAATTATAAGTATTTGCAAGAATTTTCTTTAAAATCCTATTATGTGGTATAACATATGTAGCCTTCTCTCTCATATTTTAAAGCATTTGAGTCTAGAAAAATGATAATTTTGGAGAAGTTCCCAAATTTTGTCTTTCTACTTAATATATTTGAAGGCTACAATGATGAGCCCTTACATGTATGCGATGGGAGAATAAATCCATGAAATAAAACCACCCTACTCTTTGAAAATATATTTATAATCTAATAAATTATGATGTATAATTAAAAATGGATGCTTATTTGATTAGAATTAGAAATATTGTCCATATACGAATAGATTTAATATATTACTCAAAAAGAAATAATAACTCATAGATGAACACAATGTAATATAAAGGGTGATCATAGACACCGAGCTAATATCACTATAAAAAGAACAAAAAAATCCAATCGATAGTAAAAACGTTGGTCTCAAGGGGTATAAATGCCTAAATTACATGTGATCTTAGGTCACGGTTAAATAATTTACCTTTAGTGCTATTATTAAAATAATACAATAAACCCAGCTATACATGATGTGGAAAGGTCTATAGGAAAGGTCTATAGGACTATTAAAATAAGTACAATACAAATTTCAGTCATGGTGTTAAGTGAAGCTTAAATCCAATATTCCAACGTCCCTCATTTAAGTTGAATGGGGTACATAGAGAGAGACCCTTCTCAGTCATCCCACTTAAGGGCACTCACCTACTTCAAGTTGTTACACCAACAACAAAGGTACGTCAAGCATGACCTTGGTTAGGATATTTGTTGTCTAATTTTTTGATGACATATATAATGGATTGAGCATTCTATGTGCATGAAACCATCATCCATAGTGCATCCAAACATCAATGTGCTTAGTCCACTAATGAAACATTGAGTTATAGACAAGCTTTATGGGACCCTTATTATCAAAATGAACAGTTATTAGAAACTACCATAGGATACCCAATTGGTCTAGAATTATGATCATTCATTTGAGGTTTTTGGTAGCCTCATTAACAACATAAAATCTATTTGTTATAGAATATTGGAATATAGTGGACTATCATATACAACACTAAGAGACCAAAACAAAGCCAAGATAAAATAAAAATTTGGTTTTGGATCACTCATAGTCTAAATCACAATCCCAATCTGCATCAGATAATCCTATCAATAGCATAGGTGTTCCAATTGAGTAGTGACCCACTAATATATTACTTTGATGTATTAAAATATTTTCTTGGTAATTGTCTAGTGAATCTGTAACAACCCCAATTGTTACTACTCAACCATCCAATAATTTTTTTTTATTCTTTACCTTGCAACGAGTGAGGGACATAATTATGATCTGAGACGGACATATTCCAAATGTATTGTAAGTTACCAAGGAATCAATCATCAAGAGATATTAATACTTGGTTAGAGTCACTCTTGAGCAGAAGTGACCATGGTATGAGTACATACCTTGAAGATTAAATATCCACCTCCATGGTGGATCATCGAATCTTAAATACTTAGTTACTACCCTCATCTCCACGATGAGGTAACTAAGATAATTATCACTCCACATGATAAAATTACACAGGCCTTGGAATAATCATATTCAACAAAATTATATTCCCCTCTCTTTCATAAGATTTATTAGATCTCGATATATACCAAACACATTTTTAATTCAATGTATCCCTTCTATTATAAACTTTATTTCATTAGTTATATTATCATGAAGTACTTTTACATCAACATGTGAGTCTCTACTCCACATGTACATTTGAGCTACAACTCAAAATGTAAGTGAGCTCTAACTCAAACACACTAGATTGATTACCATTTTAAATTTCATTATTATAATATTTTTAGATAAAAGCATCCATAAGTGTTTGTAAAGCAATAAAAAGCACACAATTCCTTTCATATTTTCATAGTAATGAAAGACCATGCATAATAATTAAATAAAAGCCTATAAATCATTGCATCATAACTATTTGAGAATACATATCTATTATGTAGTAAAACATCATTTCATTGGAAAATAAATAACATTTAAAACTATCTCATTCTAACACAATATCAATAATCTATCTAGATAACTTCATACTGAAAAGTAAATGTAACATCCACATAAAGAATCATTCACAAACCACAAGATAAAGATACACAACATATATCCTGGGAACCGGGAATAAAGCCAACCTCCAAAACATGTTTCTCCTCTCATTTCATAAACTTAAGATGTCATAATTACAAGTATATAAAGGCATCCCATGGATCCTCTTTTCAAAAAAAATATACAATTAAAGGAGTCAAATCATTCCTTTTTCAAATCATGATATAAATAAGGAATTCCCACATTTCCTTTCTCTAAGCCATCAATACAATACTGAAGAATCTCATAAATTCTTATAACTATATGTTTATGAATGATCCTCATATTCATATTAAGGAGAAATATCATTAATTAGTAAAGAGGGAACCCCATAAATTCCCTCGAGAATGAATTCCATATTCATTCTCTAGGATTGATAACTAGGCTTATAATAAAATTGTTTACAAATTTGTCCTATTTTTCTATAATTTTGTAACTAGGTTTACCATAAAATTGGGTCTATAATACCTTTCTCAAAAGCATAAATATATGGGTCTCCTTCAATTTAGGAGACTAGTATAGTGGTTGGAATTTTACATAACTTGATTATCTTTAAAATAAAATAGTCAAGGGTCCTTCAAAAGGTTGATTATAATTTAGGAGACTAGTATAGTGGTTGGAATTTTACATAACTTAATTATCTTTAAAATAAAATAGTCAAGGGTCCTTCAAAAGGTTGATTATAATTCCCTTTTTCCCAAAGGTTAATCTAATTCCCTTTTTAGGGAGGTCATACTTAAATTTAATTAAGTTTCTTCATCAACTAGTGTAGTGGTTGATTATAATTTAGGAGACTAGTATAGTGGTTGGAATTTTACATAACTTAATTATCTTTAAAATAAAATAGTCAAGGGTCCTTGGGTCCTTCAAAAGGTTGATTATAGTTTAGGAGACTAGTATAGTGGTTGGAATTTTACATAACTTAATTATATTTAAAATAAAATAGTCAAGGGTCCTTCAACAAGGTTAATCTAATTCCCTTTTTAGGGAGGTCATACTTAAATTTAATTAAGTTTCTTCATCAACTATATAATTATTCCAAATTATCTTGGATGGCTATCCGCATAAGTCAACCAACATAGACCAACTATCAACCACAAATTCAACTTGAACAATCATCGATGCACACTAATCCCACAATAGGGCCTAACCTTTTGACTATCGTGACCACTTGTAGGTGGTCATTTCAATAGAAGAGACTATTACTATATGAAGTACCCATATGCATTCTACTAGATGCATATGGGACTAATCTCATAGAGGTTCCTAAAAGGATTTAAACAATCACCGAACCAATTGGTGGTCAACTACTAAATGAGCAACCAATCACCACCATGGGCTCAAATATTTGAGGTAGTCAATAGGTCCTCGAACGCAGTGCACAAATGCAGTCAACGAGGCCATAAATAGCTTATGGGGTCTTCCTTGTGAATAATTCATCACATTTAAGAGAAGTGAAATTATTTTTTAAGTCTCTCGTTGTTCCCACATATCCCATGTGGGATATTAGGAAGTTAGTTTGGGAGACTCCACCTCCCATATGAACCTATCAAGTGTGGACACACTGCTTGAGGGTAGCGACGAGGTAGAATTTTTTAATAATATATTTAACCCTATCTTTAACCTTAGACATTGTTTAATCACTGAATGATGTTAGCAACAATGGTTCAAGGGAGTGGCAGAGCATTTCGTAGAGGTTTATAACGTTTTAGGATATCAAAATAGAGATCGTAGGACCTCCTCAACTCCAAGGTGAACTATGATTAACCTATCAAAAAAAATTAGGATGGTCTTTGATTAAACTGATATTGGATTTAATTAGTCCTCCATCGTCGAGTTGGTATATCCAATAGAATCAAATATAAATAATAGGGGGTGGATGATGAATCTGTAAAGACCTCTTACTGAGATCTCCTAATACTAACGGTAACCTGGTATTCATGGTTACTGGTGGGCGAATTATGCTCTCCATGGTTGGGATTAGAACAATATGGGGATAGATATACTTAAAATACATTCTACTTCTGGTCCAAGTTCTCTAAGTCACAAGTCCATCGCATACACCATATGTCAATAATGTCTTGATGCATAGCGGCTAGTAGTATTAGTTTGGTTTGTTTAACCTAAAGTCTCCTCACAGTGAATATTCCACATTCACTGTGAGTTGATGTTACAATGTTGTATAGGAAGTAATACTCCCTCTATTAATCGACCACCTATTTAGTGGTCATAAGGACTTTCGCATCTGCTCAAAGATGTCCAATGATGGTAGACTAACCTATAAGTTGGTGGATTATATTAAGTTGGAGCATTTTCTAACCTATATGACTGAATATTGGTTTATCCTATGGCCAACTATCTTTTATATAAAAAAAATTAATTTATACTCCTTAATTAGTTCCATGAGACCCTTCTTAAATCAAAGATTTAAATCATTAAATTACTATATTCTCTAAATTATTTAGAGATTATTAAAGAGGACAAGTAATTATAGAGTGCTCAAAAAAATATGAGCAACTACACTTCTAAACAAATCTCAGCATGATCTAATTCAAGCTATATGCATTACATCTAAATAAGGTAATGTTTGATTAAAAAATAGTAAATGCAAGGAAGATCTAACCTATATATCTTCTCCTTAAAACCTCCAAGTGGATTCTTCTTAGCCTTCCTTTCTAACCTCCAAGCTCATGTTAATCTTCCCAAATATTATTGCTTTATCTTGGATAAATGCCTCTACCTAAAACTAGTTACTCTCTCAAAGATTTTTGGTTTTTGATCCACCAAAGTGGAGAGCATACTCCCTAAGCTCCAAGATTTCCTAGCCCTCTCTTCCCAAGAGGCTCTCAATTTATAGGAAAACTTCTCCTCTCATGAGCCAAATAGTGGCCTTATTATTTTAATATTAAAATATGTCTTTATTCAAATAAGACACTTCAGCCCATGTGGAGGGGAAATCCAAAAAGTAGAAGAGGGTCCAAAATAGAGATAAGGTAGGTGATATTGTTTGTTTTGTGTCCCCTTTGTCTCATAACCTTACAAAATTAACACTATTATGGATTAGAAAGGGGAATATTCCCTTAATTTCCACCAATAAAAATAGGCCATGAATGAGGAATGGATATTCCTAAATAATAAAATAATATTTATATTATTTAATATTTCTAAAGTTCTTTTGGTCCAATTAAAATTGGATAAATTTTGTGATCATCTAATTGTATTACATTAGGTTATTTAAACCTAATTAATTAGATTGTATTAATTTTTGCAAAATATAAATCCTCCAATTAATATTTCACAAAAGCCCTAATTAGCTTCTAATTAAACTAAATTGAATTATCTTTTTCAAAATATAATTAATCATTTCCTAAATCCTCACAAAATCCCTTAATTAGAATTTTGTAAAAATATTTAGGGCCAACGACCCCTTTAGTTAGGTATTAATTGATCCCTTAGATCAATTAATATCCTTTTGAAAAGGTCCAATGGGGATATGTTGTGACATACACCCCCCTTGGACTAAACATAGTCCTCTATGTTTCACATCGTTTCTAGCTTAGTGAGTGCATAAAATTAAGCAATTAATATTTATCCTCTACAATACAATTTGAGTCATCATCATTTGCCTTAGTTCCATTGTCTCTTTTATGATGACAAGCAACAACTTCCATCCACAAGAGTACCTAGTCCTACAAAAATACAAAACATCTACAGTACCATATCCTCAAAGTAATAAAAAATCCATAGTGCATAATTAATAAGTATTGAAACACCATCAATACATGAATATCATCTTAAAATTATAGCTTTGAACAATCTATCACTACATAATAAACTGAATTAGAGTACTTAAATAACATAATTTACAAAATATTTTCATAGAGATGACATGAATTTATGTTTCTGTAATAGGTTAGATACAATGAGTCTAATTAGATTCTATAGACACCTAAAATATGTCATGTTTAGGAGACTACTCGTATGGAAATATCTTTAGGTCATATGAATGGTTTTGGACCTTTCCTAGACTTATCAGTGGTTCTAACCACTCATTTATGGCATCCTGATCCTAAGCAACCTCAATCACTAACAACATCAGTGGCTAAGATCCCCACAATTAATGACCAAAGTGGCTAAGAGCTATCTTCACCTGTCGATAGTGACTAAAGGAAACCTACCCCTAGTCATCCTGGTCAATAGCGACTATATTTGTAACTAACTCGACCCTCAAGCTGAGAAAAATCTATTTGAAAGCATAATAGATTCTTGATCAGTTGGGCGAATAGAAGCTTTTGGAAGGCTCATCTCAACTGCTTGGGCATAACCAATTCTTGTTATTGGCTTCTCCATGAAGCTAGAGCAAGGATTTTGGGAGTCTATTTAAGACCCCAATTTTGAAGAGCAAACCTTGGAGAAATTAATGTGTCAATCACATAGCGGAGCCCTGTTAGATTGGAGAGCAATTTCACATCCCCTTGAGGAGTAACAAAGTGTTGTCCAACTAAAGAATGACAATTATGCATACTTTCATGGAGCTTCTAACAACTTGAGGAGTAAGCTTGCAATTCTCCACCAATCAACCATGAATCCAAAATAATATGCCATCAATTTTGTGTTCTGAGACATAGGTGACCTTGTGAACACAAATTCAATAGAGGAATTGTGCATCATCAAGCCTGATTTAAAGAGCTAAATACTTTCTCGTGGCTACTATTATCAATAGCACCCTGTAGGCTTAGTTGTTGGATGCAATAGTGGCTATCAAAGCTAGTTGCTATGAGCTATATCTATCATGCATTTAGCTTAACTTAGCATAGTTTAATTACATTTCATGCATTTCCATGGTGTATTCGCAGTTTCATACGCATATTTGATTTCATTCATGCACTTCAAGCTTTCCTTTACAATGTTTTCATATATTAGGTCCCTTTATGCTTAATTTACAAGATTATATGTATCTTTAGGTTCCTTTATATGTTTCAAGTTGTGCTTCATGCTTATTTATCAATATTTTAGGTAACTTTATGCATCTTCATATATTTTCATGCATTATTTACATTTTTGCTCTATTTTTTGCACTTTCTTGGAAATCAACCTCATCATGAGAGGCTTCATGTGCTACTAATGTGCTTTGTTGTTTCCTTACATGTAGATAACAGATCTTTCCAAATACAAAGCATCTTTTAAGACTTTTCCTCTTGACATCTGAGAAGGAGGTATCCTAGTAAGCCCTAAAGCAAATTGGTGTTAAAGTGAAGACCATTCAACTGCATCTTTCCCCATTGAGGGGTATCAACTATTTTAACATTTGTATCAATTTGAGTTACTCCCTGAGAGGGAGATATTGTAATCGAGCTTCACCATTTTTTAAAAAGATCACCCTCGTTTCTTGAATATATTTTATTTGTTCAAATGATTACCTATGACGTGTTAACCCTTACCATGTTTTAACCTAATAGAAATAGGTGTCATAAAAGAAAAAAACATAATCTTAAAATTATCACTTTAAGATACTCATATACCCTAAAATTTTCTTTGGCAAACCTATTTACCTCTACCAGTGCATCATTCTTGTTGTCCCCTAGTTCACATTAATATAAAACCATGGAGGAGTCTCATACCTCCTCCAAGAATGGACTCCATACCCATAATTTTAGAACTAGAAGTTTTACATTCATGTTTTCTAATTAATGAAATTCATTTATCATTTTCATCATGAACACAAAATAGTTCATTATCTATTCCTACTCCAACAATCATAGAAACATTCAAATAAACATATATAATTCATATTTTTACTGATTAAATTTTGCCAAATTCCTTGTAATATGTCCTATCTATCCTACAGAGTGGTGGCTTTAGGTCCAATGATAGAATATCAAGGTTATTACCCCTCAGTCCTTTCACAACTTTGTATTATGTCTACACCTCTTTTTTGAGAAACTACAAGGGAAACTACTCAAGAAGTTGTTCGAGATATATCTTGTGTGGTCACTAGAGTTGCTCAAGTTGTTATCCCCTACCCATGATGTGCACTAATATCTGGTTGAGATGGGATGAGAAAACCATGGCTCACCAACGCATCAAAATAGAATGCCAAGAATGCAACTCTATAGTCTTCCCTTGCTTGTTGTAGTTGTGCATTATGTGTATGCAAGGCTGCTACTATTGTATCCCTCCAGTTATGCCTTTGTGCTAACTCTGGTCAGAGCCTATATCACTCTGCAATAGCAACATCTCTCTTAATATACAACCTCAACCTTTCTTGCACCCATTTACCTTCTTGATCCAATCGTTGGATCCCTAACAGACAAATTTGTTCTTTCAAAGCTTCCACTTCATATTGTACTTTCCTCATTGGGTCATCTTCTACAATGCTTTATGGGCCTACTTATGTTTCTACTCGATGATTCACATATCATATGGGAGACTCTTTCTCTACTACCTTCTCAGGTGAAAACTCCTCTTCTAATCTAATAGCCTCTGTTATTTCTCTATTGTATTTTGCATACTCTTATGTATCTTCTTCTTATTGCTATCATTGTGTGGCCCACCAACTATCATAATCGAGGAGTTTACCAACATCATCCTCATCTAGTGTCCATATAACCTCATCGTTCTCTAAGGTTAATGGCTATATTTATGGAGGTATCACTCCTTTTCACCCTTTTCTTTTATAAATCATGAGTAGATCTGATATTCGTTGTGTAATACCAAACTACCATAATACTCGATTATATTGAAAATACTTGTATTGCATGCTCACATGTCCAATAAACCACCTTGATCACCACACACGAGTGATTTACACTCCATGTTTCACCCATACTGGGCCCTCTCTCCATGGTCTCCAAATCACATCTTGGGATTACAAATCTTTCCAAATAGAGTGAAACCACTATCTATTATCTTCAAGTGGTTTGTTACTGGTCCATTTCTTTCCCCTTTGCCACCTTAACACATAGAGCATCTCTGGATCCACAAATTTGTGTGCATCATAGGGTAACCCTCAGGGTCTTGCTACAATTATGTGTTCCTAGGACCATATTTGTAGTAAGAGACTACAACTCATTCCTACTTTCTTCATTATTCTTAGCTTGAACAACTCCCTATAGGTTTGAGCCAAAAATGCTAGATCCCATGTAAATACAACTGATCTCTCCACTATATATTGTACTATCACCAACATATTATAGGGAAATCGTGTACCTTTTAATTAAGGTAAAATGACACTTGATATGAGTACCATAGTTATCGCGTGTCTATGTGTCAGTCTGTCAAACACATAATGCAACTCAAACTACGTGCTATCCTTATCAGTGTTCACACTTCTCTAGTCAGATCCAAAAAAAATTCAAAATATGCCTCATCTTTACTTCATTGGCAATGATCACTATGCATACCTCTATTAGTACCTGATATATTTAGTACACATATTCTAAGGTGATGGTAATCTCTCCAGTGGGTAACTGGAATGACCCTCTATTGGAATACCATATTTCAATCAAGGTTGATAGATAACATCTATCTGCATGTACTAGTTCTATATGAGTTGCTCCTTCTAAACCAATATTTCTTAACCATTGCCAGTCATCAGCATCCAATTTATCATTGACATTCTAAAATATTGTTCGTAGTGTGTCATGTTCTGATGATTTTTAATAGTTTGATTTCTTTTGGATCTACATCACTGCCCCGGTTGATTCCAACACTATCAGAATCCATTTTCTCATATTATATGCACCAGCATATCAGCCACTAGAAGTAGAAGGATCAAGAGGCATACTATGGAGTTCACTCCACATACCATAAATATTAATAGGGTAAAACCTAATACAAGTAAAATTGTATTCACTACCATGAGTAATTGATAAATCAATTCTTTCTTCGAGGTTGAAATAAAATCCTCCAAGTTACAACTCTATACCATCTTCTCAACACTATGATGTTAGAGTTATTACATCGATTTTGTTCACTCAATCACATTTCAAAATCCATTCACTTCCATGGATCGTGTCTCAATCATGTCGGGATACCTGATTCCTCTTCAATTATCAAGGTGATAACGTCTTCCAACATGCTTAAAAATTAATTATTGTGACATGTATATCTCTTCATTATGGTCTTTAAATTTACATAAAGTCTCATCATTGACCCTTCGATGACTCCATCAATCGGTTTTGTACATACTTATTTAGGTATATTTTCCTTATGTACTATTTTTAAGTTTGATCATTATTTCTGTGTTGAAAATGGTTGCATTCATGTATGTTTATCCATAAGGAATCATATCACAATGTGGCACATCAAAAATCATTCACTAATGACACACAGTTGAGTTTAGTTATTTTCAATTAATCCTATATCGTTATGGAATAACTTAATTTTATCATTAGTATTCGATTTGACACTGGTTTCTTATATGTAGGTTTTAATACCACATACACCATGTAATGGGACTATATCGTATTTAAAGTGTATAGTGCACTATTAAACTTGACCATCACCCGAGTGGACAGGTGGCATACTATTTTCGTAAAGTAGGGAAACTATTATGTTTGAATATGCTTCTGGTGAGTTCAAGTATGGTGGTTTTCCTCTCACCTTGCCCCCCTTTCACCATGGATGATATGTTCAACTCCTTGCTTTGTCCAATGGCCACATTTGTATTCAAAGACTACTTAGTCTCTTCAATCAATAAATAATATAAAACATTCTTTTATTGGTCATCTAATCATAATCAGTCCAATTAGTTGGTTTTTACTTGATATTTTCCAAGTTCTATGTCAAATCCAACTATATTCGATCTCAGCCTCTATGGAATTTCTCCAAAATATTCCTCTTAGGGGGTTACTAGAAGCTCCTATTATAATTTTTACAACATTTAAAGTAAAGAGAGAGCTTAGCTGAGAGATTCAAATGCCAAGTGAGATCCTCAAAAGAGTCTAAGGTGCATTGTTTAAGACCCACATATGTGGAGGGTTCACCTAGATCTTCCACTTGGATACACCAATGGTTCCAATAGTGGGAGGAAATACTTGCACATAAGCAATATCCAAGCGTTTTCTTCTTCCTTACAAAGTGTGTATTGACATTTCTACTAGTCATCACTTCCACATATAAAGTCTCCTAGGTTCTATTATGCAACCTAGATGTTAATTCAACATGCCAACAAAGAAGTTGAATAAGTTTTATGTACCTTCCAAATATAATATTATTCACTCTCTTGCCAACATTGCAAGATATTTTCACAAATTTATATTTCTGAATAGAGTTGATTATATCATCCCTATTTTTACCACTTCATATAGTGTTTCCTTTCTAGGTGAACCTATAGCCATTCAACCCAGAATTTAAGTACTCTCACATATTTAACAATGGTTTTTAACAATCATAGCTCAATTTGAACAATCATTTGATTGGAACCAAACTATGGTTCTTTTTTCCTGTATCCTTTGCTAGACTAGACTTAACACTAGAATCCATTAGCTAACCTAGGCTATGGTACCAACTGTAACAACCCCAATTGTTACTACTCAACCATCTACAATTTTTTATTATTATTATTTACCTTGCAACGAGTGAGGGACATAATTTTTATCTAAGACAGAGATATTACAAATGGATTGTAAGTTACCAAGACATCAATCATCAAGAGATATTATGACTTGGTCAGAGTAACTCTTGAGTAGAAGTAACCAACTTCTACTAAACCTTCATACTGCCACCAAGGTATGAGTACATACTTTGAAGATTAGATATCCACCTCCATAGTAGATCATAGAATATTAAATACTTAGTTACTACCCTCATATCCAGGATGAGGCAACTAATATAATTATCACTCCACATGAAAAACTTACACAGGCCTTGGAACAATCATGTTAAACACAATTATCTTTCCCTCTCTTTCATAATATTTATTAGATCTCGTTATCTAACGAACACATTTTTATTCCAAGGTATCCCTCCTATTATAAACTTTATTTAATTAGTTATATTATCATGAAGTACTTTTACATCAACATGTGAGTCTCTAATCCACATGTACATTCGATCTAGAACTCATAATGTAAGTACTTTATTTGAGCTCCAACTCACAGACACTATATTTATTACCATTTTACATTTCATTATTATAATATTTTTAGATTAAAGCATCCGTAAGTGTTTGTAAAGCAATCAACACCACATAATTCCTTTCATATTTTCATATTAATAAAATACCATGCATAATCATTAAAGAAAAGCCTATAAATCATTGCATCATGACTCTTTGATAATACATATATATTATATAGTAAAACATCATCTCATTGGTAAATAAATAACATTTAAAACTATCTCATTCTAACACAATATCAATATCAATAATTTATCTAAATAATGTCACACTAAAAAGTAAATGTAACATCCACGTAAATCATCATTTGAAAATCACAAGGTAAATATACACAACATATATCTTGGGAACCCTCACGGGGAATAAACCCAACCTCCAAAATATATTTCTTCTCTCATTTCATAAACTTAAGATGTCATAATTACAAGTATAGAAAGACATCCCATAGATCCTCTTTCCAAATCAAATATACAATTAAAGGATTCAAATTGTTCCTTTTTTAAATCATGATGCAAGTAAGGAATTCCCACATTTCCTTTCTCTAAGCCATCAATACAATACTGAATAATATCACAAATTCTTATATCTACATGTTTATGAATGATCCTTGGATTCATATTAAGTATAAATCATATTAATTAGTAAAGATGTAACCCTATAAATCCCTCGAGAATGAATTCCACATTCATTCTCCAAGATTGACAGCTAGCCTTATATTAAAATTATTTATAAATTTGTACTATTTTCATATAATTTTGTAACTAGGTTTACCATCAAATTGGTTCTATAATATGTTTCCCAAAATCATAAATATATAGGTCTCCTTCAATTTAGGAGACTAGTATAGTGGTTGTCATTTTACATAACTTAATTATCTTTAAAGTTAAATAGTCAAGGGTCCTTCCGAAGGTCAATTCTAATTCCATTTTTCCCAAAGGTTAATCTAATTCCCTTTTTCCAAAGGTTAATCTAATTTTATTTTTTTCCAAAGGTTATACTCAAATTTAATTAAATTTCTCCAATGGTTATAATTATTCCAAATTATCCTCAATGACTATCTGCATAGTGAACCAACGTAGACTATTTATCAACCACAAATTCAAATTGAACAATCATTGGTGCACACTAATCCTACAAAAAGACCTAGCCTTTTGACTATCTTGACCACTTGTAGGTGGTCATTTCAATAGAAGAGACTATTACTATATGAAGTCCCTACATGCATTTTGTTGGATGCATGTGGGACTAATCTCGTAGAGGGTCCTAAAAGGGTTTAAACAATCACCGAACCAATTGGTGATCAATTACTAGGTGAAAAACTAATCACCACCATGGGATAAAATTTTGAGGCAATCAACAAGTCCTCAGACGCATCACGTAGACATGATCAACGAAGACATCAATAGCTTCTGGGGCCTCCCTTGTAAATAACTCATCACATTTAAAAGAAGTGAAATTCTTATTAAAGTATCTCGTTGTTCCCACATATCTCATGTGGGATATTGAGGAGTTAGTTTGGGATCCCTCACCTCCCATTCACACCTTCCAAGAATGGACACACTGCTCAGGGGTGGTGACCAGGTGGTGTTTATTTACTAATATATTTAACCCTATGTTTAACCTTAGACATTGGTTAATAATTGAATGGTGTCAGTGATGATGGTTCCAAGGAGTGGTGGAGTATTTCATAGAGGTTTATAACCATTTGAGGAGATTAAAACAAAGATTGCATGACCTTCCCAACTCCAAGGTGAACTATTATTAACCTATCAAACAATTTAGTATGATCATTGATTAAACCAACATTGGATTTAATTAGTCAGTGACGGTGTTTCCAAGGAGTGGTGGAGCATTTCATAGAGGTTTATAACCATTTTAGGAGATTAAAACAAAGATCACATGACCTTCCCAAGTCCAAGGTGAACTATTATTAACCTATCAAACAAGTTAGTATGGTCATTGATTAAACCAACATTGGATTTAATTAGTCCTCAATCAACGAGTTGGTATATCCAACAAGATCGAATATAAATAGAATGGGGTGTACGTCTGAATATGTAAAGGCCTTCTAATGAGATCTTTTGTTATAGTCGATGTCTAAGAATTATAGAAGACCAGTTTGTTAAGTCTTTCACTATTTTCATAAAATATAATATTAATAGTAACCTAGTATTCATGGTTGTTGGTGGGTGATTTATGCTTGCCATGGTTGGTATTATAAAAACATGGGGATATATACTTAAAATACATTCAAATTTTGGCCCAAATTATTTAAGTCAAATGTCCATCGCATCCACCATATGTCAACAATATCTCAATGCAAAGCGGCTAGTAGTATTGGATTGGTTTGTTTAACCTAAAGTCTCCTCATAATGAATATCCCACATTCACTATGATTTGAAATTAGAATGCTATATAGGGAGTAATACTCTCTATTAATCGACCACCTATTTAGTGATCATCAGTACTTTCAAATCGCTCAAAGGAGTCCTAGTCGGGTCAACGATGGTAGACTAATCTATAAGTCAATGGATTATATTAATTTAAAGCATGTTCTAACCTATATGACTGAAGATTGGTTTATCATATATCCAACTATATTTTATATATAACAGTTCAATTTATACTCCTTAATTAGTTCCATGAGACCCTTCTTAAATCAAATATTTAAATCATTAAATTACTATATTATATAAAACAATTTAATTTAAATTCCTTAATTAGTTCCATGAGACCCTTCTTAAATCATTAAATTACTATATTATCTAAATAATTTAGAGATTATTAAAGAGGACAAGTAATTGTAGAGTGCCCAAAAAAAATATGAGCAACTACACTCCTAAATAAGTATTAGCATGAACTAATTCAAGATATATGTATTACATCCAAATAAGGTAATGTTTAATTAAAACATAGTAAATGCAAGGAATATCTAACTTTATCTATATTCTCCTTAAAACCTCCAAGTGACTTCTTCTTAGCCTTCCTTTCCAACCTCCAAAGTCATGTTAATCTTCCCAAAGCTTATTGCTTTATCTTGGCCAAATACCTCTACCTACAACTAGTTACTCTCTCAAAGTTTTTTGGTTTCTGATCCACCAAAGTGGAGAGCATACTCCCTAAGCTCCAAGATTTCCTAGCCCTATCTTCCCAAGAGGATCCCAATTTATAGTAAAACTTATCCTCTCATGAGCCCAATATTGGCCTTGTTATTTTAATATTAAAATATACTTTTATTCAAATAAGATATTTCATCCCATGTGGAGGGGAAATCCAAAAAGTAGAAGAGGGTCCAAAATAGAGATAAGGTAGGTGATCTTGTTTGTTTTGTGTCCCCTTTGTCTCATAACCTTACAAACTCAATACTATTAGGGATTAGAAAGGGGAATCTTCCCTTAATTTCCACCAATAAAAATAGGCCATGAATAAGGAATGGATATTCCTAAATAATAAAATAATATCTATATTATTTAATATTACTAAATTTCTTTTGGTCCAATTAAAATTGGATAAATTTTGTGATCATCTAATTGTATTACATTAGGTTATTTAAACCTAATTAATTATATTGTATTAATTTTTGCAAAAGATAAATCCTCCAATTAATCTTTCACAAAAGTTCTAATTAGCTTCTACTTAAACTAAATTGAATTATATTTTTCAAAAGATAATTAATCATTTCCTAAATTTTCAAAAAAATCCTTAATTAGAATTTTGTAAAAATATTTAGGGCCAACGACCCCTTTAGTTAGGTATTAATTGATTCCTCGGATTAATTAATATCCTTTTTAAAAGGTCCAATGGGGATGAGTTGTGACAAAATATCACAAGGTGCTTGTATATACTTGAAATAATAATTTAAAATAAATGCAATGACTGGATGAACGTAAATCAAATAGAAAATTTCCCAAATAAGTAGCCCAAAACATGGTGGCATCCACAAAAGTGGTAGTATAATACATTCTTCAACCAAAATCAAAGGAATTCTAAGCAAGTTTGCATTCATCCATCCTAAATACTATAAAGGATCCAAGGTATACTTGGGATAGAAAATGTTGATCTTGAAGGGTGACTGATTAACATGATTTCTAATAAATAATGAAGTAGAACAAAATCTATCATCTCAAAAGTGATAAGAAGCCATGATTTCATATCTCAAAATAATTATGTTGGGATTTATGTAATGAAAATATAACCAACATAAAACTTATCATCAAAACTTAACCATCCTTGATCTTGATGTATACAACATGCTCTACCTTACAAAGTTTGAACCCACAACTCAACAAGAAAGAATGGATCTTCTCATACCAAGCATGAGGAGCCTGGTTAAACCCATACAAATATTTCTTAAACCTACACAGCAAGGAAGTAGGTCCATAAAAACCAAAGCCAAGTGGTTGTTAGGATCCCATCCTAACATTATTTTGTATTTCTCATTTGCTTATGTAATGACCCACTTCCAACATGGGGGATTCCATTATAATGTTATTTTGTAATACTTTGTAATGTATGTGGCAAGTAAGGCACCTATCCAAGTGGTGCCATCTCATGTAACCATTATCAAGATTGTAACTGATGTTTGATAGAATATTCTAGCTCGAGTAGCAATTTGCATGTAAGTCAACTCTTGAGCCTTTAGGTAGGGTTGTATGAAACTATCTCTTTAAAATACATGGAGCCATATACGAATGTATATTTTTGCAAGTTAATGAAATATTGAAGGAGGTTGCCTCCTCAAAGACGTCTATGATTCTATGTTATTTTTGAGATTTTTCTAATTCTACAATTACTTTCTACATATCGTTATTCTATTTTTTGATGTATTTCAGTTATTTTTCAGTATTTTGTGCGAGTGATATTTATTTTAATAGTAGGTTCTTAACAGTGGTTGTCTCATATAAATGTCCTTCTAAATATTCCCATGAAGAAAGAAACTCTTCATATCCATTCGATATACCTCTCACTCATAAGAAGCGATAATAGAGAGAATCATTCAAATATAATCTATTTATGTAGTAGGAGAAAAAGTCTCCAAATAGGCAACTCCCTCCTTCTAAGAGAATCCTTTAAAAATGAGAAATACCTTGTGCTTATTCATTTATCATCAAATTTATACTTGTTCTTATAGGCCTTTTTATAGCCAATAATATTCTTCACTTAATAAGGGAAATAAACTCCCACGTATGATTCTTCATTATTGACCCATACTCTATCAACATAACATCCTTCCATTTTGGATTATCCTTATCTTGATCATAAGTTACAAGATATCCAAAATAATAAAATCTTAAAATTAGGGCCTAAGAGAGAACCTCTTAGTGACACTCCTAAGAGAAAATGGACCAAATTTCTTTAAGAATATTTCAAGCCCACTTGGGCATCAAACAATGTGTAAAAGGTAGTGGTATATATTGGATGAAAGTGTTTAAGCAACAATCACATGCTCACTATCAACCTCAATTTCCAACACCATCACATAATGCATAGGAGGGTAAATATTTTTAGATGTAGAATCCAAAGCTAGATAATATGCTAAAGGAAAATTGTGAAGAGAAAAAACCATATTATTAGGACCTTTTTATGGACCATTTTTATAGACTAAAAATCTAGAACAACTAGACTATAGCCAACAAAAAATATAAAGGATCAATAGGTACCTCTAGAGGAGCCATGGACGGAAGGGAATCATCTATCAAAAGGATAAGAAGAGGTGATGAAGGAGAAAATGGAAGCACCCTATAAAAATCATATCCTTTGAAATAATAAATTCCCACTTCATGGGATCATAAAGGTGATAGGCTTTAGAGGTATTAGAATATCCTACATGGATACAACTACGACTCTTTGAAGTAACCTTATCTTTTGTGTATTTGGGAATGCAATCCCATAAAATAGATCCAAATATGTAGAACTTGGAAATATTAGTCTTGTTTCATATCAATTTCTCTAAGGAGTGATATCTTGAATGAATCAAGTAAAAATCCTACTGATTATATGTATTACACAAGTCACTACTTCATTCGAGAATTTGGGATCCATCTACATGACTATTGTTGCCATCGCACAACGTACACTAATTTGGGGATCCATTCGAAATTTTAGCATTTTTTGTTCTTTGTTTTATCCAATTTTTCTTGCATCAAGGTCTTTGAAAATTTGATTTCACTATTGACATATGTGCATCTTGAAGGTTTGAATTTAGTTGCAATGCTTTGAATTGAATATTTTTTATTATTTGCATCTTAATTGCATTATCTCAAATTAAATAATTTAATTAAAATCATTTTCAAAGGTTTTCAAAGGTTTAAATAATTAAATTTCATTTAAATAATTAAATTTCATTTAAATAATTAAATTTTATTTTAGGGTTATTCAAATTTTATCACTTTTGCCCTAAAATTAATGCAAAATTGAAATGGACATATCTTGAGCTAGACAACTATGTTTGAGCTCATTCCAAACCTGGTTGAAATATGTTGATTTTGTATTTCTAATGGTACCAAACTTATAGGATTTCAAATGTTAATTTCACCCAAAAATAGCAGTTTACTATACTAGATTATGAACTTTAAAATGTTATATTTCATGAACTATGATAAATATTTGGATAATATCAACAATTTTGAGTACCCTTTTGGCCTATTGAGATGCATTAAAATATGAGAACTTTGAAATTTGACTCAGTTTTGAGTAAAACAAAAGTTACAAAGGAAAATGAATAATAAATAAAATAAAAGTTGGATTTGTATTAATATTATGATGAATATGTCATTATGCAGATAATACAATGGAAGGAAAAGATATATTAATGATAATATTCGTAATGTTTCCACAACAAGTGCATAAATACAAGGAGAATGAATAGTTATGAAATGCGTTCCCGAAATTGTTTTAAAACTAAATCAAACTAAAATTTTAAGATTATAAATAAGTCATTGAGACTCATGAAAAAGGGTCGGAATATTTTTGGAGTAGAAGAGAAGATAGAAGATTTCTAGTGCCAAAGGTTTCCTCCCAAGTTGCTTGCTAGAGAATATTTTATCTCTGTAGTTTTCTGAAGAAAAGCATTAATAGAAAATTTCATTTATAATATATTCATTTTATTGTGGTGAAAAATATGCATGCAGATGGTATTTTCATTTTACATGATTGAATATATTAATTAATTCCTTTGAAGATTGCACCCGATTTAATTTGAACTATGTTAATTTTGGTTGGATTAAATTAGGTTATATTTCAGATTATCTTTGTTTGCAGATTTTGGATGGAGTTCTGAAATTTTTGTAACTTGCATTTTATTTTCATTTCATTTTTATTTTTATTTTTCCTAACCCTAAGCCTTTTTATTTTATTTTATTTCATCGCACAAGAAAAATCAAAACCCTAAAGTTTATGCAAAGTTTTAATTTTTCATATTAGGGTAAATGTTTATTTCATTTTAAAAATATCTCGATATTACACATTTGAAATAAACATTAGGGTTTTAATTAATTAAATTTACCAAATAATAATAATTAAAGTTTAAACATTAATTATTTGGATAAATTTAATTAAAATATTTTTCTAAAGTTAAATTCAAATATTTGCACTCCATAAGTTTTATTATTTGCAATATTTGATTATTAATCTTACATTTTGGCAATTAATTTTATGAAAAATAACATTTTCACAATTTAAATAAAAAATAAAACCACAAGTCCCTTGTTAACATTTACTTGCACCTTTAAGGTATTCAACAATATTTTCACATTTTACAAACACATTTTAAGAAATTAACTAAATGGAACCTTGGAGAAACTAATTATTTTTTTCAAGAGAGGATTGCTTTGAGAGGATCCTAACTATGAGTGTGTTTTCATAATCGAACAAAAATATCACTCAATAGAATTGGCGCTAGAAGGAGGGCCTGAAGGTAACACATTTGATTTTTAGCATTTGAAATTGTTCAAATTTGTTTAAAAAAAAATGAAATTTTCCAATTTATGCTGCATTGATTTGCTATAAATTTGAAAATATGGTTATGGTTAAATTTTTGAGAATTTTTCATACATAGCCTTGCATGTTAAAGTTGGAACCATTTATCACCTCTCCAATAACATCAATGGAAAGAATTAAAACTTGGATAGATGGTTATTGTAGTCCTTTAAACATTCTTGGAGTACCCCATCAAATTCTTGAACATGCAAAAAGATATTTAACCACTTATAGGCATGATGGAATGAGATCAGTTGAGGAACATATTCAAGCATACAGAAACACTTTAATTCATTTATAAATTATGCATGTAGATTATTTCCATTCACATTAGATGATTTTGCTTATGATTGGTATATTAACTTACCTACAAGTTCTATCACTTCTTGGAAACAACTAGAAGCAATATTTCTCAGCCATTTCATAAAATTGGTTGAACCAATTATGATATTAAATCAGTTTGTATACCTAATGAATCCATGAGGCTATTAAATGATAGGTTTCGTAGGTTGTATACTGAACTGGTGACACATTACATCCTTTCAGAAGAAGAAACCATTCAAATATACATGGGAGTCTTATACCCCTTTACTTCTATATTTTTTAGGAGACTTCTTATAGTTCCATCCTTATCCAGAGCCTACACTGAAGTAATGACATTATAACAACAATGGATTTTGAAAGGTATTAATGTGGATCAATTACCATTACTTAGACCTAAGGCTCACAATCATATACCACAAATGGGTCAAGCTGATGCACAACCTTATCCTATGATGAATGATAATTCAGGATTTATGGATTCCAACCAATATCAACCATCCAATCTGGCACCCTTGAATCAAATAATGTCTAATATGAGCAATCAATAGGATAAAATTGACTGTCCAAATGTTACAACTACCTTAGATATCATCCAAAATGAGGTGCAAGTTCCAAAGTCAATATCCATCAATGAGGATTGTGGTAATCAAGTTAATCAAAATGTAGAGATTGGTTCAATTTTAGAAATATATGAACCTTCAAAAATGGAGGAAAATGAATCTGAAGAAGGTCATAGCCTGAGTTATAGCCTGAATGAACTTGAAATTAAATATAAATCTAAAAATGGTACGAATGAGGGAATGGAATCTCATAAAGTGTTTTAGAAAGATAATAATTATGTTATTCAATACAAAGAAGGGGAATATTTCACTTCTTTCACGATTCCTAAAGAAATTTCTATCCCACTTGATGTGCAAGAAACTAAATTTTTTCTCATCTATGGATCTTATATTGTCTATACAGCAAGAAATTAGTCTCCCTTTACCTCATATAGATAAAACTTCAGAGTATAAAATGTTGGATATAATATCATTGAAAACCCAAAGGAAAATGTTGCTCTATTTGAGATAAATCAGGAAGTTGGTCTAGAAGATTTGTTATTTAAAACATCCCTTGACCAGCAAGATTTGTGATTTGAAAACAAGATGCAAGTTTCAAAGTCACTACCCATTAATAAGTATTGGGATAATAAAGTCAATCTAAATGCTAGAGTTGATTCAATTTCAAAACCACTAGAGCCATCAAAAGTGGTTGAAAGTGAATTTAAAAGGGAATCAATAGATGAAATTGAATATTATGTAAAAGACATGATAGAATATCATCCCTTGATTTTAGAAGATAATTATTATAATTGTTGGAAAATGTATGAAAATAATTGATTTGTCACACTCCTACTAATAAAATTTCTATTTCATTTGATATTCAGGATGCTGAAAACTCTATCTCACATGAATATCTTGCAATTCTTGTACAATCATGTAATGGTGAGCCACTTGTAGAAATAGAGAAAGTTCCAAAATTCAATCACTTTGAATATGATTTTATTGTACACCTTATTGAAATAAAAAGGAAGAAATGGTAAATGTTTCTTATGACTCATTTATTATGGATGAGGAAGAGGTAAAATATTCTCTTTTACTCTTGACTACTGAAAATTTGGGTACAAATTCACATGATTATCTTAGATATTCAAATAAATAAATACCATTAGTGGTTAACAAGGAACTATAATTGACTTCTATTCATCCAATTTATAAAAACGTTGCTCTATTTGATATAGTTTGAAAAGGATAGGCATATGTTTAATTGGGTGACTAATTTTGATGTTTTTTAAAAATAGGTGATCCATGAATATGAACTGCTACAAGATTATGATGATGAAGACCATGAGGAAAAATATGAAATCATAAAGGCTCATCAAGTCTTGGTAAAATAAAATACACAAAAGGTAGAATCTCAACCTTTTTTTTCAATCATTCGAATTTCAGGTAAAATTTTACATAATCTTATGTTTGATTCAAATATTTTTGATAAAGAAATGTCATTTACTGTTAACAAAGAATTAGAGTTGGCTCCTGCTCACACTAGTAATAAGGTTGCTATGTTGAACAAAATTGAGGTAGATGTTTGAGTTATTGAATCAAATTCATCAACAATTGACTATTGAACCTAGGATACAAAACTATAATGATCCTCATATGTTAGATATCCTTGATGCTTGTAATTTTCTACGTAATTATGATTGGTCTAAAATTATAAATAATGATTTGATAGTCAAATTTTTAGAATTGGGTCAATCTTGGAAGAGCTCATGTCTAATCATAACAATGAGGATAATATTTTGAGTATTGAATTGAAAATAGGAATTCACACCATGATTGTAGAAACTATGATTGAAGATAAAATTTTAATAATAAACATCTCACATAGTCAACAACAATTAATTGAAGACCAGTTATGGATCTTTAAGTTTGATGGAGCAAAATCTAAGTATGACAATGAGGATGGAACTAAATTGAATTGGTGGGGTGAGAGAGGTAAAATAAAGGCCTTTGAGCTTTCAGATCTAATGTTATTATGGGATGATACCCATCAAAATCAGCATGCCTATCATTATGAGCATCTTTCAAATTATGGTAATCGTGTTTGGAATCCTGGAAAATTTTATGAGAAATATAAGTCTTGCCTTGTACATAGCTTCTTGTTTTTCAATTTTTCTTGTACATAATTTCTTGTTTGTATGTTTGGACACATTTTTCACTTATTTTTTTGTTTTGTTATTTTTTTTGTTAGTCATTACTTGTTTGTTTATTTTCATTGTTTTCATTGTGAAATTTTATTTGTTTCCATTGTTGGCTTTCAATAATATAGGTTCATGTCGAATTTTGTATTTTGGTTTATGTTTTTTTTACTTCTTCATTTTTGCAATTTTTTTTGGTTTTTTTTCTTGATTGTGGTATAGTTTTGTAATTGTAATAAACTTATGGTCTCTTTGTTTATACTTGTTCCTTTGTCATGTAGGATAGATTGCCTATTTTGGAATCAAATGAAGTTAAGGAAAATAAAATGAGGCTATTTATTAAATATTCTTACGATTTTGGACTAATATAGTGAGCTTTGGAACAATGAGACATTTTTTTGAAGCTCCACATGTAGCACATCATATTAAATGATATTCTTTGAAATATTGAAGGATAAAGTTATTCTAGTTTTGCATATTAAGGCAAAAATATAATACACTCCATTTTTAGCCTTAAGTGGTCTCTAACCTAGGTGGTAGGTAAATTTTGCAAAGCAATACAATGCTTGATAAAAAAGAAAGAGAATGAAAGAAAAGCTAAATCAATAAAAAAGTTTAGATAATCTTCATCGGGGCTATGAATGCCTAATAGGTAGTGGATCAATGTCTAGATGAAATAAAATAAAAGGAGTAAATACATAATTTTTCTAATGCCTGGATGATTTAGATAATCTCTACCAAGGCTATAGGTGCCTATATGGAAGTAGAGCAAGGTCTAGAAGAGATCAAGGTCATCTCAATTGGAGCTATGGATTCTTGACTGGCAATGGAGCAATGCAGAGGCACATCTTGATGAGTGATATTTATAGCTTAAATGCAAAATATGAATCATTTCAAGGATGCAAAATATGAATTATTTCAAGGATGCAAAATGAATCACAATTCACACATTGAGCAAAAGAAAATTATTCATTTGTTTTCATTTGAATTTATCTATCCCACTTTCTCTGGATATTGCTAAATGATGTTTATTTTTCTAATCTTTGTTTTTTTTCAAATTGGGTTCTTCATCCGAAATGCTCAGGAGCATTTTCTAGAAGAGTTGCCATTTATTGTTGCCATCACACAACATACCCCACTTTGGGGACCTGCTAGAAATTTTGATTTTTTTTTTTTTTGTTTTATCCAATTTTGCTCGCATCAAGGTCTTTGAAAATTTGCTTTCACTTTGAAATTGTTGACATATGTGAATATTAAAGGTTTGAATTTAGTTGAAATGCTTCAAATTGAATATTTTTTATTATTTGCATCTTAATTGCACTATCTCAAATCAAATAATTTAATTAAAATCATTTTCAAAGGTTTAAATAATTAAATTTCATTTTAGGGTTATTCAAATTTTATCACTTTTGCCCTAAAATTAATGTAAAATTGAAATGGACATATCTTGAGCTAGACAACTCCGTTTGAGCTCATTCAAAACTTGGTAGAAAGATGTTGATTTCCTCTTTCTAATGGTACCAAAATTATAGGATTTCAAATGTTAATTTCACCTAAAAATAGTAGTTTACTATAGTAGTTTATGAACTTTAAAATGTTATATTTCATGAACCGTGATAAATTTTTGGATGATCTCAACAATTTTGAGTACCCTTTTGGCTTAATTAGATGCATGGAATTTTTCATTAAAATATGATAACTTTGAATTTTGACTCAATTTTGGGCAAAAGGAAAGTTACGAAGGAAAATGAATAATAAATAAAATAAAATTTGACTTTGTATTAATCTTATGATGAATATGTCATTATGCAGGTAATACAAAGGAAGGAAAATAAATATTAATGATAAGATTCATAACATTTCCACAACAAGTTTAGAAATACAAGGAGAATGAATAGTTACGAAATTCATTCCCAAAACTATTTTGAAACTGAATCAAACTAAAATTTTCAAATTATAAATAATTCATTGAGACTCATGAAAAAGGGTTGGAATATTTTTGGACTGAAGAGAAGATAGAAGATTGTCATTGCCAAAGGTTTCCTCCCAGGTTGCTTGTGAGAGAAAATTTCATCTCTGTAGTTGATGGACAGAGGTATTTTGAAGAAAAACATTAATAGAAAATTTCATTTATAATATATTCATTTTATTGTGGTGAAAAATATGCATGTGGATGGTATTTTCATTTTACATGATTGAATATATTAATTAATTCCTTTGAATATTGCACCCAATTAAATTAGGTTATATTTCAGATTATATTTGTTTGCAAATTCTATATGGAGTTCTGAAATTTTTGTAACTTGCATTTTAATTTCATTGCTTTCTTTTTTTTCCTAACCCTAAGCCTTTTTAATTTATTTTATTTCATGACACAATAAAAATCAAAACCCTAAATTTTATGCAAAGTTTTAATTTTTCATATTAATGTAGATGTTTATTTCATTTTAAAAAGATCTCGACATTACACATTTGAAATAAACATTAGGATTTTAATTAATTAAATTACCAAATAGTAATAATTAAGTTCAAACATTAATTATTTGGATAAATTTAATTAAAATCATTTTTTAAGGTTAACTTCAAATATTTCCACTCCATAAGTTTTATTATTTGCAATATTTGATTATTTTTTTTACATTTTGGCAATTAATTTCATGAAAAACAACATTTTCACAATTTAAATCAAATATCAAACCACATGCCCCTTGTTAACATTTACTTGCACCTTCGAGGTATTCAACAATATTTTCATATTTTACAAGCACATTTTAAGAAATTAAATAAACAGAACCTTGGAGAAAATAATTATTTCTTTGCAAGAGGATTGCTTTGACAGGATCCTAATTGTAAGTGTGTTTTTGTAATCGAGCAAAAATATCACTCAATATTGACATGCAACATACATATAACCATATCCATGATAACCTTATTATTTCATTCATACACCCTATAGTGAATTCTTGCTACACTCATAAATGTTTCCTTAGAAAATTTTTGAAAATGGGCCTAAGTAGAGGTAAAGCAGGTAGGAAGTGGAGAATAAAGTATCAAATAAAGCACAGGCAATAATTCTGATAAAAAACTGGAAGGTAGAGAAATTTTTTTACGGTTGAGACTACTCTGATAAAGAAAATTTTTTATCCAAAACTGGTGCCACTTTATAAAAGTTTCAATTGAAGTTGAAAGGGCATAGTTTTGACAACTCATGTTATTTGAATTCCCTAAAGTAGGAGGATGGAAGAAGTTCTAAAAGGTGCAAGGAGAGCAATATATCCCAAGATCATAAGTTTTGAAATTCCTAGGGGAGAAAGAAGAAAATGTACTACAACCCATGAAGCATCTAATTTTTTTAAGGTTAGAGGACCAATAAAAATTTTAAGGGTTAAGATACCCATGATCCAATATTTTAGGAGATTAAAATTAAAGAATACAACACATCTCCCAAAGGAATAAATTGAGCACATAAAGGGAACAATGGTATAAAATCCCTAGTGTCACAACCCAAATTTCTATCATATATTCATATATATATATATATATATATATATATATATATATATATATATATATATATATATTAGGGAGACTTAGATGCATTGTAACCTGCTTAACAACCTATCTAGTCTTACCCGAGGCACACCCATCACTACATCTTGCATAAGTCTAGCTACACAAGTGTACTAGGTGCAAGGCTAGTATTTACAAGTTATCCCTCTCGCTGGCCCCATGAGCTAACTTGCCTTCCCTTTCATTCTATCGAAGGGGTACGCTTCTAGCTATCCCTTACTCATGTCCATCTAAGTGGGTTAGAGCATATAGAACTTGACTATCCCTCTCATCTAAAGATGAGCTAATCAGTTCCTCACTTGCCTCATTAAAACCCTATCCATAGGAATACCTTAGATTAATTTAGACAACAATGTCGCCCATCAAAGTCAATGAGGTATTCAACTTCCCTTCAAAACACCCCATCAAATTCCCTTATGATGTGTGTTTGTACTCTTATAGTTTTTCCAATGAAGATACTAACTTCATCCTAATATTCGCCCATCAAATTCCTTTATGATGCATAAGAATATTTCTTAGGTTTTTACCCATTAACATCTACCAAATACGATATTAGATACGATTCCAATATTTTAATTAACATCATCTATTAATATACCTCTTAGATGAGTATTAGCTTAATCACTCACAATATTTCGAGAATCCCAACTAAACTATCCACCACATAATATTAATGATATCATAGTTTTCCAAAAGCCATTACATTAATTTAACATCTACACCTAAGGTGAAGAATCCTTAAGAACTTTCCAAGAATAAATCTAATTCTAATCCTTTCTATCTTTTAAATATTTTTAACCAACATCTTAACCAAAATGCATGGAACCACATCTATAAGAATAGACAATTAACACTGAAATAGCTATAAGCCACACAACAACCACATCAATGCATAAATTTATCCTAGGAGAAACCCCATGGGGAAACCCAACCTCAAATCAAACCATCATTATTTCATTAATCAATCTAAACCTTTACATAAGATGTGGACAACCCATATTATCTAAAACTTACTAAGGAACCTATCACGTCTATCAAATTCCTCATAAGAGGTGGTCCTTCATTACTCGTAGATGCCATTGTGACTACATCTTGGAACTCTATTCCCAAAACCTCCAATATGTTGTCATAACAGTGGTTGGAAAATGTAGAAAATAATTGGTAAACACCCCATGGGCAGTCTGGTTCAATTCTAGCATATCATCCAAGCACTAACACTCAACCCCCAACTCTTCATCATTTTAAGAGTATTCAACTACAGTGCCCGGAGTGGAACCTATCCATCAAGAATGCACAAAGTCGACGCTACCATTCTTGGAGCCTTACACTAATACTAAATCAACCAAACTTCAAAACTGAAGCACCCACCACTCTGATTTACCAATGCCAACTAAACATAGTAGATTCAGGATTACATAACCATTTTTTGGTATCTACTAAAGCTATATAATGCATACAGAACTTGGAATCACATACTCAACTTATCAATTTTCTAGAGCTATCCATAGCATAACAGATTCTAAAACTACATATTCTTCTATCAAATCATCAATGCTTTTTAATGTATGAAAGAGCTAGAACAACAATCTATTTTATCATTCCTTCATTGCTACCTAATACATCACAAGTTTGGGGACAACATATCCATTTTATCCATTCACTAATACCATCGATTGCATTATAAAATCTGGAATAACATTCCTACTTAATCCATTCTCTAATGCTATCTAATGCATTATAAAATCTAGAATAACATTCATATTTAATCCATTCTCTAATGCTATCAAATGCATTATAAAATCTAGAATAACATTCCTATTTAATCCATTCTCTAATGCTATCAAATGCATTATAAAATCTAGAATAACATTCCTATTTAATCCATTCTCTAATGCTATCAAATGCATTATAAAATATGGAATAACATTCCTATTTAATCCATTCTCTAATGCTATCAAATGCATTATAAAATCTGGAATAACATTCCTATTTAATCCATTCTCTAATGCTATCAAATGCATTATAAAATCTAGAATAACATTCCTATTTAATCCCATATTATAGCACTAAATCCTATCAAAAAATGCATTATAAAATATGGAATATCACTCCTTTAATCCATTCTCTAATGCTAATTCATTAAAAAACATTCCTATTTAATCCATTCTCTAATGCTATCAAATGCATTATAAAATATGGAATAACATTCCTATTTAATCCATTCTCTAATGCTATCAAATGCATTATAAAATATGGAATAACATAACATGCAGAGGACTCCACCTCCTACTACCAAAAGTCTTAGACGTACACAAGAACACTCAACTCGACTTCCAGGTTGTTTCAAGCGAATCGTTCTAGCATCCAAATATTTTTACAACAACCATAGCTATTTTGGCTCAAGAAGATAACCTACTCCCTCTTCTATAGAGAACAACACAAGATGCATGCAAATAGTTATTCCAAGAAGGCTTCTCCTCATGGACTTACCTCTAAGTAATGGTGAGCTCCACAATGATTCAAGATGAATCCACTATCTCTACAACTACAAGAACATCAACCCACATGCAATGTAACCAAGCACAGTCCTTAAACCTCTAGTTAGGTAGAGAAGGTCTTTAGACTTCTCAGTCTATCATGCACCAAAAATACATAGCGAGTAACAAGAAAGGGTACTAGGTTGGGTAGTTTACACGACACTCAAACCTATCATCCCAACTCTGCCATCCTGATGGTTTACTACACCAAAAGAGAAGTTTTAACAAGAAGAGTAAAACCATTTAATAGCTCACTCAATCTAGCCAACTCCAGGGTCTTCTTTTCTAATCTATCTCATAGGTCCAACGCACAACAAGTGTCAGATAGTGAGTGCAATGAAACATCTCTCACCACTGGTTGTGAAAGAATAGCACCCCCACCAAAGCATTGGAAACTCTTTTACTACCAATAACATAGTGAGAAGACATCAATTTTAAGAAGCATGCCTACCTGTGATCCAAGATTGTTGCAGTGAACCGGGTCTTTTTCCTTAGCATCGCCACTCCAGACTTCCTTTCGCGGAGTGATTTTCCACCACCCCCTTCACCAAAAAATGCCTCCTCTCTTCCTAGTTTTCTTGGGCATCCCAAATGGAACCGCCCCACCTCAACTTCCCCACTACTCCATCACATTTTGATTTAGAGACTCTCAACATGGGTTCTCAGTTGAACAAACCATGAAGTTTACTCCCTTTCTCCCCATGTCTACCAAGGATTCAATGCCTTACCAAACACTTAGCAAACCTAACATTTTTAAAAAGCAATAATCTAATAAAAGGAAAGCCAAGACTCTTGTATTTTCTCTTCTCTACGAATTTGCACAAGTATATAAAAAGAATCTTATGATCATAAGAGATCATATTAAAATCGATAATAAGAAGTCCACCATACTAATTATGCTTACCAAAAATTTTCCTTCATTCTTTTTTTGAAAGAGATCATATTTTTAAGACACAATATAACTCAAATCATCTTCACTAAAGTTTTGTAGTTAGTAACCAAGCAAGCAACATTTGATCTATCTCTTATATACAAATTATGCCAAGTCACTAAATAAGAAAAGAGAGCATCTATTAGGTTGCTTCTTTTTCAAATAATATGCCCATATTTAGGACATCTTGATCCTGCATCAATGAAAATCTATTAGCAACATCATATTTTATCCATAAAACCTATGTTGCAGAAATCAAACATAATTTGTCAGTCATTCTTTTGGTTAGAAAAGCATCCAACTGCAATAACATATCCATCATGCATAACCTAGCATAAATCCAACCAAAACAAAGGGTCTGCCAAGAGAGGGTCATGACATACTCCCCCCATAGGCTTAACATAGTCCTCTGTGTTTACATCTAAGTTCTTAAACAATAAATAATATTCAATTTGCTTTTTCAAATAAAAATGGAAAGTGTTTCTGCATCTTTGCTACTTTTTCCCAAGTAGCATTTCTCTCAAAAAAGTGGTCCCACTAGACCTTGCATTGCTCCAAAGTCCCTTTTTACATCGATTTGGATTGAAACTCAAGGATTCTTACTGGTCAAACCTTGATAGCCTCTAGGTTCACCATCTACAAATTAGAAAAGTCCCACACATGCTCAGGATTAGCAACATACTTTCTAAGCAAAGAGATGTGAAAGGTGTCATGAATCTTGAACAAGTTAGGTGGTAAGGCAAGTTGATATGCCATAGGGCTGATATTTTCTATAACTTCAAAGGGTCCCACAAAGTGTGGATCTAGCTTAGTAGACTTAATAGCACTTTTCATTGGTCTCACCCTTAAAAACACCTTCTCTCCCACTAAAAACTCTCATGAGGACCTCTTAAGATCGGTGTAGCTCTTCTATCGATCTGTGACTTCTTTCAATCATTCCTTTATTATCCTCAACTACTGCTCCATCTCCTTAACCATGTCTAGACCAAGCACAACCTGATATTTTGGGTTATCCCAAGACAAGGGCATCCTACATTTCCTACCATAAAGTGCTTCAAAAGGAGCCATGCCTAAAGTTGAATGGTGACCATTATTGTAGGTAAACTCTACTAGATGCAAGTAATCTTCCCATCAGGTTTTTTAGTCCATACAATACATGTGAAGCATATCCTCTAGCACCTAGTTCACCCTTTCAATCTGACCATCAGTTTTAGGATGATAAGTAGAACTTATGTTCAATCTAGTACCAATGGCACGATGCAAGGCTTGCCAAAACTCAGATGTGAATCTCGAGTCTCTATCCGAGATTATTACCTTTAGAAAACCATGAAGCCAAAATATCTCTTTGGAAAATCTATTAGCCACAACTACGACATCATCCTTAGTGCTTCTGGGTATAAAATGCACAACCTTGGTCAATCTATCGACCACCACTAAGATCGCATCATGCTAGAACTAATTTTTAGGCAACCCTATGATAAAATCCATCGAAATTACTTGCCATATTTGCATTGGTATCTCATGAGGATACAACAATCTCATAGGGTGTCTGTGTTCTACCTTCACCTTCTGGCATTTGAGATATTGGGTAAAAAATTTTGTTATGTCCCTTTTCATCCTAGGCCAATAGAAGGTTTTCTTCATATTCTCCCTCATTTTTGCTCCTCCTAAGTGAGCAGAATATGGTGATCTATGTGCTTCACTCATGATCATTTTCCTCAAGTTGCTAATTTTTGGAATAACTACTCTATCCTTGAAGCATAGGAAACCATATTTGAAGCTAAAATCCTTGTTTTCTCTCAGGTTTCTTTCCATATTTTCATGAACTTGGTTGCAGTAAGCATCCTACTTTTGCATCTCCTTGACTTGTTCCATCAAATCCATATGGGCGTGATACAAGGCTGCAATGTGCCTTCTTCTACTTAGTGCATCAATGACTTTGTTCTCCTTTCCTTTTATATACTCAATGTCAAAATCGTATTCTTCTAGAAATTCCATCCATCTCCTCTACCTAGCATTGAGTAAAGGTTGAGTAAATATATACCGTAGACTCTGATGGTCTATCCTTAGCTCAAAGGGTCTCCCAACCAAATAGTGTCACCAACTCTTGAGAGCAAACACCACCACTACTAGCTCGAGATCATGGGTTGCATAATTGACCTCATGTCATTTCAATTTTCTTGACCCATAGGCTATCACTATCTCTTCTGAGAGAGCACTCCTCCCAAACCTTCCAATGATGCATCCGTACAAACATAAAAACTTCCCTAAGGATCGGGTATCCTTAGTATAGGAGGCATAGTAAGCTTTCACTTAAGTAGCTCAAAAGCTTCCTCACATCTATCCATCCACTTGAATTCTTTTCCTTTCCTCTGAAGGTTAGTCATTGGGGAGGTAATCTTGGCATAATATTTCACATAGCACGTAGTAGTTGGTCAGACCCAAGAAACTTCAAACTTCCATCACATTCATGGGTGGTGGCCAGTTCAAAATTACCTCTATCTTTTTAGGGTCTACCACAATTCCTTCTATGGAGACAATGTGTCCCAGATACTGCACTTTTGACACATAAAATTCACATTTGGTCAAATTTCCATATAGTTGGTTTTCCCTTAGAAACTCTAACACAATCCTAAGGTGCTTGTCATGCTCTACCTTATTTCTAGAATATATCAAAATATCATCCAAAAATACCAACACAAATTTATCCAATTGCTTTCTAAAGATACTATTCATTAAGTTCATAAATGTGATCGGGGTATTCGTTAAGCCAAAAGGCAAGATAATAAACTCATAGTGTCCATAATAAGTTTTAAAGGTTGTCTTGTGAGTATCTTCCTCATGAATCCTCAGTTGATGGTATCCTAACTTTAAATCAATCTTTGAAAATATTGTGGTATCCCTAAGTTGATCAAAGAGGTCTTTGATTTTGGGTAGAGGATACCTATTCTTGGTGGTGGCCTTGTTCAACATTCTATAATCAATACACAGTCATAGGGAGCCCTCCTTCTTGAAAAACAAGACCGGTGCTCCCCATGGTGACACACTAGGTCTGATTAATCCTTTCTCCAACAATCCTTGTAGTTGCACCTTTAGCTCCTGCATCTCTATGGGATTCATCCTATAGGGGGCTCTATGAATAGGCTCTATGCTAGGTTGGAGCTCGATTGTGAAGTCAAATTCATGTTGAGGTGGTAACCCTGGTAAGTCCTCTAGAAACACATCCCTATATTCTTGTAGTAGTGGATGTTTCTCGAGCACCTCCTCCTTCTTTTCCTTATCTATCTCATTTAGCTTCACAATAAAGACCATTCCTCATTTCTTAATGGCTTTCTTGAGTTGCATTACTAAAATAATTCAAGGTTGAAAATCTCCTTGTTAGTTGTACTCTCTCTAAACTTTCCCATCATCTTTTGAGAACTCAATCCATCGATATTGAAAGTTAATTATAGCCCTATGCACTTGTAGCCAATCCATTCCTAGGATCACATCGAAAGCATGCAAGGGAGCAACATAAAGGCAACCTGTGGTCAAGCTATTAGGTAAGGTGATCTCTACCATAGGATAACACTGATTTATATAAAAGGTTTACCCTGAGCCATACTCCACCTTCCACCCATGAGCCAAGATTCTTGAGCTAGTTGAAACAAAACTATCTATAGCACCGCTATCAATCAAAATTTTAACATATTTATTTAAAATCTTACCCTTTATCAGCAATGGAGTGGCTTGTCCATCAAGTTCTCAATTCCTTGTTGTTGCATAAATATTATGAGTCAGTTCTTTGCAAGTAGGTTATTTGTAAATAGGTTCATTTCCTTTAGATTCCAATATTTTTCTACGTGGACAATTGGTGGTATAATGCAATCCACCACAATCATAGCACCTAATCTTGGGTCATGGATGTTTTTTCTATTTTTGCCCATCATTTTTATTCTATATTGAGGGAGGTTTAGCTTATCCTTGAGATGGTTTATTGCTACCACCCCTACGATAATTAGCATTGTGGTTCCTCCCTTGGAACCTTCTTCTACTCTTTCCTTACCTCCTATCATTCCTTTGGTCCTACCCAGAGGGATTTTTACTTGCCTGCTCTCCTTCCCACTTAACGAATCCTACACTATTTCTTTTCCTTAATACCTCTTTGCCCTACTCATCCAACCCTTCATAGTCAAAATAGGGTTTGAGATAGGTTTCAGCCTTTCTAGCCAAATCATAAGCCTTCTACAAGGTAGCAAGTTCTTGCATGTCTACCTCTCACCCTATTCTGGGGTTTGCTCCTAATATAAACTTGTGGATCTTCATTTTCTCATTGTAAGAAGGAACATACTTAAGGAGGTTGAAAAATATTTGATGGTACACCTCCACTGACCTAACTCCCTATCGAAGTCTAGTGAATTCCTCAAATTTTTGGGAATAAAAGTGCTCCATGAGGAATCTATCTTTAAAGGCCTTCACAAATGCTTCCCAACTCAAATCAACTATAGCCACAAGTCCTAGTCCATTACTATATGTTTCCCACCAACTCGCACCATCACCTTGAAGGTGCAGAGTGGCGTAGGACATTTGGGTGCCAGAGGAGTAGTTCTTCAAAACACAATAGGTTTCTATTTCCTTTAGCCAAGATTCAACTTTGTCACCATCCTCTTCTCCATTAAACTTGGAAGATCTTAGATACTTCATATATTTTCCTAGCTCAGCCTCTAGATGAATCCTAGCCCATTGTGCTTTTGTAAGGGGTTCATTTACCTATTCTATCCTAGAGTTTCTAGTCGGTGTTTCCCGGTTCAACATGGTATCCAACATTTATCTCTGTGTTTCTACCTGATCATGAAGTTGGGCCACTATCACTATGAGGTCCTCTCTTTCCTCACTAGGGTTCTCTAAACCTACATCTAGATTTCTATCTTCTACATTGGTCTATCATGTCTACCTCATCATTGGGGTGACACCTCTCCTTCTTCTCTTTGGTGGTATTATTCCTACCACACATAGGAGAGTCAATGAGAATCAATTTACTAAAGCTATTGTAGTCCTAGTTACGCTAGTCTTTAAGCAAACAGATTCATCCTTATACCTAGGTAGGTTTTTCTTTCACAACCATTCTAGTTGTTGCGTAGTAAGCCTATTCCACTACGAACCTAGGCTCTAATACCAAATATCACAACCCAAATTTCTATCCTATATATATTTTGGAGACTTAGATGCATTGTAACCTACTTAACAACCTATCTAGTCTTACCCGAGGTACACCCATCACTACATCTTGCATAAGTCTAGCTACACAAGTGTACTAGGTGCAAGGCTAGTATTTACAAGTTATCCCTCTCACTGGCCCCATGAGCTAACTTGCCTTCCCTTTCATTCTATTGAAGGGGTACACTTCCAGCTATCCCTTACTCATGTCCATCTGAGTGGGTTAGAGCATATAGAACTTGACTATCCCTCTCATCTAAATATGAGCTAATCAGTTCCTCACTTGCCTCGTTAAAATCCTATCCATAGGAATACCTTAGATTAATTTAGACAACAATGTCACCCATCGAAGTCAACGAGGTATTCAAATTCCCTTCAAAACACCCCATCAAATTCCCTTATGATGTGTGTTTGTACTCTTATAGTTTTTCCAACGAAGATACTAACTTCATCCTAATATTCACCCATCAAATTCCTTTATGATGCATAAGAATATTTCTTAGGTTTTAACCCATTAACATATACCAAATACGATATTAGATATGATTCCAATATTTTAATTAACATCATCTATTGATATACCTCTTAGATGAGTATTAGCTTAATCACTCACAATCTTTCGAGAAACCCAACTAAACTATCCACCCCATAATATTAATGATATCATAGTTTTCCAAAAGCCATTACATTAATTTAACATCTATAGCTAAGGTGGTGTTGGTCACGAATCTGCCACAGGAAAGGATTTTTACAATTGCGCCCTAGACCCGGCCAACATTGAAAGGCTGGAAGCAAGAAATGGCTCCCAGACCAATCTCCAGTGGGGCTGGTTCCCTTCACTACTCTAAAAATGGGTTTAAGATAGGGTTCTTTGGAAAGAGATTTAAAAGGTTGCGAGAAAGAAATGGGAAATATGGCCACGGAGCCAAAGTGATGGGATCGAAAAATAACGACGGGAAATTTAAAGTGCGATACGACAAGCAATAAAAGTTATCAATCTAACTTTCGCACGATGTACGCAGAGAAACCCTCCAAAATCACATTCCTGGAATCATACTCTCACGGAAGTGCATAAATCCAATATGCAGAATTTAAATGCAACAGCCATTAAGACATACAAATGCTATTAGAAATGCAACATAAACAGAAAGGAAATCACTAATGCAAACGCTTGAAAAATAAAAGCCAATCCTTTATTCCTGCAAATGCACTTCAGTTTCTAGCAGCAAGTTTTTCCAACCTTTGCAAATGAAAATTACATTGGTTTTTATAGAGGTCCGTCCTCTTTGCAGCATTAAAAACGTAAAACCAACTTCCTCGTGATCTACAATAATATCTTGAAAATCGGGAACACGACCCCTTAATAGCGGCCTCGAGGAAATAAAAATTAAATACCATGAAACGTTCGCGGCCCTTCATTAAATTCGATTTTTCAAACATGTGCATGAAGCCGTTAAAATAATCCACGAACCAATACTTTGAACCAATAAATCCTTTAATTTTGGTGGCCTGGGCGCTTCTTTGACCTTAACCGCATCGGAAATCCGCAAAATATTTAATTCGGGTTATCATTAAATCCTCGAAAATCGAAAAAACCCTTTCGGCCGTTCATATTGCACTTGGCGGGAAAACTGCGCAGGTCGCGAAAATGCGACGGGTCGCGAAATCGCGACGGGTCGCGAAATCGCGACGTCTTATCATTCAGTACGCTTTGACCACCGTTGACCCGCGAAAATGGAACATGTAGCGATTTCGCTACATGTTTCCGCCGTTGGCTCCTCCCTGCGCTACGCTCGCGAAATCGGAACATGTCGCGATTTCGCTACATGTTTCCATCGCCGTACCAAACGCCATTTTTGGTCGCGATTCGCTGACATGTCAGCGACGCGCTGCAAGTTTTCACTTTTTGCCTTCGACGCTCACCGGGTCGCGATTCGCTGACATGTCAGCGAATCGCTGCATGTTTTCAACTTAGTGCTTTTTCTGCCCGCCGACCCGCGATTTCGGAACACGTCGCGATATCGCGACGGTTCCGCCAACCTGCCTGCGTTGACTGCGTTGACCGCGATTCTGCGACATGTCAGCGCGTCGCTGCAATTTTCAGACTTAGCCATTTTTTGCTCAATTTTTCTCCTTTTTTCGCCCAAGCTGCATCAATCAAAGGTCAGATCCCCAACAATACATCAATGCATTCATCAATGAGAATCAATGTGGCAAAAATGCCAACATTCTTGGCGGCTCGCGGGGTATACAGCTCGCTGTATGCAAGAATCCAAGCCTTAGTCCATTGGGCACAGAGTCATATTGGAGCTGTAAACAAGGCTGCACGCAAAACATGTCGGGGATCTTTGCAATCATCTTCTGCTGAAAAAGCTGAAACTGAAAGAACCTGCATATGACTGGTTATGAAATGCGACAAATGGAATGCGATAGTGGAGTGAGCTCCTGCGATTGCGCAAGCGGTGAATGCAATGGAGTGATGACAATAATGAAATGATAGATTGACAAAGCAATGTGGTAGACACAATAGCAGAATGTTGTTGTACTACCATCTACAATGGATGGAATGAAAGTGAATGAACGGATGGAATGGAAATGGAAATATGAATGCTGTGGAATGAGAATGAACTGAACTGTAAATAAATGCGTAAAATGACTGAACTTAGAGGAAAGCGATAAGAAGGAACGGGGAAAAACAGAAAAGGGAAAAGAAACAACAGTTGTGGCTCATTTTGTTTTAATGCAGAAGAAACAGAAGGAAGAAGATGAAGAAAGGAAAGAGAGGAAATGGGGAAGGGAAAAGAAGAAAGTGCTAGAAAGCCACCAAACTGTTGGGAGGAGAAAAACAAAGGAAAAAAAAACAAGCATCTACGGCTCGCAGGCAACAAGAACCGAGATGAACAAATAAAAACAATACCACTCTTTTTTTTTTTTTCTCTTCTTTTTCTATTTTTTTTGTGTTTTTTCAAAATACTATATACAATAAGTCACGACATGATTGGCATGTCGTCACCAGACACCCAATCTCAGAATGTTATCCGGTAAATCTGCAATGTCCCGACCAGATCTGATCATACTTAAGTCGGTCCTTGAAATTGGGCTGGCTCCTTCCTGAAGTTCTCCATGGTGCTGATACTGGCAAGTTATCATACATGCCAAGACCTACACAACTGACAAATAATGCGGAAAAGAAACCCCACCATCTTGAAAAGTTCTCTATCGTGGATGAAAACGAGGTTCCTCCAACTCCTGGATCCGATCACGGGAATTGTCCGACAACAGTTCCTTCTTCGGGATCTCTTCGGACTCTACTGTTGATCGACATATTTAACGAGTTCGACTAAATGCTTGCATGTCATGCACGACTATGCCTTCTTGGTGCTCGGGTTCTTCTTCTTTTCTTATATCCTCTGGATCTATGCAAGCAACCATATTGTTCATTGCCAATCCTTGGCTTTGGATGAGATCTGTCCCTTGAGCTCCACACAACGACATCTCAGGTTTCTGTACAGTATAAGGGAGCTGGCATGAATGTGCAGGGTAAACAGGAGCAGCAACCATCGGAGAAGGTAATGGAGTTTCCCCCCACGGTAACTTTCCTGATAAGTGCAACATACGTTGCTTCTCGCATTGCTTCCTCAAAGATTTGTGGGAAGCGTTGTTCACCTGACTGCAGCAAAAAGAGACCTATGTCAGAATTAAAAGCGCGAACATAAAAGAGGTGGGCCTGGGTGGGTGATGGACGGATCTTCTCTGGAATTCTCTGCCAGCTTCTCAAGAATCGGACATTGAAGTCCGTGATGCTCTCTTGAGGTGCTCTCTTGATGTACATGAAAAATTGGTAGAGATCCAAAGAACTGTAGAAAGGATCTTCATCAAATCTTTTGATCAGTGCTCCCGCGAGATCATCCCATGAGCTGATGCTTTGACGTTTGAGCAGTCTGTACCACTGCAATGCTCTTCCTTCCAAAGACTGAACCAGAAGTCGGATCATAACATCTTCGTGTTCTATGACATGGATCATGGACAGAATAGCAATATCTTCAACATGTGTCAGAGCCATGCCTTCGGTACCATCATATTTTGCCAGATTCTTCAGGGCACCTTCGGGAATTTCATGCCGAACTTGCAGATTCAGAGGGCCAGGATCATCCCATCTAGAAAAAACCCTCGCCTTTGTGGCAGTGGTCTGCGGAATCACGGCCATCGCCATTAAGTCAGAGTCGCCAGATGAACATTCTTTGAATTTTTTTTTTTTTTTTTTTTAAAAACAATAGGCGTCCACGAACAGATCTTCAACTCAGCAAAGTCGCCAGATGAACTTACAAATCTCCGTTGTGAGGCCAAGACAGCTCATCAAATCTTGAGACCTCCGGGTGTTAAAACGTGCCAAAACTGTTGGCACCGGTGGGGTTATCACTTTGGAAAATTATGCGTATCCCACCGATTATGAATTCTTGGAGACAGAAACAGTCTGTCCCACCAGGCGTGCCAAAAACTGTTGGTCACGAATCTGCCACAGGAAAGGATTTTTACAATTGCGCCCTAGACCCGGCCAACATTGAAAGGCTGGAAGCAAGAAATGGCTCCCAGACCAATCTCCAGAGTGGGCTGGTTCCCTTCACTACTCTAAAAATGGGTTTAAGATAGGGTTCTTTGGAAAGAGATTTAAAAGGTTGCAGAAAGAAATGGGAAATATGGCCACAGGCCAAAGTGATGGGATCGAAAAATAACGAGCGGGAAATTTAAAGTGCGATAACGACAAGCAATAAAAGTTATCAACCTAACTTTCGCACGATGTACGCGAGAGAAACCCTCCAAAATCACATTCCGGGAATCATACTCTCACGGAAGTGCATAAATCCAATATGCAGAATTTAAATGCAACAGCCATTAAGACATACAAATGCTATTAGAAATGCAACATAAACAGAAAGGAAATCACTAATGCAAACGCTTGAAAAATAAAAGCCAATCCTTTATTCCTGCAAATGCACTTCAGTTTCTAGCAGCAAGTTTTTCCAACCTTTGCAAATGAAAATTACATTGGTTTTTATAGAGGTCCGTCCTCTTTGCAGCATTAAAAACGTAAAACCAACTTCCTCGTGATCTACAATAATATCTTGAAAATCAGGAACACGACCCCTTAATAGCGGCCTCGAGGAAATAAAAATTAAATACCATGAAACGTTCGCGGCCCTTCATTAAATTCGTTTTTTCAAACATGTGCATGAAGCCGTTAAAATAATCCACGAACCAATACTTCGAACCAATAAATCTTTTAATTTTGGTGGCCTGGGCGCTTCTTCGACCTTAACCGCATTGGAAATCCGCAAAATATTTAATTCGGGTTAGCATTAAATCCTCGAAAATCGAAAAAACCCTTTCGGCCGTTCATATTGCACTTGGCGGGAAAACTGCGCAAGTCGCGAAAATGCGACGGGTCGCGAAATCGCGACGGGTCGCGAAATCGCGACGTCTTATCATTCAGTACGCTTTGACCACCGTTGACCCGCGAAAATGGAACATGTAGCGATTTCGCTACATGTTTCCGCCGTTGGCTCCTCCCTGCGCTCTGCCCCGCGAAATCGGAACATGTCGCGATTTCGCTACATGTTTCCGTCGCCGTACCAAACGCCATTTTTGGTCGCGATTCGCTGACATGTCAGCGACGCGCTGCAAGTTTGCACTTTTTGCCTTCGACGCTCACCGGGTCGCGATTCGCTGACATGTCAGCGAATCGCTGCATGTTTTCAGACTTAGTGCTTTTTCTGCCCGCCGACCCGCGATTTCGGAACACGTCGCGATATCGCGACGGTTCCGCCAACCTGCCTGCGTTGACTGCGTTGACCGCGATTCTGCGACATGTCAGCGCGTCGCTGCGATTTTCAGACTTAGCCATTTTTTGCTCAATTTTTCTCCTTTTTTCGCCCAAGCTGCATCAATCAAAGGTCAGATCCCCAACAATACATCAATGCATTCATCAATGAGAATCAATGTGGCAAAAATGCCAACAGGTGGATAATCCTTAAGAACTTTCCAATAATAAATCTAATTCTAATACTTTCTATCTATTAAACATTTTTAACTAGCATATTAACCCAAATGCATAGAACCACATCTATAAGAATATATATTTAACACTGAAATAGTTATAAGCCACACCACAACAACACCAATGCATAAATTTATCCTAGGAGAAATCCCATGGGGAAACCCAACCTCAAATAAAACCATAATTATTTCATTAATCAATATAAAACTTTACTTAAGATGTGGACAACCCATAATATCCGAAACTTACTAAGGAACCTATCACGTCTATCAAATTACTCATAAGAGGTGGTCCTTCATTACTTGTAAATGTCGCTGTGACTACATCTTAGAAATCTATTTCTATAACTCCAATATTTTATCATAACAATGGTTGTAAAATATAGAAAACAATTGATGAACACCCCATGGGTAGTTTGTTTCAATTATAGCATATCGTCCAAGCACTAACACTCAGTCCCCAAATCTTCATAATTTTAAGAGTATTCAACTGTAGCACTTGGAGTGGAATCTATCCATTGAGAATGCAAAAATTTGGTGCTACCATTCTTGGAACCTTACACTAATACTAAATCAACCAAACTTTGAAACTGAAGCATCCACCACTTCTGATATACCAATTCCAACTAAACATAGTAGATTCAGGATTACATAACCATTTTTTTGGTATCTATTGAAGCTATATAATGCATATAGAACATGGAATCACACACTCAAATTAATAATTTTCCAAAGCTATCCATAGCATAACAAATTCTGAAACTACATATTCTTCTATCAAATCATCAAAGCTTTTTAATTTATGAAAAAGTTGGAACACCAATCTATTTTATCAATCCTTCATTGCTACCTAATACATCACAAGTTTGGGATAACATATCTAGTTTATCCATTCACTAATGCCATTAATTATATTATAAAATTTGGAATAACATTCCTACTTAATCCAATATATAATAATGTTCCTATGTAATCCATTCTTTAATGATATCAAACACATTATAAAATCTGGAATAGCATTTTTATTTAATCCATTCTCTAATGCTATCAAATGCATTATAAAATCTGGAATAACATTCCTATTTAATCCATTCTCTAATGCTATCAAATGCATTATAAAATCTAGAATAACATTCCTATTTAATCCATTCTCTAATGCTATAAAATGCATTATAAAATCTAGAATAATGTTCCTATTTATTCCAATATCTAATGCTATCAAATGTATTTTACAATCGGAATAAGCTTCCTATTTATTCCATTCTCCAATGCTATCAAATGCATTTTAAAATCTGGAATAACATTCCTATTTATTCCATTATCCAATGCTATCAAATGCATTATAAATTCTGGAATAGCCTTCCTATTTATTACATTCTCCAATTCTATCAAATGCATTATAAAATCTAAAATAACCTTCCTATCTATTCCATTCTCCAATGCTATCAAATGCATTATAAAATCTAGAATAACCTTCCTATCTATTCCATTCTCCAATGCTATCAAATGCATTATAAAATCTGGAATAACCTTTCTATTTATTCCATTCTCTAATACTATCAAATGCATTATAAAATCTGGAATAATCTTCCTATTTATTCCATCCTCTAATGCTATTAAATGCATTATAAAATCTAGAATAACATTCTTATTTAATCCATAATTCTATTAAATGCATTATAAAATATGGAATAACATTCCTATTTAATCCATCCTCTAATGCTATTAAATGCATTATAAAATTTGGAATAGCATTCCTATTTAGTCCATCCTCTAATGTGTTGAGCAAGGTGTTGCAAGAGGTTTGTCATTGTTGTCAACACAGGCAGTTAGATCTAATGATGCAGTGGACAGACAGTTCAGGAGTCATTCGGATGCGAGAGGACAGAAGTTCAAAGGATAGTCGAGATCTTGTAAAGTGCAATTCCGGGAAAACGAAGTGACCCGAGTTCAAAATTTGCAAAAAAGACAAGTAAGAAAAGCGTCGCGATATCGCGACATGTTTTCTGTCGTGAATTCGCGACAAAAATGAGGAGAGAGAAGGCGCAGCCGAAAATGTCATGATTTCGCGACAAAAATGAGGAGAGAGAAGGCGAGAAAATGTCACGATTTGGAAAAAATGAGGAGAGAGAAGGCGTAGCCAAAAATGTCATGATTTCGCGACAAAAATGAGGAGAGAGAAGGCGTAGCCAAAAATGTCATGATTTCGTGACATGTTGGAAGGAAAGAAGCAAAGTTGAAAAACTGTCGCGATTTCGTGACAAGTTTGGAGAAGCAGCGCCAAGGACGAAAAGTGTCACGATTTCATGACAGTTTCGGAAGAAAAGCACAGAAGGGCGAAAAGTGTCGCGATATCGTGACACGTCGGGTTTTCGTGACCCGAAGAGGAGAGAGAATGTATGGCAACAAAAGTGTAGCGATTTCGCTACATGTTGAAGTTTCATTGCTAAAGCAGAGAAGAAGCGCTAAGTCAAAAAGTTGTAGCGATTTCGCTACATGTTGGAGTTTCACGGGCCAAAGCAGAGAGGAAGAGTCAAAGCACAAAGGTGTAGCGATTTCGCTACAAGTCGAAAGTGCAAGACACAAAGGTGTAGCGATTTCGCTACAAGTCAAAAGTGCAGAACACAAAAGTGTAGCGATTTCGCTACAAGTCAAAAGTGCAGAACACAAAGGTGTAGCGATTATGCTACAAGTCGAAAGTGCAAGGCACAAAGGTGTAGCGATTTCGCTACAAGTCAAAGTTTCGCGGGTCGAAGCAAAGTTGGAAGCACAAGGCACAAAGTTGTAGCGATTTCGCTACATGTCTTGATTTCGCTAGTGCATGAAGCGAGAAATGTACGGATGCGAAAGATGTCACGATTTCGTGACATGTTGCATTTTCGCGGGCGAAAAGCAAAGAACAGCGCTAAGGCAGAAAAGCGTCGCGATTTCGCGACAAGAGTGAGAATGACGTCAGCGAAAGATAGAAGTGTCGCGATTTCGTGACAAGAAAGGTGGCAAAGCTAACAAAGGCCAAAAGTGTCACGATTTCATGACAGCAAGGACAAGAAGGCGTACGGATGTAAAAGGTGTCGCGATATCGTGACATGTTGGAGTTTCGCGAGGAAAGCTACAGAACCAGAGAAACGGTTGAAGCCGACAGAGTTAAATCTGGGCCGACATTCATTAGGGTTTTTGAGCCGACATTTATTAGGGTTTTGAAGCCGACCTTCTAGGGTTTGCAGTCGACTAAATTTAGGGTTTCTCAGTCGACGTTCTTTAGGGTTTGTTCCTAAAATTTCATCTATAAAAGGAGGGCTACTTCGAGTTTGAAAAGATGAAGTGTGAAGATAATGTGCGAATGCGAGTATAGTGTTTGCGCAAGTGAAGTTCGTGTCGAGCAGAGAGCGAGTCGTATCGAACTTGTGCGAATGAAGTGCACTGGGGTGCAGATGTTGAGTCATATCAATTTCGAGCTGAGTGCGAAGTCGTAGTTCGAGTTGAAGCGAAGTGTGGTGCGTATTGCGTTAATTAAGAGCACGGGGTGTAGAGGTTGAGTTCTAAGTGCGAAGTGATAGCGTGCAGACAGCAGAAGTGATCGATCATCTGGTTGCAGCAGAGAGTGCGAAGAAGTTCACAGAAGCAGTCAGATAGTGCGAAGCATTTTGTGTAGAAGCTGCAGAATGCATAGGAACAATAGACTGTGAGAAATAAGGTGAAAGTATTATTCTATAATTTTCATTATCTTTATTGACTTCCAAGTTGCAGCTTGGCATAAGGGGTTGGTGCCTCTTTCCAGTAGGTATTGGTAAATTAGGAGTTGGTGCTCCATTCCGTTTGATACAGAAAAATCGAAGGGGTTGGTGCTCCTTCCAGTTGGTCTTTGGTAAAAGATATTGTAAAGTTGTAGCTTTGCATTGGCTGGATTTGGATGGTAGTCCAAGCAGTCATTTTGAGGAGTAGCCACATTGGTGAACCTCGTTAAATTGCTTGTGTTGTGTGTCATGCTCTCTTCTTGTATTTGATATATCTTTTATTATTTTTAAACTACTCTTTGGATTTAAAGCTATATTTTTGGAATTTAAAAGACCACACTGATTCACCCCCCCTCTTAGTGTCACTGTGAGTACAACAATTGGTATCAGAGCCAAGTTCTTGAACAGGCTCAATAAGCTAGGGTGATCTTGGAAGTGACGCAATGGCAAGTGGTGAGGGTTTCTCCTCAAACAAAGCACCATTGTTTGATGGAACTAACTATGCTTTCTGGAAAATAAGGATGCAGACATATCTCCGTGCTTTGGGTTTTGACATACGGGGTGCGGTAGTTAATGGTTACAAAGCTCCCGCCACTTGCTCCAATAGACACTACCGGCAAGAAGGCATTTGAAAATGATTCGAAAGCAAAAAATGCCATCATGTGTGGATTAGTGGACGAGTGAGCTAGTCAAAATCATAAAGCTGTGAATCCGCAAAAGATGTATGGGATAAACTAGAGAACATTCATGAAGGAGACGATAGGATCAAGGAGGCCAAGCTTCAAACACATCGAGCTCAATTCGAATCCTTAAAGATGGACAATGATGAGAACATAGAGGCTTTCATGCTAAGAGTCAACGGAATCACAAATTCAATCGAGAGGTCTCGGCGAAGATATGGATGATGCTACGATTGTGAAAAAGGTATTAAGATCTCTCCCTCCAAGGTTTGATTCGAAAGTCTCGGCCATAGAAGAAGCTAAAGATCTAAATCGCTTTAGTATGGATGAGATGCATGGTTCTTTGACTGCTTTTGAAATGAGAATAGGAAGGTCAAATCCCATGAGATAGAGAAGCAGACTTTCAAAGCTCTAAAAGGCAAAGACACAAAACAAGAGTCCGAAGAAGAGGATGTATCGAGATGAAATGGAAGCAAATTTTGTCGAAAAGCTGAGAAAAGGAAAAGGAAAATACGAGAGGAAAGCTACCTTTTAAATGTTTCAAGCTATGGAGGCATTGGACACTTTGCTACCAAATGTCCTCTCAATGACAAGAACAAAGGTGAAGAAACTCCGCATCAAGAAAGAAGTGAATGGAGGAAGAAAACAAACTTTAGAAAAGGCAATTTCAAAAAGAAAAGTTTTATCTCCCGAAATGCAGATTCTTGAGAGGACAGCTCTAGTGAAGACTCTGAAGAAGGAACAGGTGAAGCTCTCTTTATGGCGTTTGAAGTAGAAAAATCAGAAGAGGCAGAAAACCCAGAAAAGAGAGAAGGAATGAACTCTAAAGTGTCTATTGAAAAAGGTGAGGCTGAAGTTGATTTAGAAGGTGAGCTGGTTTCTGCTCTTATGGAATGGAAATCTGAGAAAAGAAAGAATAAAAAACTGTCAAGGAAGCTTGAGGATGCAAATGACATTATAACCAGTCTAAAAACACAGACGAGAAGAGTACAAGAAAATGTCCGAAGATCTTGAAGTTCGGGTAACCATGAAGATAGATTACTACTGTAAAGCTGGAAGAAGAAAATGTTGGTCTTCGAATACGAGATACAAGAGCTGGATCAAAAAATTAGTTGCCATTTCAAACGTGAAGAAAGTTCGATGAAGCTGGACAAAATCCTAAGCGATCAAAGACCCGCAGGTATCAAATTCGGTCTGGGCTTTATTGAAGGAGAATCATCAAACGGACCAAAGGCAAGCAATGTTGAAGGTGAAAAGAGTAAAGACAAGAAACAGGCTGTTGAAAGAAAAACAAATCAGGCAAAAGAAAGCAGTAATGCCTATCCTGAAATAGGAACTGACAATGATGGCTTTACCAAGGTCACACATCAAAAGAAAAGAAGATCTAAGGCTCCTGCAACAACTTGGCAAAGACCATCCTTCAGGTTCAATCATTACTTTTATGGTTTCTGTTTCAAATGTAATGGTTATGGGCATAAAATTGTTGACTGCAAGTATAATGTAGGTCCAAGAAGTTTCACTAGTAGAAATGCTTTTGCTCCTCTAATGAGTTATGCAGTAGAATGCTTTAATTGTCACAACTTTGGGCATATTGCTAGAAAGCTATCATAGTACTTCTGTTTCAAATCAATCTCAGAAAAGAAGAATTCAACCATATAGGGCAAAACAAAATAGAATTCTTTCTGAAAGATATGTGCAAGATTCTGAAAAGGGGAAATCCAAGCTAGAGCCCAATACCATAGTCAAAACAGAATGGAAACAGAAAGAACAGCTCAGGGAAGAAAAGGAATCTTTAATAGTGCAGACAGCTTTCAGGGCTCAGAATAAATGTGTACCGTGGATTCTTGACAGTGGTTGCTCAAGTCATATGACAGGTGATAAACAAAAATTTGAAAAACTACAAAAATATGAGGGTGGCTCTGTGAAGTTTGGAAATAATGATGGAGCCAAAATAATAGGAAAAGGATCTGTCAAAATTAGTGAAGGGAAAATCAAGTCAGAAGAAGTTTTATTTGTGGATGGTTTGAAACACAACTCTGTTAAGTGTCGATCAAATCTGTGATAAAGGACATGAAGTAGTCTTCAAGAAGCGGGGGTTGTGAAGTCAGAAAAATAAACGAGTGGGAAATTGATAGCAACTGGTTCAAGGACGTCTGGAAATTTGTACACACTCTCAGAAACTTCAGAAGGTTCGTGTTTCATTGGACAAGAAGAAGAGAACTGGTTGTGGCACAAGAGGCTTGGACACATAAGTTTTGATAATTTGGTGAAAATCAGCTCGAAACAAGCGGTGAGAGATATTCCAATCATTAAAAAACCTTCAAACAATGTTTGTGCCTCTTGTCAAAAGGGAAAGCAAACTAGAGTCTCATTCAAAACAAAAGAGTACCACACTAGCAGGCCTTTGGAACTTATTCATACAGACTTATGTGGACCCATGAGAACTCAAAGCATAAATGGCGACAAATACTTTATGTTGTGTATCGATGATTATTCCAGAATGACATGGATATTTTTCTTAAAAGATAAAACAGAAGCTTTTGAAATGTTCAGATCCTTCAAACATCTAGTTGAGAATGAAACAGGAAAAAGGATCAAATGTTTACGATCAGACAGAGGAGGAGAATTCATTTCGAATGAATTTATAGAATACTGTGAAAAACATGGTATCAGGAGACAATATTCAGCAGCTAGAACTCCCCAGCAGAATGGTGTAGTAGAAATAAAGAATAGAACTATACAGAAATGGCACGCACCATGCTTGGCAGAAAACAAAATAGCAGACAGATTACGGAAAGAAGCGAGTTCACACTGCGAGTATACATCCAAAACAGATATATGTTAAGAACTCATGAATGCAAAACACCTTATGAGTTGTGGTTTGGTAGAAAAGCAACAACAAAACATCTCAAAGTATTTGGTTGTAGGTGCTACATCGAAAAAAACTGATGACAACCTTGGGAAGTTTGAAGATAGAGCAGATGAAGGTGTTTTTGTTGGGTATTCATCAAAAAGCAAAGCTTACAAATGCTACAACAAGAGACTCAAGAAAATTGTGGACAGTGTAGATGTTAAATTCGATGAAGGTGGGAAACGATTAGCTGACCTTGAGGAAAACTACCCAATCTATGAAGAAGTCTTTGAAGGAGATGAGGTGAATGAAACAGAAAATAAATCTACGTTTGATTCAGATGAATTAATCGATGACTCGGAGGTGCAAGAAAACAAGAAATTCAAAATAGGCGAGTTGGCAGAAAAATCATCCAAGAGACCAAATAATTGGAGATCCCACAGTTGGTATTCAGACAAGAAGGAAAGTAATAAGTAATTACTCTCTTTTATCCAGCATTGAGCCCAAAAACATAGATGAAGCAAGCAAAGATGATAGCTGGATGAAGGCAATAAATGAAGAGTTAGATCAGATTGAAAAGAATAGAACTTGGGAATTAGTACCTAGACCTACAAATAAGAATGTAATCGGCACCAAATGGATATTTTGAAACAAATTAAATGAAGACGGACAGGTCATTAGGAACAAAGCAAGACTGGTTTGTAAAGGATATGCACGGGTCGAAGGCATTGATTTTGAAGAGACTTTTGCACCAGTGGCCAGATTAGAAGCAATTAGAATGTTTACGGCCTTAGCAGTCCACAAGAACTTCAGAGTTTATCAGATGGATGTAAAATCTACCTTTTTAAATGGGAAACTTGAAGAAGAGGTCTATATTGAACAACCAGATGGCTTTCAAATTAGTGAAGATCCTAACCTTGTCTGCAAATTAAAGAAAGCATTATATGGATTAAAACAAGCACCACGGGCATGGTATGCAAGGCTAGACAACTATCTCTCTCAACGGGGATTCAAGAAAGGTTTAGTGGACGATGATCTGTATGTGAAAACAGAAGGTGGGCATCTCATTGTTCTTGTTGTCTATGTAGATGATATCATATTTGGCAGCAACAAAGATGAATCTTGTAAAGACTTAGCAAATAAGATGCGGAATGAATTTGAAATGTCTATGATTGGTGAACTGTCTTACTTTCTTGGGCTACAAGTTAATCAAAATGAGAAAGGCATATTCATTTCCCAAATCAAATATGTGAAAGAAATGCTAAAGAGGTTCACTATGGAGGATTGTAAGCCAGTTAGCACTCCCATGACAACAGGCTACAAATTGAGTAAAGAAGACAAATCTCCACCTGTAGACCAAACCATGTACAGATCTATGATTGGAAGTTTACTATATTTAACGGCTACCAGACCTGATATTCTACAGGCAGTTTGCATGGTAGCTAGATTTCAGGCCAGTCCCAAAGAGACTCATGTGACAACAATTAAAAGGATTTTTTGGTATCTCAAGGGCACCATGGAGTATGGGTTGTGGTATCCAAAAGGCAAAGACTTCACTCTTATATCATATTCAGATGCAGATTGGGCTGGATGTGTTGATGATAGAAAGAGTACAAGTGGAGGTGCTTTTTATCTTGGTGACAGGTTGGTTGCTTGGCACGACAAGAAACAAGAGTCGATTTCTTTATCAACAGGTGAGGCGAGAATATATTGCGGCAACAACTTGCTGTACTCAAGTTTTATGGATGAAACAAACTTTGAAAGATCTTGGAATTAATTTCGGTGAACCAATATCAGTTAAGTGTGATAACACCAGTGCAATTAACATCTCCAAGAATCCGAGTTATGCACTCACGGACAAAACACATTGCTATAAGGTATCATTTCTTGAAGGAGAAAGTTGGAGAAGGAGAAGTCAAATTGGATTTTGTCCCAACCACAGAACAAGTAGCAGATATTTTTACAAAACCATTGCCCAAGGAAGTGTTTGAGTACCTTCGAGACAAATTGGGAGTAGTCACACTTCCCAAGAAGTGACTAGCTACGGGGATCACTTTCTCGGGGGGAGCATTTGAGTATTTGACTACTCTTTTGCTCATGATCATAATTTGTGCTAGATGCAACAAATTGTGCACGAGAATTGTGAGGATGGACTCAGGGGGAGTCTGCGGCAGCCCTTTGGTATTATTGACAAAGGGGGAGAAGAGTTACGAGGAATGTACAAAGGTGTTGCCAACAATTCCAAAGGGGGAGATTGTTGAGCAAGGTGTTGCGAGAGGTTTGTCATTGTTGTCAACACGGGTGGTTAGATATAATGATGCAGTGGACGAGACGAGTTCGGGAGTCATTCGGATGCGAGAGGACAGAAGTTCAAAGGATAGTCAGATCTTGTAAAGTGCAATTCCAGGAAAACAGAAGTGACCCAGATTCAGAAATTTGTAGAAAAAGACAAGTAAGAAAACTGTCGCGATATCGCGACATGTTTTCTATCGTGATTTCGTGACAAAAATGAGGAGAGAGAAGGCACAACCGAAAATGTCATGATTTCGTGACAAAAATGAGGAGAGAGAAGGCACAGCCGAAAATGTCATGATTTCATGACAAAAATGAGGAGAGAGAAGGCACAGCCGAAAATGTCACGATTTCATGACAAAAATGAGGAGAGAGAAGGCACAGCCAAAAATGTCGCGATTTCGTGACATGTTGGAAGGAAAGAAGCAAAGTTGAAAAACTATCGTGATTTCGTGACAAGTTTGGAGAAGCAGCGCCAAGGACGAAAAGTGTCACGATTTCATGACAGTTTCGGAAGAAAAGCACAGAAGGGTGAAAAGTGTCGCGATATCATGACATGTCGGGTTTTCGCGACCCGAAGAGGAGAGAGAATGTACGGCAACAAAAGTGTAGCGATTTCGCTACATGTTGAAGTTTCGCTGGCTAAAGCAGAGAAGAAGCGCTAAGTCAAAAAGTTGTAGCGATTTCGCTACATGTTGGAGTTTCACGGGCCAAAGCGAGAGAGGAAGAGTCAAAGCACAAAGGTGTAGCGATTTCGCTACAAGTCGAAAGCGCAAGACACAAAGGTGTAGCGATTTCGCTACAAGTCAAAAGTGCAGAACACAAAAGTGTAGCGATTTCGCTACAAGTCAAAAGTGCGAGAACACAAAGGTGTAGCGATTATGCTACAAGTCGAAAGTGCAAGGCACAAAGGTGTAGCGATTTCGCTACAAGTCAAAGTTTCGCGGGTCGAAGCAAAGTTGGAAGCACAAGGCACAAAGTTGTAGCGATTTCGCTACATGTCTTGATTTCGCTAGTGCATGAAGCGAGAAATGTACGGATGCGAAAGATGTCACGATTTCGTGACATGTTGCATTTTCAGGCGAAAAGCAAAGAACAGCGCTAAGGCAGAAAAGCGTCGCGATTTCGTGACAAGAGTGAGAATGACGTCAGCGAAAGATAGAAGTGTCACGATTTCGCGACAAGAAAGGTGGCAAAGCTAACAAAGGCCAAAAGTGTCACGATTTCGTGACAGCAAGGACAAGAAGGCGTACGGATGTAAAAGGTGTCGCGATATCGCGACATGTTGGAGTTTCGCGAGGAAAGCTACAGAACCAGAGAAACGGATGAAGCCGACAGAGTTAAATTTGGGCCGACATTCATTAGGGTTTTTGAGCCGACATTTATTAGGGTTTTGAAGCCGACCTTCTAGGGTTTGCAGTCGACTAAATTTAGGGTTTCTCAGTCGACGTTCTTTAGGGTTTGTTCCTAAAATTTCATCTATAAAAGGAGGGCTACTTCGAGTTTGAAAATATGAAGTGTGAAGATAATGTGTGAATGCGAGTATAGTGTTTGCGCAAGTGAAGTTCGTGTCGAGCAGAGAGCGAGTCGTATCGAACTTGTGCGAATGAAGTGCACGGGGTGCAGATGTTGAGTCATATCGATTCGAGCTGAGTGCGAAGTCGTAGTTTGAGTTGAAGCGAAGTGTGCATATCGTGATTGCGTGAATTAAGAGCGCGGGGTGCAGAGGTTGAGTTCTAAGTGCGAAGTGATAGCGCACAGATAGTAGAAGTGATCGATCATCTGGTTGTAGCAGAGAGTGCGAAGAAGTTCACAGAAGCAGTCGGATAGTGCGAAGCGTTTTGCGCAGAAGCAGCAGAATGCATAGGAACAACAGACTGTGAGAAATAAGGTGAAAGTATTATTCTGTAATTTTCATTATCTTTATTGACTTCCAAGTTGCAGCTTGGCATAAGGGGTTGGTGCCTCTTTCCAGTAGGTGCTGGTAAATTAGGAGTTGGTGCTCCATTCTATTTGGTACAAAAAAATCGAAGGGGTTGGTGCTCCTTCCGGTTGGTCTTTGGTAAAAGATATTGTAAAGTTGTAGCTTTGCATTGGGTGGATTTGGATGGTAGTCCAAGCAGTCATTTTGAGGAGTAGCCACATTGGTGAACCTCGTTAAATTACTTTGTTGTGTGTCATGCTCTCTTGTTGTATTTGATATATCTTTTATTATTTTTTAAACTGTTGCTGGATTTAAAGCTATATTTTTGGAATTTAAAAGACCACACTGATTCACCCCCCCTCTCAGTGTCACTGTGAGTACAACATAATGATATCAAATGCATTACAAATTTTGGAATAACATTCCTATTTAGTCCATCCTCTAATGCTATCAAATGCATTACAAAATATGGAATAATATTCCTAGTTAGTCCATTCATTAATACTATCAAATGCATTAAAAATATGGAATAACATTCCTATTTATTCCATTATCTAAGCTATAAAATGCATTATAAATTCTGGAATAATATTCCTATTTATTCCATTCTCTAATGTTATCAAATGCATTATAAAATCTGGAATAACATTCTTATTTAGTCCATTCGCCAATGCTATAAAGTGCATTATAAAATCTAGAATAACATTCCTATTTAATATATTCTCTAATGCTATTAAATGTATTATAAAATTTGGAATAACATAACATACAGAGGACTCCACCTCCTACTACTAAAAGTGTTAGACGTACACAAGAACACTCAACTTGGCTTCCAGGTTGTTTCAAGCGAATTTTTCTAGCATCCAAATATTTTCACAACAACCATAGTTGTTTTGGATCAATAAAATAACCTACTCCCTCTTCTATAGGGAATAACACAAGATACATGCAAATAGTTATTCCAAGAATACCTCTTTTAATGGACTTACCTCTAAGTAACGATGAGCTCCACAACGATTCAAGATGAATCCACTATCTCTACAACTACAAGAACATCAACCCATGTGCAACACTATAACCAAGTGTAGTCCTTAAACCTCTGGTTAGGTAGAGAAGGTCTTTAGACTTCTCAATCTATTGTGCACCAAAAATTGCACAACGAGTAACAGGCAAGGATACCAGGTTGGGCAATTTACACAAAACTCAAACCTATCATCTCAACTTTGTCATCTTGATGGTTTACTACACCAAAAGAGAAGTTTTAACAATAAGAGTAAAATAATTTAATAGCTCACTCAACCGAACCAACACCAGGGTATTTTTTCTAATCTATCTCATAGTTCCAATGCACAACAAGTGCCAGATAATGAGTGCAATGAAACATATCTCACCACTAGTTTTGAAAGAATAGCACCCCCACCAAAGTATTGGAAACTCTTTTACTACCAATAACATAGTGAGAAGACATAAATTTTAATAAGCATGCCTACTTGTGATCCAAATCTATTTTAGTGAACCCGATATTTTTCCTCAATGTAGCCACTCTAGACTTCCTTTTGTAGAGCGATTTTTTGCCACACCCTTCACCAACAAATGCCTCCTCTCTTCCTAGTTTCCTTGGGCATCCCAAATGAAACCATCCCACCTCAAATTCCCCACTACTCCATCACCTTTTATTTGGATACCCTCAATGTGGGTTCTCAAATGAAAAAACCATGAAGTTTACTCCCTTTCTCTCCATGTCTACCAAGGATTCGGTGCCTTACCAAACACTTAGAAAACCTAACCTTTTTTTAAAAAATATTAATCTAATAAAAGGAACACCAAGACTCTTGTCTTTTATCTTCTCTACGAATTTGCACAAGTATATAAAAATAATCTTACGATCACGAGAGATCATATTAAAATCAATAATAAGTCTACCATACTAATTATGCTTACCAAAAATTTTCCTTCATTCTCTTATTTTTGAAAGAGATCATATTTTTAAGACACAATAACTCAAATCATCTTCACTAAATTTTTGTAGTTAGTAACCAAGCAAGCAACGTTTGATATATATCTTATATATAAATTATGCCAGGTCACTAAATAAGAAAATATAACATCTATTAGGTTACTTATTTGTCAAAGAACATGCCCATATTTAGGACATATTGATCCTACATCGAAAAAAAAAAAATTAACATCATATTTTATCCATAAAACTTATTTTTCTGAAATTAAACATAATTTGTCAGTCATTCCTTTGGTTAGAAAAGCATCCAACCGCAATAATATATCCATCATGGATAACCTAACATAAATATAACCAAAACAAAGGGTATACAAAGAGAGGGTCATAAAATACTCCCCCCATAGGCTTAACATAATCCTCTATGTTTACATCTAAGTTCTTAAATAGTAAATAATATTTAATTTACTTTTTCAAATAAAAATGGAAAGTGTTTTTGCATATCTGCTACTTTTCCTCAAGTATAGTTTCTCTCGAAAAAGTGGTACCACTGGACCTTGCATTGATCCAAAGTCCCTTTTCACATACATTTGGATTAAAAATCAAGGATTCTTACTATTCAAACATTTATAGCCTTTGGGTTCACTATTTGCAAATTAGAAAAGTCCCACACATGCTCAAGTTTAGAAATATACTTTCTAAGCAAAGAGATGTGAAAGGTGTCATGAATATTGAACAAGTTAGGTGGTAAGGCAAGTCGATATACCACAGAGCTGATATTTTTTGTAATTTCAAAGGGTCCCATAAAACGTGGATCTAACTTAGTAGACTTAATAGTATTTTTCATTGGTCTCACCTTTAAAAACACCTTCTCTCCCACTAAAAAATCTCACAGGGACCTCTTAAGATTGGTGTAGCTCTTATGTCAATCCACACCTTCTTTCAGTTGTTCATTGATTGTCCTCAACTACTGCTCCATCTCCATAACCATGTTTGGACCAAGCATAACCCAATATTTCAAGTTATCCCAAGATAAGGGCATCATACATTTCCTACCATAAATTGATTCAAAAGGAGCCATGCCTAAAATTGAATTGTGACCATTATTATAGGTAAACTCTACTAGATGTAAGTAATATTTCCATCAATTTTTTTATTCCATACAATACATGCAAAGCATATCCTCCAGCACCTGGTTCAAACTTTCAGAATGATTATTATTATTAGGATGATAAGTAGAACTTATGTTCAATCTAGTACAAATGGTGTGATGCAAGGCTTGCCAAAACTCGGATGTGAATCTTGAGTCTCTATTCAATATTATTACCTCTAGAAAACCATGAAGTCAAAATATCTCTTTTGGAAAATCTGTTATCCAAAACTATGATGTCATCCTTAGTGCTTCTGGGTATAAAATATGCAACCTTGGTCAATCTATTGACCACCACTAAGATCACATCATGTTGGAACCAATTTTTAGGCAACCCTACGATAAAATCCATCAAAATTACTTGTCATATTTGCATTGGTATATCATGAGGATACAATAGTCCCATAGGGTGTATGTGTACTACCTTCACCTTCTAGAATTTGAGATATTAGGTGATAAATTTTGTTATGTCCCTTTTCATCCTAGGCCAATAGAAGGTTTTCTTCATATTTTCTCTCATTTTTGCTCCTTCCAGGTGAGTAGAATATGGTGATATATGCACTTCACTCATGATAATTTCACTCAAGTTGTCAATTTTTGGAATAAATACTCTATTATTAAAGAACATGAAACTACCTTTGAAGCTATAATCCTTTTTTTCTCTCAGGATTCTTTCCATATTTTCATGAAATTGGTTGTAGTAAGCATCCGACTTTTGTATCTCCTTGAATTTTTCTATCAAATCTATATGGGCATGATACAAGGCCGCAATGTGCCTTCTTCTACTTAGTGTATCAATGACTTTGTTCTCATTTATTTTATATACTTGATGTTGAAATCGTATTTTGCTAGAAATTCCATCCACCCCCTCTACCTAGCATTGAGTAAAGGTTGATTAAATATATACCGTAGACTTTGATGGTCTATCCTTAGCTCAAAGGGTCTCCTAAAAAACTAGTGTCACTAAATCTTGAGATCAAACATCCTTGTTGCTAGCTCGAGATCATGGGTTGCATAATTAACCTCATGTCATTTCAATTTTATTGACCCATAGGCTATCACGATATCTTCTTAAGAGAGCACTCCTCCCAAACCTTCCAATGATGCATCCATACAAATAGAAAAACTTCCTTAAGGGTCGGGTATCTTGAGTATAGGAGGTATAGTAAGCTTTCGCTTAAGTAACTCAAAATCTTCCTCACATATATACGTCCACTTGAGTTCTTTTCCTTTCCTCTAAAGGTTAGTCATTGGGGAGGTAATCTTGGCGTAATCTTTCACATAGCGTCTGTACTATCCGGTTAGACCCAAGAAAATTCTAAATTTTGTCACATTCATGGGTTATGGCTAGTTCTAAATTGCCTCTATTTTTTTAGGGTCTACCACAATTTCTTCTACAGAGACAATGTGTCCCATATATCGTACTTTTGACACATAAAATTCATATTTGATCAAATTTTTGTATATCTTGTTTTTCCTAAGAAACTCTAAAATATTCTTGAGGTGCTTGTTGTGCTTTGTATTATTTATAGAATATATTAGAATATCATCCAAAAATACCAACACAAATTTGTCCAATTTCTTTCTAAAGATACTATTCATTAAGTTCATAAATGTGGTTGGGGTATTCGTTAAGCGAAAAGGAAAGACAGTAAAATCATGTCTATAACAAGTTTTAAAGGCTATATTGTGAATATATTCCTCATGAATCCTCATTTGATGGTATCCTAACTTTAAATAAATCTTTGAAAATATTGTGGCATCCCTAAGTTGATCGAATAGGTCTTCAATTTTGGGTAGAGGATACCTATTCTTGGTGGTGGCCTTGTTCAACATTCTATAATCAATACATAGTTGTAGGGATACATCCTTCTTCTTGACAAATAATAATGATTCTCCCCATGGTGACACACTAGGTCTGATTAATCCTTTCTCCAAAAATATTTGTAGTTGTACCTTTAGCTCCTGCATCTCTATAGAATTCATCCTATAGGGGGCTCTATGAATAGGCTATGTGTCAGGTTGGAGCTTGATTGTGACGTCAAATTCATGTTGAGGTGGTAATCCTGATAAGTTATGTAAAATCACATTCCTATATTCTTGCAGTAGTGGATGTTTCTTTTTTTTTTTGATTGGTTGAAAGGGTGTTGAAAGGTCCTTGAACCTTGTACAAGAGGTTTTTACATGTTTTCCAAGTCGACCGAGGAGGCCCAAGAGCTAAAGATCAAAGAGAAAGAAAAACACCACACGAGGGAAGGTGTCGTGATATCGTGACCAGTTATGTTTTTGCGGCCCACAGCATAGGGAAAAAGCAAGGAGGAAAAGATGTCGTGATATCGCAACATGTTGCACCGATGCAACCAAAGGAGGAAAGGATGTCACAAAATCACGACAATAAGCAGCATCGCAGTCGAAGGAGAGAAAGTGTCGCGATATCACGACATGTTGCAAGGTTGCTGCCAAAAGAGAAGAAGTGTCGCGATATCGCGACAAGTTGCAAGGTTGGTGCCAGAAGAGAAGAAGTGTCGCAAAATCGCGACATGATGCATCATCGAGGCCGAAGAGGAAAATTGTCGCGATATCATGTCTTGTTGCAAAATCTAGGCCGAAGGGAAAAAGTGTCGTGATATCACGATATGTTGCAAAATCATGGTCGGAGAGAAAAAGTGTCGCGATATTGCGACATGTTGCTAAATCGTGACCAAAGAAAAAAAGTGTCGCGATATCGCGACATGATGCAAAATCGTAGCCGAAGAGAAAAAGTGTCACGATATCGCGATATGTTGCAAAATCACGGCCCAAGAGAAAAAGTGTCATGATATCGTGACATGATACAAAATCATGGCCAAAGATAAAAGGTGTAGCGATATCGCGACATGTTGCAACATCACAGTCGAGGAGAAAAAGTGTCGTGATATCACGACAAGATGCGACAATGTGGCCGAAGAGAAAAAGTGTCGCGATATCATGACATACTGCATCATCGAGGCCGAAGAGGAAAAGTGTCACGATATCATGACATGTTGCAAAATCTTGGCCGAAGGAAAAAAGTGTCGTGATATCGCGACATGTTGCAGAATCGTGGCCGAAAAGAAAAGGTGTCGCGATATCACGACATGTTGCAACATCACGGCCGAGGAGAAAGGGTGTCGCGATATCATGACAAGATGCAACATTACGGTCGAAGAGAAAGATTGTCGCGATATCGTGACAAACTGCATCATCATGGCCAAAGGAAAAAAGTGTCGCGATATCGCGACATGTTGCAAAATCACAGCCAGAGAGAAAAGGTGTCACGATATCGCGACATGTTGCAAAAATGCACCCAAAGAGAAAAAGTGTCACGATATCGCGACATGATGCAGAATCATGGCCGAAGAGAAAAAGTGTCACGATATCGCGACATGTTGCAACATCGCGGCCAAAGAGAAAAGGTGTCGCGATATCGCAACATGTTGCAAAATCATGACCGAAGAGAAAAAGTGTCGTGATATCGTGACATTTTGCAGAATTGCGTCCGAAGAGAAAAAGTGTCGCGATATCGCGACATGTTGCAAAATCATGGCTGGAGAGAAAAAGTGGATGTTTCTTGATCACCTCCTCCTTTTTCTCTTATATATAATTTAACTTCACAATAGTGACCATTCCTCCTTTCTTAATGACTTTATTGAATTGTATTACAGAAAGAATTCAGGGTTGAAAAACTCATTGTCAATTGTACTCTCTCTACACTTTCCCATCATATTTTGAGAACTCAATCCATCGATATTGATATTTAATTACAATCCTATGCACTTTTGGCCAGTATATTCCTAGGATCACATCGAAAGCATGCAAGGGAGTGACATAAAGGCACCTGTGGTCAAGATATTAGGTAAGGTGATATCTACCATATGATAACACTAATTTACAAAAAACAATTACCCTAATCCATACTCCACCTTCCATCCATGATCCAATATTCTTGGTCTTACCGATATGTATTTTATCAATCTAGTTGAAACAAAACTATTTGTAGCACCGCTATTGATGCATGAGCATCTAGTCGTGTAAGAGTGATATTGCATCATCCAAAATTTATAATATTTTACTTTTTATATTCTAAGTGTGTTTATTTTTTAGGTTATTGAAAAATATACCTAACAGCAAAAGAATCGCCTTAATATCCTGAGTGGTTTGGGAGATATGCCAAAACTAGTGAAAATCCTAGTGAAAACCCTACCAAAACTAGTGGAAATCCTGCTAGTAAAACTTGGAGGTCAATTTTGAAGGCCTTAGAGGATTTTTTAAGGGCTTAAATATGGAGGTACTATACTTATTCATAATATAAGGCTTCCTACCCCTTCGAGATATTTTAAAAAAGGTGCAATAATAGTCATTTCGAGCAACAAGCGAGGAGTTATGACCTTAGTAAGTTTACCCTTGAAATTCAAATTTCAAATATATAGTTTTAGGCAAAAAGGAGAAAAAAGGTATTTGGGGGGAATTTCAAATTTGTAATGAGTTAATATTTGTAAGCTCCATTTTTTCAAATAGTAATATAGGAAAAATCCTTGGCTCCTTTGCATTTTATCTGCTTTGGGTGGATTGTATGTGTTTCTATTTAATGCAACTCTACTTCAAGTGATATCAGAGTCAGAGTTCCTGAGTGTGTAAAAATATTTCCATATGTGAGGTAATTTACACTAGGATTTGTGGTTAGGGTATTAGAGAAACATTATCAAAATACCTCCACAAAGAAACCATGGTGGTGGGATAAATGTGGTGCCAGAAGAATATTTTAGAGCTTTTTAGAGGCAAGTGCAGGCTCTACAAGAGGAGCTATGTAGAGGGTTTGAGCCAAGGAGATAATATGGGAGTGAATATGGAGCTAAAAAATAAGAGGCTCAATTCAAGGAATAATAAGAGGTGGTAGATCCTACATAAGCCATATTGTATAAGGCCATATCCCCAATTGAGAAGATACCAAAGTTTGATGTCTTTACGTATTCTAAAAATCTCAACCTGAAAGAGTTGATCAACTTGATCAATGACATGGAATAATACTTCAAGTATAAGGAAGTGGAAGATCCTGAGAGGGTCATATTTTCTATGACCAAGCTAAAGGGTCATGCCATTATTTGGTGAAAAGGAGTACATTTGGATAGAAATAGAAGAGGGAAAGAAAGGATAACAAGGTGGGAGCAGATGGTGGAGAAGTTGAAGAGACAATTTATTCCAATTGATTACAAGTTGGATATTCTCAATAAAATGTAGGACTTGAGGAAGTCAAGGAATACACAAAGGAGTTCTATAAAATTTTAATTATAACAGGCTATTCTAATGCCAACAAGGAGAAGGTACCTTGTTATATAAATGGGTTAAGAGCAAGTATTCAAGAAGATTTGAGTCTGGTCGGGATGACCACCATAGAAGATGCTTACCAGTTTGCCTTGAAGGTAGAAGATAAGCTAAACGATAGGTTTGAAAACAAATAGAGAGGAAGAGGTCATGGTGGAAGAACTGGAAAGAGAAAAAATGGAGGATAGAATGAGAACCAAAAGAATATTGAGAAAACAAGCAATAGTCAAGACCAGAAGGGAGAGAATGCTTACCACCCCTATGAGTAGAATAATATCTACCAAAGAGGAAGAGGGAGGTCTGGACGAGAGCCTAAAAGAGGATTATTTCATGGAACCTGCTTCCAATATAGAGAAGGACATCGGGCATACGAGTGCCCATAACACCAAGGGGGAACAAATAAGAGACCCAAAGGTAATGCCCGAGCTACTATTGTAGATGAATGTGTTGAATCTGAGCACTCTGAAGAAGTAAAAAGAGGAGAATTTCTTCTCACAAGGAGAGCCTTTCTGAATAAGGAGAAGGATCCATATCAAAGGAATATTCTATTTTGAATAAGGTATAAATGTGTAGGTAAGGTGTATAATGTTATCATTGATAATGGTAGCATTGATAACCTAGTTTCAAAAGGAATTGTTACCAAGTTATAGTTAGAGAGAAGGAAGAACTCGTATCCATATTGTATTGCTTGGTTGTAGAAGGACCATAGGGCTTTGGTCAATGAGCAATTTTTGGTAAAGTTCCATATTGGGAATTACCATGATGAGGTCATGTGTGACATCCTACCTATGGATGCTTGCAATTTTCTATTGGTAAGGCCATGGCAGTTTGATCGGTGTGCAATACATGATGGGCATGATGGGCAGTTTGATGGGTGTGCAATACAAAGGATGGAGTGCACGTCAAGCTGAAGCTCCTGAAAAAGATGGATGAAAAGATATGTAGTAGTTCCAAAATTTGTTTAGTAGATGGTCAAAAAAATTTGTATGGCCTGAAGCACGAGCATATGTGCTATGCACTAACTCCTAGAGTTAAGGATGAGCAATGCAAAGATATCCTAGTAGAGTTCTCAAGTCTGTTAGAATAATTCCCAACTATTATATCAGATAATGTATCTAAGGGTTTGCCACCAGTAAGGAAGATCAGTCACCACATAGATTTAGTACCGGCAGCTAGTTTACCCAATAAGGTAGCCCATAGAATGACTCTTGTAGAAAGTGAGGAGCTAAATAGACAAGTCCAAGAGCTACTAAAAAATAATTGATTCAATAGATCTTAATTCCATGTGCAGTACCTATAGGACTAGCACCAAATAAATATGGGAAGTGGAGAATGTGTATAGAATCCCAAGCTATTAACAAGATCACCATAAAATATATATTTCCATTGCTAAGGATGGATGACATTATGGACTGTTTGAGTGGATCCAAGTACTTCATCAAGATTGACCTAAAGAGTGGGTATCATAAGATTCATATCATAAAAGGAGATGAGTGGAAGACAACCTTCAAGACCAGAGAGGGTTTGTACGAGTGGTTGGTCATGCCATTTTGGCTAACCAATGCACCAAGCACATTCATGTGACTGATGAATGAGGTATTGAATGAATATTTAGGAAAATTTATCATTGTCAATTTAGATGACATTTTAAATTTTAGTAAGACTTTGGAGGAGTACCTGTTGCATATTTGACGAGTTTTTGAGAAGTTGAGAGAGGATCAGTTGTTGATTAATTTGAAGAAGTGTAGTTTTGTGAAGAATGAGTTGGTGTATATAGGATTTATCATATTAGATGAAGGTCTTAAAATAGACCCAGAAAAGGTAAGGGTTATCATTGAATGGCCTACCTCAATAAGCATTACAGAGGTAAGATCATTCCATGGTCTAGCCAGTTTTTATAGAGAATTCATTAGGAATTTTAGTAGTATTTTTACACCCCTAATAGAGACAATGAGAGGGTATAAGGAGTTTAAGTGGACTCTAGGATTAGATAAGAGCTTTGACATATTGAAGAAGAATATCACAGAGCAACCTATTTTGGCACTTCCAAATTTTAATAAGGTATTTCAGGTAGATTGTGATGCTAGTGGTAGACCCATAGGAGCTATATTGAGTCAAAAAGGTAAACATGTTGCTTATTTTAGTGAGAATTGCAATGATGCTAGGAAGAAGTATGTTGTTTATGATCAATAATTTTATGCTATATTTCATGCTTTGAAGAAGTGGAGGCACTATTTGTTTCCAAAATAATTTTTTCTATATACTGATCATCAAGCCTTATAGTATATCAACAGCAAAGGGAAGATAAAAGGGAAGATAAATCATATGCACTTGAAGTGGGTTGAGTTTTTATAGATTTATATCTGTGTGTTGAAGAATAAGAGTGTGAAGTCAAATAGAGTTGCAGATGCCTTAAGTAGAAGGTAAAATATATTGATAAAAATGAAGGTGGACATTATAGGTTTTGATGAACTTAATATTTTATACCCTGAAGATCTAGATTTTGCAGAGGCTTGGAGAGCTTGCTTGGCACCTATTACTTTGGATAGGACTAAATGGTTGGATTTTTGTTGGACATTTTGATTCCCTAAGTCAAAGTTGTCATTTATGTCACCAGATGAAGTCATCATTAATATTCAGGAATTCAACAAGAAACAAATTTGTCAAAATTTGTTATTTGATATCTAGGAAGAAGGCCAAAGATCAAGAGAATCAGTGCAGAAGTTAAAAGTTAAAAAGGAGATATAATATTTATTTTATAAATTATTTAAATTCAATAAGAATTTAAATTTTATAAATAAATATTATTTACACCATGATATGCAATGAGAAGGAAGCAATAATATTATGGTTAAAATGATATATATTATAATGTTTGATATTATAATATTAAGTGATTTGGTTAAAATCCCAAAGTAAAATATTTTATATTTTACAATACCCAAATATGGGTTTGGAGTTTAAAATATTCGAAGTGCTTTATCAAGGGTCTAATCTTCGTCGACGTCTCATGGTAATAAAATTTTCAAAGGCACCAACGTGTTACAAAGCATGGAGGAATTTGATATAAATACCCATGCCCAAAGGGCAATAAATTTTATCCTTTCTCGATCGATTAATTGCATATGAATTGTTAAAGGAAGAGCTCATGAAAAAGGGACTATGAATTTTGTGTTTGATTTTCCAGCGAACATAACAAAGTGGAAGGTGACAAATGGTCGAAATCCAACTAGGCAACTTGGCCTAGAAGCAAGTGGGCAAGTGGTAAAACATTTTTTGGCAAGGGATCCAGCATTCGAAACACGATGGTGTGCATTGGCAGTCATGTTGGTTGAAGGTGCCAAGGGCACACGTTTTTGAAAAAAATGAAGGTGGACATTATAGGGTTTGATGAACTTAATATTTTATACCCTGAAGATCTAGATTTTGCAAAGGCTTGGAGAGCTTGCTTGGCACCTATTACTTTGGATAGGACTAAATGGTTGAATTTTTGTTGGACATTTTGATTCCTAAAAGTCAAAGTTGTCATTGATGTCACAAGATGAAGTCATCATTAATATTCAGGAATTCAGCAAGAAACAAAGTTGTCAAAAATTGTTATTTGATATCTAGGAAGAAGGCCAAAGATCAAGAGAATCAGTGCAAATGTTAAAAGTTAAAAAGGAGATATAATATTTATTTTATAAATTATTTAAATTCAATGATAATTTAAATTTTATAAATAAATATTATTTACACCATGGTATGCAATGAGAAGGAAGCAATAATATTATAACGGTTAAAAGGATATAATATTATAATGTTTGATATTATAATATTAAGTGATTTGGTTAAAATCCCAAAGTAAAATATTTAATATTTTACAATACCCAAATATGGGTTTGAAGTTTAAAAAATTCGAAGCACTTTATCAAGGGTCTAATCTTCGCTGACGTCTCATGGTAATAAAAGTTTCAAAGGCACCGACGTGTTACAAAGCATGGAGTAATTTGGTATAAATACCTATGCCCAAAGGGAATTAAATTTTATCCTTGCTCGATCGATTAATTGCATACGAATTGTTAAAGAGAAGAGCTCGTGAAAAAGGGACTATGAATTTTATGTTTTATTTTCTAGTGAATAGAACAAAGTGGAAGGCGTCGAATGGTCGAATGCCAACCAGGTAGCTTGGCCTAGTGGCAAGTGGGTAGTGGTAAAATACTTATTTGCAAGGGATCCAGCGTTCGAAATGTGACGGTGTGCATTGGCAATCGTGTTGGTTGAAGTCACCAAGGGCATACGTTTTTACAAAATGGAAAGAGATGGATACGTTTTGAAGTACACGGTGCTTCCTTTATCTTAAACGAGCACATAGCTCATGCGGCTATTGGATCTGTGGGAAGGTGTACATCGTGGGTATTTTTGAGGGTTCGAATCCCTCCGAAGGTAAGGTAAATATTTTGCATTAAATTTTTATTATTTGCCTAAGTTTGGAGGTATAAGGTTTATTAGTGGAATTGTTTAGAAAGGGATTTTGTTGGATAGTGGTGGTAGTTGAAAATTATCACTTGGAGTAATAAGGAGGTTTTTGGTTTTAATTATTTTTGATAAAGTCTTAAATTACTATATTGGCATATTGAAGGATTAAGATTTTTTTAGTATTGTTTAATTTTAATAAGGGTTTTTTTGTGTTAAAGAAGATTGTTGTGAAGGTATTGAATATTATTCAAGTTGGAGTGATAAGGTGTAATTTTGATATCATTTTGTATTGTGTTTTGTTGAGGAAATTATTATCTTCTAACCCCTATTGAGATTGGCAAAGAAGTAATTGTGAGTGTGGCAGATTTGTGAGATCAACTCCTTGTCAAGAAAAAAGGTATGGGCAAATTCTTCCTTGGTTGAGTTGATTGATTGGCTGTCTAGAAAATAAAGTTTGGAGTGAAAAGGATTTGATTAGGGTTTCCTTTTAGAAAGTGTTTAAGTTAATGCTTCAAGGTTTTATGGAATTGAGAGTTGTGATTAAAATCTTGTTCAATAAGCATTGATTGTTGAAACCATTGGTTGTGTGAAGAACTTGAGTTAGGATTTTGAAAAGAACATGAGTATCATTGTTATGTGAAGATTTATTTATGAGCATTGTTGTTGAAGTGAGTTGTTGTGCAAAGAACTTGAACTAGGGTTTTGGAAAGAACATGAGTATCATTGTTATGTGAGATTTGTTGTTGAGCATTATTGGAAACATTTTGAGTTGGTTGATATATGCTTGGACTAGGGTTTGTGAGAAAGAGGTATTTCATTAAGTGATTGGTTGAGTAGAGTTGATTGAGCCTAGTCAAGTGGATGTATGAAGTGATTGTTCAAGTTCCATAAAACAAACTATTCTATATTATGATTTGAGTTGAGAAAGTGATTGAGCATTGAGTATAGAACATATTGAGTCTCTAAAAATTCTCTTTATGCTTCTATGAGATTGAGTTGAGAAAGTGATTGAGCATTGATTATAGAATATATTGAGTCTCTAACAATTCTCTTTATGCTTCTATGAGATTGAGTTGAGAAAGTAATTGAGCATTGAGTGTAGAACATATTGAGTCTCTAAAAATTCTCTTTATGCTTCTATGAGATTGAGTTGAGAAAGTAATTGAGCATTGAGTGTAGAACATATTGAGTCTCTAACAATTCTCTTTATGCTTCTATGAGATTGGACAAGTTCTGTGTGGACTTGTTAAGCAGATTTGAGGTAAGTCTTTGAGGAGACTTGTGGACTGATTTTGTGTGAGCTTTTGTGGAAGCTTACAATACAGATTTGGTTAAGTCCTAGAGAGGACTTCTAGAGCAGATTTGGACAAGTTCTGTGTGAGGTTGTTGAGCATATTCGAGCAGGTTCTGAGTGGACCTATTGAGCAGAATTGAGCAAGTTCTAGAGTGGACTTGTTGAGAAGATTTGAGCAAGTTCTAGAGAGGACTTATGGAGCAAATTAGTGTGAGCTTTTGTGAAATCTTACAAGGTAGATTTGATATAAGTCTTTGAGAATACTTAAAAGCATAGTTGATTGACTTTTTTAAACCTTGATTTAAGGTTTGGGGCAGATCCATCAGAGTTGAGTCAAGCTTTGAGTTAAGGCTTGAGGATAGATGTTGAGAATAGATTTGTGCTAGACTGACTAGACTATGTTTAGTACAGATTTGAGATCAAAGTTTGGTGCATATTTGAGGATGGGTTTGTGCCAGAACAGATATAGATATTGATCAAATTTGTGCTAGACTGACTGGACTGTGTTTAGTACAAATTTGAGAGCAGATTTTGGTGTAGATTTTAGAATAGATTTGTACCAAACCAGAGATAGACTGTTGAGCAGATTTGTGCTAGACCAGTTGGACTATATTTAGTACAGATTTGAGATAGAGCTTTGGAGGTGACATAGCAGAGAGGACAGTAGTCTCCAGTGGATAGAGATCCATCAACCAAGGTAGTGAGGACATATCTTCTAAGTGGGGACAAGAGTCTTCAGTGGAGAGAGATCCACAAGCCAGTGCAGTGGAGGTAGTAGTCTTCTAGAGGATCACCATCCAGAGTAGAGGAGGAGTTCTCCTATGGATAGAGATCCACAAACCATATTTAGGGGATCAACATCTCCTTTGGATAGAGGTCCATAAATATTGTAATTGGGAAAGGATTCCCAAGAGATTATTTGAGAAATATTTAGAAGAAATATTTTCTCCGTGGAGGTAGCCATATTTGGGTGAACCACATTAAATTTGTGTCTCTATTGTGTGTGGTGATTTGTGCATTGCTTTGATTACTATTGTTGATATTGCTATCTATACATTGCATAATATTTATTTGGAAAGAAAAGTAAAAAGTTCTCTTATACAGTTCATCCCCCCCTCTCAGTATAAGCTTGTGTTCTTCAATTGGTATCAGAGCGGGTGCCTTCATAAGAGTTTAACAACTTGAAGGAAAATATAACAAGAACACAATGGATCCTAAGGATGTGTCCTCAAATAACTCAGCACCAGTATTTGATGGAAGTGACTATATATATTGGAGTATGATGATGAGAATCTACCTAATGGCACTTGGCAATGAAGTTTGGGATGCAGTGGAATTTGGATATGATCTCTTAATCAATCCTCCTACAGATAAGGAAGGTAAGCTTCTACAACACTATAATTCAAAATAAATGAATGCACTTGTGAGAGGTTTGCATAGAATAAAGTCTATGAAAGTTATGCATTGTAGAACTGCAAGAGAAATGTGGGATAAATTGCAAGACATATATGAGGGAGATAAAAGTATCAAGAAAGCAAAGAGTACAAAATCTCAAAGGACAACTTGAAGAATTGAGAATGAACGAAGAGGAAAATATTAGTGCTTACCTAATTCGAATTTATGAGGTTGTTAATGATATGCGAGGACTTGGAATGAAGATTGATGAATTTGATATTTGTGATAAAGTCTTAAGATCTCTTCCAAAAATATTCAATGAACATGTTTCTACTATAGAAGTATCAATGGATGGTGATACTTTGACAAGAGATAAGTTGCTTGGTATGCTCACATATTTTGAGATAAGAACAAAAGATCCTATTTCCCAGAAGGAAGCAGCATTTAAAGCAATCAAGGAAACAAAAAGTAAGATGTTAGAATAAGGCTATAAGTCATCCAGTGATGAAGAAGCTAATTATGGTAGAAGAGATAAAGGTTCCATAAGACCCATAGATCTAATATCTGTTAAGTGTTTCAATTATGGAAAGTATGGATATTTTGCAACAGATTATAAAGAACCAAAGAACAACAATGGTGAAGAAAAATAGGATCATAGGTATAGGGAATCAAAAATATATAGGCACTAGAAGAAAAGCAAGGATGGACAAAGAAGACAAGGAAAGAAGTTCTTTAAAAGATAAAAGAGGAGCTACTATGCGGATAATGCAAGTAAGTACTCAAGTGATAGTGATGCTAGTTTTTCAGACAATGATAGAGATGAAGTCCTATTTATGATTGAAGAAAAAGAACCAGTTAAGAAAACTCTAGTTATTCTCAAGTGTTTTAGATGTGGTAACTTTGGACATCTTGAAGATGATTGCACAAGGGATGGTTATAGTTTTAGTGATGATGAGTATGAGAATGCACTTGAAGGACCGGATAAAAATATTCTAATGGCATTAGAAGAATAAGTGAGTGATCCTATAGAAGAAAAGCCAAAAGAGAGTAATGATGTGGACAAAGGTAAACAAATGGAGGATTATTCAGCAAAGAATGGTTATGATCTCAAGGGAGAATTATCTATGCCCTTGACACAGTAAATAAGGTAAGGAAGCAACACTCTAAACTTGAAATTCAGTTTCAAGAATGTGATGAATAAAGAAGATTGCTCATAGAGGATTTAGAAAATTCAAAGGCTAAGGCAAAGAAGTTCAAAGATAAGTTAGAAGCAAAGATCTTGGAATGTGAGAAGTTAGCACAAGAAGTGGCACTACTAAAAGAATATTTAGAGGACTCCAAGATCAATATGAAAGGATTTAAAAATAGCTCAAATAACTTGGATAAGTTCATCAAGACACAAAAGACTACATCCTAGAATATAGGTCTTGGATTTATACAGGTTCAAAAGAAATGGGAAGTGGAGTCAACTTCAAGTTTTGAAGAAGAAGAAACTTTAGATGAAGATACTTCAGAATAAGATAGTGTAAAAGTGAATGTGAGACATCATAGGATGGGTTGGAAAATAAAGGGTTCAACAAAGACAGGAACAATGCACAAAGAAGATACATATGGAACAAAAAACAGGAGACCAATGAGGTCAAGACAAGGAAGCTTCAATGGAAGATATTTTTCATATCATAGGTTTGGGCACATGGCTTCACAATGCAGGACACATGAAATATAGGAATATGGGAATGGAAAAAATTTCAATGGGTATTATTACTCATGTAATCATTTTGGTCACAAGGAAATGAATTGCAGGGTTCATAACAGAAGAGGATATGGCTTCACTAGGAGAAATCCTAAGACATTTGCACCTCCAAGGAATAATATCATTAAGTGTTATAAGTGCAATAATGATGGTCATACAACAAAGTGGTGTAGAGAAAGCATTCCAAAAATAGGTATGAACAGGAATAGAAACATGAAGATGAACAAGAACAGGAATAGGAACAAGAAGATGAACAAGAACAGGAACATGAATAGGAATAGGAATATGGATATGAACAGAAACATGAACAAGAAGAGGAATATGGATGTGAACAAGAACAGGAACATGAACATGGATATGAATAATATAATAAATAGAAATAGGAACATGGATGTGAATAGGAACATGAACAGGAATGATGACATGGATAGAAATAGTCAGAGGAATCAAAAAATTCAAAAAATAAGGGAAGAGGATAAAGGTAAAGAACAATGCCTTCTAGAAGTAGAAATACTCCCACCCCAAAATTAACCACCTCAATAGGATGTGGGGGAGGGGCTAAGCTGAGAGGCTCATTCTTAGCCCCGATACCCAAAGGTGACCCTTTGCCATTGATGTAAAAGGGGGAGAGATTTGTACAATGGGGAGATATTTTATATTTGAGAGAGCATTGAGCCAGGGGGAGCAATATCCCAGGGGGAGCATAATAAAAGAAAGGTCAAGTTTTGGTAAAAAGAGTTTGGGTTGCCATCAATGAAAAAGGAGGAGATTGTTGGACATTTTGAGTCCCTATGTCAAACTTGTCATTGATGTCACTAGGTGAAGTCATCATTAATATTCATGAATTCAGCAAGAAACAAAGTTATCAAAAATTGTTATTTGATATCCAAGAAGAAGGCCAAAGATCAAGAGAATCAATGCAGAAGTTAAAAGTCAAAAAGGAGATATAATATTTATTTTATAAATTATATAAATAAATATTATTTACACCATGATATGGAATGAGAAGGAAGCAATAATATTATGGTTAAAAGGATATAATATTATAATGTTTGATATTATAATATTAAGTGATTTGGTTAAAATCCCAAAGTAAAATATTTAATATTTTACAATACCCAAATATGGGTTTGAAGTTTAAAATATTTGAAGCACTTTATCAAGGGTCTAATCTTCGCTGATGTCTCATGGTAGTAAAAGTTTCAAAGGCACCGACGTGTTACAAATCATGGAGGAATTTGGTATAAATACCTATGCCCAAAGGGAATTAAATTTTATCCTTGCTTGATTGATTAATTGCATACGAATTGTTAAAGGAAGAGCTTGTGAAAAAAGGGACTATGAATTTTATGTTTGATTTGCCAGCGAATAGAACAAAGTGGAAGGCGTTGAATGGTCGAAGGCCAACCAGGCATCTTTGCCTAGTGGCAAGTGGGTAGTGGTAAAAATTTTATTGGCAAGGGAGCCAGCATTTGAAATGTGGTGGTGTGCATTGGCAATCGTGTTGGTTGAAGGCACCAAGGATGCACGTTTTTACAAAAGGGAAAGATATGGATACATTTTGAAGTACATGGTGCTTCCTATATCTCAAACGAGCACATAGCTCATGCGACTATTGGATCTATAGGAAGGCATACATCATGGGTATTTTTGAGGGTTCGAATCCCTCTGAAGGCAAGGTAAATATTTTGCATTAAATTTTTATTATTTGCCTAAGTTTGGAGGTATAAGGGTTGTTAGTGGAATTTTTTAGAAAGGGATTTTTTTGGATAGTGGTGGTAGTTGAAAATTATCACTTGGAGTAATAAGGAGGTTTTTGGTTTTAATTATTTTTTATAAAGTCTTAAATTACTATATTGGCATATTGATGGATTAAGATTTTTTGAGTATTGTTTAATTTTAAAGGGTTCTTTTTGTGTTAAAGAATATTGTTGTGAAGGTATTGAATATTATTCAAGTTGGAGTGATAAGGTGTAATTTTGATATCATTTTGTATTATGTTTTTTTGAGGAAATTATTATCTTCTAACCCCTATTGAGATTGGCAAAGAAGTAATTGTGAGTGTGGCAGATTTGTGAGATCAACTCCTTGTCAAGAAAAAAGGTATGGGCAAATTCTTCCATGGTTGAGTTGATTGATTGGCTTTCTAGAAAATAAAAGTTTGGAGTGAAAAGGATTTGATTAGGGTTTCCTTTTAGAAAGTGTTTGAGTTAATGCTTCAAGGTTTTATGGAATTTAGAGTTGTGATTAAAACCTTGTTTTATAAGCATTGATTGTTGAAACCATTGTTTGTGTGAAGAACTTGAGTTAGGGTTTTGAAAATAACATGAGTATCATTGTTATGTGAATATTGATTTATGAGCATTGTTGTTGAAGTGAGTTGTTGTGCAAAGAACTTGAACTAGGGTTTTGGAAAGAACATGAGTATCATTGTTATGTGAGATTTGTTGTTGAGCATTGTTGGAAACATTTTGAGTTGGTTGATATATGCTTGGACTAGGGTTTGTGAGAAAGAGGTGTTTCATTGAGTGATTGGTTGAGTAGAGTTGGTTGAGCCTAGTCAAGTGGATGTATGAAGTGATTTTTCAAGTTCCATAAAACAAACTATTCTATATTATGATTTGAGTTGAGAAAGTGATTGAGCATTGAGTATAGAACATATTGAGTCTCTAACAATTCTCTTTATGCTTCTATGAGATTGAGTTGAGAAAGTGATTGTGCATTGAGTATAGAATATATTGAGTCTCTAAAAATTCTCTTTATGCTTCTATGAGATTGAGTTGAGAAAGTAATTGAGAATTAAGTGTAGAACATATTGAGTCTCTAAAAATTCTCTTTATGCTTCTATGATATTGAGTTGAGAAAGTAATTGAGCATTAAGTGTAGAACATATTGAGTCTCTAACAATTCTCTTTATGCTTCTATAATATTGGACAAGTTCTATGTGTGGACTTGTTAAGCAGATTTGAGGTAAGTCTTTGAGGAGACTTGTGGACTGATTTTGTGTGAGATTTTGTGGAAGCTTACAATACAGATTTGGTTAAGTCCTAGAGAGGACTTATTGAGCAAATTTGGACAAGTTTTGTGTGAGCTTGTTGAGCATATTTGAGCAAGTTCTGAGTGGACCTGTTGAGAAAATTTGAGCAAGTTCTAGAGAGGACTTGTAGATAAGATTTGAGAAATTTCTAGAGAGGACTTATGGACAAATTAGTGTGAGCTTTTGTGAAAGCTTACAAGGTAGATTTGAGATAAGTATTTGAGAAGACTTAAGAGCATAGTTGATTGATTTTTTTAAACCTTGAGTTAAGGTTTGGGGTAGATCCAGTAGAGTTGAGTCAAGCTTTGAGTTAAGGCTTGAGGACAGAGATTGAGAATAGATTTGTGCTAGACCGACTAGAATATGTTTAGTACATATTTGATAGCAAAATTTGATGCATATTTGAGGACGGGTTTGTGCCAGAACAGAGATAGATATGGAGTAAATTTGTGCTAGACCAACTGGACTGTGTTGAGTATAAATTTGAGAGCATATTTTGGTGTATATTTTAGAATAGGTTTGTACCAAACTAGAGATAGAGATTGAACAGATTAGTGCTAGACCAGTTGGACTATATTTAGTGCATATTTGAGATAGAGCTTTGGAGGTGACAGAGCAGAGAGGACAATAGTCTCCAGTGGATAGAGATCCATCAACCAGGGTAGTGAGGACATGTCTTCTGAGTGGGGGAAAGAGTCTTCAGTGGAGAGAGATCCATAAGCCAGTGCAGTGGAGGCAGTAGTCTTCTAGAGGATCACCATCCAGAGTAGAGGAGGAGTTCTCCTATGGATAGAGATCCACAAACCAGATTTAGGGGATCAACATCTCCTTTGTACAGAGGTCCATAAACATTGTAATTGGGAAAGGATTCCCAAGAGATTATTTGAGAAATATTTAGAAGAAATATTTTCTTCGTGGAGGTAGCCATATTTGGGTGAACCATGTTAAATTTGTATCTCTATTGTGTGTGGTGATTTGTGCATTGCTTTGATTACTATTGTTGATATTGCTATCTATACATTGCATAATATTTATTTAGAAAGGAAAAGTAAAAAGTTCTCTTATACAGTTCACCCCCCCTCTCAGTATAAGCTTGTGTTCTTCAAATGGTATCAGAGCGGGTGCCTTCATAAGAGTTTAAAAACTTGAAGGAAAAGCTAACAAGAACACAATGGATCCTAAGGATGTGTCCTCAAATAACTCAGCACCAGTATTTGATGGAAGTGACTATATATATATTGGAGTATGATGATGAGGATCTACCTGATGGCACTTGGCAATGAAATTTGGTATGCAGTGGAATTTGGATATGATCTAGCAGTAAATCCTCCTACAAATAAGGAAGGTAAGCTTCTACTAAAATATAATTCAAAATAAATGAATACACTTGTGAGAGAATTGCATTGAATAAAGTCTATGAAAGTTGTGAATTGTAGAACTACAAGAGAAATGTGGGATAAATTGCAAGGTATATATGAGGGAGATAAAAGTATCAAGAAAGCAAAGAGTCAAAATCTCAAAAGACAACTTGAAGAATTAAGAATGAACTAAGAGAAAAATATTAGTGCTTACCTAATTCAAATTGATGAGGTTGTTAATGATATGCGAGGACTTGGTATGAAGATTGATGAATCTGATGTTTGTGATAAAATCTTAAGAACTCTTCCAAAAATATTCAATGAACATGTTTCTACTATAGAAGTGTCAATGGATGGTGATACTTTGACAAGAGATAATTTGCTTGGTATGCTTACATATTTTGAGATAAGAACAAAAGATCCTATTTCCCAGAAGGAAGCAACATTTAAAGCAATAAAGGAAACAAAAAGTAAGATGTCAGAATAAGGCTATAAGTCATCCAGTGATGAAGAAGCTAATTATGGTAGAAGAGATAAAGGTTCCATAAGACCCATAGATCTAATATTTGTTAAGTGTTTCAATTATGGAAAGTTTGGATATTTTGAAACAGATTATCAAGAACCAAAGAAAAATAATGGTGAAGAAAAATAGGATCATAGGTACAGGGAATCAGAAATATATAGGCACTAGAAGAAAAGCAAGGATGGACAAAGAAGAGAAGGAAAAAATTTCTTTCAAAGACAAAAGAGGAGCTACTATGCGGATAATGCAAGTAAGTACTCAAGTGATAGTGATGCTAGTTTTTCATACAATGATAGATATGAAGTCATATTTATGATTGAAGAAAAAGAACTAGTTAAGAAAACTCTAGTTATTCTCAAGTGTTTTAGATGTGGTAACTTTGGACATCTTGAAGATGATTGTACAAGGTATGGTTATAGTTTTAGTGATGATGAGTATGAGAATGCACTTGAAGGACCAGATGAAAATATTCTAATGGCATTAGAAGAAGAAGTGAGTGATCCTATAGAAGACAAGCCAAAAGAAAGTAATGATGTGGACAAAGGTAAACAAATAGAGGATTATTTAGAAGAGAATGGTTATGATCTCAAGGGAGAACTTATCTATGCCCTTGACACAATAAATAAGGTAAGGAAGCAACACTCTAAACTTGAAATTCAGTTTCAAGAATGTGATGAAGAAAGAAGATTGCTCATAGAGGATTTAGAAAAATCAAAGGCTAAGACAAAGAAGTTCAAAGATAAGTTAGAAGCAAAGATCTTGGAATGTGAGAAGTTAGCACAAGAAGTGGCACTACTAAAAGAAGATTTAGAGGACTCCAAGATCAAGATGAAAGGATTTAAAAATAGCTCAAATAACTTGGATAAGTTCATCAAGACACAAAAGACTACATCAAGGAATACAAGTCTTGGATTTAAATAGGTTCAAAAGAAATGGGAAGAGGAGTCAACTTCAAGTTTTGGAGGAGAAGAAACTTTATGAAGATACTTCAGAAGAAGATAGTGTAAAATGAAGTGAGACATCAGAGGATGGGTTGGAAAATAAAGGGTTCAACAAAGATAGGAACAATGCACAAAGAATATACATATGAAACAACAATCAGAATAGGAGACCAATGAGGTCAAGACAAGGAAGCTTCAATGGAAGATGTTTTTCATATCACGGGTTTGGGCACATGGCTTCACAATGCAGGACACATGAAATATAGAAATATGGGAATGGACAAATTTTCAATGGGTATTATTACTCATGTAATCAGTTTGGTCACAAGGAAATGAATTGCAGGGTTCATGACAGAAGAGGATATGGCTTCACTAGGAGAAATCCTAAGACATTTGCACCTCCAAGGAATAATAACATTAAGTGTTACAAGTGCAATAATGATGGTCACACAACAAAGTGGTGTAGATCAGACATTCCAAAAATAGGTATGAACAGGAACATGAACATGAATATGAACAAGAACAAGAACATGAATAGGAATAGGAATATGGATATGAACAGGAATAGGAACAATAAGAGGAATATGGATATGAACAAGAAAAGGAACATGAACATAGATATGAATAAGAACATAAACAAAAATAGGAACATGGATGTGAATAGGAACATGAACAAGAATGATGACATGAATAGAAATAGTCAGAGGAATCAAAAAATTCAAAAAATAAGGGAAGAGGATAAAGGCAAAGAACAATGCCTTCTGGGAGTAGAAATACTCCCACCCCAAAATTAACCACCTCAATAGGAGGTGGGGTAGGGGCTAAGTTGAAAGGCTCATTCTTAGCCCCTATCCCAAAGGTGACCCTTTGCCATTGATGTCAAAGGGGGAGAGATTTGTATAATGGGGAGATATTTTATACTTGAGAGAGCATTGAGCCAGGGGGAGCAATATCCCAGGGGAAGCATAATAAAAGAAAGGTCAAGCTTTGCTAAAAATATTTTGGGTTACCATCAATGAAAAAGGAGGAGATTGTTGGACATTTTGAGTCCCTAAGTCAAAGTTGTCATTGATGTCACCAGATGAAGTCATCATTAATATCAAGGAATTCAGCAAGAAACAAAGTTGTCAAAAATTGTTATTTGATATCCAAGAAGAAGGCCAAAGATCAAGAGAATCAATGCAGAAGTTAAAAGTTAAAAAGGAGATATAATATTTATTTTATAAATTATTTAAATTCAATAAGAATTTAAATTTTATAAATAAATATTATTTACACCATGGTATGCAATGAGAAGGAAGCAATAATATTATGGTTAAAAGGATATAATATTATAATGTTTGATATTATAATATTAAGTGATTTGGTTAAAATCCCAAAGTAAAATATTTAATATTTTACAATACCCAAATATGGGTTTGAAGTTTAAAATATTCAAAGCACTTTATCAAGGGTCTAATCTTCATCGATATCTCATGGTAATAAAAGTTTCAAAGGCACCGACGTGTTACAAAGCATGGAGGAATTTAATATAAATACCTATGCCCAAAGGGCATTAAAGTTTATCCTTGCTCGATCAATTAATTGCATACGAATTGTTAAAGGAAGAGCTCGTGAAAAAGGGACTATGAATTTTATGTTTGATTTGCCAGTGAATAGAACAAGTGGAAGGTGTCAAATGGTCGAAGGCCAACCAGGTAGCTTGGCCTAGTGGCAAGTGGGTAGTGGTAAAATGTTTATTGGTAAAGGAGCCAACATTCAAAATGTGGTGATGTGCATTGGCAATCGTGTTGGTTGAAGGCACCAAGGGTGCACGTTTTTACGAAAGGGAAAGAGACGGATACATTTTGAATCACATGGTGCTTCCTTTATCTCAAACGAGCACATAGCTCATGTAGTAATTGGATCTACGAAAATGTGTACATTGTGGGTATTTTTGAGGGTTTGAATCCCTCTGAAGCCAAGGCAAATATTTTGCATTAAATTTTTATTCTTTGCCTAAGTTTGGAGGTATAAGGGTTGTTAGTGGAATTGTTTAGAAAGGGTGTTTGTTGGATAGTGGTGGTAGTTGAAAATTATCACTTGGAGTAATAAGGAGGTTTTTGGTTTTAATTATTTTTTATAAAGTCTTAAATTACTATATTGGCATATTGAAGGATTAAGATTTTTTGAGTATTGTTTAATTTTAATAAGGGTTTTTTTGTGTTAAAGAAGATTATTGTGAAGGAATTGAATATTATTTAAGTTGGAGTGATAAGGTGTAATTTTGATATCATTTTGTATTATGTTTTGTTGAGGAAATTATTATCTTCTAACCCCTATTGAGATTGGCAAAGAAGTAATTGTGAGTGTGGCAGATTTGTGAGATCAACTCCTTGTAAAGAAAAAAGGTATGGGCAAATTCTTCCTTGGTTGAGTTTTTTGACTGGTTGTCTAGAAAATACAAGTTTGGAGTGAAAAGGATTTGATTAGGGTTTCCTTTTCGAAAGTTTTTGAGTTAATGCTTCAAGGTTTTATGGAATTGAGAGTTGTGATTAAAACCTTATTTTATAAGCATTGTTGTTGAAACCATTGGTTGTGTGAAGAACTTGAGTTAGGATTTTGAAAATAACATGAGTATCATTATTATGTGAAGATTGATTTATGAGCATTGTTGTTGAAGTGAGTTGTTGTGCAAAGAACTTGAACTAGGGTTTTGGAATGAACATAAGTATCATTTTTATGTGAGATTTTTTGTTGAGCATTGTTGGAAATATTTTGAGTTGGTTGATATATGCTTGGACTAGGGTTTGTGAGAAAGAGGTGTTTCATTAAGTAATTGGTTGAGTTGAGTTGATTGAGCCTAGTCAAGTGGATGTATGAGGTGATTGTTCAAGTTCCATAAAATAAACTATTCTATATTCTGATTTGAGTTGAGAAAGTGATTGAGCATTGAGTATAGAACATATTGAGTCTCTAACAATTATCTTTATGCTTCTATGATATTGAGTTGAGAAAGTGATTGAGCATTGAGTATAGAACATATTGAGTCTCTAACAATTCTCTTTATGCTTCTATAAGATTGAGTTGAGAAAGTAATTGAGCATTATGTGTAGAAAATATTGAGTCTCTAACAATTCTTTTTATGCTTCTATGATATTGAGTTGAGAAAGTAATTGAGCATTAAGTGTAGAACATATTGAGTCTCTAAAAATTCTCTTTATGCTTCTATGAGATTAGACAAGTTCTATGTGTGGACTTGTTAAGCATATTTGAGGCAAGTCTTTGAGGAGACTTATGGACTAATTTTGTGTGAGATTTTGTGGAAGCTTACAATACAAATTTGGTTAAGTCCTAGAGAGGACTTATTGAGAATATTTGGACAAGTTTTATGTGAGCTTGTTGAGCATATTTGAGCAGGTTTTGAGTGGACTTGTTGAGCATATTTGAGCAAGTTTTAGAGAGGACTTGTTGAGCATATTTGAGCAAGTTCTAGAGAGGACTTGTGGATAGATTAGTGTTAGCTTTTGTGAAAGCTTACAAGGTATATTTGAGACAAGTCTTTGAGAAGAATTGAGATAAAAGATCATTTATTTGTTCAAACCTTGATTTAAGGTTTGGGGCAAATCCAGCAGAGTTGATTCAAGCTTTGAGTTAAGGCTCAAGGACAGATATCGAGAACATATTTGTGCTAGACTAATTGGACTATGTTTAGTATATATTGTATAGTAGAGTTTGGTGCAAATTTGAGGATAGGTTTGTGCCAGACCAGATATAGAGATTGAGCATATTTGTGCTAGACCAACTATACTATGTTTAGTATAGATTTGAGAGTAGAGTTTGGTGTAGATTTGAGGATAGGTTTGTACCAGACCAGAGATAGATATTGAGTAGATTTGTGCTAGACCAACTGGAATGTGTTTAGTGTAGATTTGACATAGATATTTGGAGGTGATAGAGTAGAGAGGATAGTAGTCTCCAGTGGATAGATATCGATTAGCCAGGATAGTGAGGATAGGTATTCTGAGTGGGGATAAGAGTCTTAAGTGGAGAGAGATCCACAATCCAGTGTAGTGGAGGCAATAGTCTTCTAGAGGATCACCAGCCAGAGCAGAGGAGAAGGAGTTCTCCTATGGATTGAGATCCATAAACTAGATTTAGGGGATCAGCATCTCCTTTGGATAGAGGTCCATAAACATTGTAATAGGGAAAGGATTCCCAAGATATTATTTGAGAAATATTTAGAAGAAATATTTTCTCCATGGAAGTAGCCATCTTTGGGTGAACCACGTTAAATATGTGTCTCTATTGTGTGTGGTGATTTATGCATTTCTTTGATTTCTATTGTTGATATTGCTATCTATACATTGCATAATATTGATTTGTAAAGGAAAAGTAAAAATTTCTCTTATATTGTTCACCCCCCCTCTTAGTATAAGCTTGTGTTCTTCAATTTTCTATTACAATATGGAATGTTGTTTAATGGAAACCAGTTTTGCATTCCAAGGAGTTCAATGAGAGATAATTTGGTCAAGGAGAAACATATTGGAGGGTTGGATGGACACTTTGATCAGGATAAGACAATTACCCTCATTAGTGAGAACTACTATTGACCATAGTTACAACAATATGTGAAGATATTTGTACAAAGTTGTAGAGTATGCCAGAAGGCCAAGGGTGTGAGGCATAACACTATATTATATCATCCATTACCTATACCAAAGAAACCATAGGAAGATATCAACATGGATTTTTTTCTTGGTCTACCAAGGATACAGAGGGGGAATGAATCCATATTTTTGGTGGTTGATAGGTTTTCAAACATGGCACATTGCATTCCCTATCAAAAAAATAATGATGTAGTTCATGTTGCAAGGTTGTTTTTCAAAGAGGTGGTACGACTGAATGGCCTACCAAAGAGTATCATTTCAAACAGGGATACCAATTTTATTGGGTATTTTTGGAATACCTTATGGAATAAGTTAAAGATAAATTTGAAATTTAGTTCTGCATACCACCCGTAGATTTATGGAAAAATAGAGGTGGTGAATAGGAGTTTGGGTAACAAGCTACGATGCTTGGTAGGAGATAAGACCAAGGGATGGGACTTGGTTTTACTACATACAAAATTTTATTATAACAATTATATCAATAGAAGTACCAATAAGTTCCCATTCTAGATTGTATATGGGAGTATCCCAAGGAATGCTTCTGAGTTGAGGAATATGAACAGAGGAGAAAAGAGTAGTGTTGAATTTGAGGACTTTGCAGAGCACCTGAATAATTTGCATGAGGAGGTAAATAAACATATTAACAAGATTAACACCCAGTATAAGATAAGGGTAGACCAAAAGCAACAATTTAAGGAATTCTAAGTGGGATATGAATATATGGTTCACCTAAGAAAAGAAATGTTTCCTGCTAAAACCTATAACAAGTTGAAAATAAAGAATTTTGGACCATGCAAGATCATAAAAAAATAGGATTCAGGAAATGCATATGAAGTAGAATTGCCCACTGGGATTAACATATCACCTGTGTTCAACATTTCAGATTTGGTAGAATATCATGAAGGGGACAATGATGAGGGACCAGTAACAGAAACTTGGGATATTTTAGTGTCTACTCCAGAGAAGGAAGAGATAGAAGAAATCCTAGACACCCGTGTTTACAAAAGTATAAGAAATAGGCCGTATGAAGAATATCTAGTTAAGTGGAAGGGCAGTCCTATTTAAGATTCATCTTAGTTGTCAAATATAGAGGTTGACTACCTTGGTTTTCCTCCAACAGCAAAGAAGTGAAGGTCACTTCTCAATTTACCCTAGGTGTCTAATGTAGGAGCATCCAGTGGTGTAAGAGTGATCTTGCATCATCCAAAATTTGTAATATTTTTCTTTTTATGTTCTAAGTGTGTTTAGTTGTTAGGGTATGGAAAAACATACCTAACGGTAAAATAATCACCCTAATATCCTGAGCAATTTGGGATATATGCCAAAACTAGTGAAAATCCTAGTGAAAACCCTACCAAAACTAGTGGAAATCATGTTAGTAAAACTTGGAGGCCAATTTTGAAGGCCTTAGAGGCCTTTTTAAGGGCTAAAATATGGTGGTACTCTATTTAAATATAGTACTAGGCTTCCTACCCCTTTGAGAGATTTTCTACAAGGTGAAATAATAACTGTTTCAAGCAACAAGCAAGGGGTTATGACCTCGACAACTTTACCGCCAAAATTCAAATTTCAAATACATAATTTTAGGCAAAAAAGGGGAAAACAGGGTATTTGGGAGGAATTTCAAATTTGTAATGAGTTAGTATTTGTAAGATCCATTTTTTGAGATAGTAATACAATAAAAAGCCTTGGCTTCTTTGCATTTTCTTTGCTTTGGGTGGATTCTATGTATTTTTGTTTAATGCAACTCTGCTTTAGCTATCAATCAAAATCTTAACATCTTTATTAAAAATCTTACCCTTTATCAACAATGGAGTGGCTTGTCCATCACATTATTGTTTCCCTATTACTGCATTAATCTTGTGAGTAATTTATTTGCATGCAAGTTCTTTGTACGTAGATTTCGTTCCTTTAGAGTTCAATCCTACTCTACGTAGATAATCGATAGTGTAATGCAATCCACCACACTTATAGCACTCGGTATTGGGTCTTGGATGTGTTTTCTATTTCTACCCAACATTTGGATTCTCTACTAGGGGTGGTTTATCTTGTCCTTGAGATGGTTTATCGCTACCACCCCTACGATAATTAGCATTGTGGTTCTTCCCTTGGAACCTTCTTCTACTCTTTCCTTACCTCCTATTGTTCCTTTGATCTTTCCCAGAAGAATTTTTACTTCTCTGCTCTCCTTCCCACTTAATGAATCCTAAACTATTTCTTTTCCTTAATGCCTCTTTTCCCTACTCGTCCAACCCTTATTACTCAAAATAGGGTTTGAGATAGGTTTTAGCCTTCTTGGCCAAATCATAAGCCTTCTATAAGGTAGCAGGTTCTCGCATGTCTACCTCATGCCCTATTTTGGGGTTTGCTCATAATATAAACCTGTGGATCTTCATTTTCTCATTATAAATAGAAACATACTTAATGTGGTTGACAAAAATTTGATGATTCACCTCCACCAACCTAACTCCCTATGGAAGTCTAGTGAATTCCTCAAATTTTTTTGAATAAAAGTGTTCCATGAGGAATCTATCTTTAAATACCTTCACAAATGCTTCCCAACTCAAATCAACTGCAGCCACAAGTCATATTCCATTACTATATGTTTTCCACCAACTCACACCATCACCTTTAAGGTGCAGAGTGGTGTAGGATGTTTGGGTGCCATAGGAGTAGTTCTTGAAAACATAATAGGTTTCTATTTCCTTCAGCCAAGATTTGACTTTGTCACCATCCTCTTCTCCATTAAACTTAGAAGATCTTAGATACTTCATATCTTTACCCAGATCGACCTCTAGATGAATCCTATCCCATTGTGCTTCTATAAGGGGTTTATTTACCTATTTTGTCCTAGAGTTTATAGCCACTATTTCTTGGTTAAACACAACATCCAACATCTATATTTGTGTTTCTACTTGATCATGAATTTGGGCCACTGTTGCTATGAGGTCCTCTCTTTCCTCACTAGGGTTCTCTAAACTTACATTCATATTTCTATCTTCTACATTGGTCTGTCGTGTCTACCTCATAACTGGGGTGACACCTCTCTTTCTTATCTATGGTGGCATTGTTCCTACCACACATATGAGAGTCAATGAGAATCAATTTACTAAATCTATTACAATCCTAGTTACACTAGTCTTTAAGAAAAAAAATGTATGCTTGTACCTAGGTAGGTTTTTCTTTCACAACAATTCTAGTTGTCACATAGTAAACCTATTCCACTATGAACCTAGGCTCTGATACCAAATATATATATATGGGTACTTAGATGCATTGTAACCTTGTTAACAACCTATCTAGTCTTACCCGAGGTACACCCATCACTACATCGTGCATAAGTTTGGCTACACAAGTGTACTAGGTGCAATGCTAGTATTTACAAGTTATCCCTCTAGTTGGCACAATGAGATAACTTGCCTTCCCTTTTGTTCTACCAAATGGGTACACTTCTAGCTATCCCTTACTCATTTCCATCTAAGTAGGTTAGAGTGTATATAACTTGACTATCCCTCTCATCTAAATATGAGCTAATCAGTTCCTCACTTGCCTTGTTAAAACCCTATCCATAGGAATACCTTAGATTGATTATACAACAATGTCTCCCATCGAAGTCAACGAGATATTCAACTTCACTTCAAAACACCCCATCAAATTCCCTTATGATGTGTGTTTTTAATCTTATAGTTTTTCCAATGAAGATACTAACTTCATCCTAATATTCATCCATCAGATTCCTTTATGATGCATAAGAATATTTCTTAGGTTTTTACCCATTAACATCTACCAAATATGAGATTAGATATGATTCCAATATTTTAATTAACATCATCTATTTATAAACCTATTAGATGAGTATTAGCATAATCACTCACAATATTTCAATAAACCCAACTAAACTATCCACCACATAATATTAATGATATCATAGTTTTCCAAAAGCCATTACATTAATTTAACAACTACACCTAAGGTGAAAAATCCTTAAGAACTTTTCAATAATAAATCTAAATCTAATATTTTCTATATTTTAAACATTTTTAACCAACATATTAACCCAAATGCATGGAACCACATCTATAATAATAGATAATTAACATTGAAATAGCTATAAGCCACACCACAACCACACCAACACATAAATTTATCCTAGGAGAAACCCTGTAGGGAATTTTAACCTCAAATCAAACCATCATTAATTCATTAATCAATCTAAACCTTTACATAAGATGTGGACAACCCATATTATCCAAAACTTACTAAGAAACCTATCATGACTATCAAACTCATCATAAGAGGTGTTCCTTCATTACACACAAATGTCACTATGACTACGTCTTGGTACTTTGTTCCCAAAATATCCAATCTACTATCATAACAGTGGTTAGTAAATATAGAAAATAATCGATAAACACCCCATGGGTAGTCTGGTTCAATTCTAGCATATCATCCAAGCACTAACACTCGTCCCCTAACTCTTCATCATTTTAAGAGTATTCAACTGTAGTGCTCAAAGTGGAATGTATCCATAAATAATGCACAAAGCTAGCACTACCATTCTTGAAGCCTTAAACTAATACTAAATCAACCAAAATTCTAAACTGAAGCACCCACCACTTTTAATTTACCAATGCCAACCAAACATAGTAGATTCAGGATTACCTAACCATTTTTCTGGTATCTACTAAACCTATATAATGCACATAGAACTTGGAATCACATACTCAACTTGATAATTTTCCAGAGCTATCCATAGCATAACATATTTTGAAACTATACATTCTTCTATCAAATCATCAAAGATATTTAATTTATGAAAGATATGGAACAACAATCTATTTTATCATTACTTCATTGCTACCTAATACATCACAAGTTTGGGGATAACATATCCATTTTATCCATTCACTAATGCCATTAATTACATTATAAAATCTAGAATAATGTTCCTACTTAATCCAATCTAGAATAACGTTCATATTTAATCCATTATTTAATGCTATCAAATGCATTATAAAATCTAGAATAGCATTTTTATTTAATCCATTCTCTAATGCTATCAAATGCATTATAAAATCTGGAATAACATTCCTATTTAATCCATTCTCTAATTCTATCAAATACATTATAAAATCTAGAATAATAATCCTATTTATTCCATTCTCTAATTCTATCAAATGCATTATAAAATCTATAATAATGTTCCTATTTATTCCATTCTCTAATGCTATCAAATGCATTACAAAATCTGGAATAACATTCCTATTTATTCCATCATCTAATGCTATCAAATGTATTACAAAATCTAGAATAACATTCCTATTTAGTCCATCCTCTAATCCTATCAAATGCATTACAAAATTTGGAATTGAAGAACACAAGATTATACGGAGAGGGGGGGGTGAACAGTATAAGACCTCTTTTTATTTTTTCCTTTATACTTCAAAATAGTAAAGCAATATACCCAAAACAATATCAAAGCAATGCACAATATCATCCACAAAGTGACACCAATTTTAATGTGGTTCACCCAAAATGGTTGGGCTACGTCCACAAAACTTTTCTCTAAAAGTTATCTCAAAATTCTTTGGGAATCCTTCCCAATTACAATGTTTATGAGCCTCGGCCCAAAGGAGATACCTTCCCCCAATCATAATTTATGAGCCTCTGCTCAAAGGAGATACCTTCCCCTCTGCTCTAGAAATGATCCCTCAGAAGATCAACTGCCTCTACCTCTTGCCAGCACGTGGAACTCCTTTCCATCGAAGACCTCTTGTCCTCAATGCTTAGCCTAAGAGACCTTTGCCTTCTATGATCACGTCCACAATAGCTTAGTAACCTGTACCAAACACAGTCAATCGGTCTAGTACAAGTATTCCTCTATTTGTCAGATCTGTCCAACTCTTGAACAAATCAATCCTCTACACACAATCCTTCTCAAAGACTTGCCAAATCTATCCTCAGGTTCTTCTCAAAGAACCAATGCACCTTTGTCCTCAAGTTCTCTAATAGAACTATCAAACTCAGCTCACAAGTCCTCTGCTAGGACCTGTCCAAATCTGCTCACAAGTCCCCACCAAAACCTGTCCAAAACTGCTCACAAGTCCCCATCAAAACCTGTCCAAAACTCAGCAAGCTCACCAAGAAACTAACTTTCTTAGTAGGAAATCACAAGGTGAATTTGTAGAGACCCAATGTGATTTATCAAACTCATAGAAGCATAAATAGAATTGTTAGAGACTCAAAATGTTCTATACTCAACTCCCAATCTCAAAACTCAATTCAAATCAACTCAGCTCAAACTCAATCTCAAATCTGAAAACTCAAGTCAATATCTAAAATGGATAGGATAGAATGCTTTCTTTCAAGAACATGAAACCCCAACAATTGCCAACTATGCAAAGAATCACATAACAATGATACTCATGTTCTTTTCACCATCAATTAGGGCTTCAACAACAATGCTCATCAAACAAGGTTCAATCAACACCATTCAGCTCAAAACACAACCTTGAAGCATTTCACAATCAACATTAGAAAAGGAAACAAGTAGAACTCCTTTTCTCTCCAATATTGTTTGAACAAAAAGCATCCACCAACTCAAATCACAATAGCACAAAACAAATTTTCAAATCATCAACACGAGAGTAAGCCCAACACTTTAACCAAGTAAAGAATAGCTTGATTATTACTAATTTAATGAAAGCAAATGTCAATATCAAAGCTGCCCATTTAAGGTTTCACAACTTCACACAAGAAGCAATTTTAACCTTAAAACATCATGCTTTCATTTCCATAATCAACCAAAAGCACTCTCAACATTACAAGAAAAATTTATCCCTTATACACCTTATTTCTCCCTTATAGTCTTATCAAAAATAAAATTTATCTCTCATAAGAATGCAATAAGATATTTCAAACAACACCTTCAAAAGAATATTTTATCAAAATAAAACAAGCTTTAAACTCCTTATAACTCCTAAGCTGTTTTTCCCTCTAATAAACTTCCTCCATCCGCAAAATACACTTAGCAAAAATTAATTTCGAAAATACCTTGGCCAACATCAAAAATCGTGCTATGGAGAAATTGTGCACAAATTCTAACACCACCCACTGCATCCACTTCACGATGAAAAACCCTTTCACGTTATTCGAATGCGAAACCTCCCATTTGGGTAGCGTGCCAACAGCCTAGCCGCTATCGGTGTGCCAAAGGCACCCGATGAGGTTTAAACCTCACGCTGTTAGCCTTGTTCCTTCTACGCCAGGGATTAAATAAAACAACAGTGCCTCTCTTTCTTCTGACGTGAACACGAAGACGAAAACCTTATGGCATAATTACAACAAACGATGAGTACAAAAAAATGAACAGCGGATTCACGAAAACGGTGAAGACACAGTCGAACAGTAGATCACGAATTCACAGCGAGCAACTCTTTTCAAAATGCGGATCGGATGATTATTGATTTTCATCAAGGGAGATTTATATGCATTTTTACCATAAGCTCTTGACATTGACGAGAAGTTTAACACGTCGACAGAGGTCTTGGCTAGTGCCCACAATCTTAAAACATAGCGCCATGGGTTAGGAGAACCCATTGCAAACAATAATTTAATATTTATTTAAAAATAATTAAAGGGAACCTTAAAAGGGTTTTTAATTATTTAAATAAATACTTCCTCCTAGACCCAAATGCATTAAACTAATGCATCCACCTGTAATCTTTAAACTTGCCAACTTGGGGTTTACAAAAGACCTTTGAAACTGTCATGCCGTAACCTTCATCAAAACAAATTATTTGACATCAAATCAAATTCCTTCAATAGGTTCTTGACATCAATGACAACTTATACACTTGAGCAAAGGCAATGTACCCAAAGTACCCAAAATTTCCAATAGGAATAACGTTCCTATTTAGTCCATCCTCTAATTCTATCAAATGCATTAAAAAATCTAGAATAACATTCCTGTTTAGTCCATCCTCTAATGCTATCAAATGCATTACAAAATTTGGAATAACATTCCTATTTAGTCCATCCTCTAATGCTATCAAATGAATTACAAAATCTACAATAAATTTCCTATTTAGTCCATACTCTAATGCTATCAAATGTATTATAAAATATGGAATAACGTTCCTATTTACTCCATCCTCTAATGCTATAAAATACATTATAAATTTTTGAATAACGCTCCTATTTAGTCCATCCTCTAATGCTATCAAATTACAAAATTTAGAATAACATTCCTATTTAGTCCATTCTCTAATGCTATCAAATGCATTACAAAATCTAGAATAACATTCCTATTTAGTCCATCCTCTAATGCTATAAAATGCATTACAAAATATTGAATAACATTCCTATTTAGTCCATACTCTAATTCTATCAAATGCATTACAATATATGGAATAACATTCCTATTTAGTCCATCCTCTAATGTCATCAAATGCATTACAAAATCTGGAATAAGATTCCTATTTAATCCATTCTCTAATGTTATCAAATGCATTATAAATCTGGAATAACATTCTTATTTAATCCATTCTCTAATGATATCAAATGCATTATAAAATTTGGAATAACATAACATGCAAAGGAATCCACCTCCTACTACCAAAAGTCTTAGACGTACATAAGAACAATCAACTCAACTTCCAAGTTGTTTCAAGTGAATCATTCTGGAATCCAAATATTTTTACAACCATAGTTATTTTTCATCAATAAGATAACCTACTCCCTATTCTATAGAGAACAACACAATATACATGCAAACAATTATTCCAAGAAGGCTTCTCCTCATGGACTTACCTCTAAGTAACGATGATCTCCATAGTGATTCAAGATGAATACACTATCTCTACAACTATAAGAGCATCAACCCATGTGTAGCATTGCAACCAAGTGCATTCCTTAAACCTCTTATTATATAGAGAAGATCTTTAGACTTATTAGTTTTTCATGCATCAAAACCTATTAGGCAAGGGTACCAGGTTGGGCAATTTACACGACACTCAAACCTATCATCCCAAATCTACCATCTTGATGGTTTACTACACCAAAAGAGAACTTTGAACAAGAGTAAAATCATTTAATAGCTTGCTCAACCAGAACAACACTGGGGTCTTCTTTTATAATCTATCTCATAGGTCCAACACATAAAAAGTGCTATACAGTGAGTGCAATGAAACATCTCTCACCACTGGTTGTGAAAAAATAGCACCACCACCAAAGCATTGGAAACTCTTTTACTACCAATAACACTATGAGAAGACATTAATTTTAAGAACCATTCCTATCTATGATCCAATATTTTTGTAGTAAATTGGGTCTTCTTCCTCAGCATCGCCACTCCATACTTCCTTCTACGGAGTGATTTTCCACCACATACTTCATCGACAAATGCCTCCTCTCTTCCTAGTTTTCTTGAATGTCCCAAACAGAACCGCCCCACCTCAAATTTCTCACTACTCCATAACCTTTTTATTTAGAGACTCTCAACATGGGTTTTCAACTGAATAAACCATGAATTTTACTCCCTTTCTCCCCATGTCTACCAAGGATTTGGTGCCTTACCAAACACTTAGCAAACCTAACCTTTTTTTTTTAAACAATAATCTAATAAAAGGAAAGCCAAGACTCTTGTCTTTTCTCTTCTCTATGAATTTGCACAAGTATATGAAAAAAAAACTTATCATCATAAGAGATCATATTAAAATCGATAAGAAGTCTACCATACTAATTATGCTTACCAAAACTTTTCCTTCATTCTTTTTTTTTTTAAGAGATCATATTTTTAAGACACAATAATGTTGGCAATTTTGGGTTTGAGATCCTAGCTTCTTGTCTATGGGTTGTCATTGATGTCAAAAGGAAATGACATTAATGTTAAGAGGATGTGTTGGCTTCAAAGGTGGAATATTCCAAGAGAATCTTTTTAAGAGAATTCGGAGAGATTCCATTGGCAATGGTTTTTATTAAAACCAATGGAGGTTCTCTTTATTATTTATTTAATTATTATTTAAAACCCTTCAAGGTTTTAATTAATTAATTATTTAATTAATTAAGGGAGAAATTATTTTTAATTTATTAAAAATACTTTAAGGGTTTTTAAACCCTTTAGAAAGCAAATTTTGATTAAATTCGAAATTACTTTTCTTTGCAGCTGACGTGTTCTAAAGTCCACGTATGGACTATAAATATGAGAAGGTTCCTAAGGTTAAACCCTCTTGGAAAATTGAAGGCAATTAATTGGTTTGGCTATGATCGAATGTTTTGTTTACGTTGCGAAAGAAGAGAGCTCGTGGTTTGAAAAGCTTTCGAAAATATTGACCGTTTATGTGGAAGGAAGTCTGTCTTGGACTTTGTAATCCCCTTATGGGCTAGTGGCAGCGAAGGCTGTGTTTGGGCCTTGCATAGGCGGAGGTCTACGTTTCGATCCCCACGGAGGGAGCTGTGCATGGATTAGTCACGTTTTTATTAAAACGTGTTTTGTGCCATGAATTTCAGATTCTTCAAGGGCAGCCAATATAAGTTTGAGGGTTGTGTGTGGTGATAGCTTTAAGGATCAATTTTCTTCTACTCCAAAAAGGTATGGGCACATTTTCCTTATGAGTATGATTGGTGTATGTTTTCTGAAATAAGGTTGGAGTGAAAAGGTTTTCAACTAGGTTTCCTTTGGTTGGGTGTAAATCCTATTTTCTAGTTTGTTGAAGACTTCTTATGCATTGTTATCCTTGATGAGAGTTTTGGTGAATGCATAATTTTGGTTTGAGGTAGTGGAAGCATTGTGCACTAGGGTTTATGTTTGTGAGTCTTGCTACTTGCATTGAGTTGGTGGAACCCTTGGTTGGCTGTTTTGAGTTTGATGGTTGAGTTGCTTCCATAGAGGTTGTTTGATCAAGTTATTGCTTTACTTGATTCATGATATTGGGCTTACTCCATTGAGTTGATTTGAGCAAGTTATTCTTTACATTTGGTGATATTGTGTTGGTGGCTTTTTTGTTCAAATATCTTTGGAGGTAAAATGATTTCTACTTGTTTCCTTTTCTTGTGATGATTGGTTGAATGCTTCAAGGTTGATGTTTAGTTGAGTGGTGTTGGTTGACTAAACCTTGTTTGATGAGCATTGTTGTTGAAACCCTAATTGATGGTGAAAAGAACATGAGTATCATTGTTATGTGATTCTTTGCATAGTTGGCAATTGTTGGGGTTTCATGTTCTTGAAAGAAAACATTCTACCCTATCCATTTTAGATATTGAGTTGAGTTTTCAGAATTGAAATTGAGATTGAGCTGAGTTGATTTGAGTTGAGTTTTGAGATTGGGATTTGAGTATAGAACATATTGAGTCTCTAACAATTCTCTTTATGCTTCTATGAGTTTGACAAATCACATTGGGTCTCTAACAATTCACTTTGTGATTTCCTACTAAGAAAGTTTTTCTTGGTGAGCTTGCTGAGTTTTTGGACAAGTTCCAGTGGGAACTTGTGAGCAGTTTTGGACAGGTTCCAGTGGGTACTTGTGAGCAGTTTTGGATAGGTTTCGGTGGGGACTTGTGAGTATTTTTGGACAGGTTTTTGTGAGGACTTGTGAGCATATTTGGACAGGTCCTAGCAGAGGACTTGTGAGCTGAGTTTGATAGTTCTATTAGAGAACTTGAGGACAGAGGTGCATTGGTTCTATGAGAAGAACCTAAGGATAGTTGGCAAGTCTTTGAGAAGGCTTGTATGCAGAGGATTGATTTGTTCAAGAGTTGGATAGATCTGATAGACAGAGGAAGACTTGTACTAGACCGACTGACTGTGTTTGGTACAGGTTGTTGAGCTACTATGGACATAGAAGGCAGAGGTCTCTTAGGCTAAGCATTGACGACAGTAGGTATTTGGTGGAAAGGAGTTCCACGTGCTGGCAAGAGGTAGAGGCAATTGATATTCTGAGGGATCATTTCCAGAGCAGAGGGGAAGGTATCTCCTTTGGGTAGAGGCTCATAAATTTTGATTGGGGCAAGGTATCTCCTTTGGGCCAAGGCTCATAAACATTGTAATTGGGAAGGATTCCCAAAGAACTTTGAGATAACTTTTAGAGAAAAGTTTTGTGGACATAGCCCAACCATTCTGGGTGAACCACGTTAAAATTGGTGTCACTTTGTGGATGATATTGTGCATTGCTTTGATATTGCTTTGGGTATATTGCTTTACTATTTTGAAGTATAAAGGAAAAAGTAAAAAGAGGTCTTATATTGTTCACCCCCCCCTCTCAGTATAAGCTTGTTTTCTTCAAATAACTCAAATTATATTCACTAAAGTTTTGTAATTAGTAACCAAGAAAGCAACATTTGATATGTCTCTTATATACAAATTATGCCAAGTCACTAAATAAGAAAATAGAGTATCTATTAGGTTACTTCTTTTTCAAATAACATGACCATATTTAGGACATCTTGATCCTACATCAATGAAAATTTGTTAAAAATATCATATTTTATCCATAAAATTTATGTTGCAGAAATCAAACATAATTTTTCAGTATTTCCTTTGGTTAGAAAAGCATCCAACTATAGTAACATATCCATCATGCATAACCTAGCATAAATACAACCAAAACAAAGGGTTTGCCAAGAGAGGGTCATGACATACTCCCCCCCATAAGATTAACATATTCCTCTGTGTTTACATATAAGTTATTAAACAATAGCCAAAATTCAATAGAGGGTCATGACACCTAGGTCTACCTATCTACATGACTTAAACCTAATATCCCATGAAACTGGTTGATGCATTAAAGGTAACAACATGGGAGCTGAAATAAGGACAACTTCAAATATGGACCAAAAATTATAGAAGACATCCCAAATGTAGACTTTGGTAATCCAAATAAACATCCAAAGACCTAGAACCATTCAACATCATTGAGCCTAGATCTAGAGACCTCAAAAGAACTAGTAACTTGAATGAATATGTGACCCAATATGCAGAAGAGCGGTCATTATTGAAATATCTACATAAATTTGGATGGAATATATGCCCCTTGTAATCTATAAATAGCAATTATTTTAGCATTGTAAAGTATGAACAAGTTATATTTCCACAAGTTGTATAGCTTTCCCTTGATTTTCTTCTATATACTAGCACATGTTGGGTGCTCTTGTAGGAAATATGAACCACCACTTCTATCATAATATTGTAATATTTTTATATTCATAAATGCATACTAGAGGCCTATGACTATTTGGTTTCAAATGTTTGGTTCTCTCTATCTCATTTCCTTTGCGTATGCATGTTTATGTTTTAGTTTGTGCTTATATATGCTTAGAGGAGGAAGTGTTCAAACTCCTACCTATTATTTCATTACAATTAGGGCTATTATATAGTATAATAATATCCTGATCTTGGTGCATCACCTATTACCTTACATTTTTTGTTTCTACTATATTTATTTTTACATTTCTTTAACTATTTTCCCATGAAGCTGGTAGAATAGGCTAGAGTAGGAAAATTTTGCTAAAGATCACATTTTAAAATGAGTAATACTTATAAAAAATATTGAAGGACCCCAATTAAGATGAATCACATGCTCTTAGGACTGGCCCTGCAATGTTGCTCTATGTGAGGCATGATAGTCCTGACCATCTAACACACTCGCTTGGTGATTGGGATAATCAAAGAGTAAAATGCACCCCATTATACTCTAGAATATAATGAAAAATCCTCCAAAAATAAATATCATGAAAATAAATAAAAAATTAATAAAACACCAAAGCCATGACAAACATACTCACCTCCTCCACTAGTCTATTAACACTTGATCTTTCTCTTAAACTTCTTCTCCATAAGAGCTTTGAATTCCTTGAACTTTCCATAAGTTTTACATTCGGTGTGAATTACTTGAATAAATAATCAATGGATATAAGAATGTACTTATTTTCAAAGAGATATGGACAACCTATTGAACCATAAATATCACTATGAATGAGCTATAATGGCCATATAACATACCTAGTATTCCCTTTCAAGAAACATTCTTGATGATGCTTCCCCAAAATAAAGCCCCCAAAAATACTAATAAAGGAAGTAATATGGAGAAGACCATATACCATGTCATGTTCTATTATATACCTCAAAGATCTATAATTGATGTGGTTTTTCATGTGGTACCACTAGTTTCCAATGTTATCCATTCAAGATACTAAAGCCATAAAGTATCACTTCTTTGAGGAAGATGACGAAAAGGAAGATCACTCACCAAGCTTATACATATGATAAAAATTATGGTAATACCCTAATAAAACTATCTTAAATCCATTATCAATATCTATAATCATCCATTTATCAGGCCAAAATTCAACCTTGTTGGTATGAGTGATGTGATAAATAGAAAAAATATTATGGCCCATAATTAGCACATGAAGAACTCCAAAGGAGGAGGAATCAACCATCACCTCACCACATATAACTACCTATAAGAAGTAGTCATCACAAATGACCACACATTCACCACAATGTTATCTATTAGAGTTATTCAAAACATAGTGATGCTTAGTTATATGTCATGTTACCCCTAAATATACAATCCACTTTTCTAAAAAAGTGGATTTCTAATAAATGAACTACATGTGTATGTAAGATCTCTTTATCTTTGTCATCACCACCTTGACCATAGAAGAGAGTAGCATCAACACCCCATTTATTGGGTTCTTCTTTAGGTTGCTTAATTCATTGCCTATAGAACTTGTTGTGTGTCCTTCCTTCTTGCAATATCCACAAACCAACTTCTTGAATGGATTATTAGATTTATTTTTGTCGACTCCTAATTTTGACATGATATCAAAGCAAAAGATATTAAAAATCCTACCAAATATCAATAGATTATCAATAAGCTCGACCCTAATAATTTGGGCATCATCCTATAAAATTTACCACTCATTGTCAAAAATACCACTTTCAAATTTGCAACCAAGTGGTGTTTTTGTAAAAAGTTATTTTTCAACCCCCTGACCAGTCAAACTGAATGTTTCCAAAGTCATCAATCCATGTCAAAAATGCCAATGGTGATTTTTAAATTGTAGAAAATTTGCTAAAATGACCAAAATATTTTGACATTATCTAGAGGCACGTGGATTCCCTTGTCCCACTACCCTTCTAACCTCGAATGCTCCAATAACAAACCAGACATTCAAATTTGGTCTAAATCCCTAAGAGCATATCACACCTAACGTTTTCTCTCAATCCCTCCTACAAAAACCTATAATGAAGCCCTTGGGGCAAGCATTCCATAAGCAATTGGTGCTAATTATATTTTTCCAAAATTTCCATTCTCTCATTCTCTAATTTGGAGAATCTTCACCAAGCATTTTGGGGTAAGTCAAGCAAGGCAAATGGGGTACTGGAGAAAGAGGATCATCTTGGAATGACGAGTAGCATGTGCTAGGACTATATATATTCTTAGCATTTTTCTTTATCCGTTCTTCTTATCTTCATTTTAGCATTTTCCTTGTTATATTGGCCTTGCTAACTTGATTTTTTATTTGGCATTACTAATATTCTTTGTATTTTTTATTTAGCATTTCTAACACTCTCTTTTGCAACATATTCATGGTTATCTACATCTATTTTTTTACTTATATCAATTTTCTTCTATTTTATAAGCAATTTATCTTTCATTATAGCACACTAACATTATTTCCTCTTTTAATCCATGCATTTTAATCACTAATTTCTCTCATTTTGTAGGCATTTATCTTCATATCATCTAACTCATATTCATTTGTAGGCTTAATCTCTATGTAGCTTAGTATTATGCTCATTTTCATCTCATTTAGAATTTTATATGCTTACCTCTTTTATTTCATTTCATGCTTACATTTTTCTTATCTTCCATGCATCTAAATAAGTTCTTTATTTCATGCTTTCCATTTTGCATTAGAATTACAAACTAGCTACATTTCCTTTCTATTTATTCTCTATTTGCAAGCCCTCTTTGCTCTTTATCTTATATGAGAAATAATTGATACCTTTGTTGTAGTTCCAATATCCACAACAATGGTTCAAAAACTCTATTGTATCATCTTAGTCATCATTGTTCATTTGCGAAATTTGAAAATCTTAATACTATCCCCTAAGATTTTGTAATATTGTAGTTTGCAGGCCTTAGGAATCTACCATTTCATCTCCTTTCCCTAATTTCATGCCAAATTTACCCAAATAGCTTCAAATTTTGATCCAAAACTTAGTTTACCTCCATCATAGAGAAAAATAAGCACTACCTACAACCATTGGCGAATTTCACTCTTTGGGATTACATAGAGCAAAAATACCACACCCTGTTAAAAACCACCGCTAGAAAATTTTCCACTCTGTGGAAAATATGACAGGAGGTATGATCAACTTGGAATATATATTATAACCTCTCTACACTTAAATAGACCTCCAAATTCAAAAAACCTTTATTTTTTGGTCTACTTTTGTAGGTTTCAAAAATGTCATAATGTTGCAAAAATGTTAAGGGCAAATTTGATAGACTATGTTGAATTTTATTAGGCATCGGTTTAGGTAACCCTGCCACTTAGCACCTCCCAGCTTATTATAATTTCATAATTTTTAGTTTGCAAATCTCTATATTCTAATAAATTGGTTGTTTAAATCACATTTAATCTAAAAAATAAAGGAATATTAGTATAGACCCTTTTACTTCAAAATGCACTTAGGAAAAAATAAATAAATAATATAGTTCACATCCTCCACTAGCTTTCTTGTTGCATATTCCTTTTTCTAACCTTGAAAGAGAAACTTCTTTAGAATAAACATCATTTGAATAAAAACATACTAGGGTAGCTCTTGTATTCTTTCATTTTATGTATTCATACTTAGGATGCATTTTAGATGATCTTTACTTTAGGTTTGAATATTTTTTTGTCTTGTCAAGTATCAATAAAGAGTCAGGTTAGTGATTTAAAAACCTTAGGTTTTTTTTTTTAATTAAACTCATTAAACACCATAGAAGCATAACATCAATACAACACACATAGTCACCATGTTTTATATATGAGGTAAACCCTATTCGTGTTGAATATTCTCATAACTCTGGGGTATCCTTTAGAAAGAGGCCCTCATGTGGGGAAGCAAGGGTCCCAATAGATTCCCCCTACACATATGTGAGGTTCCAAATATATACTTTGGTGAACCTAACGTGAAACATTCCATTTTCCTTAATAAGATAAAAGAAATATAATTAAATAAGATCATCCAATTTTTCTTGCATAGCATAAATCACATTAAAAAAATATAACAAGAACATAACCAAATTGTTAGTCCTACTGAGGTAAGGATAGAAACACCTTGAGTAAACCGACATATGAAATTTGGAGGAACAATCTCTCTTGGCTAGTATATTACGGTGGGCTAGTGAAAGTCTTGAGGAGGGTTGTTTTCCAAGGTGACAAATATTTCAAAATATTTTCTCTTCTTTGTTATAAGTACTCTGGAAACAAACCTTTAATAAATTAATTCCTTTTTTTTAAACCTTCAAAATATGGCTCAACATCCCTACAATACCTAAATAAATATTTTAGCATATTCATCTTATGAAGTCTTAACATATGAACATGAAGTCCAAGTAGAAAACCCTTGGCCACACCATGAGCTTAGGGAATAAGAACAAAGAATAAACTTTAACTCTCTAGATCACATTAGATATTATATTAAAAGGAATAAATATGTCTTCCTATATGTTCTTAGGGATGAACTTCAAGAAAAAAATAGAAATAACCCTCTATAACTCATGATAATCTTGAACATTTTAATGGTCAATCTATTATTGCACAAATAAATAAAAATAAAAACAACTTTGCTAGTCTTAATGTGGCTATGACACATCCAGTTGACTCTACAAATATTCGAACCATATATATAGGAATACTTGCTATTGTAAATCCTTGTCAACATCATCCCCTAGTATCACAATACTCATTCAAAATCCCAATTCTACAAACCATTTCTTATTTCATAACTTAAGGGTCACCCATATCCCTCCACTTGCAACATCTAACCAAGCTACTTCATCTTTTACGATCCTACCTTTTATCTCATAATCCTTAGTTAATTTACCTACTCCACCAAACCCTCCACCTAATAATTTTTAAAACATCAATGTAAAACTTGAAAGCCTAGAAAAGAGAGGCTCTAAGTTTGAAGAGCTTGAACATCAAATTGCCTCTCTTCCAAGATCATAAAAATTAAAAATATTCTTTCAAGGATTTCTATAATGAACCATTGGACCCCACAATAGTCAATAATCCTTTTCCAAAGAACTTTGAAACTCCTAAGTTTCAAATGTACAATGGAAAACAAGATTCCATTAACCACTTAAGGTTATTCCAATTAGCGTGTAGTAACATTAATGATGATGATAAACTGGTCCTTAGGATATTCCCTAAAATTATTAGTGGTTTAGATTTAGAATGGTATTTTCAAATACCATGCCATTCCATTAAAAAATTCAAATATATTATGGAATCATTTGTTAAACAATTTTTAGTTTACATAAAAGAAAAGGTCACCGTAGACAATCTATACCAACTCAAACAATCTAAGAGTGAACATTTCTTAGATTTATTGGCTAAATGGAGGGCCTTGCTAGGAATACTTAAAGACATTCCTCCCCTTAAGGAAATATCAAACACATTCATAAGAAAACTACATGAAAAACTATCATATCCTTTAGAAATGATAAACATAATCTATTTTGAAGGAGCCATAGACATGACCAAAAGAGTCTAAGTCATCCTCATAAGATGGGAACAACTTAGGTATAATAAATTAGAAGAAAAATATTCTAATAAAGTTTAATACAAAAATAAGCATGTCATAGGAGATGGTGTAACTGATTCCCATAAAAATAAAAATTTAAATATAACTCAAAATACTCCTAAAAAATTAGTAGTACCAAGACGACAAATCCAAACGATAATATACAAATATTGGATAAATCCAAGCCACAATGTTAAAAATACTTTTTAAAAGGATGGACCCCCCAACTATCCAAACTTGGGATACTACCAAAGAGTTACCCAATTGATACAAACATGATGAACACTTTGATTATCATCGCACAAAAGGACACACCACAAACAAGTGCATCACTTTGAGAAACCTCATCCAAGATCTCATAGAAGAAGGAAAGATAGTCTTCAACCAACAAGATAATCCTAATAAAAACTTAGAATTTTTTCAAAATCCCTTGCAAAAACATGATCAAAATCTGCCAATATCATAGATACCATTCATCTATCAAATTCATCTTGCATAGTAACTAGACAACAAGAATAAAATCAATCCTTTCAGAAATCACCATTAGTCATCCCTTGTAATTCCAGATAAAATATCCCTAATAGATCTCCTTTAGTCCTCATGAATCCTAATAAAACCATACACTCTTTTTATATTTTACAACAATTGGATAACTACTAAAAACATCACCCACTCAAAGGAAAACTATTGCTAAAACTTTTAAATGAGCAAGAAGTCCCCCAAGACATACCTCCTAGCGATATCACCAACATAATCTGATTTGTTAGGATAAATAGTTCCATATTAGCTTTTCATGAGACATACACACCCATTGATACCATGTCATGGGATTTACCTCTTTATATTACATACCAAGTAGGGGATAAACATATCAAGATAGACCTAGTAGACAATAGGTTAGCCTTAAAATGTTTGCAGTTTCAATTTTTTGCAAAATTTTGACTTAAGCATAAAAGACTTACAAAAACCAAACTTCATTGTTAGAGCATTTGGTAATGAATAAATAAAAGTGATAGGCACCATAACCTTACCTTTAAAAGTGGACCCAAATATCCTTAACACCCTCTTCTATGATATATCATGCAATGCAACATATAACATGCTACTCGAAAGATATTGGATACATGTCATGAAGGTAGTAACTTCCAACTTACATCAATGTTTAAAATATGAATATCAAGAAAGCATTATCCATATACTTAGATATTTGGAGTCTTTTACCTTATGAAAATTCTTAGACATTCAAAAAAATGATTTTAATCTTTGCCTCTCACTTCAACCAATAATACCATCTAGTTTTTCTAAGCCAAATAAAATGAAAGAAGCATTAGAAGAACCCCTCATAAACTTAGGGGATAATACATAATATTCTTCCAAAGATCAAATCAACTTTATTCATCCAATTCAAATTGGTTAGTTTATTCCTTTCCCCTCATGGTATAGATCTACCCATTAGGAAAGGACTAAAAATCCAAATAGGCACTTGCACTTTCATCTATGGAGGAACTACCTTTGATGAAATAATTGAAGGTTGCAATTTCATGCCTAGCCAATGAACATATGCATTATGTTACATGTCACCTAAATTTTTCATATCATAACAAATGTTAATCAATATGGGTTATCAAGGAAAAGGCTTAGATCAGTTTGAATAAGGTATCAAGGAACCTTTAGAATTTTAACCTTCGCTGATATGATGTGGGATTAGATACATCCCCAACAAAAATGAACCATAACCTTTATTGCAAGAATATTATGAAGAAAATTACACCAAATATTTACATGGCTCCCAATGGGTTGACAAATATGAGAAGGAACTATGGTCACTTCTCAATGAAGGACCTCATAAAACCATATGTTTTGCTATCACCAACATGTTAATGGTTTTCCATATTGAATCCATATCAGATTAAAAAAAAGTACCATCAAAGGATCTTGTGATCAAGATCACATTGAAGAATCTCTTAAATAAATCTTCAATTTAGATTTTTAGTGTAGCGACCCCGGGGTGCACGCGTCGCTCTTAACTCTACTTGTGATGTTATTACTATACCAAAAATGAAGCTAAAATATTATGAGAAAACATATAACATGGAAATGATAAAGAATGGATCTTTCATTAATATTGAACCCCGGTTACATGTTGGTCCCTCTTAGGGATACCCATATTGATACAATGATTTACAAGTGGATGAAGAGATGTCCCCTTTTGCAAAAGGGTGGCATACTCTAAAATGCTTCCCAATTATACACACAAAAATGTTTGAGGGCTTACAGATGCCTCCTTCTCTAGGTATGTCTCCCGAATAGATCCTCTTGCTCTCATATGTCATGGATTACGTCTCGTGAACCTGTGGCCTTGTATGCAATTCAAATGACAATACACATTTAGTTGTCCAAGATTGCCTCCCCAGATAAGGTTGTTAGTAATCAAAGAATGTAATAGAAATATGATAAAATGATACCATGGAATCAAGTAAATCTAAGCTAATGATATAATAAAACAATATAAAAGATGATATCGAGCCCTAGAAATGAATTTCACATGCGTAGTGCAAGTTAGCATGAGAAACCCTTGTCTATTGTCTATATTTGAAGGCCAGTTAATTGAAATCTAACTGCCCACTTGAGTATTCTATGTGAACTGTTCATTAGCATGAGAAGCTTTTGTCCTTTTTTTATGCTTGAAGGTCAGTTAACTTAAGTCTAAATGCAAACTCAAGTCTCCTATGTGAACTGGTCATGAAAAAGAATGCAAAGTCACTCCCGCTCACCTTTATTGCATGCAGACTACCACTTTCGCCCGAGATTGGGCTTGTTTGTTGATAAACCGCTTATTATGGCTTAGCCACTGTCATCTACAACAACTATGATCCGGTCGCTATCATCTGCAGTGGCTAAGTTCTGGCTGCTCCAGGATTGAGCGGATAGAATTTGGTTGCTCTTGGGTTGAGCGCCCAAGCTTGGATGGCTTGAAAAGGCCCCAAATGAGTGGTGAGAACCACTTTTGGTGCTTGGAAAGTCCAATATTATGTCTTATAATCTTATGAGGGTGTCTATGTAAGTAGCTCCCCTAAGCATGACATGATTTAGGTGTCTACAGATGCCTCTTTTTGTGACGTGCTATGTGGAAAACATGACGCTGAGCAAAAATGTAGACTAATCCGTTTGTACGGTGTATGGTGATCAATGGTCTGATCAACTTCAGATGGCCCAATCATGCAAGATGGCACGCATCCCTTGAATCATTTCCTCAATGTTCGGAGGACTTAGCCCAATTTCTTTTTCATGTTTAATTACACTCATTCCTCAAACTCAATCAGGTAGCTTTAGCTACTACAACAATTCTGATCGGTAGGAGAGCTACAATTAAAGATGTCATGTCTGCTTACATTCCTAGCAAACAAGGGAAATTTGTGATTGTTGTATGCAATGATTCGAAGGACGAACACAATTTTGTTATTATCAAGTGATCTTTTGTTGATTTTGATTATGATTAAGTTGAAGTTTTGAACTACTTCACGCAATGGATTGGTGAAGAAATGACAATGAATGAAACGACAATTCGCTTGACCAATATGACTAATCTAGTTCCTTTCTAGCATTTATTGCTTTTAATGGACAATCCCACATCCAAGTGTGACTCCAATTGCTTATGATAATCATCCATCCCTATCCCGAGGAGCAGTCTAGGTATCAATAGCCCTATTAGGGAGTTAGCATGAGTGATTATGTTTATGTTTAGATTGTATCACTTTGACTTAATATTTTTGATGTCATAGGAGAATTAGAATGACCCCTTCACACCTGTGGAGTAGTCCAACCATCTTGATCTTCTTCGGGTTTTAAGGGTGACATATCGTAATTCCAAAATGAGTTGCTTTTACCCCAAGTGGCCTTATGGTTGCCTACTCATCTCATCAAAATACATGGGTGCAAATTGCTACAATCGTCGAGTGGATATAGTAGGTAACTAGATACAAGTCCTGCTTGAGATTGTGATTTTATGTGAATTTTTTTTTTGTTTTGAACATTCTGATGATCCTAAACCATCGAAGTGTGATTATTTGTTGTTGTTATTCCCTCATTGAAGGAACTAGTTAATTTTGACCTATGGACTTGGCCAATGTCAGGTCCAATGGCCTATGATTTCCTTCTTATGGTCATTGTCACCTTGAGCGGCCAAGAAGCTCGGGCTGCTGATGTTAGCAACGACCAAGGCATAATTAAGGAAATATAAAACTTGCAATTCTAGGGTTTTGACCTATCATTTTCACTATTGAAGATTCCATTTTTAGAGCTCTGGTGCAACGACGATGATTGCAACTTCAAAACTTGCTGGTGTTGAGGACATGGCTACACAAGGTAAGACATCAGTTGTTGGAGGAGCCGAAGCTTCTCGGGTATTTCTCTTCAAAACCCTAGCTCTCTTTTCTTTGCTTAAGTAAAATTGAACTTCACTAAGAAATGAGCAAAATAACATCACTAAACCTGCTGGCAACGAACAAACTCCATAATTAGGCTTAGGTTCCTTTTTGCTGCGGTGGGTTGGTCCCAAAATTTACAATATGTCAATGGCTTTAGCGTAGGGTTTTTGAAAATTTTACATTATTCACCTGTTGCTGTCAATTTGGACATTGTCAAACATAGCTTAGTTTCGATGCTTGGGTAGGGGATTTTTTTTCCAACTTGTTTCCTTTCCCTCCATTTTGTTACTTTGCTTAAGTTATTTTTTTAATTGTAATTTTTTTTTTTTTTCTGGCCAAGGATTCACGGGTTTGTTGTGCCGCCCCTTGGCCGCTATCGCTCAAAGTGGCCAACTCTGAGTCGTTGTCACTCAGAGCAGCCAAGCTTGAATCCCAACGGTAAAAAAAAAGACCGTTGGTCCTTGGCCGCTGCTACCTCCAATGGCTAGGTTTCAACCGCTGTAGGCAACAGTGGCTAAAGCTTGAGCCTTGTTTTTGCATTTTATGTATTGATTTTATGATTTTTTTTGAATTTTTACTTTTCTTAGGTGCAATTTATGCTTCTCTTGCTTAGATTTAAAGTAACTCATACTCTTTTGCACCATTTTCATGTTTATTGTGAATTATGCCTTATATGAGTTGTAGTTATGTTTTATTTTTCTTCTGCTTTGTTTAGGTCCTCACTACTTGGGCTTGGGACCCGAAGCTCCTACTGGACTTGCTTCCTGGATTTGATGACACTGACTGGGAGTGGTTTAAGGCCCATGGACTATAGTATGTTATCAGGTTGCCCCACATTATGGCCGACCAGGCTTATCTTACAACTTTAGCCCACCATTGGGACCCACGGACCAACACCTTCCACCTTCCACCCGGTGAGATGACTATCACGTCGAAGGACATGTACATGATCTTTCGGATCCCATTCGATGGGGTGCCCATTGTTTTATTGGCCACTAATGATCAGGTGGCCATCTATGATAGGGTGTTTGGGGCATGTTCTGCATAGGCTCTCCGGGAGATTGGATCCGGGGGAGTATCTATCAAGACTTGGTATGATGCTTATGTTTTCATAGCGAGGCATGTTGTGTTGCTGATGGTGATCAACAATGTTCTTATCTCAGACTGCTCGGGTTTGAGGTTCCCTTGGAATCTCCTAGCGATGGTGTAGGACCTACTAGATAACGAGGAGCCTATCATCTATGCATGGGGTAGATCATTGTTGGCTCAATGCTATGATGAGTTGTACCACATCCGTCGATAGGGACGTGTCAGCATTGCTTGTAGTTTTCTCTTACAGGTTTGGGGATGGGAGCACATTAAGGTAGATCACCCTAAGGGGCTCCCAATTGAGATTACATCTATTGAGCCTCAGACATAGTGTTATGCTGCCAGATGGGCTAGGGAGCATGAGGAGCTTAAAAGCTACACTTTTGTAGGGGAGTTGTCCCACTATACTGATGCTTTTACCAGATTGTTGGCCATAGATGTCGTGTGGCAGCCGTACTATAAGTATCCAGTTTGGGATGATCCAACTAGTTTTACTTCTAGGACATGACACGAGCGATGGCTTTTTGGCCGTAATATTGTCATTCGGGAGTATTTCTTCAACTCTTGGGTTCTTTGTCAGTACAAATTGCATCAAGATGTGCCCTTGGTACTATTCTTGTACATGCACCTCATAGTAGAGAGGGACCTACCTCCACAATAGGTCATAGAGCTTGCAGATGAGGAGGATGCCCCAGTCGTAGACCCTACTGTTGGCAATTTTGGGTATCTTGAGTACATTGCCTTTGCCAAAGTTTAGTTGTTGTCATTGATGTCAAGGAGCTATTGGTAGATGTTGTTTTTGATGTCAAGGAGTTCTTGGAGCAATTTGTTTTTATGTCTAAGGATGTTTTTTGATGAAGGTTTCAGCTGGTCAGTAAGTCTCCAAGAAAATCAAAGTAGCCCAGTTGCCAAAAATCCAGAAAAAGATAAGTTAGATAAAGTTTGCAGGCTGCTGGAAAAACTGTCGTGATTTCACGACATGTTTGAGGAGAGAGAAATTTTGGCCAAAACTATCGCGATTTCGTGACATGTTTGAGGAGAGAGAAAGTTTGGCCAAAACTGTCATGATTTCGTGACATGCAGGAAGGCAGAGGCAAAGCGGGCAAAAGTGTCGCGATTTCACGACATGTAGGAAGGCAGAGGCAAAACGGGTAAAACTGTCGTGATTTCGTGACAAGTTGATTTGGCAGTGTTGAGTTGCAGGAAGTGTCACGATTTCGCAACAAGTTTCGAAGAAGTTGTATAGATGCAGAAAGTGTCACGATTTCGCGACAGGTTGAGTTGGTAGCTTGCAGTTGGCAAAAGCGTCGCGATTTCGTGACATGTTCCAGTTTCACGAGCAGTTGGCAAGAAAGAGCTTAAGGCAACGAAAGCATCATGATTTCATGACATGTTTCATTTTTGCAAGTGCAAACCAAGAAAAGGATGAAGAAGCAAGAGGTGTCACGATTTCGCGACAGAGTTGCTGATGACATCAACAAAAGGCAAAGATGTCACGATTTCACGACAATAGCGGAGAAGAAGGCTTTGAAGTCCAGAGTGTCGTGATTTCATGACAAGAATCATGATGACATCAGCAAGAGGCAAAGGTGTCACAATTTCATGACAGTAGCAGAGAAGAAGGCTTTGAAGTCCAGAGCATCGCGATTTCGTGACAAGAATCATGATGACATTAGCAAGAGGCAAAGGTGCCACGATTTTGCGACAGTAGCAGAGAAGAAGGCTTTGAAGTCCAGAGCATCATGATTTCATGATAAGAATCATGATGATGTCAGCAAGAGGCAAATATGTCACGATTTCATGACAGCAGCGGAGAAGAAGGCATTGAAGTCTAGAGCGTCGCGATTTCGTGACAAGATTCATGGTGACATCAGCAAAGGCTATAGTGTCGCGATTTCACGACAACAAACCAAAGAAGGTGTACGGCAGACAAAGGCGTAGCGATATCGCGACATGTTTGAGTTTTGCACAAGAAAAGCTACAACATAGCAAAGGCGGTTGAAGCCGATGAAGTTAACCTTTGCCAATGAAGTGTAAGGTTTTACAGCCGACGTGTTAGAAGGTTGAACAGCCAACTAAAGAACAAGATTTCATCTTGAGATTGTGAGTATTAAAGAAGGACTATTTGAGCAATTTTGGGTATCCATCGAAGTGTGCATTCGAAGTGTGGCATTCGCAGAGTTAGTGCGACAAGTGAGGTTCGATTATCGAAAAAGCAGAGAGCAAAGTTCGACTGCAGCATTAGAGTGCATTTCGTTGAATCTTCTAAGTGTCAAAGACTGTGCTGCTATATGCACAAAGAATGTGTTGTTGTTCATGAGAAGACTATGCAAAGAGAGTGTGTTGTTGTGATTACACATAGGCACATAAGTTGCTGTGCATTCAAATGCTACAATGTTTGCAAAGAGTGGAATTTGATCTAAGGACAGCTGTGATTGCGACTGTGTTCACATAGTCTATGTAAAAGAAAAGCAAAGGGTGCGAAGTAGATGCTGCTGTAATTACAAACAGTTGTGAAGGACGAACGGTGATAGTGCTACTACAATTTTTGTGAAGATTGCACTATTGCGTTTGCGCAAAAGTTGAGAAGATAGTGTGGCTGTAATTTAAAGAGACTGTGCTGCTGTAGTTGTGTAGACAATGAAAATTTGTTTTTCAACCAAGTGCAGAAAAGAACAGAGGAAGAGGACAGAATTGTGCCAGACCGAAGGACTGTGTTTTGGTGTAGAAAATAGGACCAACATGCTATGACAGAGTTGAGGACAGAGATCTCCAGCCAGAGCAGGAAATACAGGTGTCTTCTGTGGAAAGAGTTCCACTTGCTAAGGGCAAAAGAGATAGAGGTTTTCTAGAGGATCACTAGCAAAGCAGATTTAGGGGAAGGTGTCTCCTTTGAGCTGAGGCTCATAAACTTTGTAATCGAGAAGGATTCCCAGAGGTTTTGATATAATTTTTAGAGGAAAGTTTTATCCGTGGAGTAACCCACCTTGGGTGAACCACGTTAAAATGGGTCTTTTATGTGTGATGCTTTTTGTCTTGTTTAATGTTATGTTGATGCCACTGCTATCTGAAATTAAAATTATTAAATGGTTTATTCTTATACTGTTCACCCCCCCCTCTCAGTATAAGTTCATGTTCTTCACCTACAGTGGTTGGCGGAGTTATAGAGGCCTATTCTCAGTGGTGAGGTGATCATATGTGGCATGGCATTGGCAGTCTAGTGCACAAGGATGATGGTGGGGGTGATGGTGCAGATACGGTAGGACGTAGGGTTTGAGCTAGGATAGAGGTATGGGGCCAGCCGGTAGAGCAGGTGGCAGCAAAGGATCCTGATGTTCTTGAGGAGGAGGAGTTAGAGCTCTAGGAGATAGAATATCCTCTGAGAACATAGTTGCATGAGGTCGAGGTTGAGCTCCAGGCTACTAAGATCTAGATACAAGGGTGAGATGCTATGATTGAGCAACTCACAACATAGATATAGGCTTTGCAAGATACTATCAAGGGTGGCGATGTCAGGATGCAGTTTGTTGTTCCTTCTTATATACAATAGGAGGTTCTAGCATCAAGCTTAGGGGCAAAGGTGGGATGACTTCATTCCTTGTTGGATGAGCATGATGCTCAGATCCAGGGTCTTATGGATCATGTTACCCTCCTTCATATGCAGCTCAGGAGGCATGGGATTGCCCCTAAGGATCTAGTAGATGCAGGTGGTTTGTAGGTCAGTGGGCGCTCTACCTCGGGGCAGTCTTCCGCCCGTCCTAGCCAATGGACCTGAAATCAAATAGATAGACCTACAGGCTGACATCACTCAACTCGCGACATTGCCATAGGGGGAGGTGGCACTAGAGGAGGTGATGTAGGGGGCTCAGGCCCGGTACTATATTGATGTTCTACTTGGTTCTTGATCCATTTTTGAGGTCGACTAACCTACATGACTATAGCCCACGGGAATTTTTGTATATCCATTGGACTTGACACACATATTTTTATGATAGATTTGCCTTTTGTGACTCATTATGTGTATCGTTTATTGCTTTATATTTTTGTTATTATTTTGTTTTATGATATGATGTGATGATGGTATTATGATGATTTGATGAATATGCTAGATGATAGATGATATTTTAAGATGCTTAGATGGATGTGTAGATGCTTATATGATTTGATGATATGATGCAATGTATTTTGATGATGAATGATGAATTTATGGTATGCAAATGGATATTGCCTATATGTTTTATGATGTGGTTTATGGATGATTAATGACTTGTTTTTGTGGATGCAAATGTTATTGTTAAATGCATGTTTAAAATTTGCTTTAATTATATGCACCTAACTTATGTGATGGAATTGTATAAATGAACCTGTATGCTCTAATCATTAACATACGGAATGCATATGACATTGACAATCTTAATGGGTGATACCACATAAATTTTAAAAATAATCATCAATTTAAATAATCACTTCTATCATAAGAATTGATTAAGTATTCATATATGAGATGTAATGGTGTGTAATGTATCTTCTTAATAAGTTTCTATAAATTAAAAGATATAAAGTAGTCAGTGGTCGTCTATATACTATTTCTAATATATATGTGGTATTTGTCCTACTATGTTGATACCCCCTAATTTATAGAATCTTATAAATAAAGTGATGGTGTGAATGATTTAATGATTTGTTGCTATGTAAAAAAAAAATTGGGGCTTTTTGGAGATTCAAACACTCTAGTTCCCCTATCAACAACTGTCTACTTACCACTTAGACTTTTGAAAAGTAAGGCTTTTACCATGGACCTAGTTTTTCATGATCTCTGTGTATGCATGTGATTGTATATTTTGAGGTAGAACTCAAGCATTTTCTTCGATGTCAGGTGGGATTCTTCCAGCCCATTGCTAATATCAGGGATCCTCAAGTGTTTCCTTCTCATCCTTATGTTGGACTTAGTTGGACTATACTACTAGGCAATATTTGGTTACCTAAGCTAGCTCATCCACATTCAAGCATTGGTCTACACAAATGCATGAAGCAATTGTAATAGAAATATCATCATGCGTAAGGATTTATCCTTCCGGTTTTGTACAATGCTGATAATTCTAGGGATTCAAGCTTTATTCCCTTCTTTTTGGCTTCTTTTTGGCTTTGGATTTTGCTCATATGTAGTGATGAAAATCATTGTTTATTTTTTATTGATTTTTTTCTTTTGAGCGGGGATTTTTTTGTAGTGATGATAATCACTGTTTATTTTGCTCATTCTTAGTGATGAAAATCACTATTTATTTTTTATTTTTTCTTGAGCTTGATTTTTTTGTATTTTGAATATATGATTGTATTGGATTTTTGCTTTTGAAATCTAGACTGTATGCTTGGCCTTTTGAATTTGTATTTTTGCTTTGGGATTTTGCTTATTTTGAATTAAGCAAGGGATTTTGATAGGGTAAAGCTTGTCCTTTTGCCAATTCTCTACACCTTTAAACCGGTTGCACAGGGGGATAAACAAGGATAATCCTTTTCACTTAAGGTAACCTAGACCGCTTTGCAGCTTTCATCTTTTCCTTGTACCAGCTAGGATTTTAGTGTTTTAATTAGTGATGGGATCTTGAATATCCAAGGATTTATCATAGCTAGGCCTTTTTTCTCCCAATCAAAGTTGTTTTCCTCAAAAGTTGATAATATTACTAGATTTGGTTGACTAACCGAAAAGCCTTAGTAATTATGTATAGCAACAAATAATGGTTGTGTTGAAAAACACAATTACACACATGTTGATGGAGGTATGGATATGAATGACTTGTGCGACAAACTATGGTATCACTTTTAAGACTCTCATGACATATCTTGTAATGTATGTGAAAATGCAATGCAATTATGTAGATGTAAAATGTAAAGTGCAATTGTTATTTGTATTTTTGATTTTATGTTGTTTTTTTTATTTTTGATTAATTTGACCAAAGGGCTTATTATTCCTTTGGGGCTTTTGTTATTGATTTTGACCAAGCGGTTTTGAATTACCCTTGGAGCTTTTTTGATTTGATTTTTGACCAAGCGGCGTGAATTACCCTTGGAGCCTTTTTGAATTGATGTTTGACCAAGCGGTGTGAACTACCCTTGGAGCCTTTTTTATTTTGGTTTTGACCAAGCGGTTTGGATTACCCTTGGAGCCTTTGATTTGATTTTTGACCAAGTAGCTTGAGTTACCCTTGGAGCCTTTGATTTGAATTTTTGAATTTTATGTTTTTATGATTTGTTTTTGTTTTTGACATATTTGAAATTTTTTGTTTTTATGATTTGTTTTTGTTTTTGACATATTTGAAATTTTTTGTTTTTTGACATATTTGAATGTTTTTGTGTTTTTGATATATTTGAAATTTTTTTATTTTTATGTGTAAAATGCCTTTAAGTGAATGATATTGAGAGGTTCAGGCTCTTCAACACCATCTAATGATATAAGGTGATATGATCTAGGCCCAACTATCTATGAAATGATGTATGGACCTATCCAGTTTGTCGCAAACTTATCTCACAGATGCGATGACAGATTTGAATTCTATTGGTTTTCTTTGAGCACTAGATCTCCAACCTTGAATTCCCTTAGGTGGAATTTACTATTGTAAGCTCGTGCAAGGTGATCTTGGTAAACACGGAGATGCTCTAAAGCATTGACTCGATGTTCATCAAGAAGCATCAATTGATCAAGGCAGCCTTGTCGCGCAACTTCATCATCTATGAAGTCTTTTAGTGCTATGCATAGAGTTAAGATTTCCAACTCTAGAGGCATGATGGCTTCAGTGCCATATACTAGTGAAAATAGTGTTGCCTCAGTGAGTGTCCGTATACTAGTCCTGTATGCCCATAGTGCAAGAGGCAATTGCATGTGCCAATATTTGTGATTTTCTTACATTGTCTTCCTCAAAATGGAGACTATTATTTTGTTTGAGGCTTCTTCTTGCCCGTTTGCTTGCAGATAATAAGGCGTTGAAAAACTATGTTGAATATGATATTTGTTCATTAAAGCACGCACATTTTTGTTCTTAAAATATGGCCCATTATCCGATATTATCTTAGAAGAGACCCCAAAATGACTTATGATATTATGGAGTATAAACTCTGCAATCCTTGGTCCAGTTTTTGATGTTAAGGGGATTGCTTCTACCCATTTAGTGAAGTATTGTGTGGTTGTTATGATAAATGTATGTTAGCATGAGGACGGGGGTGAGATATTCCCAATCAAGTCTAGTCCCCTTTGTGAGAATGGTCATGCTGCCTGGATGGGCTGCAAAGCTTACAATGGTAAGTGCATTAGATTTGCATGATGTTGGCACTTACTAAATCTCCTAACATACTCGTAGAAGTCCTTTTCCATTATGGTCCAATAGTAACCCATTCTCAATATGCGCTTAACGATGGCCATGCCACTAAAATGGCCTCCACATGTTCCATCGTGAGCTTGTGAAACTACCCAAGCTATTTCCTAGGGCTCAAGACAACGGAGCAATACTCCATCATATCCTCGTCTATAGAGGATTTATCCTAGAAAAATGTATATTTTTGCTCTCTGTTTAAATATTCACCTTTCAGTATGCGACAAACCTTGAGGTATTATTCCAAGCTTCAGGAAGTCCTAGAGTTGGGAAATCCAATCCTGATAGGCCACAACCTCTATAGAATAGACATCTTGCTCTTCCTGTATTTCTGAGGTAGTGAACACAAATTGAGGAACAACTCTATGGTATATGGTCACACCACACTCTATGGGTCCTTGGGAGATCAACGACCCCCAAGGTGTTGTTTGCAAGAAACTTCTAGCTATGAAGGACCAATCCTGATTTGATTCGATGTTGATCATATTGACTGATTCTTGATTGTCAAAATATTTACGACGTATTTTTGAGTGTGAAAGCAATTTCACATGAACAGTTGTAAAATTAGCGGATGAATTTTTAGGGTTAATGATCCCAAAGAGGCCATAGTGTCTGCAAATATATTTGATGTATGATGTATTGCCTTGATGTCATACCATTCCAGTCGGGCTAAGTAATTGTCAACAAGTTTCTTGTAAGTCTTCAGGAGTGGGCACCTCCATTGGAAGAGCTCTTTGACCTGGTTTACTATGAGCAAGGAGTCACCAAAGATATTCAATATTTTAATTCCCATCACTATGACTATTTGGAGTCCTAGGATCAATGCTTCATATTATGTATTATTGTTTGTGCACGAGAAGTCTAGTTTGAATGATAAGGGCAATGGAGTGCCCTATGGTGTGATAAAGACAATCCCTGCTCTGCCTCCTTGTTCACACTTTGAACCATCGAAGAACAATGATGTCTTTTTATTTATTAGGTTCTTCAAGCTCTGGCGGATCTAAAAATATCAAAGACCGCATCATCAAGCAAGTCTATGGTGAGAGGCTTGTTATCCTGCAGAGGCACCTCTACTAATTGATCTGCTATGACTTGTCCCTTGATGTAATTTTGGCTTATTAACTCTAGATCAAATTCTATCAATAGCATGATCCACTTTGCGGTATGTGTATTGTGATATGTCTTGCTCATCATGTACTGCAAAGGGTTTTTTTTATATGACATAGGTCGTATGGCTCAACATGTAGTGTCAAAACTTTCAAGTTGCAAAGACCACTGCCAAACACAATTTTTTAACATATGCATATCTTATCTCATAGCTCACAAAGGTACAACTAATGTAATATATGGATTGCTCTTTATCTTGTGCATTCTTTTGGGCTAACATGGTGCCCAGTGTGAAATCAGTAGCCGATATATAGTAAAAATGGTATGTATGGCCTTGGTGGAGCCAATACTGGCGGCGTTACCAGATAAGTCTTGATCTTTGCAAAGGCTTGATGGCATTCCTTGTCCCAATGAAAGAGGACTTCCTTGCGTAGCAACTTATTCATAGGTCTAAATTTGTCTGGTAATTATGCAATGAATCATGGATGCTATCTTCCCTTGTAGGCTCCTCAACTCCCTAATGTTGGTAGGGGCGGCAATTTCTAGTATAGCCTTTACCTTTGTAGGATCAACTTCGATGCCTCTCTTGGATACGATGAATCCTAAAATCTTGCCAAAATTTATGCCAAATACGCACTTCTTAGGATTCAATCGGACATTATGTTCTATGATGCAATCAAAGACTTGTCTAAGGACTTCGGCATGCTCTTGCCGCAATAGGGACTTGGCTAGTAATTCATCCATGTAATCTTCCAAGATCTTATGTATATAGTCATGGAATATGTATGTCATGGCCCGTTGATATGTGGCACCAACATTTTTGAGACCGAATGGCATCACTTTGTAATAGAATGTTCCCCATGGAGTAATGAAAGCATTTTTATGTTGATCTTCGGGCTTAATCCAGATTTGGTTGTATCCAGAAACCCATCCATTAGGGAGAGCATTTTATGACCTATGGTTGCATCTACAAGAGCATCTATGTTTGGAAACGGGAATGAATCCTTTGGTGTTGCCCTATTCAAATCTCTAAAATTTGTGTAGATACAGACTCTTCCATTAGGTTTCCCTACGGGTACCATGTTTGACACCCACTCAGGATAGTCGATAGGAACTATGAATACTACATCCAGTAGTTTTTTCAATTCATTCTTTACCATCAAAGCAACGGTTGGATGCATTTTTCTAAGTTTTTAGTTGACTGGATTCTTCATGGGATCCAATGAAAGGTTGTGAATGACTAAATTTGGATCCATCCTTAGCATATATTTGTAAGTCCAAGAAAAAATATTTGGCCTCTCCTTGGGGAGAGGAATCAAGATGGCTTGTTCCTGTGGAGATAGACTTTCTCCGAACTTGAATTTCCTTGGTTGGATGGGATCATTATTGATATCCACCTCAAAATTTACTTCTATAGCCATATTTGACCCATCCTCTAGCTGATGAGGGGTGGGTATTAAATGAATGTCATCAATGAGATTCACAGGACCTATTGACTTAGGTTACAAAAAAATATGAAAGACGTCATATGCACAACCTAATGCAATATGGAACGGTTGTAACATATCTTCATTGGGGAAGAGGTCTTCTAGCTCTATGGGTGAATTAGTGCGATCCCAATCAATAGCCTCTAAAATAAGATGCAATGATTTGGTAGGATCTATTGTATTATGAAGTGGAGTGGTCAAATCGATGGATATCATGGGATGGAATATCCAGGACCACATGGGTGCAATCTTGTCTTAGGGGTTTCTCTTCCATACTTGCGATGAGATTCTGGAGGAATGGAAATTTTTGGATCTGGCCCATGAGCAGGGTAGAAAATAGGATCATTGGGCTCTAACTGCTCTCTGAATGTAGGTGGAGGGGATTAACCATCCGATGAATGGAAACTAGGTCAATAGGTCTTCCCAAAAATCTGAGTTGGGGGTCTATGGAATGAAGTGCCACTTCTCTCTCTACTAGCTTGTTGACATGTCGTAAGTGGTGAGGTCCAAGATAAGCCATCTCGGTCTCATCCTCAAAATCATCATCACTTATCCATAAACCATTAGCATGGGTATGCGGCCCTACGACAAGGGGCTCATGTCTTGGCCCCAAGTAGGCCATATCTATTTCATCTTCATATTCTTTGTCACTTATGAAGAACCCATTTGCATTTTTCTCTTATCCCAAAGTTAGGGGTTGGTGGCTTAAGCCTAAGTAAGCTCTTTATGTTGAGTCTTTTGATTCAGTCACTTTCATCTGATGTATATTCAATCTCATTGTGGACGGACCATGTGAACCTTTGTAAATAGCGAGGCCCTTGATAGGCTAAGCCAAGTTGTGCCTCATCATCACTTGCATCATATCCATTCTCCTCATCCCATGAGTTGTACCCTGTTGGGGTGGAATCAATTGAGGTGTTTGGATGATAAGTTTCTGGAGGCGGTATGTTTATTGTGGCCACTTGTCTATTGCTCAAATTTGCTATTCTCAAGGGGTGATAAGGAATGAAATCAATGTCCTATCCCAAACCTATGCTTAATATTTCCAATGATGTTGCAAGCGAGTCATCTCGACCTCTGCTATAATAGCCCAAGCTAAATCTATCGAAAGGAAGCTGATATAGTGGCTCATAAGGCCTCTTGCGCCCCTACTCATATACACCAAGGCCATAGCCATGCCAATGGCAATGCTCAAAGTAGCTTAGAGTAAACTTGGTATTAGAGAGGTAATGAACATTGACTATGAATAATTCGTCACCATCTCCTTCTATATCTAAAGACTTATGAGCATAGTCTAGGCCAACATAGACAAAATTGGTTTGGTTGGGAGGGATTCCCAGTGGAACCACTATTCCTACTAGCGGCCTTAAGTCTTTAGGCCTCCCTATGTCCTGTGTAGATTCAATAATAGGTGTAAAGGTAATGTTCTGAATAAGGTATTCCTCTATGCCTGTACTTGCAAAGTGTGTTGATGCATGTGACGTGGATGACCCAACGGATGATACTAGCGAAGCAGGATGATAATCACTATCTTCATCTTGATCTTGAGGATATTCCTCTTCCATAGGACTTGGCATTTTAGCAATGGCTACAATTGGCATTTATTTGGGTCTTTCTTCCTTAACTAAGGGGGTCTTTATCTTCTAATTGTCTTTTGATTTTGATGTTGATGGTACTTTAGAAGCATTGATTATCTTGAGTGCACCAGAAGGTGTTGATGTGCCTAGGTATTTTCTTACCCTTTTGTCTTTATTATCAACTTGTGTGGTTGGTGATGAAGGTGCCACGTATAGGTGAATAGAAGGGATCATGAATTCTCCTAGAATATCCACCTGATTAACATATTTAAAAGGTTCTTCATCGGCCAAAACCATATAGACTTTGCTTTCATGCACATACTTGACACAATAGTGCAAGATCGAAGGCACACACTTCATGGCCCTTATCCAAGGGCACCCTAAGAGGATGTTGTATTACATAGCACCTTACAAGACATGACACATCATGGGGATGGTCTTATGCCCCACCTTGATGGGTAGGACTATCATTCCCACAGTATTGCATAAAGCATCATTAAAATATCTCAATGTGTAAGTTCTTGGAACGATATTGGTCTTGGGTATCTTGAGGTGCTCTATTGTAGTTGTTGTGATGATGTTTATCGATGAACTTGTATCGACCAAAACCCTCTTGAAAGGTAAGTCATTGATTGTCGCTACAATGTTTAGCGGAGGGTCTAGTAAGGCAGCAAAAACTATCTTAATCTCATGATCATAGAATCGGATTACAGGTTCCTAGCATTCTTGCACTTGTCCCACAAAGTGAGTGAATGCATTCGCATCTTGCGGTTGAATATCAATTGTTCTTAAAATCTCCATTAGAGTCTCCCTATGCTTTGGTGACTATTTTATGAGCTCATATATGGATAACTTAGCTGGAGTCGTATGTAGATTTTGCTCCAATCTACTCTAAATAGTTACCACAGGTCACATTGGTGGACCTAGAAGGTTGTCTTGCCTTTGCCTAGGAGTGGCTAGGATGTTCATGGGAGCTATAGGTGGTTGCGGTTGACCATACCGCCTAGTCCTTGTTGCTATGTTAACAATCTCAACCATCCCAATGCATCCGTGGGTAGGTATATCAGCTCGAACTTGATTGAATTGGGCCTCTTGCTCTTGAGGGGCTTCATGATTGGGAAACGGGTTTCTATATATGCCCATGTCTCTGTTATCAAGATCCAGTGGGTTGTCAACTTTGAGTTCTCCTACCTTAATCATATTTTGCACTTGATTCTTAAATCTGACGCAAGCCTCAATGTCATGCCCTAGTATCCTATGATAAGGGCAAAATTGATCTTCCCTATATCCTTTTGGCTTAGAATGGTTGGGATCTATAAGAGGTATATCAGGAAATCTGATCCTCCTGGCCTTGCTCAACTGATTAAATATTGATTGCATTGATTCTTTCAGAGGCATAAAATAACGAGGTGGCTTGCATTCTCGGTTTCTTCCTTGATTATTCTTTTGGTTGTAGTTGGCTGGTGGGGGATGTGCATGATAGTTTTGTGGTTGTTGTGCACCCTCATCCTTGGGTATAGCCAATACGACTTGATTGACTGAAGCAGGGTTGCCCTGCTTCTGCTTGTACTTGTCATTCTTACCATTCTTGTTCCACTCCTTTTTGTTTTGGAGCTTAATGGTTTCCTCATCTACTTGTATCTCTTCGATGAGCTTGGCCTGTGCCAAAGCTTCCTCGAATGAAGGATACTATTGGAGTTGCAGCAAGAGGGAGATATACTTAGAACAAATTTTTGTAAACATATGAATGATCTCTTTTGTGGGAATGGAGAATGATAATTTTGCCATGATTTTTCTCCACCTATTCCCATAATCCATTATTGGCTCATCATCATACTATTTTAGGTTTTCTAGGTTTGAAAGGTTCACCTTCTTCTTAGCACCAAAGGAGAAACACTTCAAGAATGTATTTACTAGTTGTTCAAAGTTGGTTTAGTATGCTTAGGTAGTTGGTTGAACCATTGAGTGGTAGCACCTGAAAATGTCATTATGAATGTTCTTAGCATGAGAGCATCATTGTCTTCAAGATGAAAACAAGATTTGATAAAATTGGTGACATGCTATTGTGCATCCTCTTCACCTTTAAACTTATCTAACCTAGGCATCTCAAATTGCTTAGGATATGGAGGGATAGGGATTGATGGGCACAATGGTTGATTGTGTATCTTTCTCAATGTTGGTGAGTTCCCAGCTGCCTCTTGTTTCTCAAAGGTTTTCATCTTTTCAGCAAGCTCTTGAAATGCCTTTGATGCACATATTTCCTCTTCGTGCAAGCCTATTCACATTGGAAATGGAGGTAACTCTCTATTAATTTGATTTGTTCCATTTTCCTCCCTCCTACAAGGGGAATCAAGATTGTGATCTTGATTTGTTATGTTTGCCCTCCCCCCATTAGTTGTATTTTGTTCATGATTTGGTGGGGGGTTTCGTTGTGGGATATCTTGTCTAGTGTGCCTTTCCTTAGGTGAGTTAGTGTATCTTGTTATTTGATGGTCACCACCATTTATCTATAAATTTTTAAGAGCTAGCTACTCAGATTGCTCTCTTAACCGCTGCTCATGTTGGTGCAAGAGTCTTTCTCTTTGTTTCTCTTGTTCGAGAGCTTCCACTAAATCTCACTCTTTACGTAATGCATTTTCTAACTGCCTCATTCGGTTAGTTTGTGTTGTTGTAGAAGACTCATGTTTATATGACTTTGTTCTTGTAGTCTTGACTTGCAGATTCCTCGAGGGGGTTTTTGTTGTATCTATAATCTTGCTAGTTAATGTGACTTTTTTAGTGTACTGTTGAATATCCCTATGATCATACTCCATGCGTCTTCTACAAGGTTTCTCTAAGGTACCCCCAAACTAGGAGGTATGTTTATAAGTCATAGTTCATGAGCTTCTGGATGCAGAGTTCTCAGTAACTATAGTTCTTTTATTTGGTTGAGTAGGAAATCGATCCAACCTATCTAGATGTCTCGTTCTCCATGGCTGGTCCCATGTGGTGCCATTTACTCCTATGAGGTCATAGTATATGGCAATATTTCCTTTTATATTATGGGTTTCTTCTATATTATTCCCATGACTATATGTAGCTCTAGTTTCCTGCCCTTCAGTGGGCAGACATGTTTCATATGTTTCTTGTAAGTCTTGAGGTGTTGCAATTCTTGTTTGCCTTCTTGATGAAGAGGGCTTGGTTGTGACATGTTTTCTCCATGTGGATGGATATGTGGCAGTATTTTCATCTCTATGTGAAGAATGAGTCTTAGAACCTTCTCTATGTGTATGTGAGGAGGAAGCCTTTGAAGTTTCCTCATGTCTTTGCGATGTTTCTGTGTGTTTAGAGGAGGCCCTTGAGGTCTCCTCATGTCTCCTTGATGAGGATGGCTGTGAAGCCTCTTTTTGTTTATGTGACTTTTTTCCATGATGTGGTTCCTTACTTGGGGTTTCTCTAGGAGATCCCCCAAGAGTTGAGTTATCACCCCTTAGGCTCGTGGAGCTACGTCTCATGGTATTATGGGTAGGTCGTTCAACATTACTATGACTCCGCCTATGGGTATGAATTGCTTTTGTCTCTCCCTCGACATCAGACCAAGGGTGTTTACTTCTTATTTTGACCATGTTGTTTTATGAATTGATCTTTTGAGTTTGCTATTTAGGAATGACCACACAATTCCAAACAAATACTTATCTTGATTACCAATTTAAGTATGCCCTAAACTGTTTGTTGTTTTTTGATGTGTTTTTCTCTTGATTTATTTGCTCTTGTTCTTGGATTAAGAATGAGAAGACTCACCCATAGTGTCAATCAAGTACACTCATGCCAAATATGATTTTCTCAAAAGAAGCTAGGGTACACTATTGAAGACCCAATGGGGGGTTTGCCTAGCTCCTCCACTCTAAACCAATGATTGTTCCAATAGTGGGAGATAATTTGAACACAAGTAACTTAGTGTCACTATAAGTAAGTTTCCCAATCCGTTTCTAGGAAGCTCTAAGGGGCAAACCAGTGGAAGGAGATGAATTCCAACATCACTGGACTGAATTGAATATTGGTGATGAAATACAACTCTCCAGTTTTTAAATGAGACATGCGTGTGTGGTGTTCATTTTATGTTTGTGTAACATAAAGTGCATCATATATCAGCAATGAGTCTTTCCTATATGCCTAAGTGCAAAAATACGTTTCAATATTCATAAATATGCATGAACTACTATGATTTGTATGAGCGCACTTTATCTCGTGCAACTATGGCCTCTAGTAGGGCCTCAAATCAAGCAAACGACATACAATATCTAGCATGTTGGATTCTAGGGCAAAATTTTTAGGCATAAGCCATTGTTCCTAGCAATGCCTAGTGGAAAATTTAAAATAAGATCTAAGATATGTGAAATGCTTAATTCTTTCTTCTTTATTCTTTCAATTTCCAAACATAAATGTGCTTTAAGTTCTCTATTTTGAACACACAGAAGTAGATAGAAAGCTATAAAATATCAAAAAATCTATACCAACCTTTGATCCAGCTCAGAGAGTTGATCTTTTGACCTCTACTGCACTCCAGTCTTGGTCGCTATTGACCATAGCGGCTGGTTCTTTGCCACTATAGCTCATAGTGGATAGTTTTTGGCCACTGTAGATCATAGCGGCTAGTTTATGGTTGCTATAGCTCAGAGTGGCTAGACCTACACATAAAATTAAGTTAGTTTTCTAGAAGAAAACAAAAAATTTAGTAGTCATCCCACCGTGATCACCATCTGTAGCGACCCCGAGGTGCATGCGCTGCTCTTAACTCTACTTGCGATGTTATTACTATTTCAAAAATGAAGCTAAAATATTACGAGAAAAAATATAACACGAAAATGACAAAGAATGGATCTTTCACTAATATTTAACCCCGATTACATGTCGGTCCCTCTTAGGGATACCCATCTTGATACAATGATTTACAAGTGGATGAATATATGTTCCCTTTTGCAAAAGGATGGTGCGCTCTGAAATGCTTCTCGATTTCACACACAAAAATGTTTGAGGGCTTACAGATGCCTCCTTCTCCAAGTATGTCTCCCAGATGGATCCTCTTGCTCTAGTATGTCATGGATTACATCTCGTGAACCTGTGGCCCTGTATGCAATTCAAACAACAATACACATTTAGCTATTCGAGATTGCCTCCCCAGATAAGGTTTTTAGTAATAAGAGAATGTAACAAAAATATGATAAAATTATACCATGGATTCAAGTAAATCTAAGCTAATTATATAAGAAAATAAGATAAAATATGCTATGTCTATTTAAGCTAAGCCTACGGGCCACTGTCCAAGACAACGGCCGCTAAAGAAAACCTTACTCTCCTTGCCCCAAAGCTATGGGTCAAAGACTATGGTCTGATGTTGAATAAAGTAGGTGTTATACCCCTTGATTTATCAAAGCTCTGTTGCACACGTGATCCAAAGAGAACTCTCTTTAAAATTATCTCCTGTATGTGATTCGAGTCTCTATATGTCATATATCGATCATGTGTCTCCTTTGGTGCTCTTAGACTTGCACTTTTATAGTGTGAAACCCTAGATCTATGTCCAAGCCCTAGAAATGAATTTCTCATGTGTAGTGCAAGTTAGCATGAGAAACCCTTGTATATTGTCTATATTTGAAGGCCAGTTAACTGAAATATAACTGCACACTTGAGTCTTCTATGTGAACTGTTCATTAGCATGAGAAGTTTTTTTCCTTTGTTTATGCTTGAATGTCAGTTAACTTAATTCTAAATACAAACTCAAGTCTCCTATGTGAACTGGTCATGATGCAAAATAACTCCTGCTCACCTTTGTTGCATGCATACTACCACTTCCACCCGAGATTGGGCATGTTTGTCGATAAACCGCTTCTTATGGCTTAGCCACTATCATCTATAGTGGCTATGATCTAGCCACTGTCGTATGCAGTGGCTAAGGTTTGGTCGCTCCAGGATTGATCGGCTAGAATCTAGTTGCTCTTGGATTGAGCGGCCAAGCTTGGATGGCTTGAAAAGGCCCCAAATGAGTGGTGAGAACCATTGTTGGTGCTTGGAAAGTCCAAGATTATGTCTTATTATCTTATGAGTGTGTCTATGTAAGTAGCTCCCCTAAGCATGACACGATTTAGGTGTCTACATTTTGCAACTACTTGAAATAGGAAAAACATCATTAGATCCATAAGAGATCAGATATTTAGGGATATTATGTACCTCCTCTCACTTCAAGAATGAATCACAAACCTTGATTGAAGAAATAATAGACATTGGTACCAAACAAAGCCCTTGAATCCTTAAACTAGGGAAGGTATTATCCCAAGACGAGCAAGCAGAATATACTAACCTTTTAAAATAATTCCATTAAATTTTTGCTTTGACATATAATGATATTCCTAGAATTGACCCCTCATGAGTAGTGCATCATCTTGTCGTACATTCAGATGCCAAACCTATTAAGAAATAAGTAAGGAAAATGCATCCCAAGATCATTCTTTTAGTTAAGGATGAACTCTAAAAACTATTAGATATGGTTTTTTTAAAGGCTATAGACTATTCAAATTGAATCTCCAACATTGTGTCTATTACCAAGAAGGAAGGTTACATTTGAATTTGCATAGACTTTAGAGATATAAATAGCGCATGTCCCAAAGATGACTTCCTTTTACCAAAAATAGACATGATAGGAGACTTCACCGTAGGATCTAAAATATTGAATTTAATGGATAGATTATTAGGTTACAATCAGATAAATATTGCTCCTAAAGACCTATCCAAAATGGCCTTCATAACCCCTTAGGGAACTTTTTTCTATTAAGTCATGCCTTTTGGTCTTAAAAATATACAATCCACATATCAAAGATCCATGATATATATCTTTCATGACCTTATGCATAACACTGTAGAAGACTATTATCATGACCCTCCCTTGGTAGACTCTTTTTATTTGGTTGAATTCATGCTTGAGATATTTGGTTATATTGCTAATGGATTGTACAAACATATATTTGTGAGAACATGAAATGTCTTTAATAGGATGATTGACATTTTCATGTTCAGTTTATTAAAATGCATATTTTCTTAAATAATGTGATACTGCTAACAGAACTTGCGCATGTGTAGGGACAAGGTTCTTCTAGGTTGAAGAAAGAAATAACCACCAAGAATAGGATACCCTAGGGAAATGATGTGATGGGATATTCGTCAGAATATCTAGGGCAAGTAACATGGATAAATACCCTTTTCCATGAAGTTACATATCATATTTTGCTTTAAAAACTTCATGCTCAAATTGTGTTTTTGTGTATTGCTTAATAGTTTACTTTATGAAGGCAGAATTTCTAGGAAGAAAAGAATTGGTGTATGAGTGTTAATTGCTTGACTGCTTTTATTGTTTCTTTAAAAAAATTAGCATAAGAAGAATCTATCTTGTTTTGTATCAATAATTTCAGTGAAAAACAAAGAAAGAGGAATCAAATTTCTTTGGGCAAAAATAAAATGAAATTCTCTTTTTCTCATTGTGTGGTATACATTTTTGCACTTGGCTTATTTAAATATTATTGAATACTTTAGTAGGAGGTAAATATTGGATTCTATAATTTGAAGAGTGTTTATTTTGAGTGAAGTATTTTATCTAGTTGTTGGTTCATTTTTACCATTGAGTGGGCAATTGAGGTGTGTCTTTGGAAGCGTTTGCATGCCAAGAGCCTCCTTGTAAATCAGGGTAGTGGAATCATGGCTGAATTCTCTTCGAAGAGAACAAAAAGAAAAAATATGGAGGATTTGAGGGTTATCCATTTTGGAAAAAGAAGGTGCATGAAAATAAGGGAGACAATGTTGGTTTTTTGGTTCTATACTTTGGGTTTTCTCAAGATCGATGCCAGTGTAAACTTACAAAGGTTTGATGTATCAACCACTGTAAGATTAAGTGTCACTATCCTTTGATTATGTTTTAACTTGTAGTTGTGAATAATATTCAAGAGATGTGTTTAGTTAGATGTTTTTCTAAAATATTTGTTGGCAGCTCTCGTTGTTGATGCCTGATCAATTTTTGTAGTGAACGGATGCTCTTAGATTGATTTTGGAACTATCATGAGAAATATTCTAGTTTGTAAACCAATACAAAACTTGAGACTTGCATTGTCATTGTTCTTTTATTGGTTTGGATGGTTCTAAAACTTAAGTCTAGTCAACCTAGAGTTCATTGCACATAGGTTCAGAGGAGCTTACCATTAATATTGAGCCCATATTATCATGTCATACCCTTCATATCTATGTCATAGAATGGATATTCATATGGAGTAGTAGATCTGTGTTTATGTCTTTCTTATTCTTGGAGTTAGTGCGCAGGTATATGAGTAACTGTGTAGTGTTGTCATAGTTGGTAGTTGAACATGTTCTATTTTGGCTAACCTTTACCTGATAGTGGGAAACCTAGGATTATGTCTTTGACCTTGCAGTGCAATGTTCATTGAACTGGTTTGGTTTTGAATTTGGTAGAATGTATTGAGTTAGTTCTCGATCGTTATACCTGTCAACCTTGTTATCATTTTGCATATTTTATTATTTATAGCAAAAAGGGAATTTTCTTGAATGTCTAGTAGGCATGTGTATGCCTTGAACCGTTTGGGCTAGAACCATAGCATAGAAAAATTGTGACACATAGGTGCTAACTCAAGTTTCTAGGAAGTTCTATATGGTTGAATAGAGTTGGAAGCAGGTGTTTACCTTTCACTCTTGAATTATATTTTGGTTTTAGTTAGAAAGAAAAGAATCAATAGATGATTGAAATAGTTGGTAAGATTTAATAAATCCCATTCTTGAATGCAAATGGAATTGTAGTGTAAAATGAATTGAATGCAAATAGAATTGTAGTGTAGAATGAATAGTATGCTAATGGAATTGTAGTGTAAAATGAATTGAATTCAAATAAAATTGCAGTGTAGAATAAATAGTATGCTAATGGAATTGCAGTGTAAAATTAATTGAATGCAAATGGAATTATAGTGTAGAATGAATTGAATGCAAATGATATTGTAGTATAGAATTAACTGAATGCTAATGGAATTGCAGTGTAGAATGAGTTTTTATATGTAAATAATAATGCATTATAGAAATGAATTTGTGTGCAACTGGAAATACATCACGTAAGTTTTGAGAATCATATTTGATCCCCATTAAAGGGCAATCCATCTTAGTGGTTCACAAGACAAATTTAGAACTGAAGTACGCTGACTGTAGTCAGGAAAATGCTCGAATAAGGATTGATATGCTCCACTGTGATAGTGCCTTGAAATGAACTGCAACATAAGCTAAATTCCTTGTACCTGAACTAGATATAATTAATGTTGATTAGTTAGTCTATTTTTTACTATCTTCAAGAGAGAAAATTGGATGAGGTCTATAGGTAAATGAATTTGCAATTACATATGGGATTTATAATGATCCATATGATCTATGTATTTCATTCCTTGTAAATATGGGGTTGAATTTTCCAATGTAAATTGATACTTGTTTTATATAAATAAAATTTTGTTGAAATAGTGATATTGACTAATTGTTGAAAATGGTAGTCTCTCAGGAGAAAGGACAATTCTTTTAACTATTTTTATACTTATGATGAATTAGATTAATCCTTGGATTTATTTTTAGAACAAGGTTAAGTGATGATTAATAATTTTTTAGCTAGAGTTTCACTTCTACTCTAACTAATCTACAAATACCTTAAGAATGGTTTTAGTCATCGATTGAGTTTGATGTGATTTTTGTCTTAGTTGTCTCACCTTCTGTTAGTGTGGACTTATGATTTTTTCTTCTTGTTTAAGTTGGAATTTTGGAAGTAACCTTATTTTTCTATGAGAGAAATTCGTAGATGGTTGATAATCATTTAATTAAGTCTAAAATTTGGTAGAAGTTGCCTCTTTTGTAGTGCAATGTTGTTAATGAAAGAGTGTGTTAGCATCATGGCATAATAACTTTCATGCTAAACCACTCGTTAATTCGTAATGGAAGTCGAGTTATTTGTGAGGTTCTTATAGAAATAGTTATAGTAAAGGGAATGTTAGATCTTGTAAGACTTCAACGATAAAGTATGTACGAAAAAAGGTTCATGAGCATGGTCGACTAGCTCATCTGGAGGTTGAGAAAGATAGTTGAAGCACTAGTCCCACCTACATAGATAGATACATGTGGGGAAATGAAGTTGCAACTTGTATCATACCTCGATATACTAAGAGGGGATTACGAATTAGTGTGTACCTTTTGAAAGGAGAAAGGAAATGATAGCATATCCATATAACACCTAGTGCACTTATATAGGAGTTATGTAAGTTGTAATGATGGGGATTTTTGTGGGTTATTCATGATAGTTCAAAGGAAACATTAATGAATAAGTTTACCTAGATAACGGATCCTATTGAATTCCCTATAAAGATTAAAAAAAATCCTAGAGTAGGATGGTAATTTTTGGTTCGTGATATTTGGTAAAAGAGTCTAGGTTCGTAGTGGAATAGGCTCACTATGCAAGGCTACTTTGGTATGTGGTAGGAAATATACTTAAGTAGGGTTTTAACTCTGCTAGATAGAATGACTAGGAATTTAGTTACTACAATAAATTGATTTCTAATGACACTTTTATGTGTGGCCAGGGACAATGCCACTTAAGAGAAGAAGAGGAAGTGTTTCCCCAATGATGAGGTAGACACAATATACCAATGTATAAGGTAGAACCCTAAATGTAGGTTCATAGAACCTTAGTGATGATAGAGAGGATATCACAACAATAGTGACACAACTTCGTGAACAAGTAGAAATACATAGATATATGTTGGATATCATGTTAAACTGACAAACACTTATTAGAAACTCTAGAATAGAACAGGAAGATGAACCCCTCATAGAAGCACAATGGGCTAGGGTTTATTTGGAGGCTAAATTGGGTAAATATATGAACTATCTAAAATATTCCAAGTTTAATGGAGAAGAAGATGATGACAAGGCCAAATCTTGGTTGAATGAAATAGAAACCTACTATATTTAGAATAACTATTCCTCTAGCACCCAAACGTCCTACGCCACTCAACACCTTCAAGGTGATGGTACACATTGGTGGAAAACCTATAGTGATGGAATAGGATTTACAATTGTAGTTGATTTGAGTTGGGAAGCATTTGTGAAGGCCTTTAAAGATAGGCTTATCATAAAGCACTTTTATTCTTAGAAATTTGAGGAGTTCACTAAACTTTGACAAGGAAAAAATATTAGTTTAGGTGTACCATCAAATATTTGTTAAAGTCATAAAATATGCTCCTTATTATAATGATAAAATGAAGATCCATAAGTTTATTATAGGAGCAGACTTGAGAATAGGGTAGGAGGTGGATATGTGAGAACCTGCTACACTGTAGAAGGCTTATGATTTGACCAGAAAAGTTGAAACCTATCTCAAACCCTTTTTTTATTATGAAAGATTGGATGAGCAGGGCAAAGAGACACTAAGGAAACAAAATAGTCTAGGTTTCATAAAGTGGGAAGCGGAACAGACAAATAAAGACTCATCTAGGCAAGATCGAAGGAATGATAAGAAGCAGGGAAGCTTTAGAAAATGGTTTCAAGGAAAGAACCATAAATCAAACAACCACAATAGTGGTAACAACAAATCATCTCAAGGATATCCTAGTCCTCCCATCACATCAGAGAAAGTAGTTAAAGGTGTTAGACTTACAATGGCACTGAGAGGGGGGGTGAATCAGTGTAGCTATTTAATCATGAATTAATAGCTCTTAAAACAGTAGTAGTTAAAACTTATAAACAGATACAACAAGTATAGCAAGAGAACATAACACAACACAAGATTTAACAAGGTTCACCAATGTGGCTACTCCTCAAAAATTACTGCTTGGACTACCATCCAAATCCAGCCTTTGCAAAGCAACAACTTTTACAAATAGTTTACCAGCACTTACTGGAAGGAGCACCAACCCTTGATTTATCTGTACCAACAAAAAGGAGCACCAACCCCTGATTTGCCAACACCAACTGGAAGGAGCACCAACCCCTTATGCCAAGCACCAAATTGGATTTCAAATTGAATCTTTGGGTTTAACAGTAAAATACCTTCGCTTTTACAAGACCCTGACTGGTCTACTTCACCTTTGCATTCTCTACACACTCTACTCACTCTGTGCACTCACTTCGCACACTTTGCTTCATCACAGTCGAATTGCACGATCATCTTCTCCCTCTCTACGCACTATGACTGAACTTTACACACTCTGCTTCGCTACAATCAAACCTCACAATCATCTTCTCCCTTTGCACACACTGCTTCCTTTGCGATCTTTGCACTTAGAATTATTCGACGACTTGCACACTGCACTCTATGACCGAACTTCGCACTCTATGCACTCTCTCTGAACTTCACACTTCTCAACACATTCAACTCTTCAAACAGCCTTCCTTTTATAACATTATTTTTTCATGATGAAAACTCTAATCTCAGTCGACTGTAAACCCTACTCTCAGTCGGCTATAAACCCTAGTCTTCGTCGACTACAAACCCTAATCTTCGTCAGCTTACATTGGTCTTCGTCGGCTTCAACTATCCCTGTAACTCTTCTGTTGCTGTTGCTACGAAAATACATGTCATGATATTACGACACTTTCACCTCCGTACGCTTACTCTTAGCTTTGGCCTGTGAGAATACAACATGTCATGATATCGCGACACTTTTTCCTCCGTACGCTTTCTCTTAGCTTTGACCAGCGAAAATACAACATGTCGCGATATCGTGACACTATTTTCTCTCTCCTCTTTCTCTTTGCTTTGGCCTGCGAAAATACATGTCGTGATATTGTGACACTATTTTCTCTCTCTTGCTTCTTGCACTTTTGAGTCACGAAAATGTGACATGTTGCGATATCGTGACACTTTTTCTCCTTAGCGCTTTCTCTTGCCTTCGGGTCGCGAAAACCTGACATGTCGCGATATCGCGACACTTTTTCTCCTTAGCGCTTTTTCTTGCCTTCGGGTCGCAAAAACCTGACATGTCATGATATCGCGACACTTTTTCTCCTTAGCACTTTTTCTTGCCTTCGAGTCGTGAAAACCCGACATGTCATGATATCGTGACACTTTTTCTCCTTAGCGCTTTTTCTTGCCTTTGGGTCGTGAAAACCTGACATGTCGTTATATCGTGACACTTTTTCTCTCGGACTCTCTCTCCTACAACATGTCACGAAATCGTGACACTTTTTCATCCGTACAACCTTCCTTGCAATATGTCGCAAAATCGCGACACTTTTTCTACTTGCCTCTTTTTATTTCAACATGTCGCAAAATCATGACACTTTTTCTACTTGCCTCTTTTTCTTCCAGCATGTCGTGAAATCGTGACATTTTTTCTTTCTTCTTCTCTCTCTTCCAACATGTCGTGAAATCATGACAGTTTTTCTTTCTTCTTCTCTCTCTTCCAACATGTCGCGAAATCACGACAGTCTTTCTCTTCCAACATGTCGTGAAATCGTGACAGTTTTTCTTTCTTCTCAACATGTCACGATATCACGACAGTTTTTCTTTCTTTTTCTTTCTCTTCCAACATGTCGCAAAATCACGACAGTTTTTCTTGCCTGTTGAATATGTCGCGATATCGCGACACTTTTCTTACTTGTATTTTTCTTTGATCTTTTGCAAGTGGTCCACTTCGGTCTTCTTGGAAACTCACTGTCCATACTCTAAATAACCTTTGAACTCCTGTCTTCTGCATCTGAATAGCTTTTGAACTTCCTAGCCACTGAAACACCAGATCTATCTGACTATGTTGACAACAATGACAATACTGTTAGTACACCTTACTCAACAATCTCCCCCTTTGGAATTGTTGGCAACACATGTGCAATTTCTTGTAACTCTTCTCCCCCTTTGACAATAATACCAAAGGGCTACTGCAAACTCCCCCTAAGTCCATGCACAACATTCTTAGGCAAAATAGATTATACTTGGCAAAAATCATGAACATGAGCAACAAGATAATCAAATGCTTAGATGCTCCCCCTGAGAATGTGATCCCTATAGCTAGTCAATCTTTGGGAAGTGTGACCACTCCCAATTTATTGCGAAGGTACTAAAAAAATTCCTTGGGCAATGGTTTTGTGAAGATATCTGCTACTTGCTCTGTAGTTGGAACAAAATCCAATTTAACCTCACCTTCTACAACTTTCTCCTTCAAGAAGTGATACCTGATAGCGATGTGTTTTGTGTGTGAATGCATAACTAAATTCTTGGAGATGTTAATGGCACTGGTGTTATCACACTTAACTGATATTGGTTCACTAAAGCAGATACCAAGATCTTTCAGGGTTTGTTTCATCCACAGTACCTGCGTACAACATGTTGTCGTTGCAATATATTCTACCTCTGTTGTTGATAAAGAAACTGAATCTTGCTTCTTACTATGCCATGCAACCAATCTATCTTCAAGATAGAATGCACCTTCACTAGTACTCTTTCTGTCATCTACACATCCTGCTCAATCTGCATCTAAATATGATATAAGGGTGAAGTCTTTACCTTTTGGATACCACAACCCATACTCCATAGTACCCTTGAGATACTGAAGAATCCTCTTCTATCGTTGTCACATGAGTCTCCTTGGGATTGGCCTGAAAACGTGCTACCATGCATACTGCCTACAAAATATCTGGTCTGGTAGCTGTTAGATACAGTAAGCTTCCAATCATGGATCTGTACATGGTTTGATCAACAATTGGAGATTTGTCATCCTTGCTCAACTTGCAACCTGTTGTCATGGGAGTGCTAACTGGATTACAATCCTCCATTGTGAACTTTTTTAACATCTATTTTACATATTTAACTTGAGAAATAAATATGCCCTTCTCATTTTGATTAAATTGTAATCCAAGAAAATACGACAGTTCTCCAATCATTGACATTTCAAATTCTTTCTGCATCTTATTTGCTAAATCCTTGCATGACTCATCTTTGTTGCTGCCAAATATGATATCATCTACGTATACAACAAGAATGATAAGATGCCCATTTTCTATTTTGACATACAAATTACTATCCACCATACCTTTCTTAAATCTTTGTTGACTGAGATAGTTGTCTAGCCTTGCATACCATGCTCGGGGTGCCTATTTTAAGCCATATAATTCTTTCTTCAACTTAAAAACAAAGTTGGGATTATCACCAAGTTGGAACCCATCTGGTTGCTCAATATAAACCTCTTCTTCAAGTTTCCCATTCAAAAATGCTTATTTCACATCCATTTGATAAACTTTGAAATTTTTGTAGACTGCTAAAGCCAGAAACATTCTGATTGCCTCTAGTCTAGCTACTGGAGCAAACGTTTCCTCAAAGTCAATGCCTTCAACTTGAGCATAACCCTTGCATACCAATCTTACTTTATTTCTGACTACCTTTCCATATTCATTCAATTTGTTTCAAAAAATCCATTTAGTCCCGATTATATTTTTTTTTGCAGGTCTAGGAACTAACTCCCAAGTTTTGTTTTTCTCAATCTGATCTAATTCTTCATTTATTGCCTTCATCCAGCTCTCATATTTTCTTGCATCAACAATATTTTTGGGCTCAATGCTGGATAGCAGAGAGTAATTACTTACTACTCTTCTTCTTTTCTGAACACCAACTTTGGGGTCTCCAATTATTTGCTCTCTAGGATGATTTTTCTCGCAATTGCTTGTTTTGAATTTCTTATTTTCTTCCACTTCTGAATCATCATCTGAGTCAATTTTTTGTATTTTTTCCATTTCGTTTTCCTCATCTCTTTCAATAACTTCTTCATAAATTGGGTAGTTCATTTCATAGTTAATTACTCGTTCTCTACCTTCATCAAATTTAACATCGACACTGTCCACAATTTTCTTTAGCTTCTTATTGTAGCATTTGTAAGCTTTGTTTTTTGATGAATAACCAACAAAAATACCTTCATCTGCTCTATATTCAAACTTGCCAAGATTATATTTAGTTATTTTGATGTAGCACTTGCTGCCAAATACTTTGAGGTATTTTGTTGTTGCCCATTTCCGAACCATAACTCATAAGGAGTTTTGCTTTCATGTGTTCTCAACATGTACATGTTTTGGAGAAACATCGCAGTATGGACTGCTTCTTTCCAAAACCTGTCTACTAGAATGCTTTCAACCAGCATAGTCTGTGCCATTTCCTGTACTGTCATGTTCTTTCTTTCAACCACTCCATTCTTCTGAGGTGTTCTGGCTGCTAAAAACTATCTCCTTATACCATATTTTTCACAGTACTCTACAAACTCCTCTGAAATGAATTCTCCTCCTCTATCTGATCTTAAGCATTTGATTCTCTTTCATGTTTCATTCTCAACCTGGTTTATATCAAAAGCTTCTGATTTGTGCTTTAAGAAAAATATCCATGTCATTCTGGAATAGTCATCAATGCACAACATAAAATATTTGTCACCATTTATGCTTTGTGTTCTCATTGGCCCACATAAATCAGTGTGTATTAGTTCCAAAGGTTTGCTTGTGTAGTATTCTTTAGTTTTGAATGAGACTCTAGTTTGCTTCCCATTTTGGCATGAAGCACAAATGTTGTTTGCAGGTTTCCTGATGGTGGGAATATCTCTTACAACCCTTTTTGAGGTGATTTTTACTAGATTATCAAAACTGATATGACCAAGTCTCTTATGCCACAGCCAATTTTATTCTTCCTATCCAATAAAACAAGCTCCTTTTGAAGTCTCAGAGAGCGTGTACAGGTTGCTAGATGTCCTTGATCTAGTTGCTATCAATTTTCCACTTGTTTGTTTTTCGACTTCATGACCCGCTTCATAAAAACTACTCCATGACATTTATCACAAATCTGACTTATGCTCAATAAGTTATGTTTCAACCCATCTACAAATAGGACTTCTTCTGACCTAATTTTTCTGTCACTAATTTTGATAGAGCCTTTGCCAACTATCTTAGCTCCATCATTATTTCCAAATTTTACTGATCCTCCTTCATATTTCTGTAACTTCTCAAATTTTTGTTTGTCACTTGTCATATGACTAGAACATCCACTTTCAAGTATCCATGGTACATATTTATTCTGTGCTTTGAATGTAGTTTGTATGATCAAAGATTCATTTTCTTCTTTCAGTTGCTTTTTTCCTTTCCACATTGTTTTGATAGTAGTTTTGGGCTCTTGTTTTGCCTTTCCCTTATCAGTAGTTTGAGTAGGTTTTTCAGGAATTTTTTTATTCTGACTCATCTTGTATGGTTGAAATTTTCTTCCCTGAAACTGATTTGAAGTAAATGTGTTTCTACAGTTTCTTACAATGTGCCCAAACTTATGACAGTTATAACATTCCACTATATAATTCATCAGAGGAGAAAAAATATTTCTACTGGTGAAGTTCCTTGGTCTTACATTATATTTGCAGTCTAATATTTTATGCCCATAGCCATTGCATTTAAAATAGAAACCAGAGAAAGGATAATTGAACCTGGGTGATGGTCTTTGCCATGTTGCCGTAGGAGCCATAGGTCTTCTTCTTCTTTGATGTGTGACTTTGGTGAATCCATCATTGTCAATTCTCCCATCGTGCCTGGCATTAATGCTTTCTCTTTCATGAGACGTTTTTCCTTGATCAACTTGTTTCTTAGCTTCATTCTTTATGGACTTGGCCTTTGATCCACTTGATGATTCTCCTTCGATGAAGCCTAGACCAAATTTGATGCCTGCAGGTCTTTGGTCATTTAAGATCTTATCCAACTTCATAGAACTTTCTTCACGTTTGTGATAACAACTGATTTTCTTATTCATCTCTTCTAGTTGCATTCTTAAACCAACAATCTCTTCTTCTAACTTGCTGCAATGATCTATTTTCATTGTTAATAGCACTTCGAGATCTTCGAAGATTTTCTTAGATTCTTCTATCTATACTTTTAAGCTGGTTATGATTCCATTTGCATCCTCAAGCTTTCTTGACAGTTTCTTGTTCTTTTTCTTTTCTATCTCCCACTCTTCAAGTGTAGATATCAACTCACCTTCTAGATCAACTTCAGCCTCGAGAATCTCACCACAAAATTTAGACGTCACTCTTTCTTCCTTTTTTGATTTAACTTCTTCAAATGCCATAAAAAGAGATTCATCTCTTTATTCTTCAGACTCTTATCCAGAGCTATTTTCTGATGAACTAACATTCTTGGAGATGAAACTTTTCTTTTTGAAGTTGCCTTTTCTAAAATTCGTTTTCATCTTCCAGTCACTTCTTTCTTGGTGGGATCCTTCATCATTTTTGTTCTTCTCTTTAAGTGGACATTTAGTCGCAAAATGCCCAACGCCTCCACAGTTGAAACATTTAAATGGAAGCTTCCCTCTATATTTTCCTTTCCCCTTTTTCAATTTTCTAACAAAGTTTGCTTCCATTTCATCTGATGTCTCTTCTTCCTCGAAATCGTGTTTTGTGTTTTTATTTTTAAGAGCTTTGAAAGCTACTTCTTTGTTAGAGGGTTTAGATTTTCCTATCCTCATATCATATGTAGTTAAAGAACCATACATTTCATCTATACTAAAATAATTTATATTTTTAGCTTCTTTTATCAATGAGACTTTGGAATCAAACCTTTGAGGAAGAGATCTTAATACCTTTTTCATGACAGCAGAGTCATCGATATCCTCACTGAGTCCTCTGATCACATTCATGATTCCATTAACTCTCAACATGAATGCCTCAATGTTTTCATCGTCATTCATCTTCAATGCTTCGAACTGAGCTCGATGTGTCTGTAACTTGGCTTCTTTGATCTTATCATCTCCTTCATGAACACTCTTCAATTTGTCCCATATTTCTTTTGTCTATTTACAGTTCATGACCTTTACTAGTTCAATATCTGCTAATCCACACAAGATGGCATTCGTTGCTTTCAAATTATTCTCAAACAGTTTCTTTTCGTCTGCTTCTTTTGGAGGAGTGGTGGGAATTGTGTATCCACTAACTACTGAATCCCAGATGTCATAACCCAAAGCACAGAGATATGTCTACATCCTAACTCTCCAGAACACATAATTAGATCCATCAAACAATGGTTCTTTGTTTGATGAGAAGCCTTCACCACCTACCATTGTGTTATTTCCAAGATCACCCTAGCTATTTAAGCTTGTACAGGGACTTAGCTTTGATACCAATTGTTAAACTTACAATGGCACTGAGAGGGGGGGTGAATCAGTGTAGCTCTTTAATCATGAATTAACAGCTCTTAAAACAGCAGCAGTTAAAACTTATAAACAGATACAACAAGTACAGCAAGAGAACATCACAAAACACAAGATTTAATGAGGTTCACCAATGTGGATACTCCTCAAAAATGACTGCTTGGACTACCATCCAAATCCATCCTTTGCAAAGGAACAAATTTTATAAACAGTTTACCAGCACTTACTGGAAGGAGCACCAACCCCTGATTTATCTATACCAATAGAAAGGAGCACCAACCCTTGATTTTCAAGCACCAACTGGAAGGAGCACCAACCCCTTATGCCAAGCACCAACTTGGACTTCAAATTGAATATTTGGGTTTAACAGTAAGATACCTTCACTTTTACAATACCCTGACTGGTCTACTTCACCTTTGCATTCTCTACGCACTCACTTCGCACACTCTGGTTTGTCACAGTCGAACTACACGATCATCTTCTCCCTCTCTATGCACTATGACCAAACTTTGCACACTCTGCTTCGTTGTGATCAAATCTCATGATCGTCTTCTCCCTTTGCGCACACTACTTCCTTTGCGATCTTCGCACTTAGAATGATTCGACAACTTGCACACTGCACTCTACGACCGAACTTCGCACTCTGTGCACTCTCTCTGAACTTCACACTTCTCAACACATTCAACTCTTCAAACAATATTCCTTTTATAACATTATTTTTTCATGATGAAAACTCTAATCTCAATCGACTGTAAACCCTACTCTCAGTCAACTGCAAACCCTAGTCTTCGTCGGCTGCAAAACCTAATCTTCGTAGGCTTACATCGGTCTTTGTTAGCTTCAACTACCCTTGTAACTCTTCTGTTGCTGTTGTCGTGAAAACACAACATGTCACGATATCATGACACTTTCGCCTCCATATGCTTACTCTTAGCTTTGGCCCATGAGAATACAACATGTCGCGATATTGCGACACTTTTTCCTCCATACGCTTTCTCTTAGCTTTGACTAGCGAAAATAAAACATGTCGCGATATCGCGACACTATTTTCTCTCTCCTCTTTCTCTTTGCTTTGGCCTACAAAAATACAACATGTCGCGATATCGTGACACTATTTTCTCTCTCTTCCTTCCTGCGCTTTCAAGTCACAAAAATGCGACATGTCGCGATATTGCAACACCTTTTCTCCTTAGTGCTTTCTCTTGCCTTCGGGTCGTGAAAACCCGACATGTCCCGATATCACGACACTTTTTCTCCTTAGCACTTTTTCTTGCCTTCGGGTCGCGAAAACCCAACATATCGCAATATCGTGACATGTCGCGATATTGCGACACTTTTTCTCCTTAGCGCTTTTTCTTTCCTTCGGGTTGCAAAAACCTGACATGTCGTGATATCGTGACACTTTTTCTCTCGGACTCTCTCTCCTACAACATGTCGCGAAATCGTGACACTTTTTCGTCCGTACAACCTTCCTTGCAATATGTCGCGAAATCGCGACACTTTTTCTACTTGCCTCTTTTTCTTTCAACATGTCGCGAAATCGTGAAAATTTTTCTACTTGCCTCTTTTTCTTCCAGCATGTCGCAAAATTGCGACATTTTTTCTTTCTTCTTCTCTCTCTTCCAACATGTCGCGAAATTGCGACAGTTTTTCTTTCTTCTTCTCTCTCTTCCAACATGTCGCGAAATTGCGACAGTTTTTCTTTCTTCTTCTCTCTCTTCCAACATGTCGCAAAATCGTGACAGTTTTTCTTTCTTATTCTCTCTCTTCCAACATGTCACGAAATCATGATAGTTTTTCTTTCTTCTCAACATGTCACGATATCGCGACAGTTTTTCTTTCTTTTTCTCTCTCTTCCAACATGTCACAAAATCGCGACAGTTTTTATTGCCTGCTGAATATGTCACGATATCGCGACACTTTTCTTACTTGTCTTTTTCTTTGATATTTTTCAAGTGGTCCACTTCAGTTTTCTTGGAAACTCACTATCCATACTCTAAATAACCTTTGAACTCCTATCTTCTGCATCTGAATAGCTTTTGAACTTCCTATCCATTGAAACACCAGATCTATCTGACTGTGTTGACAACAATGACAATACTGTTGTTGCACCTTGCTCAACAAAATGTAGAGACAAAAAACACATCTTGAACCCAAAAATAGATGTTTTGAATGTACTGGACCACACTACGCTAACAACTATCCACTCATAGTAGGATTGATTTCAAAGGGAAAGGAATCAATGTACAAGGAACCTGCATGAAAGGAACTAGCACACAATTTTTTTGTAGCAACAAGAAAACTGGATCTAGAAGGGTAAGCCACTTTGTTGCTAATAAGAGGTAAGGTATTTGGTAGGAATGTTAAAATTGTTATTGATAGTGGTGGTATAGATAGTTTTACTTACACTAATTTAATTAAAGAAATATTTGAAAGACCTAGAATCTTGGTACATGGGTGGAAGGTTGAGTATGGCTCAGGATAAACCTACTCTGTGATTTCATCCTATCCTATGGAAAAAGTTGCCTTACCTAGAGGGATGACCATAGATTGTCTATAAGTAGCACCATTGTATGCCTTTGATGAAATCCTAGGAATGGATTGGATGTAAGCACATAGGGTTGTAGTTAATTTTCAAGATAGATGGATAGAGTACATGGAATGTAGTGGTAAAGTGCAAAGGGTGTATAGCCTACAAGGGGTTTTACAACCCCAAATTATTTGAGCAACGCAACTCATGAAAGCCATGAAGAAAAGGAACATGGTATATGTTGTTAAGTTAAACAAGTTAGATGAAGAAAATAAGGAAGAGGTGTTTGGAAGATACCTACTTCTACAACAGTTTAGGGATGTATTTCCAAAATATCTCCCTAGATTACCACCTAAATAGGAATTTGACTTCACAATTGAGTTTCAACTTGGAGCATAACCCATACATAGGGATCCATACATAATGAACCCCATAGAAATGCAAGAGCTAAAAGTGTAGCTACAAGGGTTACTAGAGAAAGGATTGATCAGACCAATTGTGCCACCTTGGGGTGCACCAATTCTATTTGTGAAATTAAAAGCCTTGGTGATTATTATTGAGAAGTGGAGTAATGTTGATTGTTTTGTGATCTACTAACCCTGGTGAAGATTGGCAAATGAAAGTTGTTTTTAGTGTGGCAGATTTTGTGAACAACTTCTTGGCATAAAAAAGGTATAGGCACATTCTCCTATTGATTTTTTATGGTGGTTGATTTCTGAAATATCATTGGAGTGAAAAGGATTGATTGTGGTTTCCTTTTCGGAAGTGGTTGAGTGAATGCTTCAAGGTTTTTTGAATTGTGAGTTGTGATTAAACCTTGTTTTATAAGCATAGTTGTTGAATCCCATTGGTTGTGAAAGAATTAGAAAATAACATGAGTATCATTGTTATGTGATATTTGTGGTTGAGCATTGTTGGAAACATTTGAGTTGGTTGATACATGCTTGGACTAGGGTTTTTATGAGAAATATTTGTCCCTTGTGATGATTGGTTGAGTTGAGTTGATTGAGCCTAGTCAAGTGATGTGTGAAGTGATTGTTCAAGTCCTATGAAATAAACTATTCCATTATTCTGATTTGAGTTGATATTGAGATTAGAACATATTGAGTCTCTAACAATTCTCTTTATGCTTCTATGATTTGATTTGAGTTGAGTTGAGTTGAGATTATTATGGATCATTGTTGTTATCCATTTAAGATTACATTACCATTAATTGTTGATTTCATATTTGAGCTTTGCCTTGATAGAGTTGTGGATGAGTTTTGAGGGCTACTTGAGCATGATTGGTTGATTCTTTGAGAAGATCTTTGGGATAGATTTTTGAACAGATTTGTGGCAGTTTTTGTATGATTGATTGAGCCTTTGGGAAGGCCCTTGTGGATAGTTTTGGGACAACTTTGTGGATAGATTTATGGACATATTTGGGACAAGTTCTTGGTGATCTTATTGGATAGATTTTTGGTAAGTTCTTGGTGAGCTTGCTAGAGCAGATTTGGACAAGTTCTTGGTGAGCTTGCTAGAGCAGATTTGGCCAAGTTCTTGGTGAGATTGCTTGAGCAGATTTAACAAGTTCTATGTGAGCTTGTTAAGCAGGTTCTATGTGAGCCTATTGAGCAGGTTCTTAGTGAGCCTATTGATAGAGCTTTGGAGGTGACAGAGTACAAAGGATAGAGTCTCAGTGGATAGAGATCCAGCAACCAACATAGTTAAAGACATATCTGAGTGAGGAGTCTTCAAGTGGAGAGAGGTCCACCAATCAGTGTAGCAAAGAGATAGAGTCTTCTATAAGATCATACAGCCAGAGCAGGATGGGAAATATTTATCCTGTGGAAGATATCCATGAACTTGAGATTAGGGGATCAACATCTCCTTTGGACAGAGATCCATAAACATTGTAATTGGGAGTGATTCCCAAAGAGATTGATTGAGAAAGTTTTAGTAAAATATTTTCTCCATGGAGTAGACCACATTAGGTGAACCACATAAATTGTGGTATCTCTATTATGTATGGTATTTTGTGCATTGCTTTTATTACTGGTATTGATACTGCTATTTATACACAACATAATATTGAATTGGAAGAAAAAGTAAAAAGTGGTATTATATTGTTCACCCCCCCTCTCAATATAAGCTTGTGTTCTTCAATTGGTATCATATCGGGTTCCTTTGGAAAGGCTAATAGCTTGAGGGTAGATTCTACAAGAACATAGATGGCTTCACAGAATGGATCATCTACAAATAAGGTTCCATTGTTTGATGGTAACAATTATGCTTTATGGAGCATGAGGATGAAGAACTACTTGATATCACAAGGATATGAGGTATGAAAAATGGTTGAAAAAGAGTATAGGATTGAAGGTGATCTCGAGGCAGATAAGACTATCAAGAAATTGGTTGAGATCAATGTGAGAGCAATGAATTGTATTTTGAGTGGGCTTCATGAGATAGATTTTGCAAAAGTCATGGTATGTACTTCAGCTAATTAAATGTGGACCAAGTTGTAGAAAACTTATGAAGGAGATTCCAAGGTAAAGTTGTCAAAACTACAAACTCAGAAAAATATTTGAAGAATTTAAAATGGAAGATTCTAAAGATATTGCAAAGTTTTTACTTTGAGTTGTTGAAATCACTAACACCATGAGAGGCCTAGGTTTTGAGATGAAAGAATAATAAGTTACTCAAAAGGTTTTGATATCACTTCCCATGAAATATGATTCTAAGGTTTCAACAATAGAAGAAACAATGGATATCAACAAGCTAACAATGGAAGAATTACAAGGAACTCTCACAGCTTAGGATATGAGGGTAAATAAGCATCAGGTTCCAATAAAAGAGATTGCATTCAAGGCTTCATAAAAAAGAGAAAAATAAAGTTTTAGAAACAAATAGAGTTCTAGATAATTATGAGGAAGCTAAATTCATCAAAATAAATAAGGACTCAAGGAATTTTAAGGATATAAGGAAATTCAGATGCTACAAGTGTGGTGATATTGGTCATTATGCATACAAGTGTCCACATGAAGAAAACAGTGATGATAAAAAATAGGGTCATAGAAGAAAAGAATATGGAAAGCATAAGCATGACAAAGATGGCAGATTCAAGCAAAACAGGTATGAGAAGAAGAAAATTTTTCATAAGGTAAAGAAATATTACTACATTGTAGAAGCAAGTGATAGCTCAGATCATAGTGATAGAGAAAAATTAGATGATGAAAAGGAAGAACATTTATTTCTAAGAATAGAAGGTGAAAGAGAACAATGCTTTGTGTGTGGTCAAAGAGATCACAAATCAGAATATTGCAATGGTTTTAGTGATAGTGAATATGAGATGACACATCAAGGGAACATGCATGGTCAAAGAAATCTTGAGAGTTTGTTTGCTATAGAAGATTATAATGATCTTAGTGACAGTGAATATGAAGAAGGGTTTTTCTATGGGATAAGAGAAGTAGAAGAATAACATTCACTCCAAACAAAAGAAGTTATACAAGAGGATATTGTAAGAAAGATAGATGTCTCAGCTAATCTAAAGGAAGACTTCAATGATATCCATGAGCAACTACAAGAGGTTAAGGAGAATCTAAAAGAATTAAGATGTTCCATACGTGAGAAGTTTGACCTATCACATGACTCAAAAGGTCAAGATATTTTCACTAAGAAGGAAACTTGCATTTCAGAGGCTATAGAGATGGATGCCAATTTGCTACTTGACACAAATGAAGAGAAAGAAGAGGAATATTCCAAAGCACCAAAGGTCTCATGTTTCAGGTTTGGGGAATCACACTCAAAAGGAAAGGAAGTTCTAAAATATGAAAGCAAGGAAGCTCCTAAGTCTTATGAAGAAAGCTTCAAAGTTCCTATGACTCAAAATATTCAGTTTGGATCTTGGTTTGAGATAGGTGAATCAAGTTCAAAAGAAAAAGAAACTCTTGAAAAGGAAAACAAGGAAGAGGATTTAGATACTACAAAGAAGGTTCAAGGTTACAATGCACAAGTTGAAAATGATCATAAGGATAATGGTCAACAAAGGTATGAGGAACCAAGGCATAAACAAAGGGCTTTTCAAGGACATTGTTTTTCTTGTAATGGATTTGGACACAAGGCTATAAACTACAGGGTCCATGGATCAAAGAAGTTTTATTTTGCTAGAGGAAAATTCAAAGGAAGAAGGTATGGTTTTTAGGGACATTACCTCTTATGCAACAGGATTGGTCATAGATATTTTTAGTGTAAAGGAAATGAGCAACATGGTTTTGGTTTTAGAGCTACACAATTCAGAAGTCATGGTCATAATGGTCATGAAAATAGAGCTTCACAATACAAGGTTCAGGAAAGGAATGGACATGGAAATTATTTTAAGAATGAATTCAAGACATGAGCACCATCCAAAGGCTACAATATCAAGTGTTTCAATTGCAATAACTTTGGGCATACTGCAAAATTGTGTAGGACTCAATTCCAAACAGGTTCAATGCAAGAAGGTCAAACAGGTTCAAGGCAAGAAGGTCAAACAGGTTCTAGACAAGAAGATCAAGTAATTCATCAAGAAAATGATATCATAAAAACATGGAAGGAAGTTGATAGAGGAAATAATCAATGTAATATGGGATTAAAAGTACTCCCACCCCAAAATTAATCACCTCAAGAGAGAAGGGGGTGAGGGGGCTAAGCTTAAGAGTCATATATTTTAGCCCCATAGGTGTCCCTTTTGCCATTGATGTCAAAGGAGGAGATATTTTAGTAAGGGGGAGAATATTGAGTTAGGGGGAGCAGCCTCCATAAAGAGTATTGAGTCAGGGGGAGCAGATTTGATTCTTAGAGTTAGTTTTTGCAGTGATTGTGGTGATTTGCATTAGAGTTGTTGCCATCAATGACAAATGGGGAGATTATAGGAAATTTGAGGTATTTTATGTTTTAATTGATATCACATGGATCATTGATGTCATATGGATCACATTGAGTTTTGGTGGCCAAAATATTTCATAAATAAGCATTTATGATATTTTGGAAAGCATGGCTATTTACAGGGTTTTTGTGAAAACCAAGGTAGGCAAAATAAAAGGTTTCATTTAAAACCATGGATGGAAGATTTGAAATGAGTTTTTCTTAAAACCCAAGTTGGCTTTTCGTTTCGTCAAAAAAGGTGCCCCGATGAAGTAGATAATTAATTTTAAATATTTAAGTTTAAATTTTAATCATTTAAAATTTAAATTTAAAATTAAAATTAAAATTAATATTTTAATATTGTCGACGTCAAAAAGGAGGAGGCAAATAACATTAAGTCATAGTCGAAGTCAAAAAAAAATGTGGGCATATATAAATATGCCACTAAAATTTTTATTTTCCCTAAGTCCTCGATGAAGATAATCCGTTTGAAGCGCTAAGGGAGCAGAAGTGTCATATTCGTTCGAAAACTAGCAAAGATAAGAGGGAACAAAGGTAAGAGAGGTTCCTTACCTATCACCGTAGGTTCTTGTGGCCTAGAGGCAAGAGGAATACGTGTAAGGTGTTTAAGCGCCAGTAGATTCGAAGTTTGAATCTCGTCGACGCTAGTTTTTGCAAGGTAAAAAGGGAGAATATTTTGCGCACGTGGATTTTGAGGGCATGTTCAAAGGAAGCAAGAAGGAGGTCTTGCACTCTTGGTTTCTATGTGAGCGGTTAGCTCAAGTGGTTGCTAGTGCTACAATTTGAGTGGCGTAGGGACAGCGACAGGGGATAGAATCCTACTGAGGTTAAAGGCAAGTTATTAATTTTTCCAAATATTTTATTTTTCTAAGGTTGCCCTAGGAGAGATAAGGTTTGTGGTGCATGTTGTGAAAAGGAAAGATTTCTGGTGATTTTCCTTTTAGAAGTATATCATATTATATATCGTTGGAAATCTTATTTCGAGGGCTATTTGATTAACCTACCTAAAGGAAGAAATAAGGTGTGTGTAAAGAGATATTTCTGATTTTGTAAAGAGGTTTCAAAAGTGAAGTTTGCCTTGTTCTTTTTCAAGAGGACTAATTCTTCCATGAGGTGACAAGGTATGCAATATTGTGATTTATTTTAAGGTATAAGTGGTTTTGGGAGTGATAAGGTTATCCAATATTTTGATTTATTTTATTTTATGGTACAAGTGGTTTTAGGAGAGATAAGGAAGTTGTGAAATTAAAAGCCTTGGTGATTATTATTGAGAAGTGGAGTAATGTTGATTGTTTTGTGATCTACTAACCCTTGTGAATATTGGCAAAGGAAAATTGTGTTTAGTGTGGCAGATTTTGTGGACAACTTCTTGGCATAAAAAAGGTACGGGCACATTCTCCTATTGATTGTTTATGGTGGTTGATTTCTGAAATATCATTGGAGTGAAAAGGATTGATTGTGGTTTCCTTTTCGAAAGTGGTTGAGTGAATGCTTCAAGGTTTTCTGAATTGTGAGTTGTGATTAAACCTTGTTTTATAAGCATAGTTGTTGAAGCCCATTGGTTGTGAAAGAATTATAAAAGAACATGAGTATCATTGTTATGTGATATTTGTGGTTGAGCATTGTTGGAAACATTTGAGTTGGTTGATACATGCTTGGACTAGGATTTTTGTGAGAAAGAGTTGTCCCTTGTGATGATTGGTTGAGTTGAGTTGATTGAGCCTAGTCAAGTGATGTGTGAAGTGATTTTTCAAGTCCTATGAAACAAACTATTCCATTATTATGATTTGAGTTGAGATTGAGATTAGAACATATTGAGTCTCTAACAATTCTCTTTATGCTTCTATGAGTTGATTTGAGTTGAGTTGAGTTGAGATCATTGTGGATCATTTTTGTTATCCATTGAAGAGTATATTGCCATTAATTATTGAGTTCATATTTGAGCTTTGCCTTGATAGAGTTGCAGATGAGTTTTGAGTGCTACTTGAGCATGATTGGTGGAGTCTTTGAGAAGATCTTTGGGATAGATTTTTGGACAGATTTGTGGTAGTTTGTGTATGATTGATTGAGCCTTTGGGAAGGTCCTTGTGGATAGTTTTGGGACAGCTTTACGGATAGATTTGTGGACATATTTGGGACAAGTTATTGGTGAGCTTTTTGGACATATTTTGGGCAAGTTCTTGGTGAGCTTGCTAGAGCAAATTTGGACAAGTTCTTGGTGAGCTTGCTAGAGCATATTTGGGCAAGTTCTTGGTGAGCTTGCTTGAGCAAATTTGATAAGTTCTGTGTGAGCTTGTTAAGCAGGTTCTATGTGAGCCTATTGAGTAGGTTATTAGTGAGCCTATTGATAGATATTTGGAGGTGACAGAGTATAGAGGGCATAGTCTCAGTGGATAGAGATTCAGCAACTAGCACAGTTGAAGATAGATCTGAGTGAGGAGTCTTCAAGTGGAGAGTGGTCCACCATTCAGTGCAGCAGAGAGACAGAGTCTTCTAGAAGATCACATAGCCAGAGCAGAAAGGGAAAGATTTTTCCTGTGGAAGAGATCCACGAACTTGAGATTAGGGGATCAATATCTTCTTTGGATAAAGATCCATAAACATTGTAATTGGGAGTGATTCCCAAAGAGATTGATTGAGAAAGTTTTAGTAAAATATTTTCTCTTTGGAGTAGCCCACATTGGGTGAACCACATAAATTGTGGTGTCTCTATTGTGTATGGTATTTTGTGCATTGCTTTGATTACTGTTATTTATACTACTACCTATACACAACATAATATTTAATTGGAAGAAAAAGTAAAAAGTGGTCTTATACTGTTCACCCCCCCTCTCAGTATAATATTGTGTTCTTCAAAGCTATTTTAAACTACCCATCACCCACAAATGTGACAGAGGTTTGAATTTTCTTGGGGTTGATAGGATACTATAGGCATTATATAAAAAACTATGCCAAGATTACCTCTCCAATGACTAATCTATAAAGGAAAGAGAAGGAGTTCACATGGTCAGATAAATGTGTCAACTTTTGAACTGCTTAAGAAAAATCTTAGCACCACATATCTTAAAGGTACCTAATCCTCAGGGGAGTTTTTTTTTTTGTTATATATGCATCCCTAAAATATTTGGGAGGAGTACTCTCTTAGGAAGATGTAGTGATATCTGATGGATCAAGGAAATTGAAATGACATGAGGTCAATTATGCAACCCATGATTTGGAATTGGTAGTAGTGGTGTTTGCTCTCAAAATTTTGTGAAATTACTTGGTTGGGATACCTTTTGAACTATGGATAGACCATCAAAATCTGCAATACATATTTACCCAACCTTTACTCAATGCTATATAGAGAATATAGATGAAATTCCTCGCAAAGGATAATTTTGGCATTAAGTATATTAAAGTAAAAGAGAATAAAGTTATTGATGCACTGAGTAGAAGGATACACATAGCTATCTTATATTGCATCCATGTAGACTTTATGGAACAAGTCAAGAGTATGAAAAGTTAGGATGCATACTGCAACTAAATTTGTGAAAAGATGAGAGAAAATTTGAAAGATAACAAAGATTCTAGCTTCAAATATGGATTCCTATGCTTCAAGGATAGGGTAATCATTCCTAAAATAGGTGATTTAGAAAATATTATCTTGAATGAAGTGCATACATCTTCATATTATGCTCATTCGAGGGGACCTAATATGAGAGAGAACATGAAGAAAACTTTCTTTTGGCCTGGGATGAAGAGGGATACAATTGAATTTATCGCTCATTTTTTTGAATGCTGGAAAATTAAGGAAGAACACAAACATCTTGCAATACTGATATGAAGAACACAAGCTTATACTGAGAGGGGGGGTGAACAGTATAAGACCACTTTTTAATTTTCTTTAAAATCAACTTTCAAAATAGTATAATGCAGTGAATAGACAGCAGTAATAACAACAGTAATCAAAGCAAAACACAACACACCATCCACAAAGTGACACAAAAATTTACGTGGTTCACCCAAAGTGGGCTACTCCATGGATAAAACTTTTCTCTAAAAGTTATATCACAGTTCTTTGGGAAACCTTCCCAATTACAAATTTTATGGGCACCAACCCAAAGGAGACACCTTCCCCTAGCTCTGCTCTTAGTGGTGATCCTCTAGAAGACCTCTACCTCCTCTGCCCTTAGCAAGTGGAACTCTATCCACAGAAGACACCTGTCTTCCCTACTCTGGCTAGAGATCTCTGTCCTCAACTCTATCACTGCAAAGTCGTTCCTCAAATTTGCACCAAACACAGTCCTTTGGTCTAGCATAAATCTTTCCTCTTCCTTTGTTCTTTTTTGTTACAGCCGCACTTGGTCAAAACCAAATTTTCACTATCTACGCAAACACAATAGCACTCGATCAACTTATGCACTTCTACCAAAACACAGTAGCATAGTCTTCACACATTCAACACAAACACAATAGCACAGTCTTCACACTCTGTGCAAACACAGCAGTTGATCAGACTTCCACTTATGCACCTCTACGATCAAACTTCTCCTCGCACTCTATCTGCACAAATTGCACTTCGAACGCACACTTGATCGATTCGACTCGACTCGCTCTCTTGCGCACAGCAAAATTCACTTGTGCAAATTCGACACACACATTCAATCATCAAAATATTTGAAAAACCCTCCTTTTATACTGACAATCTCAAGATTAGATTCTTGATCTTAGTCCGCTATATATCCCTAAAACAACATCGGTTGCACAACCCTACACTTCGTTGGCTCAAGGTTAACTCTATCGGCTTCAACCGCCTCTGCTGTTCTATAGCTTTTCTTGCAAAACTACATGTCATGATATCATGAAACTTTTACATCCGTACACCTTCTATAACCTGCTATCGTGAAATTGCGACACCTTGGCCTTTGTCGACTTCCTTTGTGCTTTTATCACGAAATCGCGACACCTTTGCCTCTTGCTGACGTCATCTCACTTCTATCACGAAATCATGACACTTTAGTCTTCATGGCCTTCCTCTCAGCTTTTGTCACAAAATCATGACACATCTGCTTTTGCTAACGTCATCTGCAACTCTGTCATGAAATCATGATGCTTTCGCTGCCTTAAGCTCTTTTCTGCCATATGCCCGCAAAACTGGAACATTTCACGAAATCGTGATGTTTTCACCTTCGAGCTCTTCCTTCTTCAACTCGTTGCAAAATCATGACACTTCTTCTATTTAAGACTTGCTAACTGTTCCTGTCGTGAAATCGCGACACCTTCTCCAACTGCAAGCTGCTAACTCAACCTGTAAATAATGACACTTTCTACATCTGTACAACTTCTTTATAGCCTGTCGTGAAATCGTAATGCTTTCAGCTTTTGAAAGCTTTCCTTGCAACCTGTCATGAAATCGCAACTTTTCAGACTCTTCCCTTTTGCTGCATGTTGCAAAATCATGACAGTTATCACTTCAAACTTTTCAGTATGCCGCGAAATCACGATAGTCCTCAACTTGACCTCTGTAGCATGTCGAAAAATTATGACATTTTACATGTAACTTTCTCTCTCTTCAAACTTGTCGTGAAATCATGACAGTTCTTTTTGTGGACTCTCTCTTCAGCATCATGTCACGAAATCGTGACACTTTTTCATCCGTACAGCTTACTTTGCAGAATGTCGCGAAATCGCGACACTTTTCCTCTGCACTTTTTGAGTCACGAAAATGCGACATGTCGCGAAATCACGACACATTCCATCTTGCTCTCCTTCTCTGCCAACATGTCACGAAATTGTGACAGTTTTGCCTGCTTTGTCTTTGCCTTCCAGCATGTCGCGAAATCGTGACAGTTTTGCCCAAACTTTCTCTCTCCTCAAACATGTAGCGAAATCACGACAGTTTTGCCAACACTTTCTCTCTCCTCAAACATGTCACGAAATCGTGACAGTTTTGCCAACGCTTTCTCTCTCCTAAAACATGTCACGAAATCATGACAATTTTTTGAGCCGCCTGCATACTTTTTCTTACTTGTCTTTTTTCTTGATATTTTGCAACTGGGCTACCCTGATCTTCTTGGAAACTCACTATCCATGCTGAAACCTTCATCAAGACACATTCTTTGACATCAAACCAAATTGCTTCAAGACCTTCTTGACATCAATGACAACATCTACACTTAGAGCAAAGGCACCCAAAATTGCCAACAATCTCCCCCTTTGTCATTGATGGCAACCCTTCACTGAAAACATAACTCAAGAGCCAAAATTGAACCCTACTGATCCAACAACTGAGAATCTGCAATTGAAGTTTTTGCTCCCCCTAACTTGAAGCTTTCTTCTTCACTTGAAGCTCTCCCCCTTACTCATATCTCTCCCCCTTTGTCATCAATGGCAAAGGGTCACCTTTGGGGCTTGGGACTAAGAATGAGCTTCTTAGCGTAGTCCCTCCCCCACATCCTGATGAGGTGATTTAAAACAAAGGTGGGTGTGAAACTCCCATTAGGCACTCATCACCATTAGTGTCTACAATTTCTTTGTCGGGCCTTCTCTTGAACTCTTTTTCAGTGTTTCTGTTCTTGTCACTTTTCTTGTTCTTGTTCTCATCTCTTTTCTTGTCCATACCTTGATCCTTGGACCTGTTTATACCATTGTTCCTGTTCCTGTACCTTGGAAGATCAGCTCTACACTGTCTGGCTATGTGACCTACATTGTTGCACTTATAGCAAGTAACAATATTATTTCTTTTGGGCATAGTTGTTCTTTGAATCTACCTATTCTGACTAACCTAGTTCCTGTTATTTGCCTTGCAAAAAATTGCCTTGTGCCCGAACTGTTGACAAGAGTAGAAATACCCTTGAAAGAAACTAAAACTTCTGAAATTGTTGTTTACCCTTTTTATTTGATCTATGCACTGTGAATCCGTGTGACCAAACCCGTGACACAAAATACATCTGTCGTAAGATATTCTTTTAATCGACCTTTTGGGTCTCGAAAACTTCTTCTTCGCATTCAGAATTATGTTTTCTATTTCTGTGCATTTATTACTCATGGACTCTTTCTCTGAGATACTCTCTTCATCAAAACTCTCTTTTTTTTAAATATTTTACTAGATTCCCCAACCTGTTCCTTGTGTGGTTTAACAAAACCAAGACATGTTTTATCTTTTGTCTTTCTTTGTCCTTTGATAAGATATTTAACCTTTTTGGAGCTTTCTTGAAACCTGTACAGTTTATCCTTGTATTCTTTATTTTCCTCTTTCAAGGCAGCCATTTTTTTTTCTAATTCACTATACTCAAGCATCTTAGATTCTAACTCATTCTTGAGTTCTTATGTCTTAGCCATAGAGATGTCAAGAATTTCTATGAGTTCATCTCTCTCCATACAACATTCATCTAATTTATCCTTGAGTCTAGCATTCTTCTTTCTTTCCTTTTTCAAAACACTAAGAGCATTAGTAAGTTCACATTCAAGATCCTCTATTTTATTGCATTTTGAATCATCAAGGCCTTTTTCAGATTTCTTATCACTAGAGGTGCTACCCTTTTCAAAAACCATACAAGCATCTTCCTTATCATTTTCTGAAGCATCCTCATACATACTAGCAACCAATTCATTATTTGTGCAATCATCCTCAAGGTGCCCAAAATTTCCACATCTAAAACATTTTATGACAATGAATTTATGTTTTGGTTCTTCCTCTTTTTCTAAAATGAACATCATCTCATTTTCATCATCACTAGAAGAACTTTCACTATCATTGCTAGAACACTTACTTGCTTTGTCTAGGTAGAAGCTCTTCTTATTCTTGTGTGAATGCCTCTTTCCTTGATTGTTGTGCTCATCTTTGTTCTTTCTGTAATACCTGTGCTTTTTAGAATCCTTGCTCTTAACATCCTGTATATCTTCATCACTTTCATTCTTGGAAACAGTACAGTCAGTAGCATAATGACCAAACTTTCCACAGTTGAAACATCTTATGTTTTTCTTGCTTTTGTGTTTTCTAGAGAACTTGCCTTTCTTGTTGTAATATGCCTCTTCATCACTAGAAGACTCATCACTCTCTTGAATCTATTTGCCCTTTGATTTCTTGGTAGCTTTGAAAGCTGCCTCTTTCTTGACATCAACTTTCACTTGAGTTCTCAGCTCAAATGCTACAAGAATGCTATGGAGCTCATCCTTTTTCAATTTATCTAAATCTTTAGCTTCCTCAATAGCAAAAATATTTTCACTAAATCTATTAGGAAGAGATCTTAAAATCTTATCACACACATCATTTTCAACAACCTCAAGACCTAGGTCTTTCATGGAGTTAACAACCTCATCCATACGAAGCATGTAGTCACTAATCTTTTCATCATCATTCATTTTGAATTGTTCAAACATACCTTTAAAATGTCTCAATTTGGCCTTTCGAACATTTTCATCACCTGTATGAACCACCTGCAATTGTTTCCACATTTCACTAGCTGTCTTACAGTGAATAACTTTGGTGAGATCTGCTTTTTGTAAGCCTCTCAGGATTGCATTCATGGATTTTGAATTGTTGTGAAGCATGAGCCTGTCTTCTTTGGTATAAAGACCATGTTCAGGAATAGTGTATTCATCTTCAATCACTTCCCATACCTCATTACCAAGTGCCATTAGATAAACTCTCATTCTTGCACTCCACAGACCAAAATCTGATCCATCAAGAATAGGTGTTGCATTGCCACCTGAAAAATCCATCGTGTTCTTAACCAGTTCTTCCTTTCGACTGTTAAACCTTTTCGAAGGAACCCGCTTTGATACCAATTGAAGAACACAAGCTTATACTGAGAGGGGGGGTGAACAGTATAAGACCACCTTTTAATTTGCTTTAAAATCAACTTTCAAAATAGTATAATGCAGTGAATAAACAACAGTAATAACAACAGTAATCAAAGCAAAACACAACACACCATCCACAAAGTGACACAACAATTTACGTGGTTCACCCAAAGTGGGCTACTCCATGGATAAAACTTTTCTCTAAAAATTATATCACAGTTCTTTGGGAAACCTTCCCAATTACAAATTTTATGGGCACCAACCCAAAGGAGACACCTTCCCCTAGCTCTGCTCTTAGTGGTGATCCTCTAGAAGACCTCTACCTCCTCTACCCTTATCAAGTGGAACTCTATCCATAGAAGACACCTATCTTCCCTGCTCTGGCTGGAGATCTTTGTCCTCAACTCTGTCACTACAAAGTCGTTCCTCAAATTCGCACCAAACATAGTCCTTCGGTCTAGCACAAATCTATCCTCTTCCTCTATTCTTTTCTATTACAGTTGCACTTGGTCAAAACCAACTTTTCACTGTCTATGCAAACACAGCAGCACTCGATCAACTTATGCACTTCTGCCAAAACACAATAGCGTAGTCTTTGCACATTTAGCATAAACACAGCAGCACAGTCTTCACACTCTACACAAACACAATAGTCGATCAGACTTCCACTTATGCACCTCTGCGATCGAGCTTCTCCTCGCACTCTATCTGCATAAATCACACTTCGAACGCACACTTGATCGATTTGACTCGACTCGCTCTCTTGCGCATAGCAAAATTCACTTGTGCAAATTCAACACACACATTCAATCATCAAACTCTTCGAATAGCCCTCCTTTTATACTGACAATCTCAAGATTAGATTCTTGATCTTAGTCGACTGTATATCCCTAAAACAACGTCAGCTGCACAACCCTACACTTCGTCGGCTCAAGGTTAACTCTATCGGCTTCAACCGCCTCTGTTGTTCTATAGCTTTTCTCATGAAACTACAACATGTCGTGATATCGTGACACTTTTACAGTCGTACACCTTCTATAGCCTGCTATTTTGAAATTGTGACACCTTGGCCTTTGTCGACTTCCTTTGTGCTTCTGTCACGAAATCATGACACCTTTGCCTCTTGCTGACGTCATCTCACTTCTGTCGTGAAATCGTGACACTTTAGTCTTCATGGCCTTCCTCTCAGCTTTTGTCGTGAAATCGTGACACATCTGCTTCTGCTGACGTCATCTGCAACTCTGTCATGAAATCATGACGCTTTCGCTGCCTTAAGCTCTTTTCTACCATATGCCTACGAAACTGGAACATGTCGTGAAATCGTGACACTTTCACCTTCAAGCTCTTCCTTCTTCAACTCGTCGTGAAATCATGATGTTTCTTCTGTTTAAGACTTGCTAACTGTTCCTGTCGTGAAATCGTGACACCTTCTCCAACTGCAAGCTGCCAACTCAACCTGTCATGAAATCGTGACACTTTCTGCATCCATACAACTTCTTTGTAGCCTGTCGCTAAATCACGATGCTTTCAGCTTCTGAAAGCTTTCCTTGTAACCTGTCGTGAAATCGCAATGCTTCTCCTTTGAGACTCTCCCCTTTTGCTGCATGTCACAAAATCGTGACAGTTCTCACTTCGAGCTTTTTAGTATGCCGTGAAATCGTCACAGTCCTCAACTTGACCTCTACAGCATGTCACGAAATCATGACATTTTACATGTAACTTTCTCTCTCTTCGAACTTGTCGTGAAATCATGATAGTTCTTTTTGCGGACTCTCTCTTCAGCATCATGTCGCAAAATCGTGACATTTTTTCATCCGTACATCTTACTTTGTAGAATGTCACAAAATCGTGACACTTTTCCTTCTCTGCCTTCCTGCACTTTCCGAGTCACGAAAATGTGACATGTCACGAAATCGCAACACATTCCATATTGCTCTCCTTCTCTGCCAACATGTCACGAAATCGTGACAGTTTTTCCTGCTTCGTCTCTGCCTTCCAGCATGTCACAAAATCATGACAGTTTTGCCCAAACTTTCTCTCTCCTCAAACATGTCGCAAAATCATGATAGTTTTGCCAGCACTTTCTCTCTCCTCAAACATGTCATAAAATCATGATAGTTTTGCTAGTGCTTTCTCTCTCCTAAAACATGTCACGAAATCGCGATAGTTTTTCCAATCGCCTGCATACTTTTTCTTACTTGTCTTTTTTCTTGATCTTTTGCAACTGGGCTACCTTGATCTTCTTGGAAACTCACTGTCCATGCTGAAACCTTCATCAAGACACATTCTTTGACATCAAACCAAATTTCTTCAAGACCTTCTTGACATCAATGACAACATCTACACTTAGAGCAAAGGCACCCAAAATTGCCAACATGATATATCCACATGATGTACCTATGCAAAAAGTATAGGTAATTGCAATGGATTTTATTGTAGGGCTGCCTAGAAATTGATTCTAGCATGATGAAATCCTAGTGGTAGTTGACATATTGACCAAGGTTGTGTATTTTATACCCAAAAACACTAAATATGACATTGTGGTTATGGCTAATAGATTTTCCAAGGAGATATTTTGACTTCATGGTTTTTTAGAAGTAATTATATCGGGCAAGGACTCGAGATTCACATATGAGTTTTGAAAAGCTTTGCATCATGCCATTGGTACCAGATTGAATATAAGTTCTGCTTATCATCCAAAAATTGATGGATATACTGAAAGAGTGAACCAAGTATTAGAGGATATTCTTCACATGTATTGTATGGATAATAATTGTTTTTGGGAGGATTACTTGCATCTGGTAGAATTTTACCTACAATAATGATTACCATTCAAATTTAGATATGGATCCTTTGAAGCATTGTATGGTAGAAGATGTAGGACACCCTTATCGTGGGACAATCTAGAAGATAGGATTTTACTTGGACCATACATGGTCAACGATATGGAGCAATAGTTAAGAACGATCAAGGAATGAAGGAAGGAAACCATAGATCGATAAACGAGTTATACCAATTTGAAGAGATCACCATGTGAGTTTGTTGTTTGTGACAGAGTGTTTATAAAGGTGAGACCGATGAAGACCACTATTAAGTCCACAAAATTGGACCCCCATTTTGTTGGACCCTTTGAAATTATAGAGAATATTAGTCCTATGGCATATATACTTGCCTTATCACCTAGTTTATCTAAGATTCATGACACTTTTCACATTTCATTACTTAAAAAGTATGTGGCTAATCTAGAACATGTGTGGGACTTTTCTAATTTATAGATGGTGAATCCATAGGCTATAGAGGTTCAACTATTAAATATCCTTGAGTTCAGATCTAAATAAATGATAAAATGGGCTCTAGAGTAATGTAATGTCTAGTGGGACCGTTATTCCGAAAGGAATGCTACTTAGGAGAAAGTAGTAGAAATGCAAAAACACTTTCCTTTTCTATTTTAAATTTCTATGTAATGAATGTTGTTTAATATTTAAACTTTGATGACACAAGGGACTATGTTAAGCCTAAGTGGGGGAGGATGTCATGACCCTCCCTTGGCAGACTCTTTTTATTTTTTTGAATTCATGCTTGAGATGTGTGGTTATATTGCTAATGGATTGTGCAAACATATATTGTGAGAATGTGAAATGCCTTGAATAGGATGATTGACTTTTTCATGCTTAGTTTATGAAAACACATATTTTATTAAATAATGTGATATTGCTAATATAACTTGCATATGTGCAGCGACAAGGTTCTTGTAGGTGGAAGAGAGAAATAACCACCGAGAATAGGATACCTTGAAAAAATGATGTTATGGGATATTCATCGAAATATTTGGGGGGAGCAACATGGATAAATGCCCCTTTCCATGAAGTTGCATATCATAATTTTCTTAAATAAAATTCATGCTCAAATTGTGTTTTTGTGTATTGCTTAATAGTTTTATTTTATGAAGGAAATTTGCTAGGAAGAAAAGCATTGGTGTATGAGTGTTAATTTTTTGAATGCTTTTATTGTTTTATTAAAAAGAATTAGCATATCAATAATATATCTTGGTTTGTATTAATAATTGTAGTGAAAAACAAGGAAAGAGGAATCAAATTTATTTGGGCAAAAAAAATGAAATTCTCTTTTTCCCATTGTGTGAAATACGTTTTTGTACTTGGCTTATTTTTTCCTTTTTGAAGATTATTGAATGCTTTAGTAGGAGATAAATATTGAATTTTGGAATTCTAAGAGTTTTTTTGAGTGAAGTATTTTTAGGATCCTATATCCTAACCCTCATTAATAATAATAATAATATAATAAATTTCATATACTAAGGTTAGTATAGTTAATAATATAATAATTAATTATTATATTATTAAAGTTAGATAGTCATAATAATTAAATATCTTAATTATTATGAATCGTCATGATGAAGTGACGTAGGGTTAGGGTTAGGGTAGGTATAAAATATTGTACAATATATCATTTGAAACTATCCATGATTGAATAATAAAACATATCTTTAAAACCATTGGAGGGACCCCCTTATCAATGCAACAATGATTCTCTTAAATTAGATGTTATTTTATTTATTTATTTATTTATTTATTAAAAGTTGTGCTAGAACCTTCAGGGTTCTACCATTTGGTATCAGATACATGTTGGACCTAGCCATGTTTGACCTAGTCAGGATGGGTGCATTCATCAAGGAAGAACTTTACAAGCTTTTGAGCATAATCAGCGAAATTAAATGGGACATCACAGACTTACGTTTTGAAGTTTCTTTGAGTCGTATGGCGTATCAAATAATAAGAGAAGAAATTGCCCATGAAAAATAAGAGGAAGAAATAGGGAAGGAAATTGCAAGTGAAGAAGTTGCTCCTAACCCTAGAATTTTTTTTCCTTCGAAAAATCCTGAAGCCATAGATTTTCAAATGTTACATAATGCACTTCCGAAAAAGGAAGAATATTACCCCTATGGAAACCCTAAAACTATATATGTGCAAAAAAGGACCTTCTTGAATAATGTTGTGAAGTACAAGAACTCGTGAGGAAAACAAATGGGAGTAAAGAAAACAAAGAGAATCATTTTTGAACAAAACAAGGTTATAAATCAAAACTACAAAAATCAATTTATCATTTTACATATCACTTTCAAAAAAGGTGAAGTGACCCTTGTCTACATTCAAGCTATAGATAAGGGGTTTTTAACTGTAGTCAATGCACAGTACTATAAAAAGAAAAAAACAAATTTGGATAGAAAAGGTGAACATCCACCAAGGGCAAGACTCAAAACTTAAACTAGGAAAAATCCATGCCCCTCTCCATTTTGTTCAAACTCACAAAAAATGAGGGGAGAAAAATATATTGGAAGAAAATATTTCAACAATATGGGAAAGGAGTAGGTTTTTTTTTCTATTTTGCATATTTTATCTTCAAATAAATCCTCAACTCTGACTGTGAGGAGACTCTTACAGAATGTAAAAGATATTTATACCTTGGATATTGGATAAAATAATGCCTCTCATTACTGGTGCTTTTTCAAACAATGGATACATAGGTGCAGTTCTCCGCAAGCCCATAAGAGGGAGCCATGGCCAAAGCATCCAGTATGAATTCTACAAACCGCTTGGTGTTGTGCTATAGGAAGAGCAAATGAAGAATTGGAGTACAAGTGACCTTGTACTTGCTCACAAGATTCAACCACAAAATTGATTTCTTCATGAAGATGAAGGGACATGTCATAACATAATGTGTGATTTGTTTGTGTGAGGGAGTCCACTACCATCTTACGTACACAATTCTAGATTCATATACTTAGCTCAGAAAAGGCTTGGGAATTTGAGGTGGATTACAGAACTTGAAATATGGCCAACAATGTGGAGGGTTACTTTGATTGTCACTGCAAATTCTTCTTGTGCGTTGTAGTCTTCTTTGATTAAATATTAAAATCGATGAATATGCAACTGACTATAGCTTTTTTTAATGTTATAAATTCTCCTCCTTATTTTTTTGATGTACGCTTATTCCAAAATATGTTTATCTCATCCACATAATGCTAGGGAAATAATAGATGCCTCCAGATCAACTGTATTTCCTAGTTTAAATACCCACATAGAGTGAGTCTTCTTATGATTGATTAGATTTATCCTCCTCTATAGGTATGATGGATATTTTTGCACTCACTGTGATAGTCCTTGTCCACTATAACGTACCTTTCCAGAGTCAAAAGAATAAACTCATTTTGAACATGTGGCCCAAGTGAAGATGTTTTAGATTTTTCTTTTGTTTAATGCTTCACGCTACCTTCAACTCGATAACAATAATGGCTAAGTCTTCATGAGCAATAGAAAATGGACCATTAGAACTCTAAAATGTTGTAGCTCTCCACCACATGAATCCCCATGCACCCATGGTTTATTTGTTGGAGATTCTAGAATGATTATCAAACACTTATTATCTACTATCAAGTTCACTAATGGTGAAACATGTATCAAACATGTTGAGGCTTTCTTGCACTGATGCATTCTCTTCTCTAAGTGTAGCTTGAGATGGTCCTCGATGAAGCCATTTTGATTAGGAAAAATATAACTCCAAATCACCCACCAAGGAAATAAACCATAATATCTTTGATCAAATATTTTTTGGAAATCTCATTGCAAGTGACAAGCTTCCTTTTGTTTGTTATGATCCCCTGAACAATAATATTTGTTATGATCACAACCATGAGAAAGGGATTATATTATATAAATATATGGCCACTGTTGATGATCTAGTTGTTAAAATAGTGATATCCCTACAACAATAAACTAATCATCTACTTATGACAATCACAGAAGGCTCGATTGTTATGTTAACATTGGATATTGAATATAATTATATCTTCTATGTTATTGATGTGTTTCAGGTAGGCAAGGTATGAAACAATGTACAGAGTCTAAAATTTGATAAACCCATGTAACGTGGCAATATGTATTAACTTGAGTTCAATACCCATATGAAAATTGATCAACAACCAAGGAAGTCATTAGAAAAACAAAAAATTTACACAAATTTGAATATCTATAGCCAAATCAAGATAATGGTTTTTGAGGTTTAAAATTGATACCCAACCTACACTTGCTTGTTCTTGAAGCAAAAATATTGAAGAACAACTAACATAGTTCCCAAAGTGATTGATGTGGTTGAAATAAGGGACGTATTAATATTTTAATCATCTTGCAGAGAGTACAAACCAATTTGGATGTGTTTTTAGAATAAATATTTAGTTCTTAAGTTCAACTAGGATAGTTTAAACTTGAGTTACCACTCTTCCATAAGGTAAGTGAAGTCTCAGTTTAGACTAGTTCAGATCTATTGAGTTGTTGTAATCCAATAGTTCACATTGATCAACTTTGTTATTTATACAAATTTGATCCCATGGAATAATCAATCAGTATTTGAACTTCACTCCATACTTGTGATGTATTTGCATAGCTATTTCTTCTAATAGAATATTATTCCTCAATATTTCTAATATGGTATCAGAGCATCAGCTTTCAACTCTGAAAGCATGGTGCAGGCTTCAAACTTTGAATAGTGGTGCAATATACGAGGTGATGTCAATTTCCAAATAGCCTAAATTATTCCCTTTTGCTCCCTTCCTATTCACTCAATGCTCGCATCAATATCAGATAGAATTCAAGCACCATTGCACATGTTAATATACGTTGATGTGAACAAAATAAGTTTACGACTCTCTTTTTGGATGTTAGTCGCAAAATCAAGAGACGATTGACCCTTTGGCATGATTGTGCATAATTTTATATCCACCTCAACGTATTAAACTCTGATATTCTCACAATGACACTAAGAGGGGGGGTGAATCAGTGTAGCTATTTAAATTCAAATCTACAACTCTTAAAGCTGAAGCAAAGAGAACTTAAAAGTAGATAAAGCAATTATCACAAGAGAGCACACCACAACACACAATGTAACGAGGTTCACCAATTTGGCTACTCCTCAAGAATGACCTGCTTGGACTACGGTCCAAATCCAACCTTTGCAAAACACCAATTTTACAATCTGTTTACCAAGGACCCACTGGAAGGAGCACCAACCCCTGATTTATCCGCACCAATAGAAAGGAGCACCAACCCCTATCCAAGCACCAACTTGGATCATAGTTTTGAAAGCTATATCAATGACATACAAATGCCTTCACTTTTACAAGACCCCGACTGGTCTACAATTTATCAAAACATAGTAAACACTTACTGCTCAGCTTGTTGCTCTCTTACAACACTCTTCTAACCCTCTTTCGACAGCACTTTCACACATTCAATGGCAACTTTATTCTCCATGCAACTACCCTTTTATAATCAAATTGTCTAACGATAACTCCAGTTGTAACTCCTTTTATTTCTCATGCGCCACTTGCCAGTTGTAACGCCTTCTAACTGTAACTGCTTTTGTATAAATATAGGGTAGGCTTTTCATCAACCACGATGCATGTTACAAATTTACACATATACCCCTACCATGACTGTTCATCTTCTCGGTCATGACTATTCATATTCTTTTCTGTGCATGCATGCATATTCGATTCTATTTATACGACTATTAGATTTCTCCTTCTTCGACTGTTCTTAAATTAGCTGCATGATTTTCTTTTGTAACGTCCCCTATAACTGCTGTGTAACTTCAGTTAACGGTTACATATCTTAATATGGCTAGGTTCTATTTTTAGCTTGCGCCAAAATGACCTGTCACGAAATCGTGACACTTCTGCCTCTTTGTCTTCTTCTTGGCTTGTACCCACGAAAATACATGTCACGAAATCATGACAGTTTTTGCCTCCTTGTCCTTTTCTCAGCTTGCACCTACAAAAATAGAACATGTCACGAAATCGTGACACTTTCGTTGCCTTGAGCTCTTCTCTGTCTCTTTCCCATGAAAACAGAACATGTCACGAAATCGTGACACTTTCGCTTCCTTGAGCTCTTCTCTGTCTCTTGCCCATGAAAACAGAACATGTCGCAAAATCGTGACACTTTCGCTTCCTTGCACTCTTCTCTGCTTGCACTAGCAAAAACATGACATGTCACGAAATCGTGACACTCTTCTCACCTTTGTCCACTCTTCTGGCTCAGCACTAGCAAAAACATGACATGTCACGAAATCGTGACATCTTTCGCTTTCATACATTTTTCTTTCGCAAGCCTAGCGAAAACATGACATGTCACGAAATCGTGACATATTTCGCATCCGTACACCTCTCTCTTGGCTTGCACTAGCAAAACAAGACATGTCACGAAATCGTGACACATTCACTGCCTTGTGCTCTTCTCTTCTGCCAACACATGTCATAAAATCATGACACATTCTCGCCTTGTGCCTTTCTCTGTCTTTCGCTCAACATGTCACGAAATCGTGACACATTCTCCTCCGTACACTCTCTCTCCTCTTCGGGTCACCTCCGTACACTCTCTCTCCTCTTCTTTCCGAACATGTCACGAAATCGCGACAATTTTCCTTGCGCTTTCTCTTTCATCCAACATGTCACAAAATCATGACAGTTTTCCAGCATTTTCTCTCTCCTTCGATATGTCACGAAATCGCGACATTTTTTCCAGCATTTTCTCTCTCCTCCAATATGTCACGAAATCGTGACAGCTTTTCCAGCATTTTCTCTCTCCTTCGATATGTCACGAAATCGTGACAGTTTTTCATTCCGACCAAACATGTCGCGATATCGCGAAAGTTTTCTTACTTGTCTTTTTCTTTGTTCTTCTGAATCTAGGCCACTTCTGTCTTCTTGGAAATTTACTGTACATGCTTTGACCGACCTCCGAACTCCTGTCCACTCGCATCAACCGATCTATCTGTCTGTGTTGACAACAATGACAATACTGTTTCTGCACCTTGCTCAACAATCTCCCCCTTTGGAATTGTTGGCAACACATGTGCAATTTCCTGTAATTCTTCTCCCCCTTTGACAATAATACCAAAGGGCTATTGCAGACTCCCCCTGAGTCTATGCACAACATTCTTAGACAAACATTGTTATAGTTAGCAAAAATCATGAATATGAGCAAAACTATAAACATAGGCATAAATGCTCCCCCTGAGAATGTGGTCCCAATTGATAGTCAGTTCTTGGGAAACGTGACCACTCCCAACTTACTCCGAAGGTACTCAAAAACTTCCTTGGGCAATGGTTTTGTGAATATATCTCGCTACTTGCTCTGTAGTTGGAACAAAATCCAATTTAACCTCACCTTCTGCAACTTTATCCTTCAAAAAGTGATACCGGATTGCAATATGTTTGGTTCGAGAATGCATAACCGGATTCTTCGAGATGTTAATAGCACTGGTGTTATCACATTTAACTGAAATTGGCTCTTTGAAGTGAATACCAAGATCTTTCAAGGTTTGTCTCATCCATAATATCTGTGTACAACACGTTGTTGCAATGTATTCTGCCTCTGCTGTGGATAGAGAGACTGATTCTTGTTTCTTGTTGTGCCATGCTACCAACCTGTCTCCAAGATAAAATGCTCCTCCACTGGTACTCTTTCTGTCATCTATACATCCTCGCCCAATCTGCATCGGAATATGCAATAAGAGTGAAGTCCTTACCTTTTGGGTACCATAACCCATACTCCATAGTACCCTTGAGGTACCTAAAAATCCTCTTCATAGCTGTCACATGAGTCTCTTTGGGACTAGCCTAAAATCTTGCTACCATGCATACTGCCTGTAAGATATCAGGTCTAGTAGCTGTCAAATACAATAGACTTCCAATCATAGATCTGTACATGGTTTGATCTACATCTAGAGATTTGTCATCCTTGCTCAACTTGCAACCTATTGTCATGGGAGTGCTAATAGGTTTACTATCCTCCATTGTGAACTTTTTCAACATTTCTTTCACATATTTAACTTGAGAGATAAAAATGCCCTTTTCATTTTGATTGACTTGCAGTCCGAGGAAATAAGAAAGTTCACCAATCATAGACATCTCAAATTCTTTCTTCATTTTATTTGCTATGTCTCTACAGGACTTATCATTGTTGCTGCCAAAAATGATATCATCTACATAAACAACAAGGACAATAAGATGGCCATTCTCTATTTTGACATACAGATTGTTGTCCACCAAACCTTTCTTGAACCCCTGTTGAATCAGATAGTTATCCAACCTTGCATACCATGCTCCGGGTGCCTGTTTCAAGCCATACAAAGCTTTCTTCAACTTGCAAACAAATTTGGGATTATCACCGAGTTGGAACCCATCTGGTTGCTCAATGTAAACCTCTTCTTTCAGTTTTCCATTCAAAAATGTTGATTTCACGTCCATTTGATATACTTTGAAATTTTTATGAACTCGCTAAAGCCGTAAACATTCTGATTGCCTCTAGTCTAGCTACTGGTGCAAAGGTTTCCTCAAAATCAATACCTTCAACCTGTGCATAGCCTTTACAGACCAGTCTTGCTTTATTCCTTACAACCTGTCCATCTTCATTCAATTTATTTTGAAAAATCCATTTAGTACCGATTATATTTTTATTTTTCGGCCTTGGTACTAACTCCCAAGTTTTGTTTTTCTCAATCTGATCTAGTTCTTCATTAATTGCCTTCATCCAACTTTCATCTGTGCTTGCTTCAACAACATTTTTGGGCTCAATGCTGGATAATAGAGAGTAGTTCCGTACTCATCGCTTCTTCTTGTCCGAATACCAACTGTGGGGTCCCCAATAATTTGCTCTCTGGGATGATTTTTTTGCCAGCTACCTGTTTTGAATTTCTTGTTTTCTTCTACTTCGAGTCAATACTTAAATCATCTGGATCAATTTTTTGATTCTCTTTCGTTTCCTTTTCTTCATCTCCTTCAATAACTTCTTCATAAATAGGGTAGTTTTCTTGATGAGTAATTTCTCGTTCTCTACCTTCATCAACTTTAACATCGGCACTCTCCACAATTTTCTTTAGCCTCTTGTTGTAGCATGTGTAGGCTTTGCTTTTTGTCGAGTAACCAAGAAAAATACCTTCGTCAGCTCTATCTTCAAACTTACCAAGATTATCTTCAGTTCGTTTGATATAACACTTGCTGTCGAACACTTTGAAGTATCTTGTTGTTGCCTTCCTGTCGAACCACAACTCATAAGGTGTTTTGCTTTCATGCGTCCTTAACATGCACCTGTTTTGGATGTAAACTGCAGTATGGACTGCCTCTTTCCAAAATCTGTCAACTATTTTGTTCTCAGCCAACATTGTCCGTGCCATTTCTTGCATAGTCCTGTTCTTCCTTTCTACAATACCATTCTGCTGAGGTGTCCTTGCTCGCTGAAAACTATCTTCTGATCCCATATTTTTGATAGTACTCTGCAAACTCCTCTCGAGATAAACTCTCCTCCTCTATCTGATCTTAAGCATTTAATTATTTTTCCTGTTTGATTCTCAACACGGTGTTTGAAAGTCTTGAACATTTCAAAGGCATCCGATTTAAGCTTTAAAAATAGTACCCATGTCATCCTGGAATAGTCATCTATACACAGCATAAAGTATTTGTCACCATTTATGCTTTGTGTTCTCATGGGTCCACATAAGTCAGTATGAATTAGCTCTAAAGGTTTGCTGGTGAAGTATTCCTTTGATTTAAATGTGGATCTAGTTTGCTTCCCCTTTTGGCATGAAGCACAGATGCTATTTAATGGTTTGCCAATGGTGGGTATATCTCTTACTGCCCTTTTTGAACTTATTTTTACCAGATTGTCAAAGCTAATATGACCAAGCCTCTTGTGCCACAGCCAATTTTCATCTTCCTGTCCAATCAAACATGCTCCTTCTGAAGTCTCTGAGAGAGTATACAGGTTTCCAGAAGTCCTCGATCCAAGTAGCTATCGCCTTCCCACCGTGTGCTTTTCTTGACTTCACAACCTCGCTTCTTAAAGATGACTTCATGACCTCTATCACAGATTTGACTTACGCTCAGTAAGTTGTGCTTCAAACCAATCACAAATAGAACTTCTTTGGAATTGATCTTTCCATCACTTATCTTGACTGATCCTTTGCCAACTATCTTGGCTCCATCATTATTTCCAAACTTTACAGAGCCCCCTTCATATTTTTGTAATTTTTCAAATTTTTGTTTATCTCCTGTCATGTGACTCGGAGCATCCACTATCCAATATCCATGGTGCAGATTTGTTCTATGCTTTGAATGTTGTCTGTACAATCAAGGATTCCTTTTCTTCCTTGGGTCGCTCCTTTTCTTTCCACTCTGGTTTGACTACAGTTTTGGTCACTTGTTTAGACTTTTCTTTGTCAGTAGCCTGTGCATGTTTTTCTGGGAATTTTTTGTTTTGCCTTAAACTGTTTGGTTGAGATCTTCTTCCCTGATTTTTATTTGCTGCATATGTGCTTCTACAGTTTCTTGCAATGTGTCCAAAGTTATGACAGCTTATAGCATTCTACTACATAATCCATCAAGGGTGAAAAGACATTTCTACCGGTGAAATTTCTTTGTCCTATATTATAAATGCAGTCTGAAATCTTATGACCGTAAGCATTGCATTTAAAACAATAACCAAAAAAGGAATGATTGAACCTGGGAGTTGGTCTTTGCCATTTTGTAGTAGGAGCCACAAATTTTCTTCTCCTTTGATGTGTGACTTTTATGAATCCCTCATTGTCAGCACTCTTCTCGTGCCTGGCACTGTTGCTTTCTTTTGCCTGATTCATTTTTCCTTGATCAACCTTGATCTTATCTTCTTTCTTTACTTGTTCTATAGTTATGGCCTTTGATCCACTTGACGATTCTCCTTCGACAAAGCCCAAGCCAAATTTGATGCCTGTAGTCCTCTGACTATTTATAATATTTTCAAGCTTCGTAGAACTTCCTTCAAGTTTGTGATAGCAACTCAATTTTTGATTCTTTTCTTCTACCCGCATTCTTAAGACAACAATCTCTTCTTCCAGCTTTGCTGCACTCATCTATTTTCATGGTTAATTGTACTTCGAGTTCTTCAGACATTTTCTTAAATTCTTTTGTCTGAACTTTCAAACTGTTTATTATGTCATTCGCATCCTCAAGCTTTCTTGAGACCTTTTTATTCTTTTTCCTTTCTGTACTCAACTCTTTAAGTGCAGCAACCAACTCTCCTTCCAGATATACTTCAGCCTCATCCTTAATGTTTGTGTCACCTTCCTATTTTTCTTCTATTTTTTCTTCTTCAAATGCCATGAACAGAGCTTCACCTGTTTCTTCTTTAGAATCTTCACCTGAGCTATCTTCAGAAGAGCTGACATTCTTGGATATGAAACTTTTCTTTTTGAAGTTGCTTTTTCTAAAATTTGGTTTCTTCTTCCAATCACTTCTTTCTTTGTGTGACCCTTCATCACTTTTGGTTTTCTCATTCATTGGACACTTAGCTGCAAAGTGACCGACCCCTCCACAATTGAAGCACTTAAACGGTAACTTTCCTCTATATTTTCCTTTTCCCTTTATAAGTTTTCGAACAAAGTTAGCTTCCATTTCATCCGATGTCTCTTCATCCTCAGATTCTTGTTCAGCTTTTATATTTTTGTGTGCTTTAAAAGCAGCTTCTTTGTCTATGGGCTTAGTTTGTCCTATTCTCATTTCGTATGCAGTCAAAGAACCATGCATCTCATCCATGCTAAAATTGTTTAGATCTTTAGCTTCTTCTATTGCAAAAACTTTAGAATTAAATCTTTTGTGAAGAGTTCTAAGTACCTTTTTCACGACGACCGCATCTTCGATTTCTTCGTCGAGTCCTCTGATTGCATTAATGATTCCATTGACTCTCAAGGATATAGGCCTCTATGTTCTCATCATCATTCATTTTTAATGCTTTGAACTGAGCTCGATGCGTTTGTAGCTTGGCTTCCTTGATCTTGATGTCTCCTTCATGGATGCTCTTCAGTTTGTCCCACATGTCTTTTGTCATTTTACAGCTCATGATCCTTATCAGTTCACTGTCTACTAGCCCACACATTATGGCATTCTTTGCTTTGGAGTTATTCTCAAACTTTTTCTTCTCGACAGTATCTGTTGGAGGAGTAGTGGGTATTGTGTATCCACTTTCTACAAACTCCCAAATGTCGTATCCCAACGCACACAGATATGTCTCGCATCCTGAGTCTCCAGAATGAGTAATTAGTTTCATCGAACAAAGGAGCTTTGTTTGATGAGAATCCTTCACCACCTGCCATTGTGTTTCTTCCAAGATCACCTTAGCTGATTAAGCTTGTTCAAGAACCTTGCTCTGATACCAATTGATATTCTCACAATGACACTGAGAGGGGGGGGTGAATCGGTGTAGCTATTTAAATTCAAATCTACAACTCTTAAAGCTGAAGCAAAGAGAACTTAAAAGTAGATAAAGCAATTATCACAAGAGAGCACACCACAACACACAATGTAACGAGGTTCACCAATTTGGCTACTCCTCAAGAATGACCGCTTGGACTACGGTCCAAATCCAGCCTTTGCAAAACACCAATTTTATAATCTGTTTACCAAACACCCACTGGAAGGAGCACCAACCCCCGATTTATCTCGCACCAACAGAAAGGAGCACCAACCCCTATCCAAGCACCAACTTGGATCACAGTTTTGAAAGCTATATCAATGACATACAAATGCCTTCACTTTTACAAGACCCCGACCGGTCTACAATTTATCAAAACACAGTAAACACTTACTGCTCAGCTTGTTGCTCTCTTACAACACTCTTCTAACCCTCTTTTAGTAGCACTTTCACACATTCAGTGACAACTTTATTCTCCACGCAACTGCCCTTTTATAATCAAATTGTCTAACTGTAACTCTAGTTGTAACTCCTTTTATTTCTCATGCGCCACTTGCCAGTTGTAACGCCTTCTAACTGTAACTGCTTTTGTATAAATATAGGGTAGGCTTTTCATCAACCATGATGCATGTTACGAATTTACACATATACCCCTACCATGACTGTTCGTCTTCTCGGTCATGACTGTTCGTATTCTTTTTTGTGCATGCATGCATATTCGATTCTATTTATACGACTGTTAGATTTCTCCTTCTTCGACTGTTCTTAAATTAGCTGCATGATTTTCTTTTGTAACATCCCCTGTAACTGCTGTGTAACTTCAGTTAACGGTTACATATCTTAATACGATTGGGTTCTATTTTTAGCTTGCGCCAAAATGACCTGTCGCGAAATCGTGACACTTCTGCCTCTTTGTCTTCTTCTTGGCTTGTACCCACGAAAATACATGTCACGAAATCATGACAGTTTTTGCCTCCTTGTCCTTTTCTCAGCTTGCACCCGCAAAAACAGAACATGTCACGAAATCATGACACTTTCGCTGCCTTGAGCTCTTCTCTGTCTCTTTCCTCCCTCCTTTCTCTTCCACGAAAATAGAACATGTCACGAAATCGCGACACTTTCGCTTCCTTGCACTCTTCTCTCGCTTGCACTAGAAAAACTCTTCTCCCCGAAAACATGACATGTCGTGAAATCATGACATCTTTCGCATCCGTACACTCTTCTTTGCAAGCACTAGCAAAAACATGACATGTCACGAAATCGTGACATCTTTCGCATCCGTACACTCTTCTTGGCTTGCACTAGCAAAAACAAGACATGTCACGAAATCGTGACACATTCGCTGCCTTGTGCTCTTCTCTGTCTGTCGCCCACGAAAACACATGTCGCGAAATCGTGACACATTCGCTGCCTTGTGCCTTTCTCTGTCTTTCGCCCGTGAAAACACAACATGTCACAAAATCATGACACATTCGCCTCCGTACACTCTCTCTCCTCTTCGGGTCGCGAAAACCCGACATGTCACGAAATCGTGACACTTTTTCTCCTTGGCGCTTTTCTTCCCTTCGGGTCGTGAAAACCCGACATGTCGCGAAATCACGACACTTTTTCTCCTTAGCGCTTCCTCTTGCAAATTGTCACGAAATCGTGACACTTTTCCTTGCCAGCTCTTTCTCTCAAACATGTCGCGAAATCGTGACACATTTTCATCCGTACTGCCTCTCTTCCAAAATGTCACGAAATCATGATAGTTTTCCCTGCATGTGCTTCTTCTTCGAACATGTCACGAAATCGCGATAGTTTTTCCACTTGCTTTCTTCTCTGCCAACATGTCACGAAATCGCGATAGTTTTCTTTGCTTGCGCCTTCTTTCCGAACATGTCGCGAAATCGTGACAGTTTTCCTTGCGCTTTCTCTTTCGTCCAACATGTCGCGAAATCGTGACAGTTTTACCAGCATTTTCTCTCTCCTTCGATATGTCACGAAATCGTGACATTTTTTCCAACATTTTCTCTCTCCTCCGATATGTCGCGAAATCGTGATAGCTTTTCCAACATTTTCTCTCTCCTCCGATATGTCGCGAAATCACGATAGTTTTTCATTTCGACCAAACATGTCGCGATATCGCGACAGTTTTCTTACTTGTCTTTTTCTTTGTTCTTCTGAGTGTTGGCCTCTTCTGTCTTCTTGGAAATTCACTGTACATGCTTTGACTGACCTCTGAAATTTTGTCCACTGCATCAACTGATCTATCTGTCTGTGTTGACAACAATGACAATATTGTTTCTGCACCTTGCTCAACAATATGTTGATATACGTTGATGTGAACAAAATAAGTTTACGACTCTCTTTTTGGATGTTAGTCGCAAAATCAAGAGATGGTTGACCCTTTGGCATGATTTTTCATAATTTTATATCCACCTCAACGTATTAAAATCTTGGTGCCATCATTTACACAACAAATCATCTCAAACTGCCTCACATCAGCTTGTTTCCAGTGCTAGATCGTCTCACTACCTCCTTCTGAGATTCTAACGTAGCACGTGGAGTACAACATCTTGCTAGTGATCTTTCCTATATTCCTAGTTCTATTCATAAAACGGTCATGCACTCCCTTTTTAAAATGTCCATCCTTATCATCAGTGCTTCATATCAATGCAAGGAAGCATTATTATATCACATAGTGTAGTGTTAAACTCTATATTTTTTGATAGAGTTTGATTTTTTACTTATTGCATGTTTATTCCCTCATTTATGTGTAGATCTATACTCCTTGCATCCCATGTAACAACCACATATAAAATATATATTATGGGATACATTAAGGAAACAACTGCATTGAAGGCAAAGCAGGTTACATTAGGAAAGTATGACAGTGAACAAATCAATTCATGATCATGTTTGGGTTGTGTTAGACCACTACATTAGAGGCAGGTGCATGATTTTGAGTTCATTGGAACTGGTTCATTATCTCAAAGGTAGAACATAAGGAATGTAACATCTATCCTTGTTGTATTTCCCATGAATTTCTATGTAAGGAAGGCAAAAAATCATATTTCATTGGGTACAATTTGCTACATCGAGGGCACACTATATTCAATGTTACTTGGGTAGAGTTTTGGCTACATCAACGATACCATGCAGAGAGGCAGTGAAACAGTATATTAAGTTGTATTATCTTTTGAAATAGTAGGATTGTATGTACTAAACACTCCTTTCAGATTTTGTGTTCCTCCTTTTTTCTCAAGCCTGTTCAAAGGCCTCTTCCTTCAATTGTAAACAAAATGCAATAATTTTTCTTGGGGGGGGTCATTGGGTGCTAAATTCTTGCACCACACTATTCTATTTGAAAGGGGGGTGCACACTTGTCTCAAAGTTTCATATTGGGTGATTGCTACTGCTGAATTATTTTTGGGCAGTTTTTGAAGTGATACTTAGCACAAATTGCACAGATTTCTAGTGGCCTCTTGGTGCTTACATATCTTTCATTGGGCATCTTCTACATGATATGCTAAAAACACTTAAAATCAAGCAAACATTTACAAGAAATATTCTCATTAAACACCTCAAATATTGGCATCTCAATTTAAATATCTCCTATGCTCCAAGTATCATTCTCTTCATACACCTATAGTCTCTCTCTTGTAGGGCGTGTCAATGAGGAGTTCGATATTAAAGTCTGGTAGAATATTTTAGGCTCAAAACACCTATGTTCCACTTATATTTCTCTTCAGATACTTATAGTTTCCCTCATGTAAGGGCAGGTATTTTAAAGTTCGGTATACAAGTCAGGTTTTTACTGCCTTCATTCTCATTAAAGGGGGGTGCACCATTGTCTTCTCAGATTCTTGCTGCAATTATTTTTTGGGCAGTAAAAAGGGGGAATATTGGTTCACTGTAGTTTTATTTTGGCAAAATGAATACAATTGAGCCACTCACCCCTCATAAATATCACACATGGAAACCAAAAATATTGAATCTCATTTCTCAAAAAGGGCTTACACACTTGCTAGAAGAGAAGCATCCTGAATTTGAAAAGGAATATGAAATATTTGTTCATAAAGGGAAAACATATGGAACAATGGGTATTATAAGCACAAATATAAATGAAAGCTTATGGTTTCACATTTCAGAATGTAAAACTCCATTTGAGAGTTGGCAAAAATTAAGGAACTTGTTTGGTAAAGTCGATCAAATAAGATCAATGTAGCTAGAAGCAGAGTTAACAACCTTATCTCTTGAAGACTTCAGCAATATTGTTGACTTTCTCACCAAATTTAAAGAAGTCCTCATACAATTAAAAGGCAATGACAAGAATAAAAGAGAATAATAATGCATCTATCTTATTCTCTCTAAGTTAAATGGAGTATTTCAAATTTTTGCAACCACCTTTTTGTCTACAAAAGATGCACATGGTAAAAGTTTTAAAATGTCGTCTTTAGAGGAGTTTTGTGATAGGATAACTAGAGAGTAAATGAAACTTGTAAAATATGAGTTTTATCTCTTCCTAAAAAGCATTAGTAGCATCCACCTCCACTAAAAATAAATAAAAAAGAAATAAAGAGACCCTATAACTTGTATAATTGCAAAAAGGATGGTCATTCTATGAATAAATGTTCGAAAAGACTACAAAAACTAGAGGCAATAATGAAGGATCACAAAATAGAAACTAAGAAGCAAATAGGAAAAGCCTTAAATATTCAATGCAAATCTATAAAAACTTCATCAAAATACTGGGTTCTAGATTCAGGGGCAACTCATCATATGACTTCCTCTCATGAGTCATTCACTTCAATCTCCTCAAGCTCAATTTGTAGCATAGAAGTTTGTGACTCATCCTTTATCCCATTCAAAGGAAAAGGTGACATCCATTTATGGTGGTTCTATCAATAATGTTCTCTATGTCCCGTTGTGATGTCCTTCACAATGACCCCAAAAGCTTGGGGACCCACTTAAAATTTGAGAGTTTGCTCCAATTTTTGTTTGAGCTTATAGTATGCTTTTGTTATTGTTTGAAATACCAAAATACCCATTATCTTGAACATGGTCTTATAGTAGGCGGCATCGTTAAATTCCACTGCATGCCATAGATTTTGGAAGCATACTTGCATGGTCCATGTTATGTTCATCTGCTTGGTTAAAATATGATGGTTGAGTCATGCTATGTTATTTAATTACAAAGTAAGGTGTTGTTATATAATAGGTTGGTAGATTAGTTTGTTATCTTTTTGTTTTTTTTTTGGATAAATTTGTTTATTATGTTACTTATTGTTGATTATGTTTTAGATATAGGTTTTATTATTGTTATATTATTATATTTGTAGACACCAAAACAACACCAATCCGACTAAGTGACTACAAACACTGATCGCATTGACATACACAGCTTTCAGGGCAGCCTTCAGAGGTCAAACAGTGGTCCTAACCACTCACACAGTAGTTTAGAAGGTCAAAAATTGAGTAGAGCAAAGTTGGTCGTTTTAGCAAACCTTTAATCAAAGCAAGACAAAGCCTTCGTTCAAACAAACCTTAAGCAAAACTTCAAGAGCAAACAAGCCTTAATCAAAAGGGAACCTTGGCCTTAGATGTCACGAAATCGCGACGTCGCGATTTCGCGCGTCGCGATATCGCGACACCTAAGGCCCCGAGGGAGGCCTCGGCCTTAGACGTCGCGATATCGCGCGTCACGATATCGTGACACCTAAGGCCCCGAGGGAGGCCTCGGCCTTAGACGTCGCGATATCGCGACACCTAAGGCCCCGAGGGAGGCCTCGGCCTTAGATGTTGCGATATCGCGCGTCGTGATATCGCAACACCTAAGGCCCCGAGGGAAGCCTCGGCATTAGACGTCGCGATATTGCGTGTCACGATATCGCGACACCTAAGGCCCCGAGGGAAGCCTCGGCCTTAGATGTTGCGATATCACGCGTCGCGATATCACGACACCTAAGGCCCCAAGGGGGAAGCACGGCCTAAGTGTCGCGATATCACGACGTCGCGATATCGTGACACTTCGACATTTTACGTTTAAAAGCAGACACCTCTCCAATCAAAGGCGGACTTTGGCATGGCCGCCACATCCAAGGAATGACCGCCACGTGGCACCCCTACGTGCCCCTTTTCAAAGAGACCCCGTGGGTCTGTAGAACGGCGGACTTCACCAACTGCATTAATGAGACAAGTAGTGTTAGCAACAAATCCGATCCGAGGCCATGCCTCATAACTACTGATGTCAGTGCGAGCCATGTCTCATAAATCATCTAACAGGGGTCAAATCTCAGCGGCCCCTGCGGACTTAGGGTTTGGACATTAATATTTCAGAGGCGAAATCCTCTATAAAAACTAGCTCAATGCAATGTAAAAAAAAAAGGAAAAGCATTTTAAAAACACAACGAAGTGCTGCTCATCTAGAGACCCGATTGCATCAGTTTAGACTTTACCTTCTTCACATCCGAATCTCTTTCACAAGAGAGGTTGGTGGGTGGTTTTCAGAAGTGTGAGTCTGACCTTCAAACCAGACATTGGATTACTATATCCCATTAATTTGTCGACAACACCACAGTCTTAGATTTTGAACCCATCCCTAGTGGATTGGCGTCGAAACTAAGTTCTAACGAGGGCGGCCCGCTTGGGCACCCCACATCTTTTCGCTTGTTTGTTAGTTGCATGGTTAATTTTTTCTGTCACGCTTTACATTCGAGTATATCCTTTATTGAATATATCCTGCATTTTACGTTCTACGTTAAAGCTTCACGTTCGAATATGTTTGTCGTGCGTTCTACAATTGCATTATGTTTTTAATCATGTGTTTATTAAATTCAGAAGACGTTTTATCGAATATCATTGTGCTTCGGTAGTTCTTGTTGTCTCCCTAACCTGCAGGTAACCCTAGTGTATAAAGCTTTTCATCACAAGCGAAATCGTCTCACCTGGAGATGAATTACAGCAGGCTTCCACTGACTGTATCACTGGCAATAGCCGCCGGTAAAGTTTTTTTTGTTTTCTGCGAAAGTTTCAGGTTTGCTTAGGGTTATGCTGTTAGCACGCATTTTTCATTGATTTTGAGAGTCAAAACGTTATGTCCTTGTGCAACAGGTGCTATTAAACAGTTTTCTGTTTCTTTGAATGCAGGAAGAAGCAGCAAGAGCAAAGATTCATCAGCAACCAGCGGCGGCAACATTCTGGCCCGCCCGTTTCTAATGTGGGCATGCGGAAGAAGATCAATATTCATTTGTTGTAATGGAAACATGTAACTGAAGAGACGTATTGTAACCGACCGGAATCACATTAATAAAAAGGGTTGTGCTCCTACTTTTAATTTGATCATATCCGTGTTATTACATGCATTAAACTAGTTCTGTTTTTATTGCATATTAGTGTTTCTTTTATTTCCGGAATCTCATGCTTTCAATATTATGTGTTGTTGTTTAGTTATGATTTTGGATTTAGTTGTTATATTTTTATTTTTATTTTTATTTTTATTTTTTTATATATTATAGTTGTTTGTTTGCTATGTTATTGTCATTTTCGTAGTCTATTTCTTTATTTTATTTTATTTAGTTTAGTTTATTATGTTATTTATACTTGTTTTTGTTTTATTGTTATGTTATCTTTTAATAAAAGTTTGACTAAAGTTTTTTGTTATGTCTTCGTAGGTTTTCATTGCGGACGCAAACAAGAGTGGTTTTCAATATGGATTTTGATATTTTTGAGGTTCCAAGTCTAGTGATAGATGTGCTTGAGAGAATGAATAGCTTGTTGAAGAGTAGGTTTTGAGGTTTGATTTTACAACATCAAATGAAGCTAGGTAGGATAAAACAAAGCGAAGATAACATCTGATTAAACATTGCCGCCAAACGCTTTCACAAAATGTACATCGTCAGTGTTGGAAGCGCAGTGGAGAGCACATGTGACATCATGGATAATTATGTGCAAACCAACTAGTTATGGATGATTACCTGAGATTCAATTAATTTATTATCAGCACAGTTACATGGTTGCAGGCCACACGTGAAATAGTATTCCTAATAATTATATGGTTTCAAGTGGATGTTCTGAGTAATGTAGTAAGGTTGGGTGTGTGATGGTTGTGTGTTAAATTACCTATTGATAGGCATAAATTTCGGTAATCCAACAAGCATCACGGATTTGATCACGGATTTGACAGTGGCCGAAAGGTAGGGACATCTCAATCAGATTGACAATAACAAAAAACAGTACATCAATAACTTTTCAAATTGCTTTCATATTTTGGAGATGAGAATTTATGGTTGGTAATGGAGACATGTGTTGGTTATTGTACTCCTTGCAGTGCCATAAATTACTATATTTTTATATAACTTAGCCAGACTCATATCTAAAAAATGAAGCTGATGGTTTAACCTACGGATTTTCCAGCACATGATTTCATCTATTTTGGCGATTGTGAAAACGGTGATTATAGAAAATTCAGCATGTTGTTGTTAAAATAGAAGACTGGTGGTGAAGTAAGTGGAATGAAATTCTAACATGGTTTGGCATCCGGTAGGCGGTGATGGACCAGTACGGCTAGTCTAAGGAATGAGACTGCTACTAATAGGCTGAAATATGGTGGTTCTGATGGGAATATAACCATAAAATCAGTAGCGCTTGAAATATTACTGAATGTCAAGCAATGTGGGTAATCTGGTGTGCAGTTTAGATAGTATGGCCAATGTGTAGGTATGGACTAATACTGGATGCCAGAAGTTGTTTTGAGGGTGCTTAAATCAACAGTGATGCATCGACATATATGTTCAACAATAAACAGTGCGACATATGCAAATGTAATAATGCTGGTGACACAAAATGGGAATATGGTTATAATAAAAATTGAGTAGATGGTGGTTTCAAAACAATGGATGCGAATTAACACAACAATGCCAGCTAAGTAATCATATTCCAGCATGTGCAATTAACACACCTCAACAAATTGGCGTTAGAAGGAGGGCTTGAAAGGTAAATGTTTTGATTTCCAGCATGTGCAATTTGTCATAAAAAAATTGGTTGAAATTTTCGATTTAGGTTGCATTAATGTTAATTTGTCATAAATTTAAAAATTAAGTTATGATTCAATTTTTTTTGTGAATTTTCATACATAATCTTCCATATTCAAATTGGTTCAATGGCGGGAAATGATTTACCAGTTTATAAGCATGATGGAACGATTACGCCAGAAGAACATATTCAGACATATAAAAATATTATGCTTAATTTTCAAATTATGCAGGAAGACATTTTCTGTAGAATGTTTCCATACACGTTGGATGAAGTTGCTAAAGATTGGTTTATCAATTCACCTGCAAGTTCTACCACTTCTTGGAATCAACTAGAAACAAGGTTTTTTGCACGTTTTGGAACATCAGTTGACACTGACTTATTATCAAATAAATTTTCCTCTATCTGTAAACATCCTAATGAATACATGAATCAATTTAATGATAGGTTTCATAAGTTGTATACAAAAATGGAGATACACTTTATCATTTCAAAAGAAGAAGCTGTTCAAATTTAATTGGAAGCTTTAGATCCTTTTACGGTTAAGTTTTTAGAAACGTTTCCTAAGTATTTAGCCTTATCTAGTGTGTATGGTGGGGTAGTAGCTATAGAGCAATGGTCGATTTCAAGAGGAATTGATGTGGGTAGATTATCATTACATCACTCTAAGGTTTCAAATCAATTACCATCTATGAGTCATGATACGCATTGTTTGACACCATCGAATAAAATTGAATGTCCTAGCTTTTCAACCACTTTTGATGTTATCCAGGAAGAAGTGCAAGTTTCAAAGTTAATAACCATTAATGAGGATTGTAGTAGTCAAGTTTATCAAAACGTAAAAATGCATGAATCTTCAGATATTGGAGGAACTTTAGATTTAACTAGCTTTGAAACTTATGATAGAATAGAGTCTTCCACAGAGTCAAATGAAGCAACTGAAGATCTAAAATTGAAATATTCTAGAGGCAATTTCATTATGATCGATCATAAAATTTTATTACTTGAGGAAGATGAGTTTCTTATTGAGGATAGGTTTTTCGAAAGTTAAGATGAATTTGAAGAGCATTCGATTGTTAAATTTACAAAATGTGAAGATATGGTTGAATCTTACCCTTTAGCTTCTGAAGATAATTATTACAATGGATGGGGTATGTATGGTGGATCATTGTTTTCTCACACATCTACTGATAAAATGTTTGTTTCACTTACTATGCAGGAGGTTGAAACTTCTGTTTCAAAAGAGGATTTCGCAATTCCTATGCAATCAGAAAATGATATGCCAATTTCAAAAATAGAACAGGTTCCAAGAGTTGATCATTTTGAACATGAGTTTGTAGAACATTATTCTGTAGTATAAAGAAAAGAAATGGTAAAATATTTTTATGATTCATCTATTTTAGATGAAGAAGAGGTTATTGATGAAGGAATATGAAATTATGGTGGTGATGATAGAGATCATGGAGAAAAAGAAAATATTTCAATGGCTCATCAGGTTGTGGTAAATGAAAGCGTACAAAAGGTAGAATCTTATCCTTTGTATTCAAACATTCAAGAATCAGGTAAATATTTGCATAACCCATTATAGACTTCTACTATTGTTTATGATGAGATGTCATTAGAGGTCGATGAAGAAATAAAAGGGATTCTTATTCCCACCATCAATAGGAATATATTGCCAAATGAAAAGGAATATATGCTTGAGATATTGAATCAAATTCATCAACAGCTACATGGATCCTAGTCGTCTTAGTAATTTGAGGTTGGTTGAAAATCACAGGGTAGGAAAGAAACGGCAATATAAGACTTCAAACTAGAGCCATGTGGACCACCAGATAGCCATTGCCATAAATATAGCCAGCAGGTTCACTTCTCCAAGGCTGATTGGCCAAGATGGGATGTGGTCCCAAAGCATGTCATATACGGAAGAAAGTAATTGCCAAAGAATTATTAAGAGTAACTATCAATATAGAGCTTGTGGGAGTTTTTTTCAATACTCTGCTATGTGTGTCTACAGCTTTTTGTTTCTCCACTGTTTCAAGGAAGGGATCTCTGTCTGTTTCTTTTTTTGTAATTATGATGTAGGTGTGTTTTCTCAATGTATACCCAAAATGTTGTATGGGAAGTTTCTTTTTGATAACAGACTATGTGTCTTACCGAATGTAATGGCTTTGGTGGCATATAGATTTTACATATATAGGATCCTTAGTAAGGACATGTTCATCAACAGCCCTGGGCTGATTTTTGTAAAAGGTTTTGGGTCAACCTGTAAAACCCGATATTAATGCTATAGTATCTTATCTACCAAAAAAAAATTCATCAACAACTAACAATTCAACATAAGATACAAAACTATAGCGATCCTTATTTTGTAAATATCCTAGATTCTTGCAAATTGTTGCATGAATATGTTTGGCCTATAAACATAGATGATGATTCTACGTTAAAGTTTTCAAAAGCTACTTCTTATTTGAAAGAAATCATATATACTTGTGAAAATAAGAATTTAAGCCAAAGTGATGAATCAATGTCTGGAGTTCCCATCTTGTTGAATAAACATAAGATCATGGAATATCATGTATTTGCTTATAATTTTGAATCAAATCAGTGGGATGTGAAAGGAAAAATGAGGGTTGCATGGTTTGACTTAATCTGGTTTTGGTTGGATCTATGTAAAACTTGGAATGCAAATCATGAGATATGTCTTTTAAGATGTGTTTGTCATGTTTGGGACCTAGGAAAAAAAAATCTTATTGTGTCTTGTACATTATGTATATTTTTGTAAATAGTTTTTTGGATTGTGTGTTCATTGTGTTGTTGATGTTGTTCATGTTTTATGTTGTTGACATTTTTTTGTTGTTGTCACTGTAAGTTTTGTCATTGTTCGGTTGTGTCTTGTTGAGCTTAAAGACAAATTGACTTGGTCAGATCTTGTTGGAGTTTCGTGATTGGATATGTTTCAAATTGACACAAATTTTAGGTGAATCTTCCAAATAGTAGGGTAAATCTACCTAGTTTTAGGACTTGTGAAACTGGGAAAAGGGGAAAACGAGGTATTGGTTTATATCCTCATGAATGTGAACAAAGATAAGGCAAATATGAAAAATTGGAATTGTATTGAAAAAAAAAACTTCATACACTTGCATGCACTCGCATTTCATAACACATTTCATAACATTGCATACATCACCCTCGCACTCCATATTTCATATCCCATAGAAATATCATTTATCAAATTCAAAAGTGAATTGGTTTTATCAAAAGTCAGGTTGCTTTAATCAGGGGCACTTTCACAAAGGCATTTTGTACCAAATTGTAAAATACAAAGTTTCATGTTTACACACCATAGTTTCAAATTCCTAAATATTTTCAGTCACTCAACCATTTCTAGTGTGGTAGGCAAATACCGAAAATCATGTCAAATTCTCTTAGGATCATTGCACAATATACACTAAAAAGGATCTTGAGACCAGAGACTGATGTTGAAATCATCTGGAACCAAACACAGTTTACACATATTAAAATATTTTGGTTAAAATGGTCAAAACCATCCTTTGAATAAGTGTAGGGTGAAAAGGGACATCCTTATCGATCCTATTAGGCAACATAGTCCATAAAATTCATTATTATCACAAATAATTAAAAACTCTAAAGCAAAATTAGAGTAGTAAGGATAGGGTCAAATTCTCATCATACTTCGATTGAGAATCCAATTCCCCAAAGCTTTGATTTTATTTACATCATCGACTATTGGATCGTAAGGATTCATACTACTCATCTGTCAAAAGGAAGGGTAGTCATCCCCAAGGTTCAAGAAATAAAAATCCAAACACATCATTCACTATTTGGGTCGTAAGGATTCGTACTACTTGTCTATCATAAGGAAGGGTAGTCATCCCCATGACTCAAGCAATCAAAAGCCAAAATTATGGACTATGGGGTTAACTTCCACTGGAGCTATAGACGCTTGATTTACAGTGGAGTATGCTCATGCGTGGTAATATGTCTTGTTGCAAATCAAGATCTTTGATCGTTCAAACGGGCAAACTAGCCTTGTGGTTCTTTCATAACAGGTTTAATCATTTTGGTCAAAATGAGGTAATGAACTCACTTGCGCACACACTGGTTTTGGATGATAATAAGGTCATAACTGAGCTCTTGATCTGGTAAGGAACTCACAGCACACACATTTGGTCCTAAGAGGGTTATATGAGTTTTAGTGTGTTTATTTATTGTACTAGAGTGTTTGAGTCTCTGTAAAACATGTCATTCATATTATCACATTCTGTTAATACATGTTTTAGCTTACTTCATATCATTTTCATATCATCTTATTTTCACGAGTGTAAGTGTTAGGACCATTGATTAAAGTATGATGACAAGCATGGCCAAAACAAAGATTTATATTGAAAATGATCATTAATGCATATCGCCTGATCCCCACCAGCAATACATCACATCTTGCATAAATCATCTTTGATTTTGGTAATTCATATTTGTATTGATCTATTATCGTTCTTTGGATACTTACTAATACTTATGTTTCTAATATTCAAGGTTTGTGGGTTTTCAGATTTTGGTTTTAGTCCTAAATTTCCAGGGACATTTACCAATAGAGTCACCAATGTTGTGATGTCCTTCACAATGACCCCAAAACCTTGGGGACCCACTTAAATTTGAGAGTTTGCTCCAATTTTTGTTTGAGCTTATAGTCCACTTTTTTTATTGTTTGAAATACCAAAATGCCCATTATCTTGAACATGGTCTTATAGTAGACGACATCGTTAAAGTTCACTTCATGATCCATAGAGTTTAGAAGCATACTTGCATGGTCCATGTTATGTTCATTTGCTAGGTTAAAATATGATGGTTGAGTCATGCTATGTTATTTAATTACAAAGGAAGGTGTTGTTATATAATAGGTTGGTAGATTAGTTTGTTATCTTTTTGTTTTTTTTTGGTGATAAATTTATTTATTAGGTTACTTTTGCTCTAATGTTGAGACATAAGTTTCATTATTGTTATGTTATCATATTATGTGTTGTTGTTTAGTTATGATTTTGTGTTTAGTTATATTTTTATTTTTTATATATTATAGTTGCTTGTTTGTTATGTTATTGTCATGTTCGTAGTCTATTTCTTTATTTTATTTTGTTTAGTTTATTATGTTATTTATACTTGTTTTTATTTTATTGTTATGTTATTTTTAATAAAAGTTTGACTAAAGGTGTTTGTTATGTCTTCGTAGGTTTTCATTGCGGACGCAAACAAGAGTGGTTTTCAATATGGCTTTTGATATTTTCGAGGTTCCAAGTCTAGTGATAGATGTGCTTGAGAGAATGAATAGCTTGTTGAAGAGTAGGTTTTGAGGCTTGATTGAAAAACATCAAAGATAACATCTGATTAAACATTGTCACCGAATGCTTTCACAAAATGTACATCGTCAGTGTTGGAAGTGCAGTGGAGAGCACATGTGACATCATGGATAATTACATGGAAACCAACTAGTTATGGATGATTACGTGAGATCCAATTAATTTATTGTCAGCACAGTTACATGGTTGCATGGTTGCAGGCCACACGTGAAATAGCATTCTTGATAATTAGATGGTTTCAAGTGATGTTTTAAGCAATGTAGTAAGGTTGTGTGTTAAATTTCTTATTTATAGGCATAGCTTTCGGTAATACAGTAGGCATCACGGATTTGACAGTTACCGAAAGGTGGGGACATCTCAATCAGATTGACAATAACAAAAAAAAAAACAGTACGAAAGGTGGGGGACATCTCAATCAGATTGACAATAACAAAAAAACAGTACAACAACAACCTTTCAAATTGGTTTCATATTTTGGAGATGAGAATTTGTGGTTGGTAATGGAGACGTGTGTTGGTTATTGTACTCGTTGCAGTGCCATAAATTACTACAGTTTTAGATAACTTATCCAGACTCATAACTTATCCAGACTCATATCTAAAAAATGAAGCCGATGGTTTAACCTAAGGTTTTTCCAGCACATGATTTCATCTATTTTGGCGATTGTGAAAGCGGTGATTATAGAAAATTCAGCATGTCGTTGTTAAAATAGAAGACTGGTGGTGATGTAAGTGGAATGAAATTCTAACATGGTTTGGCATTCGGTAGGCGGTGATGGAGCAGTACGGCTAGTCTAAGGAATGAGACTGCTACGAATATGCTGAATTAGGGTGGTTCTGATGGAAATAAAACCATAAAATCAGTAGCGCTTGAAATATTACTGAATGTCAAGCAATGTGGGTAATCTGGCGTGTAGTTACAATAGTATGTCCAAGGTGTAGGTATGGACTAATACTGGATGCCAGAAGTTGTTTTGAGGGCGCTTAAATCAACAGTGATGCATCGACATATATGTTCAACAATAAACAGTGCGACATATGCAAATGTAATAATGCTGGTGACACAAAATGGGAACATGGTTATAATAAAAATCGAGTAGATGGTGGTTTCAAAACAATGGATGCACTTGGAATTAACACAGCAGTGCCAGCTAAGTAATCATGGATGGATTGATCTCATTCAACACGTACCAGCAGAGAAATTATTCACAGATATAGATGGTTGTAGTAAATGAATTGACATGAATTGACATTATATATATTTTAACTTTTGTATAAGGGAAGTATTATCAGATTTTGTCGCAGGGCCAAATTTAAAAGAAATTCAATGATGTGCGTGAGCAATTTTGGACGCAAATGACCAGAGATAAATCTTTTGGAATCGATTATTGGTTGAACATCGTCAGTGAGTGAACATATCCTTGGAAATTCAAATTGTTTACATGGTCCATTCGAAAGAAATTATGGTAGTATGTTTTGTTTCTAAATTTTATTCGAATGGAAGGGATCATTCATTTGGAGGACATATGAGGGATAATGATAAAGCCCTTTTGATACAGTTAAATGAATGGAAATAAACATATATGTTTTTGGGGCAAGTTATGGTTATTTACAACCACATACTAAACATTGGTATTTTAAATGGGATTTATTGAAAATTATAATATAAAATCAAAGGTAAGCGGAAGGTTATATATATAAGGTGATGATGTTCGTTTAAAAGTATGGCGCGATGCTGTTCAGGTTATAAAATCATATGAACAATAACCACCAAAGTGGTAATTTGAGATGTTTTTATTATACAATTGTAAAAGAGACAATTGATCAGAAAGAGCCGAGGAACGGTTGAAAAGAAACAGTTTCAAAGCATTCACGTAATAAAATAGTTGGAACGGAAATATAATGGGGGAAGGATATAAAAGAAGGGATGGCAAGATGAAAGAGTTCGGTTATGGAGCAGGAAAGAGGAAGAGAAAGTTAAGACAGAGCAAGAGCGCTAAAAAAAAATGTGAAGATTTGGAAACCAGAAACAGTTATTGTAAAATCTAAAAATTATCTTTATATCATTTTGAAGTGAATATGTGTTTTACTGTATTCAACTGTGAAGGAATGATTTAGGATAATCAATTGTTGTTAAGTCCATTGAAGATTGCCCTCGTTGGTCATTATATTGTATGCACTTGATAAATGATGAGCTTGGTTTAGGGTTTCTGCATTTTCAATACTATGGCGCCATATCCCATAAAATTACTTTTTTAAAACCTCGTGCCTTGTATTTTATTTTATTGAAAGCTATGTAAAGTAAACCTAGTTAGTTTTATAAACCCAAAATCATACAACTAGGTTATATATTAATTATTCTTCAAATATTAAGTCAATTAATATTTGGAGTAATAAATTAATAAAGACAGATGATAGTTCAAATTTTCTCTTCTTAAGTTCATAAGACTAAGAAATTAGGACTGATGTCTTTTAGAAATATGAGTTTCAATGTAATCTAATTTCTACTTATCTCAAAAATTCAAAGGTTATATTGGAAAATTATGTTTCACTATTGAAATATTTGATCTTATAAATATTTCAAAGGGTAAACATTATAGAGGGAAATTTTGAAGGGTAAACATTATAGAGGGAAATTTTGAGTATAAACTTTATTTTGTTATAAGATCAAATTTTATAAATCAATTTTTATATTAAGCCCTATACCTTGGTCATTGATAAAATTTTTATATCTGGTAAACAGGGCAAGACATTGTGTCATTTATTCACCTATGTATTCAATTTATAATTTCATAATAAGGTTTGGAATAAATAACTATATTTGGGAAGTAAGATTATTGAAAGTTCATTATATTCCAAGGATTTATTAAACCCATTAAATTTCATTCTCGTTGATTTTATTGAAGTTTAAATGGAATTTAATTCTAATTCTAGATTCTTTCATGGTAATATCATTTAGAGCATTAGAATAAAGAGATGATATAGAGTTTGGTATACTTCAACTTCATATCCTAAAACAAATTTTATTTTATTGAAATCGATATGAAAGACACACTTCATATGAAAAAATGGAAATCAATTATTTCAGGCCCCTTGTAAACAGTTGCTTTCAAACCTAACAAGTTATTCAAGGTACTTAGTTATATATATACACAAGACACATTAAATTTTGAATAAGAACCTTGGAGAAGTGTAATTTATTTGCAAGAGATAACTTTAAGTTCTAAGTTGTCGAGTGGTTTTGTGGTTTGACAAAATTGCACCTCAACATGTCCCAAATATAGCTACAAATCTCATTTCCATCTATCATATTTGTACTTTTGAAAAGGGTAAAATAGTTCTATTTTCACCAACAGGAGTTGAGATAAGAGACTTTCAATAACCACACTCTCTCATAGAAAAAGGATATATTGATCATAACAATCGCCTATTTCACTTCCAGAGATTCAAAAATTCATATGGGACCTCCTTCTTTGTTGCTTATGGAGATCTTGAGCCATATCCAATATTCGAGCCTCAATATAATGAAGATCCCATACTTGAAATAGATAACCAAAATGAGAATCCTATACTTCAAACTCCAACTTAAATTCCTACTACACCCATTACTCCTTCTACAATGCCAAAATGGGCCCACACCATAGTTCAAGAGGCCACTCCTTACATCCAAAATCTTCCTTCATCCAGATTAAGAAACTCCATGGGTTCTGGTCTTGTCTGTCAGTCCATTTGTAGATCCTTAATCCTTCAAGGAAGCAACTAGTATAAAATAATGGGATGATGCCACAAAAAATTAATTTTCTTCCTTAGTAAAAAAAAAAACTTGGGATCTAGTCCCTCTACCTAAAGGAAGAAAACTGGTTCGCTATAAATGGATCTACAAAACTAAGTATGGACCTAATGGAAAAATTGACAAACACAAAGCTCGCTTGGTAGCTAAAGGTTTTTCACAAATTGAAAGCATTGATTATTCTTAAACCTTTCCACCAGTTGCAAAAATGGATTCTATTAGGCTGGTGCTTGCACTTGCTACTTTCCAAATATGGCCAAGTTTTCATATGGATGTTAAAATTTCTTTCTTACATGGTGACTTAAAAGAGGAAATATTTATGGAACAACCTGCTAAATTTATTCAAGACTCCTCCCTTGTTTGTAGACTAAGGAAATCTCTCTATTGTCTCAAACAATCTCCTAGAGCTTGGTATGAAAATATGGACTCCTTCCTTTTTTCCTCTAGATTTTCTCATTGTGAGTCTAATGCAATAGTTTATATTTGGAGAGATAAAGAAAACATCATCATACTTGTGCTCTATGTTGATGATCTACTACTCACTGGTAGTGTCATTTCTCACATCCAAACTATCAAAGACTCCCTTTCTAAAAAATTTGAGATGGTTGAAATGGATTTAGCTCATTATTTCCTTGGGTTTTAGATAACTCAAGCAGATACAAGAATTTCATTGTGTCAACATAAATATACTCTAGATCTTCTTTAGTGATTTAAGATGACTGATTGTAAGCCTTATCCCACACCTTTTCAGTCTGGAGTCACTCTAAGTACTTCATACAAGTTTCCTCTTTGTGATGCTACTCTCTACAGATAGCTTGTAGGAAGTCTATTATACCTCACTCATACTCGCCCAGATATTTCATATGTTATTGGCTTAATATATATATTCTCACATCAACCTCATTTCAGCCATTGGCAAGCAATAAAAAGAATCATCTGCTACTTGCAAGGAACTAATCACTTTGGGCTCTTATAGGAGGGTGGATCCATAGATATCATTGGTTACATAGATTCAGATTGGACAGGTTCAATTGAAGACAAATGTTCCACTTTTGGATATGTTTTTTGTCTTGGTTATTCATGTATTACTTGGTCATGCCAAAAACAACAAATAGTAGCATTACCATCTACAAAGGCTGAATACAGGGGAACAATTTTGGCTAGTCAAGAAGCTCTTTGGCTTCATCAGATACTAAGGGAATTTGGTTTTTTCCATGACCAACCCATTACCCTTTGGTGTGAAAATCATAACACAATTCATATTGCTCGCAATCTAGTTGAGAATCAGTGCACCAAGCACATTGAGATTCACATGCACTTCATTAGGCAACATATTCAAAAATGGGATCTAATCTTGGAGTACATTCCCACATAAAATCAAATTGTAGACATCTTCACCAAATCCTTTCCTTCTCCATGTTACATTTAGTTGCGAGAGAAACTTGGGGTTAAGCAGTTGCATTAGAAGGGTGCACAGAGGTTTTCACCTCTCTCTTCTTCTTATTGTTCTTTTTCTTCTTGGAATATGGTTTTTTCCCATGTGGTTTTTTCACCATCTCTCCTATATGAAATTTCATTGTACATGAGTACCTAATAAAGCCATATTGTCGAGACTCATTTTTTGGTGTTCATAAGAGGATAATCCTTGCCATTCAAGGACATGCCTCTGTTTTTTGCAACTCTTCTTATTTTCTTCTTCTTGAAATATGGTTTTTTCCCATGTGATTTTTCACCATCTCTTCTATTAGTAAGTTCATTGTACATGAGTACCTCATCAGGCCTTGTTGTTGGGACTCATATCCTGTTGTTACATTCACCCCTAGTATCACTTAAGGGGGGTGTTAGAATAAATATTTAGTTCTTAAGTTCTACTAGGATAGTCTAAACTTGAGTTACCACTCTTCCATGAGGTAAGTGAAGTCTCAGTTTAGACTAGTTTAGATCTTTTGAGTTGTTGTAATCCAATGGCTCACATTGATCAAATTTGCTATTTACACAAAATTGATCCCATGGAATAATCAATCGGTCTTTGAACTTCACTCCATACTTTTGATGTATTTGCATAGCTATTTATTCTAATAGAATATTGTTCCTCAATATTTCTAACAGTGTTTTTCACCATGTGCTTCCCAAAAGTTGCTATCATTTTAGCTTTATGGTGTTCAATACTTTTCGAATTAGAGCTAATATTTTCAATGCTTCTTATATATAAGGTAACTTCCAACCCTAAAAAAATCCACCCAATATCTCTAAGCCATGTGGCATAATTTCCCCATAAATCCAGGCTAAAATTTAATAATGAGTTTGTGTCAGCGTTCCTAGTTTCCAATATTTTTTATGCAATAGCATCTTCCAACTTTGAGGACAAAGTTGTTTCAAGGAGGGGTGGCATGTTAGGATCCTATATCCTAACCCTAATTATTAATAATAATAATAATAATAATATAATAAATTTCATATACTAAGGTTAGTATAGTTAATAATATAATAATTAATTATAAATTAATTATTATATTTTTAAAGTTAGATAGTCATAATAATTAAATATATTAATTATTATGAATTATCATGATGAAGTGATGTAGGGTTAGGGTTAGGGTAGGTATAAAGCATTTTACAATATATCATTTGAAAGCATCCATGATTAAATAATAAAAAATATATTTAAAACCATTAGAGGGACCCCTTATCAATGCAACAATGATTCTCTTAAATTAGATGTTATTTTATTTATTTATTTATTAAATATTTTTCTATAACCTTTAAGGTTCTACCATTTGGTATCAGGCCCGTGTTGGACCCAGCCATGTTTGACCCATCCAGGATGGCTGCATTCATCAAGGGATAACTTTACAGTAGAATATCTTACCAAACATGGCTAGGTAGAATATTACAATCGACGAATATCTTGTCATGACATACTTTTCATTACTATGTTATAGAATGGGTGTTTATTTGGAGTAGTAGAACTGTGTTTACGTATTTTCTATTCTTGGATTTAGTGTGTAGGTAGATGAGTAACTATGTAGTGCCATCATAGTTGGTAGTTGAACATGTTCTACTTTGGCCAACCTTTACCTAATAGTGAGAGACCTGAGATTATTTTTTGACCTTGTAGTGCTATGTTTTCTAAACTAGTTTGGTTTTGAATTTTGTAGAACATGTTGAGTTAGTGCTCGATTGTTATAACTATCAACCTTGTTATAATTTTGTGTATTTTATTATTTATAGCAGAAAGGGCATTCTCTTGAATGTCCAGTAGGTGTGTATATACCTTGAAACGTTTAGGCTAGAACCATAGCATAGAAAGAGTGTGACACATAGGTGCTAACTCAAGAAGCTAGAAAGTTCAGGATGGTTGATTAGATTTGGACGCAAATGTTTGCCTTTTACTCTTGCATTTTGTTTTGGTTTTGGTAAGTGAGGAAAGAATCAATAGATGCTTGAAATAGTTGGTAAGGTTTAATAAATCCCAATCTTGAATGCAAATGGAATTGTAGTGTAAAATGAATTGAATGCAAATGGAATTGTAGTGTAGAATGAATAGTATGCTAATGGAATTGTAGTGTAAAATGAATTGAATGCAAATGGAATTCCAGTGTATAATGAATAGTATGCTAATGGAATTGTAGTGTAAAGTGAATTGAATGCAAATGGAACTGTAGTGTAGAATTAATTAAATGTAAATGGAATTGCAATGTAGAATAAATTGAATACAAATGGAATTGTAGTGTAGAATTAATTGTATGCTAATGGAATTACAATGTGGAATGCAAGTCGAGTAAATGCTCAAATAAGGATTGATATGCTCCACTATGATAGTGCTCTATAATGAATTGCAACACAAACTGAATTCCTTGTACTTGAACCAAACATAATTAATGTTGATTATATAATTTGGTGTTTACTATATTCAAGAAAGAAACTTGGATTAGGTCTATAGCTAAATGAAGTTGCAATTATGTATGGAATTGATAATGACCCATACAATCTATGTATTTTATTCCTTGTAAATATAGGGTTGAATCTCCCAATGTAAATTGATATCTATTTTATATAAATGAACTTTGGCTCAAATAGTGTGAAAGCATGAGATTTCGAAAGAAAGAAATACTAAGATGCAATGAAAACAGAACTAGATTGATGCATGAAATGACACAGATATAATCAAATTAAAAGTAGGAGCACAACCCTTTTTATTAATATGATTCAAACTCGGTTACAATACGTCTCCTCAGTTACATATTCTCAGTTACAATCATGATTAGTAATCTTCTTTCCGCATGCCCACATGCAAAGTGGGCGGGCCAACGTATTGCCGTCGCTGATGTTAATGAGTCTTTGCTTGCTGCTGCTTATCCTGCGTTCAGCTGCTTATCCTGCGTTCAGAGACACAAGAAAGGCGTTAGTAGCACCTGCAACAAGAGGACAGAACATTTGTCTTTAGAGAGCAATGAGAAATGCATGCAAAAGATTGATTAAATGTGTGCAGACCCAAAAACATCACCAAAATGTTTCTGCCAGCAAAACAGTCGGTAACTCCGATCGCTGTTACCTGCAAGTTAGTAAAGAACCAAAATCGGCAGAAACATGTAAACGTCTTCTGAAATCCAGATAAACACGCGATGACAGAACGTAATGCAGGATAAGCAATGACAGAACGTAATGCAAAATAAGCAATGACAGAATGTAATGCAAGTGAAGAACGTAATGCGGGATATATTTGCACATACAGCGTAATGCAGGATACATACGAACATAAAGCGTGAACTACTTCAACAGCATAATGTGTAATGCAGAATAAACATATAATAACCGAATAGATTAAACTGAAACTAACGAACAGGTGCGGGGTGCCCAAGCGGGCCACCCCATTAAAAACTTGATTTCGGCGCCAATCCACTAAGGAAGGGCCCAAAATCTTGCAGGTTGAGTTGTCGTCGAATTGGTGGACTACTGTGTCCAATGTCGGATCTGAAGGTTCGGATTCACCTTCAAACAACCACCAATAACCTCCCTTGCGAAAGAGATTACAGGTGTAAAGAATGAATTCGAAAGGAATGCAATCGGGTCTCTGGTTTTGCAGCACTTCGTTGCGTTAAGAAAATGCTTGTTAACCTCCCTTTTTTGGGTGGGAAAATCCACCGTTTTATAGACCCACGGGGTCTCTTTGAAAAGGGCACGCAGGGATGCCACGTGGTGGCCATGCCTTCCCAAGAGGGAGGAGACTCCGCCTTGACTAGGGCTTACATGATCGCCCTCGCGATAGCCGCTAACCGCCAATCGCCCACCTACGCGCGCATGCACGGCAGTGCGGCGATATCGACTCGTTCTCGATCGCCACTTGTCTAATGTCTCGCTTCGATGGTTTTAATGTCACTTTTGAATGTTTCACTTCTACCTTTGATTGATTAGATTCGCCTTTTAAATGTTTAAATGTCTGCTTTTATATGTTTTAAATGTCTGCTTTTATATGTTTTAAATGTCTGCTTTTATATGTTTTAAATGTCTGCTTTTATATGTTTTAATGTCTGCTTTGGCGCGAAGGCGGAGTTTGTCGCGATATCATGACGTCGCGATATCGCGACACTAAGAAAGAGCAGGGTGCAATGGTAGTAGCTGCCACGATATCGCGACTGTCATGACAGAGCGACGTCGCAACAGCGTGACGTCGTGACTGTCACGATATCGCGACAGTGCGACGTCGCGATAGTCGCGATATCGTGATCGTCATGATATCACGACAGCACGACGTCGCAACAGCGTGATGTCATGACTATCACAATATCGTGACAGTGCGACGTCGCAATAGCACGATGTTGCGACTATCGCGATATCGTGACAACGCGACGTCACGACTGTCACGATATCGAGACTGTCGTGATATCGCGACAGCGCGACGTCGTGACTGTCGTGATATCGTGACTGTCGCGATATCGCGACGTCGTGACTGTTGTGATATCGCAACCATCACAATATCACGATAGGCAACAAAGCATTTAAAAACAATTTTTGCCTAACGATTTTAAAAGCAATTTTTGCCTAAGGCTTTTTAAAAGCAATTTTTGCCTAAGGCTTTTAAAAGCAATTTTTGCCTAAGGCTTTCTTTTGCTTAAGGCTTGCTTTTGATTAAGGCTTGCTTTTGATTAAGGCTTGTTAAAATGACCAGCTTTGCTTTGTTCACTTTTCGACCTTCCAAACTACTGTGTAAGTGGCTAGGACCACTGTTTGACCTCTGAGGGCTGCCCTGAAAGCTGTGTGTGTCAATGCGATCAGTGTTTGTAGTCACTTAATCGGATTGGTGCTATTTTGGTGTCTACAGATGCCCCTTTTTGGGAAGCGCTATGGGTGACGCAGTGCTTGAGCAAAAATAGATAACCAAAGCACTAATGATTAGGGTTTCTTGGTAACCTAACCAACTTTTGATGCCCCAAGTATGGGAAGGGCATGCATTCTTGAATCCTTGCTTCTGACGAGCTAAGGAATTTGATTTCAAGTGTTAACCTATTTTGGTGAGGTGTGACTTGAGCTTGGACATTGATCAGTCATGATTAGGCAAAGGGCGTAACCTTTTGTCCACAGGGGGAACCTTGTGTTCATGCTTCGGGAATGCCAAGTGTTTGATCAATTTAATGATTGCTTGTTTATTGCCCCAAGCGGGGCGTGATTGTCTTTGTCAATGATTCTTTGAATGCATGTCATTGCTTTGATTGGGTGTGTGCTTGTTGATTGGTGACTAAGTGTGACTACCCCCTCAAGCGACGAATCGATGAGGGAATGACCTTCATGAGAAAAGCGACGAGTCGCTTGACCCAAGATGACTTGTGCAAGGGTGCCTTTAGATGTTTTACCATTTAAGCACGTGCAATTTCTCGACATTTGGACCTATTTTTGGTGGGTGTTAACCCTTTTGGTGATGCCATAATGGGGTGAAATCATCAAAAACCCGTCTTCCCGTGGAGCGGTCCGGCTATGGTAGCCTTCTTGGGGAAGTAGGAGAGTGACAATTTGAGCCCCGACATCGATTTTTTATGCCAAGAGGTTAAGTGCAAGAGCACTTGTGTCCGGCAATGCTTATTGCTATGTTTTTGTGTTGCATTTTTGGGATGTTTTTGTTGTTTTGATTTTCTTTCTTTGTGTATATGTCATGATTTTATGTTATGCACAATGATTGATGTTGATGGATGCATGCTACTTTATATTGATGGATGCATATGGTATGATAAATGTGATTGTTGTATGTTGATTTATTTTGATGGATGCATATGTTGTGATGAATGCAAATGTTTTTGATTTATATGTGATATGCGGAAATGAAATGGATGAATAGAATTTGTGATGTTTGGCTATGGCACCATAGACTGTTTATGACTTTGTTATTTTGTCTTTTAGGCGATTGCTGTAGTGGATGACTTTGTATGTATACATGTGGTTTTTCTTTTTTTGTATTTTTTGATGGTATTGTAAGGATGAAAAGTAGTGCAATTGGTTTAGAAATGTAGCTAAGGTTTTCTGAGACTCAGACGGTTTTAACTCACTAGCCATGACTGTACTTTATCTTACAAGACTTTTGAACAAGGTATGAATCGGACTTGTTTTTGACCAAGCTATTTCACATCCCTGTGTGTGCAATTGAGTTCATTTATGTGGTATTTGTCAGGATACCGCCGAGTGCCAGATGGGCTTTCAACCGAACCTATACTGAGGATCACCTAATTAGCTCCACTAACTCCTTTGTTGTATTTAGTTAGATTAATCTGTGGTGTTATCCAGGATACCATAAGCTAGCTCATCCTTATGCAAACATTGGTCTGCACACATGCAAAGCGAATGTGACAGACATATCGTCATGCGGGTAGGATACCACCATTGCCAGATAGGCTATCAACCAAACTTGTAATGAGGATCACCTAGATGGTTTTCGAATGCTGAGAATTCCAGGGATTCAAGTTCAGGATATTTGTTGGCTGAATGATTTAGAAAGTTGCTCGTCTATATAGTGATGAAAATCACTATTTATTTTCTATTAATTCTTTTTGAGCAAGGATTTTGAATAGTGGTGATAACCACTATTATTTGATTTTGTATTTTGAGTATTGTGAATTTGAGCTTGTGAATGGCTTTGATCCTTGTGGCCTTGGGGATGACTACCCATCCTGGTTAGGGGCGGATAGTACGAATCCTTACGACGTTGGGGACCAAGGGGATGATGGAGATTATGGAGTAAGGGCATTGATCTGTTAGGCCTTGGGGATGACTACCCATCCTGGTTAGGGGCGGATAGTACGAATCCTTACAACTTGGAGACCAAAGGTGAATGGAAAGTGTTAGGATGATGATTTGTTGGAATTTTGTTTGTGAATGGTGTTGATCCCTTTAGGTTTTGGGGATGACTACCCATCCTTGGTAGGGACGTGTAGTACAAATCCTTACAACTTTGGGAACCAACTATGATTGGGATTTGGTAGTGGTGAAAACCACTTGTATATGGAGGTGAATGGATAGGAAAGAGCTTGTCCTTTTGTCAATTCTCAGCATTCTAGAACCATTCGCACGGGGGGATGAGCAAGATAACCGTTTCGCTTATGGTGACCTGGATTACTGCACAAGTTTCATCTTTCGTTCACACAACTTGGGAATTTTTATGTGTTTTAATTTGTGTTGGGATGTTACGTAACAAGGTGTATTTCAAGTGTAACTCTACCTTCATAAAATCTGTTTGACTTGATACATTACATGGCTAAAGAGCAAAATGATGACTGAATCACGAAAACTCTTGATACATTAAAAGACCACTGACTCTAGTGTGGTAAAAGCAATGCATGGTGTTTTTGTTGTTTTTGTAAAATGGAACAGTGTGGAACAAGATGGACTAGCAGAGCAATTACGACCTATGGTGCCTTTGACCTATACGACCACAAATATGCAATGTATGGATGCAATGCTTTAATGCATCTATGTATTTTTGTATTTTTGATGGATTGATTTTTTTTTAATATGAAGATGAGGTGCGAGAAGAGCTCTCTATTGATGAATTTGAGTATGCCTAGAAATGAGATGCAAAATTTTTGTTGTTTTTGATGATTTTTGTTGTTTTTGAATTTTCTTGATTTTTGACCAAGCGATTGTGGAAATCCTTGGAGCATTTTGGGATTGACCAAGCGATTTCAAGAATCCTTGGAGCCTTTTGGGATTGACCAAGCGATTGCAAGAATCCTTGGAGCATTTTTGGGATTGACCAAGCGATTGCAAGAATCCTTGGAGCATTTTTGGGATTGACCAAGCGATTTAAGAATCCTTGGAGCATTTTTGGGATTGACCAAGCGATTTTAGAATCCTTGGAGCATTTTTGGGATTGACCAAGCGATTGCAAGAATCCTTGGAGCATTTTTGGGATTGACCAAGCGATTGTAAGAATCCTTGGAGCATTTTTGGGATATGGCTCTCTTAGATATGAAATGGTCGCAAATGACTGATATTCAAGGGTTCTATTTCCTTGATACCATCAAGAGAAGCTAGCCGGTATGTCCCGGGTCCTATTTTGCTATCAATGACATATGGACCTAACCAATTTGCCGCAAACTTGTCCCTTAGGTGGGATGGCAAACTAGAATTCTGTTGGTTTTCCTTCAAAACCAAATCACCAACTCGAAAGTCCCTGAGGTGAACTTTCATGTTGTAAGCTTTCTTAAGTCGCTCTTGATAAATACGTAAATGCTCGAGAGCATTAACGCGTCATTCGTCAAGCAACGTAAGCTGGTCTAACCGGGCTTGTCACGCGAGTCATCATCGATGAACTCCTGCATTGATATGCGCAGGGAAGGAATCTCCAACTCTAGAGGCATGACTGCCTCGGAGCCATACACAAGCGAAAATGGAGTGGCCCCAGTGGGTGTCCGAATGCTAGTGCGATAGGCCCATAGGGCAAGTGGGATTTGAATGTGCCAATCCTTATGACTATCTATGACGGTCTTTTTAAGGATGGCAACTAGCATTTTGTTTGACGCTTCTGCTTGCCCATTCGCCTGTGGATAATAGGGTGTCGAAAAGTTGTGCTGAATCTTGTACTTTGTGGTCAAAGCACGCACGTCTTTGTTCTTGAAAGGCGTCCCATTATCCGAGACTATTTTGGATGGAATACCAAAATGACATATGATGTTATGCAAAATGAACTCCACAATGCGGGGTCCTGTCGTAGAGGTAAGCGGAATCGCTTCCACCCACTTGGTAAAATACTATGTGGCCGTTATGATAAACGTGTGACGGCCTGACGATGCAGGGGAGATCTTTCCAATTAGATCGAAGCCCCATTGCGAGAACGGCCAAGCAGACTGGACTATCTGCAAGGCCTGAGAAGGTACGTGCATCAAATTGGCATGATGTTGACACTTCACGCACTTCTTGACATAGGTGCAACAATCTCGCTCTAAAGATGGCCAATAATAGCCCATGCGAAGAATGCGCTTTGCAATGGCCATACCACTGAAGTGGCCACCACATGTACCATCGTGCGCTTGGGCGAGTGCCCAAGTGGACTCTTCGTTGGTCCAAGCAACGAAGGAGGATTCCTTCATAGGCTACGACGATACAAAATGTCTCCTATCAAGACATACTTAGCCGCTTTCTGCTTGAGTGCTCATTTTGCGGCATGAGTCAATCCAAGTGGGAGATTACCTAACTTGAGGTAGTCTCGGATGGGTAAATACCGATCCTGTTGATCAGAAACCTCGATAGTATGAACAGCCAATCCCTCTTGAAGTTCATCCCTAGCAAACGTTGAATGGGATAGAACCTGTAAGAATAGCGTTGTGTTGCTATTAATGGGAGTAGGGGAGAACAAGGACCCCCAGTTGGCATGTTTCAGACGATCTCGGATTCGAGAGAACTTATCCGAGGATGGTTCAATCTGGATCATGTGGATTCCTGGCGTCAAGTCGAGCTTGCACGCTCCATCACGGATTGCGATAAGGTTTTGACTTGAATGGTTGTCATATCACCGGAAAGGTCTTGCGGAATTAGTGACCCCAAGGAGGCCATTGTGTCCGCAAAATGATTCGATGATCGAGGGAGTGCCTCGATGTCATACCACTCAAGTTTTGCCAAGAATTTGTCCACGAGGGCTTTATAAGCCTGCAGGACTGGGCATTTGCATTGATATACCCCTTTGACTTGATTGACTATTAACAGCGAATCACCAAAGATATTCAGTCGTTTGATGTTCATGGCGATTGTTGTCTGAAGACCTAGGAGCAAGGCTTCATACTCTGCATTATTGTTGGTGCATGGGAAGTTTAATTTAAATGACAGGGGCATTGGAGCACCCTGCGGTGTGAAGAATACAATTCTCGTGCCACCACCTTGCTCACATTTAGAACCATCGAAGAATAGGGTTATGTCGGCCTGTGACTCAGGCTCATCAGAATCTGGTGATTCTGAGACATGGAAGACCCCATCATCGGGTAGTTCTATGACCGGAGGCTGATCGTCTTCAAGAGGAGCCTCTGCTAGTTGATCGGCTATGACTTGTCCTTTGATAGATTTTTGTCCAATAAACTCTATGTCAAATTCCGTCAACAACATGATCCATTTCGCCGTGCGACTACTATGATAAGTACGACTCATCATGTATCGCAATGGATTCTCCTTAGACACAACATACGTAGTGTTGCTCAACATGTAGTGGCGTAGCTTTTTGGTAGCAAACACCATTGCCAAGCGAGTTTCTCAACGTATGCATAGTTAAGTTCATAACTGACCAAGGTGCGGCTAAGATAGTAAGTAGCCTGTTCCTTGTGAAGTTCATTCTTACGGGCTAACATGGCACCCGAGTGCCACCTCGATGAGCTGAGATGTATAAGTAGAATGGCACTCCTGGTCTAGGTGGTGCCAATATCGGCGGTGAAACCAGGTATTGTTTGATCTCGTCAAAGGTTGACTGGCACTCGTCATCCCAGTGAAATGTAACCCCCTTGTGCAATAATTTGTTCATGGGTCGGCACTTGTCAGATAATTGCGCTATGAAGCGTTTAATCGACGTGACCTTTCCCTGTAGACTTCGAGCTGCTTGATTGTAGTTGGGGGAACCATTTCAAGGATTGCCTTGACTTTCTTTGGGTCCACCTCGATTCCTCGCTTTGAGACTATGAAACCCAAGAGTTTTCCAGATGTGACGCCAAATACGCACTTCTTGGGGTTTAGTCTAACTTTATGCTCCATGAGGCGATCGAGGATCTTGCTTAAGTCATCGATATGATTTGAGCGCAAAAGAGACTTGGCTAACAAATCATCCATGTAATCTTCCAAAGTTTTGTGCATGTAATCGTGGAAGATATACGTCATGGCACGTTGGTAGGTAGCGCCAACATTTTTAAGGCCAAAAGGCATGACCTTATAACAAAATGTCCCCCAAGGCGTTGTGAACGCCATTTTTAGTTGGTCTTCAGGATTGATACGAATTTGATTGTATCCTGAGAAACCATCCATGAGGGAGAGCATTTCGTGACCTGTTGTAGCGTCTACCAACGCGTCGATGCTCGGCAAGGGGAAATCATCCTTAGGACTCGCTTTGTTTAGATCTCAAAAATCGGTGCATATGCGAATCCTCCCGTCGGGCTTCTTGACGGGAACCATGTTGGACAGCCATGGCGGATAATCCACGTAGATGACAAACTGTGCATCCAACAACTTTTGCAATTCATCTTTGACCATCAAGGCCACTGTTGGGTGCATCTTACGTAGTTTTTGCTTTACGAGGCTTGATTGTCGGATCAAGCGTTAAATTATGCGTGACTAGCTGCGGGTCTAGTCCTGGCATATCCTTGTACGACCATGCAAAAACCTCCTTCTTCTCTTTGAGAAGGGCAATGTAGTCGGCTTGCTCTTCGGGGGAAAGACTTACCCCCAACTTGAGAATCTATGGATTCATTGGATCCGTGCCGATATCTACATCAGTCGTCTCCTCGATCGACATGTGGGATCCGTCCTCCAAGCGATGTGGAGTCGGGATCAAATGGATATCATTAGCTGAGTTTAGATCTACGTTGGGAACCTCGGGTTCCTCTTCAGCCTGAAAAATATCTTGAGTTGTCCCTGGGGTAAAATGAGGCATTTCACCGAAAGGCCAGTACTACGATGGTGATAAATGTGAATTGACGTGATCCCGATCGATGGCATCTATGTCTAGATGCAATGACCATGCTTGGATCGGCCGGATTGCGGATGGGTGCGGTCAAATCAATGGAGATCATGTGGATGGAATGAATTTGGTCTCCATTACCGTGGGTGTGATAACTTGAATCTTCTGGATGCTCCCTATACTCTGGATCTGGCTCTAGGGGAACGGGCACGAACGGATCGGCCCTATGTGCTGATAGGAGGACAGGGTCTTCCCTCGGCATTGTTGTCATGATAGGGTCTCGGGGTGGACGGTGCTCATCGTGAATTTGGAGCCATGGATCCAACACTTGGTCCCACCTCGCTGGGTCTACCCACCATTCATGCCCTAACCTTATGCCCATCTGTCCCATTAGATCTTCATGAGTTAAAGGGCGATTATTCCATCGCGCATGATTGAGATAGATCATCTCAGTCTCATCTTCGAATCACTTTTGGAGATCCAAAAATGTTCATTCTCTTCGACAACTATTACTTGCGACATTGAGGGTTCTCCTTGTTCCGAGCAAGTTAATCTGGTCCCATTGCGGTTGTTCCACTCTTGGTGGAGGGACCTGATTCTCTTGACACTGTATTGACTCAACTGGAACCTCTAAGGGGAACAACTTCAAAAAGATGTCCGGACACCGTTGATGTTCTCTTTGGGGATTAATGTCCGAACTTTCACCTCTCTCTAGCAAAGGAGAGGGATTACTATTGTTGCCAAGGGTGTTTGTTGACCATGGGAGGTAATCTCCCAATGTATATTCTGTATTTGGGTTGGCATAAAGATCTGGTGCCAATCCCCCCTTGTTGCCTATTTCTAGGCCTTGCATATTTTCTACCAAGATGTCTAAGGGCGGGGGGTGGTTGAACCCTACTCCCGACTTATCATATGGCATCCGATATCTTGGTTGGCAAAGGACACGCATCCCTTGCTCATATCTCGCCTAGCCCGTATCCATGCCAATTGCATTGGCCGAGATATCTTAGAGCGAAGTTCGGGTTTGACAAATAGTTGATATTTTCAGCAAAAGGCTCTTCGTCTTCTTCCTTTTGCTTGCATGGTTCAAGACCATGATCAAGGCCCCCATACACAAAATTTGTCTGGTTTGGTGGGTAACCTAGAGGAACAACTGTTCCTATGGGAAGGCGAGGTCTCCCCATGTCTGTACTGATTCTAATGCGGGCGTTGCCACAACATTCTGCACTAAATACTCCCCTAGGCTCGTACTGGCCATTTCAACAGTGATTGTTGATGCTTGGGAGGGAGGGAACGGGAGTCCTTCCTGAGTCCATTCCATGTTTGGTGTTTTAGGAGTCTCAGCTTTCGTTGTGCTAGGTATTTCCTCTGTTGATACCGTTGAAATTGTTGGCAACCCCTCTTCTAGGGGCTGAGCCTCTTCCATGATCTGTTTTCCCTTGTCCTTCTATTTAGCCATGACAGGTGGCATTGGTAGTGAAGGAGCAGATGATGAAGACTCACCTGGCTGGGATTTTGATGTTTTGGTCACCAGTGGTGCCTACGGTATTGGACCCTGTTTAGATGGATTTAGCTGGAAATCCAAATGCGTTGAAGGGAGGGTCGATTGAGGCATTAATTGCACCGCATTGCAATACTTGAAGGGTTCTAAGTCCATCGGGACTACATGTATTTCTCCTTCAAAAGCATACTTTAAGCACTGGTGAGCGATCGAAGGGACACACTTCATGTCCCTGATCCAAGGCCGCCCTAGCAGTATATTGTAAGCCATCTCGCCTTCCAACACATGGCACAATGTAGGTATTGTCTTTTGTCCTACCTGGATAGGTAGAACAACTGTGTCGACTGTCGAGCATATTGCATCGTTGAAAGCTCGTAGTGTGTATGTGGAGGCTATGATATGAGAGGCTGGCAGCTTCAAATGTTTTAAGGTTGTAGTGGTAATGATGTTACTGGACGAGCCAGTATCTACCAACACTCTCTTGTACGGGATCCCGTTGACCCGCGCGATAACGTGCAGGGGTGGATCTGCCATGTCATTCGATATTGTTTTGACTTCATCCTCTCTGAAGGTAATGACCGGCTTCGTACATCGTTTCACATGTCCCACGAAGTTGTTGAAAGAATTTGCTTCGTGAGGCTGTAATTCGATGGCTTTTAAAATTTCCATAAGAGCTTCCCTATGAGGTGTTGATTGTTGAATAAGCTCGTAAATGGAAAGCCTAGCCGATGTGGTCCGCAAACTCTGCGTGAGTTTGGTCCGTATCGTGACCTCGGGTCTAGGCGGAGGCAACTGCACAGGGCGTTGTTGAGGCTGCGACGTTGTTGGAACTTCCCTTGTAGCTACCTCGGGGGCAACTGCTGGGTACTTTTTGTTCCTGGTCACTATGCTAATCATTCCCACAAATCCTTGCATGGGAAGATTCTGTCGCACCTCATTAACCTGGAGAGGTTTTGCCTGTGCCTCGTGGGCAAGCAAAGGGTCCTTGAATACCCCCATTTGTTGATTATTTGGCGCTATGGGGTTGTCCACGGCCAATGTTTTATTGTCGATCAAATCTTGGATTAATCCTTTGAATTTCCAGCATCCATTCAAGTCATGTCCCCTTCGCCTATGGAATCTACAATATAATTCCTCTCTGTATCCCTTAGGCTTGGGAGCGTTAGGGTCTACAGTTTGGATCTCTGGAAGGGTGACTAAATTTGTCGCTGACAAGCGGTCAAATAGGGAGTCCCTAGACTCCGTATAAGGGGTGAATTGTCGCCTAGGGCGACGCTGCTGATTCTGCTCCTGTTTCTTATTATCTCTTTCATAACTAGGAGGCACTGCCTAGTAATTAGCCTTTTGGGGCTGTATTTCTTGCACAGGCTTGGGAACATTTATCGCAACTTGGTTAACCGTAGCGGGTTGTGATTGCGTAGTCCCGGTCTTAGTGGTTTTATTCCACTCTTTCTTTTTAGGCTTGGCGATTGTGCCTTCGCCTATTTTAATCTCTTCTATAACTCTGGCTTGCGCCAAAGCTTCTTCTAAACTGTCGTATTGCTGCAGTAGCAATAGCCCAGAGATTGATTTTAAGCAACTCCGTGCAAACATCTGTGTGAGATCAGACATAGGGGGACGGTAGGGTAGCTTAGAAAGCAAAGCCCTCCATCGATTCCCGTATGCTTCCATTGTTTCTTCCTCATATTGCCTGAGGCTGGCCAGATCACTCGGTGATGCCTTCTTCTTTGTGTTGAAGGCAAAGCATTCAAGAAACGCATCTACTAATTGATCTAGGTTGTTTATGTTGTGTTTGGGTAATTGTGTGAACCAATCCGAGGCAGGGCCTACGAATGTGGTTATGAATGTCCTAAGCAACAATGCGTCATTATCTTGGATGCCGAAGCATTGACTTAGGAATCTTGTGACATGTTCTTGTGCATCCTCTTCACCTTTAAAGACTGCCAATTGAGGCAACTTGAAATGTTCGGGGTAAAGAGGTGTGGGCACTGAGGGATGCACTGGATGACTGCGGAGTTGACGTAACGTGGGCTTTTGATGCCCAGAAGATTTTGTCTCCACAGACTCCAAACGCTCTAATAGCGCTTTGTATGCATCGGAAGATTTTATTTCTTCCTCTTTTGTTTGCTCCCGTTGTGAGTTATGGGAGACTGGAGGCCTATGGGGGGGTGGCCGAGTGGCAGCCCTCCCGCCTTGATGGGGCATTTTGGCCCGTTCTATTTCTGGTTCATACTCCTCATAAATTTCTTGAGGAGTCTCTAGGCGAGACCTATGACCCTGATTGAGTCCCTGCTGAGGGTACCCATCATTGTTTCGGGGAGTGGCCTCCCTCTCGGGTCTATAAGGTCTCGGAGGCAAAGCTTGACGAGGTCGCGGAGACCTGTCCTGCACCAAAGGGTTGTGCCTCTCATATTGTTCTGCTCTTTGGGTGCGAGGGGTTGGCACCCTCTCAGGTAGTTTATAGCGCAACTCATCCGCTTCGTGCTGCATGCGCTCTTTATTCAGGCGGTATAAGTACTCTAACTCCTGATGACCTTGCTCAAGCTGCGTGATTCGGGCTTGGCGGGCGGCATGTCTGGCGACTGTCGGGTCAACTTGGTCTGCCCTCTTTTGCTCAGGAGGCTTAAATGTTTCTCCTATGTGTTTGCCTCGATCTTGATGATCTAAAATTTCAATGGGTCGCTTCCCTCTGTCGAGGTAGGCGACATTTACTTGAGGCTCTGGCCTCGATGTGTGATCATGATATCTAGCAGGTGCGGAAACGCAAGGTTCCTGCATTGTATGTTGTCCTTGAGGAATGCGATGGCCTTCCTCGTACTCCCTTTCATGGGTTTGAAAGGGGCGGGCGGAGTGAGCTCGCCCTGTGTGAAGAGCCCTGCGCTCTGGATTTTGTCTTTCTATTCTAATGGGAGGCAAAGGAGAGGTACCATATTCATGTTGTCTCTCCTCATGGACACTATGCCTCTCTAGCGCTTCATCGTGCTGTGGCCACTCAGATCTAGCCTCAAGAGGCAGTTGTCTACTTACATTGAGATCTACATGTAAAGCTTCTTCCCGAAAGGGGCTGTGTTGAATGGGTATACTCCAATGAGGAGGGTCCCAATAATTCCTTTTTGATGTGGCCTCGATGTGGACTCTCTTGTAGGCCAGACCGCCAAGGCGGTATGGCCAAGTCCTCGGGGCTAAAGCGAAGGCGACCGGTGCCCTCTCTTTGTGCACCTTCCACAGCGTCCGCCCTTGATTGGGCTTGGCTACGGGTGTACACCATTGTGGTGCTTCTCTACTATCTAAGCAGATTTTTATCTCGTTTATGATGATTTTTCTTTTTGTTTACACTAAGGAGAAATGAACACACACATACACAAACCGTGATTATCTCTTTTAAGGATTAATAGTGTGTCCTAAACTGGTTTAGTGCATTTTGATGTTTTGTTTTGTTTTTGCAAGTTTTGAAGAACGTTTAAATGCATAATGTTGGCTCATATGACTCCCATAAATGGTCGCCCCTTCAATATACCATTGTCGGACCGATATACCAACCTCTCTATATACCCGCCCTTACGAGAGGGAAACTATAGGTACGTGAGAGCGGATGGTACGTGGAACATAGGCGGTACGGAAGGGGGATTGTCCTGTTAATGACACCTACCATAGAAGACTTATCCTCGCGTGCATGGGAATCACCCCGGCGACACTCGGTCAGCTTTCGTCAGGATTTACGCCTAACAACAGTGACAATCGGGGAAATGGATGCAAAGCTAAGCCAAGGTGGTGATGAACCCACCGTTGGTCTTGCTCAAGGGCTGGGGTTTTACGACCAGCTCCTTGGTTTAATTTTACCATGTGAAGTGTGTGGGGTTCATTTTATTTAATAAAAATGAAACAAGCAAAAAGAAACTTTCCCTAAGCAAGTAAAAGTTGATAGAAAAAAAAAATAGAAACAGAAAATAAAAATAAAAATAAAAATAATGCAGGTACAACTTTGGAACCTTACTTCCTTACCTCATTTTTCTGCTTAAATCATCTGTCTTTCCGTCCAAATCGGTTGTTTCTGATTCGGCCCGATACCTTTAAGCAAAAAAAAATGTAAATTTTAATTAGTTTTCGAATCTAAAAAAAAATAGGGGACAGGGTCCCACCGTGATTGCCACTGAAAGCATGAGATTTCGGAAGAAAGAAATACTAAGATGCAATGAAAACAGAACTAGATTGATGCATGAAATAACACGGATATAATCAAATCAAAAGTAGGAGCACAGCCCTTTTTATTAATATGATTCCAACTCGGTTACAATACGTCTCCTCAGTTACATATTTTTAGTTACAATCATGATTAGTAATCTTCTTTCCGCATGCCCACATGCAAAGTGGGCGGGCCAAAGTATTGTCGTCGCTGATGTTAATGAGTCTTTGCTTGCTGCTGCTTATCCTGCATTCAGCTTCTTATCCTGTGTTCAGAGACACAAGAAAGGTGTTAGTAGCACCTGCAACAAGAGGATAGAACGTTTGTCTTTAGAGAGCAATGAGAAATGCATGCAAAATATTGATTAAATGTGTGCAGACCCGAAAACATCACCAAAATTTTGCTGCCAGCAAAACAGTCGGTAACTCTGATCACTGTTACCTGCAAGTTAGTAAAGAACCAAAATCGGCAGAAACATTTAAACATCTTCTAAAATCTAGATAAACACGTGATGATAGAATGTAATGCAGGATAAGCAATGACAGAACGTAATGCAAGATAAGCAATGACAAAACGTAATGCAAGTGAAGAACGTAATGCGGGATATATTCGCACATACAGCGTAATGCAGGATACATACGAACGTAAAGCGTGAACTACTTCAACAGCATAACGCGTAATGCAGAATAAACATATAATAACCGAATAGATTAAACTAAAACTAACGAACAGGTGCGGGGTGCCCAAGCGGGCCGCCCCGTTAAAAACTTGATTTCGGCACCAATCCACTAAGGAAGGGCCCAAAATCTTGCAGGTTGAGTTGTCATCGAATTGGTGGACTACTATGTCCAATGTCAGATCTGAAGGTTTGGATTCACCTTCAAACAGCCACCAATAACCTCCCTTGTGAAAGAGATTACAGGTGCAGAAGAATGAATTCGAAAGGAATGCAATCGGGTCTCTGGTTTTGCAGCACTTCGTTGCATTAAGAAAATGCTTGTTAACCTATCCTTTTTTGGGTGGGAAAATCCATCGTTTTATAGACCCACGGGGTCTCTTTGAAAAGGGCACGTAGGGATGCCACGTGGCGGCCATGCCTTCTCAACAGGGAGGAGACTCCGCCTTGACTAGGGCTTACATGATTGCCCTCGCAACAGTCCGCTAACTGCCAATCTGCCCACCTACGTGCGCATGCATAGCAGGTGGCAATAACTGACTGTTCTCGACTGCCACTTGTCTAACGTCTGCTCTGATGGTTTTAATGTCACTTTTGAATGCTTGACTTCTGCCTTTGATTGATTAGATTCACCTTTTAAATGTTTAAATGTCTGCTTTTATATGTTTTAAATGTCTGCTTTTATATGTTTTAATGTCTACTTTTATATGTTTTAAATGTCTGCTTTTATATGTTTTAATGTCTGCTTTGGCACGAAGGCAGATTTTGTCATGATATCGCGACACCAAGAAAGAGCAGGGCGCAATGGCAGTAGCTGCTGTGATATCGCGACAGCGCGACGTCGTGACTACGTGACGTTGTGACTGTCACGATATCGTGACAGCGTGACGTCACGACAGCGCGACATCGTGACTGTCATAATATCGCGACCGTCGCGATATCGCGACAGGCAGCAAAGCATTTAAAAACAATTTTTTCCTAAGGCTTTTTAAAAGTAATTTTTGCCTAAGGCTTTTAAAAGCAAATTTTGCCTAAGGCTTTCTTTTGCTTAAGGCCTGCTTTTGATTAAGGCCTGCTTTTGATTAAGGCTTGTTAAAACGACCAGCTTTGCTTTGTTCACTTTCTGACCTTCCAAACTGCTGTGTAAGTGGCTAGGACCACTGTTTGACCTCTGAGGGCTGCCCTGAAAGCTGTGTGTGTCAATGCGATCAGTGTTTGTAGTCACATAATCGGATTGGTGCGATTTTGGTGTCTACATAGTGATATCAAGTAATTGTTGAAAATGGTAGTCTCTAAGGAGATAGGATAATTCTTTTAACTATTGTTAGACTTATGAAGATTTAGAGTAATCCTTGGATTTGTTTTTAGAACAAGTTTAAGTTATGATTAATGATTTTTTAGCTAGAGGTTTGCTTCTACTCTAAATGATCTACAAATACCTTAATAATGGTTTCAATTTTTGATTGAGTTTGATGTGCTTTTTGCCTTAATTGTCTCACCTTTTGCTAGTGTAGACTCGTAATTCTTTATTCTTGGTTGAGTTGGAATTTGGAAAGTATCCTTATTTTATCGTGAGAGAAATTCATAGATGGCTGAGAATAATTTAGTTAAGTCTAAAATTTGGTAGAAGTTTCCTCTTTTGGAGTGCAATGTTGTTAATGAAAGGGAGTGTGTTGGCACCTTGGCACAATAAATTTCACATTAAACTGCTTGTTAATTCATAATGTAAGTTGAATTATTTGTGAGTATCTCATGGAAATAGTTATAGTTAAGGGAGTGTTATATCCTATAAGACTTAAATGGTAAAGGATGTACAAATAAAGGTTCATGAGCATGAACGACTAGATCATCTAGATGTTGAGAAAGATAGTCGAAGCACTAGTTCCACCTACATAGATAGATATATGTGGGAAAACAAAGTTGCAACTTGTGTCCTACTTCGATAGACTGATATGGGATTACATATTAGTGTGTGCCTTTCAAAATACTGAAATGAGGAGCTAGCCCTTTTTAAAAAGGAGAAATATAGTGATAGCATATTCAAATAACATCTAGTACACTTACATAGGATTTATGTAAGTTGTAATGATGGGGGTTACTGTGGGTTGTTCATGATAGTTTGAAGAAAACATTAATGAAAAATTTTACCTAGATAAGGGATCCTATTGACTTCCTTGGAAAGATAAAAAAAACTCCTAGATTAGGATGGAATTTTTTGGGTCATGATAACTATGTTCAATACCTTATGCATAACACTATAGAAGACTATTTTTAAGATCTTATGCATCTTTAAAATATTATGTGAATAGAAAATTAGGCTAAAACCCTAAAAATGCATCTTTGGGGTAACATTGGGAAAGTTACAAGGGTTCATCATATCCCAACGTGGAATTGACATAGACCCCTCAAAAATTGCAGCAATAACAAACATGCCACTATTAAAAATTTTACTGAACTGCATAGCTTCCAAGAAAAATTGTAATCCATCCAAAGATTCATCTCATAATTAGCAGACAAATGTTAACCCTTTTCTATGTTACTTAAGGAAGACACAAAATTTGAATGGGATTATGAGTGTCAAAAATATTTTAAAGCTCTAAAAACATATCTCTTGATAACACCTATCTTGGTACCACCTAATCCAACCAAACTATTGTTTCTATATATAAATACTATTGATCATGCCCTTGAAGCCTTATTATCTCAATATGTTGAACAACATCGAGAAAGGGCTTTCTACTATATAAGTAGTGAAGAACACAAGCTTATACTGATAGGGGAGGGTGAATAGTATAAGACCACTTTTTACTTTTCTTTCTAAATAAATATTATGCAATGTATAGATAGCAATATCAACAACAATAATCAAAGCAATGCAAAAATCACCACACACAATAGAGATATCGATTTAATGTGGTTCACCCAATGTGGGCTACTCCATAGAGAAAATATTTCACTAAAATTTTCTCAATCAATATCTTGGGAATCCTTTCCCTATTACAATTTTTATGGACCTCTATCCAAAGGAGACACCAATCCCCTAATCAAGTTTGTGTATCTCTATCCATAGGATAACTCTTTCTCCTTAGCTCTAATTGGTGATCTTCTAGAAGAGTTGTTGCCTCCACTCCATTGGCTAATGGATCTCTATCCATTCAATACTCTTATCCTCACTTAGAAGACCTATCCTCGTTGCCCTACCTAATGGATATCTATCCACTAGAGACTATCATCCTCTATACTCTATCATATTCAAAGCTCTATCACAAATATATACTAAACACAGTCCTTTAGTCTAGCACAAATCTTCTCAATATCTATCTCTTGTCTCGCACAAACCTATCCTCAAATCTACACAAAATTTTGTTCTTAAATCTGCACTAAACATAGTCCTTTGATCTAGCACAAATCTATCCTCAATCTCTATCATCTAATCTACACTAAACATAGTCCTTCGATCTAGCACAAATTTTTCCTCAATCTCTATCCTTTGATATGCACTAAACATAGTCCTTTGGTCTAGCACAAATCTATCCTCAATATCTATCCTCAAGCCTTAACATAAAGCTTGACTTAATCACAAATCAACTCTACTAGATCTGCCCCAAACCTTAACCCAAGGTTTTAGCAAATCCATAAATCAACTATGCTCTTAAGTCTTCTCAAATAATTGTCTCAAATATACCTTGTAATATTTTATAAAAGGTCACATTAATTTATCCATAAGTCCTCTCTAGAACTTGTTCAAATCTGCTCAACACGTCGTCACTAGAACTTGTCCAAATCTGCTCAATAAGTTCTCACTAGAACTTGTCCAAATCTGCTCTCAACAAGTCCTAACTAGAACTTGTCCAAATATGCTCAACATTTTTTATCCTCAAACTCTGTATTGTAAGCTTCCACAAAAGCTCACATAAATTTGTTCACAATTCTTCTCTAATACTTGCCTCAAATATGCTCAACAAGTCCTCACTAGAACTTGTCCAAATCTCATAGAAACATAAAGAGAATTGTTAGAGACTCAATATGCTTCACATTCACCACAATTCTCAATCACTTTCAATCACTCTATTTACCACAAAAACATATAGGGAATTTTTAAAGACTCAATATGCTTCACATTCACCACAATGCTCAATCACTTTTAATTTATTTTTTATTACAAAAGCATATAGAGAGTTTTTAGAGACTCAATATGTTTCACATTCATCAAAACTCAATCTCTTTCTCAAATCAAATCAGAATATAGAACAATTTTTTTTACAAAACTTGAACTACCACATCAACACATCCACTTGACTAGGCTCAACCAACTCTACTCAACTAATAACTCAATGAATTATTCCTTGCTTACAAACCCTAGTCCAATCATATGAACACTCACTCAAATGTTTCCAATAATGCTTATCAATCAATCTCACATAACAATGATACTCATGATCTTTGTAAACCCTAGTTCAAGTTCTTCACTCAACCAATAACTTCAACAACAATGCTTATAAAATAATCTTCGCATAACAATGATACTCATGATCTTTGTAAACTTCACATAACAATGATACTCATGATCTTTTCAAACTTCACATAACAATGGTACTCATGATCTTTGACAACTTCACATAGCAAATATACTCATGATCTTTGCATAAACTCTAGTTCAAGTTCCTCACTCAACTAATCACTTCAACAACAATGCTTATCAAACAAGGTTTTATCAACAACTCTTTATTCTAGAAAAACTTGAAGCATTAATTCAAAACACACTTAACAATGCTTACAAACCAATCCTTTTAACTCCAACATAGCATTCATAACATTCAACAATCACTCACTAGGAAGATGTGCCCATACCTTTTGTTTGATGTAGAATAGCCTTTAGAAAACCTATCTCAATCACAATTTTCTTCTTTGTCAATTTCAATGGTTAGATGACCAAAATATCACTCTAACACTTTCTCAAAATATTCCTTAGTCACAAAAATAATCAAAGGTCAAATACACATTATTGTTCCATCTTAAAATAATATCCAAAACCACAAATCATTAATCAAAACACTTCTTCCAAAACTCTAACTCATAAAAAGAAACATCTTAACAATTCAGTTTCATCATAACCCTTTTCAAAAATATATCTAAAAAATAATCCAAACTCTACTTATGAATGCCTCCTTAATATTGCATTAATTAAATAAATCACTTTATAAAATAATGCAATAAGTCAATCTCTCACTTTTCTAAGGTAAAACAAAATTATCCTAGCTTTTACTTTAGTAAAAATAACCCTTCATATATCAAAAAAATATTTCCTCAAGACTTAGGTTAATTTCACAAATTAACTTCCACCTTATCCCTCCTAAACCTTAGCAAAACAAATTAAAATAATTTCCAAAAAAAATATTACCACTTTTCACAATTTGCGGGGCTCGAAACTTGGCACAATACTCCCACAATGCCTTGGTCATGGCTTCCACGCCGTGTGAGACACGTGCTCCACTTGGAGCCTCAAAGCACAATGTGTGCTTTGAATCCTTTAAACCCTTAAGAGCCCTTGGTTCTTCCTTCGACGTCAACAAAACCACACACTAAGTTATTTGAGAGGCACACATTTCAAAATTTGCATGAGCTTTCTTTTCACTTAAGGTGGATGCAATAAAATTGATGCCAAACATTAAGAATGGCTATGGTATTTATACCATATGTCTTCCCTTGTCACACATATCGGAAGAGAGGAAAATACGTCAAGAAAATAATGCTATCATCGATGCTACCAACTTTGCCTTCAAAATAAATTTATTTATAATTATTTAAATTCAAAAGAATTTAAAAATATAAATTAAATATTTAAATCTCCTTTGGGATTTTAAAATAAAAGCCTCCTTAGGTTTTAGAAAACCTTTTTGATTTGCCCAACCATGGTTTTAATAAAAACCTTTTATTTTGCCTAACCATGGTTTTAATAAAAACCTTTAATTTTGTGCTTCACATAATATTTAAAAATAAACATTATGAAGCTCTTTTGCCACCAACCTTTTGTATTACTCCTTTTGAACTTTTGACATCAATGACAATTCATCCTTAACATCAATGAAAATTTCATCTACTCAAAATGTCCAACAAGTAGAACTTTGGTGAATTATAAAACTCATTATACACCATTAGAAAAGCTATATCTAGCAATCATTTTATACTCCCTCAAATTAATATGTTATATTCTCAGACAAAAGACCTATATCATAGCAATATTCAACCCCTTATGATACTTCATGTCAAAACCTTACCTATTAGGTAGGACTACCAAGTGGGTCATAGCCCTCAAAAAATATCTTGAGTTCATTAGCCAAAATTAATTAAAGGGGTAAGTTATAGCTGACCAACTTGCCACTAAACCCTTAGATTCAAAACATCTCATAGACATAACCTTTCTTGATGAAATGATTCTAGTTATAGAATACCAAAATCATGAATTTTGGATCTTCTACTTTGACAAAGCTTGATGCATCAAAAGTGCAAGAGCAAAAATAATTTATTCACACCATAACAACAACTTATACTAGTATCCTTTAAATTGCAATTACCATGTACAAATAACATAGAAGAATATGAGGTACTAATATTAGGTCTTCGAGCCACATTAAAACTTGAAATTAAAACCCTAACTATATACGGTGATTTATAATTGGTGATTAACCAAATCAACTGTGTTTATCAAACTAAAGATGATAAATTAAATCTTTACAAAGACATTATAGACAAATTAATAGTTTGTTTTGATGAAGTCAATATATAAGCTATTCCATGATCTAGCAATCACCATGTTTATGTTATGGCTACAATAGCATCCCTCATTATCTTGGAACTAGAGGGTGAAGAAGCCTCCGTTGTAATAATATCAATAAAAGGATCTTCAATATTAAAATCTTACCTACAAACTTTGAAAATTTGCACCATTGAATCAACTTCATTGCAATATCATTAGTTTCAATACATCCTTAAATTCCTCAAATAAGGAACATTCTCTAAAGTATTCGATCACAAAAATTGCAAACATTTTAGACTAAAAGCTTATAAATATGTCAGGATTGGAGATATTTTATATCAACATTCTTTTGAAGACATACTCCTTATACGCGTAAATGTGAAATAATCCCAAACAATAATCAAATAAGCCCATGATGGATCATGTGGTAGACATTTTAGTGGGCTAGCCATAGCTAGAAAACTCCTTAATATGGGTTACTATTGGCCATCCATGGAAAAATACACTTATAGCTATGTTAGGAGATGCAAAAAATATTAGTGACATGATAATCTTGTCCATGCTCCTCAATAATTACAACCAATCACATCGCCTTGGCCTTTATCCACTTAGGTATTAGACATTATAGTAAAAATAAACCTTTAATCATTAAATAGTAATAAATTCATTATCACTACCACCAAATACTTCACCATGTGGGCCAAATCCATACCTCTATCCTCTATAGTAGAGATTCAAATTTTCAAATTCATCACCAACCACATCAATAGTCATTACGATATCCCTTCCATCCTAATTGTAGATAATGGGACACCATTCAAAAAAAAAAAAAAATTCCAAAACCTAGGCCAAATACAAAGGTCAACAAAAATTATCAACACCATATTATCCTCAAGAAAATGGCCAAGCAAAATCTTCTAATAAAGTATTAATCAAAATCCTTAAAAAACTGATCAACAAAAATGGCCAAGAGTAGCATTTACAATTTTAAACCATCTTGTGAGAATATCATACTAGTGTACAAACTCCTATATAAGGGACACCTTATGCTTTAGTTATGGCATATAAGCAATTTTCCCTTCGAACTTGAAATTCCCTCCCTAAGAGTCATGGTACAAGATTTCTCAGTTGGAGATGAGTACTATCTAGGTTGTCTACAACAATTAGAGATTTTAGAATAAAAGTGCATTAATTCCCTAGAACATCTAATAACATACTATAAAAGACATCAGTGTACCTATCATAAGAAAGTACACCCAAGATCCTTCAAGATTGGAAATCTAGTCCTCATAGAAAACCAAAAGAATACGAATCTCAAATATGATCTCGAAGGAAAATTTGAGTCCAACTAGCTAGAACCTTTCATCATCACTGATAAATTTGGATTTGTAGCCTATCTCCTAGCTACATTAGATGACAAAGAACATAAATAAGTAATCAACATAATGCACCTCAAAATGTACTATGCCTGAACACTACACGAATTGCTTATTCATATGATTGATTGCATGATTGCTTGAATATATAGTAGTCTAAAAAATTATGCATCCAACAAAATATTACCCTATTTGCATGATTTCTTGGTTTTCTTGATCATATCATAGAGTTAGGAGGATTTGTGACGATGTAAATAACAACCCTATCCACTACAATAATCACTTGCATTGCATTCACATAGGAAACCTCATGTTGAGCGATCCTCCTAGTCCAACACTAGCTTGTCTTTCTCCTATTATAATACTTTCTTCTATCTCCCATTTCTTATCTATCATATTAATTCTCTTATTCTATCTCTTGGGTTAAGTGATGACACTATCATTCATGACCCTAATGACCTGGCCTCACCCATTTTTTTGTTCTAATTTTTAGACACCCAATATTAGAAACATCAATTACTCCTACTTCTCCTCTTCTTCTAACCTACATTTTTTACTTATCTATCACTTTTCTTCTCTTCTTCCCCCTCTCTTGGGATAATTTATATATGACACGATCATATTCACCCTTGATGACCTAACCTTATCCCTTTCTTATATCCTAGTAATATCATCATGTATACTTAATACACATCACATTATCATCACTTTATGTCAATATTATTTTTAAAATATTTTCCCTTTTTCTAATTCTCATGAATTATTTAATAGGACCTTTTGGGACATTGCTTCTCCTTTGATATACTACAATTTTACAATTATTTGTAGGTATGACATGCAACAATGGATTATACTAGTATCTTGGCATGGCCTATCAAATGTATCATGACATCCATTCATCATATTCATAAAGTGTCACTTATCTGGTTGACCACCTGGACTAAGAAGCCTTATTGATCTAAAATCTTGTGGGACTAAAATTATATGTACGCCTCACAAAACACTAGATTAATAAGGTCCTCTTTCTCGCTTGGTTTACCACATAAGCATGCAATCAAGCACACATTATAATCTCATAAAAAATTTGTTTGTCTAAAAAACCATGTGGGTCACAAGGTTTTGTTAATCCAATATCTCGTAAGCCTGCAATTATTTGTAAACCTTACCAAGAACTAGAATAATAGAGCTTTGTTCCCCTAACTAGCTTATTAAACAATCATGCAATCAAATACAAATTCTAACATCCATGTGATAGAAAAAATATGGCTTCAAGTTTCCATTAAGATAAGTATATATTCTCTATTTGTTTGCATAATTTATCATATGTCAGTTAATGCATAGAGAACTTCCTCCATCATAATCGACATAATAGGCAACCTTTCCTATCATAATTATCCTGATTTTCCTTATATTCCTTATATATTAGTGATGTCCTTAGTTTTTCATGTCCCATACCTCATGTGTATATAATTTTTGTATGTACATCATACAAGGGATGAGCACAACTAGCGATGATCATTGGTATACTAAGTAACTCAAGATATCATCACCTCATCCTCATATTACCATCTAGTTTACAACATCCTCAAACCAATTTACATATTTCCAAGCAAATTCAAGTCCCTCATTTCAATATTTCATTTATGTATAAAATTTTATATATATGTTAGGAACCAAAATAGGGATGATGAATCCACTTGTCGATATACTAGACAATTTGAGAAACAAATCATTCTATCTCAAATCTCTTTTTCTTCCACCATCATTTTACCCATTCATGGATCAATAAGAAAACATTAAAAAATGCAACCCACTACCTTGTATACCTACAATAATCTACAAGCATGCCCGATAAAAAATTACCTTGTATTAATATTCTTCATCGATCCATGAATTGATAGGAATAACAATCAAACAATCAAGCTTCATCAAAATATCCTCACTGATTTGTAGACCCTAAGTAAACATTAAGACTTAATTATCAACACTTTGTATACTCATAATTATTTATGAGTGTCTCAAGTAGTAGATCATTAAATCTTTATATTTTCTAAAGGTTTACAAACTAGCATGGGGACATTGTCCTTGTATTTATAACAAATTTTAGGCTATGTGCCATGCTAGCATGTGGATATTCAATAAAAGGTGATTCCTTTTACCCATGTTATAGGAATATATTGTTGGAGTATATCACATTATTTGGTACATGCTAATATACCCCCATGGTACCTTCATGGTAAATTTATAAATAATAGATTAGGGTTGAGTCATAGTTTAGAGTGTGAGTTATATTTCCCTTTATGTAAGTGTAAATGTATAGGATATGCACAAGTGTCATGTGATATTTGTCTAGTTTGATAAAGTTGATTAAGGGTTTATCTCATTTAAAGGTATTTAGACTTGGACTCTATTATAAGGTCATATTGAGTAGAAAGGTTACAGTGTTTCCATGGTTGAAAAATAACCAATGAAGACCAGGACTCAAGTATATTGAAATATGTATCAACTTTAAGATAGTTTACCATTCAGGGTCATATCCAACCCTTAACATTTAGAGGAATTAGGGACATTCGAGTCACCTTGACATTGATAAAGGAATAAAGGACATTCGAGTCACCTTGATATTTAGAGGAATCAGGGACATTCGATTCACCTTGATATTGATAGATGAATTAGGAAAATTTGAGTCACCTTGAAATTAGATATTTGATTTTGAGTTCCCAGGTGTGACCTAAGACATTATTAATTTTAGAAAAAGTTGCAACTTATGAAGCAAAAGGGTGAGAAGCTACCTACAACAGATAGAGAAGAGTTTCAACTTCTAAGTATAGAAAGAAGAGAATATAGCAATAGAAAGAAAAAATATATATCAGGTCTTGAGAAAGATACATAAATCTTGAGATAGATGTATAATTCTTGAAGTAATATAAGGTAGGCTAAAATATGTGGATTAGATGTCCTTATATAGAATAGAGAAATATGATCAAGGCCCTTATTTTTTAGAGCCATTTAACAAGAAGAATATAAGTAGTTTATAGAATAAGAAAAGAGGCTAGAGATCATATAAGGAATTGAGAATTACAACAACGATATAAAATAAAGGAGAGCCTAAAGGAAAATACAAACAAGGTATTATAGAGAATTAAAGAAGAGATTCAGCTCAAGGAAGCAATGAAGGCTCTATACTACTAAGGAGCCATATTGCAATCAGAACAATCATAGAAAAGAATTGAAAACAAGTGACCAATAGAAGGATTCAAATTTCTAAAATAAAAAGAGCAAGGTGAATGTAGGAGGTAGACCTTCTATCTACATATCTTGTGTAAGACAACAAATAAAATTAGCAAGCAACATGTAGAATATTTTAACACAGTGTTAAGGCAAGCATGAAGCACTAGTAAGGAGATGATAAAAAGATAAACATAGAGTAAAGTGAAGTGTGCTTCAAAAAACCATTACAAAGCACCATAGCAAGCATAAGGAAATAGAAAAGCCTTCAGCACATTTATATTTCATAGAGATAGAATTAAAAGCTAAAGTGAAAAAAAATGATTAAAGGTTTGCATTCAAGCGTAGCATACGAAGGTCCTCATAGCTAAGGAGTTTGAGAGAAGGTGAATCCTTTTATGAGGAAAGTAATTGGTGCAAGATGAAGGAGCTCAAATTTATACCATATAACATTTGAAACTCAAGCATCTAAAGCCCTAATAGATATTATTGAGTAGTCTGAAGTCAACCAAGCATTCAAAGGTCATTCTAAGCACTTTTGAGGAGATTTTAACATCTCACATCCAAGTGCAATCCCATAAATGACCAAGTATCATCTAGTAGAGTTGAGTGCCTACTAGGTGCATAACACCTCACATTTAGGTGAAATCCCATACTCGAACAAGTGTCTACTATCAAAGCTATGCACCTATGAGAAGCATAACATCTAATGCCTAAGAGTAATATTAGCACTTAAGAAGGAGTTCAATGTCAAGTAACGCACCTGTAATATAAGTCTAAGGTGAAGAAATTTTGGAAAATCATAGCTAAGAAGCTTGAGCACCAATAGAAATTCCTCCATGTAATCTACACATGGAGGGAGTTCATCCAACATAAATATTTGGTAAACCCACTCACACGAGCAGTCACTACAAACAACAAATATGATTGAGCATACATGTAGAGTTCTTCTTTGAGAGGTTGGAAAAAATTTAGGGTTAGTTTAATATTTTTGAGTTTTGAAATTTTATTAGGAGTAATAAGGTTTGTTTAAATATTTGAGTTTTTAATAGGTTTCTAAAGTCTTTTTAAGTATTAGTGGAGAGATAAGATTTTGATGTTTTATAAAGTTTTAAAAGACTTTAGTTAATTTTTTAAAGGCTTTAAATTATTAAGTTGGAGTTATAAGTATCTTAGTTATTTTTGAAGCCTTTGATAGTATTTTAAAATATTTGGAGTGATAAGTATTTTCTAAGTTTTATAAGTTTGAAGATTTTATTTTTGGGTTTTATTTTTGAAAAATAAAAAAGGATCAAAATTAAATTTTGAAGTTTTGCAAATTTAAACATTTGGGAGGTAAAAGGATTTCAACATTAAATTTTAGGAAGACATAAAATTGTAAACATGTATTCTTAGTTTCTAAAACTAGAGAGACATAAGGTTTTCTACTCCATAGTATTTAAGTTAGAAACTTTGAAATTTTTTAATTAACTAAACTTGGGAGTTATAAGGTTGTCTACTTAAAAGGATAAAAATATATAAATTTTATAGATAACAATATGGAGCCTATGATTAGAAAAAGAAAGATGTCATATAGTTTGGGATTAAGAATTTCATTGAAAAGTCTAAAGTAAAACTAGATCTAGTTTCAAAGTTAATCTATAGTGAAGCCATAGATGAAAATTTTGAAACATTTGAGTACTATCTACATGCAATAATTATTGAAGCAATTGATAATGGAAAAGATAGTATTATGATACATTTAGGTATATGTAGAATAATGTATATGACATTACTTTAACTTAAGCTTCAAAGAGATGAGATATTGAAACAAAAAGAATTGATTGAATCTCTTAAGAAGATAATGGAAGTGGATGAATCATTTTTGGAAAAGATATGTCATTCCTCTAGTAGTATTGATATTCCAAGTTCATCTAACTCAAGAATTTATTATGATGGTTTAAGTGAATTTTCAAAAGCTACTATGATGCAAGAGCCTATCTTTAGAGGGTTTTTTTTAAATAAGTTTTAAAGTAATTTTTTATTACTCAAAATGGAATTATTTGATGCAAAAATAATTTGCCGAAAATGGTAATTACTAAAAATGATAAATTTTGATGAAAAAATAATTTGTCGAAAATAGTAATTACTTAAAAAGGCAGTTTTTGGTGGAAAAATAAATTTGTTGAAAATAGTAATATTTTATTTTTAGGGCTTTAAGCTTTAGGGTTTTATTTTAGGGTTTCTTTTAGGGCTTCAAGTTTTAGGGTTTTATTTTAGGGTTTCTTTGGGGATATATATTCCCTTGGTATTGCATTGTAAAAGGGGAAGTGAATCCAGAAATGAGAAAATAAGATATTTATTGGTTTATATCAATGTATTATAGTTTTTATGTAAATGGAGGTTTTTATTGATTATTTTTATTTATTGCAGTTTTTATGTAAATGGAGGATTTTACATATTATCTTCATTTATCACAATTTTTATGTAATGGGAGGTATTTTTTTTTACCTCTTGCAGTTGGATTTACATCATTTGGTATCAAAGCAAGTTGGATCTTGCTGGGAGGAGAAAAGAGAAAAGGAGAGGAGAGCAAAGAGGCTCCAAGAAAATTGGCACTCTGTGCAGTGCTTGCAGAAGGTTTGTAAAACCTTGGAGAAAGAAATTGGCACTCTGTGTAGTGCTTACAGGAGGTTTTTTATGTAAAACCTTAGAGAAAGAGATTGGCACTTTGTGTAGCGCTTGCAGAAGGTTTGTAAAACCTTGGAGAAAGAAATTGAAACTCTATGTAGTTCTTGCAGGAGGTTTTTTTATGTAAAACCTCAGAAGGAGGAATTGGCACTTTGTGTAGTGCTTGTAGAAGGTTTGTAAAACCTTAGAGAAATAAATTGGCACTCTATGTAGTGCTTGCAAGAGGTTTTTTATGTAAAAACCTTAGAGGGAAGAATTGGCACTTTGTGTAGTGCTTGTAGGAGGTTTTTTATTTTAAAACCTCAAAGGAGTAAATTGGCACTATGTGTAGTGCTTGTAGAAGGTTTGAGATATAGAACCTCGGAAGGAGATTGGTACTTTGAGGAGTACTTGTAGATGTGTGGCCCTATATAGAGAGCAATTATGAGTTTGATCAAAGGAACTCGCGAGCACAGAGTTCTTTTCAACCAAAGGAGAATGATGCAGGAGCCTATCTTTAGAGGGTTTTTTTTAAATAAGTTTTAAAGTAATTTTTTATTACTCAAAATGGAATTATTTTATGTAAAAATAATTTGCCGAAAATGGTAATTACTAAAAAAGGTAAATTTTGTTGAAAAAATAATTTGCCGAAATTAGTAATTACTTAAAAAGGGAGTTTTTTGTGGAAAAATAAATTTGCTGAAAATAGTAATATTTTATTTTTAGGGATTTAAGCTTTAGGGTTTTATTTTAGGGTTTTTTTTAAGGCTTCAAGGTTTAGGGTTTTCTTTTAGGGTTTCTTTGGCGATATATATTCCCTTGGTATTGCATTGTGAAAGGGGAAGTGAATCGAGAAATGAGAAAATAAGATATTTATTGGTTTATATCCATGTATTATAGCAAAATAACATGGCCCATTTCCAAGTGGCATGTTACCTCACATGGTCCATTTTTAAAAATGGTATGATTTTATGCCATTTTAAATTTAAGTTATTTTTCCTCTCCCCCCAAGGTCATGAAAAAACTATAAATAGAGCCCTTGGGATAGCCTCAAACCAAGTCTTTCTCAAACACTAAAACTCTACAGGTTTTATTCAAGCTTTCAAGTCTCCAAGCAAGGGATATTAAAGGAATCATCAATATCTTCTTAGGCATATTGAGGAATTTATCATCAAGCTTACATCAAGAAAGAGAGAGAGAGGCAACCTTGTTCTAAGGGTTGTGTTCTTTCAACCTTTCTCTATTATTGTTATTTCATTTAGTTTCTACAATTCTTTACTAATTTGGAATCACATTTTCATTTCATAGTTAGATTCTTTTAATTCATACTAACCTTGCATATTTCATTTATTTGCTATTATCTTTAGTATTCCTTTCATTTATTTCACATCTACCTTGCTACTTTATCTCACAAACCTTATCACTAATGAGATCCTATTTCGTGTATGTTCTTCCCTTGCACTTTGTGTGAAATTGGGAATCAAAAACGAGTAGATCCCCTAAGGTTAAGGAACTTCATCATAACTATCATTTTTTCTTTATTCTTACACATCATATTAAAAGGGATTCTTACTCTGTGTATGCTCTTCCCTTGCACTTCGTGTGAATTTGGGAATCAAAAACAGGTAAAATCCCCTAAGGTTAATAAGGAATATAATCATCTATTAGCATCATAATTTCTTACTCTTGTATGTCCATCCAAAAGGTCAAAGTTTGGTCATATTGCGGCCTAAGCAGGCCCCCAAATACCAATCCAATTATTTTTTTTTTGAAGTTGTTTTACAGGATTTAGAGATTTTGTGGAGCTTCACGGGCGCAAGATAAAGCTTCTGGTCAGCCTTCCGGATTCAAGAAAAGTGTTCTTGTTAGTGCTTTAGGTTGTTTTTTGAAGTGTTTTATTTTTAATATATTTTCAATTAATACTTATTTTAATCACACAATTATATATATAAAGGAACTAATTTATTTTAGGCATTGAAAGAGAAAAGTGCATATAGTTTGCATCTAGGCTATATTGTTTGTACATCTTTATTGTGCCCTTGCTCTTAAAATATTAAAAGAATTCATATTCTGCAATTAGGATTTAGATATCATTCAAATTAAGAATCATTTTAGGACTAGCTCTTGTTTGCTTGCATTTGTTTTCCTTGCATTTTATTTCATTTATTTTAGTTTAATATATATAAGGCCAAACCTTAGGTATTTTTTTTTAATTTACATACCAAAAAAAAACATTCCAACCTTTCAGACATGGAACAAGTCCTAAAATTGTTCCTGGTGAACCCTTTTTCCTTGTCCACGAAGTGTAGAGAACAATATACCCCCGTGGTTCACCTCAAGGTTTTCTCTCTTTTGTAGATCCAATCTTGAGAATCGTACGTGGTAGGGTGATTTTCCCCCTCTACATATTTTGGTGAACCCAATGTGAACACCTCCTTTCCTTTTAAAACTAAAGACAAAACCACCATAATTTATTTTCCTAGATTAGAAATAAAAAGAAAATTTTAAAACCTTGATTGATACACATTTAAAACAAGTTAATTATACCTCTCCAACATTTTCTTTTCACACCTTGTATCTAATATAGTTTTCAATTTATCAATTACTTTATCTCTCTTATCCTTTTCATAGTCCTAATGGCTCCCAATCTTAGGAGTAAGTGAAAACTTTTAGAGCCTAGTCAAATCTTTCAAGAAGATGATCAAGTTGATAGGGAAAATCCCAATCTAGATGTTGAAGAAGATACAGAAACTGGTAATGAATCTTTATCCTCATGAGGGACCTAATGAATGCCTTACTTTTGAATCATTTGACGATATTTGGAATTTTATGAAATATCATAAAGAAGCCTTTATTAAAGACATGAATGAAGAGGCCCAACTTGAAGAAGTTGGACCATCTCATCATCAAAACTCTTCTAGTCAAAATAGTAGAATTAATCCTTTGTTTCAATCTTCCCATAATATTAATCCTTTTCATAATCTCATATATGTTACAACAACAACCACTAACATTGGAGGAATTTCACAACCTCCTCCAATTAGTAGTATACCACCAAACTCAACTCAATTTCCACCTCATTTTATCCCTTCTTCTAATTCAGGCAATATTTCTTCTTCTATTCCACAAAATATGAATTATTCCTCACAAAAAAATACTAAACAAAATGTCTCATATCATAATCCATATATTGGGGGAAATTCACAAGCCCCTCCAATTAGTAGTACATCTCAAAACAATATTCAATTTCCATCTCATAATATTCCTCCTTATAACATTTCTTCTTCTATGCCATCAAATTCAAACTATATTTTCCAACAAGATACTACACAAAATGTTCCCTTACATAACTTATATCACAAAGGTGTTAATACCTCCAACATCCACCAAGTTCCATTTCAACAACATACCTATAATTATCCCCTAGGAAACCCAGGGGTATTACACAACAATAATCCCGATATACAAAGCTTGACAAATATGGTGAAACAATTGACAATAAGAATGGATTCACTTCAACCTTCAAGTTTCACCTTTAACTATAAGGAAATATGTAATTAGCCTTTATACCCTATTGTTACCTCTAGGCTCTATCCCAAAAACTTTCCAATGTCGATTTTACCCATTTATAATGGAACAGAGAATCCCATTGAACATATAAGGATGTTTAAGATAGCATGCCATGATATTATATATGATGACATGTTGTTAAAAAAATTCCCTAATAATCTTGGTGGTGTGGCATTGGAATGGTGTTATCAACTACCTAATCATTCTTTGAGAAATTTTGAGGAAATAGTCGAATTGTTTATTCAACAATTTGGGGCCTATATTGAGAAGAATGTCACTATGAAGGATGTATACCAATTAAAACAAGCAAAATATGAGAGTTTTTCAAATTTCTTATCTCAATGGAGAAGTTTAGTCAGACGATTAATATATACCTTACCTCCTAAAGACATGTTAGAGATATTTATTGGAAATTTACAAGAACAAATCTCATATGAATTGGAAACAACAACTATCACCTCTTTTGAACAAGCAATTGATTTGGCTAGAAGGGTCGAGCAAGCTCTTATTCGAAGAGGTCAACTTAAACCAAATAAAGAAGAAGAAAGAACTATGAAAACTCAATATAATAACAAGCATGTAGTTGGTGATGGAGTGACAGATAATAGACCTACCAATAGTGTTAATGTCTCTAATACCTTACAAAAGTTGATACTTAGTAAGCCTCAATGACCCCCACCAAGGAATTTTACTAAACTCAACCAACCCTTATCATCAGTTCTTAAACAACTCTGGAAGCTAATATGATTGAATTACCTCCCATAAGACAACCTGACACCACATCTAATTGGTATAAGCCTGGTCAATATTGTGACTATCATAGAGTGGAAGGGCATATGACTAATTCATGTAAGAGGTTGCAACATGTGGTTCAGGATCTAATAGATGAAGGTCGTCTAGCTACGGAGGATTCTCAACCTACTCCTAACCACACTCTTCCAATTACAAATCAACCTCATACACAACAAGTACCTACAACCAATCAAGATATGGGGATTTTCCAAGATCCCCTACCTAATCATAAGCAAAACATAACCAATAAAGTGTCATACCATAATGTACCACATCCCTCCCATAATATGATTGGTATGATAGCATCTACTACAAGGCAACAAGCACAAGCTCAATCGACTCAACAATATCCACACGGGACAAGTTCTACATCCAACCAATCCTCTAGACCTACTTTAGTCTTGAAGAACCCTCAAAAGAAGACTACAAGTGTAGATAAACCCACTTTGGTCCTAAAATCTCAACCTGCAGTCTCCTTTGATTTACAACAACAAATAGCCAATACTCCATCTAGGATATCTCTCTTAGAACTTTTACAAACTTCTCCTACTCAAATGGAAGCTTTGTTAAAGCTCCTAAGTCAACAAACTGTCCCACAAGATCTTCCCCCTAGCAATCTAGTTAATGTTGTAGGTGCTCTTGGGACAAATCACATATCATTTTGTGATGATGATCTTCCTTCCTCAAATTTACAAGAAGATTCTCCACTTTACATCACTGGATATATAGGGGAAAAGTTTATCAAAAGGATCTTGGTAGACAATGGCTCTTCCCTAAATTTATGCACTTACAATTTCTTTCTAAAATTTGGACTAAAGGAGGAAGATTTAATTAAATCATATGTTATTATTAATGCAATTAATGATGAATACCAAGAATATTGTGGCACCATATCCCTTCCCCTTAAGGTAGGACCCAAGATTCTAGATACTTTGTTTTATGTAGTATCTTGGCCATCATCCTTCAATGTTCTCCTCAGATGCCCTTGGATCCATACAATGAGGGTTGTTCCTTCCACTCTTCACCAATGTCTAAAATATGAATTTAAAAATCAACTCATCACTATCCAAGGGGACCCTCATCCATTCCAATATTATTCAATATCTGAGCAAGTCCGGTCAAATTTTGATTTTTGTCCATCTGTTTCTCTCGACAACAGCCTCTCTTTTCCTCATCCTTCTCCTTCTCAAATCACCAAGGATTTTGAAATTTTTAAAATAATTGAAGAACCACCAACCATAACATCGACACACGGTCAAGTCGATCAATTAGTTAAAAGTCCCCTTCTAGATCTTGCCAAGTTACCACCTTCACCTCGAACTATGGGTTTACCCTGTAAAAAGGGTGAAGTAATACACATAGGTATATGTACTTTTGTCTACGCATATATATCTCATGAGGAAAATATCGTGGTAGAAACCCATTCCCAATAGATAAATCCTTTGCCCATTTCTACTTGTCCAATGATTATCCACTTACTAAACAGATATTATCTAGAATGGGATATAAATGTAAATGTTTAGGATCTCAAGAACAAGGTATCAAGGAGCCTTTAGAAGTTGAAGTATGACCCGAGGGATGTGGCATAGGTTACATGCTCCAAAAAGGCCAACCTTTTATCAACTAATGATGATAAACTCATTACTTATGATGAGTTCATAGATAATCATGGTTTAGAGTGGAATGAAGAGGATGAGGAACCCTCACCTCCCTCTGAATTGTTTTGTGATCTGATAACCATAGTTCATCCTGAGTTGATAGCAACCCAAGGGGAGTATGCTAAAGGAGATATTCTCTGTGATATGGATCATGAAGATATCCTTCAAAATAGATTCTTCTTTGACGGATCGATCCCTTGCATCACTCATGTCGAATCCTCTAGTTCTCAAGTGGATTCTATGTCTCCCAAAGATCTTGAGCAATTAGGTGTTATTCCAGCTCCCCTTCCTTATGAGGATGAATCTCAAATCCTCATAGAAGAAACTATAGATGTTAATATAGGAACCGAGGAAATTCCTAGACTCCTTAAGCTAGGAAAAGCCTTGTCCATGGATGAGCAAGAGAAATTGACCAAATTGCTCAAATAATTTCAAGATATTTTTACCTGGTCTTATGTCGATATGCTAGGGCTTGATCCCTCGTTAGTGATGCACCATCTAGTATTTAAATCCAATGTTAAACCTATTAAATAAAATCTTAGAAATATGCATACAAAAATCACCCTATTAGTCAAGGAGGAGCTCCAAAAACTTCTTGATGTTGGTTTTATCAAAGCTATTGACTATTCTGATTGGATATCCAATATTGTTCCTATAGCTAAGAAAGAAGGTACAATAAAAATTTGTACTGAATTTCGAGACATCAATTTAGCTTGCCCTAAATATGACTTTCCATAGTTGATTTTACTGCCAAGTGTGGGATGTTATCTCTCATGGATGGCTTCTCAGGATACAATCAAATTCTAATCGCCTCTGAGGATCAGGCCAAGACAACATTCATCACTCCATGGGGAACATTTTGTTGGAAATTCAGGCCTTTTGGGTTGAAAAATGTTGGTGCTACGTATTAGAGAGCCATGACTTATATTTTCCATGACATGATGCATGATATTCTACAATATTATGTAGATGATCTCCTAGGTCATTTCATACATCGAGGGAATCATGTTCATGATATAAGATGGATTTTTAAGAGACTTCGATAGTTTAGAGTTTGTCTCAAGCCCTCTAAATATGTGTTTGGAGTCACATCTGGCAAGTTATTAGGATTCATCATTTTTAGGCGATGTATCAAAGTAGATCCCACAAAAATAGTAGCCATTACTGGCATACCTCCTCCCCATAACCTAGCTGAATTACGTAGCTTGCAAGGAAAAATACAAGCTATTTGTCGATTCATAGCTCAGTTGGCTGATAAGTGTCAACCCTTTCTTAAGCTTCTTAAGAAAAATGTAGAATTTAAGTGGGATGAAGAGTGTCAGCAAGATTTTGATGAAAACAAAAGGTATCTCACATCCCCACCTATGTTAGTTCCTCCTATACCAGATAAGTATTTTATGCTTTACATATCAGCCATAACTCATGCTTTGGGAGCCATGTTGGCTCAACATGATGATCAAAACAAAGAGCGAGCCATCTACTATATTAGTAGAACTTTGGTTAGCTATGAAACCCGGTATACTCCTTTAGAGAATCTTTGCCTTGTTGTAGTGTTTGCTTCTCAAAATTTAAGGCACTACATGCTTAGCCATAAGACATTGGTCATTGCAAAGTTTAATCCTTTGCGCTACTTAATGTCTAAACCCCACCTTTTAGGTCGAACTGCTAAGTGGGTTTTAGCCCTTAGTGAATTTGACCTAACCTTCATAAGTCATAAGGCTATTAAAGGTCAAGTGATTGCGGATCAATTAGCCTCTGCTCCCTTAGAGTCAACTTCTCCCTTAGTTATTGAGTTTCTTGATGAATGCCTCAACCTAGGAGTAGAAGAGCAAGAATCTTGGACTTTGTTTTTTTATGGAGCCCGATGCTTAAAGGGTGATGGTGCAGGAATCGTTCTAGTTACCCCACAAAAATAGTTCATTCCCCTCTCCTTCAAACTTCATTTCTCTTGCACTAATAATACTACAGAATATGAAGCTTTAATCCTTGGTCTTAGAGCAACCTTAGCCTGAAGGTTAGAGTCCTTTCAATTTTTGGTGACTCCCAACTCGTGGTTAATCAAATCAACGAAGTTTATCAAACTAAAGATGATAAGTTGAAACCTTATAAGGATATTGTTACAAAACTATTATCTACCTTCGATAAGGTAACCGTAGAGTCAGTCCCTCGATCCTCCAACCGTCCTGCAGATGCATTAGCTACTGTTGCATCCCTTATTCCCTTAGAGTTAGAATATGATCAAGCAATAATTATCATTCATCAACTCCGAGAGCCCGTAACCCTTAATTCTAGCCTTATCCCACTAGATGTCTTAACCATCGAAGCTTCCTCATCCAAGCCGTGGTATGATGACATCTTTAATTTTCTTAAGGATGGTTCAATTCCCAATGATTTAGATCATAATAAACGTAAGATTTTATGTAAAAGAGCATGTTGGTTTGTTATAATTGGTAATACTTTGTATCGACGTTCTTTTGAAGGCATCCTCTTATGATGCCTTAATTATGATGAAGCCAAGATAGCCCTTAGCGATGTTCATGAAGGATCATGTGGAGGCCATTTTAGTGGTAATTCCATTACCAAAAAACTTCTTAGGATGGGTTATTATTGGCCTTCCATGGAGAAGGATGCATGCGATTATGTTCGACATTGTGACAAATGTCAACGTCATGACAACCTTGTTCATGCCCCTTCTCAAAACCTTCAAGCTATTTCTTCCCATTGGCCATTCTCCATGTGGGGATTGGACATTATTGGGAAAATTAACCCCACATCATTTGATGGTCACAAGTTTATAATCACGACAACGGAATACTTCACTAAGTGGGTCGAGGCCATGCCCTTAGCCACAGTAACTAGAACCCAAGTATCTAAGTTCATCTTCAACCAAATCCTTTGTAGGTATGGGATTCCTTCAGTGATTGTCTTTGATAATGGTACTCCTTTTAAAAACAAGGATGTCCATAAAATTTGTGCTAAATACAAGATTCAACACAAGTGGTCAATCCCATATTACCCTCATGGTAATGGTCAAGCTGAAGCATCCAACAAGTCTTTAGTTAAGATCCTTAAGAAGTTGGTCAGTAAGACTGGTCGAGATTGGCATATCCAACTTTACCCTACCTTGTGGGCTTATCGTACTAGTGTGTGAACTCCTATAGGTGCAACCCCTATGTCTTGGTCTATGGCACTGAAGCAATATTTCATTTTGAGCTAGAAGTCACATCATTACGTATCTTGTTACAAGATGCATCGATTGGTGATGAGTATCATTTGTATCATTTAAACCAGTTGGAACTATTGGATGAAAAGTGCATCCATGCATTAGAACATCTTCGAGCCTATCAGAATAGACTCAAGCGAGCTTACTCTAAGAAAGTTTGCACTCGTTATTTTAAAATTGGGGACCTTGTTCTCAAAGAAAATCAAAGGAACACTAATGCTCGTACAGATCTAAAGGGTAAATTTCAACCCAATTGGTTAGGTCCCTTTATCATAACGGCCAAGTTTGGCTTAGGAGCCTATCGTTTAGCAACATTGGATGGTAAAGATCTTAAAGAACCAATGAACATAATGCATTTGAAATGATATTATGCATGAAATTAATAAATTCATAAACTCACATCTCTTTTGTTTCTTCTCATCTCTTTTCATTTATTTTCTTCCATCTTCTTCAACTTTGTTTGTGCCAAATTTGCATTGGTCTACTTGCTCATACTGCATTATTGCTTGTCATACATTGCATAGATTGCCTGACATGCTTCTTCTTTTCACTTTTGTTTGTCATATAGTTATCCTTTGTTGCTTTGTCATACTTGCATGACTGCTTGATCATATAGATTTTGGGGATTTCGCAACGAGGCAGGTGATGAAACCTAGTTAGGTTAGATCACATGCATTGCACCCATACTAGGTCACTGATGCTTAGCGAATCCCCACCCTAGGGTATGTTTTTTTTACTTTCCGCCATGATGCTAAAGATTACCTCCATTGTCTACATACATATATGGGGTATTTTCTATGCTAGCGGATACCATGTTTTATTTTTTTACATATTTTGACTTTATTGCATCTATTGGCACAAAAAAACTTTTCTTTTATATAGTATCACAAAATAATAAAATAATGAAAAATTATCCATCACAAATTATGTTTATAGCCTATACAACTATTGTCCATAAGCATGCAACTTTGTAAAAACATGTAAAATGGTGGCTTTTCAAGCCACTTCCATATAAGGATCACCATCGTTTGACTCCTTTGGTGGTGAAGCAACCCCTGACAATTGTGTAGCTATTGAATCAGTAATCGATGGTCTTCTTGGGCTCATTGTCATTGCTCCCTCTTGATTGTGTTGGGACTGAGAAGTTGATTGTGAAGGGACAAGCAATCCATAACTCACTAATACATCAAAACAAGACACTAAAAAATCTTACCTGTAATCTTCTCTTGCACGTTGTAGCTGAGAAATCTCTACCTGCATGATAGTTGTATCTTCCCTAAAATTGGTAGCATCCCTTCCAACCCATGACATTTCGTCCCCTAATACTACATCACCCCATCTGCTAACTCCACCATCAGGACCTACTCCACTTTCCAGACTTGTCATTAACTCTTCCGCATTCACCACCCCTAAAATCCTAGTTGTCTCACTGACTCGATAACCCACTGCATCTCCCTCCTCCTCATGAGCCACTTCTTCTTTTCCACTAGTGGCATCGGTCACTTCTCCAACTGCCTCTCCAACCTCACCCATAACAACATCCTCCTCTATCACTTCTCCTGCTTGCCATCATTGTGTAGTCCACCAATTATCAAACTCTGGTGTTGTGTCTGCATTATCAGTATCATATGCTATTAGGGGTTCATCTGGCTCCCTATCTAACATAATTACCAATGGAGCAGTTGCAGTATAATCGTATCATCTTTGATACATTACAGGTGGATCTAGTAGTTCTTACCTCAAACCAAATTGGTGTAGTACTTGAGTATATTGAAAATACTCAACTTATATGTTCCTTCACCCAATTAGCCACCTCCCTCTCTGTACACATGATAATTGTCTAGAGTCATCACTCCACCTTGGACCCTCTCTCCATGGTTGCCAACAAACATCCTGTGGTCTCAAACTTTCAAAAACATAACGGTAGTGATTTCCATCCTTTGCATATGGTCTACTCCCCCTCGTCTCCCTAGTTGTTTGCCATATTAATACATATGGTGTCTCTAACCCCATAAACCTATGGGCATCATAAGGTAGACCTTGGGGTCTCTCCACCGCTATATGCTCCCACCCCCACACCTGTACTAGCAGACTACAACTTAACCCACCTCGAGTTGTCCTTTTAACTTCATAAAGCTCCCTATAATTTTGTGCTAATAATGTTGATGCCCATGCAAAAACTACTAACCTCTCCACCATATCTGTTATGATCCCTAGCATATTCCATGGAAATCATGACCCTGATGAATCAGGTAAAATCCAATTCGATATCAGCACCATCGCTAGGGTCTGCCTCACTGATAATACCCCTACCTCAAAAAACTCCTCGTACAACACTCCACCACTATTAAGATTCACACAAGACCAACTGCTACCAAAAACTTCCTCCATTACTAACCTTTTTTCTTGTCGACTCGCCACTGAAATGATAGATCCTTCTATCGGTAATCGGAAAATCTGATATACATCCTCCAGGGTAATTGTCATTTCACCTGTAGGCAAATGAAATGTACCCCTATTTGGATCCCATCTCTCACATAATGTCGATAGGTACATCGTATCAGCATGCACTATCTTAACCTGGGCCACTCCTACAAACCCTATCACTTCCAACCACCTCCAATCCTCAATTGTCATGCATTCCCTTAAATTTCCAACAATTGCTCGATGTCGATGATGAGGTCGTAATACATTTAACTATTATCACATTACATAATTCCATTCACAATTTCACCAATTCCATATAAAAATAATACAAAAACTACATTATATATTACATAATAAAAGCCCTCTTCCAGTCGCAAAACCCCCAATACAATTTTTTTTATTACTTATTCCCTTACTATTTTAATTCATTCACGATCTCATTTCTTTCAAAATAAAATAAATAAATTTATTAATCAGATAAAATTCCACTCACTTTCTTTTCTCCACCTCTGTTGTTCGATGCACTTCCTTCATTAGATTTGTGGTAAATATCAGTGATGCTTCGTGTTCATTTTCGGCTTTCACCCTTCTCTATTCTCCCGAGCGACATCTTACATGGGTATTTTAATACCCCACATATACCTTCAAAATGCTAGAACGAATCCACGATCTATTAAATATTGCTTATACCTTAAAGCATATGAAGTAAAATTTCCACAAAAACAAGGAAAATAATAACTATGAACACCACTGGAATTACTGAATATATGCTCGAAAGGATAAGTAATATCAAACATGCATCTCACATTATAGAGCCAAATGACATATTCAGTCAATAGATTTTATGTCCTTACATATATATCTAAAAGGAAAAAGAAATATTACATTCGCTCACTTTAGGTACAAATATAAAACCCTAATACATAAAAGATACAAACTTAGTGTCCTCGCTCTTGATCAACAAGAGCATAAAGGATAAGTTTGGATAATTCAAAACAAAAAGCCCTATGAGAACTAGACAACTGTCATCAAATACATAAAATAAGATTCCTTTTCATTCTCATTCTTAGCGATATACGTCACACACGTACATGGGTGATGGACCCCCGTAGCTTTTGCCATCAAAACATCTACTCATTATCTGAGTCAGAATAACTTGAATTTGCTGCATCTTCCCACATCCGTTGATTAGATAGCAACCCCCAATGTTGATTAAAGCTAATATGATTAGGCCATTCAAATTCATTAAAGTAGGAAAGATCAACAACATCAGGCATGGTGCAGTGATAGTGGTTCACTACCCGAGTATCCGATACACGCTTGGGACCACGAGCCAACCATGTAACTTCCTTGTCGATAATGAGCCTACAAAATAAGAAATTAGGAATAAATCCCCAATTAAATTTGTTAGTAACTTGCTTTGCATAATTGACCTTTCGGCTTCTTTGGAGCGATGAGAGGAATATTCTATCAAACTGAAGGACAAACCTACATGCTATCAAATTTGATTTCAAGTCGGGAGAATTCAGATCATAGCGATACAGATTCCAGTCAAGAATTAAGGCACCAACAAGACCAATAGAATTGTACCAGATTAACTTCTTACAGAGAGAAACTACTTCTGGTTTGCTCCAGTCATGAAGATCCCAATTCATGAGATGAATAAAAATTAATCCCTTTGCAGAATAGGTAATAGTTATAGGACATTGCACAGGTTTGAGTAAACCGAGTATAGATGAAATCCAAAATTCTGAAGACATTGCTCTAACCCTTATGGCTATACTAACCTTAAGGGACAGGATAAAATTGGTTTTTCATAAGGCAGAAGTGCTAAGGGATAAGATTTTATTCGAAAGCTCTTCGAAAAGGTCAAACACTAGATTTTTCTCTGAAGAATTTACCAAAGGTTCTGAAGGAAGGGAAGATCCTGCCTGCACCATCGATACCTTTGTCAGATTACAGATTTTCTTGTCAAGTCGCTTACACGATCGTTATTGATACCTTTTGTTAATAATATTGGAGCTATACCGAAACTCACCCTTTATTGGAAAACCTGGGTTCCGAAGATGGTTCCCTCTTTGTCATTTAAGACCACATGCTTCCCATCACACTTAAGACTGGATAGTCCTTAGTATCATTATGCTTGGTACCTTTTAGTTTTTAAGATCGTATGGTTCTCTATCGCTCATAGTTTGATGGTTGTCAAGTTGTTATTACTTATTATTCTTCTGTTATTATTATTTTATTTGCATATCTCACCTGTCATTTTCATATTTAATATCATTAAAAGCTCATTCATACAACGATTTTTCTATCTTGGATACGTCTCTCTTAAAATCTCAAACAAGGCACACATACCCATTTTTTTACCTACCTTCTCTCTAGTACATGTACGCATGTCATCTACTTGCATTGTTTTAATCAAAAGTTAACACCCCTATCGGGTTACACTTATTTTGACCATCTACATGCATAACACCCCTATCGGGTTACACTCCTTTTGACCATATACATACATAACACCCCTATCGGGTTACACTCCTTTTGGCTCAACGGGCTCTACACCCCATTATAGGATAGCTTCATGGCCACTAGCGAGGAGCAGCCTCCATTCGGTCATTTGCGAGCACACATCCTAGCGGGTATCGCTCCATCTACAACCACTAGCGAGCACACACCCATAGTGGGTCAAAGCTCCATGCTACTTGCTTTATCAATGGGCTCTACACCCCATTACAGGATAGCTTCATGGCCATTAGCAAGGGGCAGCCTCCATTCGGTCATTTGCGAGCACACATCCTAGCGGGTATTGCCCCATATTTTGGTCACTAGTGAGTACACGCCCATATTGGGTCAATGCTCCATGCTACTTGTTTTATTAGCGAGCACTACACCCTTAGCAGTTTTCGCTCCATCCTCGACCATTTGCGAGCATACATCCTCATAGGGTTTCGCTCCATCTCTTTTACTTAACTTAATGCTCACTTGATCACATTAAATCATTTAGTCTACGATGGCATAGCCTAAGCACCATATTTACTTTCCTTGACCTTTTGGTGGATTTATCTTCTTCCCATTCTGCTTGCTTTATTTATTTGTTTTCTCTTACGTCTATAGATCTATTCATCAATCCCCAATTGGGGGCATCAATTATCTTAATTACTCATCTTATCTTTTCTTATTCTTGATCGTACCTCATCCTTTTCATATCTTATCACAACCCCAGCCTTATCGAGTTTTATCGGTTCAACTAGGTTTCCCCTCCAAAACTCGAGGGGGCACCCTAGGCTGGGGGCATGCATACACATAAATTATAATCATTTTCATATCATCCATTCTATATTGATAACCAAAAATCTCCCCACCATTAAAACCGGTGCACAATTATTATTTTTGATGCATTCATTGTACAATGAATACATCAAAAAGGGGGCAAAATGTAGACATTAAAAATTGATCCACTCCACATCAATTTTCATTAATTATCCCTCATGCATTAATTCTCCAACTATCAAAATTCACCTCTTCAAAATTCTAAAATTAAACACTTATTTCCTCAAAAATCGAGGCCATATTTGACATAAATTTTCATCATCTCTAAAATTCTCAAAAGCACTACCAAATCATCTTTAATACCTCTTCTAAAGTCACATATTTCTTCTAATTTCTTTCTAATATTTCCAAATATCTTTTTAATATCCCTACCTTCTTCTAATGTTCTCTAATCCCTTTTTAATTTTCCTAAGTTCATCATACACTGTTCACTATACACTGTTCACTGTTCACTGTACACTATTCATTGTTCACTATACACTGTATACTATTCACTGTTCACTATACATTGTTCATTGTACACTATTCACTGTTCACTATTCATCGTGCACTATTCACTATTTTTAAAATTCAAAATTAGATGCATCATTTTCAAATGGAATTAGCCCACTTACAAAGTGGCACACTACTTCATTATTATCATTTTCAAATTAGAATGTTCCACTTCCAAAGTGGCACATTATTACCATTTTCAAATTAGAATGTTCCACTTCCAAAGTGGCACATCACTTCATTATTGCAATTTTCAAATTAGAAGGTTCCACATTATTATTACAATTTTCAAATTAGAATGTTCCACTTACAAAATGGCACATTACTTCATTATTACCATTCTTAAATTAGAATGTTCCATTCTTCCATTTTCAAAATAACATGGCCCATTTCCAAGTGGCATGTTACCTCACATGGTCCATTTTTAAAAATGGTATGATTTTATGCCATTTTAAATTTAAGTCATTTTCCCTCTCCCCCCAAGGTCATGAAAAAACTATAAATAGAGCCCTTGGGATAGCCTCAAACCAAGTCTTTCTCAAGCACTAAAACTCTGCAGGTTTCCTTCAAGCTTTCAAGTCTCCAAGCAAGGGATCTTAAAGGAATCATCAATATCTTCTTAGGCATCTTGAGGAAGTCATCATCAAGCTTACATCAAGAAAAGAGAGAGAGGCAACCTTGTTCTAAGGGTTGTGTTCTTTCAACCTTTCTCTATTATTGTTATTTCATTTAGTTTCTACAATTCTTTACTAATTTGGAATCACATTTTCATTTCATAGTTAGATTCTTTTAATTCATACTAACCTTGCATATTTCATTTATTTGCTATTGTCTTTAGTATTCCTTTCATTTATTTCACATCTACCTTGCTACTTTATCTCACAAACCTTATCACTAATGAGATCCTATTCCGTGTATGCTCTTCCCTTGCACTTAGTGTGATCTTGGGAATAAAAAATGGATAGGTCACCTAGGATTAATATATGATATCACATTTTTTTCATTATTTAATTCATTTACTTATCTCATTTCTGATTTTATTTATTATTGCACAAATTTACATTACATTAATAAGGGGATTCTCACTTCGTGTATGCTCTTCCCTTGCACTTCGTGTGAACTTGGGAATCAAAAGCGAGTAGATCCCCTAAGGTTAAGGAACTTCATCATAACTATCATTTTTTATTTATTCTTACACATCATATTAAAAGGGATTCTTACTCTGTGTATGCTCTTCCCTTGCACTTCGTGTGAACTTGGGAATCAAAAATAGGTAAAATCCCCTAAGGTTAATAAGGAATATAATCATCTATTAGCATCCTAATTTCTTACTCTTGTATGTCCATCCAAAAGGTCAATACTTATTTTCTTTTTACAAGGTCAGCTAAAAGGACCAAGGGGGCTTGACTGCTGCAAGTTTGGTCATATTGTGGCCTAAGCAGGCCCCCAAATACTAATCCAATTTTTTTTTTAGTGTTTTTGAAGTTGTTTTACAGGATTTAGAGATTTTGTGGAGCTTTATGGGCACAAGATAAAGCTTGTGGTCAGCCTTCCGAATTCAGGCAAAGTGTTCTTGTTAGTGCTTTAGGTTTGTTTGTTTAAGTGTTTTATTTTCAATATATTTTCAATTATTAATTTTAATCACATAATTATATATATAAAGGAACTAATTTACTTTAGGCATTGAAAGAGAAAAGTGCATATAGTTTTTGCATCTAGGCTAGATTGTTTGTGCATCTTTCTTGTGCCCTTGCTCTTAAAATATTAAAAGAATTTATATTCTGCAATTAGGATTTAGATATCATTCAAATTAAGAATCATTTTAGGACTAGCTCTTGTTTGCTTGCATTTGTTTTCCTTGCATTTTATTTCATTTATTTTAGTTTAATATATAGAAGGCCAAACCTTAGGTTTTTTTTTAAATTTACATACAAAAAACATTTCAACCTTTCGGACTTGGAACGAGTCCTAAAATTGTTCCTGGTGAACCCTTTTTCCTTGTCCACGAAGTGTAGAGAACAATATACCCCCGTGGTTCACCTCAAGGTTTTCTCTCTTTTGCGGATCCAACCTTGAGAATCGTACGCGGTAGGGTGATTTTCCCCCTCTACAATTGGTTGACCTGAACCCACATTTTCATTCGAAAATTTAATGACTATGTATTACTATGGTGTTCTACTATTTTTGAATCTTGAACTTACTTTTAATCATCCTGCATCAATTGTCCTTACTCTATTTAAGTTAGTTTATTAAGCTACACTTCCTCCCTATCCACCGAGAATTTAGAGGGGGACTATCATCCCTAGTTGGAAATTTTCAAACCTTATCACGCTATTAAAAAGCTTAAAAATAACTTAACTCCTTTATCTATATTCTCATGGTTGTAGGGGACATCATAGAGCCAAGTTATATCTTTAAAATTTCTAAGAAATCCCCACCATGGGTATTTGGTATTCAAAGGCTGGCATAGAAGTCATGGTTTGTTGCATCATAGAAGCAGGTTTTTTGTAGGTGTAGGTGTTGGTTTGAAAAGAGCGATGATGCTTGAGCCTCTCCATAACCCCATCCTCCCCTATACTCTAAGGTTAAACCTTAGAGTATCGTATGATTCACCACCCGGATGCCACTTCACGATGATGTGGCATGGTGAATCCATGCTCGAGTAGCATGGGGAAAGGAAGGTTGTTTCAACATTCCTAAAATATTATCCCACATTAGGGATATGGAGGAATCTGCACCCCTATTTATTGAGGAATACACCCTAATATGGATGACCATCACTTGGTGGTCAAGATACCATCGAGCTGGGGCCATCCTATACTAGTTGTGGCCACACTACTGTGAACACATTGGGCAATCCTTGCTTGCTTGGTCTTGATTTTGTTGAACTGTCTATGATACTATGAATTCATCATGTCTTACCATGTGGTAAAGATGTGTGTTTAGTTGTCACCTGTGGTTGTTTATCTGGTTGTCCCCCTTTTTTGTGTATGGAAATGTTAGTCCCACATGCTCTTTGTGGGAGCATTATTGAACTTGATATGGGAGGAGTTTCCCCCTATAGGTTGACCACCAAGTAGTGGTCATGAATACCATCACTTGGTGGAGAGTGAAGTGCCTATGGTTGGCACAATCAGTTTCTCACCTATGTATTATTATGACCACTTGTCCACGATTGTTGACTAGCTAAGTGGATCAAAGGAAAACAAGGAAAACATATTTTTTTTGTAATAAATAAGAATCAAGTGAATGATTCCTTAAAATATTTCAATGTTTGAAAGAATGTTTCTTTAAAGAGGTTTAACATTTTTGTGAGAAATGGAGTTTTATTTAAGTATCTGATTAATTAAGGTTTGAGGCCTTAGTTAAATAAATGGTATGTTAAGTATTTTATTAATTAAGGTTTTAGGGCCTTAGTTAAAGAAATGGAATGTTACGTATTTTATTAATTAAGGTTTTGGGGCATTAGTAAAAGAAATGGTATGTTAAGTATTTTATTAATTAAGGTTTTTGGGCCTTACTTAGTTACAAAAATGGTATGTTAAGTATTTAATCAATTAAAGGTATGGGACCTTAATTGATCCAAGGGACAACTTTTTATGTTAGAGCATGAACCTTTGACTGAGAAAAGGGTGGTACATTGAATTACCCATGCTTGATAAATGAACTTCATTTTGATGTTGTAAATAGATTAAATTAGTTTATGCATGTAGTAGTTTGTATAGTTGCAATTTGGCATCTAAATTGTAAATGCACTTGTTTAATGAATCATTTAGTAGATGCATTAGTTGCATGCTTCATAGGATCCATGAGTTGTCCTGATCCCTTACCACCATCAATGAGTGATGGAAAGACAAGAAGGACCACGAAGGACACTTAGATCTGAGACATTGAATTTGATATATGTTGAAGTAAAATCATGTTGAGTAAACCTTATATATGGATAATGATGTAATAATTTATTCTTTTAAGTATGGAAGTACCTTTCCCATACTTGGGTTATGTAATAATTTAATATATGAATTGAAGATGTATCTCTTACTTGTTGGTTATAAAGAATCTTGGTACTATAGTTTCATAAACCATTCTATTATGTTATATTTTAGTTAGATCATGATGTCTTATTTAAGTACCTTCTTTAATGTTCTTAGATATTATTCCATGCTAAACTAAGTAGATAGACTTGATAATCATATACCTCTAAATTAAGTAAGATTAGAAATATCTTAAATGATTTAATGTAGTTGGATAATTGGAATTGATATCTAAATATGTCTCTGAATATATTTTGGAAGTAAAGAAAGAAACCTAAGGGATTATAGGATCCCTTAGGAAGGAACTTAGGGTAACATTGCTTCAAAAAATAAAGAGATCCATTTCATGGGAACTAAAATAGATAGACTTGAAAAACAAAACAATTTTAGGAAAACTTGGATATTTATGAAATGAATAAGTTAGATCATCATGGACTTGTGATGGCATAGAGATGGGTGTATTCCTTCAACTAATAGAAGGATATAAGTTAGTGCATCATGAAGATAAGATTGATAACTTATTTACAATATGTGTAGTATACCTACACATACGGACTTGTGTATGGTATAGATATGGGTGTATCCTTTCTATATTAAGGAAGAGAATATTGGTTTATTGTAGAGAGGATTGTCAACTTAAAACATTAGATTAATTTAGTTATCTTCATAGTAATGCATATGCTAGTTAGGGATATGTAAATCCCTCTCGAGTATATGTTTTAAAAAAAAATTGTCTTAGATTAGTTAGATTTTTGGGTCATTACATATGGTATCAAAGCTTTAGGTATGAGGGACTAGAAGCTTCATAGGATGTGTTAAGGATTCATGTATCTTCCTATTTAGGCCTTTGCTTAGTTCTTAAGCTAAATTTGGGAAGACTTACTTCTAATTTCTAGAATTCCAAGAGGGTCGACCCCAAGATGGGTAGCTTGTGTACTATGACCTCTTACGTATAGTAAGTGGGACCATTAGCATTGGAATTAAATAGCAATTTTAGAGTATCATCCCACATAGAGTGGGGGTGATATTAGCAAGAAAACTTTGTGTTTGGTTAGGGGTTAGTAGTATAGTTCAAGGTATAATTTGTAACCTAATTTAGTACTCTTTCTTGGTGTGATTAGGATAAATGGCACCAAAGACAAGGAGAGAGAAGCCTATTCCTCCAAATAGGTGGACCCGATAGAGTAATGTTGAGGAAAGAGCCCAGGATAAAATTTTAGGTAATTCTAATAAATAAGTAGAAAACCTCACCATGATGGTCACCATTATGCAAGAGAAAATGGAGCAACAAAGTTGCTAGAACACCAAGTGAACTAATATTCATAGTCAAGGAGCTCTAGGGTTAGGTAAGCTGATGAACCAACCACTGAAGAGCAAGAAGCCAAAACTCTGTTAGAGGTAGAACTGGCTAAGGACATAAAGAGTATCCATACCTTCGAATTTTATGGAGAATGGGAGGGTGATGCATTCGAAGCTTAGCTAAGGGATCTAGAGATTTACTTCACAATGAATAACTACTCCCCCGAGACTCAAATAGTTTGGGCAACACTACATCTACAAGGGGCTAGATTGGATTGGTGGGAAACCTATCGAGAAGAACAAAATATCAAGGTATTTTATCTAAAGTTAAAGGACTTTATCACAATTTTCAAAAAAATGTTCCTCACAAAGCATTTTTATGTGACGAAGTTTGAAGAATTTGCCAACCTTCAACAAGGGATGAAACCAGTAGAAGTGTACCATAAGAAGTTGGTTAAGTTGTTGAAATATATATCTGCATACGATGAGAATATGAGGTTCCATAAATCTATCCTAGGAATAGAATTGAGGATAAGTCATGATGTAAATATGCATGAGCCAAAGTCACTACAAAAAGCTTATGATTTAGCTAAGAAGGTAGAATCTCATCTCTAGTTCAACTATGCCATTCTATCTGATCAAGATTGACAAGCACTTAGGAAAAGGAATAGTGTTGGATTCTTAAAGTGGGAGGGAGAATAGGATAAGAAAGGTAATATCTTCTCAAAATATAAAAGGAGTAATGATGGGAAGTGAGGAAGGTTCAAAGGAAACTTCCAAAAGAAAAATAACAACCATCTTAGCAATACTAAAACCCAACCACAAAAACAATTGAATTAGATCCCAATGGGTAAAATAGGGATTAGAAGCCAAAAATGCATCAAGGACCCAAGGAAGGATGTTACAATTGTAGAGGCTCGCACTATGCCAGTCAATGTTCACACCAACTAGGACCAAGTACATCTAGTGCAAAGGGAAAGGAACCCACCCACTGGATTTTTGCTACAATCGAAAGCCAAAAGTTAGAAGGGCAAGCCAACCCATTACTCTTAAAGGTTAAGATTTTCAATAAGGAAGTAAAAAAATTAATTGATAGTGGAGCTACATATAGTTTTATTTCTTCTAGAATATTCAAGGATATGCCAAAAAGGTTGAGATATTTGGCACAAGGCTAGAAGGTTGAGTATGGTTTTGGGTAGACCTACTTAGTGGATCAATTTTTTCCTATGGCAAAAATTACCCTAACATATGGTTCTACCATAGAATATTTATATGTAGCACCACTACATGCTTTTGATATTATCTTGGGGATGGACTGGTTGTAGGCTCATAAAGCCTTGGTCAATTTCTAGGATAGGTGGATAGAGTATTCTAAATGGGACAAGGGAAGAGTAAGGATCCATAGTGAGCAAGGGTTATTCAAACCTTATTTTCTATCTACTATGCAACTAAATAAAAGCCTCAAAAAATAAGGGATGGTTTATGTCATAAAACTCAATAAATTTGGAGAGGATCAGAAGAAATAAGTGTTTGGAAAACACTCAATCTTGTAAGAATTTGAGGATGTGTTTCCTAAAGACCTACTCAAAATTCCTCATATGTGAGAATTCAATTTCACTATTGAATTAATTTCAGAAGCAAAACCTATCCATAGATATCCTTATAGGATGAATCCTATTGAGATGCATGAATTGAAGGTATAACTATAGGGATTGCTAGGAAAGATACTAATAAAACCTAGTGTGTCACCATGGGGTGCACCCATGCTATTTGTTAAAAATAAAGATGGTTCGTTGCAGTTATGTATTGACTATAGGATGCTTAACAAAGAAATAATCAAGAATCAGTACCCTTTACGTAGGATCAAAGACCTATTTGATCAACTAAAGGATGCCACAGTATTCATGAAGATTGATTTGAAATTAGAGTTTCATAAATTAAGGATATGTGAGGAGGATACTCATAAAATGACATTCAAAACTAGAAACAGGCATTATGAATTTATAGTCTCAGCCTTTGGGCTGACTAATGCCCTAGTTGCATTCATGAATTTAATGAAAAATGTGTTCAGGAGGTATCTGGATCAGTTTGTCCTCATATTTTTAGATGATATTCTAATATATTTCCAAGATAGGAAAGAACATGATAGATACCTCAAAATTGTGTTAGAGTTAAGAAGGAATCAACTCTATGGAAATCTATCAAAAAGTGATTTCCATGTCTCAGAAGTATGATATTTGGAATACATAATATTTGTATAGAGGATTGTAGTGGATCCAAAAAATATAGAGGTCATTTTAAATTGGTTGCCACCTACCAATGTGATAGAAGTGTGAAGCTTCATGGGTATGATGGGCTATTATAGATGATATGTAAAGGATTACTCCAAGATAGCAGCTTTAATAAACAATCTCCAAAATAAAGGAAAGGAATTTAAGTGGAAAAAGAAGTGTGAGGCTACTTTTGTAATGTTTAAGCAAAAACTCACTATGACACCAATACTAAAAATTCTAGATCCTTAGGGAATCTTCTCAATATGCACTGATGCATCACTAGAAGGATTAGGAGTACTCTCCCAAGATGATTCAGTAGTAGCATATGCATAAAGGAAAATTAAAAAATATAAAGTTAACTATGCTATGCATGATCTAGAGTTGGCAACAATATTACATGCTATAAAGATCTGGCATCATTATTTGGTAGGAAGACCCTTCAAGCTAAGAACCGACCATCAAAGCTTGAGGTATATATTTACCCAACCTATTCTCAATGTAAGGTAGAGAATATGGATCAAGTTTTTGTTAGAGTTACTGTGGTAACTTTATCCTATTACCTCATTTGGTTAATTCCTTTCTATCCTAGGTTAGTTACGCTAACAACTACTGTTAGCGTATATTAGTTGTTATAACCTATTCTAATAGCGCCTGGTTGGTTTCGCAACCTCCAGCCTATTCTAGGTTAGTCTTGTATTATTTAAACATTCATCATATTAATGAAATGTGTTGCTCACTCTAAGTTGGTATCAGAGCAAGGATCGGGAGACAGCCCGTAGCAATTCGGCACGGTCTTCGAGGGCCCTGTTGACCCTCAAGCCCTGCACGGATCCCGAGGTGGGCCCTTGCCACGAGGTGGTAGCGGGAGACAGCCTGCAGTCCTGCACGGATCCCTAGGCGAGACCTCGCCACGAGGCCGCCACGGGAGACGGGCTGCAGGCGTGGTATCTCCCGTCGCAAGGCGGCCCGCAGGTCTGACTCTGTCAGATCTGACAGGCCGACTGCGACGGTCTCCCCGCAGGTCCGACAACGACTGTCAGACCTAACAGGCGCGGCCATTTAGCGGCCCGCAGGTCTGACCCTGTCAGACCTGACAGGGCGACCGCGATCGGCTGCCCCCGTGGGTCCAGCGCGCGGCCCGCAGGTCTGACCCTGTCAGACCTGACAGGGCGACCGCGACTGGCTACCCCCGTGGGTACAGCGCATGGCCGGGAGGGCAGGCGCGCCCTCCCAGGCGGACAGAGGACCCTTCGACTCTGACAGGGGGACATCCCTGTCAGAGGATTAGGGCAGGACCGCCCTTCCCCGACGGACTGGATCGGTCAGCGAGGGCAGGCGCGCCCTCCGCCGGATCCAACAATCAACAAACCGAGACAGGACACGTGGGACAAACCAGACGACGCGGACAGGACACGTGGCACACTGCCACTGGACAAGACCAGACGGACGTGACACCCGAGACAGGAGACATGGCGAACAACACGACTGGACCCCAGGCACGAAACCCGAGGCTGACCAGACCCGAACTTGGACTAGACACGTGGCAGACAGCCACTGGACTCGGACCGGACGACCTGACACGTGGACGCCACGTGGCGGACTGGCCACGTGGCACCTGACACAGCGACCTGACACGTGTGGGCGACGCGTGGCGGACAGTCCACGCGCCACCCGACCTTGCCGCCACGTGGCGGCGACCAAAAGGGGGACTGGTGTGACTGCCCGAAGGCAGTCACTAACCAAAGGGATTGAAAGCCCTTTTAAACCCCCCACCATCCCCCGCGCGGGCAATGTGGGATAAATCCCACATTTTTTCCCCGCCCGCGCAAGGGGTGAAGGGAAAGGGAAATTCTTTCCCTTCCCTTCACGTCGGGCTGGCTAGCCCGACTGGCGGGGGGGTCCAGCGCCTTAGCGCTGCCCGACGGGAGGTCGGGAGTTCGACTCCCGTCGGGCTCCGAAGGTAAAAAAAAATTTATTTTTTATTTCTTTTAGTATTTTTTTTTAATTCTTATTCTTAATTTAATAATATTTTTTTTTGTTTCTTTTTTTTTAATCATTTTTTTTATTAAAAATGGTTTTAAAAAAAAAAAAAAAGGAGACTCAAAATATTATTTTATTAAGTTAATTAAAAAAAAATTACTAAATTAAATATATTATAATAGAAAAATTTTTAATACCTTAGGACTATTTTTTTTTATTCTGTTTCTGGTTTAAAGATAGCACTGGGAGTGCTAAAATTGCTAAAACGGTTTTGTAGAGGGAAAATACATGTGTCCCTTGGGCAACAACACCACCTTCTCTCTCTCTCTCTTTTTTAGGCTTCATAAATAGCATAAGTATTTTGTTTGAAGACCTTACAATAAGGGGTGCTTGTACCTCTTTTAGGCTTCATAAATAGCAAAATCTAGGTGTTTGAAGTACTTGTAACTAGAGGAGAGATTTTTTGTGATGTAAAATTGTCTAGGAGGCAATATTTGTAAAATCCTTCTCAACACTCTTGAGTTGCATACTTTTTGCAATTGAGGGGGGATATCCATTTCTTTTCTTCACTAATTTTTGTAAATAGGGAAGATGACTTATAAGGGTGCATTTTTGGCTTTGACCGACACCTTAGTCACACTTCCTTCAGAAATTAATTACACTATGTTTTTGCAACAAGAAGGGGGGAACTTATAAGGGTGCATTTTCGGCAGTTTCCGACACCTTAGCTACCTTATCTTTTGCAAATTCATATTGTAGATAAATGAACCTTGTATGAAGTGATCTATTCTACTACACCTAGCGATTGCAGCGGCTGGTTACCCATGCAAATTCGGTTGGATGATGTGATTACCATAAGGACATTTGTTGGCATGAAGACAAAGCGAGGAATGACCCATCTTTTGCTTAGAAGCAGCCAGAGCACTGTGACAGAGCAAAGAACCAGCAGATCAACATCGTTTTCACTGTTTTGGGGCAGTTATATACTTTACCCAAATATTGTTGTATAGGGGATATGTATGTATTACCCAAATAATGTAATAAGGGGGGATGTTAGAGTTACTGTGGTAACTTTATCCTATTACCTCATTTGGTTAATTCCTTTCTATCCTAGGTTAGTTACGCTAACAACTACTGTTAGCGTATATTAGTTGTTATAACCTATTCTAATAGCGCCTGGTTGGTTTCGCAACCTCCAGCCTATTCTAGGTTAGTCTTGTATTATTTAATCATTCATCAGATTAATGAAATGTGTTGCTCACTCTAAGTGTTTTTATCTGAATACGACTTTGATATTGAATATATCAAAGGGAAAGAAAATAATGTGGTTGACACCTTAAGTAGAAAAAGGCACATAACAGCTTTGACCTGGAGTCATGTAGATTTACTAAACCAAGTAATGGGGGTGTAGTCTCAATATGAGTATTGCAAAGAAATGCAAGTCAAAATAGGTAAAAATCTTGGAGAAAACAAGTATTTCAACATAAAATATGGTCTTTTGTGCTATAAATATAGGGTCATCATACGAAAGATAGGTAATTTAAGGAAACAAATCATGTAAGAGGTGCATAGATCTCCCTACTTTGCTCATCCTAGAGGGGCCAAGATGAGGAAGAATATAAAACAGACCTTAGTTTGGAAAGGAATGAAGAAGGATATCACCAATTTTATCGCTCAAGTGCCTTAAATGCTAGAAGGTAAAGGTTGAATGCAAACATCCTATAGATAAATTGTATCCACACAATATACCTACACAAGAGTGTTAGGTTATATCTATGGACATCATAGTAGATTTATCCAAAACCAGGTATCAACATGATGCAATCCTTGTAGTAGTCGATAGGTTGACTAAGATTGCATATTTTATACCCGAAAACATCAAATATGATGCTCAGGTTATGGTTAACAGATTTTCCAAAGAGATATTCAGGTTACATGGGTTTCCTAAGATGATTATTTTAGATAGGGATTCCAGATTCATTTTTGAATTTTAGAAAGCCTTTCATTGTGTAGTAGGCATGAAACTGAATATAAGCTCAACATATCACACTGAGATTGATGGTCAAACTAAAAGGGTAAACCAATTACTATATGACATGGTTTGTATGTACTACATTGATCATAAGTCTTTATGGGAAGACTATCTACATCTTGTAGAGTTTACCTACAATAATGGGCATCACTCTTATTTTGGCATGGTCCCATTTGATGCCTTGTATGGCAAGTGATGTAGGACATCATTGTCTTGGGATAATTTAGAATACTGGGTTGTGATAAGATCAAACATAGTCATGGAAATGGAATATTAGCTAAATATAATCAGACTATGACTTAAGAAAGTTGTTGATCATCAAAAAAAATTGTGTTGATTTAAAAATAATGCCAAGTAAATACTCCATGGTAAACAGAATGTTCTTAATGGTTAAGCCAATAAAAAGTGCCATCAAATCCACAAAGTTAGAACCTCAATTTGTGGGACCCTTTGATATCATTGAGAATATTAGCCCAGTTGCATATAGACTTGCCTTGCTACCTAACCTATCAAAGATCCATGACACCTTCCACATATCCTTTCTTAGGAGATATGTTGTTGACCCTGATCATGTGTGGGATGTTTCTAAATTATAGATGACAAACCTCAAGGTTATTAAAGTAATGCTAGTGAATATTCTAGAGTTTCATTTTAAATCCATGAGGACACAGACTCTAGAACAATGTAAGGTCCAGTGGGATCGATATTCTGAAAGGAATGCCACTTGGGGGAAATTGGATGTTATGAAGAGACATTTTTCTTTCTTATTTGAAAATTTAATGTAATAATATTTTATTTATAACCAGAAACATACAAGACTATGTTTAGCCCAAGGGGTAGTATGTCATGATCCTCCTTGGCAGGACTTTTTGCATAGAAAACTATGTACTAATCAATGTTAACTTGATGCTTAGTTTTGATGCTTTTGTTGGTTATGCTATTTATATTAATCTATATTGGAATAATATGGTATTGCTAATATATTATTGATGTGCAGGACCAGGTACACCCATGGGTGGAAGAGGTAGAATCAACCACTAATAATGGGGTACTTGAAAAGGGAAATGATGATTTAGGAAACTCAAGGTAACATGGATGACTACCATCATATAGGTATGCATTCTTGCTTTTGGGGTGATCATCGATGATCCAACCATCTAGAGCTAAAGTTGGTAGCCTAGAAGCTACCATAAGTCCTTGGCTAGGATAGGTGGTTGGGTTCACAATACATCACCCACTTTGTTTTAGTGCACTTGTTTGTTCGATGTTGTTTGCTTACATGTTGTGTGTAAAGGGATTGAGTAAAGAATCTCCTTCAAAAGGGATTAATGGATATATAGGTTCCACTAATCCTTAGTCTTATTAGATATCATATTAGTGTTAAAATTGGTATAGGTATTTTATTTAAATAAGGAATGATCAATTACCTTATGGCTTTTTAATAATTTTTTTAATAATGAAAGAATTTTATTTAAAATAGAAAAGAATGTTTTTGTTTTAAATAATGAAAGGCTTTTGTTTAAAATAAAAAAGAATGTTTTTGTTTTAAATAACGAAAGGCTATTATTTAAAATAGAAAAGAATATTTTTTTTTTAAATAATGAAATGCTTTTATTTAAATGGAAAAGAATTTTTATGTTCTAAATAATGAAGGACTCTTATTTAAAACATTATAATAAATAACTTTTATTAAGAAGTGTTTTACATTCAAAATATCTCCTTTAGGACCGCCTTGGGAAGGAAGACTTTGAGGTAGGTAGCTAGATTATCCTCCTTGCTAAAAGGGTCAAAGGAAGAGAGAAGGAGGATCTTTCTTTCTTGGAAAAAAGAGAAATAGCAAGGAAAAAACTAGGGAGCCGACCATTGGAGAAGAATATGATTTACGAATAGAATTTAGGTTAGAGTTTGCTTCAGCTAGATTCTAAAATTTGTTTTACACTTTCAAATTTATTAAAAATATTTCATAGGTCTATGTCATTGTATATGTTAGTTGTTCGTTAATTCAGATAAAATAATTATAGCATACCCCTTTGTGATTCATTTCCTTTAAAACAAATATGTTTGTTGACATGCACACCCCTTTATGTTCGGTAATTTAATGAATGTGTCTTACTATGGTGTTCTACTATTTTAAAATTTTGAATTTACTTTTAATCACCCTACATATACCACCCTTACTATATTTGAGTTAGTTTATGAAGCTACACTTACTCCTTACTTGCTAAGAATTCAAAGGGGGACTATCTGCCCTTTCCATACCTTATTGCATTATTAAAAAGCTTAAAAACAACTTGTCTCCTCTATTTACATTCTCATGGTTGTAGAGGATGTCAGAGACCAAGTTATCTCTTTAAAAAATCTAATAAAATCCTACCATGGATAGTTGGGCTTCAAAGGCTAACTGAATTTTCTCTACCTGGTCAATGGGTAAATTCCTAGTTTGTTACATCATAGAAGCGGGTTTGTTGTAGACATGGGCATCAATTTGAAAAGAGTAGTATAATTTGAGCCTCTTCGCTACCCCATCCTCCCCTATACTCTAAGGTTAAACCTTACAGTATAGTTCGATTTGTTTCCCTGACATCACTTTATAGCACTACGATGTGGTGAATCCATGCTCGAGTAGCATGGGGAAAGGAAGGTCATTTTGGCCTTCCTAAAATATTATCCCATATTAGGAATACGGGGGTGTATACACCCCCTTTATTAAGGAATATACCCTAAGATGGATGACCACCACTCGATGGTCAAGAGGCCACCAAGTGGGGGCCATCCTATGCCAGTTGTGGGCACACTAGTGTAGACATGTTACACAATCCTTGCCTTCTTGGTCTCTCTTCTGTAGACCCACCTGTGATACCATGGATTCATCTTGTCTTGCCATGTCGTAGAGAAGTGCTTTTGGTTATATCCTGTGGTTGTTTGTTTGGTTATCCTTCTTTTTTTGTAGGGAAAGGTTAGTCCCACATGCTCCTTGTGGTAGCATTGTTGAACTTGATATAAGGGGGCTTTCCCCCTATAGGTTGACCACCAAGCGATGGTAATGTAGACCACCGCTTGGCAAAGAGTGAAGTTTCCATGGTTGGCACAGTCGGTTACTCACCTGTAAATTATTATGACCGCCAATCCATGATTGATGACCAGTTGAGTGGGTCGAAGGAAAACAAGAAAATCACCTTTTTTTGTTGTAATATATTAAGAATTGAGTGAATGATTCTGTACAATATTTCAATGTTTGAAAGAATGTTTCTTTAAAGAGGTTTAATTTTTTTATGACAAATGGGGTTTTATTTAAGTATTTGATTAATTAAGGTTTTGGGGCCTTAGTTAGTTAAGTAAATAGTATGTTAAGTATTTGATTAATTAAGGTTTTGGGGCCTTAGTTAAAGAAATGGTATGTTAAGTATTTGATTAATTAAGGTTTTGGGGCCTTAGTTAAAGAAATGGTATGTTAAGTATTTGATTAATTAAGGTTTTGGGGACTTAGTTAAAAAAATGGTATGTTAAGTATTTAATTAATTAAGGTTATGGGACCTTAATTGATCCAAGAAATGGCTTTATATGTTAGAGCATGAACCTTTGATTGATAAAAGGGTGGTACATTGAATTACCCATGCTTGATAAATGACTTTCCTTTTGATGTTCTAAATGGATGAAACGAATGTATGCATGTAGTAGTTTGTATAGTTGCAATTTGGCATCTAAATTGTAAATGCGCTTGTTTAATGAATCATCTAGTAGATGAATTAGTTGCATACTTCATAGGATCCATGAGTTGTCCTGATCCCTTACCACCATCAATGAGTGATGGAAAGACAAGAAGGACCAAGGAGGACACTTATATCCAAGACATTGAATTTGATATATGTTGAAGTAAACTCATGTTGAGTAAACCTCCTAGATGGATAATGATGTAATACTTTATTCTTTTAAGTATGGAAGTACCTTTCCCATACTTGGATTATGTAATAAATTAATATATGAATTGAAGATCTATCTCTTACTTGTTGGTTATAAAGAATCTTGGTATTATAGTTACATAGACCATTCTATTATATTCTCCTCTAGTTAGAACATGATGTCTTATTTACATACCCTTTTTAATGTTCTTAGATATTATTCCATGTTGAACTAAGTAGATAGACTTGATAATCATATACCTCTAAATAAATTAAGGTTAGAAGGATATTAAATGATTTAATGTAGTTGGATAATTGGAATTGATATCTAAATATGTATTTGAATATATGTTGGAAGTAAAGAAAGAAACCTAAGGGATTATGGGATCCCTTAGGAAGGAACTTGGGGTAACCTTGCTTCAAAAAAAATCCCTTTCAAGGAAACTAAACTAGATAGACTTGCAAAACAAAACAGTTTTAAAAAAACTTAGATATCTATGAAAGGAATAAGTTAGCTCACCATGGAGATTATATTGATAGCTTATTTGCAATTTGTGTAGTATGCCTACACGGACAGACTTGTGTATGGCATAGAGATCGACAAATTCCTTTGATTGACAAAAGGAGATAAGTTAGCTCATCGTAGAGATGAGAATGATAACTTATTTGCAATACACATAGTATACCTACATAGATGGACTTGTGTATGGTATAGATATGGACGTATCCTTTATAGATTAACGAAGAGAATGTTGGTTCATTATAGAGAGGATTGTCAACTTAAAATATTAGATTAATTTAGTTATCTTCATAGTAATGCATATGCTAGTTAGGGATATGTAAATCCCTCTTGAGTATATATATTTTTTAACTTGTCTTAGATTGGTTAGATTTTTGGATCATTACAAAACACCCCCAAGTCCAAAAATTGGGCATGATTTGGTGAAAAGCAAAAAAATTAAGTTGGGTTCTCATGGTCATGGGCAAGGTCATCTAAAGCATTGAATATGAAGGATGAGAAATGGTTTTGAGCAAGCCAACAATATTTGACTAAGTAATGCACAAACTCTAATTCCCTCATACTCAATCATTTCCATCCAAATCCATATCAATGTACGATCTTGAATCTATACAAAAACTCAAAAAATCCAAGAATCCTACCATGGCAGTGCGATAGACTAAAAAATAAATATGAAGTTAGGGTTGTAGAAGATGAAACATTAAGGTAATAAAACATTTTGATCTGGAAGCTTCTAGGAGGACTCAACCAATGGATTTCTATTGTAGAATCTGTGGCGATGATCAATTGCAATAACAAGGTATGACCTAGATTTAGTCTTTCTCAACCATTTCAAGAAACATAGTTGAAGACCATCAAATTTAAGCAAGTTGTACAGAATCATACGTAGTCTAATTATCCTTATAATGAATAATGTAAATATATAAATAGAGGTCTAGCCCTCACTTGAAAGGGTCAACTAAATATTTGCTTACACTACTACAAATTCTCTAACAATCAAATAATGGAGCATTACTTGAAATGTTTATCTTAGATTTGTTGATCTTCTTCATTATCTGGTAATAATATTTGTAAAGTCATTTCTATAAATATTTCTAGGATAGTTTATTATGATGATATTGGATTGCTAGCCTAAGGCAATTGGAATTATTCATAATATGAATATATACCTCTGAGAATTCATTTATGTTAGTCTAAGTATTGGTTTATTCTGCTAATATTGAATTGCTAGTACCTTAGATGTTTGGAATGGTTCTTGAAGTATGTAATAATCGTTAATTGTGAAGACCTTAGATTGTGAATGTTGTTAGTTCTAGTAGTTTTTTTATGTTTGATTTGTGATAGGTTTTAGTAGAAGCCTATGATGTTAGCTTTATCTATTCATCTTAAATTTCATAATCCCTTAACCCTTCTCATTTATATCCCTAATATTTAACAATTTTATTTTGAGCTTAAGAGAGTCAACATTCAGTAGGTTGACAAGGAACCAACCTACTCTAGAGTGTTAAGAAACGAACCGGGTTTATTATTCAACAGGGTGTTTAAATAATACAGAGTTTACAACTGCATTCTTGGATTAGCCCGGGTTGGGCGCATCTCAACAGGATGCAGGTATAACAATTTACCAGTCGAACTAATTAGACAAAACAGTCTAATTAAAATAGAAATTATATAGCTAACATCCCCCCTTATTACATTATTTGGGTAATGTAATAACTAATAGCTATACTAACATCCCCCCTGATTACATCATTTTGCAATACAAAGAGAGCTGCAAAACAATTCAAATTTGACACGTGCAAGTGCCTTAGTGAAAATTTTTGCAACTTGAGCATCGGTGGGAATGTGCTGAAGCTGAATTCGGTGCTTTGGAACTTCATATCAAATGAAATGACATTGTGTGTCAATGTGCTTTGTTCTTTCATGATGGACTGGATTCTTGACGAGGTTCAGAACATTCCCACCGATGAAATCGAACCAATTGTTTATTGAAATATTGTGCAGTTTAAATAAGACTGCAATACAAACGGACTTCCTGGATTAGCCCGGAATGGGCGCATCTCAACAGGATGTCGCTGCAACTAAAATAACTAGTTGCTAAGTTAATTTAACAAATTAACAAAATATTAAAGTACGCTAACATCCCCCCTTATTACATTATTTGGGTAATGTAATAACTAATAGTTGTACTAAACTACTAGCTATACTAACATCCCCCCTGATTACATCATTTTGCAATACAAAGAGAGCTGCGAAACAATTCAAATTTGACACGTGCAAGTGCCTTAGTGAAAATGTTTGCAACTTGAGCATCGATGGGAATGTGCTGAAGCTGAATTCGGTGCTTTGGAACTTCATCTCGAATGAAATGACATTGTGTGTCAATGTGCTTTGTTCTTTCATGATGGACTGGATTCTTGACGAGGTTCAGAACACCCTGATTGTCACAAAACAAGTGTATTGGAGATTTTGATGGATGGCCCATACTTGTCAGAATTCGACACAACCATATCACTTCGCACACAGCTTCACGTGCGGTGCGATACTCTACCTCTGTTGATGAAATAGCAACCACCTGTTGCTTCTTGCTGTGCCAAGAGACAGGACCGGATCCCAGATGAAAAATGTATCCAGAAGTTGACTTGCAATCATCAAATGATCCGGCATAGTCAGAGTCCATGTATCCTTACAAGAAGAATTTGTTGTTCCTCTTGTATTCTAGGCCATATTCTATTGTGCCACGGACATAGTGAAGAACACGTTTTGTTGCTTTCCAATGAGTGGTCTTAGGCTCCTGCATGAACCTCAAAATATAGTTGACAACAAATACGAGATCTGGCCTAGTATTGGTCAGATATATGAGACTCCCAATCAACTGTCGATAGAGAGTACCATCTACCTGAGGTGAATCATCATATCATGATAACTGAAGTCCAGTCTCCATCGGAGTAGCCATTGGCTTGCAATCAGTCATGCGATATTTTTCTAGAAATGTCTTGGCATATTTTTTCTGAGACACTTTGATGGAGTGCTCCTTCTGGCTGAATTCCAGACCAAGATAATAATGGAGAAGTCTGAGATCTATCATCTCAAAATATTTACACAAGTTTCTTTTGACAGTAGAGATCATAGTTTTTGAACTCCCTGTAATGAGCAGATCATCAACATAGAGTACAAGCAACACTATCTCAGAACCCTGTTTCTTGAAATAGAGGTTTGCATCTGACGGAAATCTCTTAAATCCATGTTGCATAAGGTGATTGTCCATTTTTATATACCAAGCTCGAGGAGCTTGTTTCAGACCATATAAGGATTTGACCAATTTGCAAACCTTCTACTCTTGGCCTTCCACTTTAAATCCTTCTGGCTGAGTCATGTAGACTTCTTCTTGGAGATCACCATTTAGAAAGGCACTTTTGACATCCATCTGGTGAACTTTCCACCCATATTGTGCTGCCATAGCAAACATAACTCGAATTGTGGTCATCCGAGCAGTAGGTGCAAAAGTTTCCTCGTAGTCAATGCCTTCCTTTTGAGCATAGCCCTTTGCAACAAGACGGGCCTTATGCTTATCAATTGTTCCATCTGCCTTGTACTTGAATTTATATACCCATTTGCAGCCAATGGGTTTCTTTCCATGTGACAGATCAACAAGCTTCCAAGTTTTATTTTTCATCAAAGACTCATACTCTGTATCCATAGCGGCCTTCCACTGAGGCTCACTAAGAGCATCCTGCACTGATGTAGGTTCAAGATCGTCTATGGTAGACATGAATGCCCTGTCATCATCAATATCCATATCCTCTACTTCTGTACGTGGAGTTACAGAAATTTCCTCAAAATATTGACAAAGATCATCAACCTCACCAGTTTCTTTGGCTTATTTTTTCTTTTGAGCCATACTACGTGTACGAGGTCTATCCAAGTTCAAATTGGGAGGAGTGGATAAATTTATGTCTCTGATTGTATTTGTACACCATTTTGGATTCTTCTTCGGTGGTGTTGAAGAAGATGTAGAAGGACCTCCTATCTATGTTGACGAAGGAATCTTCTCTTCCTTAGATTCCACAAGATCTAGGTGTACTTTAGATGTGCTCTGTGATGTGAAAGCTTCATCAAAGACAACATCTCTGCTGACATAAATTTTCTTTGTCAAAGGATCTATCAAACGATATCCTTTAGAGTGCTCATCATAACCAAGAAAAATACATCTCAGTGTTTTCTCATCTAGCTTCTTCCTTTTCTCTTTCGGTATGTGCATGAAAGTGTGACATCCGAAAATACGTAGATGAGATATGGAGGGTTTTCGACCACTCCATGCTTCCTGTGGAGTCATTCCTTTTAGGGCCTTTGTGGGTGCCCTATTCAATAGATATACTATAGTGGTGACAGCTTCTGCCCAATATTGTTGCCCAAGAGTAGCTCCTGTGAGCATACAATGAACCATTTCCATGATAGAACGGTTCCTTCTCTCAGCAACTCCATTTTACTGAGGAGTATAGGCAGTTGTTAACTGTCTCTTGATACCATGCTTATCTAAGAATGCAAAAAAATCTTTAGAGGTAAACTCCCCCCCTCGATCTGAGCAGAGGGTTTTAATAGAAGCTCCTGACTCCTCAACGGATTTCTTGAACTACTGGAAGAATGCAAAAGCTTTGAATTTTAGTTGGAGAAAGAAAACCCACATCTTTCGTGAGTAGTCATCTATGAATAACTGAAAGTACCTCTTCCCTCCACAATTGTTGGGTGTGAAAGGACCACACAGATCGGTGTGAATTAACTCCAGAGGTTTTTGTGCTCTTGTTGAGCTCTTCTCAAATGGTACTCTATGCTACTTTCCTGCCAAGCAGTCAGAGCACACTGGCAATGTGGCAGAAAGGGAAGGAAGACCCTTTACCATCTCATACTTACTGAGCTCAAGTAAGTAGCCAAAACTAAGATGCCCATATCTCTTGTGCCATAGGGAAGTTGCCTCCTTAGTAGAGACAGTCATGGCAACATGTGGAGTAGAGATAGCATCTAGGGCAAATAAGTCGTGCTTATATGAAGCTGTTGCAATCTGCTTACCCTTCCCGGTAATAGTACAACACTTCTTGCCATTCTCAACACGAAAGTTGACAACCATATTTCTATCCAGGATTTGTGTGATCGACAACAAATTGTTAGCCAATCCCGGAACATAGAGGACTTTGTCAATCGAACACTTGCCATCAGGAAGAGTGACTGAAACTGTACCCTCTCCCTAAACCCTGTAGGTTTTATCATCAGCAATGGTGACAGGTTTGCCCTCTTTGGCCATGAATGATTCAAACCACGATCTATCGCCAGTCATATGTTTGCTAGCTCCAAAATCGACATACCAAACAGGATCCCTCTGTGTGGAATTTGTGGTAGTCATGAGCACCTTGTGTGCCCATTCAAAATCTGAGTCAGATTCTTCAATAGCAACATTCACCTAGGGTTGCTTGTTTTTATTTTGTGGTTTGTTTTTGCCTCTCTGCTTGTTCTTATGCCAACACCTGTTGGTATCATGGTTGTCTTTCTCACAGATCTTGCACCACCTCTTCTTCTGTTGAGGTTGTTTTCCTTTTTCTTTCATATCCTGTTGAGAATTTCCTCCTTTCCGAAAGTTGCCTCCTTTTTGCCCATTACCTTTCTTCCTAGAACCCTGCCTGTTGGTGTATAGGGCTGTATTGAAAGAATCATCCTTGTGAAGTTGGCGTGCCTCCTTTTGTTGAAGCAGATTGACCAACTTGATGTAGGTAATTTGTCGTTGATACACCTGGATGGAGGTGATCAACATATCAAATGAAGAATGCAAAGCTCTCATCACAATTGAAATGAGAAGCTTTTCGTCCATAGGATCTCCCAAAGAATTCAATTTCTCTTTCAATTCAGACACTCTACACAGAAAGAGTTCAACTGTTTCACCCCTGTCTCAAACTCAGAGTTATGAAGTTGTTGTTGAAGATGAAGAATGGTGGAATCATTCTTTCCCTCATAGATGGTTTTAAGGGCATCCCATGCCTCTTTACCACTTTCTTTGTCAGCTATATGAGGTTGCACTTCATCTGAAACAGCAAACAAAATGAGCACCTTTGCTCGACTGTCTTTCTTGTCAAAAGCTATCTAATTAGCAGTAGGAGCTATGGATCCTGATTCTGGTGAAGGCCTAGGTGTTACTCCAGTAACAATATTCCATAAATCTTCCATTTGGAGAATTTCCTTCATCTTATGTTTCCATGGTGTATAATTTGGACCTTTCAATACTGATGCGGATCAGTCATCAACTTTGCAACAGCGGCCATAGTGAAGGTTCCTTATAACACCAATTGGTCCCCATTTCGATATGCCTTTTGCTAGGCCGTTATACCGTACAAAATACCCGCCCTTATGTGAGGGAAACTATAGGTATTTATAAAGATCAAAAAATCACCTGCCCTTACGTGAGGGAAACTATAGGTGAGTTTTAGAGATCATACGATACGTGGAACATAAGCAGTACTGAAAGGGAATCGCCTTGTTGATGGCACCTACCATAGAAGATTCTTCTCATGCGTGGGGCGTAACTTCCCCTAAACACTATGAAGAATACTTCGTCAGGATTTATGCCTAAACACAAGAGCGATTAAGGGTAGTGGATGGAGTAAAAAAATGCAAAAATGGCAAACTTATCTCTCCTCGATGATTTATAGAGAACAAGCTCAGACGTCGTTGTAGCAGCTATATTAGGTGGTGGATACAGTAGCGCAATCATGACAGCTTTACCTATAAGTGCTGGCCAGAGGTATCACAAATACCAAATGCTATAGTGCAATAAATTGCACGGATGGGTTTTAATTATTCCGAGGACTTAGGGAGTGTATTTGATTTTTTTTTTTAACTTTTAATGAAGTAGTGCAAAAATGAAATATGCAACATACAACATAAAAAGTGCCCACAAGAATTAACCCTCCAGGTGTCGAACACAGCCGAAAATGCACCTTTACAATAATGCCAAAAATTTGTTTTTTTAGAAAATTACTCACATTCCCCCTTTGATTTTTTGAAAAAAAATATCCCCCCTAAAAAAATTCTCTTTAACAAAGCATTTTAATAATTATTATGTATTTAAAGTTAAAATAAATAATTTTAATTTATATAGTTTTAAAAACTTATGAAAAAATAAATTAAAATTAAATTTTAATTTATAAAGCTTTAAAACTATAGAAAATAAATTAAAATTAAAATTTTAACTAAAAAATAATAATTAAAAAAAAACTTTGAGAAAAAATTTTACCTTTGAACCCTCGACCTGCAGGCTCCCAGAGCCTTACCGCATGGCTCACGACCACGTGAGCCAGCGGGCTGATCCGAAAGGATCAAGGGGCCCCCTCGTATTTGAGGAGGGTCCTCAGTCTGCTGCCCGAGCGCGGCCGCCTGGCCGCAGCTTCCTCCTCTGCAGCGGACTCCTCTGCAAATCGCGGCCGCAGCGTGCTCTCCGCTGCTGCTTGGTCGCGGCTACCGTCCATAGTCGCGAGACCGGGGGGGTTTTTTTTTTAATAAAAAATTTGCTCACGATATGCACGTCGGGGGGGCGCGCGCGCGATCCGTGCGTCGATCTGTCGCATCCCGAGCAGGGGGCGGGGGCCGGACGCCCGTGCGCGTCGCCGTTGCGTTCCAGCGGGGGGCGGGGGCCGGACGCCTATGCGCGTCAGCGCTGCGTTCCAGCGGGAGGGGGGGCTGGATGCTTGCACGCGTCAGCGCTGCGTTCCAGCAGGGGGGGCTGGACGCCTGCATGCGGCCACATCCACAGCGGGGGGGGCCTCCCCTCCCTCAGTCGCGCATGGATGCGCGATGACTGTCGCGTGTCTGCGCGACAATTTTTTTTTTTTTTTTTTTTTTGTGTAGGTACAAATCGCGCAACGTTTTTTTTTTTTTTAAATAAAAACAACTACACGTAACGTCACGCGATTGTGCGTGGCGTGAAAAAAAATTGCCTCCCCAGCACAGCAGAAAAAAAATGCGTCCTCCTCCAGCCTCTCTTCTCACGCTTCACTGCAAAAAAAATTGCCATAGCAATCTGGCTCTGATGCCATGTTAAGAAACGAACCAAGTTTATTATTCAGCAGGGTGTTTAAATAATACAGAGTTTACAACTGCATTCCTGGATTAGCCCGGGTTGGGCGCATCTCAACAGGATGCAGGTATAACAATTTACCAGCCGAACTAATTAGACAAAACAGTCTAATTAAAATAGAAATTATATAGCTAACATAGAGGTTGAGTCAAAGTAATTTGACTCATCCAATATTTGGTTTGGGCTATAACTAGTGGGTGTTCACCTCTTAGACTAATCTTAAATGATAGCTATAGTGCATTTCCACTTAGGTGTAAATCCAAGCCACAATAGGGTCTAGCCATCTCACCCAAGTTTTTTATTGACCTCTGTGATGTTGGCTCTTACCCAACTTTAAGTTTTTTCCCTCCTTTTTTCCTCTCCAAACCTCTTATAAATAGAGGTGTCGACTCCCTTTTTCTCCAAGTTCCAATTGAAAAGTTGTGAAGTTCTTCTTTTGCAAAAAGTGCTCTTGATGAATCTTTGCTTTTGGATTGTTGTGTTGCTTTGCTTTTGTGCTTCTTGTGATTGGCTACCTTTGGTGAACAAGTGGAGGAGTCTTGATGATAGGAGAGGTCTACCATTTTGGTCACTACCTTCACTTTCTCATTGCTCCTTGCTTTCTCCATTAGCTAATCAGGTTTTTGTGCATTGTTAGTCTATTTCAAGCTTTTATTTCCTATTTTGCATCACATTTTTGGTGTTTTGTAGGCTAAAAAGTGTTCTAAATTAAATTTGCATCTAGCCCATACACAGTGCGAATTTGGCAAGATAGATTCGCACCTACCCTTTACAAGGTGCAAAATTGGTCCATTAGGAATTGGGGGCAAGTTTCATCTCCCAAAATCCTAATTTGTATTTTTGCATGTTCCCTTTGTGTTATGTTCATTCTATCTATATTTCATTTCATTGTTTACATATATTTCATCTCACTTTGTTTGTTCCAAAGGTCAACAATTATTTCATTTCCAAATCCTTAGCTAAAAGGACCAAGGGGGATTGACTGTTGCACCTCCAAGCTCAATCACATAGCATCCTATGTAGGCCCCCAAATACTGATCATTTTTTACAAGGGTTTTGAAGTTATTTTATAGGTTTTGAATTTTTTGGATATTTGAGATGTAAGTTAAAAGCTAGGATCGACCACCAGATCAAGTACGTGCTCTAAATACAGTTTCTTAGGTTTTTTATTATTTGTTTTCCATCCATTTTTATTCCAAATATAGATCATAAATAAAAGGAAAATATTCACTTAATTTCTAGGCATTTGAAAAAGAAAAGCATATAGTTTGTATCTTAAGTTAAATATTTTTGTGCATTTTCTTGAACCCTTGTTGAAAAATAAAAGGATTTACCCCATTTGCAAAACTAGGGTTTTAGTCCTCATTGAAATAAAAAATAATTCTAAGGGTTAGCTTCTTTTTTTATTGCATTATTGTTTTTCATGCATCATTCTTTTATTCTTCATAACTTAGATCTTAGTAAAGCCAAATATGGTGATTGTCAAATAAACACATCAAATATTTTTATCCTGAACTTGGAGTGAGTCCTAAAACCATTCTTGGTGAATCCTTCAATCCCTTAATCCCCTAAGTGTAGAGGATATAACATACCCCTACGGTCACATTGGCTTCCAATGAATCCAACCAATAATCATACGCAGTAGGGAAGTTTTACCCCCTCTACATCTTTGGTGAACCCAACGTGAAGACACATCCTTAGTGTCCATCTAGGAAGCCTTTACTTTGTGTTTGTTTTAAACCATAAATAAGACCATTAAAATTTATTTGTTTAGATTATAAATATTTTGTGTGTTCTTCGCTAGTTTTAGATCTCCCTTTGTCTCTCCTATCCTTTCTCTTAATTCTAATGGCTCCCAACCTTAGGAGTAAGTGAAATCTTTTGGAATCTAATTATATTCCCCAAAAAGATGTTAGATTTATAGAGAGAATCCTAATCTAGATATGGAAGAGGACATAGAGATTGGTAAATATCTTGATTCTATTGAGGGGTGTGTTGTGGTTGATCCACAACACACCCCAAAATTGGGGACCCACCTTTTTGCAGGCTTGCAGAGAAGAATCTCGGTGACCCAGATGCTAAAATTGAAGAAAAGAGAAAAAATGCCTAAGTGTTGAAAAGTGTCGCGAAATCGCGACTTCTCGCGCCATCGCTGTCGAAAATAGGAAAGTGTCACGAAATCGCGACATGTAGCTCCATCGCTGCCGAAAAGGAGAAAGAAAAGAAAAATTGAAAGTTGTCGCGAAATCGCGACATATCGCTGGAAAAGAGGAAAAGGTGTCGCGAAATCGTGACATGCCATTGAGAAGAAAAGAAATGGTGTCGCGAAATCGCGACATGCCGTTGGAAAAGAATGAAAATGGTCACGATTTCGCGACATGTTTTGCCAAAGCGTACGGATGATGAAAAGTGTCGCGATTTCGCGACGTGTTTTGGCAAAGTGTACGGAAGCGGAAAAACGTCGCGATATCGCGACAGGAAACAGCGAAAGGACTCGAAGAGGAAAGACGTCGCGATTTCGTGACATGTTTTAGCAAATTGTACGGCACAAGGGAGATGTCACGAAATCGCGATAGAAATGAAGACCATGCCCGAAGCAAAGAAATAGTAGCGAAATCGCGACAGGTTTTGCCAAGGCGTACGAAACAGAAAAATGGTCGCGATTTCGCGACGTGTTTTAGGGAGGCGTACGGAAAGAGAAAGCGGTAGCGATATCATGACAGTTTGCGGCGAGAGAGCCCAAAGTTAAAAGTGGTAGTGATATCGCGATAGTTTGAGGCGAGAGAGCCCGAAGGTAAAAGCGGTAGCGATATCGCGACAGTTTGAGGCGAGAGAGCCCGAAGGTAAAAGCGGTAGCGATATCACGACAGTTTGAGGCGAGAGAGCCCGAAGGTAAAAGCGGTAGCGATATCGCGACAGTTTGCGGTGAGAGAGCCCGAAGGTAAAAACGGTCACGATATCATGACAAGATGCTGCCGAGGATGTACGGTCGGGAAGAGTGTAGCGATATCGCGACATGTCACGATTTCGCGACATGTCGCATTTTCGTGGCCAGGAAGGGGAACAGGCGACATGCAATTTTTGTCGGGTTTTTCGTAGAATGGCATTACAGAAGGCGCAGAGAGCATGTGACATGTGGCATGCAGGTGTCAGGTCTACAGAAGCGTTACATGCAGCAAAGGATTTTAGGCATTTTGGTGTTAAACATGGAATAAAGACAAGGAAAAGGTGGGAATTTGAAGGGTCACATGCGGGAAGATGAAACAAATCGACACGGGGAGAATCGAAGAGCCGTTTCCATTAGTATAAAGCAGAAGTGCAGATTGAAAGAAGGGTTGGAAATTGCCGATTGCAGAGTTGCAGAGACAAGAGCTTCGTGCTATTCTGGGCCTGCACTTGGGCAATTTCCTTCTTTTTGTTCTAGAATATTTATGCCTGGAACATTCTTTGAATGTAATTGACATATCATTTAATATAAAATACAGAGTATTGGCATCTCATTGATGAGAAAGAAGGAGTCATTTTGTGCATGCATGATTTAATGTTTTATCTTTCATTCCAAATTTTTGAGGCTTTTAGGTGAAGTTTAATGCAAGTGTGCTTGGTTGCTTCATGCGAATGCCTAAGTCTGGAATTACAGTAGAAACCCTAGAAACCAGCACCTAATCTATTTGGATTGTGCGAGTTTGTAGGTTCATTAGGTTAGGTTGCATGCAAAAAACCTCATTATCTTCGGTTTCATCGAATTGATGGCAGCATTCTGACTGTAGTTTAGTTTCTTTTTCATTTACTTTTTTTTTATTATTCAAACCCTTGCTTTATTTTCTGCAATTTAATTACAGTATTTGAATAAGCAATTGAAAATCCATTAGAATTGAAGATTAGAATAGATTTATTCACTTTGAGTCCATTGTAAATTCAAATTAAATAAACCATCAGTGCCCCTTGTTAACATCCACTTGCAAACCCTAAGATATTCCTGGCATTTCATTTGAACAGCATTATTTAAGCATAACAGGAACCTTGGAGAAAGTTATTTTCTTTGCAAGAAGAGGATTTTTGGACTCAGATCCTATCGGAGAGTGTGCTTTCACAATCGGGTGAAAACACCACTCAACATATTGGCGCTAGAAGGAGGGCCGAATTGGTTTATCTATTTTGATTTTTATATCTGAGTACTTTGTTTTTTATTTAATTTTGAAATCATTTACGGCTAAACTGCAACACTATTTTTGTTTTTGTTGCAGGTTTTCTTTGAAATAGCCGAGGGTTTCCTCAGGCAGGCTGGACCCACCACGCCGTATTGCGACCAGGTCTCAAACAACCGGAGAAACCATTTTTCACGACCTTATTGGTACTCCCAAGGGTAAAGCCAAGCAAGTCGTAAGCACACCAGTCGTAAAAGACCTATTTTCTCCAGGAACGTCGAGTGGACCTACGCCAATAATATCCGTTGCCCCTAGTGTGCCTATAGTTAGTAATATTTCTACTGCTATTGTAGGTCTATCTACATCAATTCTGAGTCAAATGGCTCAAGCTCCAGCAGCTCCTTGGTATGGAGCTAACAATACTCCTTTGAATATTGTTGGGGATATCCATGAAATCCCCAAGAACATTGAAATATTTCTGCCTAAATACAAGCCAGATGGCCTAAGAATAGCAGAAGAACATATCCAAGCCTATAGGGATGTTTTAATTAGGCTGCAAGTGCAGCATGAAGATGTAGCCTGCAGACTTTTCCCCATGAGCTTGGATCCAATAGCATATGAATGGTATATATGCTTGCCAACTGGTTCAATCACCTCTTGGACACAAATGGAAAATGCCTTTGTCAATCAATTTAGGTCACCCTTAGATCCCGCAACTATTTACAATCAGTTTATTACATGCAAATGGGGCCAAGGGGAACCAATCCGAATGTTTAATCAGAGATTCCAAAAGAACTATAACAGAGCAATTAGACATTTTGCCATCGATCCCACAGTGGCTTTGCAGATATATTTTGGGGCATTGGACCCCATGACAGCTATGTTTGCAAGGCACAATCCTTAGGTCACCATGCTGGCTTTGGCCTATAATGAAGCCATGACTATTGAGCAGCAATTGACACCGCAAGGCTACGGGTTTACCCAGATGCCTATGGTGGGACAGTATGCTCCATATGGTCAAGCTCCCTAGTCAAATCAACTCATGGCACCACAAATGCCAAGTATGAACGCCTTCCCATATCAGTAGTCGTATCCACCAGCACCCACATATGCACCCATTCCAATCCAACCAATCACAACCATTCCACCTGTTCCTGCATTTTTGCAGAACAGTCAATCAACTACGCAGGAAACTAGTCAAGTCAATCCTCAAGCCATAGTTCCTATTCCGAATCCAATCCCGATTCAAGGTATCAATCCATATGGGAATCAAATTCCTTAGAACCCAACCCAAATGTGGAATCAAGACCCCATTAATTATGCGAATCCAACGGGGGTTAACAACAATATGATTCCATCGAAGGATGTTTTTTCGGAAGTCGAAGAGCTCAAGAAACTAGTGCATAAACTAAGCAATGACAGGGTTCAACAGAAGAAGTATGAGTCCCATGCCCCTCACCCAAATCGGAATTTTAACAATAGAGGGAGGCACTAGAACACCAAGCCAAACAATGGGGGAGTTCCTGCTCCCATTGCTAATCAATTAGATGCTTTTGCAGGCCCTAGCCAATCCAATTCTCTTTTGAATCTTTCAGATTTGGCATGGGAAAGGGGGTGCAGGTTACATAACACAAAAGAACACAATGAGAGGAATTGTCCTGAGATTGCTAGATACACTCATTGTCTTCAAGCACAAGTTGATGATTTGGAACTGGTATCAAATGAGGATCCATCGTATCATCAAGATGAAAATATTATGGTGATGGAAACAGTATATCACCAAGAGGGTGAAAGCGAGGAGGAAGAAGACGAAGTTTTGGAACAGGAGGTGCAAGCTTTTCGAGATTTCAGAAAGGGGACTCATGGGTACCATTTGAGGAGTAAATCTAAAGCCCCTAAAACCTCATCAACACCTCCAAACAATTCTATTCTTCCTCCGAGATACAAAGGCAAGTAACAACCCTCCCCCTCCACTCAGAAGAGAAATGTCTAATGACGTCCAGAAGACAGTCAAATTCGAAAAACCAAATTATGACGTAGTGGAGGATATGAAGAAGTCCAAATCTAGCCTTTCATTCCTGGACGCGACTAAATTGCTTGGTCAAAAGGAGGCGCTGATAAGAGCTTTGAACTCACCTGATCCGATGTGGAAGGAAAAAAGAGTTGAATCCCATCCGATTTTGCGAAAGGAGAGAAGGGATGTCCCGCCATTCTTATTGACTCTGAGAATTGCGGGTAAGAACTTGCATAACTTTTTGGTGGACACAGGAGCCACGAGCAACCTCATGCCTACGGAGATATGTCAAATGTTGGGTCTACAACTGGTTTCATCCAAATGCACGGTCTTGCAATTGGACCGTTCAGAGGTAAATGTAGTAGGGACCTTATATGATGTCAAGATTCAATTAAATTCTGAACCCAGGGTCCAGCAGGTTGTAGACATTTTGGTGGTTAACATCCCAAGTAGGTATGGAATGTTACTTGCGAGAGACTGGATGAAAACTCTGAATGGTTATTTTTCAATAGACTGCTCACATATGTGGCTGCCATGGAAGGGCATTGCAAACCAAATCAGAGTGGAAAACGAACCGAGGCTTAAGGAGATTATAACGGATTTCAACAAGCCGAATGAGGTTCAGTTTTCGAGCCAGACCTAGGGGTCTATGCTCTTGATGTTGAGAAAGCTGTTGATGAGCTTAAAGAAGAAGTGTGTCATGGTGGTTCTTCTGAGGAAAAGGATTACACGTGGTTGCTCAAGTTTGATGGATCAAAGTCTAGACAGGGAGCAGGAGCTGGAGTCGAGCTCACTGGTCCAGGAGGTAAACCATTATTGGCTGCCTACAGACTGCAATTTCCTTGCACAAACAATGTGGCAGAATACGAAGCATTGATCTATGGTTTACGTCTAGCATTGGGCAAACATGTTAAATGCTTGAAGGTTTTGGGAGATTCTGAGTTGGTTGTCAAGCAAATCAAAGGACAGTATACATGCCGTGACAAAATATTGAGCCTTTATAGGACTAGGGTTATGGACCTCATGGAGGAGTTTGATGCATTCAACATAGCCCTTATTTCTAGGAGAGGAAATCGAATAGCAGACTCTCTTGCAGTCGTCGCGGGCATGTTAAACCCGGTGGATATAAAAAGATGTAAAAAGTTTTCCATTGAGCTGGTTCCTTGTCCATCAATACCTGATAATGTAAAGAATTTCCAGGTTTTTGAAAGTGACAGGCACATCTTCAAGTTTGTCACAAACTCGGGTATTTTTGAAAATCAGGTGATTGATGAGGAACAAAGGTGGCAGGATGAAACAGAAGAGAGTGAAACTGCGTATCAATCCAACAAAATTCCTAAAGACGTGGTTTCATTAGAAAAGATGTTCGACATGGAATGCAAGAACAAGAAAAGAAAAAGAGTCCCACTCCCCAAAGATGCATGCGATTCCATTAATCTAGGGAGTGCAGACAATCCAAAGGAGGTGTACATAGCAAAGGCATGTACGAGAGGAAGAAAGGAGCAATATAATACGGGCATTGAAGCATTACATAGATTGTATTGCTTGGGACTACAATGAGTTGAAGACTTACAACCAGAACATTATCACACATACCATCCCTTTGAAGCCAGACTCCAAGCCTTTTAGGCAAAGACAACGAGTTGTTAACCCGCTATTGGAGCCTTTGATCGAAAAGGAGGTTAAAAGATTATTGGAAGCGAAAATCATTTTTCCTGTTAGGCACTCAACCTGGGTGGCCAACCTCGTTCCAGTAAGAAAAAAGAGTGGAGAGATTAGGCTGTGCATAGATTTTTGAAATCTTAATAAAGCCTCTCAAAAGGATAATTATCCATTGCCATCAATTGATGAAATTCTGCAAATGGTAAATGGATCTGAAATGATGTCCTTTCTCGATGGATATTCGGGGTACAACCAAATTCTTATACATCCAGATGACAGGATGAAAATAGCCTTCACTACCAAGTGGGGGACATTTGCATATAAGAGAATGTCGTTCGGACTGTTAAATGCTGGTGCAACTTTTCAACGCGCCATGGATTACGCATTCAAAGGGCTAATAGGCAAATGCATCATCGTGTATGTGGATGATATCCCAGTTTTCTCGAAGAAGAGAGAGGATCATGTTAAAGATTTGAAGAAAGTGCTTCAAAGATGCGAGAGAACATGGAATTTCCTTAAATCCCAAAAAGTGCATTTTCGGAGTAATGGAAGGGAAATTGTTGGGTCACATCATTTCAAAAGAGGGCATATCCATCGACCCGAGAAAGGATACAAGCTATCCAAAACCTACCTCTCCCGAGCGATAAAAAGAAGCGAGATCTTTCTTTGGGCAAGTCAATTTTGTGAGGAAGTTTATCTCTAGCTTTCTTGAGATAGCCAAACCTCTGAACCAGATGCTCAAGAAAGATGTGGATGTAAAATGGAACGAGGAAAGTAGAGTGGCTTTCCAGAATATCAAAGATGCCATTTCCAGAGCCCCTGTCCTTATAAGCCCAGACTACTCCAAGCCTTTTTATATTTATGCTTTTGCATCAGAACACTCCTTTGCGAGTGTCTTAACCCAAAAAGGTGAGGATAGTGCCGAAAAACCCATTGCATTTTTAAGTGCCCCCTGAAAGATGCTCAATTAAGGTATTCAATCCTTGATAAGCAAATGTACGCACTTTTTAAAACTGTGAAAAAATTTAGGCACTACATCGTGCACAGCAGAATTATCGCCATCGTGCCCGATTCTGCTTTCAAGACCATGTTTTTACAGAATGAACTAGGTGAGAAGAGAGGAAAATGGATTTCAACCATCCAAGAATTTGATCTCGAAATCCAACCAATGAAACTAGTTCGAGGACAGGGACTGGCGAAGGCGATCGTAGAAAATAATCCGCAAATAACAGGTCAATGCTCAAATACATAATACATGGCTAAGGACGACTGGTATGTTGATATTGTGCAATTTTTATTAACTGGTAAGTGTCCTTCTAATCTGAATTCAACACAGAGAAGAGCCTTAAGGCTTAAATCTGTCAATTATCTGATAAAATCTGGTGTGCTTTACGGGAAGAATCATGAAGGTATCTACCTGAGGTGCTTGAACAAAGAAGAAGTTGCCGGGGTGTTGCAGGAATTTCACGGGAAACATGGAACTGGTCATGGTGCAGCCAATGCTACAACACATCAAATCCTGAGAGCAAGATACTACTAGCCACATATTTTCAAGGATGCGCATACCCATGTACGATCTTGTCACATCTGTCAAGTGGCTGCAAATAGAGAAAGAAATGCAGCCATGCCGTTGTAGCCTGTAATCGAAATGAGACCGTTTGCACAATGGGGACTAGATTTCATCGGGGTTATTAACCCAAATTCTTTTGATTCTCATAAATTCATTTTGACAGCTATGGACTATTGTACAAGGTGGATAGAAGCGATTCCTACTAAACATGCCACCACAGATGTTGTGATTAAATTTCTTGAGGATCAAATTATAACAAGATTTGGAATGCCCAACTCTATTGTCAGTGACAATGGTAAAGCTTTTATTTCTACACAATTTGCAGATTGGGCATATGATAACAAAGTGAGCTTAAAGTTTGCATCCAATTACTATCCTCAAGGAAATGGGTTGGCCGAGTCTTCAAATAAGAATTTGTTGAATACTATTAAGAAGTTGCTTGGAAAAGAACCCGCGGGACTGGCACGATCAATTAAAGTTTGCCCTTTGGGCAGATAGGACCAGAGTGAAAGAATCCATAGGGAATACTCCTTATCATTTGGTCTATGGGCAAGACCCTATATTTCTAGCAAATTTGAAGTTACAGACCTTACATTTCATACAAGAGTACTTGGGGACAGATGATCAAGTTGAAGCCGAATTAAGCCAGTTGTTGCACCTTGATGAAAAGAGAGAAGAGGCCATGAACCACATGAATAAACACCAGGAAGTTGTCAAAAGGTGGTTTGACAGAAGGGCCAAAGTTAAATCATTCAGAATTTCAGATTTGGTATTACTATGGGACAAAAGACATGAGGAAAAAGGGAATCATCAAAAGTTTGATTGTCTTTGGTTGGGCCCATATCAGATTTCAGAGATTCTTGGGAAGAATACCTTCAGGCTAAAAACATTAGAAGGGGAAGATTTCATGCTACCGGTTAATGGGCAGATTTTAAAGCATTATTTTAGCCCTTAGGTTGTGGGATTTTCATATTATTCTTTTGGTTTTGGTGGGGATTTTCAGATTTTGTTTTTATTGTTTAGGATTGTTAGTCTAGCTAGGATTTTGGTTATGGATTTGATTTCAATTGACATGTGTGTTAATTTTGATAAAAAAAATAATAATAAAAAAATAATAAAAATAAAAATAAATAAAGAATAAAAAATTGAGATGTCAACTTATGCTTAAGGTTAGGAGAATATGAAATATTGGAATTATCTTGTAAAAGCTCCACAAGTAACATAAAACATTTTAAGTTATATTGTTTGATTTTGTGATGCATGAAAGAATCAGTTTTGCATGACAATTCATTCCATTTGTAATTCAAGAAATAATGCATTCATGTTCATCTCACCTCACATACATCTCATCTTAGTTACATATGCATCTTAGGTACAAGCCATTAAAGTATGTCAAATCCTCTTAGGGTTGTGTTATAACATATATGTAAGTAGCTCCTAAGGTTGGAAACTGAGTCTTGAGATATCTAGAACCAAGCACGTCTCATACATTAAAAAGGATCTTGAGCAAAATGATCAAAACCTAACTTGGAGGAAAAGGTTGGGCGAAAGAAGTTATTCATGTCTATCCTATTTATGCAGCATGATCCTTAAAACAGTGGTTTTGACCACTTCCATAGAGCTTAAAGTCTAAAATCAGAGTAGTAAGGATAGGGTTAAATCCTCATCAAACTTAGGTTGAGGATCCAATTCCCCAAAGCTTTGATTTGACCCACATGGAGTAGTAAGGATAGGGTATAAATTCTCATCTCGGTTGGTTGAGAATCTGATTCCCCAAAGCTCTTATGTCTCATTTCATAATCAGTCTTGGATTGTAAGGATCGTACTATTTGTCCTCTACAAAGGATGAGTAGTCATCCCCAAGGTCTAAGCAACAAAATTAATATTTTCCATTTACACCTAAAGTTTGGATTGTAAGGATCGTACTACATGTCCCTAGCCAGGATGGGTAGTCATCCCCAAGGTCCAAGAAGTAAAAAAAAATAATAATAAATAAATTTTTCCCATCTCATCTTTATTTTGGATTGTAAGGATCGTACTACTTGTCCTCTGCAAAGGATGGGTAGTCATCCCCAAGGTCCAAAGAAATGGAGATAAGTTTTGGATTGTGGGGTTAGATATGCCCATGCATGGCATCATGTCTTGCCTAAAAAACAAGACCACTGATTGTCTAGAGGGTTAGACTAGCATGACCATTTCTTCCATAATTGGTTTAATTATTTTGCTTAAAGTGAGGTAATGAACTCTAAATCAGAATAGTAAGGATAGGGTTAAACTCTCATCTCGGTTGGTTGGGAGTCTGATTCCCCAAAGTTCTGATTTCACATTCACTTGCACATGGGTTCTAGATGGTAGAGACTCGTAACCAACTTTGGGATACAATAAGGTAATGAATTAGTGGATCCTAAGAGGGTTTGGCAATCTTGAATGCTTGTACATAATAATAGAAGAAGGACCATGCCTTTTATGGAAGCAAAATCTCCTTGCACATTCATTAGGGTACACAAATCATTCACCATCCCACATATGCATTCATGCAAAACTGATAATGGAATGTTGATCAATTTCAAACGATAGGGAATGAAAGCACATTGCACACACTGAGCTAATACTTGATGATTCGATGATTCATGTACTTCTGATATTTGGGCATTCGTTATTTTGCTTATGTGCTAACATATGTTTGCGAGTTTGTGATATGTTTCAAGTTGGGTTCTTACTAAAATGCTCAAGAGCATTTGACAGCAGAGTCGCCATTTGTTGTGGTTGATCCACAACACACCCCAAAATTGGGGACCCACCTTTTTGCAGGCTTGCAGAGAAGAATCTCGGTGACCCAGATGCTAAAATTGAAGAAAAGAGAAAAAATGCCTAAGTGTTGAAAAGTGTCGCGAAATCGCGACTTGTCGCGCCATCGCTGCCGAAAATAGGAAAGTGTCGCGAAATCATGACATGTAGCTCCATCGCTGCCGAAAAGGAGAAAGAAAAGAAAAATTGAAAGTTGTCGCGAAATCGCGACATATCGCTGGAAAAGAGGAAAAGGTGTCACGAAATCGCGACATGCCGTTGAGAAGAAAAGAAATGGTGTCGCGAAATCGCGACATGCCGTTGGAAAAGAATGAAAATGGTCGCGATTTCGCGACATGTTTTGCCGAAGCGTACGGATGATGAAAAGTGTCACGATTTCGCGACGTGTTTTGGCAAAGTGTACGGAAGCGGAAAAACGTCGCGATATCGCGACAGGAAACAGCGAAAGGACTCGAAGAGGAAAGACGTCACGATTTCGCGACGCGTTTTAGCAAAGTTGTACGAAACAAGGAGATGGTCGCGAAATCGGCATGCGAAATGAAGACCATGGCCGAAGGAGAAACGGTAGCGAAATCGCGACGTGTTTTGCCAAGGCGTACGGAACAAAAAAATGGTCGCGATTTCGCGACGTGTTTCGAGGAGGCATACGAAAAGAGAAAGCGGTAGCGATATCGCGACAGTTTGCGGCGAGAGAGCCCGAAGGTAAAAGCGGTAGCGATATCGCGACAGTTTGAGGCGAGAGAGCCCGAAGGTAAAAGCGGTAGCGATATCGCGACAGTTTGAGGCGAGAGAGCCCGAAGGTAAAAGCGGTAGCGATATCGCGACAGTTTGAGGCGAGAGAGCCCGAAGGTAAAAGCGGTAGCGATATCGTGACAGTTTGTGGCGAGAGAGCCCGAAGGTAAAAACGGTCGCGATATCACGACAAGATGCTGTCGAGGATGTACGGCCGGGAAGAGTGTAGCGATATCGCAACATGTCGCGATTTCGTGACATGTCGCGTTTTCGTGACCAGGAAGGGGAACAGGCGGCATGCAATTTTTGTCGGGTTTTTCATAGAATGGCGTTACAGAAGGCACAGAGAGCGTGTGACACGTGGCATGCAGGTGTCAGGTCTGCAGAAGCGTTACATGCAACGAAGGATTTTAGGCATTTTGGCGTTAAACATGGAATAAAGACAAGGAAAAGGTGGGAATTTGAAGGGTCACATGCAAGAAGATGAAACAAATCGACACAGGGAGAATCGAAGAGCCGTTTCCGTTAGTATAAAGCCAGAAGTGCAGATTGAAAGAAGGGTTGGAAATTGCCGATTGTAGAGTTGCAGAGACAAGAGCTTCGTGCTATTTTGGGCCTGCACTTGGGCAATTTCCTTCTTTTTGTTCTGGAATATTTATGCCTGGAACATTCTTTGAATGTAATTGACATATCATTTAATATAAAATACAGAGTATTGGCATCTCATTGATGAGAAAGGAGTCATTTTGTGCATGCATGATTTAATGTTTTATCTTTCATTCCAGATTTTTGAGGCTTTTAGGTGAAGTTTAATGCAAGTGTGCTTGGTTGCTTCATGCGAATGCCTAAGTCTGGAATTACAGTAGAAACCCTAGAAACCAGCACCTAATCTATTTGGATTGTGCGAGTTTGCAGGTTCATTAGGTTAGGTTGCATGCAGAAAACCTCATTATCTTCGGTTTCATCGAATTGATGGCAACATTCTGACTGTAGTTTAGTTTATTTTTCATTTACTTTTCTTTATTATTCAAACCCTTGCTTTATTTTCTGCAATTTAATTACAGTATTTGAATAAGCAATTGAAAATCCATTAGAATTGAAGATTAGAATAGATTTATTCACTTTGAGTCCATTGTAAATTCAAATTAAATAAACCATCAGTGCCCCTTGTTAACATCCACTTGCAAACCCTAAGATATTCCTGGCATTTCATTTGAACAACATTATTTAAGCATAACAGGAACCTTGGAGAAAGTTATTTTCTTTGCAAGCAGAGGATTTTTGGACTCAGATCCTACCGGAGAGTGTGCTTTCACAATCGGGTGAAAACACCACTCAACAGGGTGTAATGGGCACCTTACCTTTAAATAATTTTATCATATTTGAGGTTTATTTAAACATCATAGGGATTATTTGATTAAGGCTATGGATGAAGAATCCCAACTCAAAGAAGCTGAGATATCTCAGCATCAAACCATTTCTCGTCAAAATATTTGAATCAATCCATTGTTTGAATCTTCTCATAATGTTAATCCATTTCATAAACCAACATATACCACTACTATAACCACCAATGTTGGGGGAATTCCACAAGTTCTTCCAACTAGTAGTGCATCTCAAAATCATGTTCAATTTCCTCCTCATTATATTCTTCCTTATTATAACATTTTTTTTATTCAAATGTGTGTTTTCCTCCGCAACAAGATACCACACAAAACATCCCATATCATAAAACCATATAATAGTAGTGTTAATTTTTCTAACATTAACCCAACCCCTTTTCAACAATCCACCTATAACCCTTTAGGGAATCTAGGGGCATTGCACAACAACAATCCCAAGATACAAAGTTTAACAAGTGTAGTGAAACAATTGGTGTCAATAATGGATATGCTTCAACCTTCAAGTCTCACTTATAACTATAAGAAAATGTGCAGTCAACCTCTAGATCCTATGGTCACTGCTAGGCCCTACCCTAAGCATTTCCCAATGCCAAACTTACCTATTTATAAGGGAACAAAGGACCAAATCGAACATTTAAGTATTATTAGAACAACATGTCATGATATTATATATGATGACATGTTGTTGCTAAAAATATTCCCTAAGAGCCTTGGTGGTATGGCATTGGAATGGTATTATCAACTACCTCATCATTCTTTAAGGAATTTTGAAGAGACGACCAGGTTATTCATTCAAAAATTTTGAGCTTGTATTGAGAAAAATGTGACTATGAAATATTTATATTTTTATAAGGTAAAGATGAAAGTTTCTCAAACAAATTGGCTCAATGGAGAAATTTAGTTGGATGATTAAGATACATCTTACATCCTTGAGACATGTTAGAGATATTTATTGGAAATTTACAAGAACAAATATCATATGAATTGGAAACATCAACCATCACCTCTTTCAAACAAGTAATATATTTAGCAAGGAGAGTAGAGACGGCTCTCTTTTGAAGAGATTAATAAAAATCAAGAAAATAAGAGGATAGGAATACGAATAGTCAATATAGGAATAAGAATGTAGTTGGTGATGTGGTCATAGATAATAGGTAAACCAATAATGTTAATGTTGCTAGTACCTTGCAAAAAATGGTACTTAGTAGGCCTAAAAAACCCCCACCAATAAATTTCACTAGACTCAATATGCCCATGATGATGGTCCTCAAGCAACTCTTGGAAGCTAACATGGTTGATTTACCTCCCATAAGGCAACCTAATACCACAATAAATTGGTATAAACCTTATCAACATTGTGAGTATCATAGAGGTGATGGGCACATGACACACTCATGTAAGAGGTTGAAATATGTGGTTCAAAACTTAATAGATGAGGGTCATCTTGATATAGAGGACTCCTAATATGATTCTAATCACAAACCTCCAACTAATCAACCTCCAACTCAACAAACACCTACAACTAATCAAGATATGGGAATCTTCCAAAATCCCCTACCCAATCATTAGTAATGAACAACCAACCAAGTGTCTTATCATAATGTGCCACCACCCTACAACAACATGGTTTGTATGATAGCTACCATGACAAGGCAACAAACTCAAGCTCAACTGACTCAACAATATTATCAAGGGACAAGTTCTACATCCAACCAACCTTCTAGAACACCTTTAGTTTTGAAAAGTACCCAAGAAAGCAACACAAGTTTAGAAAAATCAACCTTAGTGTTGAAGCCACAACCAAATGTCTCCTTTGACATTCAACAATAGTTAAGTAACACACCTACCAATATTTCCCTCTTAGAGCTTTTTCAAACTTCTCCTATTTATAGGAAAGAGTTGTTGAAGCTTCTAAGTCAATAATTTGTCCCTCAAGATCTTCCCCTTAGTAACCTAGATAATTTTGTAGGTTTCCTTGGTATTAATCATATATATTCTATGATGATGATCTTCCTTCCTTAAATTTGCAAGGAGATTCCCTCGTTTACATCACTGCATATATTGGGGATAAGTTTATCAAGAGAATCTTGGTGGAAAATGGTTCCTCCCTCAATCTATGCACTTATAATTTTTTTCAAAATCTTGGATTAAAGGAGGAAGATCTAACAAAATCTAATGACATCATTAAATCTTTCAACAACGAATCCCAAGAGGCTTGTGGTATTTTATCCCTTCCCCATAAGGTAGGACCTAAGATCTTAGATACCTTGTTCTATGTGGTATCTTGCCCAACATCTTTTAATCTTCTTCTTGGATGCCCTTGGATTCATACAATGAGGGATGTCCTTTCTACTCTTCATCAATTTTTAAATTATGAATTCAAAAATCAACTTGTCATCATTCAAGGTGACCCTCATCTATTTCAATATTGTTCAATGGTTTAGAAAGCTCAATCTAGTCTCAATTTATATCCATTTGTGTCTCTTCACAAACTTTCTTCTAATTCTTCTTCTATTTCATACTTTAAAGACATCAAGGAGTTTAAAATTTTTAAAATCAATGAGGAACCACCAACCATAATTTCATCACTAGATCAAATTAGTCTTCTCGATGAAAGTCCTCTTCTAGATCTAGCAAAGTTGCAAGCTTCACCCCGAACTATGGGTTTACCTCGTAAAAAGGGTGAAATAGTGCACATCAGTATGTGTACCTTTGTCTACTTGGATACCTCCCTTGAAGAGAAGATTCATGGTAATAATACCTTTCTTATAAAGTGAGCCTTTTCCCATTGTTATCTATCCAATTATTACCCACTTCCTAAGTATATCCTGTCTAGTATGGGATATGTAGGTAAGGGTTTGGGGCTGCAACAGAAAGATATTCAAGAACCCTTGGAGGTTGATTTTTTTCCTAGGAGATGTGGCATAGGCTACATTCCTAATAAAAAAAACCCTTACCCACTGATGATGATCAACTTGTCACTTATGCTAAATTTTTGGATCATCATGGCTTAGAATGGGATAATGAGGATGAGGGACCACCTTCTCCCTCTAACATTTATTTTGTAATGTGATAACTTTGGTGCACCTTGAGTTAGTTGCAACCCCATGGGAGTATGTCGAGGGGGATACTCTTTGTGATAAGGATCATGAATATATCCTCTAAAATAGCTTCTTCTTTAATGTATCAGTCCCTTTTGTCACCCATGTCGAGTATTCTAGATCTCAAGTGGATCTCATTACTATGTCTCTTGTAGACCTTGAGTAATTAGGAGTCATTGTTCTTTTTGCTAAGAAGGAAGGCATATGCAGAGTATGTGTTGACTTTAATTTAGCAACTCCTATAGAATGTGCCATAGGAGATACTCTTTGTAACATGACTCATGAAGATTTCCTTCATCATAGCCTTTTATTTTAGGATTTAGTCCCTTGTGTTATTACTTCAATAGCTAAGAAATACGATACCATCAAAGTGTGTACCAAATTTCATTTATAGCATTCAAATAAATTGGAGCTACTGAATGGAAAGTGTATTTATGCCTTAGATCATATTTGAGTCTATCATAATAGGCTTAAGTGAGCTTACTCCAAGAATTTTTCTTTTGAGGTTGGATACCTTATCCTCAAGGAAAACCAGAAGAACACTAATGCTTGATTAGATTTGAAAGGCAAGTTTCAGCCCAATTGGGTAGGCCCCTTTGTCATAATAATTAAGTTTGGCTTAGGAGCCTATTTTTTAACATCATTATATGGTAAATAACTTAAATAACAAATGAACATAATGCACTTAAAATGATATTATGCATGATTCTACATCTTTATTTTTAATCCTATATTTGGTTTGCTTGCTCATACTACATGATTTCCTATCAAATTTTATGTGAATTGCCTGATATTCTATTTCATTTGCATGTTTTCTTGTCATATAGTTGCATTGTTGCTTGATCATACTTGCATGATTGCTTAATCATATAGATTCTTGGAGACTTTTTAAGGATGGAAAATGATGAAACTTAGTTAGGTTCTAGCTCACATGCATTGCACTCATACTAGGGCTCTAATGCTTAGTGAATCCCCAACCTAGGGCATATCTTCATGCATTTCTCATCATTGCATTTGCTCATGTTTTTTCTTCTTTTATATTCTCCTATATTCCTTGGCCTTGAAAGTTTCATTAATTTCTAATTTTCTCCAAGTCAAGGGATATAGTTCTTCATATCTTGTATGTCCTTTTCCATTTGAAAGTTTTAATCATTTTTTCTTTTCCCCAAGATAAATGATATATGTTCCTTCTTCCAATCTACACATCTTGTTTTGATTACACTTTTCCTTCTTGATATTTCAATTGTTAAGAAATCCTCATGGGATAGGGTATATACCACATGAATACAATTTATAGTTTTTGTATGGCCACTAACTATCTTACACACCTCTCATAGCTATTTAAATTTCAATGACACACACACACCATTTATTTCTCCTTGCTTCTCTCATTGTTCTATCTTCTTCTTGTCTAACATATGCACACATACATTGTTCTACTGTGTTTTGCTGCTCATTTATCTTTTACACAAATCATACCTCTATTGGGTTGCACTCATTTTGGAAAAATCAATCAACATTTCATCCCATAGGGGATAGCTTAATGGCCACTAGCGAGGGGTAACCTCCATTCAACTATTTGCAAGCATACATCATAGAAGGTATCTCCTCAACCACAACCATTAGCAAGAATCACACCCATAATGGGTATCACTCCATACTTATTATTTTAGAGATAATTACACCCTTATGGGATAGGTTTATTGTGACTAATGAGGGATAGCCTCCATTTGGCCATTTGTGAGCATACATCCTTACATGGCCCCACTCCACCCTTTTTATTTTCCTTTTTGCTTAGTTTATGTTTGTTTGATCACATTGATCCCTTATGGTCTATGTTGATTCAAATATCATACTTTAAGCATATTTTTCTCACCTTTTTTGATTTTCTTCATCTTCATCTTCCTCTTCTTATCCTCCTTCTTCTTCTTCTCCTTCTTCTTCTTCTTCTTCTCCTTCTTCTTCTTCTTCTTCTTATTTTCTTATTTTCTTCTTCTTTTTCTTCCATCACTCTTCTCCTCTCACATCTATAAATCTATTCATCAATCCCCAACAGGGGAAACTAATCATTTCTCTAATATTTATCTCTTCTTATCACTTCATTTTTACTTCATCTTGATTCGGGGTCAATTTAATCATATCTAATCCTTATCAATCTTCATCAAGTATTTCTTTCTCAACCCCAGCCTAATCAAGTTTTGTTGGTTCAACTAGGTTTCCCCTCTAAAAATCAAGGGGGTACCCTAGTATGGGGGCATACATGCATACAATTTATGTATGAGCAATCATTTTTCACACCATCTACTCTACATTGGTTTTTCAAGCAACCAAAAGCTCCCCACCATCAAAATTGGTGCACAACTATTTTTGATGCATTCATTGCATAATGAATACATCAAAAATGGGGTAAAATATAGACATTAAAAATTGACCCATTTTTCATCAATTCACCCTCATGCATCAACCCTCTAACAAACCAAGCCAATTTCACCTTTTAGAGACCTAAATTTGAGCATTTATTACTTCAAAAATTAAGTTCATATTTGAGCGAACTTTCCCCCATAAAATCTAATCCTTTCCTGAAAAAACCTCTACTATTGGATTGGGCTCAGAAAGATATTTTTGGTAGTATGTGTTTTATCCCATTCTGACATCATTTTGTCCCCCAAAATTCATAAAAAACTACACATGGGTCTAGTTGTCTTGCCCAAGTTTTTGGCTGATCTCTATGACATTGGCTCTTACCCAACTTAAAGTTTTGTTTTCCCTCCTTTTTTCCCTCTAAACCTCTTATAAATAGAAGTTTTGGATTCCCTTTTTCTCCAATTTCCAAGAAACAAGTTGTGAAGTTCTTCTTTTGCAAAAAGTTCCAAGTGAGAAGTTGTGAAGTTCTTCTTTTGCGAAAAGTGCTCTTAACAAATCTCTGCTTTTGGATTATTGTGCTGATTTATTTTTGTACTTTTTGTGATTGGATTCCCTTGGTGAACAAGTGGAGGAGTCTTGATGGTAGGATAGATCTACCATTTTGGTTGCTACCTTCACTTTCTCATTGCTCCTTGCTTTATCCATCAACTAATCAGGTTTTTATACATTGTTAGTTTATTTCAAGATTTTATTTCCTATTTTGCATCACATTTTTGGCATTTTGTAGGCTAAAAAGTGTTCTGAAACAAATTTACACACATTCCATACAGTATGTGAATTTGCCAACTACCATTTATAGGGTGTGAATTTGGCTTGCGAAATTCACATCCTGTATGGAATGTGTGAATTTGATCAATTAGCGATTGGGGGCAATTTTTGTCTCCCAAAACCCTAATTTGTAGTTTTGCATGTTCCCTTTATGTTATGTTCATTTTTCTAAATTTCATTTTGCTATTTACATTTGTTTCATCTCACTTTGTTAGTTCCAAATGTCAACAATTATTTTATTTCAAAATGGTTAGCTAAGAGTACCAAGGGGGCTTGATTGTTATGCCTCTAATATCAGTCACATAGTGACCTAAGTAGGCCCCCAAACCCTAATATTTTTTCCAAGTTTTTTAAAGCTATTGGATATTTGAGATGCAAGTTAAAATCTAGGATCAACCACCAGATCAAGTGAGTTCTCTAAATAGACTTTCTTAGGCTATTTGTTGTTTGATTTTTGTCCCTTTTTATTCCAAATCTAGATCATAAATATAAGAAAAATATTTCACTTTATTTCTAGGAATTTGAAAAATAAAAGCATACAGTTTACATCCTAAGTTAAAGTTGTTTGTGCATTCTCTTGAACCCTTGTTGAAAAATAAAAGGGTTTACCCCTTTTGCAAAACTAGGATTTTAGTCCTCATTGAAATAAAATATCATTTTAGGGTTAGCCTCTTGTTTGATTGCATCATTTCCCTGCATCGTTATTTTGTTCTTCATATCTTAGATCTTAGTAAGGCCAAAAATATGTGATTGTCAAATAAACACATCAAATATTTCTACCCTAGACTTGGAGTGAGCCCTAAAATCGTTCCTAGTGAACCCTTTGATCCCCCAATCTCTCGAGTGTAGAGTATATAACATACCCTCATGGTCACCTTAGCTCCCAACATATCCAACCAAGAATTATACATGATAGGGTAATTTTCCCCCTCTACAATCAGTCATCCAATGAAACCTATGATATAGATAAACTTAACTTAAATATATATTTTTTGAGAAGCATAGATAAATTTCTAAATTTATCTCCAAATAAGCCTTTGAGACTCCATTAGTATTTAGATTAAAATAAACTAATGGTGAAGGAATTTGATTAAAATTGTCATTATTACATTGAAAACCCCATTTAGAAGCATGATTAATGATAACTTGTGGTAGAGAAAAATATCTCTTATAAGGAAATAAAATAAATATCCATGATTCCTAGTACTTTTGCATGTTCCTATAAGAAATATATATTAAGGGTTTCCAAAATATTCCATTGAACTATTTTCCATAATGAGTGAAATAGGAATTTGCTTCCCATTAAAAATAGTAATTTTGCTTCTACCATAGGGACCAATCAATAAACCCATGACCTACTATAAAAAAGAGATAACCTAATTCAAAGAATATTTTTTTATCAACCAATGGTTTCATAACTACTTTAAATCATATCCTAAATTAAAACCTAATTATAAAACTTTAAACCATTTGTTCAACATGTACCACGCAAATGGATACTCATATAATAGATGATAGGATTATTGCATATCAATTTTATATAAAGTACACCTAATTTTTCATAGAATAACTCTAATTATACATAGTCAAAATTAGTAAGTCAGAGTTCATAGTAATATAGAGCATAATCACAAGTGAAATTTACAATTGATTTTCATACATCTAAAACATGTTTAATATATAAGAATGGATAACATATGAATTATAAATCTTTGCAAGAATGTTATTAAAAATATATTGTGGTACAAGATATGTGGCCTTCTCTCTCATATCATAAAGCATTTGAGTTGGAAAAATGATAATTTTAGAGAGGCTCCCAAAATTTGTCTTGCTACTTAACATATTTGAAGGCTATAATTATGAGCCCTTACATGTGTAAGATGGAAACATAAGTTCTACTCTTTGAAAATGGATTTAGATTCTAATAACTTATGACGTATAATTAAGAATGGATGATTATTCTATTATATTTAGCAATACTTACCATATATGAATGGAATTAACACATTACCTAGAAATAAATAATAAGTCATAGATAAACACAATGTAATATAAATGGTGGTTGTAGACACCAAGCTAATATCACTAGCAAAAGAACAAAAAACTCCAACTGATAATAAAATAGTTGGTCTCAAGGGGTATAAATACCTAAATTACAAGTGACCTTAGGTCAATCTTAAATAATTTACTTTTAAGGTTATTATTAAAACAGTATTATAAACCCACCTATACAAGGTGTAGAAAGGCCCATAGGGCTATACAAGTAAATACAATACAAAATTCAGTCATGGCATTAAGCGAATCTTAACATCAATATTCCAACATCCCCCTTTAAGTTGAATGAGATACATGGATAGAGACCCTTATTAGTCATCTCACTTAAGGGAACTTTCCTACTCCAAGTTATCACAATCACACAAAAGGCACCTCAAGCATGATCTTGGTTAGTATATTTGTTGTCTAATTTTTTGATGACATATAAAATGGATCAAGCATTCTATGTGTGTAAATCCATTGAACATAATGCATCCAAACATTAATGTGCTTAGTCCACTAATGAAACATTGAATTGTAGATAAGCTTGATGGAGCTCTTATTATCAAAATGAAGATCTATTGGAAACTACTATAGGATACCCAATTACTCTAGAATTATGATCATCCATTAGATGTTTTTGGTAGCTTGATTAACAAAAAAAAAATAGCATTAGTAGATGATTTGAAAATAGTGTACTATCATCTACAACACTAATAGACTAGAACAAAGCCAAGATAAAAAATAAACTTTGTGTTGGACCACTCTTAGTCCAAATTACAATGTCAATCTAGATCAAATATTCCTATCAATATCAAATGTGTTCCAATTGGGCAGTGAATATCCACTAATATATACCTTTGATGTATTAAAATATTTACTTGGTAATTGTCTAGTGGCTCTCATAAGGTGCTTGTATATACTTGAAATAATAATTAACAAAAAATGCAATGTTTTGACGAGCATAGATGAGGTAGAAAATTTTCCAAACAAGGAACCCAAATTATGGTGGCATCCACCAAAGGGATGGTGTAATCCATTCTTCAACCAAAATGAAAGGGATTCTAAGAAAGTTTGAATTCATCCATCCAAACTACTATAAAATATCCAAGGCATACATGGGATAGGAAATGATATTCTAGAAGGGTGACTAATCAACCTAAATCCCCAAGAATGAATGAAGTAGGTCCAAATATATCATCTTAAAAGTGTCATGAAGCCATGATTTCATGTCCTAGATAAATGAGGTTGAGATTTCCATAATTACAATATTATCAACATAAAACACAATCTTCAAAACTTAACCATATTTGATCTTGATGTATACATCGTGATCTACCTCACAAAGTTAGAATCCACAAATCAAGAAAAAATAATGGATCTTCTCATATCAATCATGAGGAGCCTAGTTAAGCCCATACAAATATTTTTTAAACCTACACACTACGGGATCAGGCCCATCAAAATCAAAACCAAGTGGTTATCTCATTTAAATATCCTTTGTAATCTCCCCATGAAGAAAAAAACTCTTCATATCCATTTGATATATCTCTCACTCATACAAAGCAATAATATAGATAATCATTCAAATATAGTCTATGTATGTAATAGGAGAAAAAGTATCTAAATGACCAACTCCCTTCTTCTAAGCCTTTAGCAACAACAAATACCTTGTGCTTCTTCATATTTCCATCAAATCTATACTTGGTCTTATAGGCCCATTTATAGTTAGTAATGTTCTTCATTTCAAGAAGAGGAATAAGCTCCCATGTATTATTATTCATTAATGACATATTGTATCAATGTAACATCCTCCCATATTATATTATCCTTTTCCTAATCATAAGTGATAAGATATCTGAAATAATCAAATCTCAAAATTAGGGCCCAAGAGGGGACCTTTTAGTGACACTCCTAAGATAAAATGGACTAAACATCTTGAAGGAGAGTTCAAGCCCACTTAGAAATCAAACAATGTGTGAACGTTAATGATATATATTGTATAAAGGTATCATTTGATGAAATTATTGAAGCATCAATCACATGCTTACCATCAACCTCAATATCCAAAACCATTGCATAATAAATAGAAGGATCAAGCTTTTTAGATATAGAATCCAAAACTATAGTAGATGCTATAGGAGAATTGGGGAGAGAAACAACCATATTATTGGGACCCTTTTATGGATCAAGCTGATAGACTAAATAGCTAAAGCAACTAGACTATAACCAACCAAAAATCCAAAGGATCAATAGGTACCTCTAGAGGAGCCATGAATGAAAATAAATCACCTAGCAAAAGTATAATAAGAGGTTATGAAGGGGAAAATGGAAGCATCCTATGTAAATCGCATCCCTTCAAATGATAAGAAACCCACTTCATGGGATCATAAATGTGATAAGCCTTAGAGGTATTATAATAGCCCACATGGATGCAACTATGACTCTTTGAAGCAACCTTGTCTCATGTGTATTTTGGAATGTGATCCCATAAAATAGATCCAAATATGTAGAACTTAGAAACATCAGGCTCATTCCATATCAATTTATTTAAGGACTCATATCTTAAATGAACCAAGTCAAAATCCTATTGATGATATGTATTGCACAAGTCACTACTTCATCCTAGAATTTGGGATCCATCTAATTGACATACAATATGCATCTATCCATATCCAATAATATTCCTATTTTTTAATTTATCCACCCTATTTCATTCTAGAATATAATAAAAAATTCTCTAAAAATAAATGTCATGAAGATAAAACAAAATCATAAAATGATTAACATACTCACCTCGTTGACTAGTCTATGAACACTTGATATTTTTTTAAAAATTATTCTCCACAAGATTTTTGAATTCCTTGAACTTTCCAAAAGTTTCACCTTCGGTGTGAATGGTGTAAATCCATATGTGCCTAAAGAAATAATCAATGAATATGAGAAAGTACTTATTTTCAAAGAGATATGGACAACCCATTGGACCATGAATATCACTATGAATGATCTCTAATGGCCATATAGCATGCCTAGTTATCCCTTTCAAGAAATAATCTTGATGTTACTTCCCCAAAACTAATCCCCCATAAATACCAATGGGAGGAGTAATAGGAAGAATACCATTTACCATCTCATGATAGATTATATACCTCAAAGATCTATAATTGATGTGTTTATCCATAAAAAAAATCATCATCATATCCTTAGATAACCATCTTAAATCCATTATCAATATCCATAATCACCCATTTATTGGGCCAAATTTCAACCTTTTGTTAGTATGAGTGATATGATATAGAAAGTATATTAGGGCCCATACTTGGCTCATGAAGAACTTATCCAAATGAGGAAGAACCAACTATCACCTCACCACATATAATTACATATAAGGAGTAGTCATCACCAATGACCATGCATGCACCACAATGTTATCCATTATAGTTATTCAAAATATAGTGATGCTTAGTCATGTGTCACATTACCCCTAAATCTATAATCCACTCTTCTAAAAAATTAGATGTCTAATAATTTGAATGAAGAACTACATGTGTGTGTGAGATCTCTTTATCTTTTTAATCCTCACCTTGGCCATAGAAGAGAGTAGCATCAACACCATATTTTTTCATTTATTATTTAGGCTACTTAATACACTACCTATAGAACTTTCCTTTTACCCTTCTTGCAATATCCATAAACCAAATTATTGAAGGGATTCTTGGATTTCTTCTCTATGTGGTGCTAGCTCTTCTCAATTTTTGGTTTAGCCACTTCTTTTGCATGAACCTAGATGGTGAGAGAATGATTCTTCTATAATTTCCATAAAGATTGATGGTGAAGAAGGCACTTGAATACGTCATAAAGGAATTGGATGGGGTTCTAATAAAAATACATCTTAAGCATCTCAATGACAATTGTTACTATTTGATAAGTCTTTGTAATATTTTTGAACACCAAATTGACATAGTTGATAGCTTTTGAAGCCTTAATATTAATGTAAATCTCATAGGATCAAATATAATAATATAACTAAAATAATATCAGATAACTAATATGTAAATCAAGGCTAATAATATATCAAACAACACTCATTAATAAGCTTCAATACAAAAGCAAATAACCTGAATCATGCATATACAAAGAATGCAATAAAACTTATAATATTAGTTTCTCAAACGTATGTAAACTTTATTACTCCTTTTTCTCTTACAAATGTATCACAAAACTCTATTACAAGATAATCATAATGCTCACAATACTTTCTATATAAGCGATGTTTGCTATGTTCGCTATACATATCTATGGAGTAATATATAGCCATGGTAAGATGACTCTTTGGTTACTTGACTCTTCCTTTCCTTATTCCAAGTCTCATGACCCTTGGCTTCTCTACTTGACACTTGCATACGCATGAATCTATCTTGTATGCACACTTGTACATGACTCTTCACATAACACTTCCTAATCTAAGAACACATGTGCACACTTACATATGAGACACTTGTGCACATTTACACACATAACACTTGCACACTTATTTACATGAAACTTGTGCATTTCCTGCACATTATTACATTACATAAAATTTACTCCCACTCTAATCTAGGATACAATTCTAATCTAATATTTACAAGGTTGTACCAAGGAGGTACATTGGCATGTACCAAATAATGTAATATTCTCCAACAACCCCCTGTATTACATTATTTGGTTATTGAAGACTTTAGACTTCAATGTGATCCTAGGACCTATGCTTCCCCTATTCTCTTTTGCAGTCTTCAATCTACTACCTTTTTGTAGCTTGATCAAATGAACAATTAGTGTCTTTCAAATTCTTTAAGAGAAATTCTTCATTGATTATAATTTTTTCTAAAAGAGCTTTGACTTCATTTTCTCCAATAGTTTCTTCTAACTCTTGAATTCCATGAATTTCTTGGGCTAGATGTCCTTTTTTATTTACCTCTTTGTACTGCAGTTGAGGTTGACTATATTGAGACTGAGGTGGATGGTTGTTATGGAAAGTTTGATATTATCTTTGTTGTACTAACCTATTTGTTTCATCATTTTGATTCATCTAATTTTCTTAAGGCTGATTTCTTGGATTATATCTACAAAATATTGTAGTATGCCCTCTTCTTTTACACACTTGACAATATCTATTACTCCATTTGGATCGATCTCTAAATATTGATGCAAGTTTACCCTAAGAATTGTCTTTCGATACCAAAGCATTGTTAGTCATTTCATCCTTGACTAAATTTTCCACTTCATAATCTTGTAGAATATTGACTAACTTATCAAATGAAGTATCTTTGTTTAGAATTTGAAAAGATGTGACTAGATAATTATAAATTTCTAGAAGATCCCTCAAAATCACTTGAACAAAAAAATTATCCTCAAATATGTCTTAATAGTTTTGCTTTTATATATGCTACCTTTTTAAGAAATAGTTCAATACTTTCACCATTAATAATTTTTAAAGAAGACAATTGGGATTGAAGATTCAATATAGTAGCTTTGTTTTTCCCTTCAAATATCTTAGTTAAAGTATTTGAAGCTTTTCTTCTCTATCTTCATACCTTTGAATTTCCCTAGCATATTCAGTAGGTTTCATTTTTGTTCCACTAATTATGTCCCAAAGTTTCTCTATTATTAAAATTGATTTCACTTTATTTTTCCATGAAGCATAATTTGGTCCTTTCAGAAATTGAGATTTAGAAAAAAAAAAAAAAAATTATTATTTGATATAGTAGTACTCATAAGACCTTATATCTCCCTAGGTTTTAAATTAATTCAAAGTTTATAAATTTAAAAAACAATGAAGTAGAATTTCTTGTCTCCCTAATATTTAGAAACTATGAAGAAATAAAAGTTTTGGAAATTTTCTAAATCTGATGTTGATTTCCTTTTCTCTCCAAAATTAATTATTTTTCAAATCTTTTGTACAAACAATTAAACTCTAAAAATAAGAAATAAATAATACCAATAAATTAAACCTTATTACTCTAGATTGATAAAGAATCAAATTGCAGCCCTAATTATCACTCCAAACTATTAATATTTCATTAAACCTTATTACTCCTTAATCTAAAAATTAACCTTTATAAAAATCAAATATTAAACTAACTTATCACTCCAATTTGTAAAACCCTAAAAATAATACCTTGCTAATTGAATTCTTGTTTGATGATTTCTTGTTGGGTAATTTTTGGCTTGGCAACTTCTTGAAAAACATTTGAATGTTTCACTCTTCAGTTTGCCTTGAAGTGTAATTCAATACACTTGTGCAAAGATCTATTTGAGTGCTTCTTTTGAGGTATTTTAGTTCAGATTGAATTGAATATTTCACCTGACTAATTTTACCCTCAAGACGTGGCATGAACTTCAATTGATAGCCTACCAAAAAGCTGGTGCAAATGATAATTCAAATGTTACATTCAAATGTTATATTCAAATGTCCTTTCTCTTTGCCTTTTTACTTACTTTTCTCTTGGTGCTTTGATTTCTCTGCTTGTCCATTTGGTGCTTTGTTTATCCTTTGACGTTTCAATTGACCTTGGATTTTTCTTTGGTACTTTTCCTTTTGGTGTTGCATTTCCTTTTTGCACTGTTGAGTGTATATTTTGCCCAATTGCAAAATACCACCACATGCAGAGTATTGAATAGAAAACTCTCTTGAAAAGAAACCAAATGACAAACATTCAACTTCTCCAAGGTTCTAGTAAAATATCTAAATATTGTAATAGTGCCAGAAATAATTCAATAATGCATGTGACCATAAACAAGGGGCTTTGTTGGTTCTAAACAATGCTTAGTGATTGAAATATCTAACTGAAAATCCAGTGTAAAATAAAAGCAGTTCTTTTTAGGGTTTTTTAAATTGATGCTACCCTAAATCCCTATTAGTAAAGTATTTTATCTTCACTTAAAAGGTTTCAAATGATAAAATATGGAATTGTCCACCTCATTTTAATGTATGTGCCTTTAATATGAAGTAAGTTTTAGATAGTTGGGTTCATTTTATCTTCCTTATGTTGATGCCACTACCCTAATAGTAGTTAGTAGAATTTAGCGTGTTAGCAATGTTAGCAAAATTAGCTTTCATTTATTATCTTAATTTAATGTGAAATAGCAGGTTAGTATCCCTCCTAAACCATGTGTTTTATCTGAAATCTTAGATTAATGAATTTTGGAGGTGCAAAAATTCTAGAAAATGACCAGAATGGAAATAACTTGAAAGCTTAACAATTCTAGAAATGGACCAGAATAGAAATGAAACTAAAAGGAAATTAGTAGAAATTTTGAAAAGGACCATAATGGAAATAAAAGAAAGTGAAATTCTGGATGGACCATAATGAAATGATTGAATGCTTGAAATAAAATGAACTTAACAAAAATGAATAAATAAACAATGCAGATTTGGTTAGTTGAAAAAGTCAAATTTTGAATTAGTTTAGCAAGCTCCTCCCTGCAAAATCCCAAGTTATAAGGTAATCATAAAATAATCTGAATTAATGGACCTACAACATAAGCACAATACCATTAAATCAAGTGCAAGACTCAAAGGAAATAATAAAGAAACTGCATCATCTTGACCTTCGCCTATTGCAACCCATTTCATGGCATAAGACAATGGCTAGAAGTCACTAAAATGTAAAAATGATAAGACACTAAAAACGTTAGTTTTATGATTAGAAACCCTCCTTTTTATTTTGCTCACAAAAGTTTGCTACCCTCTCAAAATCTGAAAAATGCTCTTTCTTATTGCTTTTCGGAATGTTACATCATTTCCAACGCCCCCTCTAAACAGGTAGGATAGCAAGGTATAAATAATGCTTATAAGTCCTTTCACTTCAACTTATTTTACAATTAAAATAATAAATGGATATAAGAAAATAATCCATCATCATTTTTTGTGATTTAATACAATAAAATAACACTTCTAAACATTATTTTAAACAATAATAAAACCAAAAACATAATCTTACGTAACTCCTTATGTCTCCCCTTCTCTTATCACATAGGAATTTTACCCAAGAACATCCCTTTGCACCCATCAAAATGAATAATAAAAAACATTTAACTATACCTTATAACCCCTATGATTTTAGGCCTCCTTTAAAACATTGAATATAATCAAACAACATTCACATTAAAATAAGGCAGGCCAATCTCATTCAACAAGATTTTCGCTGTGCTCTCCGAAACCAAGGCCCGATGGTATCTCTTCAAAGCCATACCAAACGTGCCCAAGGATTGGGATGACGTCCCCCGTCCTGGGCACTTTGGCTTCCATATAACCCAGTGAGGCAATCACGTCATTGAAGCAACCATGGTGTTGTCAACACCACATCATGGTGCTACGATCGACACAACCATGGTGCTATCAAAACAACATCACCATGGTGTTGCGTTCGATCGTAGCCATGGCACTGTCAACACCACGTTAGGGGGCTACCATCGACGCAGCCATGACATTGTTAATACCACATCATGGGGCTACCATCGACACAACCATGGCATTGTCAACCCTTTACCATGGTTTTCGAGCTCCTTGCTCTTACACTCATGTTGCGCAATACCAACAAAAAACTTTCCATGCTCTCGAGGTAGACCTTTATCTCCATCGATTAGGGTTATGGGTTGCCCTAATAATGTTTCTTTGTTGGCTTGTTTGACAACATGCCTCTGGTTTCAACCGTTTCACTATCAAATCCAGTTCCTTATGTATTGTCCTCCTGAAACCCTAACGCTATCTTTGGACCGCTTCCTCTTTTGCCAGCGTTACGTAGTATCGAACATTTTGGAATAACCACACTTGCCTTCAATCGTTTTGAATAGTCTTCATCGCCTTCTCCTGCAATCAAATGTAACATGGTCAAACATATTATTATCACATCCTTTGTAAAGTATATTATAATAATATTATTATATACAATATAATAATATTATTATAATAATAACATTTTAGAATAAAATAATCATAATAATATTATTATAATAATAATATTTTAGAACATTATGATATAATCATAATAATATTATTATAATAACATTTTAGAACATCATAGTAATATTACTATTATATACATAATATAATTAATGTAATTATATTAGGTAGATAATAGCATATTATTTTCTATCATGATTTCTTTGTACCTTTTGTATCATCTTCTTGTTTTAGGTAATTTTTTGGTCAGGCCTTGCTTTATTAAACACATTCCATCACCTTAGTATGAATAACATTAAACTCTATTTATCAAAATGGATTTTAATTAATCTAAGCATTAATGCCTAGATTAATTAATCATTAAATATCAAATAACTAAAGCAATTAAAATCATTAACATAAACGGTCAAACATCACTATTCTTACAAGCCAAATAAAACCAAAAATATTTAATACCAAAACATGACAAGTGGGTCCCCAAGAAGCTTGGGGTGGTTGTGGAAACTCCACAACAAAATGGCAACTTTGTTGGGAAATGCTCCTGACCATTTTGGTGAGAACCCAAAAAGAAAATCTGAAAACACACTCCAAACTAGGAAGCAACAAGCGTCAGCAAATGCATAAATAATGTCAATAGACTCATAAGAAAAGCAAAATATTAGAATCATGCAATATTATCTTTGTGTGTGTGAAGTACTCCACACCTTATTGTTTGTAACTTTTTCACATTACATCACAAATTTTACTTGACTAGAATTATTGCAATGAATATGAAGAGCTTTGAGGGTAAAAATTTCATAGCATGGGCAGCATATTCTATGGTGGCTTGGGAAAACACCTCAAAAATGTCTAACCATATTAGGATCAAATGTGTGTGTGATGAATTCAATGACCAGATCTAGATTTTGGTTATGAGTCATCATCATCAAGGGTCAATGTGTGCAAGTGGACCTTAGAGCTTTGGGGAATCATATTCTCAACCAAGGTGTGATGAAAATATAACCCTATCCTTTACTGCCCTCATCTTTGACCAAAATAATTAAAACGATTATGGATGAGGTCATCAGACTAATCTATCCTCATGGTGGACATAAATATCAACCTTGCGGGAGTCATGTCACCAGGCATGAGTGTACTCCACTACTAGTCAAGCGTCTATAGCGAGGTTAACCGCATAGTCCAGTCTTCTTTGCTTTGCTTTGCTCTATTTTTTTTCCTTAAAGAATTTTGGGGATGACTACCCATCCTTTGGAGGGACAAGTAGTACGATCCTTACAAATCATTTTAAATTTTTGGGGAATAGGATTCTCAACCAAGGTATGATGAGAATTTGACCCTATCCTTACTACTCTAATTTGTAAATCATGCTAGTGGTGATAACCACTATTTTATGAGCATAAATATTGTAGTGGTAAAAACCACTATTCATGGACTATGTGCAAGGTGGGATAGACCAAAATTATCTTTTTGCCTCACATCCCCATCCAAGTATGGTTTCATATTATTTACCCAAGATGTTGGACATGGACAGAAATGTGATAGACCCACTACAACTTCAGCAACAGTTTCCAAACCTAAGATCTTCTTAGTGTTCTTTGTGCCTTTGATCCCAAGATAATTGGACTTCACTTTCAGTGTTTGGGTTTAGCATATGGAGGTGGATTGGTCATGATGTTTATGTGATAAGAATGTACCCTTGATACATGGGTGGATGATATGCAAAAATAAAATACTTCATGCTTCATGAGCTGCAAACAATATTCACATTTTCAAGCCCTTTTGCCATATGATTCCAATGTTTCACATCCTTTTAGTCTTGGTTGACATTCGTATACACATAGGCTGACCTCTTACTCTTACAATCAAATTCAAAACTGGACAACCTTGACACACTAAAAACTCCTGAAATCAAAGAAAACAAAATAAACAGGAAATAAAACTGACAAGACAAAAAATCAAGCAATTTGATTAGTGTACAAATAATACAATGGCTCTACCCTCAAGCCTGAAAATAATGCTTTAAATGAAGGTCATTGATGGGTAAGGCCAAATCCTTTCCATCCAAGGTTTTTAATCTGAAACTATTTTCACCTAGGACTTCGGATATTAGATAAGGTCCCAGCCACAAGTAATCAAATTTTTCATGTTCTCCTCTTTTCTTAGGCCTTTTATCCCACAACAAAACTAAATCTGAAGCTTTGAAGGCCTTAATTTTGGACCGTTTATCAAACTACCTTTTGATTATGTCTTGATTTTTTCTGAAATGAAGCATGGCTTCCTCCCTCTTCTCATCAAGATGCATTAATTGTGTTAATCTGGTTTCAAGTTTATTATCAGTCCCAATATAGTCTTTTATAAAATGTAAAGTTTGCAATTTTAGATTAGTGGGAAAAATAGGATCTTGCCCATAGACTAAGTGATAATGAGATGTCCCAATTGACTCCTTACTCCTGGTCCTATCTATGCAAAGGGCAAATTTTAACTTACTATGCCAATCTCTAGGGTTCTTTTCAAGTAATTTTTTGATTATGCATAATAAATTTTTATTTGATGATTCTGCCAAACCATTGCCGTGGGGGTAATAATTGGAAGAGAATTTTAGACTCACCTTATTTTCATATGCCCAATTTACAAATTCTAAAGAGGAAAAAGCAGAACCGTTGTCACTTACTATGGAGTTAGGCATTCCAAAATGAGTGACTATGTTTTCCTCTAGAAATCTAATCACAACCTTGGAGGTGGCATTCTTAGTAGGTACAACCTCTATCCACCTTGTGTAGTAATCACTAGCGATGAGGATGAACTTATGGGAATCGGACGAGTTAGGATTTATCACCCCAACAAGGTGTAATCCCCATTGTGCAAATGGTCTCGTTTCTACCACTAACTACAAGGGCATTGCTACATTTTGCTCTCTGTTGGCTACCACTTGGCATATGTGACATGTTCTTACATGTGTATGTGCATCTTTAAACAAGTGGTGCCAGTAATACCCAACTCTAATAATCTGGTGTATTGTCACATTTGTTGACCCGTGTCCAGTTCCATACTTACCATGTAAGTATTTGAGTACTTGGGTTGCTTCCTCTTGAGTAATGCAACAAAGAAAAATTCCTTTGTGATTCTTCTTGTAAAACACACTAGATTTAATCAGAAATCTAGCTGATTTTAAACATAGTGCCCTGCACTGAGTGGAATTCAAATGAGAAGGGCACTTACCATTCAACAAAAAATATACAATATCTACGTACCATTCCTCTGTAGTGATATCATTAACCTCATCATTTTGGCACATTATTGAAGGGTCAATTTATGTGATGGCCTTGACCAAACCTTGTCCATGCACTATCTTCATGGGATTTATCTCTAATTCAAATTCTTGAAGGGTAGAAAGTCATTTCCCCCTTATTTCACCTAGCTCACTTTGTAATAACATGGACTTTATTTGCAGGGTTAGGAACTATAGCAAAAACTTTACTATGCACAATGTAATGCCTAAATTTTTTTACAGTTTTAAACAAGGCATGCATTTGCTTGTCTAAGACAGAATACCTCAGCTTCACGTCCTTCAAAGGAGAAATCAGAAAGGCTATAGGATTTTCAATTTTATCTTCACTTTTCTGAGTTAACACACTTGCAAAAGAATGATCTGAAGCAAATGTGTAAACCTAAAACAGTTTAGCATAGTCTGGACTAATGAGAACATGGGCTTTGGAAATAGCATCCTTGATGCTTGTGAAGGCATCTCTTTTCTCACTGGTCCACTTTATCAGAACATCTATTTTTAGCATATCATTTAGGGTCTTGGCAATCTTAGCAAAACCTAAAATGAATTTTCTCACAAATTTAATCTTACCAAAAAAGGACCTAAGCTCCTTTTTGCTATTGGGATGAGGAATATCCCAGATAGCGACTATCCGCTCTGGGTCTATAGCAATCCCATATTTTGAAAAGACATGCCCTAAAAACTTACCCTCTGTTACCCCAAAGATGCACTTTTTTGGATTTAGGGAAATTCCATGTTCCCTGCACCTTTGGATTACTTTCCTCAAGTCTTTAACATGATCTTCCCTCTTCTTGGAGAAGAAAGGGATATCATTCACATAGACAATAATGATCTTCCATGGCTCTTTGGAAAGTGGCTCCAGCGTTCAACAAACAAAATGGCATCCTCTGGTAGGCAAATGTTCCCCACTTCGTGGTGAAGGTCGTATTCATCCTATCATTTGGATGTATGAGAATTTGATTATATCCTGAGTATCCATCCAAAAATGACATCATTTCAGACCCATTTACCTTTTGGAGTATCTCATCAATGGTGGGTAATGGGTAATTGTCTTTTTGGCAAGCTTTGTTCAAATTTCTAAATTCTATGCATAGCCAAATTTCTCCACTCTTTTTCCTAACAGGGATAGTATTAGCCACCCATGTGGAATGCCTAATAGGGAAGATGATTTTGGCTTCCAGCAGCCTCTTCACTTTCTTCTATATCAAGGGCTCTAGGATTGGGTTAACCGTTCTTTACCTTTGTCTAAAAGGCTTGGAATCAGGCTTCAAAGGAATAGTATGCATGATTACATTCTAGTCATATGTTTTCAGCTCTTCATAGCTCCAATATATGCAATCAATGTACTCTCCTAAAACCTAAGCTATTGACTCCTTCTCTTGTTTTGTGCATGCCTTTGCAATGAACACTTCATGCGGATTCACTGCACTCCCAAATTGACTGAATTGCATGATTCCTTGGGGGATGGTATTTTTCTTTCTTTTTTCTTTTGATATCCAATATCAAACAACTTTTCAAGAGAGGCCCTATCACTTGGCATCTCGTTCCATACTTCGATTGTTCCTACTTCTACTTGCCTCCTCTCTTCTTCGTCTATAACCTAATTTTCAAATATACCAAAATTAGTAACAAAACTAAAAATGTTTCTATCACTATCAAAGACCTGTAAATTCGTGACATTGTCTGGTATGGAGGGGCAAGGCACTAACTCTATAGAAATTTTTTTACATTTTTAATGGTCAGTAGGAGAAATCATGTTGGCCGCTATGGCTAACGAATCAGCCATTTTATTATTTTTTCTTGAGATGAGGTAAATATTGAAAGCATCAAACTCATTAATTAATTCCCTCACTCTGGTTTTATAGAGGTTCAACCTATTGTCTCTACAGGTATACTGCTCCTTGACCTGTTTGACTACTAACTCTAAGTCTCCCGATGCCTTACGGCACTTTACCTTTTCTCTTAGGGCTAACTAAACTCCAAAAATTAGGGCTTCATACTCTGCCACATTATTGGTGGCTGAGAACTATAGTCTGTAGGCAGTAATCAAGGGCTTACTACCAGGACATGTGAGCTCTACCCCAGCTCTTGCACCTTTTTTTGATTTGGACCCATCAAACTTTAGGGTCCACACCCTCTTGTTTTCTTTCAACGTACCATGGTAAAGATTATCATTTTGGGACCCTTCAGCTATGTCTTCTATGTCAAAATTGTAAACCCCTAATTCTGTTTCAGTAAACTGAATCTCATTGGGTTTATTATACTCTATAATCATTTCCCTAATTCTGGGCTCTCTATCTACCCAAATTTGGTTTGCAGCTCCTCTCCATGGCAACCACATATGGGAGGAATCAGTCACCACATAACCATTGAGATTTATGCTCCAATCTCTGCCCAAAACCATGCCATACTTAGCAGCAATATTTAGCACAATGATATCTGTGTAATGTTGGAACTTAGGCTCTGAGTTGATCTAAACTAGGACATCTTTTACAACACCTACTACATCCACCATAGATCTATCCAATTGGACCACCTTATTATTTGAATGAATAGTCTTAAGTCCTAGATTTTAGCTTATCTCAAGAGGCATGATGTTGGCCGAGGCACCAGAATCAATCAAACAGTTGTGTAAATTCTTGCCTATGATCCTAACGGTTATGAGAAAATGGGGTACCTCTAGTTTCTCTTTCCTCATAGCAAGTTGGGGTTCTACATATTTAACCTCATGAATTTGACTCAGGGAATTCAATCTCTTCCCCTCGATTTTATCCTGCCCCAACAATTGAGAGACCTCATACATTGAGATATTGGCCTTGGTCCTTTTCATGTCTTCTTCCAAGTTATAAGTGGATGTTCTAGGATTTGACACTTTTGGCATTTTCCTAGGTGCTTCCAAAAATGGAGGTGGTAGATTCACATCACCTTTTTTATCAGGAGGAACTAAAGGGTTGTTTGGGGGAGTAGAGGATGTTTTGGGATCCTTAGAACTCCTAGTAAAATACTTGTGATTGGCTTTCCCAAAACGTCTAGCGGTCTGAGCTTCCAAGGCTTCATCCTCTTCCTCTCCTAACACATTCATATCTTCCTCCATCTTGTCGTTTTCTAAATAATGAATAACTTTAGACACTAAAGTTTCTGAATTTCTATGGCAACATTGATGCATTTTCTCATCACATGACTTTGATTCATCACAATATCCTAACGCATTAGTCTTATTGGCTATCATATTGGGTATGTGCCCATTGTTAGGTTGTGTATTGTACGGTCTTGTTCTCCTATGGCCGTGGTTTCTATTGGGCATGGGATTTTGGGAAACTTGTTTTTGTAACTGAATGATGTCATTGCCCTATTTGGTCATTCTCTCGAGCTCTTCCAACTCAGAATTGGAACCTTGTGGCTGGGACATGATAGCACCAGATCCACTGACATTTCTAACATTAGCAACCTCTGGATTAGGCACTAAGTTTTGACTCTAGGTCTTTTGGTTCCACCATGGACCCTTGGCCTGTAGAAGCACAACCATAGGATACACATTTGAGGCCTGAGTACTACTCATCTTAAATCCTGGCAAGGTTATCTGATTAGCAGCCATCGTTTGTGAAGTGGGTGGAATGGCAACATTAGGGTATGTTAGAAAATATGGAAGCGTGGGAGCGAATGGGTATGACTGATGATATGGCAAAGCATTCATCATGGGCATATGAGGTGTCACAGCTTGATTCATCATGGCAAATTGATTGTAAGGGCCATATTGCCCTAACACGAGAAATTGAGGCATAGTGCCACCTTGCGGTGTCATTTGTTGCTCAATAGTCATGGCTTCAGCATAGGCTAAGGCCAACATTGTAACTTGAGGATTTCTCTTGGTAAACATGGTTTTCATCGGGTCTAAGGCTATGAGGTATAATTGCAATGCCATAGTAGCATCTATTGTAAAATGATGAGTCACATTTGTGTAAAGCTTTTGGAATCTGGCATTAAATGTTCTAATAGGTTCATTAGGATACCTCTTGCATGACACGAATTGGTTATACATGATGGTAGGATCTAGCAATGACCTAAATTGATTAACAAAGGCAGCTTCCAACTGGGCCCAAGATGTAATGTACCCTGTATGAAAATTCCTATACCATTCATGAGCCATTTAGTCAAAGCTATTAGGGAAGAGTCAACAAGCGACGTCTTCATGACTGACTCCTTGCCTAATCATATGGTCCTTGTAAATTTGAACATGCTCTTCAACTAAAATGGTACCATCATGGACAAACTTAGGGATAGACCTCTCAAGGTGCCTAGGTATGTCATGGACATCCCTAGGTATACTTAACAGAGAACTTTGGGTACCAAACCAGGGAACTGGTTGTTGTTGTTGTTGTTGTTGTTGTTGTTGTTGTTGTTGGTCCATATTAACCAAAGATAATAACCCTACTAAATCATTTGACACACTTGGGACGACGGAGATGGGTACACTTGATGTATCTCTTACAGTGGAACTAATGGTTGCACACCCACTAAAGGTATTCAAATTCAGAGGTCTGAGAGCTATCCTTTCCAAATCTTGGCAAAGCGTCTCTAAACCTAATGTATCAGAAGGATCAGATGGTATTTCAATCCCCTAGATTTTGTATCTCGATTTCCTAAGTTTGGGGGAAAGACTTTGAAAAAAGGTTTCCTCAGTGGTTTTAGACCTAGTAGCAATGCGTCTAGGCGGGTCTAGCCTGAGAAACTTAAATCTATTCTACTAAGGTTTCTCACAAACTAGTCAAGAGTAACATGTTGCACCTGCAAACACAATATTGTTGAACCAAAATTGACCACGTTAGCATTAGCAAAAAAAACTAAATCACAAAGCATAAAAGAAGGCCCTCCTTCTAGCGCCAAATATGTTGAGTGTATATTTTTCCCAATTGCAAAATACTACCACATGCAGAGTATTGAATAGAAAACTCTCTCTTGAAAAGAAACCAAATGACAAACATTCAACTTCTCCAAGGTTTTGGTAAAATATCTAAAGATTGTAATAGTGCCAAAAATAATTCAATAATGCATGTGACCATAAACAAGGGGGCTTTGTTGGTTCTAAACAATGCTTAGTGATTGAAAGATCTAACTGAAAAGCTAGTGTAAAATAAAAGTAGTTCTTTTTAGGGTTTTTTAAATTGATGCTACCCTGAATCCCTGTTAGTAAAGTATTTTATCTTCACTTAAAATATTTCAAATGATAAAATGTGGAATTTTCCACCTCATTTTAATGTATGTGCCTTTAATATGAAGTAATTTTTAGATAGTTGGGTTCATTTTATCTTCCTTATGTTGATGTCACTACCCTAATAGTAGTTAGTAGAAGTTAGCGTGTTAGCAATGTTAGCAAAATTAGCTTTCATTTCTTATCTTAATTTAATGTGAAATAGCAGGTTAGTATCCCTCCTAAACCATGTGTTTTATCTGAAAGCTTATATTAATGAATTTTGGAGGTGCAAAAATTCTAGAAAATGACCAGAATGGAAATAACTTGAAAGCTTAAAAATTCTAGAAATGGACCAGAATAGAAATGAAACTAAAAATAAATTAGCAAAAATTCTAAAAATGACCAGAATGGAAATAAAAGAAAGTGAAATTCTGGATGGACCAGAATGAAATGATTGAATGTTTGAAATAAAATGAATTTAACAAAAATGAATAAATAAACAATGCAGATTTGGTTAGTTGAAAAAGTCAAATTATGAATTAGTTTAGCAAGCTCCTCCCTGCAAAATCCCAAGTTATGAGGTAATCATAAAACAACCTAAATTAATGGACCTACAACATAAGCACAATACCATTAAATCAAGTGCAAGACTCAAAGGAAATAATAGAGAAACTGCATCATCTTGACCTTCTCCTATTGCAACCCATTTCATGGCATAAGACAATGGCTAGAAGTCACTAAAATGCATAAATGATAAGACACTAAAAATGTTAGTTTTATGATTAGAAACCCTCCTTTTGATTTTGCTCACAAAAGTTTGCTACCCTCTCAAAATCTGAAAAATGCTCTTTCTTATTGCTTTTCGGAATGTTACATCATTTCCAGACCCCCCTCTAAACAGGTAGGATAGCAAGGTATAAATAATACTTAGAAGTCATTTCGCTTCAACTTCTTTCACAATTAAAATAATAAATGGATATAATAAAATAATCCATCATCATTTTATGTGATTTAATACAATAAAATAACACTTCTAAACATTATTTTAAACAATAATAAAACCAAAAACATAATCTTACGTAACTCCTTATGTCTCCCCTTTCTCTTATCACATAGGCATTTTACCCAAGAACACCCCTTTGCACCCATCAAAATGAATAATAAAAAACATTTAACTATACCTTATAACCCCTATGATTTTAGGTCTCCTTTAAAACATTGAATATAATCAAACAACATTCACATTAAAATAAGGCAGGCCAATCTCATTCAGTGATATTTTTGATGTGCTCTTCGAAACCAAGGCCCGATGGTATCTCTTCAAAGCCATACCAAATGTGCCCAAGGATTGGGATGACGTACCCCATCCTGGGCAATTTGGTTTCCATATAACCTAGTGAGGCCATCACGCCATCGACGTAGCCATGGCGCTGTCAACACCACATCATGGTGCTAGATCGACATAGTCATGGCATTGTTAAAATAACATCGCCATGGTGTTGTGTTCGATCGTAGCCATGGTGTTGTCAACACCACATCAGGGGGCTACCATCGACGCAACCATGGAGCTGTCAACACCATGTTAGGGGGCTACCATCAATGCAACCATGACGTTGTCAACCCTTCACCATGGTTGTTGAGCTCCTTGATCTCGCACTCATGCTGCATAATACTGACAAAAAAATTTCCATGCTCTCAAGGTATACCTTTATCTCCATCGATTAGGGTTACGGGTTGCCCTAATAATGTTTCTTTGTTGGCTTGTTTGACGGTATGCCTCTGGTTTCAACCGTTTCACTATCAAATTCGTCACCTTATGTGTTGTCCTCCTAAAACCCTAATGCTATCTTTGGATCGCTTCCTCTTTTGCCAGTGTTACGTAGCCTCGAACGTTTTGAAATAGCCACCCTTGCCTTCAATCATTTTGAATAGCCACCATCGCCTTCTCCTGCAATCAAATGTAACATGGTCAAACATATTATTATCACATCCTTTGTAAAGTATATTATAATAATATTATTATAATAATAACATTTTAGAATAAAATAATCATAATAATATTATTATAATAATAATATTTTAGAACATTATAATATAATCATAATAATATTATTATAATAACATTTTAGAACATCATAGTAATATTACTATTATATACATAATATAATTAATGTAATTATATTAGGTAGATAAGAGCATATTATTTTCTATCACAATTTCTTTGTACCTTTTGTATCCTCTTCTTGTTTTAGGTAATATTTTGGCTAGGCCTTGCTTTATTAAACACATTCCATCACCTTAGATAGTATGAAGAACATTAAACTCTATTTATCAAAATGGATTTTAATTAATCTAAGCATTAATGCCTAGATTAATTAATCATTAAATATCAAATAACTAAAGCAATTAAAATCGTTAACATAAACGGTCAAACATCACTATTCTTACAAGCCAAAGAAAACCGAAAACCTTTAATACCAAAACATGACAAGTGGGTCCCCAAGAAGCTTGGGGTGGTTGTGGAAACTCCACAAAAGGCACTTCATTTACTCTTTGCATTTTTATTTCTCACTGTGTTTCCTTATTCTAGCATGCATATCGCTTTGCTTATGTAGCTAATATCTGCCTACACGTAGCTAGTTTCTACCTTCATAGCTAGTCTCTGCTTGCACATAGTTTCTACTTGTGTATTCACTGCTTCTATAGCCTTTTGTTGCTTATCACTGATGATTATTTGACCACTCTACTATGTTGTGTTCTTTGTTTCCGCATGTAGGTTCAAGTAGCATTCATGGCTTCAATCTTAGACGTTACTTGCTTCAAAAACCTTTAATACATAGATTTTCCTTAGATGTTTTCTCTCTTAATGGCTATAGTTCTTCTTTTGTTTATTTTATTTATGACTTTCTTACTTATGGGTTTATCGAATGCATTTTCTATTGATGACCATTCCACTAATTGCTTTCTCTAACATATTCTCTCTTGACGTCTTGTTCCATTAATGGCTCTTTAACATTCCTTTAACTTAGGTGACTTCCAGTATTATACTTATTTTTAGCTTTCCTTCAATGTTCACAAGTTTACTATTGCCCTTGCTAACTATTATGCTAAGTGCTATCAAAGTTTAGGCTTCTTTTCCTTTAAGCCTCATGAGTCTTCTTTCTTTGGTCTATGTACCTTCTATCAAAATTTGTGAGCCTTGTTATGTTGGTTCTTCTAACCTCTTCCTTATCCACTACTTACTTATGTGTTCTCAAGTCGTTTCTTCTTATGACTCATTTTCTCTTATACAAACTTTCTTTATAGGTCTCTGTGAAACTTACATATCTTTCCTCTATATTTAAACCTTTTTGCTTTCTTGATAAGGGTATTACATATGTCAAATATGGCCTCTTCGTTTCACTAATAAGGATCACAACTCTTCATAATGGACCTCTTTCTCTAAAGGGTCTCAAATATTTGGTTCTCTAAACTATAGACTCCTATCTTTGAAGAGTCTTTATCCTTTAATATTGGTCTCTCCTCTTGGACCAATTGTCAAGGTCTATCTGACCTGAATCACTAAAAATTTTATCAAGGCCTTTTTTCTCAAGACCTAAATACAAAATATCAATATCAAGGTCTATCTTCAAGACCTAAAATTTCTTATAGACCACCTTCTATTCTGAATATAATCTTAGAATAGGTAAACTCAATATATTCATATCTATTAAGGTCTCTTATTTAAAAACCTGAATCAATCTATAATAGACTGCAACTTGAATCAATCCTTGCTTGAGAAAAGTTTTCTACCTTCTTATTGCACTTGAGGATAAAAGTATTCTCTATTTGTTGTAGGAAGCTTCTCACTTCTATAAATATCAATCTCTACTATAGCAATGTCTTAGGTGACTTTCCTGAATGTAATCTAAGAATTTAATATGATTCTCCTCCTTTCTAGAGAACCCAATATCGATGTTAAGGTGACTATAAACTTTCTTTATACTCCAAATATGATAGCTTGTTGCACCAAATTCTTCAATTTTCTTTTGAGTTTTTATGGGAACTAGTTGCTAGGAATTTGTCTGTCCCTAAAATATTTTATCAATGTCAAGATGGCTCTTTCTTAAATGATCAACTTTCTCTTGAGCTTGTTCTACCTCAATATTTAAACTGTAAATCTTAAAATGTTAGGGTTGGCTATTTCCTTGAATAATCAATTATCTTCAAGTTAATTTTCCCAAATATGGGTCCTAGTCTTCACCGGTTATCCTTCAACCTATTGGAAAGACCCTCTAGCTAAGTCCTAGTCTTCACTAGTTATTCTTCAACCTAGTGAAAATACCCTAGATTTTGCTTACTTTAACTTTCCAATAGATTCCAAGTCTAATTCCATTTAAATTAGAAATAATCTAACCAATTTTTTCACATTGGACATAAATTGACTATGCAGCTAAATAAATCATGTGCAAGCAACTTCTTGTTGTAGCTCTAATACCATTGATGGCTTTTGAAGCCTTAATATTAATATAAATCTCACAAGATCAAACATAATAATATAACTAGAATAATATGAGATAAATAATATGCAAATCAAGGCTAATAACATATCAAATAACATTCATTAATAAGTTGCAATATGAATGTAAATAGCTTTAATCATGCATATACAAAGCATGTAATAAAACTTACAATATTAGTTGCTCAAATGTATGTAAACATTATTACTCCTATTTCTCTTACAAATGTATCACAAAACTCTATTATAAGATAATCATAATAGGTCTGAGGTGTAGACCAATTGGTTCAACCAAACCTCATATGGGAGGCGGAGGTCCAAGGTTTAAATCTCGGGCCTTGTCAAACTGAACGCTTTTCCCTTTCCTTGTGCTTTTAGCGACGTAAAAGGTGTGGCATGGTGGTTATAGGGATGGACTACGTGAAGAGCTATGTGGCAGCTTTTGGGGTGGATAATGAAAAATACTGTGGCAGCCATAAAATTCGGACAACCTGCCCGAATTCGTGGTGGCTACCGATTCCACCATGTAAATAATAAAAAAAAAAAAAAAATGTAATCATAATGCTCACAATGCTTGCTATATAAGTGATGCTTTCTATGTTTGCTATGTTCTCTATACCTCTCTACAAAGTAATATATAACCATTGTAATATGACTCTTTGGTTACTTGACTCTTCCTTTTCTTATGCCAATTCTCGTGACTCTTGGCTTCTGTACTTGACACTTGCATATACATGACTCTATCTTGTATGCACACTTGGAAATGACTCTTCACATAACACTTTCTAATATAAGAACACATGTTCACACTTACATATGAGACACTTGTGCACATTTATACACATAACACTTGCACACTTATTTACATGATACTTGTGCATTTCTTGCACATTATTACATTACATAAAGTATTTACTCCCACTCTAATCTAGGACATAACCCTAATCTAATATTGGCAAGGTTTTACCAAGGAGGTACATTGGCATGTGCCAAATAATGTAATATTCTCCAATAATAGTTAAGATTCATCAATGTGATTGTCTTCTTATAGTTTCTTGAACTAGTTGGCACCATCATCAATGGTTCTAAATTATCCATGTCCAACATAGCAGGATATACCTCTATTCTATATTTAGGTACAATTAACATGTCTATACATCTAAATAGAATCAACATGGCCATACATCTATTGAAAGTTTTGTAATAGCTTCTTTAGATCTAGGATGATGTTAATGTGATTGTCATATATCTTATCATTATGTAGGGAAATAACACCATGGGATTCCTCCATTTTATCCCCATATAATTATTTTCTCTTCTCAAATTTGATATCATTTAGGTCATCATTCACATATTTGAGAACTCTCTTAATTTACAACAAATATTTTATCTTGATTTTCTAGGTGGCATAGTTAGTTAAGTCTAATAAGTAGGGTACTTGTTGATCCATTGTATCCTTAAGAATAATATGGTGTTTTACATGTAATTATAACTAGAACAATAATTCCAATGTAAAGATCTCAAAAAACATGCAATTTAAAAAACAATGAGTTCAAAGTTTGTTGGTATGCAAAAGATATGATCCTCATAAGTTTGATATACAAAATATGTAAAAATACCTTCAAAACAATTCAAACATGTAAAAACTGAAAAATATCTATAGGGAATAATAAATATCTATATGTTACTATATGGGTGGCCAAGGGGTTTCCAAAATGGTGTTGTTTGAATATCGAATTGGGTGGAATTTCAAGAAACCATTACTAATTATCATTGATTTATTCAAAATGGTACCAATCAAATGTTGATTATGTAGGCCATTAGACAATATATATATAAGTTATGGGTTTCCATATATCACCTTTCTAAAATAGATAATGCCACTTGTACACTAGGTTTATTTGTTGATTAGTGAAGTGTTAGGGTTAGTCAAGATGATTTTATGCAATATTTCCCTCAACCCTTGGTTGATCCTCTTTAAATAGAGAAACAAATATTGGGTGCCTCCTTCATAATGTCATGTTGGTCATCAAATCCATATATATTTCCAATCATCCCAAATATCTAATCCCATGCTAGAAAATTTACCATGGAAGGAATTGCACCCAACACCTCTTGGTGCAAACTCTTAGCACATGCCTTGCTAGGAAATTCCCTATGGGGCCATTTAGACCAAGAATTCTCAACCAAAAATGGATATATAAGCTACTTGTGTAGGAGGTCCACTAGGTACCATATCCTTGCATTAAATCCATGGACATTCCTCAACATGCCACTTGTCCATATTATGATTTCATTAGACTTTATCCATTGTAGAATCTCAATAAAAAGGTAGGGCAAGTATTCAAATATATGGCCATTCAAAGTTGATAAACCAATATAAAATAATGGCATGCATGTTCCTCAACCCTCACCACATACAAGTCAACAAACCCTTACTATAACAACCCACCAAACCAACCTAAGAGAGAGATATTTTTTATAAGGATATCCAACATTAATTCAACATTTTCAAGGCTTCACCACATTTTAGTCTAATATCATTGTAGATGACACTCAAGTGGACAAGAGTAGCCAACATGTCATATTTTTTGGGTTCACCTTACTAAGCCTCACCATTTAGAAGGATGTCAAAGTGGTCCCTCACCTTTCCTACACCCTCATCGATATAGGAAAATTTGACCACAATGTAGGAATTATCTTTTAAGGCCCATAATACTTAAAGAGGAATGACTATTCCCTACCCTTAACATAAGTCCATCTATGTAGGTTATTATAGCATAAAGCCTTGTTGCTTAGTTGTTAGTCTTACAATGGCACTGAGAGGGGGGGTGAATCAGTGTGGTACTTTAATCATGAATTTACAGCTCTTAAAATAGCAACAATTAAAACTTATAAACAGATATAGCAAGTACAACAAGAGAACATCACACAACACAAGATTTTAATGAGGTTCACCAATTTGGCTACTCCTCAAGAATGACTGCTTGGACTACCATCCAAATCTAGCCTTTGCAAAGCACCAACTTTACAAATAGTTTACCAACTTCCACTGGAAGGAGCACCAACCCCTGATTTATCTGTACCAACGAGAAAGGAGCAACAACCCCCGATTTACTAGCACCTACTGGAAGGAGCACCAACCCCTAATGCCAAACTGCAACCTGGACTTCAATTTTGAATCTATAAGTTTGATGATAAAATACCTTTGCTTTTACAAGACCCTAACTGGTCTACTTCACCTTTGCATTCTTTGCTCACTCTGCTCTCTCTGTGCAATCACTTCACACAATCTGCTGCTTCACTGTCGAGCTTCATGATCATCTTCTCCCTTTTGTGCACTCTGCTTCCTTTGCAAATTTCACACTTAGCATGATTCGACTTCTTTGCTCACTTTGCACACTTCGCCATCATCTCGTCGCTTTTGCACTTTCTGTGCTCTTACGGCCGCATTTCACACTTCAACATTCATTCAACGATATCAATAACTACACTCAATGCTCCAAATAGACATGCTTTTATAACAACATTTTCATGATGAAAAACTCTAATCTTAGTCAGCTGTAACCCTCATCATAGTCGGTTGCAAACCCTAATTTTCGTCGATTGCAAACCCTTATCTTTGTCGGCTAACATCGGTCTTCATCGGCTTCAACTGCCCTTGTAACTCTTCTATTGATGTTGCCACGAAAACAAAACATGTCGTGATATCGTGACACTTTCGCCTCCGTACACTTTCTCTTAGCTTTGGCCCACGAGAATACAACATGTAGCGATATCGCTACACTTTTTCCTCCGTATGCTTTCTCTTATCTTTGGCCCGCGAGAATACAACATGTAGCGATATCGTTACACTTTTTCCTCTGTATGCTTTCTCTTACCTTTGGCTCGCGAGAATACAACATGTAGCGATATCGCTACACTTTTCCTCCGTATGCTTTCTCTCACCTTTGGCCCACAAAAATACATGTCGCAAAATCGTGATAGCTTTTTCTCTCTCCTATTTCTCGCTTTGGATCGCGAAAATGAAACATGTCGCAAAATCGCGACACCTTTTTCTCTCTCCTCTTTCTCTTTGCTTTGGACCACAAAAATGAAACATGTCACGAAATCGCGACACCTTTTTCTCTCTCCTTTTTCTCTTCACTTTGGACCGCGAAAAAGAAACATGTCGCGAAATCACATCTTTTTCTCTCTCCTTCTTTAGTCACGAAAATGCGACATGTCGCGATATCGTGACACTTTTTCTCCTTAGCGCTTTTTCTTGCCTTCGGGTCTCGAAAACCCGACATGTCATGATATCATGACACTTTTTCTCCTTAGCGCTTTTTCTTGCCTTCGAGTCGTGAAAACCCGACATGTTGCGATATCGTGACACTTTTTCTCCTTAGCACTTTTTCTTGCTTTCGGGTCATGAAAACCCGACATGTCATGATATCGTGATACTTTTTCTCTCGGACTCTCTCTCTTGCAACATGTCACGAAATCGTGACACTTTTTCTTTCAAACTCTCTCCTACAACATGTTGTGAAATCGAGACACTTTTTCGTCCGTACAACCTTCCTTGCAATATGTCGTGAAATCGCGACACTTTTTCGTCCGTACAATCTTCCTTGCAATATGTCGCGAAATCGTGACACTTTTTCATCCGTACAACCTTCCTTGCAATATGTCACGAAATCGCGACACTTTTTCGTCCATACAACCTTCCTTGCAATATGTCGCAAAATTGCGACACTTTTTCTACTTGCCTTTCTCTCTTCCAACATGTCGCAAAATCACGACAGTTTTGCTTGCTTCTCAACATGTCGCGATATCGTGACAGCTTTTCTTTCTTGCCAACTTTGTCACGATATCGTGACAATTTTTCTTTCTTGCCAACATGTCGCAAAATCGCGACAGTTTTTCTTTCTTGCCAACATGTCGTGAAATCGCGACAGTTTTTCCACTTGTGTTTTTTTCTTTCCAACATGTCATGAAATCGTGACAGTTTTTCCTGCTGTTTCTCTCTCTTCCAACATGTCACGAAATTGCGACAATTTTTCCTGTTGTTTCTCTCTCTTCCAACATGTCGCGAAATTGCAACAGTTTTTCTTGTCGTGATATCGCCACACTTTTCTTACTTGTATTTTTTCTTTGATCTTTTGCAAGTGGTCCTTCTTGGAAAATCACTGTACATACTCTGAGTAACCTTTGAACTCCTGTCTTCTGCATCTGACTAGCCTTTGAACTTCCTGTCCATTGCATCGATAGATCTATCTGACTGTGTTGACAACAACGACAATACTCCTGCTGCACCTTGCTCAACAATCTCCCCCTTTGGAATTGTTGGCAACACATGTGTAATTTCCTGTAACTCTTCTCCCCCTTTGAAAATAATACCAAAGGGCTACTGTAGACTCCCCCTGAGTCTGTGCACAACATTCTCAGCCAAAATTTATTATATTTAGCAAAAATCTTGAACATGAGCAAAAAGATAGACAAATACTTAAATGCTCCCCCTGAGAATGTGATCCCTGTAGCTAGTCAATTCTTGGGAAATGTGACTACTCCACAATCTGTTGTTGGAATGAAAGTCCAACTTAACCTCACTTTCTGCAACCTTCTCCTGCGTACAACACGTTGTCGCTGCAATATATTATGCCTCTGCTATGGATATAGAAACTGACTCTTGTTTCTTACTGTTCTATGCAACCAAACTGTCTCCAAGATAGAATGCACCTCCACTGGTAATCTTTCTGTCATCTACACATCCTGCCCAATCTGCATCTTTAGGATACCATAACCCATACTCCATAGTACCCTTGTGATATTATAGAAGACTCTGTCTCTCTGCTGCACTGACTGGTGGGACCTCTTCTTCACTTGAAGAATCCTCACTCAGGTCTATCTTCAACTATGTTGGCTGCTAGATTTCTATCCATTGATGTACTCTGTACTCTGTCACCTCCAATGCTCAGTTGATAGGCTCACTAAGATCCTGCTCAATAGGCTCACACAGAATCTGCTTAACAAGCTCACATAGAACTTGTCCAATGCTGAATAACAAGCTCATACAAAACCTATCCAAATCTGCTCCACCAAGCTCACTAAGAACTTGTCCGATTCTTCTCTAGAAATATGTCCCAGCATTGTCTTCAAATATTTCCAAAAGGCCTTCTCAAAAGCTCAATCAATCATGCTCAAGTAGTACTCAAAATGAACGACGATCTCAAATCAAATCCACTTCATAGAACTTTAAAAATCACTTCATACATAACTTGACTAGGTTCAATCAAATCAACTCAACCCATCATCTCTCACACAACCCTAGTCCAAGTATGTATCAACAAACTCAAATAATTCCAACAATGCTCAACCAAAAATATGACAAAATAATGATACTCATGTTCTTTTCTAACTCAAGTTCTTTCACAACAAATGGGTTTAAACCACTATGCTTATAACACAAGGTTTAAACACAACTCTCAATTCAAAAAAACTTTGATGCATTCAACCAACCACTGTCACACACAATTATTTTCCCTTCAATGATATTTCAGAAATCAACCACCATAATGTTGTCATATGAGTCTCCTTGGGATTTGTTGGCAATTTTGGGTACTTTGGGTACATTGCCTTTGCTCAAGTGTATAAGTTGTCATTGATGTCAAGAAGCTCTTGAAGGAATTTGATTTGATGTCAAATAATTTGTTTTGATGAAGGTTACGGCATGACAGTTTCAAAGGTCTTTTGTAAACCCCAAGTTGGCAGGTTTAAATATTACAAGTGGATGCATTAGTTTAATGCATTTGGGTCCAGGAGGAAGTATTTATTTAAATAATTAAAAACCTTTTTAAGGTTCCCTTTAATTATTTTTAAATAAATATTAAATTATTGTTTGCAATGGGTTCTCCTAACCCATGGCGCAAATGTCTTAACTATGTGGGTGCTATGTTTTAAGATTGTGGGCGCTAGCCAAGACCTTCATCGACGTGTTAAACTCCTCGCCGACGTCAAGAGCTTATGGTAAAAATGCATATAAATCTCCCTCAATGAAAATCAAGAATTATCCCATCCGCATTTTGAAAAGAGTTGCTCGTTGTGAATTCATGATCTACTGTTCGATTGTGTCTTCATTGTTTTCGTGAATCCGCTGTTCATTTTTTTTACTCGTCGTTTATCGTAAATCTGTCATAAGGTTTTCGTTTTCGTGTTTGCGTCAGAAGAAAGGGAGGCACTATTGTTTTATTTAATCCCTAGTGTAGAAGGAACAAGGCTAACAGCATGAGGTTTAAACCTCACCGGGCGCCTTTGGCGCCCCGGTAGTGGCTAGGCTGTTGGTGCACTACCCGAACGGGAGGTTCCGCATTTGAATAACGCGAAAGGGTTTTTCATCGTGAAGTGGACGCAGCGGGTGGTGTTAGAATTTGTGCGCAATTTTTCCATAGAATGATTTTTGATGTTGGCCAAGGTATTTTTGAAATTAATTTTTGCTAAGTGTATTTTGCGGATGGAGGAAGTTTATTAGATGGAAAAATAGCTTAGGAGTTATAAGGAGTTTAAAGCTCGTTTTATTTTGATAAAATATTCTTTTGAAGGTGTTGTTTGAAATATCTTATTGCATTCTTATGAGAGATAAATTTTTTTTTGATAAGACTATAAGGGAGAAATAAGGTGTATAAGGGATAAATTTTTCTTGTAATGTTGAGAGTGCTTTTGGTTGATTATGGAAATGAAAGCATGATGTTTTAAGGTTAAAATTGCTTCTTGTGTGAAGTTGTGAAACCTTAAGTGGGCAGCTTTGAGATTGACATTTGCTTTCATTAAATTGGTAATAATCAAGCTATTCTTTACTTGGTTAAAGTGTTGGGCTTACTCCTTTGTTGATGATTTGAAAAGTTGTTTTTGTGCTATTGTGATTTGAGTTGGTGGATGCTTTTTTTTCAAACAATATTGGAGATAAAAGGAGTTCTACTTGTTTCTTTTTCTAATGTTGATTGTGAAATGCTTCAAGGTTGTGTTTTGAGCTGAATGGTGTTGATTGAACCTTGTTTGATGAGCATTGTTGTGGAAGCCCTAATTGATGGTGAAAATAACATGAGTATCATTGTTATGTGATTCTTTGCATAGTTGGTAATTGTTGGAGTTTCATGTTCTTGAAAGAAAGCATTCTATCCTATCCATTTTAGATATTGAGTTGAGTTTTCAGATTTGAGATTGATTTTGAGTTGAGTTGATTTGAGTTGGGTTTTGAGATTGGGAGTTGAGTATAGAACATATTGAGTCTCTAACAATTCTCTTTATGCTTCTATGAGTTTGACAAATCACATTGGGTCTCTAACAATTCACCTTGTGATTTCCTACTAAGAAAGTTTTTTTTGGTGAGCTTGCTGAGTTTTGGACAGGTTCCGATGGGGACTTGTGAGCGATCTTGGACGAGTTCCGGTGGGGACTTGTGAGAATATTTGGACGGGTCCTAGTAGAGGACTTGTGAGCTGATTTTGATAGTTATATCAGAGAACTTGAGGACAGAGGTGCACTGGTTCTTTGAGAAGAACCTGAGGACAGATTTGGCAAGTCTTTGAGAAGGCTTGTGTGCAGAGGATTGATTTTTTCAAGCTTAAGCGTTGGACAGATCTGATAGACAGAGGAAGACTTGTATTAAACCGACTGACTATGTTTGGTACAGGTTGTTGAGCTGTTGTGGACGTGATCATAGAAGGTAGAGGTCTCTTAGGCTAAGCATTGAGGACGAGGAGGTCTTCGGTGGAAAGGAGTTCCATGTGCTTGGCAAGAGGTAGAGGCGAGTTGATCTTCCGAGGGATCATTTCCATAGCGAGAGGGGAAGGTATCTCCTTTGAGCAGAGGCTCATAAATTTTGATTAGGGGAAGGTATCTCCTTTGGGCCAAGGCTCATAAATATTGTAATTGGGAAGGATTCCCAAAGAACTTTGAGAAAATTTTTAGAGAAAATTTTTGTTGACGTAGCCCAGCCATTTTGGGTGAACCATGTTAAAAATGGGTCTTCAATGTGTGATGCTTTTTGTCTTGATTAATGTTGTGTTGATGCCACTGCTATCTAAAGTTAAAATTATTAATTGGTTAAGTCTTATACTGTTCACCCCCCCTCTCAGTATAAGTCCATGTTCTTCAATTGGTATCAAAGCGGGTCTCTCCAGAAAGAGCCTAACAGCTTAGAGAAGGATCTATCAGAGGAACATACAAATTTAGAAAGAGATGAAGAGGTTGAGTTCGATCTCAAAGGTGAATTCTTCTTGGCTTTAAGAAAGCTTGAGAAATTTAGGGAAGAGAATTTTGTTCTCAAGCATCAATGTCGGGAAGAAGAGATAGCAAGATCGGAATTGTCTCAAAGTGTTATAGACTTCAAAATTCTAGCTAAAGAAGGGAAAAAGGTTGAACGAGGTTCGACAGAGGTTCTCAAAGGAAAGGAAGCTGATTGCGAGAAACTAGAAGAAGAGGTTATGTCTCTTAGAGTGAAGTTGGAACAGTTGGATCTCAGATAGAATACTCCATGTGAAAAGCAAAAGAAGGATGGTATCACCATTCAAGAAATAGGGGCTTCGAGCAAGATCAATCTTCATCCTGAAGAGCGGTGGATTCCGGTTGGTCACAAGAAGAACAATCATCCAAGGCATCAAAACAAAGTTACATAATACTTTCCATGGCTATTGTTTTTCCCTGCAAGAAATTTGGTCACAAAGCTTTGCATTGCAATAAGTCTATGAATAGCCATAGTAAGGAAAATGTTAACTCTTTTGCACCTCTTATGAATAAAGATGTCATGTGTTACAAGTGCAATAATTTTGGGCATATAGCAAGGATGTGCAGTTTGGATAGATCTAGCCTTGAGTTCACTAAAAAGAGAAATGAGATCAAATCTAAGTCAATGATAGTTCAAACTGCTTTTCATGCTCAAGACAAAGTAGAGAAATGGTATCTTGATAGTGGTTGTTCAAAACATATGACTGGTGAAAAGGAAAAGTTTTTGGTCTTAAAAGAAACAAACAGAGGAACAGTTCGGTTTTGGAGATAACAGGTCGGCTAAAATCTGTGGTAAAGGGACTCTTAGTTTGGATGGGAAATCCAAAACAAAAATTGTGCTTTATGTAGAAGGCCTAAGACATAATCTTCTAAGTGCGAGTCAACTTTGTGATCAAGGGCACATAGTATCTTTCTTTTCAGATAGATGTGATATAAGTAAAGAAAAAAATGGAAAACTCATTGCTAGTGCTACAAGGACTCCAAACAATCTTTACATGCTAAGTGAGATAAAAAAGGAAAAGTGTTTTCTAACTCAAGAAGATGAGAGTTGGTTATGGCATAAAATATTGGGGCATTTGAGCTTTGATAATCTTGTCAATATTAGTAACAAGGAAGCGATTAGAGACTTGCCCAAAATAAAAAGGCCCCATAACATCATTTGCGGTCCTTGTCAACATGGAAAACAGACCAGAACCAGTTTCAAATCAAAAGGGTATACTTCTTCAAAACCATTGGATCTTATTCATACTTATTTATGTGGCCCTACCAAAACTCAGAGCATTTAGGGAGAAAGCTACTTCATGTTGTTTATAGATGATTATTCTAGAATGACTTGGGTTACTTTTCTCAAAGAAAAATCTAAAGCTTTTGAAAAATTTAAAGCTTTCAAAGAAATGATTGAAAATAAGACTGACAAGAGAATCAAATGCTTAAGATCAGATAGAGGAGGAGAGTTCACTTCAAATGAATTTGTGGAATACTATGAGCAACAAGGAATCAAAATAGAATATTCAACAGTAAGAACTCCTCAACAAAATGGAGTAGTTGAAAGGAAAAATAGAACTATTGAAAATATGGCTAGAGCTATGTTAAATGAGTCAAAACTTTTAGATAGCTTTTGGAAAGAGGCAGTTAGTACAGCAGTCTACATTATCACCGGGGCCCAACTTAGAGTCAATCATCATAAAACTCCTTATGAGTTGTGGAAAGGAAGACCAACTACAGTAAAATACTTCAAAGTGTTTGGGAGTAAGTGCTTCATCAGAAGGGAAGATCAGAATTTGGGTAAGTTTGATCCTAGATGTGATGAGGGAATATTTCTTGGGTATTCCAGCAGAAGCAATGCCTACAGATGCTTCAAAAAAATAACTCATACAGTTGTAGAGAGCATAAATGTAACATTTGATGAAAAGACAAGGATAAGAGAACCAGTCCAGGAACACAGTGATGAAATTTTTCAAGAATAATTTAGAGAGGTTTCAGATGAAGAAGAGGAAAGACAACAACTGCTTCCCAAAACTCCTTCACGATATGTTCAGAAACATCATCCCAAATATTTGATCATTGGTGATCCAAATAGCAGGCAAACAAGAATAAGAGTCATTCCCTCACATGATTCTACAAATGTTTCGTTATTATCTCAGATTGAGCCAAAAGATTTTAGTGAAGCATGTGTAGATAAGTTTTGGGTAAAAGCAATGGATGAAGAGCTAAATCAAATAGAGAAAAGTGAAACTTAGGAATTGGTTCCAAGACCTAAGGACAAGAATGTCATTGGCACAAAATTGATATTCAGAAATAAACTCAATGAGGATGGAAATATTGTCAGAAACAAAGCTAGGTTAGTCTACAAAGGTTATGCTCAAGTAGAAGGTGTTGATTTCGAAGAGATGTTTGCTCCTGTTGCTCGTATTGAAGCTATCAGAATGTTTTTGGCCCTTTCAAGCTTCAAATCATTCAAGGTATATCAAATGGATGTAAAGTCAGCTTTTCTAAATAGGGTGTTGGTAGAAGAAGTCTACATAGAACAGCCAGAAGGAGTGTCTCTCTCAGAATAGTCAGACTATGTGTGTAAACTAAAAAAGGCCTTGTATGGGTTAAAGCAAGCACCTAGGGCTTGGTACTCAAGACTAGACAGGTATCTTCATGAGCAAGGCTTCAGGAAAGGTGTGGCAGATAGCAATTTGTATATTATGAATGAAGGTGATGATATGTTGATTATGGTTGTCTATGTTGATGATATTATTTTTAGGGGAAATAATACTCAGATGTGCAAAGATTTTGCTAACACCATGCAAAAGGAATTTGAGATGTCTATGATTGGAGAGTTGTCATTATTTTTAGGTCTTTAGATTGCTCAATCAAAAGATGGTATATTTCTCTCTCAAGGAAAGTATATCAAAGAAATGTTGAAGAAATTTGGGATGATGGACAACAAACCAGTGTGTACTCCAATGATTACATGGTGCAAGATGAGTAAATATGATGAATCTCCAGCAGCAGATCAGAGGTTGTACAGATCAATGATTAGCGAGTTTATTATATGTTACAACTACCAGACCAGATATCATGCAGGCAATTGGGTTAGTAGCAAGATTTCAGGGAGCTCCTAAAGATTCTCATGTTATAGCATTTAAGAGGATATTCATATATCTAAAGGGCACTATGGACTTTGGGCTTTGGTATCCCAAAGGTGATGATTTCACTCTCACTGCTTATACAGATGTAGATTGGGCGAGCGGTATTGATGACGGGAAAAGCACTAGTGGTGGAGCATTCTTTCCGGGAAAGATTTTGGTTTCTTGGCTAAGTAAGAAACAACCTTTAGTTTCCTTATCTACAGAGAGGCTGAATACATAGCGCAGTGGCTGGGTTTACACAGGTTTTATGGATGAAAACCACCTTGGAGGATTTCAAATTCAAGCATGAACAACCCATCTCCATACTTTGTGATAATACAAGTGCCATAAGTATTTCTAAAAATCCGGTAATGCACTCAAGGACAAAGCATATTTCCATCAAGTATCACTTTCTAAGGGAGAAAGTGCAAGACAAGCAAGTCAAGGTAGAGTATGTGTCTACTAAAGAGCATATTGTAGATATCTTCACCAAACCTCTTCCAAGAGATACGTTTGAGTATCTAAGGGAGAAATTGGGAGTTGTACTCCCACCCCAGAATTAATCACCTCATTAGGAGGTGGGGGAGGTACTAAGCTAAGAGGCTCATTCTTAGTCCCGAGCCCCAAAGGTGACCCTTTGCCATTGATGACAAAGGGGGAGAGATATGAGTAAGGGGGAGAGCTTCAAAGTGAAGAGGAGAGCTTCAAGTCAGGGGGAGCAAAACTTCAAAGGAAGATTCTCAGTTGTGGGCACAATTGGTCAATTGTTAGCACAGTTGGTTTCGGTTTTGGCTCTTGAGAAGTGTTTTCAGTAAAGGTTTGCCATCAATGACAAAGGGGGAGATTGTTGGCAATTTTGGGTACTTTAGGTACATTGCCTTTGCTCAAGTGTATAAGTTGTCATTGATGTCAAGAAGCTCTTGAAGGAATTTGATTTGATGTTAAATAATTTGTTTTGATGAAGGTTACGGCATGACAGTTTCAAAGGTCTTTTGTAAACCCCAAGTTGGCAGGTTTAAAGATTACAGGTGGATGCATTAGTTTAATGCATTTGGGTCTAGGAGGAAGTATTTATTTAAATAATTAAAAACCTTGTTAAGGTTCCCTTTAATTATTTTTAAATAAATATTAAATTATTGTTTGCAATGGGTTATCCTAACCCATGGTGCAAATGTCTTAACTATGTGGGTGCTATGTTTTAAGATTGTGGGCGCTAGCCAAGACCTTCGTCGACGTGTTAAACTCCTCGCCGACGTCAAGAGCTTATGGTAAAAATGCATATAAATCTCCCTCGATGAAAATCAAGAATTATCCCATCCGCATTTTGAAAATAGTTGCTCGCTGTGAATTTGTGATCTACTGTTCGACTGTGTCTTCGTCGTTTTCGTGAATCTGCTGTTCATTTTTTTTACTTGTCGTTTTTCGTAAATCCACAGTAAGGTTTTCGTCTTCGTTTTCGCTTTAGAAGAAAGGGAGGCACTGTTGTTTTATTTAATCCCTAGCGCGGAAGGAACAAGGCTAACAGCGTGAGGTTTAAACCTCATTAGGCGCCTTTGGCACATCAATAGCGGCTAGGCTGTTGGCGCGCTACCCGAACGGGAGGTTCCACATTTGAATAACACAAAAGGGTTTTTCATCGTGAAGTGGACGTAGTGTGTGGTGTTAGAATTCGTGCGCAATTTTTCCATAGCGTGATTTTTGATTATGGCCAAGGTATTTTCGAAATTAATTTTTGCTAAGAGTATTTTGCGGATGGAGGAAGTTTATTAGAGGGAAAAATAGCTTAGGAGTTATAAGGAGTTTAAAGCTTGTTTTATTTTGATTAAAGATTCTTTTGAAGGTGTTTGAAATATCTTATTGTATTCTTATGAGAGATAAATTTTATTTTTGATAAGACTATAAGGGAGAAATAAGGTGTATAAGGGATAAATTTTTCTTGTAATGTTGAGAGTGCTTTTGGTTGATTATAGAAATGAAAGAATGATGTTTTAAGGTTAAAATTGCTTCTTGTGTGAAGTTGTGAAACCTTAAGTGGGCAGCTTTGATATTGACATTTGCTTTCATTAAATTGGTAATAATCAAGCTATTCTTTACTTGGTTAAAGTGTTGGGCTTACTCCTTTGTTGATGATTTGAAAAGTTGTTTTTGTGCTATTGTGATTTGAGTTGGTGGATGCTTTTTGTTCAAACAATATTGGAGAGAAAAGGAGTTCTACTTGTTTCCTTTTCTAATGTTGATTGTGAAATGCTTCAAGGTTGTGTTTTGAGCTGAATGGTGTTGATTGAACCTTGTTTGATAAGCATTGTTGTTGAAGCCCTAATTGATGGTGAAAAGAACATGAGTATCATTGTTATGTGATTCTTTGCATAGTTGGCAATTGTTGGGGTTTCATGTTCTTGAAAGAAAGCATTCTATCCTATCCATTTCAGATATTGAGTTGAGTTTTCAGGTTTGAGATTGAGTTTGAGCTGAGTTGGTTTGAGTTGAGTTTTGAGATTGGGAGTTGAGTATAGAACATATTGAGTCTCTAACAATTCTCTTTATGCTTCTATGAGTTTGACAAATCACATTGGGTCTCTAACAATTCACCTTGTGATTTCCTACTAAGAAAGTTTTTTTTGTGAGCTTGCTGAGTTTTGGACAGGTTCCGATGGGGACCTGTGAGCAGTCTTGGACAGGTTCCGGTGGGGACTTGTGAGAATATTTGGACAGGTCCTAGCAGAGGACTTGTGAGCTGAGTTTGATAGTTCCGTCGGAGAACTTGAGGACAGAGGTGCACTGGTTCTTTGAGAAGAACCTGAGGACAGATTTGGCAAGTCTTTGAGAAGGCTTGTGTGCAGAGGATTGATTTTTTCAAGCTTAAGCATTGGACAGATCTGACAGACAGAGGAATACTTGTATTAAACCGACTGACTATGTTTGGTACAGGTTGTTGAGTTGTTGTGGACGTGATCATAAAAGGCAGAGGTCTCTTAGGCTAAGCATTGAGGACAGGAGGTCTTCGATGGAAAGGAGTTCCATGTGCTTGGCAAGAGGTAGAGGCGATTGATCTTCTGAGGGATCATTTCCATAGCAGAGAGGGGAAGGTATCTCCTTTGAGCAGAGGCTCATAAATTCTAATTAGGGGAAGGTATCTCCTTTGGGCCAAGGCTCATAAATATTGTAATTGGGAAGGATTCCCAAAGAACTTTGAGGAAATTTTTAGAGAAAAGTTTTGTGGACGTAGCCCAACCATTTTGGGTGAACCACGTTAAAAATGGGTCTTCAATGTGTGATGCTTTCTGTCTTGATTAATGTTGTGTTGATGCCACTGCTATCTAAAGTTAAAATTATTAATTGGTTAAGTCTTATACTGTTCACCCCCCCCTTTCAGTATAAGTCCATGTTCTTCAGGATTAGCCTGAAATCATGCTGCCATGCATACTACCTTTCTTAAACCTTTGTTGAGTGAGATAGTTGTCTAGCATTGCATACCATGCTCGGGGTGCCTGTTTCAAGCCATATATCTTCAACTTACAAGCCAAGTTGGGAACATCATCAAGATGGAAACCATCTGGCTGCTCAATATAAACATCTTCTTCAAGCTTCCCATTCAAAACGTTGATTTCACGTCTATCAACAAAATTGATAAGTGACTCACACTTGTACCAAATTTTGTTCAGCACTGTACCAACACTGCAATTTTACTGCCAACTCTATGCAAGCATCAAACATTGTACCACAACACAACCAAATCCCCCTTTTTTATTTTCAACTTGGTCTATGTTTTCTACAGTCACCGCTAGTCACACCTTACTTTCAACTGTTCGAATCAGGAGACAAAATTATGTTAAATACTTCACGGCCAGCTATAGTGCACCTTACTCAAATTCATACTTTTGGACCTCATATAGATATGACTTCACAAAGAAATTTTGCTCATCTTGATGAGCTAAACATGAGTCAAATATCAGACTTCAATATTTTTCACCACAGCGTCATAAAGATCTAACAATCTTTACATCAATGTGTAGTTCCAATGCACACTGCTTTTATCAAAACACATATATGCGGCTAAGGCAACATTCTTTCACTAACCAAGTTATCTGACCTATTTTAATCCTTAACTTTGGACAAAGGAAGTAAGAACCAATAACAGTACAACAATGACATATAGCAATGCTGCCAAAAATGACAGCTCTCAATTTAATCAACACCCTTCACGGCACTTCCACAAACAACTACATGAACTGAAAACACACTTTGACAACTATACAACTTCCCTAACTGCTTGCCTTTCATCCTTAGATAATAAAACAAATACATAGGAGCATTAATATGAAACTTCAAGATTGCTCCCCTTGAGGATGTGTTACCTAGAGTTGCTTAGTGCAATAGCGGAGTAGTCTCCTTTAGTCCAAGGAGACACGATTTCCTTTCTTCTATCCTTCTCCAAACTTTCTTGAACTCGGGCTTGTATTTTTCAACTACATCCCTATTTTGCACCTTTTCATGAACTCGAACATTTCTCTTGTGTGGTTGTCTCTTGTGCATCCTTGCTGAATTATTATTTTCCTTTCTTTTATGTACATGATTTATTCCCTGTCTGTGTTGCGTTCTTTGCGTCTGATGAAATCTACTGTTCTGCCTTAGATTAGATGCAAAAGTGCTTGGACAAAACCTTGCTATGTGCCCATGACCATTACATTGAAAACATTGTACATAGTGTTCACTCAGAAACACAGATGTATTTCTCCCAGCATAACTCTTTGATTTATTATTCAATCCATAATAAATTGCCTTGTGACCATACTGGTTGCATCTGAAACAATAGCCTTTAAAAGTATTATTATGAGTAGAGTGGGAGTGATAGAACCTCTTTTGTTGTGGTTTCTTTGTTGTAGATCTCCTTTGATATTTTCTTCCTTTTGAAGATTCAGCTTCAAACTTTTCTTGCTTCGATCCTTCAACAGTGAACTTCTTCTTTGCAGAGTTGGAAGATGGAGGTTGTTTAGCTTCATATCCAAGACCATGCTTATCCATGGAGCTTCTTTTTTGGCTTATCATTTTATCTAGAAACTCTGTGCTCTTATCAAATTTGAGATTTGTAGTGGCCTCTTCTAGTTGTTTCTTCAATAAAACAATCTCTTCCTCTTGTTCACAACATCCAATCACTTTCTCACTTATCTGTGACCTGAGAGTTTCTTCAATCCTTTTGAATTATTCTACCTATATTTTCAAGATGGTTATTATTTCATTTGCATCCTCAAGCTTTCTTGAGATCTCCTTATTCCTTTTTCTTTCTATCTTCAATTCATCCAGAGCTGTAATTAGTTCCTCTTTCAAATTTATTTCTGCATCAATTTCTTCTTCATCACATTCCTGTTATTTTTTTGTTTCTTCTTCGAGTGTTATGAAAAGACCTTCACCTATTTCCTTTTTAGAGTCATCCTCTATGTTCTCATTGTCACCTTCATAAATACTCCTCAGATTGTCCCATATCTCTTTTGTCATTTTACAACTCATGATCTTTACCAGTTCACTGTCTACTAATCCGCACCTGATAGCATTCTTTGCTTTTGAGTCATTCTCAAACAGTTTTATTTTGCTAGCCTCTTCTGAAGGAGTGATGGGTATTGTGTATCCACTAACTACTGAATCCTAGATGCCATATCCCAAAGCACAAAGATATGCCTGCATCCTGATTCTCTAGATCGCATAATTTGTTTCGTCAAACAAAGGTGTTTGGTTTGATAAGAAGTCTTCAACCTTTTTTGGTTCAATTTTCTCTTCCATAGGAACTGAAACTGACTGAGATGCCCTTTTTGTGGAGGATCTATTCTTCTTACCCATTGTGTACTAATCCAAGATCAACCCTGATTGATTTAGCCTTAGAAGGCAAATTGGCTCTAATACCAATTGTTAGTCTTACAATGGCACTAAGAGGGGGGGTGAATCAGTGTGGTACTTTAATCATGAATTTATAGCTCTTAAAATAGCAACAATTAAAACTTATAAATAGATACAACAAGTACAACAAGAGAACATCACACAACACAAGATTTTAATGAGGTTCACCAATTTGGCTACTCCTCAAGAATGACTACTTGGACTACCATCCAAATCTAGCCTTTGCAAAGCACCAACTTTACAAATAGTTTACCAGCTTCCACTGGAAGGAGCACCAACCCATGATTTATTTGTACCAACAAAAAGGAGCAACAACCCCTGATTTACCAGCACCTACTGGAAGGAGCACCAATCCCTGATGCCATACTGCAACCTGGACTTCAATTTTAAATCTATAAGTTTGATGATAAAATACCTTTGCTTTTACAAGACCCTAACTAGTCTACTTCACCTTTGTGTTCTCTGCTCACTCTGCTCTCTCTGCACAATCACTTTGCACAATCTGCTGCTTCACTATCGAGCTTCATTAGAGTCTTCTCTCTTTTGCACACTTTGCTTCCTTTGTGAATTTCACACTTAGCACGATTTGACTTCTTTGCTCACTTTGCGCACTTCGCCATCATCTCGTCGCTTTTGTGATTTCTACGCTCTTACAGTCACATTTCACACTTCAACATTCATTCAACGATATCAACAACTACACTCAATGCTCCAAACAGCCATGCTTTTATAACAACATTTTCATGATGAAAAACTCTAATCTTAGTCGGCTGTAACCCTCATCATAGTCGGCTACAAACCCTAATCTTTGTCGGCTGTAAACCCTAATCTTCGTCGGCTAACATCGATCTTCTTCGGCTTCAACTGCCCTTGTAACTCTTTTTTTGTTGTTGTCGTAAAAACACAACATGTCATGATATCGTGACACTTTCGCCTCCATACGCTTTCTCTTAGCTTTGGCCCGCGAGAATACAACATGTAGCGATATCGCTACACTTTTTCCTCCGTATGCTTTCTCTTATCTTTGGCCTGCGAGAATACATGTAGCAATATCGCTACACTTTTTCCTTCATATGCTTTCTCTTACCTTTGGCCCGCGAGAATACAACATGTAGCGATATCGCTACACTTTTTCCTCCGTATGCTTTCTCTTACCTTTGGCCCGCGAGAATACAACATGTAGCGATATCGCTACACTTTTTCCTCCGTATGCTTTCTCTTACCTTTGGCCCACCAACATGTCACGAAATCGCGACACCTTTTTCTCTCTCCTCTTTCTCTTCGCTTTGGACCGCAAAAATGAAACATGTCACGAAATCACGACATATTTTTCTCTCTCCTCTTTCTCTTCGCTTTGGACCATGAAAATGAAACATGTCGCGAAATCACGACACCTTTTTCTCTCTCCTCTTTCTCTTCGCTTTGGACCGTGAAAATGAAACATGTCACGAAATCGTGACACCTTTTTCTCTCTCCTTTTTCTCTTCGCTTTGGACCGTGAAAATGAAACATGTCACGAAATCGTGACACCTTTTTCTCTCTCCTTTTTCTCTTCGCTTTGGACCGCGAACACTTTTTCTCCTTAGCGCTTTTTCTTGCCTTCGAGTCGTAAAAACCCGACATGTCGCGATATCATGACACTTTTTATCCTTAGCGCTTTTTCTTGCCTTCGGGTCGCGAAAACCCGACATGTCGTGATATCGCAACACTTTTTCTCCTTAGCGCTTTTTCTTGTTTTCGGGTCGCAAAAACCCGACATGTCGTGATATCGCGACACTTTTTCTCTCGGACTCTCTCTCCTGCAACATGTCGCGAAATCATGACACTTTTTCTTTTGGACTCTCTCTCCTACAACATGTCGTGAAATCGTGACACTTTTTTGTCTATACAACCTTCCTTGCAATATGTCGCGAAATCGTGACACTTTTTTGTTCATACAGTCTTCCTTGCAATGTCATGAAATCGTGACACTTTTTCGTCCGTACAACCTTCCTTGCAATATGTCACGAAATCGTGACACTTTTTCATCCGTACAACCTTCCTTGCAATATGTCGCAAAATCGTGACACTTTTTCTACTTGCCTTTCTCTCTTCCAACATGTCGCGAAATCGCGACAGTTTTGCTTGCTTCTCAACATGTCGCAATATCGTGACAGTTTTTCTTTCTTGCCAACTTTGTCACGACATCGCGACAGTTTTTCCACTTGTGTTTTTTTCTTTCCAACATGTCGCGAAATCGTGACAGTTTTTCTTGTTGTTTCTCTCTCTTCCAACATGTCACGAAATCGTGATAATTTTTCCTGTTGTTTCTCTCTCTTCCAACATGTTGCGAAATCATGACAGTTTTTCCTATTGTTTCTCTCTCTTCCAACATGTCGCGAAATCGCGACACTTTTCTTACTTGTATTTTTCTTTGATCTTTTGCAAGTGGTCCTTCTTGGAAAATCACTATACATACTCTGAGTAACCTTTGAACTCCTGTCTTCTACATCTGACTAGCCTTTGAACTTCCTGTCCACTGCATTGACAGATCTATCTGACTGTGTTGACAATAATGACAATACTCCTGCTGCACCTTGCTCAACATTAGTTACCACACCTTTGTGGCCTAACTAAGGTCATTACCACTCACTTGGTAATGAATATGGTTACCTAAATCCTACTATTTATGGTACCACCATAGCTAACTCATAATTGATTCCATTAACTACATAGTTTGGAACCACCCGATCCTCACCTTTAAAGGTGTATCAATCATGATAATATGGCTATTGCATACCCATAACTTCTTCCAGATTTGAATATCTAGCTATTGCATTCTTGTAACTCCTTCTATAACTCACATCCACCTAGTTGTTGCATCCTCACAAATCCTCCTAGGAGTGGGTTCATTTTGACTTTAAGGGTCCTAATAGAAAGGGTCTATTTTCAAAACTTAATAACCCCATTCCAATAATCTTACTAACCAATGATTAACATCTCTCTTAAATATACAATAACATAAAACCAAGTGCATAGTCCATAACACCATATTAAGGTTTTAAAAAATGAATAGCTCATACTAAATCACATGAGACTAGCACAAAGAAAACATCTAGCTAGATTTAAAGCATGAGTAAATAAAACATGAAACTAACTTCTAACTTAATCATAAAACATCCACTTAAGCTAGCATTAAATATCTTTTTATTTCATAATAATAAACTTCCTTAAAAGGAATCCATACTAACTCATAACTTCATTCCATCATTGAATAAAATATAAATATTTTATTTTGCACTTACAAATAGGCTCCAAGAATTATTAGAAGAGAAGTAGAAGTAGACCAAGTTTACATTCTAAACTTTACATTTTCATAGCAAGAATTTCTCCCAAAAAATTTAGAGTAAGTCCATCCAAAATTCCTCTACACCATCTTCTCATGACCTTCTTAATGAGGGAAATCCTTTCAAACTTAAGAAAAACTAAAGTATCATGATAGCTCTTAATGCAATGCAACTACTATGCTCCATGCATAAATGCAAGCAACCATGCAATTAGGCAATTAAAACAACCAAGGAGAGAATCCCATACTTCTCTCTTTCTAATGATTCCCTTACCTACTCAAGTCTCAAGAAATCATTAGAACTCTTTTTCCAAAAATAAAGGCTCTTTCTTGTTTTTAAAAATAACCCATCCAACTTTTATCATCCAACCAAAAAGGGTTTTCTAACTTTCATTACATAAACCATTATTTTCAATGCATACAAAAGTCTTACACAACATTCAGGCCAATACAAGTTTAACCCCTTTTTATCTATACAAATCAACTCATTTCCTTTTCCCATTTACATCTAAGTTAACTATTGGAAGGAAAATATAATCAATCCATTTTTCTTTTTATTTAAATCTAAGTTAACTATTGAAAGGAATACAAATCAATCCATTTTTCTTTTCATATAAATCTAAGTTAACTATTGAAATGAATACAATCGGTCCATTTTCCTTTTCATATAAATCTAAGTTAACTCAATCCATTTTCATTTAAATCTAAATTAACTATTGGAACGAATATAAATCATTCTATTTTTCTTTGCATATAAATCCAAGTTAACCATTGAAAGGATTACAAACCAATCTATTTTCCTTTCCTTTTAAATCCAAGTTAACTATTGAAAGGAGTACAAATCAATCCATTATAGTGCACATAGAAGGATTCTGCAGAACGAACATCCCACATAACCAAGTAGCAAAAGTCAATTTAAGGATTCTAAAGACTTCCCTTCTTCATAACCAAGGCACATTTTCCTATAGAGGGGGGTCAGCAACATAAAGGAGTAAATTAGAAATCCAACCAGTGGAACAGACCCTACTTTCGCACAATACTACAAAGCTAAACCCAAAGGTAAAAGAAGCACAACTCGAATAGGTGTAAATATAGAGGGTAAATTCCAAACGTAAGACTACAAATATAACAATGAGTATCCAGGTCTAGGTTACGTGTAGGTTAGGAGGAATACTCAGTTGGGTGAAAATATAAAAAGGCCCACCAAGACATTGCCAAAAATCATATGATTCCACCATTGATGCATGTGAGGAAATACGTAGGCCTAAAAGAAAACACAAGTAATCAAGTCATACTTAACCAAGGAGAAGAGTGTACTGACCCAAATTTTTCATGCCCTTACCTTCAGGCTAAAGGATCCGTGCCCGAAAGGGGTATGCGAGAAGGATGGAACAATACCTCGGATTGAGAGGCCCTTTGAAGGTCACGCCTCTCGGGGAAGGGGTATAAGGGTGAATTTTTGACGGATGGTGGGGCTCACCAGGAAACTTTGAGTGGCAGTTTCCACGCCTAGGTTGAGAATGGTTTTGATGTGTTCATTTTATACTCGATCATTCATAATCCTAGGTTGGCTAGAATGAATCTAAGTTATTCTATATGAAATGCCGATTTATATGAATACAAAAAGCATGAATGAATCCTAAATACCAGGAATATACTTAAATAAGAAAGAATGCACCTGATTTCGGATGTCTGATGAAGATTCTGAAGCTTGTAGGAGTCCATATCATCCCAAAAATGACAGGATCATCTGCAATTGTACATAATCATCCCAGATTACAGTCGATCATCTGAGATCAGACAAGATCATCGTCGATCTGACAAATTCGTCAGAAACCTGCAATCACAAAAGTAGACACCAAAAACCGAAAATGCAACTGCAAGAATAATAAAAAATTATATAAATTACAGTATAAATGCCTAACTGATAAATCTGGATAGAAAATTAAAGGAAATGCATTGTTTTAATAACTTGTTTTAACTTTATCATGCAATTATTTTAAAATGAGGTGAACTCCAAGATGCAGAATAAAAATAATCAAGCTAATGCATAATAGAATAAGGAAGAAAGATGAGGAATGCAAACTCAGGGCTCTGATTGCCCCCAATATGAACTGTAGTCGAGATTACCTCCAATATTACGATATCATCGTCGATCTGCGACAGGATCGTCTGAAATCATCTGGAATCACCTGCGATGATCCGAGCTTCCTCCAACTGAAGCACAGTGAAAACCTGCAATGAAAACCTAAAACTACGAGTGCAAAACTTCAATGGTAGGGAAAACCAATCAGGGAAAGGGTTAGGAGGAAAGCCAGGTAGGGGATCCAAAGAGTCAGGGGGATAAATTGAGAAAATCCTAGTTTATATAGGATTAGGGGGAGGTTAGGAGGTTGGGGATCATCCCAATCTGGGAGATCTCCAACGGAGGAATCTCCAACTACGCAGACACGTTTCTGCCCAAGTTGGAGAGACTATTGAAACAGAAGCTAATTATGAAAATTTGGTTTTGGGACGAAATCATCTGGACGTTCTGTTCTAGACGAATTCGTCCGATCTGGGATGATTTTGTCTGATCGACGACGATATCATCCAACGGTCAAAACAACTCCTAAAAATGGCACAAAAAACGGGGTGAGCGGTTAACGGGCGGTTTCGGGGTTAAAATTCAAATTTTATATTTTTACTAAGGGTTTAACTATGCCAATTTTAGGGTGCTACATTTTGCCCCCTCTTTAGCGAATTTTTCGAAGAAAATGTGTTAAAGACGAGTTCTTCATGCTTTACGAGAAAGCAAAAATTTACTCAATTTTCTAGACGATGATTCTAGGTCAAATCGTACAATTGGTTGCTATGGTGCCCCCTCCATGTTTTTACCCAAATCAAATGTTTGAGGTAAAAGCACGAAAAAGAAAAATTTAAAAAAAAAAAAATTTAAATAAAATTAAAAAAAAAAAGGTAAAACCCTAATTCATTGTTACTGTTCACTTTCACTGTTTTTAGAGCTCTGCAGGCAAAATGGTAGAAACAACGCACAGATCGACAGAGGTCCGACGTGGGTTGCGAGTAAGGATCTAAACTTGATGAATTATGTTTTTAATTTGATTTGTGTGGTTTTTAATTTAAATTTTGACTATTTTTGGGGCATCGTGGTCGTTTTTAGGCCGTCGACGATGTCGGGACAAAATCATCCCAATTTCATCGAAATCATCCCCAGATCGTCGATTTCGTCTAAGGGCAAAATTTGCGAAATAGGGGTGATCCCGTCCAACAAGGGGTGATCCCCAAGTTGAGAAATCGAAGACGATTTTGTCCTACAAAGGATGATTTGACTCAATTTAGTACGATATCGTCCAATAGTGGATGATATCATCATTTTTTTATAACATGAAATTGATTTTAATGATTATCTATTAATGATTTTTGTTGTTTGATTGTTTATCTTGCAGAGGATATTACTAAAAAGTTAGGAGTGGAAATATGGGGGACTAAGAGACGACGTAGCCACGCTTTATCAGGCGGAGCGAGACCGACTATCAGAGGTTGGGCTACAGCATGTGGCAGAGATGCCACAAATACCTACAGACATGGGGCTACTGACAACCCTAGCAGAGAGGTGGTATCTAGGGTCGTCCTTTTTTTGATTACTGATAGGGGAGATGGCTCTCACTCTAGAGGATGTATGGAAGATTTTTAGGATCCCCATACATGGACGACTAATGACTCCTACGGCCAATCAGGGCCATGCCATGATGCGACTATGCAGAGACCCTAGATTCGCCCTAGAGAAGGGCAAAGTGAACATCGAGACATTATGGCAGATGCCTGGGGCATCTTGATTGACTTAGGTTTTGGCAGGGGTAGTGGGTGGCTTATTGCTATGCCACCAGAGCGGATGCAGGTTACCCTGGCTACTCTCAGATGTGGTCTGCGATATGAGAGACCACGGCTACAAATTTGCTTGGGGTAGCTTTGTGCTATGTTGCTTGTATAGGATCCTACATGGGGTCGTATACAAGGGAGGTCGATGTCTGGTTTTGACATCGCTACTATAGGTTTGGTGCTGGGAGCACATTGCGATGCGAAGGCCAATAGGGCTTCCACTGACAGGGATTGACCGGGAGAGACCCTCGGTTTTCTATTGGTGGATCCAGAGAGGGTCATAGCGACGGATAGATCTGCCAATGTCCTGGAGGTTGCTAGACGACCTCATCCCTGACCAGATCACCTGGAGGCCATGGAGAGAGCACCCAGGGTGGGGAGAGGATGGACAGGAGTTGGCTCGCATCACGCGAGTCTTCTGGCTGAGGATGGAGTGGGGAGAGGTAGAGCTCCACCGTTATGACTTATTTTTGAGGAAATTCGGTCTATAGTAGGGGATCCCTTCTCTCAAAGACTACGAGTACTCCCAAACTATCTGGGATAGTACTACATTGAGCAAGGCTCTAGATATGTAACGATTCTGAAGTCAGGATGCAAAAGATGCCCCCATTCAGCCAGTGGATGGGGACAACGTTGGGGTCACATACAGGTATGATGCCTGGTATGCAAGCATCCACCCTCCTTGGATGATGAGGGCACAAGTTCGATGCACATCATGGTGCGAAGGATGGGGAGGTGTTGCCAGGCTGCTATCGATGCAGCGAGGGGTCACGGGGGAGGAAGCAGCAACGGTCTCCTTAGGAGAGACGCTAGAGAGTGCCACAGGCTCCGAAGAGACCATAGCAGCCAAAGAGGATGGAGGAGGGGCTCCCTTATCAGTAGAGGGAGAGGCCACCATCGCCTAATAAGGGCAAGGGTATCAAGGTGGGGGAGAGCAGCGAGATGGCGGCTCTTCGGGCTGAGAATGCCCACCTTTGGGCTTAGGTGCAGACGTTACAAGATGAGGCTACACGACTTAGGGATCAGAGCAGAGGGGTGAGCACTCGAGATCTGGCATGGTCTATTGCTCAGGCCGTGTTCTACCAGGGATTATACTATCACGTGGTTCTAGAGGGGCAGAGGATACCACTGCCAGATGGCATTGCAGAGCCGATCATGATGGGGTCATCGAGGACATCATCATAATCAACATCGAGGACCCATGATACAGCATGTACCTCAATGGGACCACCTCCTCCATGCTAGGGTGAGAGAGGAGATGAGGCTGAGAGCTCAAGGGCTTCTCGAGACTAGCTGCTCTTTGGTTGGACTGTATATGTTTAAGAGGATTGAGTATGCCAGGGTATAGATTGTGGCATACCAATCTAGTTTGATATGATGTACATATATTTTTTATATATATATGATCTTTTTGTGATATTACTTGTCCACATGTTTTATGATGCTTTAAGTTTTGAATTGTTGATTGATTATTCATGTAATTATGTCGTTGGAAATAGTATAATTTTAGGTCATGCTGTAAAATTTAAATGAAGTAATCTGATGTAAACAAATTGGTTGTTGTGGTATGATTTGATGAAAAATAAAGGGACTTCTAACAATAATTTCAAAGGACATTATCGTTGTTATAGACCATTTCATGGAGTCGCCGCTCACTAGGTCGTCAAGCTAATCCCAGTATAGAAATATTGCTAAAAGTAAAAGAGTGCTTAAGAGACTGTCTTAAGACTTTGTGTTGTGATGATGAAAAAATGATGATGGTGATGATTTGTTTTCAGATTTTCATGAAAATATTATGCATGAAATATTAAAAATATGATTTTTTCTAGGCATAAAATTCCTAAGTATGATAAAATTTTGAACAATTCCTTAGGAATTATACCATCGTTGCAAAATTGAATGGGTGACATAATGAAATGAATATAGAAAACTTTGTGTTCTTTTTAAAGCACAATTGTGTAACATAATGATGTAAGCCATATGTTTTTATGAATTTAAAATTTAAAACAATGGTTTGCGCTAGGCATAGAATTATAGGTATAGACTTATACCATCATCGCGAAATCCAAAGAAGAAATTGATATAATAATTGTATTGCATAGTTGATTTTTAATTTTGAGATAAACAAATATATATATATATATATATATATAAACGTGACTTTATTGCTAGATCTTTGAATATGTTGTTGAAAGAAATTTTGGATTTTTGAAAAAAACATGTATTGAATTGTTTTTATACTAAACAGATGTTCTTAAATAAGAAGATGAAATTATTCCAAAAAGAGTTGCAAAAATATTTTAAATTATCTCAAAGAAAAAATGTAGATTTATAAGGAACCCTCATGTGCATATGTGAGTTCATTGCCGATCTTGATTTATCATAATGATACAAAATCTCTCAAATACAAATGTGTGTGCAATTGTATTGTTCATTTACCAATTTTGAGCAAGATAATTTGATACAAGTAATTTGAATTAACCAAATAAGTGTTCATTGTCCATGATTTATATGCATGTAACCGTACCAGACTACTATGTAAGTCGAGTCATCAAGAGCTAGTTGATCCATAAGCAGACATAGTTTTATACCAAAGAAGGTCGCTAATGTGACAGACATATCACCACGCTAGGAGTTACCCAAGGCCAAGCGGGTTGGGCACAAACCACCTGTTATGGGGCTTACCTCACAGTTTTTGAATAATTGAGAATTCCAGGGATTCAAGCTCATTCACCCTTCTTTTCTTTTCAAGGGGTAGGGAAGGGATTTTGTTGCTTTTGCTTTTGCTTTTGCTTTTCTTTTTCTCTCTCTCTTTTTTTTTTTTTTTTGTATTTTTGCTTGGAACTTGAGATAATGCTGAAATATTGTTGCGATGGTACAAAATGATATTTTTCTTTTTCTCATTTTTTTTTTCTTTTTTTTTTTCTTCCTATACTAGGGATACTTGCTCGAATTGGATGTAGAGCAAGGGAATTTTATTCTGGGCAAGGGTGAGCTTGTCCTTTTGTCAATTCTCAAATATTCTAGACCATGTGCATGATGGGATAGCAGGGGAAACTTTTCGCTCAAGAAACCACTTCTACTATGTAGTATCATATTGAATTTGCAATGAAATCATTTTAATGTGAAGAGATATACTTGGTTCAAGTAAATAACAAGATCAATTCTCTATGCTCAAAACTTTATTTAATTCAACTATGGACTTTGATATAAGAGAGATTCATAATCATACCAAATAAAATCAAGATATTTATTCATGTGAGTGTGAAAGTGCGGGATTCCAAATAAATGCTAATTTATCCAAAATAATTGAAAATATGAATGCAATACTTCAAGAATTTATGGGTGCAAAAATAGAAAATGTTTTTGAAGATTTTGATGATTTTGAATTTTTTATGTTTTTTAAATTTTGGTTTTAATTTATGAATTGAAAAAATAAATAATATTACTATTTTTTTGAAATTTTTATATGGATGACTAAAATGAAACAATATGCAAAATAACGATATATACAATGATAAAATGACCAGATTTTATGCATAATAGTGTTTAAGATGCATAATGTTCATAGGTTCTTTAAGATCTTTACCATCTAAGGTAGCTAATATGTATGCTCCCGAGCCGAATTTGGCAGTAATAATATACGGTCCAAGCCAGTTGGGCTCGAATTTACCTTTAAGATATTTAGTTGCATTAGTATTTTTTTTATTTTCTTTTAAGACAAGGTCGTCGATCTCAAAGGATTGATGATGAACTTTCTTGAGGTATGCTCGTTTAAGCTTGTTCTGATAGGCTCGAAGATGTTCCAAAGCATTGATGCATTTCTCATCTAGGAGTTCCAGCTGACTAAATCTGCCAGCACGATATTCATCTCCTACTTCAGTATCTTGAAGTAGCAAAGCCAACGAAGGAACTTCTAATTCAAAGGGAAAAACAGCTTTAACGCCATAAACCAAAACAAAAGGTGAAGTGCCCGTGGGAGTACGAACACTAGTTCGATAAGCCCACAAAGCAGGATATAATTGAATGTGCCAATCTCGACCAGATTTATTGACCAGTCTTTTGAGGATTTTAATTAATGTTTTATTAGATGCTTCTGCTTGGCCATTACCTTGAGGATAATAGGGAGTGGACCAACGATGTTGAATTTTATATTTTTGACATAATTTCTTGACATCTTTATTTTTGAAATAAGTTCCATTATCTGAGATGAGATTTGCAGGAATTCCAAACCTACAAATAATTTGATTAAAAATAAATTTGGAAACTTGGGTTCCAGTGCAAGAAGTTAAGGGCATAGCTTCAACCCACTTCGTGAAATACTCGATGGCGATTATGATGAATTTGTGTCCATCAGATGACACAGGATTGATTTTTCCAATGATGTCTAAGCCCCATTTTGAAAAGGGCCAAGGGGATGAAATAGCCTGCAACTCTTGTGCAGGCACATGGAAAAGGTCAGCATGTTTCTGGCACTTGTCACAATGGCGCACATAATCATGTGCATCATTCTCCATGGTAGGCCAAAAATATCCTACCCTAAGGAGCTTCTTAGCAATGGCGCTACCACTGAAGTGTCCCCTATAAGATCCATCATGGGCTACCCATTTTGAAGAAAATTGAATATATCCATGTACCAAAGTTCAGGAGTAGTTTCGTTGATTAGAAACACATCCAAAGGTTCTAAGCATGATTTATTTGAAGCGGGTTCCTGGATTCGATGAATAATTATGGTAGCATATTCGTCATCTAACTCCAAGGGTAAAAGAGATGCAGCTGTAGCCATAGCATCAACCACACGATTACTAGTTCGAGGAATAGCTTCCAAGGTAACTTTATCAAATAAAGATAATAATTGTAATACATATGCTTTATATGGATGCAATTTATCATCTTTGGTCTGATAAACATCATTAATTTGATTTATGACAAGTTGAGAATCATCGAAAACTAATAGATTTTTAATTTTCAGTGCCAAGGCAGCTCATAATCCCAGGATTAGAGCCTCATATTCATCAGTGTTATTAGTACAGGCAAACGTTAATTTAAAGGATAGAGGTATAAGATGTTTTTGTGGACATATTAAAATAATACCTGCACCATCCCCACTCATGCATCGGCCGTCAAAGTATAAGGACCATTGCTCGGATGGTCGCCTCTAGTTTAAGGCATTTGTCGGAAACTCAATGATGAGGGGATGGGTAGACTCTAAGGGTGAGCACAATTGATCTGCTATGATTTGACCCTTAACAGACTTATGTCCTATAAACGTAAGTTTAAACTCGCTTAGCGTAAGAACCCACTTTGTTGTGCGACCAGATAAATAAGGTCGACTCATGAGATACCGCAAAGGATCGAATTTAGAAATAACATAGGTTTTAAGACTGAGCATGTAATGGCATAATTTTTGTGTAGAAAATACGACTGCTAGACATAACTTCTCTAATACTGTGTAGCGGGTTTCGTAACTAATTAATGTTCTGCTAATGTAATAATTAGCACGCTCTCTTTTCTCATCATTAAGTTGAGATAGCATAGCTCCTAAGGCAAAATCTAAAGCAGAAATATACAAGATAAATGGGCGATCAGGTCGAGGTGGCGAAAGCATAGGCGGGTTAAGAAGATATTGTTTGAGGAGTTCAAATGCTTCCTGACATTCGTTGTCCCAATGGAAAAATACATCCTTCTTAAGAAGCTTAAGAAAGGGTCCGGTTTTATCCGCCAGCTTATCGATGAAGCGACGGATGGCTTGAAGTTTACCTTGTAAACTCCGTAATTCAGATATGTTTGTGGGTGCGGGCATATCAGTGATAGCCGCAATCTTGAGAGGGTCAATTTCGATGCCACGTAAAGAAACTATAACCCCCAATAATTTATCGGACTTAACTCCAAATATACATTTAGCTGGATTCAATCGGATAAGATATTCCCTTAATCGATTAAATACTTTTCTCAAATCATCTAAATGGTCATCTTCATTAGTATAACGAGCTATAATGTCGTCTACATAATCATGTAGTATATCATGCATCATATCATGAAATATATAAGTCATAGCTCGTTGATAGGTTGCACCTGCATTCTTCAAACCGAATGGCATCACTTTCCAACAAAAGGTTCCCCAAGGGGTAATAAAGGTTGTTTTAGCCTGATCTTCAGGAGCTATCTACGATTATAACCAAAAAATCCATCCATTAAGGATATCATTCCACTCCCAGTAGTAAAATCAATGATCTGATCCATATTGGGAAGAGGAAAATCATCTTTAGGGCATGCAACATTAATATCTCTAAAGTCTGTGCAAACCCTAACCTTAGTAGCTTCTTTCTTAGTTACTTGGAACTACATTCGAGATCCATTCAGCATAATCAATGGCTTGTATAAAAATGACATTCAGGAGTTTTTCTAACTCCCCTTTGACTAGTAAGGCCACTTTAGGATGCATATTTCTAAGTTTTTATTTAACAGGTTTAGCATCCGGATGGACTACTAGGTGATGCATAACTACAAAATGGTCTAATCTTGGCATATCTTCATATGTCCAAGCAAAGACATCTTCATATTCTTTAAGAAATGCAATATATTTATCCTATTTTTCTTGACTCAATTCTGATCCAATGTTGATTATGTGAGGATTATCCTCAGTTCCAATGTTAATTTTTATGACATTCTCTACTTCCATGTGTAGATTTTTCTCAAAATTAGGTGGGGCGGGTGAAATGCCCAATTCTTGTAATTATTCCAAGGTTAGCTTGGATAATTCATCTTGAGGAGTCGTGGCCTCAAGCCGGGCTATACTAGGTATAGAGCCATCAAAATAAAATTCATGATGTAATAATTCCTCAACGGAGACATCATGGAAGATATCTCCCTCCAACTCATCGTCAGATTCGGTGATCATCTCAAGGTAGGCTATAGATAGCATATTACATGTAAATGGCTTATTCATTAAACGCAAAGCATCACATTGATCCAAATAATCTTGGTAACATATGAGATGGTCATCGTCCTTAAATGGGAAAGGCTGACCATTACTAGGAAATAGGCCCACACCACATCGGGCGGGCCATGGTTCTACCTCAAAAGGTTCTTTCATACCATTTTGGAAAGGTCCCAAACCTTTCCCTTTATATCCCAATTTAAGCATTATAGATTTGGCTTTAATATACTCATTAGTAAAATAACATCGAGCATATCCATCATAATGAGTCTTGATGTTTCTGGGTATTCTACCCCAGTCATATCCCTTGTAAATAAAAGCACAGCTCCCGACTTGGTAAGTACTTCCCATAGGCTATGGGAGGCCCAAGGTATGAGGAGATGGTGGCAAATTATTTAAAATAAGGGAATCTTGCATAGCAGCATTCGTTTTCTCTGATATAAGAATTTTAGATAAATCGGGCAAAAGCTCGTCAGTAAGAGCATAAGAGGTAGAAGGAACATTTCCTACATCTTTTGATGCGGAAACTATGCCTTTGGTGGATGTAGATGTTGTAGAGATGTCAATGGATGAGTCTTTTATAGGTATAGAAGTGATAGGAGTAGAACAAGAGACATTGGTTGTGGGATTAGGATCTTTCTGAGGTCCTAATGTGGTTTGTTTAGAGGATGGCTGAGTTGTATGTAGAGGTGGAACTAATGGAGAAGAAGTAGATGGCATTGTGGGTGTGTGTTTCACACGTTTAGATAGGTAATGAGAATTAGGATGTGTGGATGATAGCATAGGGTAAAATTGAACTCCGACGGGTTCTGCCAAAGCATGCATATCAAAGGGTCTAGGATCACCATGGATGGTAACCAACTGATTCTTAAATTTGAATTTAACACATTGATGTAAATTTGAGGGAACATCTCGCATCGCGTTGATCCAAGGATGACCCAAGAGTATATTGTACAATGCAGGGCAATGTACAATAAACACGGTCGTATCCAAGGTTCTCGGACCAACCTGCAACAAAATGGTAATAACTCCACACATTTCTTGTGTTTCGTCATTGAAGGCTTTTATGATCATATCAGTTCTTTTCATTTCATCACTTCTAAACCTAAATCTTTGGTAGAAGTCAAAAGTGCATATGTTTAAAGATGAACCATTATCAATCAAGACTCGTTTAACTGCTACATCTTCGATTAAGGCAATGATATATAAGGGGTTATCCTTATGTAAACTATGTTGAGGTATGTCTCTATCCCGTAAGTCAATACAATCAACTTCACGAGTTATTATAGTATTAGCCATGGCTTCAGAGTTGAATGTCTTGTGGTACCATCATCTGGCTTAATGTGAGCATTAATTCATCTCTATGTGTAGGGGAAGATCTTAAAAGGTCCAAAAGAGAAATTCTAGCTATAATATTTGATAGTTGCTCATTAATATTATAAGGTGGTTTAGGTTGAACATTAGGTGCCTGATTCCCTTTATTAGGAACTTTCAAAACAAATGGGGCTGATCCATCGTTCTGCATTTGATCTTGTTGAGATTTTTGAGCCTGTTGTCTAGTAATAGCTCCGATGGTACCCACAATATTATTCTGCGGATGATGAATGGGTCTTGGTCTAGCATTTATGGCTTTCTCATTAGAAAGTAATTGGTGAGATGATGGTCTAGTAGTGACTCTTCTTGGAAATGGTTCTTCTGGAACCATATAACTTGTGATAGGGAGAATAGGATCCGATTCATCTTTAGAGCTATTCGATTGATTTGATGTGATTTCCATATCACTCTCAGTCTCGTGTTCTGTACCACTGAGATCAGGTGTCTGGATATTGTATAGAGGCCTAGTTATAACCACAGATAAGGTTGTGTCAAATATTTTTGGCTCATGAGCAGGTAAATGCCCACTAATAGTTCCTACATATCGGGTAGGAGGGGGAACATTATGATGTTCAATTTGATTAGCCACTTCCTTGCCATGTTTTGGTAAAGGATGTTGAAATATGTCCAATGACTGATTGGAATTCTGATTCTAGTTTTTGGGGATGTTCTTTTGAGAATTATTAGGAGGATTTTTCTTAGGTTGAAAGGCTTGCACCTCCATCTCATTGTTATCAATCAAGTCCTGTATTTTATGTTTTAATCTTTTACAAGAGTTGGTAGTGTGTCCAGGTCCTCTATGGAAGTCACAAGTGTAAATCAGCTCCGTATCCGGGTATAGTTGGATCAGGTTCTTGGATAGTTGGTAATTGAATCAAACCTCGTTCTAATAATTATGGTAGAATGGTTGATAAAGGTTGATTTAACTTAGTAAATTCTCGAGGAGGTTTATCAGGAGGTTTTAGTATAAACTTCTTCGTTGTCTTCGTAGCATTAACATTAGCGATATTTCTACTATCAGTGACTCCATCACCCACAACTTGTTTATTTTTATATTGATTTTTGGATGTTTTCTCATCGTCTTTCTTTTTAAGTTGTCCTCTCCGAATGAGAGCATCTTCCACTCGTCTGGCTAAGTCTATAGCCTAATCGAAGGTGGTCAAGGTAGCAGTTGATAATTCGTAGGATAGTTGTTCTTGTAAATTATTAATAAATATGTCCAACATCTCCCTATAAGGCAACACAAAGTGCAATTTTCCTATCAATTGTCTCCACCTAGCTAGGAAATCGGCAAAGCATTCATCTTTGTCTTGTTTTAAGTTGTACAAGTCTTTAATGGTCACATGCCTTTCAATGTAGGCACTAAACTGATGAACAAAAGACTCAGCAGTTTCTTCAAAGTTCCTCAAAGAATTAGTGGGTAATTGATAATACCACTCTAATGCCATTCCTCCTAAACTTTTTGGGAACATTTTTAGTAATAACAAGTCATCATGTGATATATCATGACATGTTATCCTAAACATACGAAGATGCTCTATGGGATCTTTGGTTCCTTTATATATGGGCAAGACAGGCATAGGAAAATGTTTAGGATATGGTTGTGCTACAACTATAGGATCTAATGGCTGACTACACATCTCTCGATAATTGTACGAGGGACGGTAGGGATCTATCTGGTCCATGCGGGAAACTAACTGTTTCACCACAGTTTCAAGATTACTAGTTTGTCCACCATATTGATTCGATGGGACATAAGCATGGGATTTATGAGTGTATGACAGTGTGACATAAGGATTAGATGCTATATTGCTATTATGCAAAGCATTGGTAGGAAGAGTATTATGAAGAGGATTTGTAGTAGTATTATGTTGTATCCCATATTGTTGGTAATTGGTGTTTGGTTTTGTTTTGGGTTTTTGCTGATTTGAGGTATATTGCTCAATAGCTTGGCAAAATAGAGCAGTAAATGATGGTTTCTTTTGTGCAGGAATGACCCTAGGCTTGCTAATAGGCACTTTAGATGGTTGGGTAACCTGTTTTTGTTGCATGTTCCGGATTATAGCTGCCATATCCAAATTGGATGGTCTAGCTTGATCACTCTCTTGATCGATAAAGGACAAGGGATTAGTGCGTGTGTGAAATACATCTTCTAGAGTTGCTTGAGTGTCACTAATTCGATCCTTGTCCATATGGACTGCTCTATTAAGAACACCAATATTAGTATTAATGAACTTCCAAAATTGTTCCATGTTTTCAAAAGTAACAACTCCTCTCGAAGACATTTTAGGGGATGAGGATCCTTCCTCTCTAACATTTTCTTCTTGTTCATTTCTTACAGCAAGCTCTTCTTCTTGCTGGTCTAGGATTTCTTCTTCCTAGACTTGGTCTTCAGGAAGCATATCTGGGTTATTTAATGGTTTTCCTAACCAATCTTCTTCTTCTTCAATTTTTTTTTTGTTCCTAAGTCTAGGCATTGTGCTTAAACTTATATTTCAGCAAATATATATACTTTTATATATATATATATATATATATATATATATATATATGCGCTAGGTTTGAGAGGTATATATTTTAATTATATACCTACTATAAAAAGGAAATGTTTTGATTTTTTGTCTTGTTTTTTTTTTTTATTGTTTTTGTGTTTTATAATATTATTATAAAGATAAAAAATAGCATTCTAGTTACAAAAGGAATAACAATAATAAGAATAATGATTTAGTTTTCTATAAATATTTTATGGATATCGTTGATAGGATCAAGTTCATCAGGAGTCATGAAATGCTCCTCTTCAAATTGGAAATGGTTTTTCAAAAATTTGACAAAGTGTGCTATGGTAATATGATTTGTCTCGGATTTTGACCTGTAGAAATAAAGCTCATGGCAATACTCTCGATATAACACAGCTCTAGGAACTCTATTCCATATTTTTCTATCCATAAGAATGACTTCTTGATCCTCTATACGAGATAGAAACTTATGTACTACAACTGCATTCTCAAGGTATTCCTCAAAGGTGTACAATTCTAAAGACACAAGTGCTCTTTTATCTGCTAACCACCTATGGCAAGCTCTCTGAAGTTCATGATATAAGGTTACCTGACCAGGATCCAGGATTCTATCTAGGACAAACCTCTTAATTTGGCTAAGTTCTGTAGATCTAGATTCAATGATACCCAATCTCCTATCAAGTTTGTCCCACAAAGGTTGAACCCTATTTGTTTGAGGTACTCTAAGTACAAAAGTAATCTCTATGGCCGTTAATTGATTTTCAACATTTATGGTGACAACTCGTCTTTTATTATAATCTACCATTTAAATATGATATGCAACTTTAATTGTTTGTCTGATGATTCTAGATGTTACTTAATAATATTTTTTTTTATTGTTTTCAAAAGGTTTTTAGTTTCACGTCGGGTTCACAAAAATGTACTGACCCAAATTTTTCGTGCCCTTACCTTCAGGCTAAAGTATTCGTGCCCAGAAGACGGATGCGAGAAGGATGGAACAATACCGCGGACTGAGAGGCCCTTTGAAGGTCGCGCCTCTCGAGGGATGGGTATAAGGGTAAATTTTAGACGGATGGTGGGGTTCACCAGGAAAATTTGAGTGGCATTTTCTATGCCTATGTTGAGAATGGTTTTGATGTGTTCATTTTATACTCGATCATTCATAATCCTAGGTTAGCTAGAATGAATCTAAGCTATTCTATATGAAATGTTGATTTATATGAATACAGAAAGCGTGAATGAATCCTAAATACCAGGAATATACTTAAATAAGAAAGCATGCACCTGATTTTGGATTTTTGATGAATATTCTGAAGCTTGTAGGAGTCCAGATCGTCCCGAAAATGATAGGATCATCTGCAATTGTACAGAATCATCCCATATTACAGTCGATCATCTGAGATCAGACAAGATCATCGTCGATCTAACGAATTCGTCAGACGAATTCATCAGAAACCTGCAATCACAAAAGCAGACACCAAAAACTGAAAATGCAACTGCAAGAATAATACAAAATGATAGAAATGACAGTATAAATGCCTAACTAATAAATTTGGATAGCAAATTAAAGGAAATGCATTGTTTTAATAACTTATTTTAACTTTATCATGCAGTTATTTTAAAATGAGGTGAACTCCAAGATGCAAAATAAAAATAATCAAGCTAATGCATAATAAAATAAGGAAGAAATATGAGAAATGCAAACTCAGGGCTCTGATTGCCCCCAATCTGAACTGTAGTTGATATCGCTTCCAATCTTACGAGATCGTCGTCGATCTGCGACAGGATCATCCAAAATCGTCTGGAATCGCCTGCGACGATCCGAGCTTCCTCGAGCTTAAGCATAGTGAAAACCTGCAATGAAAACCTAAAACTACGAGTGCAAAACTTCAATGGTAGGGAAACCAATCAGGGAAAGGGTGAGGAGGAAAGCCGAGCAGGGGATCCAAAGAGTCAGGGGGATAAACTGAGAAAATCCCAGTTTATATAGGATTAGGGGGAGGTTAGGAGGTTGGGGATCATCCCAATCTAGGAGATCTCCAACGAAGGAATCTCAAACTATGCAGACATGCTTCTTCCCAAGTTGGAGAGGCTGTTGAAACAAAAGCTAATTATGAAAATTCGGTTTTGGGACGAAATCGTCTAGACGTTCTGTTCCAGACGAATTCGTCCGATCTGGGATGATTTTTTCTGATCGACGATGATATCGTCCAACAGTAAAAACAACTCCTAAAAATGGCACAAAAAATGGGGTGAGTGGTTAACGGGCGGTTTTGGGGTTAAAATTCAAATTTTATCTTTTTACTAAGGGTTTAACTGTGCCAATTTTAGGGTGCTACAAAGAGTTTCAGAACTATGCAGTCCTCAACCACAACACTCAACACATCCAGATCAATGAAATAAGAAAAAGCAAAAAGAATACATTAATCAAGCAAACATCATAAAGGTATTCATTTTAGGCCTCAACTATAGTATGTACCTCTACTGTCATGCTTGTCTAGAGTTCCCTTCTTCCTTGTGCCTCCTTATTCTACCTCGATCCTCCTCCACTTACAACCAATCACGCAATGGATGGATCCTTCCCATTTATGCTAGAGTTTGTTTGCCCATGCCCTTTCAAAGGTGCCCATACACTTCCTTCATTGTGCATGAGGGTAATGTATTCTACATTACCAAGATGTTCAACTCACTTCAAGCACCATATTTTACAAGATTCAAAAATATTATCTTTTAAGGCTTTAGTAAATCATTTTATTATTATTAAAAAGTCTTACTATTAATCTTTTTTCTTTTACTAAAAGGCTGAGGTTTGGTTGTTAATTCTAAAACCTTTTTACAAGCATAAGGAAACAAAACAAGTCTAATAAACCAAACTCTTCATCTAAACACCTTATCATCATTTTATTGTTCATTGCTAATAATAAGTATTTGGATTAAATCATAAAGTAATATCAATCGTTAATATTAATTATTAACAATGATACTAATATCTGAATTATTAACCTTGTTAATTTTTTAAAGGTTTTAAAGCAAGCAAAACATTGAATTCTTGATACATCACATTGCTTTATCCTTGAGGAGTGGCTTTTTAAGACAACTAGCATGCTATCCCCATTCCTTCTAAGGATAACTCCTTTGTCATAGCAATGGCATGGCCCAATGATGTATCTAAACAAAAAGCAAATGCAATACATCTATATTATGGGTCTACTTTACCCTAGATCTATCGATGAACAAGTCATCAATAATACCATATTCTTCATATATTTCAAGCAAGTACAAAATACATTACTAACTCATATTGATAATAGAAATAAGAATTTGCGTTAGATATCCTCATACATCAATACATAATTCAATATCAAGATCAAGTTCTTCCAAGGAGATTTGTTACATACTCTCCCCTTGGACTAAACATAGTCTGTTGTGTTTCCTGCAATAAGCCAATGTATGTATTATATTCAAATAAATATGGGAATTGTTGCCTCATTTCATTAGCATCTTCCCAAGTGGCACAATTTTTAGAATAATGGTCCCATTGGACCTTACATTGATCTAGGGTTCATTTCCTTAGCACCTTGGAACAAAACCCTACAATATTCACTCGTCTCACCTCAATGGTTGAGGGATCTACCATTTGAAATTTATAAACATCCCAAACATGGTTAGGATCAACAACATATTTCCTAAGTAGGGATATGTGGAAAGTATTATGAATCTTTGATAGGTTTGGTGACAAGGTGATCCTATAGGCTACTGGACTAATCTTATAAATGATCTCAAAAGTCCCAACTTAGCAAGGATCCAACTTAGTTGACTTGATGGCACTTTTCATGGGTTTTACCCTTAAGAAAACTCTATCATTTTTTTCATAAATAATACTGGTGCACCCCAAGGTAACACAATAGTCTTAATCAGATCCTTTTCTAATAAATATTGAAGTTGCACCTTTAATTATTATAGCTAAATTGGGGTTATTCTATAAGGTGTCATTGCAATAGGTTTAGCCCTTGGCATTAACTCAATATTAAAGTCAAATTCTCTTAGAGGTGATAGATCTAAGAGATATTCTAAAAATACATCCCTAAATTCATGCAAAATTAGATGTTTCTTAAACATTTCCTCATCCCATTTCTCACCATTCTAATGGGTTCAAAAATACCCTTATCTACTTTGAGCTCTAACTTTATTCTTATCCTTATTAGTGTAGTCCATCCATATTTCTTGGAAGTTGATTAAGGCTCCATGATCTTTCAACCAATCCATACCTAAGATAATGCCAAAAGCATGGAGTGGTGCGACATATAAGTTCTATATAATGGATCCATTAGGTAGGGTTATATTAGTTGTAGGTAAGCATTAATTCATTTAGTACGTCTCTCTATAGCCATACTTGACTTTTCATCCTTGTGCCAAAATTCTAGGTCCTTTTGGCATATCCCTGATAATTCTAGGTTTTTCTTCTCGATTACTTGATTCTGGCCTTTGGGGACACTTATTAGCATAATGAGGACCCCCACATATAAATCAACTTGTCTTGGGTGCCTGAGATCTTTCTTGCCTTTTCTCCCCCACTCCCTCTTTCTGTATTGATTCCTTTTGCTTTTGAGATTGAGGGTTGGAGTTGTCCCTTTTTTTAAACTTCTTATTTTGCCTTTGGTTTCCATTGTTCCTATTGTTGAACATTGTGTTCCCTTTATTACTTTTATTTTATTCCTTATCCCATTTCATAAACCCTACATATTTTATTTTCCTAAGCTCATACCTCCTTACCTCTATCAATCTTGAATAGTTGAAGAAATACTTTTTAGTTTGGATATTAGTCTCTTCTTTCCTGGCCAAGTCATAAGCCTCTTGCAAAGTTTCTATTAATTTTTGTTGTTGCTCCAATCATTCTTGAAGCAACTTTACTATGGAGGAGATATCTTCTGCTCTCCCTTAAGAACCTATTATTCCCCTAATGTCATTTTTAGGTTTCATTGACCTTTCATGCCTCTTACTAGGATTTATTATCCTTTCAAGCCTCTTACTAGGATGTATTGTTCTCCTAGTTTTCTTGTTGGAATCCACGGTTTGGCCAAAATTTTGCACTAAATTTCTCTCTTGTGCAACCATTGTATTTTTCTTAGATGAACTTACTTTTAAAATAGGTGTCATTTCCTATCCACAAAAAGGAGTTGGGTAAGTTACAATTTCCCTCAATTACACTTAAAAATTGTTAGTTTTATTTCTTCCCATGAAATAACTTAGACCATTATCACTTAATTTATAATGCTCATGGCCACTCTTACCTATCATAAGGAACCATCCCAATAAGAAACTATACTCTCTATGATGTTATTTCTTGGTCTAACTGGTCTAGTCAGTGTGTAATATCCAACTTATCCTAGATCACAATAAGGTCCCTACCAGAGCACGTATCCCAAAGTAGCACATCAATTCAAGGCTCATCCTCAGTGCACTCCATAAAATCTTCTAGTCCTACAACCTAGAGCTCTAATACCAACTATAACAACCCACCAAACCAACCTAAGAGAGATATACCTTTTTTCTAATAAGGTTCACAAAGAGACCCAACATTAATTCAACATTTTCAAGGCTTCACCATATTTGAGTCTAATGTCACTACATACGACACTCAAGTGGACAAGAGTGGCCAACATATCATATTTATGGGGTTAACCTTACTAAACCTCACCATTTAGAAGGATGTCAAAGTAGTCCCCCCACATTTCCTACACCCTCATCGGTATAGGAAAATTTGACCATAGCATAGGAATTATCCTTTAAGGCCCATAACACTTAAAGAGGAACACTTATTTCCTAACCTTACCATAAGTTCACATTTGTAGGTTATTATCGCATAAATACTTGGTGCTTAGTTACCACACTTCCATGGGCTAAGGTCATTACCACTCACCTAGTAATAAACATGGTTACCTAAACCCTACTATTTATGGTACCACCACAAACAACCCGCAAATGATTCTATCAACTACATAGTATAAAACCACATGATCCTCACCATTCAAGGTGTATCAATGATGAGAATATAACTATTGTATACCCACAAATCCTTCCATATTTGTGAGTGTCTAGCTATTGCATTCCTAAAACTACTAAAACTCACATCCACGTGGTTATTGCATCCCCGCAACTCCTCCTAGGAGTGGTTTCATTTTGACTTTAAGGGTCCAAAGATAAAAGGTTTAGTTTTAAAACCCAATAACCCAAATCCAAGAATCTTACCAACCAATGATTAACATCTCTCTCAAATATGCAATAATAGAAAACCAAGTGCATAGTCCATAACACCATATTAAGGTTTTAAAAAATGAATAGCTCACACTAAATCACATGATACCAGCGCAAAGGAATATCTAGCTAGATTTAAAGCATAAGTAAATAAAACATGAAACTAACTTCTAACTTAATCATAAAACATCCACTTAAGCTAGCATTAAATTTCCATTGATTTCATAATGACAAACTTCCTTAAAAGGAATCCATACTAACTCATAGCTTCATTCCATCATTGCATAAAATCTAAACATTTTATTTTGCACTTACAAATAGGCTCCAAGCCTTATTAGAAAATAAGTAGAAATAGACCAAGTTTACATTCTAAACTTTACATTTTCATAGCAATACTTTCTCCCAAAAAATATTAGAGCAAGTCCACCCAAAAGTCCCTACATCATCTTCTTCTCACAACCTTATTCATGAGGGCAATCCTTTCAGACTTAAAAAAAATTAAAGGATTAGGACAACTCTTAATGCAATGCAACTACTATGCTCAATGCATAAATGCAAGCAACCATACAATTAGGTAATTAAAAATAACCAAGGAGATTCTCCCACACTTATCTCTTTATAATGATTCCCTTACCTACTCAAGTCTTAGGAAATTATTAGAACTTTTTTTCCCAAAATCAAGGCTCTTTCTTGTTTTTAAAAATAACCCATCCAAAATTTATCATCCAACCAAAAAGGTTTTTTTGACTTTCATTACATAAACAATTCTTTTCAATGCATACAATGAAGAACACAAGCTTATACTGAGAGGGGGGGTGAACAGTATAATACCACTTTTTACTTTTGTTTCCCAAACAGTATTATCCAATATTATCAATGGCAATATCAATAGTAGAAACCAAAGCAATGCACAAATCATCGCACACAATAGAGACACCAATTTAACTTGGTTCACCCAATGTGGGCTACTCCACGGAGAAAATATTTTACTAAAAATTTCTCAATAATTCTCTTTTTGAAACCTTTTCCAATTACAATGTTTATGGATATCGATCCAAAGGAGACACCAATCCCCTAATATATTTTTTGGATCTTCTATCCATAGGAGAACCTCTTCTCCTTAGCTCTGACTGGTGATCTAGAAGAACTATTGCCCCCACTACTCTGGCTAATGGATATCTATCCATTGAAGACACATGTCCTCACTGCCCTAGCTGATGGATCTCTATCCACTGAATACTATTGTCCTCTATACTTTGTCACCTCTAAAGCTCTGTATCAAATTTGTACTAAACATAGTCCTTTGGTCTAACACAAATCTGCTCAATCTCTATCTTTGGTCTTGCACAAACCTGTCCTCAAATCTGCACCAAACTTTGTTCTCTGATCTACACTAAAAACAATCCTTCGGTCTAGCACAAATCTCTCCTCAATATCTGTTCTCAAGCCTTAGCATAAAGCTTAATCCAATCACAAATCAACACTGCTAGATCTGCTCCAAACCTTAACCCAAGGTTTGAACAAATCAATCAATCAACTCTGCTCTCAAGTCTTCTCAAAGACTTATCTCAAATCTACCTTGTAAGCTTCCACAAAAGCTCACACTAATTTGTCCACAAGTCCTCTCTAGAACTTGTCCAAATCTGCTCTATAAGTCCTCACTAGAACTTGTCCAAATCTGCTCAAAAAGTCCACACTAGAACTTATCCAATCTTATATAAACATAAAGAGAATTATTAGAGACTCAATATGCTTCTCACTCATCACAATGCTTAATTACTTTCAATCACCTTTTAGAAACATATAGAGAATTGTTAGAGACTCAATATGCTTCACATTCACCTCAATGCTCAATTACTTTCAATCACTCTTTTGGAAACATACAGAGAATTGTTAGAGACTCAATATGCTTCACATTCATAAATTCTCAATCACTTCCAATCTCTATTTTATCAAAGAAACATATAGAAAAATGTTAGAGACTCAATATATTTCAGAATATAGAATAATTTGTTTCATAGAACTTGAGCTATCACTTCACACATTCACTTGACTAGGCTCAACCAACTCTACTCAACCAATCACTCAATGAAATAATCCTTGCTTACAAACCCTAGTCCAAGCATATGAACACTCACTCAAAATGTTTCCAACAATGCTTATCAACCAATCTCACATAACAATGATACTCATGATCTTTGCAAACCCTAGTTCAAGTTCTTCACTCAATCACAACGATGCTTATAAACCAATCTTCACATAACAATGATACTCAATAAGGAAACCTAATTAAGTCCTTTTCACTCCAAAATTATTTTCTAGAAAATTACTATCAATCAACAATTTCACCCAAGGAAGAATATGCCCATACCTTTGTTTTATGTAGAAGTGTCCTTAGAAAGTTTGTCTTAACCATAATCAATTATTTGTCAATTTCATAGATTAGGTAGCAATTTTTTATCAAACATTCACTCAATCTGATCTCTCAAATATTCCACCATACATAGCAATAAATTTCTTTTACACCTTATAATCTCCATATTTTAATCAACTTTTTAGTCCACTCAATATTAAAAATAATTTTCCTAGTGCTTTCAACGGTGTAAAAGGTTTTAAATGATTGTGGCATGATGGTTATAGGGGTGGACTATGCGAAGATATGTGTGGCGGCTTCCGGGGTGGACAACGCAGAATACTGTGGCGGCCATAAAAGCTGAACAGCCTGCCCAGATTCGTGGCGGCTACCGATTCCACCATGTAAATTCAAAAATATATATATATTAAAAATAATACATTGTGAACATAGAACCTTTACTAGCTTATCACTCCAACGTCTAGAATATAATTTTTAATATGCAATATTTTCTACCAACAACCTCTCAAACATTAAATTCAATAAAACCCTTATTGCTCCTAAAACCACTTTTATAATACCCATATTTATTATTTTTTTTCACAATTCAATAGTAAATAAAAACAACTCCTTATGTCTCCCAACTTTAATATTGAGTAAATTAAATTTCAAAACAAACATCCTACCTTATAACTCCCGAATTGCAATTATACAAGCATAAAAATATTGGAGCATACCTTATAATCTTCAAAGAAAACATCGCTGTGAAACTTTCAACCTTGTCCACAAAAACTTTATCATCAAGCCGCCTAAGTGATTCAAATTGTGTACATCTGCCACAGTAGCATTTATCACAAGTGCTCTAACCACTCGTGCTACTGGTATGGTTAGAATAGATAGTCCAATAGTAGCATTTATCTACTCAAAATGTCCAACAATCTCCCCCTTTGTCATGATGGTAACACAAATTCTTTTTACCAAAGCTTGACCTTTTTTCTTTTTTGCTCCCCCTCACTGAATGCTTTCCTTCTAACACAAATCTCTCCTCCTTACCCTAATCTCTCCCCCTTTGACATAAATGGCAAAGGGTCACCTTTGGGGCTTGGGGCTAAGAATGAGTCTCTTAGCTTAGCCCCTCCCCCACCTCCTCTTGAGGTGGTTAGTTCTGGGGTGGGAGTAAATCTACTCCCATCATGCAATGTTCCTTTCCTTTTTCAGCTTTCTTTTTCCATACTTTTGAAATCATACCTTTTTGAACCTTTTGAAAATCCTCTTTCTTGTTCATGTTTCTATTCATGTTCATGTCCCTATTCCTGCTAATGTCCATGTTCCTTTTTTGTTTATGTCCCTGTACCTTTTCATGTTCCTATTCTTGTTCATATCCATGTTCCTGCTTGGTTCTGAAATGTATGCTCTACACCACTTTGTTGTATGTCCATCATTGTTGCACTTATAACATTGAATGTTGTGATTCCTTGGAGGTGCAAATATCTTGAAGTTCCTCCTGGTGAAGCCAAATCCTTTCCTGTCATTAACCCTGCAATTAATTGCCTTATGATCAAACTGATTACAAGAGTAACAATACCCTTGAAAGAGATGTCCATTTTTGAAATTTCCATATTCTTGTCTTCCATGTGTCCTACATTCTGAAGCCATGTGCCCAAATTTATGACATGAGAAACATAGTCCATTGAATTTTCCTTCTCTTGACCTCATTGGTCTCTTAGTCTCTCTTAACCTATTCTGATTGTTGTTCCATATGTTCCTTACTTGTGCATTATTCCTTTCCTTGTTGAACTTTCTATTGTCCAACTTATCTTCAGAAGTCTCACTCTTTCTTTCACTTTCTTATTTTGACGCTTCTTCTTTGGTGCTTGAGCTTGACTCTCTTTTTTCTACTTCATGTTTCCCTTGTTCTTCTTCAAAACTAAGTCATGTTTTGGTGACCAGTGATCTTTGTGCATTGATAATCTTGTCCAAAGTCTTTGAATTTTTCTCAAACTTGTGTAGTTTGTCCTTAAAGCCTTTTACTTCCATCCTTAGTGAAACTATATCATGTTCTAGTTTTTCACACTCTAGATATTTCATCTTTAATTCTTCAGTCATACCTTCTTCCATTTCCCTTGCTTATTCAACCTTAATTTTGAAGCTAGTAAGCTCTTGTAGAAACTTTGTTTTTGTTTTCTCATCTTCTTGAGCTTGAACCCTTAATCCTGAGTTCTCCCTTTTTAATTCTTCAAGATCAACAATAAGTATTTCACATTCTAGCTCTTTTACCTTTGACTATTCAACCACACCTTTTTCAACTCTTCTTGCCTTTTTAACCTTATCTTTCAAGTCAGATATATCTTGTAGAAGCTTTGTTTTACATTTCTCATCCTCCTGTATTTGAGCCTTTAATTCCAAGTTTTCATTTTTCAACTTATCAAGTTCCTTAAGTGTGGCTTCCTCCTTTTCTTTTTCTGAAATTTTCTTTTTTCTTTGATTTTCAATTTCTTTCGTTGTCCAAAGTAGAGTTTCTTATTCATACATGTTTTTATTGTCCTTGTTATATTTTTTTGAACCATCCTCTAGTAATTCAATTTTGAGAGTATCATCTTCATATTCACTACTACTAAAACCATTGCAATAACCTACATCATGATCGAGCTGACCACAAACAAAATATTATTTACCTTCTTGTGAAAAAATGAGTTGTAAGGTGACATGTCTTCCTACATCTGGTACAATACTTTATCAATCTAGTTATCTCTCCACTGCTTGATTCATCTCTTGAATCTATTTCCATTCTTCCTTCCAAAATAACAACATTGAATTCATCTTCCTTTTCTTTCATGGTCATGTGTGTTTTTTTCTTCTTGTGTATCATGGTTCTACTTTTGCCTTTCTTTTCCATTTGTGTTCTTGTAAGACCTTCCTTCAAGTTGTTAAACCTTTTCCAAAGGAACCAGCTCTAATACCAATTAAAGAACACAAGCTTATACTGAGAGGGGGAGTGAACAGTATAAGACCCCTTTTTACTTTTCTTTCCCAAATAGTATTATCCAATATTATCAATGGCAATATCAATAGAAGAAACCAAAGCAATGCACAAATCATCACACACAATAGAGACACCAATTTAATGTGGTTCACCCAATGTGGGCTACTCCACGGAGAAAATATTTTACTAAAAATTTCTCAATAATTTTGTTTGGGAAACCTTTCCCAATTACAATGTTTATGGATACCGATCCAAAGGAGACATCAATCCCCTAATATAGTTTGTGGATCTTCTATCCATAGGATAACTTCTTCTCCTTAGCTCTGACTAGTGATCTTCTAGAAGAATTGTTATTTCCACTACTTTGGCTAATGGATATTTATCCATTGAAGACACCTGTCCTCATTGCCCTAGCTAATGGATATCTATCCATTGAAGACTATTGTCCTCTATACTCTGTCACCTCTAAAGCTTTGTCTCAAATCTGTACTAAACATAGTCCTTCGATCTAGCACAAATTTACTCAATCTCTATCTCTGGTCTAGCACAAACCTGTCCTCAAATATGCATCAAACTTTGTTCTCTGATCTACACTAAAAACAATCCTTTAGTTTAGCACAAATTTGTCCTCAATATTTGTTCTTAAGCCTTAACATAAAGCTTGATCCAATCACAAATCAACCCTGCTAGATTTTCCCCAAACCTTAACCCAAGGTTTGAACAAATCAATCAATCAACTCTGCTCTCAAGTCTTCTCAAAGACTTATCTCAAATATGCCTTGTAAGCTTCCACAAAATCTCACACTAATATTTCCACAAGTCCTCTCTAGAACTTGTCCAAATCTGCTCTACAAGTCCTCACTAGAATTTTTCCAAATCTTCTCAACAAGTCCACACTAGAACTTGTCCAATATCATAAAAACATAAAGAGAATTTTTAGAGACTCAATATGCTTCTCACTCATCACAATGCTTAATTACTTTCAATCACCTTTTAGAAACATATAAATAATTGTCAAAGACTCAATATTCTTCACATTCACCTCAATGCTCAATTAATTTTAATCACTCTTTTGGAAACATACAGAGAATTTTTAGAGACTCAATATGCTTCACATTCACAAATCCTCAATCACTGTCGATCTCTCTTTTATCACAGAAAGATATAGAGAATTGTTAGAGACTCAATACGTTTCACACTCATCAATACTCAACCTCTTTTTCAAATCAATTCAGAATATAGAATAATTTGTTTCATAGAACTTGAGTTGTCACTTCACACATTCACTTGACTAGGCTCAACCAACACTCAATGAAATAATCCTTGCTAGTCCAAGCATATGTACACTCACTCAAAATGTTTCCAACAATGTTTATCAACCAATCTCACATAACAATGATACTCATGATCTTTGCAAACCCTAGTTTAAGTTCTTCACTCAATCAATAGCTTCAACAACAATGCTTATAAACCAATATTCACATAACAATGATACTCAATAAGGAAACCTAATTAAGTCCTTTTCACTCCAAAATTATTTTCCAAAAAATCACTATCAATCAACAATTTCACCCAAGGAAGAATATGCCCATACCTTTGTTTGATGTAGAAATGTCCTTAGAAAACCTGTCTTAAACATAATCAATTCTTTGCCAATTTCAAAGGTTAGGTAGCAATGTTTTATCAAACATTCACTCAATTTGATCCCTCAAATATTCCACCATACATAGCAATAAATTTCTTTTACACCTTATAATCTCCACACTTTCTAATCAACTTTTCAATCCACTCAATATTAAAAACAATACATTGTGAACATAGAACCTTTACTAGCTTATCACTCCAAAGTCTAGAATATAATTTTCAATATGCAATATTTTATACCAACAACCTCTCAAACATTAAATTCAATAAAACCCTTATTGCTCCTAAAACCACTTTTAGGATACCCACAATCGTTTTTTTTTTCACAATTCAATAGTAAATAAAAACAACCCCTTGTCTCCCAACTTTAATATTGAGTAAATTAAATTTCAGAACAAACAGCCTACCTTATAACTCCCAACTTGTAATTATACAAGCATAAAAATATTGGAGCATACTAGCTTATCACTCCAACGTCTAGAATATAATTTTCAATATGCAATATTTTCTACCAACAACCTCTCAAACATTAAATTCAATAAAACCCTTATTGCTCCTAAAACCACTTTTATAATACCCACACTTATCATTTTTTTCTGCAATTCAATAGTAAATAAAAACAACCCCTTGTCTCCCAACTTTAATATTGAGTAAATTAAATTTCAAAACAAACAGCCTAACTTATAACTCCCAACTTGTAATTATACAAAGCATAAAAATATTGGAGCATACCTTATAATCTTAAAAAAAAACACAACGTTGTGACACTTTCAACCTTGTCCACAAAAACTTTATCATCAAGCTGCCCAAGTGATTCGAACGATATACCTCTACCACGACAGCATTTGTCACAGGTGCCCTAGCCACTCATGCACTAGGCCTTACGCACAGTTTATCTGCTAGCTGCTCTGCCTCGACGAATGGGATTGGAAGGGTAGATAAGCCTCTCTGCATCTTTCAAGATGCGCACCAACTGAAACCACCTCAGAACGCTCTCCAATAGAACTTTCTCAATTTCTGTGCAATCAACATTTACTGTCCTGATATCAAATTCCTTTCTCCATCCTCCATAGACGTGTGATCTTCGTGTCGCTTGTTCACTTGCTTTATTTCTCTGTTTTTATATTATCAAACCAAGCACATACCATGGTTCTTACAGCATCGATTATTAATCTTTCAAAAATACCCATTTGCCGCATTACATTCGTAATCGCTCGCCGCCCTTTTTATTGTAAATCATTATTGTGTATTAACCTTATTCCTTTTATATTTATAGATGGTTGGCTTCAATTAAGAGGGACATCAACATTAATATTTGGGTATGGGTTTGTGTATAGCACCAAGTACTATCGACGTCGGCGTGATTAAAAAAAGGATGTCGGTATTAAAACTTTAATCATAAAGCGCCAAACCCACCTTTGGGTTTCATAAAATATTATAATGAATATTATAAATATTTTATAAAACTTTAGGCTTTAACAATGTCACCTAATATTATAATAATTATTATTATAATATTATACTTTTTGAAGCTTTCGTCAAATTGGAGAATTAAACCACCACTTGTATTGAGATGGGCTATCACTTGACAACTTTACATTAATGGTAACTTATCTACTTAAAATGTCCAACATACAAAGGTCTTACACAATATTCAGGCTATTACAAGTTTAACCCCTTTATTTATACAAATCATCTCATTTCCTTTTTCCGTTTACATTTAAGCTAACTATCTCATTTCCTTTTTCCGTTTACATTTAAGCTAACTATTGGAAAGAAAATATAATCAATCAATTTTCCTTTTTATTTAAATCTAAGTTAACTATTGAAAGGAATACAAATCAATCCATTTTCCTTTTCATATAAATATAAGTTAACTATTAAAAGTAATACAATCAATCCATTTTCTTTTTCATATAAATCTAAGCTAACTCAATCTATTTTTATTTAAATATAAATTAACTATTGAAAGGAATACAAATCAATAGATTTTCCTTTCCATTTAAATCTAAGTTAATTATTGAAAGGATTACAAATCAATCTATTTTCCTTTCCTTTTAAATCCAAGTTAACTATTGAAAGGAATACAAATCAATCCATTATAGTGCACATAGAAGGATTTCGTAAAACGGACGTCCCACATAACCAAACAAAAAATGACATTTTTTTAATTTTTCTAAAGACTTCAATTCCCCATAACTGACTAAGGCACTTTCACCTACATAGGGGGGTTAGTAGCATAAAGAAGAAAATTAGCAACCCAACCAGTGGAATAAACCCTACTTTCGCACAACACTACCAAGCTAAACCCAAAGGTAAAAGAAGCATAACTTGAACACGTGTAGATCTGAAGGGTAAAGTCCAAATGTAAGATTACCAACATAATAGTGGGTGGTGCAGGTCTAGGTAATGTGTAGGTTAGAAGGAACACTTGATTGGGTGAAAAGATAAAAATACCCATCAAGACATGGCCAAAAATCACACGATTCCACCATGGATGCATGCGAGGAAATACATAGGCCTTAAGGAAAACATAAGCAATCAAGCTAGAATTAATCAAGGAGAGTATTTTCACAACTATACAACCCTCGACCACAACATTTAACACATACAGATCAACAAAATGACCAAGAGCAAAAATAAGGCATTAATCAAGTAAACACCATAAAGGCATTTGTTTTAGGCCTCAACTATAGTATGTACTTCTACTGTTATGCTTGTCCAAAGTTCCCTTATTTCTTGCACCTCCTTCTACCTCGATCCTCCTTTGCTTATAACCAATCACATAATGGATGGATTCTCCCCATTTATACTGGAGTTTGTTTACCCACGTTCTCATGAAGGTGCCCATGCACATTGTTCATTGTGCATGAGGGTAATGTATTCTACAATACCAAAATGGTCAACTCACTTCAAGCACCATTTTTGATAAGATTCAAAAATATTATTTTTTAAGGCTTTAATAAATCATTTCATTATTATTAAAAATCCTTAATATTAATCTTTTATTTTATTTTATTAGAAGGCTAAGGTTTGGTTTTTAATTCTAAAACCTTCTTACAAGCATAAGGCAACAAAAAAAGTCTAATAAACCAAACTCTTAATCTAAACACCTTATCATCCTCTTATTGTTCATTACTAATAATAAGTATTTGGATTAATTACTCATCAAGTAATATCAATTGTTAATATTAATTATTAGCAATGATACTAATATTTGAAGTATTAACCTTATTAATACTTTAAAGGTTTTTCAATTATATTTCCAAAGCAAGCAAAACATTGAATTCATGATACATCACATTGCTTTATCCTTGAGGAGTGGCTTTTGAAGACACTAGCACATTATCCTCATTCTTGCTAAGGATGAATCCTTTGTCATAGCAATGTCATGGTCTAACGATGTATCCAAATAACAAGCAATGCAATGCATCTATATGATGGGTCTACTTTTGATAGGGATTAATATATTAACATTTGCTTTTCATCATGTTTTGTAATAGGCCGATAAATAATATTGTATTTTAGGCCATTTATCTTATTTAATGTTTGTTAGCAAGTAGTTTTATCGGATAAGATTTCTAACCTAAATAATTAAATGTGATCTTATTCGATGGAACCTATCCGAAGCTTTGTAATCCCTATTTATAGTTGCTTTTGCAATGCAATTCTTTAGTTATTCATTGATAAATCCTTTCATGTCTATTTATGGATTTTTCCATATCATTTGGTATTCAAAGCCACGCACTGGGTTTAGAAATTATCCTCTTCCTTAGGCCAGGTCTAGTTCAGAAAGGAATGAAAAATCCTCCCACTGGATCTTGGAATTTTTTTTCTGCCTATTTTAAGATTGTGTTCGCCCAAATTGTTTTTTAGTGATTCTTCCTACTCTAACTTGATAAGCCCTTTCTCCCCTCTTGTTTATTCTACAATCTCTTCTGCATATCCTTTATGCCTACATGGCATCCCCTTTTGAACTGCTCGAGACCACGACTTCTCATCTCTTCCTAGTTGACAAAATGCATCTCTGCTAGTTTTTGCAACCGCTTTCTTTTATTATGCACGCCACCATTACTTTACATGAGTTCTAGCCTGAAGTGCTCACCTCACTCACTCACAACATCCACTATTACTTCCCCTCAATCACTCGCAACATCTGTAGTTGCTTCAGATAGCCGCACTTATCAAAGAGGATGTCCTTGCCACCATTGCCTCTCAGTAGTTCACTCTATTTTGGTGAGCACATGGACACCTCCATAATTGCAAGCATCTTTTATTAAGGTCTACACTTATTTTTCTATGCACATCAAAAACATCGTATCAATTGGCATTTTCTAGCTCGTTACATCTCTTATGGGATATTTGCATATGCTCACGCGGTAATCTTTAAGGTACCAATATCTCCATGATCCAGTCAAACTCATCCAAGGCTGACTAATGTTGATTGTGTATGCATCTTGTTATTAGGGTTATTTTGCTGGAGAATTTGTACAAAACACATTTGATAGTGCCCAATATTCCCATGTCATATGTTTAAGCTCTTTTTGCACCTACGTAGGTTGGTTTTGGACCACATAACCCAGCCCACTGCAACTTAAGCTCATTGGATGGAATCCATGCTATTGTATCTCCATTTTGGGACCCTTTGCTAGCTTGGCACTATAATATTGACATCATAGATCAATTTGGAGCTATTTTCACCAACATAAGATCAAACTTAGGTGGATAACTATCCACATCAAAGCTCACATCATACACCCAATACATGGAGATAACCAATACAAGCTCCATGGCTAGTATTCCTTCTTAAATATCCATATGCATTTTGATCTAGATGATTTTTCACCCACTTATGATAAATAAAAACATTGCCCAGTGCGGATGCACCTTCCTTTCCCAAATGCACCTTTCTATTGATGTTAACCACAATGAACGCTACAACTTGTGGATCCATCGATAAAGCATCTGAAGCCTTCTAAAAAATGTATCCATGCTATATTGGCATCATGTTCAGTCTCTCCAACTGTATTTTTTATCATCTTCATCTAAAATAGTGCAGTCACCAACCCAAGTCCCTCTAGATGACGTTTCTCACCTCACTGGTGCCTTCTGACTGTTATGAGCCCATTGTTCCACGTTGTCAGCTAACTCTTTTTAACTCTTTGTTTAGAGCTATAACCACCCAATCAAAATCTATGTTATGACATCATCTCGCTAGTGCATTATGCCTATTCCATGCTATCACATACATTGTTAGAGTTATCATAGCTTGCTTCACTACCTAGCTCCATCAATCATTTGTAATCACGCAGGGCCTCTACACTGTTTCAACCTTCAATGCTCAAGACCTCGTCTTGAGTCAACAGATGCTTATTTTTGGGAGGAAATCTCTCCTATTTATTTTATGCATATTTATTTTCAAGTTCTTTACTGTGTTTTCCCTATTGCTTCACAAATCTTTGCCATAGTACAACTTTTCATAGAACTTGTTTATATAAAGTTGTTTTTGCATCTATTTTCATTATTAATCAAGAACTTTTAGTCCACCTTAGTTGATTCTCCCTAGCTTAAACTAGAACTATGGCTTCCAATATGGCTTTAGTAGATAAATTGGATGAAGTTACTTCATTGGTCACCTCCTTAGCAAACACTATTAAGAACCTAAAATGCAGTCTTCCTCCTCTAGTCATTCTCATGCAAAGTGTGAAGTTAAAATTTACAAAGGCTCTAGGGATCCTGATGCCCTCAATATCAATATCCTTGATATGGAGACCTAGTTTACATTTAGTCAAACATCAGATGATGATAAAGTTCCTTTCATCAAACTCAAACTTTCTAGCATGGCTAAGGTTCTCATTATCAAAATTTATGGAACTAAAAACCCCATTACCACTTGGGATGCTTTGGTCATAACCTTGAAGGCCACTTTATATCCATCCAATTATGATGATAAATTGCTTAATCAATGGCTCCACCTTCGACAGGAAAAGCACCAATCTGTCAAGGATTATGTCTATTAGTTCAACCACCTACGCGTCTTGCTTCATGTATTTGACCTGCAACATCCCTCATTGCTAAGATTAAAAGTGGACTTCTCACACGCTTTTATAGATATTTGAAATACACTCATTGCCCTACTCTTGATGATGTTTTCATAGAGCAAAGGAACTTGCTACTCTTTTGGAGGTGCCATGCAATCACCTCATTCACATCAATAGACATCCTGGAAATCTTCTAATTTCCCCCTTCTCATTCTTCTCTTACTCCCACTTCTATTCAATCCCCTGCTTCTAAGCATATATTTCATGCTTCTTCTTCTTCTAATACTAAGTATAAAAAAATTTGTACTTATTGTAAAAGAAAATGGTATGATAAATATGAATATTGATAGTTGCAAAAGTCTAAGAAGAAGACTTTACTTGTACAGTCTGATGAGGGAACCAATGATCACCCCATTAAGACTACTAGTGAGGGGTATTTTTATAAGGAGTTAAAGAGAAAACTTAATCATTTCACTTTGATGAATCATCATTCTACCACTGGAGACTGTGATAATATGTTCATCATGCATGCACATTTGCTTCATGATTTTGTGGTTGATTGTATCATTGACAATGGCTCATAAAAGAACTTGATAGTGAAATCCACTATCAATAGGCTCAAGCTCCTAATTGCACCACATCCTCACCCTTACTCTCTTGTATGGAAGGATAGTAAGACCACTTTGCAAATTACACACACATGCACCATTACATTTGCTTTTGGCACTAAGTTCTGGGATAAGGTCACTTATGATGTGACCCCCATGGATTGTTGTGGTTTATTGCTTTTTAAACCTTATCAATATAATAAGCATGCTCAATATGATGCTTACAAAAAAACTTACACACTCTAGCAAGATAATAAGCACTGCCTTATTGAATCCAACATACACACCACTAATCTATTACTTAGTTGTAGACAAGCCCAAAAAGTTGCAAATCAAGCGCAAGCACTTGCACCCATATTCATTTTCTCACAACATACATAATATTCAGCACAAGCTTCTAAGTACACTAACCCACAACACTTGATAAAATATTGCAAACATATGAATGTATTTTTTAGGAGCCCACTTCTTTGCCTCTAGAGAGGGCTATTAATCACAACATTGATATCCTTCCTACAACACCTCTCCTTAATGCCCCCATGTATAGGTAATCACTTTTGCAATATTATGAAATTAAGAAATAACTTTAGGACCTATTAGCTAAGGGGTTCATCACACCCAACATTTCTCCTTGTGCCTCTCCTATTCTTGTTGTTCTTAAAAAGGCTGGTACTTGGCTTCTTTACCTTAATTTTTGGGCACTCAACAAAATCACTATAAAAAATAGATATCCACTCCCCCACATTGATGATATCTTAGACCAAATTGTAAGTATTCTTCATGCATGCACATAGGCAACTTTCTTTACAACAATTAAAGAAATATCTTAAGTAGCGTTCTCAAACATAGGCATTCTTCAACTTTAGAGAAAGAACAAACTATTTAACTTTATTTACAACAATTAAAGAAATATCTTAAGTAACTTTCTCTAACATAAAGTATTCTTCAACTTTAGAGAAAGAACAAACTATTTAACTTTATTTACAACAATTAAAGAAAGATCTTAAGTAACTTTATCTAACATAAAGCATTCTTCAACTTTAGAGAAAGAACAAACTATTTAACTTTATTTACAACAATTAAAGAAAGATCTTAAGTAACTTTCTCTAACATAAAGTATTCTTCAACTTTAGAGAAAGAACAAACTATTTAACTTTCTTTACAAAAATTAAAGAAAGATCTTAAGTAAATTTCTCTAATATAGGTATTCTTCAACTTTAGAGAAAGAAAAAACTATTTAACTTTCTTTACAACAATTAAAGAAATATCTTAAGTAACTTTCTCTAACATAAAGCATTCTTCAACTTTAGAGAAAGAACAAACTATTTAACTTTCTTTTGGAAAATCCTAAATTTTGATTCCCTTTAATAAATATTATCAAAAGGGGCTTGCTTTCTTATTCATGAATAATTAAAAAGCAATTTTAATCCTTAAATTTTCTATGATTGACATGCATTTTACTAAGATCACTAAGTGCATTTATGTCTACACTCGACCATAAAAAACACATACGAGTTCAAATGCTAAGCAAAAATATAAGGAAAAAGAAGATCCAAGAAAATAGGACACAATCTAGTACTCAACCAACGATATAAGGGTCTAAATCGTGACTCCAGTGAGCAACCAAGACCCAGATAACCCCTAGAAAAATCATGCACATCCAACAATAACTTAGGGAAGATAGCCATGGACACAACTTTCCCACATAGGCAAAGGAATTAATTCAAACCAAAGTAAACAAAACATATAGCAAAAAATGTAGACATAGCTAGATGTCAAGCAACGAATCACATTTGACATCAAACAAAAAGTTCACATAGACTGAAATAACTAAGCCATGTTATAAAATAGGATTTAAACCTTACATCTAAGATTAACAAACATAGAAGTTTCAGGTAAGCTAACCATAAAAGAATAACACCTATATTTTTTATAAATGTTGCACTCCTCTTTTTGTAGCCTCAAGCTCTCCTCCTTTCTATACTAACTCAATACCTTGCTCAACTTAAGCTTAAAACAACAAGGAGGGAAAGCAAACATGAATTTGCATGGAGGAAGTCACCCTTGAAATGCTCAAGAAGGTGTTATCTAAAGATTCTTGCCACCCTGGTCACTACTAAGGAAGTGTGCTCCTTAGTGAGCTAAACGTATTTACTTAAATGATCTTTAAACCAAAGTTGCTTCAGCATTAATCTTAAATCCAATTTAGCACCTTTTGGTATTAATTAATTCCTTTAACATTATCAAATTAATTAATACTTTATCAAAGTATTAAAGTCATTAACTAATTAATTTAGTACTACAAAAGTATTAATATTATCCTCTAATTAATACTTAATGAATCTATGACATTAATGCTAACATAAGCAAACATAGATTTATTCAAACAATGTTTCACACCATTGTTTTATCCCTAATTAGGTGGTCTCCTTTAAGATAGTCTAATTCTATCACCAACCTATTAAGGAGACTCATTGCACAAGCAACTTCTCAACCTAATGGTGTGAACATGATGATAAAAAAAATGCAAATGCATCTACATGAAGGGTGATTTGTTACCCAAAGCTATTGATGAACGAGTCATCATCATCACTTCCCTAAATATCTTTCTTTGTATGTGGTTCACCCATATGGTCCCACCAAAAATAGCACTTATTCCCACACCCACAATTTTGGTAGTAGTACCATATTCCATGCTCAAAATAATACAATTATTCAACATGAAATGAATCTATGCCATAAAAACATTCATACCTATACATAGCTTATTGTCCATAAAGAGTTTTTTCAAGGAGAGGTGTTACAAAATGCCTTTCAACTTATCAAATGTCAGAGATACCTTCTAAAAGGCTATGGATTTAACTTTTGGTGAGTTGGTGAACAAAGTGATACTGATCTATTTAGATGATATGATAGTTTTTTCCCATAAAAAATAAAAGCATTTAGGTCATCTCACGCTTGTTTTTAAAAAATGCAAAGAATTCAGGGTACCAATTAATCTAAGAAAGTCAAGTTTTGTTGTCCATGAAGGGAAATTATTGGGTCATGTGGTGTCAAAGGAAGGTTTAGCTATTGATCTAGATAGAGTAAAATCTATACTAGCACTTCCATTGCCACAAAATAAGAAAGGCTTACAATCATTCTTTGTGAAGATTAATTTTGTTCAGAAATGTGTATATGATTTTGCCTAGATAGTGAAGCCAATGACAGAGATGCTTAAAAAGAAGGTAGACTTCACATGGATTGAAACCAAAAGAGAGGCTTTCAAAAGCATAAAAGAAGCTACAACTAGAGTGCCAGTGTTAGCTAACCTCAATTATAGAAAATACTTAATTCTTTATGTGTTTAGAGCATAAGAGATGCATGGTCGTACTCACTCAAAAGGACAAAGATCACAATGATTTGCCTATAGATTTTCTAAGTTAGAATTTGCATGATCATGAAGAATGCTCCAACTTAATCAAAAAATACAATTTTTCTTTGATTAAAACTCTTAAAAAACTAAGGTATTATATATATCAGAGTAGAACATTAGTATATGTTGTACATCCAGATGTTCAAAATTTTATAGCCTAAGGGAAGTTAGGTAATAAAAGAGTCGAATGGATCACAAAAATATAGGAATATGATATAGATATCAAATTAAATAAATTGGCTAGAGGAAGAGCACTCTTTGAACTACTGGTGAACTCTACAACACCATATTCTAATTTACTAATTGAAGAACAAGAAGAATTGTAGTCAATAGAATGCCTAGTAGAACAAAACACCTGGATAGACCAAATGACTTATTTTCTTGAAATCAACAAGTTTTCAGATGGTTTCATAACCTCTCAAAGGCATAGGTACAAACTTCAAGTTATGAGCTACTTTTTGATTGATGATATCTTGTATCAAAATAATTTTGATAACGTTTTGTTGAGATGCATACAACCAAATAAGGTAGAGGATATATTGAATGAATTTCATGTTGGATTCTCAAGAGGGCACTACTCTAGGAAAACCATAGTAGCTAAGATCTTAAGGACCAAATATTATTGTCCCACCTTATTCACTGATGCTTTTAAAGTTTCTAATGATTGTGACAAGTATCAAAGATTTATTGGCAGAGGTAAAAGTGTTAGGGTACCTAGTAATAGATATTTGGGGATATATTATTATATTATATAAGGGTTGGCATAGGTCACACATAACCCAAGGTTTATTGTATTATAATATTATATTATATTATAATATTATACTATATTAGTAGTAGGCTCCTCAAAGTAGAATAAGAAGATGGATATAAAGAAGAGATATTTGTCATTGTAATCATCATGGAGATCAATCTTATGTAATCATCTTTGCCCATGAAGTGGCTTATGGGACTTTACCCTCCTTAAGTGGCTCTCTCATCTTGAGAGATCTTGTGGAGTTATTCCTTCCTTAAGGGTATTATCTATCTCTCTCTCATTTGTGGATTGTTATTGTGGATAATTATTTGTGGATGAATGATTTGATATTTTTGCATATTTGTGAATGATTTCTGTTAATAAGAATAAATTTCTATAACAAGTGGTATCATAGCAAAAATTTGGCAAAGTGGGTATTATTTTTGTTGGATTGCAAAATTAGGGCAAAAAATTTTCTAGAAAAAAGTCTCATCTTTTAGGAGCCATATCTCTGCAAAGGTTTATCCGATTTAGATAATTTTTGGATCATTTTATGTGAAATTTGAAGAGCTTTAAAATGAGTGATCATATGAAGTAATTCAAGTAGTATTGAGGAAGATATGACCTTTTGAAGCCAGTCATATGGAACAAGGATAGTGATGAATTTTGTAGATTTTTTTGGAAAAATATCTCATCTTTTAAGAGTCATATCTTTGCTAAATTTTATCCGATTTAGATGATTCTTGGATCAGTTTGTACAGAATTTGAAGAGCTATAAAATGAGTGGTCATATAAAAAAATCTGAGTAGTAGAGGGAGATATGACCTTCTGAAGTCAACCGTATGGAACAAGGGTAGTGATGAATTTTCAATTTTTTTAAAAGACAAAATTTGTTCAGTTCGGGTTAGTAAATCAGTTGCAACTTATTTTGTTTAGAATAAAAATTGTAGATCTAGTTGTCTCTATGAAATTTTATCTTAAAATCAATGGGAAGATGTTTATTTCCATAAAACCCTAGTTTGCATTAGGGCATGATATATATTATCAAAAAACCCTAGTTTGCATTAGGGCATCAACTATGGAACTCCAAATTTTTTTTGGAGAAAATGATATTGATGTTAGGGATTGGTGGAAATATTTTAAATCCTTGTATCATCATAATCCTCTTTGGAAATGTATGCTTTCTTGTTGTTTTAGAGGAGAAGCTCTTTTTTGGTATTGCAAATTTCCTCGCATCCATAAAGATGAACTAACTTGGGAAACAATGGAGTATATATTCTTGAATAGATGGGACCCATATAAAAAAGCTAGCTAGTTTGAAAGTCAACATCAAAGTATATGAAGAAAAAATAAACATGCTTCAAAACAAACAAACAAAAATTAAAAGTGAGCAGGAATTTCTCAAGAAACATAATGAAGACTATGAAAATAAAATAATTACTTGGATGAAAAAGAGGAAAAGGTTAGGGAAGATAATGAGAAGAATGCAGAAGGCACATCTTTGGGTCTACAAAAGTAAGATCAGAATAAAAAAGCTTTAAATTAAGCTAAAAGTTATATTTTGCAGGTTCATGGAAGAATTCAAAAGGAACAGGTTATTATTTCCATTGACCCTAGTAGCATATATAATTTTATTAATATTGCTTTGGCTAAGAAGTTGTAAGTTCAAGCAACAAAAAATAAGGACATACAACTAGATGGTGAGCATGTTTAGATTTTTTAATATTTGAAGATCACCATGGATAAATATGTTTTACATTCATATTTCTATGCTATTGAGATGGATGATGAGGATATTGTTCTTGGTTATCCTTGGTTAGATTCTTTGGGTATTGTTAACATTAATATGTAAAAGAAGTTTATGAAGTTATGGTACAAGAAAAAGAAGATAACATTACAGGATATTTCTCAGCTTAAGGACCAAGGATCCAAGGAAAAAAATAAGTGTTTTTGGTAAAATAAATTGAAGAACAAATAGATGAACCTAATACATAATCTAAGAAGGCAGTAGCAACAACAAAGTCCATGGAAGAAGTAGCAACAACTGAGTTCATGGAAATAACAGTAGTAGAGTCCAAGGAAGCTTTGATAGAAGAGCACAAGGACACACCAAACAAAGGGAACATGAAATAACAATGTGTAGAAGAATTTAGATCAATGAAACCAATTGTTGAAGATTCAAAGAAGGTAGAACATCAAGATAAGGTTACACCATATCGCCATCCACACCACCATGTGCAGAAAAAATATTGGAGGTATGACTCAAGGCAAATTATTATGGTTCTACATGAGAAAGGCACCAAGTATAACAGTTTTTGGTAGAGAAAGCATAGTGATCCTAGTTTTCAGAGCAGTTCATCAACATGATGAAACAAGTGGACTCATCATTCAAGTTATCAAAATATAGTTGTAGAAGCATGGAGCCAACAAAGCATATTTGGATACTCAAGTAAGAAAATGGCATACCAACATAACGTGTTTCACTTGGATAGATGGATTATCGAGATTGGTACCAGTTGCTAACATTGCGTAGCAAATCATATTATCTTGTTTCTTCACATGTTCCTAGGATGAAACATTTGTAAGGAGGGTGGCATGTTAGGGTACCTAGGAATAGATATTTGAGGATATATTATTATATTGTATAAGGGTTGGCATGGACCACATATACTCCAAGGTTGATTGTATTATAATATTATATTAGTAGTAGGCTCCCCATAGTAGAATGAGGAGATGGATATATAAAGAAGAGATATTTGTCATTGTAATCATCATGGAGATCAATCATAGATAATTGTATTCGCCCACGAAGTGGCTTATGGGACTTTGCCCTCCTTAAGTGGCTCTCTCATCTTGGGAGATCTTGTGGATTTATTCCTTCCTTAAGGATTATTATTGGTGTTTCCCTACCTTAAGGGTATTATATATATCTCTCTCTCATTTGTGGATTGTTATTGTGAATAATTATTTGTGGATGAATGATTTGATATTTCTGCATATTGGTGAATGATTTATGTTTATAATAATAAAGTTCTGCAACAAGTGGTATCAGAGCCTAACTACCCTAACACCTAACTACCTCAAAATATTATAGATCTCAATATAATTAAACCATGATATTATAGGTCGAAATATCAATAATCAAGAGTAGAATTATATATGAGCAATCAAATATATATCAAGGCCAATATAATAATGAAATAACATTCACTTATAATATCAAATATGAATGTAAATGGCCAAAATCATTCATGTGCATGCATGAAGAATACTTACAATTAAATTGCTCAAAATTTGTATATAAGTTTTATTATCAATGCTTGCTATGTGGTGATCGCTACAGACCATTTTCCCTTACATTGTATGGAGCTTTGTCTCCATAATATAGACATAATAATGTGACTCTTCAATACTTGTATATTACATTCCTTACATATTTGGGAGATGCAACCTTTCCTATTCTTGACCTTTGGCTTCTCATCTTGCCACTTGTATACTAGACTCTTCACTCTCTTCTTACATGCATACTTGACTCTATGACACTTGCACACTTCTACATGACTCTTACTCTCCTACATGCACTTCTAATACAAGACACTTGTGCACATCCTCACATTACATATTTGCACACTTACATACATGAAACTTGTGCACACACTTGCACTCTTACTTACATGACACTTACATAAAAGAAAAATATAAATCACTCTTCTAAACTATAGACTCAAACCCTAATCTATTACATATTTACATTTGTACCATAAAGGTACCATGGGGGTACATTATCATGTACCAAATAATGTAATATTCTTTAATACCAATGAGTATATATATGCCTATACTGAAGATTCATATGTCACTTTAATATTACAAGAGAAATTTATCTCGTTAAATAGAGGGAATGCTACTTTCTCTTATAGAATATTCTTTTGTTTTTCAAATATATTCTCTTCTTTCAAATATCTTTTCAAAAAATATCCTTTGAAATTATTATTTTTTCTAAAGTAATTTCAACTTTTACCAAATTTATATGAGCTTCGTTCCTTTTTTAAGATTATTTAACTAGCTTCTTTTGTCTTCCATTAAATAATTAAGGTTATACCTTAATTTTATCAATGGACTGTTGAAATTAATATCTTCCTTGAATACACATTAATACATTGAACACAACACTGTTGGGTTTTACTTTGTTTTAAGTGTATGGTGCCTGTCATCAACCCATGAACATCTCAATCATTCTAACAACTATTTACTTTGTTTTATCGTGCTTGAGCTTTGTCAAAATGCACCTTGACTCACTAATAGTTTCCTTCTTTGGGTCCCTTATAGTCTCATCTGAAACTTTATGCCATTTGGGTGTTGGAAGTATTACATTATTTGATACCTTGCAAGAATATTGTAAGTACCTTGTAAATAGTTTGTAAATATTTGAATCTAAAGTTTGTAACTAGTTTGTAAATATGTGGTGTAAAAAGAGTCATGTAAATATTTATATTTTAGTGTGTGTAATCATTATAGGTTTGTTATTATTAGGAGTCAATAAAATATATTTCTCTTATGAGAAATATGAAGAGTTAGATCTCTCGTGAGTTTGAGGAGATGAAGAGTTGGTGAAAGTAGAAAGGTCAAGAGTTTTGTGAATGTGAAGAGTCTCTTGTCCAAGTTGTATATATTGAAGATAAAGCATTGTAATGTGGTGTGAGAACAAGCTTTGCAATACATTGTATTTGCATTGCTTGAATATATATATATATATATATATATATATATATATATATATATATATATATATATATATATATATAGAGAGAGAGAGAGAGAGAGAGAGAGAGAGTTTGTTATTGAATAATGTGAAATTTTTATTTTGTTATATTGTTAGATCCTACGAGAGTAGGGTTGAATTGCTAACAGTGGTGTCAGATCAACTATTGTTCAAAACCATTATTGTGGAGAAATAAGATGTTAAGGAGGCATTGTAGCAAAGTGCTGAAAAATAAGACATTGAGGAGTTGTTGAAGCAAAGACTCAAGAGAAGTAATGTTGAAAAATTTGAGTGTAAGCATCTAAGTGCATGCATCTAAGACTGTGAGCTCAAGGAAGGAGAGTCTGAGTTTTTCCAAAGTTATCATAAAGAACTTGTAGGGAAGAATCTTAAGTGAACATGTGATTGATTTGAGTGGAGACGAAAAAGGCACTGAAGAGAGCATCTAGGAGTGGACCAAAGGAAGCAAACATGTGTAAGGGAGATTGAATTCAAAATGTATACTATAGAAGGAGGATAGCAAAGACCAACAAACAAAGTGAGTAGAAATAAAGTGAAATGTCAATTATAAAAAGAAAGCAACATGTGTCAGGGTGAGCACCATTGGATAAGGGGGGAATCATGTGCAAAGTTGGTAAATTTATGAATAACAAAGGTACAAATTATTAACCTTTTCATTTCTTTGTGGAAGTTTATTTTAGAAAAAAAATAAAGAAGAAGTTATTGTATTGGAAATGGACATGTTATGAGGATAAATTTGGAGGAAAAAAATAAAAGAAAGAAGATTTGTTTTGTGGAATAATATTGGAAAAAGAGAAATTAATTAGAAAAGAAGTAAGGAGAGAAAATTGAAGGAAATATTTAAAAAGAAGTCAAAATATTGTTTGAAGAAAGAAATTAATTATCAAAAAAAGAAAATTATTTGAAGGAAAATTGAAAGGGAAATAAATTGAGAAGAAATTGAATTTGAAATATATTAAAGGAATATTGTCCAAAGAGACAAAAAATTAAAGTTGAAGAAAGAAATTAATTTGAAAAAGAAAGATTATTTGAAAGAAGATATAGTTTATTGAGAAAGCAAATATTAAGAAGAAATTGAAGATTAAAGAAAAGAATAAAAAAAATTATTTGAAGAAAAATAGAAGAGTTATTGAAGGAAGACAAATTCGAAGAAAGTTGAATTAATTATTGACATTGTCGAATTATTAAGGAAAATAATTTTTTATTTATCATTTTTGAAAAGGGAAAGTTTATTCAAAAGGCTTATTGATCTATTTTTAAGAGAAGATATATTATCGAAGGAGCAAGTTTAAACAAGATTTTGAAGACCTTTATATTGAATATTGATCAAAGACAAGGACATGAAGGTTGTTTATCATAAGGTACAAAATATATCTACTCTAAATTAAAATGTTTCTTTAAAGAAGGGTAGGAGATTGTTAGAAAAATTATTAGGGAGATAAAACATTTTCTACTTGTTTGAAAGAAAGGAATATCAAAAAGTTTTTTGCTAAAAACACAACATAGCAATTAAAGAAAAAAGCAAACAAAAAGAGAAACAAACACTTAATATGATTCACTAGAAGATAGCAAGAAAATTTTGAAATCCCTAAAATCCTACACACAATGCATGATAGAGAATGTTGAAGAGCAAAAAGATATATCAATAAAATTAAAGAGGAACTTATCAATTTTTAGAGAAGCTAAAAATGAAGAAATTTTAACATTTGATAACTATATAAGTTTGAAACTTACTAAAGCAGATAAAGACTCTAAAGATGTTATTATATTACCTATTGACACAGGAAAGATAATGTCTATGACATTACTCTCTCTTGAAGTCCTTAAAAAAAGAATAAAAGACAAGAATAAATGATTAAAAATTTGAAGAACAAGCCTATGACGAAAGATATCTATTGTGACACAAATGATTTAAGGTCTATGACAACAAGTATATGTTGTGATACTAGTGACCTATTTCAAAAGATAGATGTAAGTTGTGATACCATTGATTTAAGATCCATGATGATAGATACATATTGTGACATTAGTGGTCTTCATTAAAATAAAAATGGGAATTGTAATTTGAAGCCTAAAATGGTAGAGAGCAATTGCGATACAAGTGTTTTGGAGCCCATAGTGGTCCATGCAAGTTGTGATACTTATGATTTGAGACCCACGATAATATATGTATGTTGTGATACAAGAGAGGTTGTTTTGGGAATAGACATTGCATGTGACATAGGGATTTAAACATCATGCATGAAGACAAAGAATATATAAAAAGTATTTGTGATAACTGTTGGAAATTTGAGCATGTTTTATTGTCATTGATGTCAAAAGGTTTGATGTTCCAATTCAATGAAATTAATGTCAAGAAGGTTGATTAATGTCATAAGGTTTAAGGTCCTAAAATTATGGAAATATTTATGAGAATATTTCTCTTGATGGCACATGAGGTATAAGGCAGCAAGAAGAAAGGAATACCTCTCCATAATATTTGAAAAAGGATTTATAAATTACCTTGGTGGTAATTTGGCAAAGGTTAAAATATTTATTAATGGTTTGGTAAATGTTAAAATATTTAATAATGGTGGCAAGGTTATCCCTAAAAAGAAAAAGCCCAAAATTTTTTAAATATTTAAATCCTTTAGGATTTAAATTATTATAATTAAATATAATAATTTGAAATACCAAAATTCAAATTACAAAAGGAAGTCGACGTCAAATAATAAGTTGGGCATGTGTATAAATAAGGCTAAGGTTTAGCCTAAGCCGAGGTGCAATTTGAATGAGAAAATCCCCTGAAGTAATAGCCTTGCACGATTAATTCTTGCACGCGGTAGAAGAAGATAGTCGCAGATTTTTATGCTTTTCGAAGCAAGCATAAGGTCAAACTATGGAAGGGGCTTGTCCCAACCGAAGTAAGGTGGCAGCCGAGCTGGCAAGCTTGGCTTGCGCAACGCGTTGGGAGTAGTAAGGTGCGAAGTTCGATCTGCATAGAGGTTTCTTTTGGGCACAAACTTTTTGACTTTCGTGTCGACGAAGAAGGATATTAAGGAGCACATGCTCCTTGGTTTACGTGGGCAGTGTAACCCACACGATGGTGGCCTTTGTTTTAGGGTGCACGGGGCCAGGAGGTTGTGGATTCGAGCGATAGTGACAACAATTGTGGAAGCTTTAATTTTTTATTAAGGTATGTGTATTTGCCATAGTTATAAGGTCTGAATAAAGTCTTTACTACCATGATTCGAAATATATGAGGGATGAATAAATGTTATTGTGTATGCTCTTAGTTGGGGGTCATAAGGTTTAATATGTAATGTTTTTAATTTTAAGAATTGAGGAGAGATTTTTTAGATTGCTAGGGTTTGATGATGCATGGAATAAAGTATTGATTTGAATTTATTTAAGTGTTTTTTTTTAAATATGGAGATATAAGGTGTATGTGAGAATTTTGTTTATGTGATTGGTAACTCTCGTTGATGAAATTTATTGGCAAAGATAGGAGTAATAAGGTGTATAAGTGGTTTGGCATTTTATAAATCTTTGTATGGTGAAATATTTTTTGAGGTGAATATTTACATGGAGATTTTGAGATAGACTGTTGTTATCTAACCTTGAATTGGCACAAAAGGATTTGATTGTAAGTAAGACATATTTTGAAGATATATCTCCATCAAAGCAAAAAGGTATGGGCACATGATCTTTTGTTTAAAATGTTGTGAAATATAAGGAGTGAAAAGGATTGTTGGAAATATTTGAGTGAGCTCTACATGCTTCATTGTTGAATGTTTAGAGAATGATTGAGATAGAGATTGAATATTATTTGAGTTAGGGTTTGAGACCCACATTGTGCTCTTAGTTTGAAGAATTATGAAAATACTTTTTTAGGGGTTATGAGCAAGTTGTGTTTCATTGGTTGAATAATTGAGTGAAAATTTTGAGATTGATTGAGTATATGTTGTGAGATGTTTTGAGCATATGCTAGAGCAGATTTGAGCAAGTCCTTGAGAGAACTTGAGATAATATTGAGCAAGTTCTTAAGAGGACTTGAAGGTATATTTGAGCAAGTATTGTGAAGACTTGAAACAACATTAAGAGCAGGATTTATTTGTTCAAGCTTTGTGTTAAGGCTTGGGGCATATCTAAGCAGATTTGATTGGTGATTTTTTCAAGCTTTGTGTTAAGGCTTTGGGCAGATCTAAGCAGAGTTGATTGGTGATTTGATCAAGATTTGTGTTAAGGCTTGAGGACAAATTTGAGACAGAGTTTGGTGTAGATTTGAGATAGAGTTGAGAACAAGATTTGGGGGTGACAGAGCATAGGATATCAATCTCCACTGGATAAATATCCATTAGCCAGGGTAGTGAGGACAGAGGTCTTCTATGGAGAGAGATCCACAAGCCAGAGCAGTGGGAGTAGAAGTCTTCTAGAAGATAATCATCCAAAGTAGAGGGGATAAAGTTCTCTTGTGGATAGAGATCCACAAACCAGGAGATAGAGTTCTCTTATGGATAGAGTTCCATGAACTAGAGCAAGGGGATTGGTGTCTCCTTTGGACAAAATTCCATAAACATTGTAATAGGGAATTGATTCCCAAAAGAATTCATTGAGAAAATTTATAAGGAATATTTTATTCGTGGAGTAGCCCACATTGGGTGGACCACGTTAAATCATGTCTCTCATATGTGTGATGATTTGTACAATGTTTATTGGTTTGATATGATTGATGTTATCATACAGATTGAAAAGTAAAAAGTTTTATCTTATATTGTTTACCCCCCCTCTCAATATAAGCTTATGTTCAATAACAATAGTTCAAATGAAATTAGATATAGTAACAAGGATAGTCATACTCTAAGTTGTGTTGAAATGGAGTACAAAGAAATAGGTTTGAGAACATGTGAGCAAGGTATGTTTGATTCAAACATCAAACATATAATTTTTTTTAAGAAAATAGAAAAAGAAAACAAAATTTAAAGTATGAAAAATTGTAATCACTACAATAAACATGGACACAAGGTATCAAATGTTGGGACCTCTATCATTGTAAAATTTGTGGAGGTAATAATCATTCTCAAAAATATTGTTGGTATAAAGGGAATAATAATAATATGAATTATGGATGGATAAGTATAAAAGAAATATTGATGTTAACAAGGATAACACTAAATGGACTTCTACAAAAAAATATTATTTAAAGATTTCCAAGACAATTCCAGAAATGGTTAGAATCACTACCAAAACTAGAGCTTGAAAGTCAAGACCAAAATTAAATATTGAAAGTTTACCAAATAATGTAATATGGGGGGATGTTGGAAGTATTATATTGTTTGGTACCTTGCAAGAATATTGCAAGTACCTTGTAAATAGTTTGTAAATATTTGAGTCTAAAGTTTGTAACTAGTTTGTAAATATGTGGTGTGAAAAGAGTCATGTAAATATTTGTCTTTAAGTGTGTGTAATCATTATAGATTTATGATTTGTTATTATTAGGAGTCAATAAAATATATTTCTCTTATGAGAATATGAAGAGTTAGATCTCTTGTGAGTTTGAGGAGATGAAGAGTTGGTGAAAGTAGAAAGGTTAAGAGTTTTATGAATGTGAAGAGTCTCTTGTCCAAGTTGTATATAATGAAGACAAAGCATTGTAATGCGATGTGAGAACAAGCTTTACAATACATTGTATTTGCATTTCTATGAGTTTTTTATTGAATTGTGTGAACATTTTATTTTGTTTTATTGTTAATTCCTATGAAAGCATGATTGAATTGTTAACATCGGGTGCTTCGGTATTCTTGTCAGACCCAGGCATGTGCCATGTTGTTGTACTACATTTTTTGCCCTTATTTCTTCAATGTTCACTTATCTCTTGCACTTCACTCAAATATTTACAAGCTACCTTCCATTTAGATATGGATTTAAGGGGACCTTCGTTCTCCTTAGGGCCCTTGCACTTGCATTCTTCACTCTTATATCTCTCTTCAATCGTCTTGGAGATCTTTACCTCTATAATGTCATGATTTTCCTTCAATTGGTTGTTTAAAATAACAAATTATTTTCACAAGTTTCTATTTACTTCTAAATATAGCTATGTTCATAGGGATTTTAACCCTTGGTCATTCTGCCTATTTTTGAATGAATTTCTTTATTTTATTTTTTATTTTTCCTTGCTATGAAACTATGGGTGCCTTGCTTTCTAATATCATGGGTCACTTGCCTTTTAACCTTGCTTGCTTGCTCAAACTAGAACGTTTGATTTTATCTTTCTATCTCTGCTGATTCACCTTTGAAATTGATCTATAACTTGTTTAGTTGAAAATGCCTTCTAAATACCTTTTCATTTTTTTGTGCCTTAAAAATTATTTCAACAACCATTTTTAATCGTTTTCATTTACCTTTAAAAAAGACTTCAATAATTTTCTTTCTATCTTCCTTTTAAATTTATAGCTTCAATGGTTGTATTTTAGCCTTCTTCAATATTTTTTAATGTCTTTCAAAAAAGGCTTTAATGGGCTACAATTTTTCAACCTTCTTTTATTCTTTTAAAAATTTCTTTCAAATTCTCTTTTCTAAATCATTTTAATGGGCTATTAAAACTTCTTCAAAAATATCTTCAATAGGCTATATGAGCCTTCTATATTTTTTAAATTTCTTCAAATTTCAAAAATTGCTTCTTTTTAATTTTTCAAGAGGAGCTTCTAAGGCTTCTTTGATGCTTAATTTTTCCTTTTTGCAATGAAAGCTACTATGGCTTATTTTGTGCTTCAACCCTTTTAAGGGGAGATTTACACTTTTGCACTATTTTTGGAAAGATTTATAAAACTTTCAATATATTTTTTCATAAAACTTTTTAGTAATCTTTTAATGGATCATTTTTCTTAAATATGCCTTTGGTAAAGGGTTTTCAACCTTGAATACTTAAAAAAAAAAAATCCTTTTCTTTTCTTATGGGATTCTTCTTTATGGATTCACAAATTCTATAACGGTACTCTGCCCTTAAAATTTTTTAATAACCTTTAGATAATTCTCTCGTGAAATTTTTCTTCATGGATTCACAATTTTATATAAGGTGCTTTTGCCCTTGTAAACTACTTTTCTCAAACTTCTTGAAACTTTTCTTCAACCAAACTTTTGAACAGTAAATTTCCCTTTAAAATTTTTCTTCTCTCAAACTCAAAATTTTTCTCAAACATAGTGCACCTTGGCTTTCTTTATATTGAAGTTAGAGGAGGATCAAAAGGGAATTTTTCTTCCTTTTACCTGCTCTGATACCACATGTTAGAATTTAAGCTTTGAATGATTTACATTATATCATTATAGGTATTTAAAGTACATAGGATGCCTTATTTAGGTATAACAAACTTGCAACTACTTTTATCCTATACCACATGCATGGACCTTGTGAAGGGTGGTTAGATCACATGCCCTATCACATGGACTATGATGGTGGTTACACCTTTGTCCTATAGTAGACCATACAAATAATGTGTTTGAATGGTTAACCTATAACTACCTACTATGATGTAATAATTCCTAGCATGAAAGTCCCACGAATTTTTAGCATGTGTTTGTTTTTGCCACAAATTCGATTTCCATGTTCCCTATCATAAAATTGGTATTAGTATTCCTTTTATAAACTCATTGTCATTTCCTTGTCCTATAAGCCCTTGGCCTTTATATTTTGGCTTTACTTTTGGTACCAAAGGTTCTTTCATGTCTTGCTTGTAGTATCCCGTTTTCCTTAATAGTTTTGAACCAATTCCCTTTTGTGTGTTCTTAAAATATCAAACTTATCATCACATTGTTTTCTTATATTATTAATATTTGAATTTTTATTGACATAACTTGGTGTTAGGATTAAAAAACAAAACATGAGCAATAAATAAATGTGAAAATAAAACACAAAAGAATAAAGTAATACTCAAGACACAGATTTACGTGGTTCACCCAATGTGGGCTACGTCCACGAAGAAAATAACCAAGATTTATTATTTCATCCAACAAATCTCAAAGGGATACAACCTACAACAAATCCACTGTACTTCCTCTTCGATCTCACAATTACAGTCTCTCTTCCTTCTCACATCTCCAATGTCGTACAACATCCTCTTATAAAATGAGGGTTACAATTTTAGAGCAAATCATTAAGACCCCAAAATAAATAAATAAATTACTATTTTCGGCAAATTATCTTTTCTGTCGAAATTTGCCATTTTTAGTAATTACTATTTTCAAAAAATTATTTTTCGTCAAAAATTCTTTTTTAGTAATTACTATTTTTGAAAAATTATTTTTTGTCAAAAAATTTTCGTTTTTAGTAATTACTATTTTCAAAAAAAAAAATTCATCAAATTTTTTTTTGAAAATAGTAATTCACAAAAAACTCGGATTGACATGCAATTTGACACACAATTACATAACGCCCATATCCTTTCGTAGAGTGGGTCCAAACGTGGCTAAAACAAGGCCTCCAAATTAGAATCAGGCTCCACAACCAACAATCTCCCACTTGGAGACTGATCATAGTAACTCCACCGCTACTGCACCTGTTGGACTATGCTTCAACTTTGGACTTGAAAATTTTCTCACCTTTTACTGTCATGTTTGAAGACCAACTAAAACTGAGCAAGAACTCAATTTCTCCCTAGTTACTGCCTTTGTGAACATATCTGCAGGATTCTGGCTAGTGTGTATCTTCTCTAGTTTTAATTGTCCATCTTCCAACACTGAGTGTATGAAATGGTACTTGGTCTGTATATGTTTAGTCCTGGAATGGAAGGCTGAATTCTTTGCAAGATGAATGGCACTCTGACTATCACTATATAATATGCTATTCTCCTGCTTCTTTCCCAACTCCTCCATAAACCTTTGTAACCAAATCATCTCCTTACTAGCCTCTGTAACAACAACATACTCTGCTTCCATTGTTGAAAGTGCAACAACCTTTTGTAATTTTGAAATCCAACTTATTGTAGTTCCACCTATAGTAAAAACATACCCTGTGGTACTCCTATTGTCTATATCACCTGCCATATCTGAATCAACATATCCTTGTAAAGCAGTGTTAGAACCTCCAAAGCATAATACCTGAGTGATAGTACCTCTCAAATACCTGAGAATCCACTTCATTGCCTCCCAATGTTATTTTCCTGGATTGTTCATAAACCTGCTCACAACTCCCACTGCATGTGCAATATCTGGCCTTGTGCACACCATCGCATACATCAAACTACCAACTACTGATGAATAAGGAACCTTGGACATATAGTCAATCTCCTCTTATGTCTTGGGACACATCTCTTTGGTCAGTTTGAAATGATTGGCCAAAGGTGTACTAATAGGTTTTGCATCCTGCATATTAAATCTTTCCAACACCTTCTCAATGTACTCACCCTGAGACAATGTTAATTTACGATTTTTCCTATCTCTTGTTATTCTCATACCAAGGATTTGCTTTGCAACACCCAAATCCTTCATTGCAAATGAATCTGCCAATTTTATTTTGAGCACAATTATATCCTGCATGTTAGACCCTACAACAAGCATGTCATCTACATACAATAATAGGATAATATAGTTACCATTATCCAATCTCTTAAAATAAACACAGTGGTCAGAATAACATCTACTATAACCTTGTTTTGACATAAACCTATCAAATTTCATATACCACTGCCTTGGAGCTTGCTTCAGGCCATACAAGCTCTTTTTCAACCTGCATACTAATTCCTCCTTCCCTTTGACCTCATACCCTTGTGGTTGCTGCATATAAATATCTTCCTCCAAATCCCCATGGAGAAAAGTTGTTTTTACATCTAACTATTCAAGATGCAAATCCTCTACAACCACTAGGCTTAAAAAAATTCTAATTGAAGTCATTTTAACAATAGGAGAAAAAATTTCATCATAATCAATACCTTTCTTCTATGCAAACCCCTTTACAACCAGTCTAGCCTTATACCTCTTTTTACCTCCATCTTCTTCTTTCACCTTGTAAACCCATTTATTCTGCAATGCTCTTTTTCCTACAAGCAATCGAACCAGATCCCAAGTCTGATTGTGTACCAAGGAGTCCATCTCCTCTTTCATGCCTTGCTCCCACTTCTTCCTGGTTTCTACCTACATCGCTTCTTCATATGTTTTTGGTTCACCAGAGTCAGACAATAATACATAATATAATGAAGGAGAGTAACGATCAGGGGGTCTACTTATCCTAGTAGATTTTCTAACAACACTTGTAGGAGTTTGAGGTGCTTGCTACTATTGTTGTTGATTTTCTAGCACCTTTGGAGTTTCAATTTCATCAAGCATTATGTATTCTGTGTTTACCTTTTCTTGTTTCTTTTATTGCAATTGGTCTTTATACATGACTTTCTCATTGAATACCACATCTCTACTCCTAATAATTTTATGATTTTCATAATCCCAAAAACGATAACCAAAATTATTAACTCCATATCCAATGAAAGTGCACTTCTTGGATTTTGCCTCAAGTTTAGTTCTATTTTCTTTATCAATATGCATGAATGCTTCACAACCGAAAGTCTTCATAAATGAGTAGTTAATAGGCTTACCTGTCCATACCTCTTCTGGAATCCCACCATCCAGGGAACTTGAAGACCCTCTGTTTATTAAATAAATAATAATATCCACAACATCTACCCAAAACTGTAAGGGCAATCCTGCATGTAATCTCATACACCTAGCACATTCCATGATAGTCATGTTCATCCTTTCTAACACACCATTTTCTTGTGGAGTTCTTGGAACCATCTTCACTCTACGAATCCCATGGTATGAATAGTAACTATCAAACTCTTTGTTGTAATACTCACCTCCATTATCTGATCTGAGACACTTCAACTTATTTCCTATCTCATTCTCAACCAAAGCTTTCCATTTCTTAAAAGTATCAAAGACATCCAATTTCTTTCGAATACAATAAACCCAAGTTTTTCTAGTTGCATCATCAATAAACGTAACATAATAATAAGAGCCACCAAGAGATGATACCTGAGTTGGTCCCCATACGTCTGTATGCACAAGCTCTAGATTTTCACTCTTCTTTTCTTTTCCAACTTTGAGAAATTTGACTCTTTTCTATTTTCCATAAACACAATGCTCACAAAAGTCCAAATCAACCTACTTCAAACCTGGCAACAAATTCCTTGAGTGGAGAATCTGCATCCCCTTCTCACTCATGTGCCCAAGCCTATGATGCCATAAAATTGTATCCACTCCTATAGAAGCTAAAGCAATAGAAAGATCAATATTACCAGTACATACATACAACGTACCTTCCTTCTTTCCTTTTGCTAATAATAGTGATCCTTTAGCAACCTTCCATGAATTTGTTGAGAATGTAACTATACATCCTTCGTTGTCCAACTGCCCTATGGAAATTAGATTTCTTCTCAAATCAGGAATATGCCTTACCTCTTTCAGCAACCATTGGTTTCCATTCGGTAATTTTATTTGTATCTTACCCTTTCCAACGATTTTACATGGTCTATCATCACCCAAATAGACCTGTCCAAAATCACCTTGAACATAATCTAGAAAATATTTCCTATGGGGTGTGGCATGATATGAAGCCCCTGAGTCTAGCACCCAACAATCATTAATATTATCTAGTGAAAGGATTAAAGCATCTTGCAATACATCACCTACTATGTTTGCTTCCTGATTACCTTATTTTTCTTCTCCCTATTTTTCTTTTTGAGTCCAACAATCTCTTTTCAGGTGTCCTTTCTTCTCGCAATGCCAGCATTCCAACTACTTCCCTTTGGATTTGGATCTGCCTTTCTTTGATTTTCCATGTTTTCTTGGACTCTTTCCTCTCTCCTTTTGTCTTCCCCTATTTTCCACAGTCAACGCATTACCCGATGTCTCACCTATGCTTTTTCATCGCATTTCCTCGCTAAGGATAACACCAATAACATCATCAAATTTTAAAGTATTTGTACCGAAAATAGAATTACTCACAACCATGACCAAGCCATTCCAACTTTTTGGCAATGAGCATAAGATCAAAAGAGCCCTAACCTCATCATCAAAATTTACTCCAACATAATTTAACTGATTGGTAACCGTGTTAAACTCATTTAAGTGATCAGTAACAAACCCACCTTCTGACATCTGCATATTAAATAAATGCTTCATAAGAAATACCTTGTTCGAAGTTGAGGGTTTTTCATACAGTTTAGCCAACGCATTCATTAAACCCTTCATTGTCTTTTCCTTTGAAATGTTGAAGGCCATCGATGTTGCCAAGCACAACCATATTGTTCCTAATGCCTTTCTGTCAAGAACTTCCCATTCTTCATCTAATAGCTTCATTGGCTTCTTTGCTATTCTACCTAATGGTAGGTAAAGATCCTTCTGATAAAGATAGTCCTCCATTTGCATCTTCCATAGCTAGTAATTTTGGCCATTAAACTTCTCAACCCTAAACCTACCTTCTTCTACCATTGCTCCCACTTGAACCGAAAACCCTCCTTTCAAGTGTGTTTTTCAAACCCTAGGCTCTGATACCAGTTGTTAGGATTAAAAAATAAAACATGAGCAATAAATAAATACAAAAATAAAACACAGAAGAATAAAACAATACTCAAGACACAGATTTACGTGGTTCACCCAATGTGGGCTACGTCCACGGAGAAAATAACCAAGATTTATTATTTCGTCCAACAAATCTCAAAGGGATACAACCTACAACAAATCCATTGTACTTCCTCTTCGATCTCACAATTACAGTCTCTCTTCCTTCTCACATCTCCAATGTCATACAACATCCTCTTATAAAACGAGGGTTACAATTTTAGAGCAAATCATTAAGACCCCAAAATAAAAAATATTTATTATTTTAGATAAATTATATTTTCTATCGAAATTTACCATTTTTAGTAATTACTATTTTCAAAAAAATATTTTTCATCAAAAAAATTCCATTTTTAGTAATTACTATTTTTGACAAATTATTTTTCATCAAAAAATTTCCGTTTTTAGTAATTACTATTTTCGAAAAATTATTTTTCGTCAAATTTTTTCCGAAAATAGTAATTCACAAAAAAACTCGGATTGACATGCAATTTGACACACAATTACATAACGCCCATATCCTTTCGTAGAGTGGGTCCAAACGTGGCTAAAACAGGGCCTCCAAATTAGAATCAGGCTTCGACTATCACTATCGTTCAAACTATCAACACATCTAGAGTTATCCCTATTTCCATCAACAATTCTTATAGTATCACCAAGATTTGAACTGTCATCAATACTAACAGTTTGGGCTTCATTTTTACAAACACTTTCTACATCAACACAAATATTTTTTGTACAAATATTCTCATGAACAATGCTTAAATCACTAGTGTTGCATGCTTTATCTATTTTCTATACTAGGTCTCTAGTGTCACATTGTACATGTACCATCTTGGGTTTCAAATTACACCCCATATCTGTTCTTTGAAATATTTTGTGTCACAATTTTCATCTTTCATCATGAGCATATTTTTTAATTTCTTTATTGTTTTTCTTGCTTTTGACACTATTTTGTAGACCATCAAGAGTTGAAAGAACCATATGTAATATACTTATAGATACTTTCACTTCTTTGGAATATTTCTTACCATCTTGTTTTGGACTATCTTTTGATACCATATAATCTTGATCCATTTCTTTTACCATGAGAGCCATGTGTGCAATAATGTCTCTTTGATGATTTAAACTTCTTCTTTGGTATTGCACTTGGGATTGATATTGTTCTCGTGGTAGTAGTTGATTTAATTGTTTATGAGAAAGTGTTGTCATATCTAAGAGCAAATATGCCATTTTTGAAAGAACCATATGCTTCAAGCTCTCTTTGTCTTCTAATAAAACATTTTTTACTTCCATTGACAACCCTAAATTCAACTGATCTTCCTTTATCTAATAATTATGACACTAATATCAAGTTATTGGCTAATATAGGCACATAAAGTATGTTTTCTAGTATGCATTCAAGAAAATGTAGTCTGAGTGAAACATTTCCTATTCCATATACTTGATAGATTTTATCATCTACAATTTTGATTGGTATGCTTTGTTTTATTTGAAGAGAATCAAATCAATGTAGATTGCCAGTCATGTGAGTACTTGCTCTTGAATCAATATACCAATAATTATCTTTTTCTATGCAATGTGTCATTTCCAATTCTTGTTTTGTTTAACTCAATTGAGATGGTTCATTGTATCTTGAAGCATGTTTGTGACAAAATTTCCTTCTAATAATTATTGGAAATGATGCATTGCATAGAAAGCCAAAGTTTTTTTCTAATAAAATTTGGTTCTTTGATCAAATGAAACTTTGTGAGAGGAGTTTTTGATAAAGACATAACTAGGATTCCTTGTATATATATTTTTTTCCTTCAATTATTTTTCCAATTCTCCAAATAAATGTGGAACCTTTGAATAAAATGTAGTCTTTAAGACATTAATGTCCATTTTATTTTTCTTCATCTCAACTCTTCTTATTTTGTCTTCCCTTTTTATTTTTAAAAAACTGCCCACTTTAAAATCTCATATGGACCCAATAATATTTTCCTTTTTCTTACTTTTCAATATTTCTTATGAGAAAATATTGATCTTTTGAACATTTACCAATTATCTTTCTTTTAATTTTTCCTCTTCTCAGATATTCCTTTTAACTCCCTTTAATTTTAATTATTTTAAAGAAATTCCTTCAAGAAAAAAATATTCTTCATAAATCTCCTTTCATAATTTATCCTCTTTGTAATTCTTTCATAAAATAATTTTCTTTTTGTGTTATGTCATAACCCCTTCTTAATTTTTTTTAAAGAAAAATATTTTTTTTGGAAAAATACTTCTTATAAATTCATAAATGAAAAACCAAAGTACAATAGAACTATGCAAGTTTATACAACATCAGTAAACATTCTGACTTGCATAAATCAAAAATTCCTTTCAGATATTTTAACAGTTCTACTCTAAACATTCTTACCTGATCTGAAATACAACTCACAACTTTACTTACAGTGCTAGTAACAGGAATGGAACCTACACTAAAAACAAGAGAGCACCTGTCCTTCCAGATAGCAAACAAAATAGAGACCCTCACCACTTGCCAGATCCCCACCAGATGAGGTGGACAATCGTTGACATCTCCAAGAAGTGCAATACTCCACCAGAGGTGTCCCCCCAAAAAAGGGGTAATAACTCCATCCATTCCTTTCCATACTGCTTTGGCATGAGAGCAATCCCAAAAAATATGCTTTATTGTTTCCTCTTTGCCACAAACCACACAACAACCAGAAGTGAAATTCAGTTTTGTCAACCTGGCTTTGCAGGGTAGGCCTTGGAAGGCTAATGACCAAGCAAAAACCTTAAGCTGAGCAGACATTCTGAAATGCCAAATTTTAGATAATCATCTTTTCCATTTTTTGTAGGTGCAGTTGACATTCCATCTGTGATTCAATACAATATCTATAGGGGCCTTAATCAACAAAGCCTCATAAATCTTAGTAGATTTAAACTGAAGCATAGGGCAACCAAACTTCCACCTCCAATCTCTCCAGACAGGTCCTGGCAGTCCTCTATTCAATTTGTAAAGTTGATCAGATGGCAAAAGAGAGTGAATTTGGGTGATAGCATCTTTATCAGAGTACCACAACTTGTACTTAAAAACCAAGTCAGACCAAGAGGACCAATCACCAGTGTCAACATTCCATAAATCTGCCCAACATCGAACCCCTTTTTTTACCAACCGCTTACAACGGAGTCTTGGCCTATTAGAAGCATACTCCCCATTCTCTTTCCATAACCAAATTGACCTATAAGGAAGCACCCAACCTCTCCTGTCATCAAGAAATTCCCAATGCAGCACATGGGCAACCGACTTCCATGCCTCCCAAATTCTTTTAATAAGAATACTACCACCTATTTTAAACTTCCACGGGTTGCCAATTATGTCCTCCAAATGGAAGGAGCTCTTAATGCCATCAATATGAGTACAAGTCTGAATTCTATGTCGTAACAAAAGTTTCCACCCTTCATTCCCTTCCAAAGCCCTCACAATCCACTTAGCAGCTAGAACCTTACCCTGAGTATGAATATCCAAGAGCCCCAAACCTCCCTCTTCTTTAGGAATGGTGCAATATTTCCATGCTATAAGTGACAATTTATTTGAACCATCAAAGTTGGACCACAAAAATGATCGAATGATCTTCTCAAGCCTCATGTATTGCGAAGTATTAGGCAACCAACAGGAAGAATAGTAAAGATGATAGGCCTGCATAATTTTTGCCACCACCACCAGCTTACCCGTAAACAAAAGTAACCTATTTTTCCATACCTGATTTTTTTTTAAATTTAGCCAAGCACCAATTCCACATATCAACCAATGAGACTCTCTTACCAAACGGTATTCCAAGATATCTAACAATCTCACCATCTGCAATATGTTTCCATGCAGGGGAAAAGCCCTTTGGTAAGGAATCAACACCAACTAACCAAAATTCAGATTTAGATTCACTGATTTTGGCACCTGAGGCCAAGCAAAACTGATCAAGGGAGCATATGGTATTTTCAATGGATTGTCTATCTAGTTGGACTGAAATAAAAGAATCATCTGCAAAGTGGTTGTTAATAATTGTACCCCCTAGAATCGAGATGCCTCTTAAATCCCTTGCCTTCATTCTCATTTCTAATAGATATCCCAAAGCATCAACAATCAACACAAAAAGATAGGGGGCTAGAGGGCAGCCTTGTCTAATTGACTTAAACAAAGTAATAGATTCTGAAAGCTTACCATTAACCATTACCTTTGTCGAGGCACACGAGAACAACACCTTGATCCTCCCAACCACTACTTTGTTGAATCCCAACCACTCCAACATATTAAAAATAAATTCCCAATCAACCCTATCATAGGCCTTATCAAAATCTATCTTCAAAAATAATGCTTGTTGATTGCTTCCTTGTGCCCACTCCATTGTCTCCCATACGGACAACACGATGTCTAATATAAATATTCCTTTAACAAACCTTGTTTGCTCTTGTCGTACAATTCTTGTTGCTATAGGTTTTAGTCTAAGAGCTAGTGCCTTGGCCAAAATTTTGTATGAGACATTGAGCAAAGTAATGGGCCTCCAACCTCCAATTGTGTCCTTCCTATTATTCTTAGGGATCAATTTAATCAACCCTTGATTCAATCCTAGAGATAACATGCCTTTGTCAAAAATTTCCCGCACCATCATTGTGTAATCATTACCAATCACTTCCCACATTTTCTTGTAAAATTTTGTAGGGAGTCCATCTGGACCAAGGGACTTACCATTGCCCATAAGAGAAAGAGCAGTATAAAGTTCATCCTTAGTGAAATCCTCCACCATCTTGTCATTCTCAAAACTGAAAACTTTCCTAGGTACACATTTTTTAACTTCTTCTCTAGCTAGCAACACACCTTCATCTACAGGATACTCCACAAATATCTTCCTAAAATGAGATTCAAATATAGATTTGATCTCATCTTCCTCTTCAACAAGAGAACCATCATCTGTCTGCAAAGCTACTATCCTTTCAAAAGCAATCTTTCTTTTGATGTGACCAAAAAAGAACTGAGAGGGTGTATCACCCTGTTTAATCCAATTGAGCCTACTCTTGATTCTCGCTCCTCTACCAACATAGTCTTCATACCCTCTAATTTCCTTTTCTTTACTTATCTCTAGTTCTTGTAACTGGATATTTGAAGGATCCAATTCCAATTCCCTTCTTGCCTTTTCTAGTGATTTTCTTAAACAATTGATTTTACCCCTCCTTTTTTTGGCCACCAATCTCCCCCAACCCCACAAAAATCTAACAGTCCTTCTCACTGTTGCTTCCCACCATCCTAACCACCCATATTTTTCTCTAGGCCTAGGTTCCAAGTTCCATACATATTTGATCATAGTTCTGCAGGCTTCATATTCCAAATGAGAAATATTCAACTTAAAAGTCAAAGCACTATCTATTGTAGAGACCTTACCAATTGGAAAGGGGGGTTGGTTTACATGGTCTAACAGGAGAAGGGGTGCTGATTGTGTACAGGCTAGGTTGGACATATTTTATGTTGATAGCAATGTCTTCACTTGTACAGGGCTAGGTAAACGAGATTGTGATGTGTATCTCTCAACAACAGGTTATCACCATTTCCCTATCAGCATAAAATATTTCTTTTAAATAGATCTCCTTATGAAATAAAATAAACTCTTGCCCCAAGAAATAAATTTTCTTTATCTCTTCTTTTTAACTTTCTACCCATTTTATTAAAGAAAACAACTCCCTCAAATAAAATTCCTTTTAAATAAATCTTTTAATAAATATTGAACTTGTGTCTTCTTAAAAACCTTGACATATACCCATGGGAATGTAAATAATGTGGGCAATATTAAAGTATCTTGAAGATGTATGCTCCGAGTTTTTAGCTTTTGCACACCACACCACTAAAATTAACCATTATGCACTTATTTCATAGACTTTGGCATTGTTGACATGCTTCTAACCATTGACAAGCTATTGACAACACTAGTTATAATTTAGCTTTGCATTAAAACGGTTTGGGCTTTTTCACCTTCCTCTGACTCCAAGAAGGCATAATATGAATTACATTACATCTTCTCCTTCCTTTTCTAGATTTACACACGTGTAATTCTTCTATGCATTAGACGTTCCCTCTAAGTCTTCTCCCTTCTTCCATGCATGATTTTCTCCTCCAAGTGTCTCATAAAGATTCAATTTACCTCACTAGAATACTCTTACTCACACATGGGACACTAAGAGTTTAACACGCTTTCAAGGACATAATAATTTTTTCTCACAAAGTACAATTTGTTGTTTTAAGTGTAAGGACTTCAACTTGGAACACATATTATGATTTAACAAGGGACAAACTCAACCTATATTGCATCAACCAACTAGCGAATTCACTCATAGTGTACTTTGACCTTTACCAAAAACAAAAAACTCATGCTATACCCTCACAAGATTTATGTAGCATGAAACAAAAATAAATGCACGAGATATAAATATATTAATAACACCTTAGACACTCCAAGGACATGTTGTCTTATGATGACGATTACCACTTTCTTCAAACAATATTCTCCTCAAGAATGCAAACCAAGCTCTTATACCATTGTTAGCAAATGAGCTATATTCAATAATCAAATCTTAATATATCAAGCAAGGATAATAAAATACTCTCACAAGGTTACAAACAATATACAAAGGTAAATAAACACTTTGTATTCAAGCTAATGAAAAATCTACAATACATTATAGTACAAAATGAACACTAATTCAATGCAATACAATGTAATATCCCATCCCTATAAATAACTTTTACATAGTCTCTTGGCATTTCATCTTCTACCATCTCTTTATCTCCGCTCAAAATTACGAGTTAACTTTTTTATAATAACAAAACCTAATGATAAAATGAAACCAAATATTAATCATATATTTACAAAATCTTTACAAGGTACCAAATACTTGCCTATAAATTTAACATTTGAACATTAAAATTAAGATTAAAAAAAGTCTTAAAAAAACAAGGAATATAAATAGATGTATCTCTTTTTACAGAAAATTACCTCTCAAAAAAAACTCACAATTCTACGTTATAATTTTGTTTTGATAAAACTCTTACATTTCTATTTCATATTAGAATATTTCTCTTTTCATTTTCGTTGAAATGTTCCAAGAGATCAAGGATTAGAGTATTGTTAACTATTTGATGCATTTTATGCGGCACTATGCCCTCCTTCCTTTTTTTTTCTTACATTTCACACAAGTCAAAACAAGCCAAACACTTTAAAGACAACTGTATGGGGAGATTACTTCCCAGAACCGTGCATATTCTTAGCGAAATTAATACTTTAGAAGCGTCCAATCTCATCCATCCAATGACAGAGACATAAACATCCGGAAGACAGGTGTTGTAACAACCTTCAAATCACATATAGAAACTCCTAATGTCTCCCTCCCAAATTTAACTTTATGAAAAAAGACAAAGCGGTTGTGGAAAACTATAAAAATCCAACACCACTTAAAATAAATTTATATTTATTTATATATAAATAAAATATAGGATAAATATCGCCACCTACTAGTTGTCTCCATATCTACTCTTCACCAATCTGCCGGCATCTAAAATTTAAAACAAGCCTTAAAACCGAAAACAATATATAATAATTATCACAATTCAACTTTAGCAATTTAAAAGAAAACATGAATTTTTATAATTTTTTTTTTAATCTAAAAAAATATATTAAAATAAGATTATTTATAAGTTTGGATGAGATTTTTTCCGAGCTTAGTTTACAAGAACATCTGCTTACAACATTAAAAAAAAAATCTACATTCCAACCAAATCTTCTTTATAATTTTTTTTTTTTTTTAATTTTAAAAATATATTAAAATAAAATTATTTATAAGTTGGGATGAGATTTTTTCCAAGCTTAGTTCACAAGAACATCTGTTTACAATAAAACAAAAAAAATCTACATTCGAACCAAATCTTCTAAACCATATTTTTATTAGAGCTATCCATCTGTTTACAACATACCATATTTTTATAAGAGCTGTCCACCTGTTTACAACATTAAAAGAAGATTTATATTGGAATCAAATCTCCTAAATCATATTTTTACAATGACTCATATTTTTACAATGACTATTCAATTAAACATTGGATTTGCTCACCAATCTGCCTAAACTTTACATCTTTAATAGCTATGTCATTGTATCAGTGAACCCCTGCCTCCTTCTTAATATCTATCTTAACTAAAATTTACTAGTAAACTACCTCTATTTCAATATACATCCCAACTAAAATATTTAGCACTTTATTTAAATCTTTAAGTAACTGGATCATAAAACACTATGTCCCTTTCTATAAAGCAATCTTTTAAAATCAACATCTTCCTTAAACTTTGGTAGAAGAGCAACTCATATCGTTAAACCAACTTTAGGTTGTAGACAGTTCGCACCATCTGTCAACTTTGAATTTTATTCTGAATTTCTAACCGTTGAATTCCTAGTGTGGAAGACTGGTTCCGTGGGATATGCATTCAATTATTATCTTAGTCTCCCTTTTTATTTGTCTTCCCTACATTTGTGGGAGCTACCGCGCCTTTAAGATAACAATGAATCCGAGACTCCTATTATTATATTATAACATTGAATTAATGTACATTAGTGTTCGCGTCACCATGGCGATGACGTGGCATGCACAAGCCTGAGGTGTCGCAATAATTAATCTTGATCTTCCACGTGTCAGGCTCGCGTCGCAGTCAAGCAGGGGGTAGTATCCACCCAAAATTTAAAATATCAGAAAGGAGAGGCGCACATTCGCAAAAAAGATTCCGTCGGGTGACGGGGCGGCGCAGGGGCCACCGGCGGTAGCCGGTCATTGCAAGCTCATTCGAAAGTTACTGCGAGAAAGGATAAATGTGAAATAGTTAAAAAAAAAACAGTAATTTGAAAGAGTTAAAAAAAAAATAATAATTTACGCCTCGCAAGCCGTGGATGCATGTGTGTCCTTTACACATACATATACGCACTGTATATATTCCGGTGATGAATATATTAAGTGCGTATTGTATGTGTATATTCCCGCGGTTTGGTTTATTCTTATTCCTCGCCCGTCCGCTTTATGCTGTTGAGCCCTCGGGAATGGAGATCCGATTGGGGGATGTATTTCCCACTTAGATATTTTTGGGTTATTTTTTAATAGTTGTGGATAGGATTTTGATTTCTGGAGCAAAATTTCGACAATAGACGATCGTGAATAATCTTTTTGTGAGAGCTTTTCAAGAGGTTGGAAAGCCCGCCAGAGCTCGGAGGACGACAGGTCGCGGGGTCGATCCCTTTACAGGTGCGGGACATTTAGTGCTTTATTTCTCTCGTATTTCTTTTTCGAAAATAGTGCGATGATTCTTGAGATTCTGTCGGGCTTGTTTTGAGTGTTAAATTTGGATCCTGAGTTTGATTATATCGCCAATGTACGAAGTGTTTTTAAAAAAATGCTCCACAATAATTTAGCTGCAAAATTTGGGATGTTGATGCCGGAAATGTGTTAATATTTCGCACGATGCGGTCTTTGATGTTCGTTTCTTTCAATATTTTTTTCCCAAACCCTACGTGAGATCTTGAGATCTTGAAATGTGTTAACCAGCTTTGATAATCGGAGCTATTTTTAGCATGTTTCCATTTCTCAGCGCTAAATTTACATTTTTATTTTTAAATTTTTTCGAGGCAATACAAAAGATTTTTTTATCTTTAATCTTTTCCTCTTCGGAACCCTACATTGATTCTTTATACGTGAGGCCTCGCCACTGGAACTCGGCGGAAGTAATTTTAAGAAAATTGAAGTTGTTCACGGACTCGATGCATGTTTTTTTTTTTCACTTAGGTTAAAAATGTTTAATAAATTATATATTTAATATATTATTTAAATCATATTTTGATTATCAAACTTTATAACTCTATCTTTTGAGAATTTAAATTTTTGAAATTCTAAAAACTCCGTTATTAAACTATTCACACTATACTATTAAATGTCGGCTGTCGTTGCTTCTATTTTAAATATTTACCTTTTCCGAGACAAACCGCGAGGTGATTTGTTGTAGAAAGCCTCGAATGCGTTTTGTCGCCGACCGAGTTTGAGAGGGATGAAGTCTGTCCGCCCGTTTGACACATCGGACTGCCCGACCGAACCATAATTTTTGCATCTCTCTATGGTATTTCTTTTTTACCTCTATCGTCCAAAGCGAATATACCTTACGCCAGCAAAAGGAAAATAAAAGCTCAGATGAATTGACCAAAAGTTAAGCTAGGATTCAAAATCAAAAGATCGACATTCCAGAATAGGAGACGGTACACGTCATGATAAACGGCGGAGAACTTATGTTCATATGACATCCCACTCCGCATCGAAATCGCCTACCATAAAGATAAAGTATAAAGGGAAGCACAGAGGATATGCGCTTTGAAAATTCTACTTTAATTTTCGGCCATAGCTCTATAGAATCGTGAGCATAACATTTGACTTCATGAGTAGTAAATTTTAGCACGTATTTTGGCTTTCTGTCAATCTTTGAATCTCTCGAGTCCTTGGGTTTATTCCGTTCACATTTGTGCATGTATTGTCCTGACCAACAAATTTCACACAGGTTGGAGCTGCCGGGATCTTCGAACGTTGATCCTTAGGAAGACTCGTTAGGGTTAAACGGTTTGAAGTCCGTACGTGGGTTATTACTGCAGAGGAGGCCGTTGGACTACTATGGAGCTCATGATGGAGGGTTTGTTTTTCTTCTTTTTGAAATCTGCAATTGAATAGGGTTATTGATTTTGTGAGTGGAGAATTTTGGAAAAGAAGTCAAAAGAAAGCGAGAGTTTTGTAAATGGGGGGCTGCTGCTGTTGCTTGAGAGGAGATGGTCAGATTGATTATAGCTCAGGGGTGGTCTGCCAGGGGCGCTACTGTATTCCAGGTTGCGCCAGATGTGCAAATGGAGTGGCGGTAAGTATGGCTTTTTAATCCTTTTTGCTTGAATTTATTGTTATGCCAAATGGGTTGCCGTAGACTTAATCAGTCTGAATGATTCCTACAAATTTGCAAGTTAATAAATATATTTATACTTCATGGCTGGGTCCATTTATTTCTGGCAAATCTGTTTTCTCTGGTGATCGGTGAAGAGCTTCTTATTTGCATAGCTGATACTTGGGTTATGTCAATTGGCCCATAATTTCCTTCAACTTTAGTCTCTAGTCGAAAATCATCCATGTAGGTAAACCCCTTCTTAAAATAACTAATTTAGCTTAATGGAATGTCCATTCTTAACATCACATTGAAGGCATTTAGTCTGATGATAGAAAAAAGCTTTACATGTACAACAGGAGGCAGATTTTTTTTTTTTAAGTTTATATTTGTTTGGAATATTTTTTATATTTGTGTTTGTACTCTTAGGTCCGGTCAGTTTTGCTCTTTGTACATGTTTGGCTGCAATGTAATCAGTGGATGATATGGATCAGCTACGGTAGCATAGTTCCTTCGATGTGATGATGTAAATGATGGCATGGTGCTATCACACAGTCTATTTCTGTTACGTAGCTAAGAATGATGGTTCAGAAAAAAGGTTTTACGTATTCGTTTTCTGTTACGCAGCTGAGAATAATGGTTCAAAAAAAAAAAAAAAAAATTATTTTAAAAACCTTCTTCCTTTCCCTTCTTCCAATTTAATGAAATCTTTAACTATCAACTTAAACCATACTATAGAGCTCCGTGCTCGTCTTTAAATTTTATAAGTACTGGTTATAGACGTGCCTGTGCCCTGTCCTGTAATAGGGTTTGTCCTGGACAAGGAGAATTGTATTTGTTCCGTATTGAGTGGGGTGCCTCTTTTAACTACATGTAAGGCATGCAAAGCTGGTGTTACGTTATTATGTGGTATACAGGTCGATGTAACGGCAATGGTTTTGAGAGGTGAAGTAAGCCTTGTGTCCATTTTAACTTCTCAAGGGACTGAGGTTGTAATCTTAAGGGGATTTGGTTCCCTGTGTATGACATGCAATTCACAAAAATTTCAGTAATGCTGTGGATTGCAAATAAAAAAATAAAAGTCAATTATGAACTACTGGATGCATTTGCCAATAAATGATACAATGTTATAGCTACGTATGGGAACTCTTAGATTTTTACTGCTGAAGGCAGACTAGGAGTATTGTAACAAACTTTGAAAATTCTGACTCCCACAGGCCCAAGGGCATTCTATAATTTGGGATTCAGTTTAAAAAATAAACACACGCACATATATATAATAAGCAAAATATACAACTTACACACATGAATACAAAAACAATAATTTCCTTTGAACTTAATGCCATATGTTATATAATATATACTATTATTATTAATTATACCTTATAAAACTCCACTATGAACTTCTGGAGGAATTTGTTATAGTTATGTATGGTAACTCGTGGATTTTAATTGCTGAAGGTGGATGACTAGAATAGTGACAAGCATTGAAAATCCTGATTCGTGCAGGAGACCAAAAGTATTCAATAATTTTGGATTCAGTTTGAACATATTAACATGTAGAATACCCACAGAATACAAGTAAAATAACTCACTTTGCATTTAATGACATATGATATAAATTATAATTATAATAAAAATCAACTATGAACATACTGTAGGCATTTACAAGGAAATGATCAATTATTATTATAATGTATGGGAATTTGTTGATTCTAATGGCTGAAGGCAGATTAAGAGCATAGTAAGAACCTTAAAAAATTCAAACTCGTGCAGGAGATGAAAATATCTGATAAGTTTGGATTCAGTTTAAGAAAAGAGACACATATAATTACCTAACATGAACATATTAATATGTAAAATATTCACAAATTAATATAAATGCAATAAATGACCTTGCACTCAATGACATTTTATATTACTCTCTCTCCCTCTCCCTCTCTCTCTAGGAAGATGCATAATGAAATGAAAGATTTTAACTACGTCCGCGAGACCCAAAAATGGTCTATGGGACCTCAAATATGGAAGTACAATTACTCAAATCATAGCATATGATCTTTAATATCTTTGAGAAGATTGTTCCTTCTCCTGCTGATTTGTGTTAGCAATTCCCCAACTTTTTTTATTTTACTGTCTTCAAATAAATCTGCCATAAACTCGTTCCCAAGTGTTTCTTTGTATTTGTCACGGATATCTGAAAAACTCGGGAATTTATAGATGAAGTGTTCCTCTGTCTCTACTGCCCCTGTGCTGCATAGAGTACATATCCTTTCTTCCCATTGTTCTTTGGGCGTTGTCCATCTCCCTGTTTCACATCTAAGCCTATGAGAGCTAGTCCTTATCTGAGCAATGAGTATTTTTTCCTTCCACTTGATTTCAGCGCCTATATACGCTTTTTCCTTGTGGTCATACGTTGGGTTAAAATTTGCAATATAATATTGTCTTTTCCTGCTTGCATTTTTCCACATTCCACTTCTGAACTTTTCATTCACATAATTTTTTATGTCTTTGTTGACATTTGGGCATTCATTTATGTTGATTTCCCAACGTTTCATCCATTTCTGATTTTGTTTCATCCATGTATTCTTTCGCCTATGCAACTCTTCGTCCCTAGCTGTCCTAGGCCATCTATCATTTGTCATGTTTTCTGTTTTTTTCAAGTAACATAACAGCTTGGTCATAGCAATTGCTTCTAAAGGGAACATTCCAATTTCAGCTAGAATAATTTCATAAGGGGTTGTGGCCTTAATTTTGAGAAAGTTTGTGATTAGATATTTTTGAATCCTTTCTATTTGCCTCCATTTTGCATTTGTTGTGCCACTAGCCCACACCTCGCAACCATACAACAGAACCGGTGTAACAAGTAGGCCAAATAAGACCTTGGTGGTCTTTCAGTCCCACAACTCGGCATTCCTACACCTGTTTTGAAGTGCATATAGTGCTCTCCAACCACTTTGAGTTCTTTTCATCCTACATGTATTCCAATTAAGTTTGTCATGAAAGTCTATGCCCAGGGATGTGTATTCTACTACTACATCAAGCGGTTCTCTTGCAAACTGAAATTTGAGTTGTTGCTTCTTCTTTTTTGCTGAAAAAATCATAATTTTTGTTTTGCTCGTGTTCACCTGCATCCCAACTTCTTTACAAAAGAGTTCTAGAGTTTGAAGGTGATCTTCTAGATCTTTGGCTGTTTTGGCCACAAGAATTACATCATCTGCATACGTGAGGAGTTTTACCACATATTTGGCTAAATGCACACCCTCTCCCCCAAATTTGTTTATCCATTCTTCTAACTTGTCAATGTACAGCCCAAATAAGGTCGGAGATAGAGGGCAACCTTGTTTGACACCTATGTCACTACCAAAACATTCAGATAACCCTTCCTGTGTTCTGATTCTAGCCTTTACATGCTCATATAGTCTGTGAACTGCTGCCCTGTAGTGAATTGGAACCTCTAGCTCTTCCATTCTGCTCCATAATTTTTTCCTTGGCACTGTGTCAAATGCCTTTTTGAAGTCTACAAAACAACAAAAAGCCTCCTCTTTTTTGTCCCATATTTTTTCCACTATGTGTCTGAGCGTGATACAGTGATCAATAGTCGAGTGATAAAAAATGACAATGCTATTCAACGTTTTTTTGTCCACCAAGAATTGTAAGGCCACTGGAATAATAGATGGATATCAGCATGTTGGAGATTTTTCCCCTTTCCTATATCCGTTTTAGTAATATTAGAAACTAATTTTAATTAAAGAAAAGCTTCAAATCAGATCTGATCTATCTGGGATTCTGGATGATTCAGAAAATTCAGTCTGAACTGGATTTGGTCCAGATCAAGCAGAATTTTGTTTATTATGATCAAGATGCTATGCCAAGTGATTGCTAAGGTATTGATCTGACATAAAATTATTCTCATTAGATGGAACATTGTTTCTGAAGGCATCATTCGTTCAATGATATTTGAAAATTCAGTAGATATTAAGCGGCACTATATCAGGCTAGCATTTAAAAGAGAACATTATGTAATAATTTTTATGATGCTAGTGAAGCTAGGAGTACTTAATTGAGTGTGGTTTCCCCAGATGTCAACTTAGGCATATTGATATAACCCAAAAGGGACCAAGATTTAATCCATGCTTTGAATATTGTCTGTGAATGTAGTGGTTGAATATTCAGTTTTAAGCAATGCATTTCAGACCGTGAAACTGCAGATGGCTCATTAAATCAGTTATTAAATATTAATTTTGTAATTCCCTTGATACTTCTATTAAATAACACTTATTAACATTTTGAAGAGACTTTCTGAAGGTGAAAGGCTGAGATTATGAAAACGAATTTACAATGGTATAAGCACCAGCTTCAACCATCCTGAGAAAGTCTATTACAACATCCCAACAGACTTTCTCTGTTGGGATAGGGAAAATGTACAAGGTGTGTTTTTCTCAGCATGAAAAGAGGTAGAAAGTAAGAAAGTTAGATTCAGGCAATCAATAATGGGGATTGGTCGGTGGTGGTATGATGAAATTAAATGTTTCTGGGAATCTTGGGACAAAGGAATAACTAGAACTTTGAGATATAGCAATACATAAACCACTGATTACTGAGGATAACAGTGGAGGAATGCAGAGTTGCAGCAAAGGTGAAAACAAGTAACAAACAGAGAAAGTGTGGATGCAAAGAGATGTCCTTTAAATTGCTTGATCAGACACTCAAGTTTTGTGTTCTTGGTACTTCCTAATTTTCAACAAGATTGAATAATGCCACTACTTTTTATGTCATTGGATTATAATCTTAAGGAATTTTTCATGTGCATGTCTGCCACGATTGTTAGGGCATACAAAGCTTTTATCCCCCTTTACTTCACATCTACATGCTGCCTATAAAATAGTTTCTTTAGGGATCTTTACTAAAGCTATTTTTTTTTTTTTTACTTTAAAGATATCATATCAGAGAGCATATAGCATTCATGTTCAAAATTTTCCTTGATCCTTATTTGGAGAGTAATGGATTTATTCTTTCCTAGTCAGCTTTCTAATCATCATTGTCTAATATGAGGAAGGAATAGCATTGACTTAGATTTGGCTGGAAAAATGCCTATCGCAAATGACACTTCTTTTAAAGGTAGAATTGTAACCAGTCTCTTTGAATGACAAAGTAATTACATGGTTTATTGGCACTATAAATAAAAAAGCTTTTACCTTATCATGGACACACTGTTTTTAAATATTTTTTGGAGTCCTGTATAAGAAGCAATTTAAAGTTTCATTGACATATTTGGAGAAATCAGAAGGTTTCATTTCACTTAGTATGATTGATCCATTTTTTTTCCTTCCTTTAGGTGTCATTGTAGCATTAATGAGAAACATGTATTGTGTTCTGCTTCCATTATGTTACAGTTTGAACCAATAATTTTTGGTTCTTCGATGTAATTTATATCTGCAAAATCATGTGAAGTCATTCAAGTATTGAGGAGAATCTTGTCATTTCGTCTGTTACAACAGGTATATTAGAAATTTAGATATCTATAAAGAGTTATACCCATAGTAGAGAAACTCAGACTTGGTGCACAGACTTGACAAGGCCAATTTTTGAATTGGACTCAGCAAAAGAACTCGAAAAAATGTGGCAAAAAATAAAAAATCAAAGAAAATGCAAATTTTCATTGGAAAAAAGTTGTTCTTCATGCACATCATAATTAATTAACATTATACAAATCCAAAATAATATTGTAAGTGATACAACCTTAAACTACGTATAAAAGTGACAAAACACATTTCAATTAAAGAAATTTTAATGTCTCCAAATATTCTTGTTGCTTATGTTATATAAAGGTACAAAATGTGCTTATTAAAAAAAAAAAGGTACAAAATGTGTCAAATACCTCAATAGGCCCACTACAACAGTCAACTAATCTATCTAGCATCTTGCAATGCCTTTGCCCTTTGCCCTAGTTGAAGCTCTAGTCCTCTCTCTTTGTGCCCATGCCCGTTCCTCTTCCTTTGCCTTTGCTGCTAACTCCTCCGCCATACTTTCAAAATCATCCATTGAAAAGAGAGGCTCTTGTTGCTCCTCCTTTGGCTCTGTGATCCATTCAAATGATGGATCAATCTTATCTAAATCAATGGCTTTATAATTTCATTCTGCATTTTTTTTTTGTGGTGGAGGCAAAGGTTGTAATGAACAAATACAAGATCATTCAACTTTTGTTGCATGAGTCTATTGCACTTCTTGGAGTGAATGTGCTCAAACATATTCCAATTATGCTCACAACCTAAAGTGCTCCATGGTTGACATAAAATTTTCATGGCAAAGCGTTGAAGATTGGGCCTATACGCACCAACGTCCTCCCACCATAAATCTAAAAAAAGCCAAGAAAAAAGAAATCTGATAATCTATATAAAATTGTAAATTGAGATTATTTTTAAACAAAATCAAAAAACAAATATATAATAATTCGATCCATAAGGGTTACCTGGCTTCAAAGTTGCCCTTCCTCGAATGCATCATGAGGTTGTGAAAAGGTAGCCCTCACATCTCTTGTAATCCTAAAACTCATATTGCTAGTGTTCTCATCTGGCACCATTCGGGTAAGGCATTACTGAAGGCTTGACATCGCCTCATAGTCAGCCTCGAATGAATCATCATAAAAGAATTTGGGATTGAGGTAGTACTCCACTTCATGTAGTGGGCTATGGAGCCGAGAGGTCCATCGCTGGTTAATCAGTTCCCAAATGGGATTGTATTTGGGCTCGGAATAATTATAAAACGAGGCAATTGCCTTTTTGGCCCTATTTATGACCTCATATATGTATCCAATTGGTGATTTTTCTCCATCAGCAAGATGGAGATGTTAGCAAGTGAGCCCAAAGATTTCATAGGTCCCAATTTCCAAGATCGTTAAAAATATTTTTCAAATAATCACAACACAACTCACAACACCAATATTGCAAAAATAACACTTTATTGATAATCAAAACACTTACATTCAAAAGATTACAAAAGTTTCCATTACTCTCAATTACATAGCATGGATCTTTGTATCCAATATATAACTTTACATAATAAACTCTTCAATACTTTTGACTATTGCTCTCCTCAAACTCATGGGAGGTGCAACCTTTCACATGCTTCACATTATGAAAAAACTTATCATGATTACATAACCTTCTATTTCACATATTGACACATCTCATATGACTTCACTTTCACACTTAACACTTATGACTCTTCACTTACACACTTGACACATCTCATATGACTTCACTTTCACACTTGACACCTAACACTTATGACTCTTCACTTGCACACTCACACTTGCACACCTCACACTTGCACTCTTGACACCTTTCACACTTTATTACATAACACATAACACTCTTCACACTTTGACACATACTTTAGACACACTTTTCCTAATCTAATATTTACAATAGTACTCAATGGTACTTCAATGTACCAAATAATGTAATATCTCCAACACCCTCCCGTATTACATTATTTGGTGTGAATTGAATCTCTGACTCTTGTCTTCGTCCTTCGGCTCTGACTCTTACACTGGTTGAAGTTTTGGCACTAATCTATTAACTTGTTTTGTACAATGTTTGTCAGACTTTCTTTGTGTCCATAAAAACATTGTAACATATCCATAATCCTGTTTCATTCTAATTTATTGATCCATCCATAATGTATTTTAATTTTTTCTTTGTGATTTGTATTTGGTTTGGTCTTCGCATAGACCTTGCAATTTTGAAATGAACTAGATTTTAATCCACGCCTTTCTGTTGTCTCTTTTTCAGCTACTTTTATTTTGTTATCTAAAACATCGGTTCTTTTAGAAATTTCTAAATGATGTGTATTCTCATTCTTATCACACTCATTCTCAATTTGATCTTCATCTTCATTGCTATAATCCTTCCCATAAGGGCTCTTATTTCATTTTCACCTTTAGTTTCTATCTCTTGAACTTCTTGAACTAAATTTCCTTTTTGATTTTCTTCTTTTGGTCATTGTTGTTGCACAAGTTGATATCGAGGCTGATATTGCCTCGGTTGGAACCTTTGAAAATATCTATTCATTTGATTTCTTTGATTCAAAGAATTATATCTACAATAACTTGTAGTATGACCTTCTATATTGCATATGTGACAATATTTTCTTCTCCATTCAAGTTGATATTATGATGATGCTCCAATATTATTTGATGCATTTTTCTTTGATATCAAAGCATTATTAGTCATTTCATCTTTGACTTGATTTTCCACTTCATATTCTTGAAGAACATTAACTAATTCATCAAAGGATATGGTCTTATTTAGCATTTGAAGAGAAGTGACTAAATTTTTAAATGTTTTTGGGAGTGCTCTTAATGTAACTTGGACAAGAAACTTGTCTTGCACTTTTTCTCCCAAAGTTAGTAACTTAGCTTTAATTCCGCCATCCTTCGAATGAAAATTTCTATACTTTCTCCACTATGAACCTTTAATGAATACAATTGTGACTGCAAATGTAAGATAGTCACTTCATTCTTTCCTTCAAATATTTTGCATAATTTTTTCCAAGCAGTTTTTGAAGTCTCTGCTTCACTTATATATGGCTGAATTTCATATGTTATGCCAAATGTGATTAGCATAAGGGCTTTTGCATCATCATCTTTAAATTTTTGTTTCCCACTTTCATCTTCTGGCATGTTCTTTGTTCCATTTACTATTTTCCAAAGTTTTTTAACAATAAGAATTGATTTCATTTTATTTTTTGGTCCTTTCAAAAATTGTGATTCGGAAAGGAAAATATTAGTATTTGCCATATAATTCATTTATCAATTGGGCTCATAATCTTCTTCTTCTTCAAATCAATCAATTCAAATTTCAAACCTTTAATCTTCTTATGTCTCCCAAATTTCAATTTCAATCTCACAAATTCTCTTTTTAAATTCCAATCCCTCAAACTTCAATTTAAATTTCAAACATCTAATTTCCATATATCTCCCATTCATTAATTCATTCTTTTTTCAAAATATTTCTCAATTTTAAAAACTTAATTTCACTTCATTTATTTTCTCCCAATTCAATTCTTTCTTTAATTATCTTAATCAAACTTTTAAATTTCCTTATTCCTCCCAATACCCATTCAATTAATAAACCTTATAACTCCCCAAGTCTTTGAATAAGCAAATATTTCTCTCTAAAATATCTCTGCCCGAATGAAATAATTAAAGCCGCCTTCCTTAATGCTTTAAAAAATAGACTTTACCTCCATTATGGCGCCACGTATCACGTCAATTAGGGCAAACTTTAGGCGTTACTCAAAATATCACGTGCTCCAAACTATCTTTAGGCGTTCTAGAATATTATGTGTTTTAGGCGTTACGTTGAAGGCCGATTCTCATGTTGTTCCTCTACGCTTAGGGTCTTAATGTACCTCTCAAGTTCCTTTGCTGCTCTTAGGTTCCTTCGTTTCTCTCAAGCTCCGCTCCCAAGCTGCTTCATCTCTTTTAGACTCCTCCATTGCTCTCAGATTGCTCCGCTACTCTCAGATTGCTTTATCACTTGTTCGTTGCTCTCGTCTACTCAGGCGCTTCTCTTTTCTTAGGCTTCTGTTCATTGCTTGCACATTTCGCTCCAATACAATATTTTCACTTCGTCTTTGCTCACATTTCTCTCCAATCTTCAGTCCCTTTAAATCTCATTGCAACGTTTTGCTTCAAGCACTCTTAGATGTTGCTGTCACTTCTTGAATTTCTCTTCCATACTTTCAATCTACTTGTCTTCAAACGTTCTCCAATCTCCACCGATTAGCTCACATTCTTCTTCACTAATCTTCGTCACGTTTTGCTGCAATCATCCAATGTCTAGAAATTTTCAATCTCTTTCTTCTGCTTCTCTCGAGCAATCCCCGTGTTCTTCTCTTCTCCAATCGTCTCTTCTTCTTCTCCACTCTTCTATTTTTTCCTTCTATCTTCTCTTCTCCAAATTTCTTCTTCGTCAACCATCTTCTCTCCAATCTTCTTCCTTCTTCACTCCTCCACATTCAAATTTGCACTCATCCTTCTTCTCACTCTTCTATCAGCAACTTCTCACGTTTTCCTTCAATCTTCTCACTCTTCCTCACTCTCTTCACCTTGGAAATGGCAAACTAAAGTGGCTTTGATACCACTGTTAGCAAGTGAGCCCAAAGATTTCATAAGTCCCAATTTTCGGGATCGTTAAAAATACTTGCCAAATAATCACAACACAACTCACACACCAATACACTTTATTGATAATCAAAACACTTACATTCAAAAGATTCAATTACTTTCAGTTACATAGCATGGAGCTTTGTCTCCAATATATAACTTTACATAATAAACTCTTCAATACTCTTGACTATTGCTCTCCTCAAACTCATGGGAGATGCAACCTTTCACATGCCTCACATTATGAAAAAGCTTCTCATGATTACATAACCTCCTACTTCACATCTTGACACATCTCATATGAGTTCATTTTCATAGTTGACACCTAACACTTATGACTCTTCACTGATACACTTGACACCTTGCACACTCACACTTGCACACCTCATAGTTGCACTCTTAACACCTTTCACACTTTATTACATAACACTTCACACTTTGACACATACTTTAGACACACACTCTTCCTAATCTAATATTTAAAATAGTACTCAATGGTACTTCAATGTACCAAATAATGTAATATCTCCAACAGGAGAACCCTCTCCAGAGGCTTTGATACTTGAAGTCAAATGAGAGATTTTAGTTATTATTAGCAACTAAGCTATTTGAAATTTGGATTACAATTCAAAATTTGCAAATGGAAAAATAATTGAAAAAACAACTTAGTCTTGTACCTTGATTGCCTTATTTATAGATGTCCATAAGGGCTCCTCAAACATAAAATCTTACACCTTCTAGCCCTCATTGGAGAATTGATATCTAGCAGCATCTTCTCCATTCCACTCCTTGCTCACAAACATCCTTTTCAATACCCCCTTTGCATCAAAGAGGCTTTGCAATGTAATGAAGTTTGTGGCGAATCGTGTAACTCCAACTTGCACAAGCTCCCTCCCATTAGTGAATTGCCTCGTTAGCTAGAGAACCCATGTATTGTTGTAGGTGAATTTTGTAATACATTTGGCCTTATTTATAACCTCAAACACCCACGATAATTTCCCAATGTCTTCGAGAAGCAAATTGATACGATGGGCTGCACATGGTGTCCAAAAAATCGTGAGGAATCTTTCTTCCAAAAACCTTCCAGCTACCACATACATTGTGATATTGTCCGTAATAAGTTGGACAACATTGTCCTCCTGTACTTCCAGCACAACCTCCTCCAACAACCTAGCAGGCATTTCAACACTCTTAACTTGTGCCGACACATCAATTGACTTTAGGAATACAATTCCTCCTGTAAAAGCAACCAAAAAATTAGTCAATGTTTGATTCTTCCCATCGGTCTACCCATCGGACATGATCATGCAACCCCTTTTTCTCTATATCTTGTGTTGCTCTTCAATGAAGAGTTGGATACCCTCCACGTATTCTTGAAGGAGAGGGCCTGTAAAATCATCATAAGTGGGCGGCTTAATTCCTTGTGCCTCTCTTGGTTCCATGCAATCATACCCTAAAGTGTGGGTTGTGACCTTGGTGTGGAACGCTCCATGAAAAATGACTCCTCTGTCCGACTCATTGGATTTGCCACAGATGGACTTTATCCACTACGGCGCTGCTGAAAACTGCTAAGGATGCTACCCTCTGTAGGAAGCCGAGAAAGAGTAGCCATAGATTCGCTTGTTTTTCTTTTCAGTTCTTTCTTCTCTTCATAATATGCTAGGAGGGCATTGCATTTCCTTTGTACTTCAGGTTCCACGCTATCACATATCTTGACATCATGACTGGCTATCTTCGCCAAGTGGTATTTGAGGGGCTTTATGCTTCCACGAAGTTTTTCACCACAAAATTTACATTAGGCCTCCCTTTTCTTCAAAACATCCTTCACATACTTTCAAGCTGGGTCTCTTTTCCTGTCATTATATTTCAAGGTAGCTGAACATTGATACAATAATCAATTAATTAGAAACTTTAGAAAAGAGAAAAGAGCCCTAGGGTTTAAGCATTGACAGCTCAAACTTTGTTTTTGTTACCTCAAATGTAACTATTGGGTGGCTGGTAGATTCTTGAAAAAATTTGGGTTTAGGATGCAAATGAGTGATATTGTGGGTCTGATTTCACCTTATCTCTGCTCTCTCTACAATTGGGAACAGGAAAATTGAGGCCAATTTGGAAAAAAAAGTATTTATGCCGTTTTCCTGTGATTCTGCTGCCGCAGCTGAGTTTTTTTCTTGGACTTGCGAGTAAAAAAAACTCATGAATAAAAAAAAAATTTGTGAGTCCAAAAAAAACTCGCAAGTCAAAAAAAAGCCGGGAGGGCTGACTTGGGTGCAGACTCAGTAAGTTTTTCAAAAAATTGCTGAGTTTTTCAAAAACTATGGTTGTATCTATGGGCTATGTTACCTGAGGCCTCTTTGCCTCCTCATGTTGCTTTTTGTTCTCACAATCCTTGTTTTGTTTTCCATTGCCTTTTTTTGTGTAAATTGTAAATATTTCAATTCTTAGGCCTCTGACTCCCCTTTACCATATCATTTTCTTTTCCTATTCCAAATTTCTGGTAGCATTGTATGAGAATTTATAGGTACACCCTTCAGGGAGTATTATTACATTGGGAAAGCAAGGATCTTGTTTTGCATTACGGGTACATATTATGTGATTCAAAATGGGGAATTTCTGTTTGTCTAACCATTCTTATAAGATATCATTAGAAACTATATAACCTTATTGTAACCCTCAGATCCCCATTATGATCCACAAAAAGATAGAATAATTGTTTAAGACTGCAAAGTGATGAAATCATGTACCAGCTGGCACTCTAATGTAGGACCTCTTAACAAGCACTCCAGGTGTTCTACGACTGAGCTACCTGCCCTTTATGGGATGAACATTTTTTGGACTATGGATTAACCTCCAGTATCCCTGTCAAGCCACATGCACGGAGGAACCACGGACAGATTCAAACCAGCTATACATATGGAACATCACCAAAGGAAAGCAGAGTTATATGTTCCTTTTACAATTTTTTAGAGCAACAGGGAGTGAATAAGAAGCCTTAGAATCAAAATTCATGAATCCCATATGATATTTTATATATTCAGTTCTCAGCAATTGATAAGTCAGAGAAATAGAGGTAAGCATCCAATAAAATATATCTATGCTGTCAACAAAGGAAGTTGTATTAAAGGTCATGAATCACAGAGTACTCAGTAATTGGTAAATCAGAAAAATGGAGCCAAACATGCATAAATTATGTGTATGCACTTATTTGTTTATCATGCAGTACTTTCATTCCATAAATAGAATTCTCCAGGGTGCAGTAGCTGGAATCTGTGAATTTCTTACATAGAAAAGGAATACCTGAACCTTGTGAGTCTCCTTTGTGATGCTTGAAAAAAGTGTTTGTTGGAACCCAAGTACTATACAAAAATATGAACTGAAGAATTGTTGCCACAACCAGTAACTGTTCAAGTTTGAACCCTTGTGTGATTGGTTGGCAAGAGCACATAATTTCTGACGAGTAATGTCTGTGGTTTGGACACATGAGTTGTGCTCTTAGGGTGCTACAAATTGACAGCATCTCATTGTTGGACAACAGAGTGTAAAGTTACTTATGGTTCAAACTATGTCAGTCAAATATGGCTATTGAAGACTAGAATTTGCATGATTGCAGGCGTGAAGAAAATACATCAATGGTCCAGAGCTACTGACTGATTTAGAACTGAAATGTTGATGCCTTGAGGGCGGTCAGATGATTGCAAGGTAAATTTTAGAACAAAAAAATGGTTCAGTTTCCGTATAGTCAAGGTTGTGCTGCTTCTTAGCGGCTTCATAATGCAGACTTGTCTTAACTGACACAACTAATGATCATATAAGGAGGCTGCAATTGTGCATTAGTCATTTAGAAAAATTTGCTGTTTTCCTGAAAGCAATGTCTACTTGATTTCTGTACCAGACACAGCCTTCACTTCTCGTTTCTATTTATTGCCAGAAATCTATAGCTTTATATCTAAAAGCAAACACAAAATTTTAGCATTAGTTACCAGATGCAGGTATTGAATATGCAGTTTCAAAAAGTCAGTTCTATGTACTCTTTATATTCCTATTATAGTAACTTTTCTTCTGTGTAGGTAATATCTGGAAATACTCTCACATGTTAATCAAAACTTTGTTCTTAGAGCATGAATGTGAAATTACATGGAAATATAATTTTTGCAACACATGGACAGTAGGCAGTATCTGCCTTGTGTTCTATTTGCATCCTCAAAAGTTGCACTACATTTTGTCTGATATTTTTATGCATTTGATATAAATTATAAGTTTCTCTTTATTCTATTTAGTATTTAGTATTTAGTGATGCAGGCAATCCACTGAACTTGCATTGTGTATAAATTTTATAAGTATGCAGTGTTAGTGTAGTCAACGGTATAAGTGACATTGGTGTCAATTATACTTTTGTTATTTTGCAGCTTGTTCCAAGAGTGGAAGAGCAGAATCCATCTTCTGTGCAAGGTGCGTCATTTTGAAATTCTTCAAAATTCTATTTTTGAGTTACTTCACTCTATCATACATTTGAGAGATATTTCTTCCCTCAATCATGTAGATGAGAGACATTTACAAATAGCACAAGATAGAGTATTGCCAAGAAGAAATAAGAGTGGTCCCATCCAGGGCGGGGAATCTCAACCTCCAAGAGTAAGCACTAATGAACCTCACAGTGAAGATGTGTCATCATTGCAAAGTTTGATAAACGCAGAAGACAACAGTGAGTTAGCAGATAGCAAGCCCATTTCTCCAGAGAAATGCAAGAATGAGTCTGTTTTGCCATTGGAGGATGAGGAAGATGTCTGTCCTACTTGTCTAGAAGGTAAATTCCATTTGCCTTTTCATGTTTTTGCTGTCTACCATGTCCATGATGTGCCACTGGGAGACAAAAAAGTGATGTCTATCCTTGTTGTCTAGAAGGTAAATTTTGAGCTCATTTGCATGGTTTTCATGATTATCAGATCAACATGCTATTCAATATTTGAAGCAGCCTAATTAATCTGGAGCTTTTTCATTTGGTCAATATCAGTGTTTTTAATGCATCATTTATATCTGTTCAATGTTCGACAGATTACTATAATACTGTTTGTATGATGTTCTAAGTTTATGTGATTGTTTGGATGACCGAGACATGTTCACATTTTATTGTATGAAATATGCTTCGAATTTCATTATTGTTATGAGCTAATTCACCTGATTTCAATTTATGTTAAAATCCAACAATAGAGATTCCAGAAACTTCTTCAGCTGAAACTTTGATAGTGTAGCTTTGACTTTAACAAGTAGAAACAGGCAGATTTTATTATCATTTTCATGTTCCTTTACGAAAAACAAGTACAGAAACATCGTATAAATTTTAAAACAGACTATATTCCACCTAATATAGAGTAAAACGTTTTAAAATAGATAATGGTTACTCTAACAGAAACATAATGTCATGGACAAGGCTACAATATTGACTTATAAAAATGGAAAATTTGGCTTAGAGCTTTCAATATAAATTCATTGGGAGCTGCTTGAAGCTTCACATGTCTGTCAGCCGAAGTCTGAACCATCTTCAATTGGTGTCCAGCTTTTGGTCTAGGGTTCATGTATCATAATTTCCAAAGTATTTTGATTTTAGCGCTCTTTTGTAGTGTAGTCTGGTGGGGTCTGACAAGATTTTATTTGGCTTATCATCGTTCTTGCTAATATAGTTCTTATGAGAAGCACTCTTGTGGGACTAGCACAGCTGAGTGTGTAGAGGCAAACTCTGACACATGAAGTTGGTTGTTGTGAAGCACCTCGACAAGAATGAGCTAAATTCGGGCTTGAATCTACAAAGTATCCATGGCTTGCACGTTGGATATCCAGTGCTTGGATGAAGGCCTAGGTAGCAAGAGAAACAAGCAAAAGCACTCAGGAAGCCATGAAACGCCAATGAAAATGGAGATCAAGGAGCACTCAGTGAAGCGCTTGGCCGTTGTAGTCGTAGGCTAGAAAAAGCCAGTGTATGACAAGCCCACCTACGATGGTTGAGCAACTCCCCTTATGAGAGGTTGCAGTGAATAATTGACATAAAATGAACAAACAAGACGAACCTAAAGGGGGGTCCATTTGCTTTAGAGTTCAATCTTGCGGTGGGCGCCAACATGACCGAGGTGCTTGGTTGGGTGCTTGTGGCACTACAGTTGAGGCTTGGAGGCCAAGTATCTCAAGTTACTCCCTTTCACGACACCAAGCGGTGGAATCTTTTGAAGAAAGAGGTCGTGGATGGGAAGTGCATTGACAGATGGGTATCTCATTCTTTAATTGGTATCACCATGGCCAAACATCCTGTGTTGGGGCAATTCAAACCCAACACACAGTTTTCCAACCCTCTAGATTAAGTAGAATTTAGAGTGTACACAGGGCAGCTAAGGAACAAATGCAAATTTTGATGTGTGTGATGGAGAAGAGGCACTATGGGTACAACACCTTCATATTGATTGTTGAGGCCAAGATAGGGCTAGTCATGCAGTGTTGTCTGTTAAATCATGTTAAGAAGTGTGACAATTGATTTGATTGGAGAATGGCGTTGTTGTATCAGCCCAATTTGGGGCAGAAAATAAATGCCAAATTGGGCAACAACTACGACGTCACTTTCAGAAAAATCTTAAAATAGTAAACAACCTCGTTGAAATGTACAATCCAAAGTCAAGTATTACAAAAGAAAAACATCGTTGTTTGGCCGTTTAATAAAATAAGATGCCAAATCCCCCTTTAGTATTACAAAATTTTATTATCTTTCATGAAAAGGAAAAAGAAAAACCTTAGAGTGAAGACGTGGACATTTCTGACATTTAACTCGCAACCCATGTAATAACAAAAATGTTGAGCGTCGACGAGGGATATATGGAGTTAGGCCGGCAAAATGCACAGAATAGATTGATAATTAATGGGTCTCACGTGACTAGTCTTAGTGCAATCCAGAGCCACAGCCAGATCCAAGAGCCAAAGTTAAGAACCAAAGCCAAGAGCTAGCACGCATTCGCAGAGCCATAAGGATCCCACGATGCTTTGAGAATTTGGTGGACATATGTCGGGAATGAAGATTCGTTATGACCAACATCTTACTTCTTGGAAAACCAAATGATGTAATAAGGCAGGAATGTTAGATAATTATTACATTATTTGCTCACAAGAAGATTTGAAGAGAATGTGAAGCATCGAGAGTCTCTTGAGACAACCAAGAGACATCCTATTATATAAACATATATACAAATCTGAAGTTTAATAAGGTTTTAATTTTCCAACAAATAGAGTGAAAGATTGAGGTGATTAGTTGAGTAGTAGTCTGTCTCCCTTGTAATAACTGATGGCTTTTTAGCCAGATTAAATCACAGGTCCTAATATCCAGGATCCAATATAAATGAATATTGAAGCAAGTCAAATTATGATCAATATAAACTAATCATGTTCATGAAATAATACAAATATTTTACAATATAAAATCAAAATATTATTGATCAAATATACAAGATTTCTATTACAATATTCTTGAATACAATACATGGAGTTTTGTCTCCATAATATAACCTTTGAAGATGACTCTTCAATACTTGACTATTGCTCTCCTCACATATTTGGGAGATGCATCTTTTCCTATTCCACACATAAGACAAACCTCTCATGTCTCTTGACTTTACATCTTACCACATACCATGTGACTACTTGACACCTACATTGGACAAAAGATAACTTCTACTAAACTAATATTTACAAATGTACAATGTACCACATGGTACTTTAATGCTACCAAATAATGTAATATCTCTAACACCCCCCTATTACATTATTTGGTATGAAGATCTTTTGATGTACATAGATGGCTTTGAAATATCTTGTACTTGTTTTGTCCAAGTGCTTTTGTAAAAATGTCTGCAAGTTGTTCTTTAGTGGGAACATGTTTTATTTGAATATGATGATCTTGAACATGATCTTTAATAAAGTGACATTGAGCTTCAATATGTTTTGTTCTTTCATGAATCACTAGATTTTTTATTAACTTGAGAACTCCTTGATTATCACAATTTAGTATTGATGGTGCCTTTTTGATTCCCATATCAGACAAAATGTATTGTAACCAAAGTGCCTCACATACTACACCTTGTGCTGCACAATAATGTAATAACATTGATAGTGTACACTTTTATATGTTGAAGATCATCACCTTAGTCTTACTAAGTTGATTGCCAGTTGTTTTAAATCACAAATGCGAGCAAAAGCATCCAATTGTCTTTGTAGGCCCTTGGGAGTATGAGCAAGAAGAAAAACATCATTTGCAAAAAGCAATAAACCTATCAAGACATGATGTAGAAGGCAACCATTGTCAACATGTGTGTTCTGACAAATAAATTCTTCAAGCTCATCAATGTAGATCCTTGAAGGAGAAAGAGGACAACCTTTTTTGACACCAATGGTGCTTTAGACATCCTCTAAGAAACCAAAAGTTGTTCGAAAATGGCCAACAATTACCTCATATAGTCCCTTGATGGTAGTGATAAAGAGCTCCGAGATGCCCATGTCATATAGTCTTTGAAATAAAAGATGTTTGGGAATAGTGTCAAAGGCCTTTCTAAAGTCTACAAAACAACAAATACTTTAGAAGACCGTTGGCGAGCCTCCTCAATAATAGCCCTAAGAGTGAAATCATGATCAATAGTTTGATGATCCTTTCTAAAGCAAGTCTGCTCTCTGGCTCTAAGCTTACCTTGATCCAATAGTTTTGTATTCAAATTTGTTGCATAAAGCTTTGCAAATGTGTGCCCAATCATGAAAGTTTTGTAGTTATTTGGATCTAAAGAGTCCCTAGATTTGTGGATGGGGTGGATAATATGTTATGACCGGGAGATAGGGAACCCAGAACAAACACCCTCGTTGAATAATTTTGCAATGGAATAGCCAAGAGCTTTAGCGTTGTACTTCAAGAACTCAACCTCAAACCCCTCAAAATCATTAGCCTTGCTAGTGCTTAATTTATATGTAGCTCTTTTGATCTCTCTTGAAGAGAAGATGTTACATGATGTTGGGGAGAAGAGATGTGAATGGTGGGCTGCCTAGGATATCATATAAGGAATTAGGATGGGAGACCAACATTGATGCACATGGAATGGGGCTTCCTAGGAAGAGAAGTGTGCCAAAAGGCTTTGAGAGAGTGATGAGGAGCGTCTAGAAACTCACAATGTGTAGCAATAAGAAACTCTTGCTTTTTACATTGAATAAGGCATTTATATTCCCTTCGAGTGGAAAATATAGCTATAGGTACATTGATGAGAGGAAAATGAAGCCTTCGATGCATGGACTTACATTTCTCATCACACCAACGATCCATGGAGCAAGTGCCAACATGATGAATAGACATTGGCTGAGGAAAAGTGTGGGGAAAGGAGACAAAGGCTGCATCCCATAATGTATGAGAAAAAATTTCATATTTGGTTGTTGCTCTGGTGGAATTAAGAGAGTATTATTGGGACATCAACTAGGAGAGACAAACAACATAATCATTGGACAAACATGGATCAAAATGAATGATGGGATGGTTGGAAGGACTAGGCTAAGGAGGAGAAAAGGATGAAGAGGTAAAAGACGAGGAGCTCAAGGAGAAATTCACCATTGCATGATCAATGATTAAAAGCTGATTGGATACTTGAAAGCTATGACAAATTGAAAGCAAAGTCCTGTTGGTGATGACATAGTCAACCTCACTTGCATTTGTCGCATGCGAAAAACAAGTGAACCTAGAGGAGTTAGGAAATTGAGAACCCCATTGAGAACCAAGAGGTCATGTGACTTGCACAACTAAATCAAGTGTTTTTTATAAGCTATAACATGATGCTTCTCATTTGCAAAGGTCCTATTGAATGGAAGATCCATGGGGTTGAGTTCGAAGAGACAAAACTTGTCCTTTGTAACATCATGAAAAGGTTCTTGGTGGGTCCTAGTGCAAGCTTTGAAGTCACCTAAAAGAATGACGTAACCTACTAATGAATATGTAAAAATATTTGGGTAGAGATCCAAGCCTAGGTCACCATTAGAATGGATGGCAAAAGTTGACGACAACAGAGGAAAATAATATACTACTATGAAGATGTCTCTAAGAGGGGGTGGGCCCCTCTTGATATGAAACCACATGTACTTGGGGTGCTCATCTAATGCAATCAATGACACATGTTGACAAAGGCAGTCTCGAATGAGGTAGGCCACACCATAGTTGGAACACTTGCAACTCACGATAAACTCAACAACTGAATTTTAGAGATTTTATTGGCAACGTGGAAAACTCGGCAAAAACTAAATAGAAGAAAATTTTCAATAAAAAAAATAAACATTTTAAACAATTGGAGAGCCAAAAAGTTGATTTTATATTAGATATTCATAAAAAAGAGTACAATTACAATTTATGAATCAACAAATCCAACCAAATACATCATAGAAATGCAACATTTCAAAATATGAAGTAGTTTTTAAACTGCTTTTTGTTTTCCCTTCCCCTTGCACTAGATGGTTGGCATCGACTTTGAACTGGTGGACGAATTGGAGGCTCCTCAAGTACGGTATCATCATGGTATATCTCCTTAAATCCTCTTGAATATTTTGTTTCCTCTTCAAGTGCCTCAATGTCCTCTGTAGTAAACTTGGTATCCATAGGACTCTTGGCTATCTGATTACATAATGGATCTAGCTTATCTAATTCAATTGCCTCGTAGGATTCACTAGCCTCCACTTGTCTTGAGCGAAGTCTAAGATTTTATTGCTCAAACACATGGTCGTTGAGGTGCTCTTGGGTCAACCTATTGCGTTTCTTGGTGTGTACGGCCTCAAATAGAGACCAATTGCACTCACATGCAAAAGTGCTACAAAGCTTACTCAAGATGCAGACAACCATCCTCTATAGAGTAGGTGTTTTGAAAACCATAGTCCTCTCACCATATATCTACAAAAAAAAGATAATTTTCAAAGTATTAATTTACATTCACAAACTACAAGAATGTAAACTACATTATTATTATTTTTTAAACTGTTAACTTCAAAAGTTTAAATGCTTTACCTCGTTGTAAGCTAGACCTTGCTTCTTTAGTGAAGGAGGATGCAAACAAGCTCTCTCCTGCAGCCTTATACAATTGCAACTCAGCAGGGATGAGGCAATGTTTGGAAAAGGGTTATCTATCATCCTCTCTACGCAAGTATAGAACCTTACCTAGATCTCTTCATCACTGCTAAGACTACTAGTGTAAAAGATTTTGGGGTTCAAGAAGCATCCTGCAGCATGAATAGGTTGATGGAGTTGCCTTGTCCATCTCTTATCAATACCGTACCAAATTGGTTCAAACTTGCATTGGTTGCCACTGTAATAATGCCGAATGGCCTCTTTAGCTCTATCCATTGCCTCATATAGATAGCCCATTGCCAAATTTTCACCATCTACAAGGCAAAAAACCCTTACCAAGGGTTCTGTCACCTACAATTAAATAGTAAATACTGAAAATTTAAGAAAAGTAATACTCAAGTATAAAATAAGATTTTAAAATTTAAATTTGAACTCAACAAGCAAATTACAATTACCTTGAGAATTTCTTGAACTCTTACCCAAAATGAATCATTAAACACTTGCCTCCATATTTGTTGCTTTTTTGAATGAAATGGTGAGGCCTGCCATTCCTTGCTCACAAACATCCACTTCAAATTGGGTGATGCCATTAGAAGGCTTTGCAAGGTGATGAATTTGGAGGCAAATCAAGTGATCCTTGGGAGAAAAATGGCTGTCCTGTAATCGTGCTCCCTCATCAAGTTGAGCACCCATGTGTGGTTATAGATAAACTATGTAATGTTCTTGGCTTGTTCTACCATGGTCTTCACCCATGATATTGTGCCAATGTCCTCAATCATGAGGTCAATGCAATGGACAACACATGGGTACAATCTGTAAGCCTGTGTAGGATCTCCTTCTTGCCAACGACCACACTTTGGACAACAATGCCCACAACCTCTTATACACACATTGGCCAACTCCACATCCATTACATTTCAACCATGCCATCAACCTACATCTCTGAATGAATGAGGGAAGGGTCTTATTTATACAACTAAAAAGTAGTTGCAACCTCCAACTACTCGACACCTCATCATTTTCCTAAATTACATTTGACATGCATTTGACTTACATTTACATTTCATTTCCCACTACAAGACAAACTTATGACTCATGACTTATCCGTACATCACTTAACATTGCATGAAATATTACATTGCCACTTTATAACTTTATTAAATATATGTATATGCACATGTCGTGAAACACTTTGCTTATGAACTACAATATAACAAAATTTATTTACTAAATGCAGACATAGCACTTTGCCTGCCTACAAGACAAAGGTCCACATCACGCCCTAGTTGTCCAAGTTGATGGAATTTGAAGCGATGGATACCTCCTCACATGTCCTTGCCGTAGTGTTTACAAAACACTCTATTGGGCAAGTTTCCCTTAACCCCATGCTTCCACATTGACTCTGTTCGTGAGCTTGGACTTGGGCCTGTAGATGGTGTTTGTTGGGTTCCACTTGAAGGAGGATCATTGTTGCTTGAGGTGGTTCCAGGGACCTCACCTGAAGAATCCATCTATATTTCCTAATAGGAGGGAAAAATAAAAAATAATTAATTAATCAGATGCCCTAGCCTACATGCTTAAAAAAAAAAAAATTGTGCCTAGCCTACATGCTTTAAAAGAACAAAAAAAAAAACCCTAACAAAACCCTAGTTTTTTTATTTTAATTGGGGAGAGGGAACAAACAAAAATAAAAAATGGCCTAGTCTACATGGTTGAAAAGAACCCCCCCAAAAAATTGAAAAAAAAAACTAACAAAACCCTAGTTTTTTTTTTTTTTTTTGGGGGGGGTTATACCTTAGAAAAATTTGTAGCAACAGTCTCAAATCTCGTTGAACCGGTGTCCAATCTTCGATGTAATCTTAAGTAGTTTAAGATTATTGTTTTCACCTCTTAAAAGAATTTCCACACAACTCAAGAGAAGAAAAAATGAGCAAATGAGAATAAACGGGTTTTATAAAAAATAAATCTGCGTTTCTTCTCTGTTTTTGCTCCTATGATTGATTTTCTCATGGGAGATCAACGAGTTTTTGCTGGAAATCTCACAATGAGTCGGCGAGTTTCTCGGTGCCAAGAAATTAAAAAATAAAATCGTGGGCCACAAGTTCTTGTGATTCTCAAGAGATATCACAGGTTCTAGACATTTTTCCTATGGGCCACACGACCTGAATTGGGAACACCACTTAATCAACATGTCTCATGCCTGAAAACAAAAACCCAAAAGGAAGAACTGATTGGTGGAAGAGATCATTTTGAGCTCTCATGGGTCTCTATGATAAAAACAAGATGTTGGAATGTACTTGAGGAAGACCATATTGCCCCATTACAGTTCCAACAAGCAATAGAGAGGCTACTATTACCTACTAGGACCCAAGAACACCTTCATTTTATAGGCCAAGGACGTGACTACCATGGAGGAACTACTCGGACCCAAGAACACCTTCATTTTATAGGCTAAGGACGTGACTACCATGGAGGAAGTCATGAATCACAGTTTTCTGGTCATGGATAATTGCCCACTTGTCCTTTCAAGCACCTATCACTTACACATATGCCTTTTGTAGTTCCTCCATCTAAAGATGTGCAAGGTTGTCATCCAAGTAAATTTTTGTGGAGAGTAAAAAGTTTTTTCTTGGATCTTAAAACCCTCAAACATTCCTTAGATGAGCAAAATTAGATCAAAAGAGTGCCATAAGAGGCCACCCAAGCCTGATCAAAGATAATATTCTTGATATCCAATGTGTTATGCAAAAAATCATGGCTCGCCTTTAAGGGATTAGCAGGTTGTGGAAGACCTCAAACTCAAAGGCTGAGTTCTTTGGCTTTGACATGTCCTTTCCTCATCAAATTTGGCTTGCACTACTAATTCCACAATGGGAGAAGTCTTTTTCTCCATAACCACTTAAACCCATTAATTATGTTCTTTAACTTGATTTTGAAAAGACTGTTGACGAGCATTTGTCTCATTTTTTAGATTCTCATATTGAACAAGGATATTTGTTTGCTTATGTTGTACATCACGAACGACTTCTTGGAGATGATTAAGATTATTAGTTGGAGATGCATGAGTTTGATTCAATTTTTCTATTTTGACAATCTTTACACTTTGTTCTTGGACTTCACGTTGTAGGACCTCAATGGTAGCATCGTTCACACAAAATTGGTTTTGGAGTTGTGATAGTTATATTTATTGTTGAAGCTCAATGCCAAAGTGCTCGACTTCTGCAATCCATTTGGTGAGACGATTGTACTTGAGTTTTGGAGTTAAACATTGTTTAGAGAGCATGTGAAGCTGGAGTTGCCATGTTAGATCAGAAACCCTAGCTCCAATTAAACTCTGGCTCCGGTTTTGTTGGAGAAGCAAACCTAGAAAACACTAGCTCCAGTTTCCACGAGAGAAGCAAACCCATAAAACCCTAACTTTGGTCCCAAAAGAAGAAACAAAACCAGACACTTTGGCTCTGATGCCTGTGGAGAAACAAACCCAGAAACTATGGCTCTGATGGCTGTGGAGAAACAAACCCAAAAACTTTGGCTCTGATGGCTGTGGAGAAACAAACCCAGAAAACCTTGGCTCCAGTTTTCCCTAGAGAAGCAAACCATAAAAACGTTAGATCCAATTTCCATTGGACAAGCAAACCTAGAAAACCCTGGTTTGGGTTTCCACTAAAGAAGCAAACCTAGAAACCCTGGCTTCGGTTCATGTGGAGGATTAATCCTGGAAATCCCTAAACTTCAATTACCTATAGAAAAGCAAACCCAAAAAACTTTGGCTTTAGTTCTTGCTGGAGAAGCAAACCCAGAAAACCTTGGCTATAGTTTGCAAGAAAAGAACAATAAATATTCTCTTTTGAACAATAAAAAAGAATAATCAAGCAAATATGTAGCAACATTCCCCTATTTATGCTTTCCAACAAATGAGAAGCAAAGGGGTCATGGAAGGTCAAAAGTCATGCCCTTTTCTAATCATCTTCTTCTTTGGTGACCTTTTATTTTACCATTTCTTTTCAAATCTGAAAATAGAAACTTTTCAATTTGATCAGCCTTCAATCCTGATCACATTCTTGGTCTGGGTTCTGGAATTCTACTGATCGTTTTGGTTCCTCGTTTATTTTGCACATTATATTGGACTATTGACTGGGAGAAATGCTAATCCATTGAATGGAGGTTTATGAACATGGATGAAAGTGGAATAGGGATGTGAGGGAACAGATTGGTTGGAAATGGTAGTGATGTAGGGAATGGTGGTGGCAAAATCATGGAAGAATGTGAAACCGTTATCTTGTGCAGTAAAACTATTCTCTGCTTGCACTTATAAATACATATTGTGCAGTTGTGGTTTGAGTCACTTGAGATGAAACTATCAAAACATTCAGCACATGTATTGACAAATTGTGTGGACATGACGTGAACAGTTGAAAGACTTACTATTGATCCACTAATTGGTGGTACTGGAATAGTCCAAACTTAAGAAATCACAGTCAATGCTCATAAATGTTGCATGTTGTGATATCATTGATCCTCCCAAATCCTAATGATCAGATTTTTCATCTATATGACTATATCCTTATCTGGAATTGCAGTAAATGGAGTCCTAATAGCCAAAGGAGCACAGAACCCACATAGGATGGCAAACTTTGAGCTTTTAGAAACTTTTGACATAAGTATGGAAACAACTAGTCCTCTCATTGTTTATCTGTGCAGGTGGGTGCCCAACTCCTTGTATTTATAGATCATTCCAATATATGAGCAACATTATGTGTTTAAAGGTCACTTGTTGTTCTAAGTTAACTACTTGATGTGCCAACTTGTTCCATGACTTGGAGGATTGGATTTATATTGAGTGGAATATTGTTTTTCAAAAGAGAAAATTATTGCTATGCTTGTTCAAATGAATTTTGGAAAAGCCTTGTAACAGTATAAATAAGGCAATGTCACCAATCTTTGGAAGTCAATGTTCTGTGCCATCAGGTATCTGCAACTTAGAGGTTTGAAAAATCTTCAGAACTAATCCTTGCAATATCAGTTGCCATATTTCTGAAAATTTTATGGACACCAAAACAAAATAGCAATCCATATCTGAACCCATTCTTTGGTGTGCTGTTTGTTTTTGCCTTGTTGTTGCTTATTAGTTTTAGACAGCATCATACAGCAAATTAAATCTTGTACAATCACAAGGAATGTGAATGAGCACAGACTCAGCCTTAAACCCTAGGAGGCATGCAGAATAGCGAGTGAGATGCAAAGTACAATAAAAAAAATCTAGTGCCAACTCCTTTCCTCTTGAATGAATCAGCCCTATGGATGCAAAATTGCCTACCATTCCCTTATGGCTGGTCCCCACTTTCATTGAGCTATCATCCACATGCTTTTCATGTTTAATGATGCTAACCATTTAACCTTTCTTTTCCTTTCAGGTTAAACTTTCACATGCCAAGTGAGTGAAATTTGCACAAACTGTCCCAATACAAATGCAAATAAAAAGTGGCACTGTTGAAGTTCTATATATGATTCTTCACAAATGTGAGAAGTACATAGTGCAGTCCTTAAGGTTCTATTTATACCTATTTAGTGTGCAAATGCACACATTAATAACTCACTCCTGATTCTTCTCGTATGTCTTTTGCCTTGTACTGTTCATGAACCCTCTCATTAATTCCAATAAGTGTCCTTATCGTGATTGCACCATTATCTAAGATGTCATTGGATAATGTGTGGTCATCACTATCCTGTGTGCAGTTTTCATGGATGACCCTCCTGCCTACATCCATACAACAGAACCTTTTGTCCCTTTGTGAACTGCTTCATACACAAATTTTTGTTATTTGATGCTCTTTCAATGCACTTATAACCATCTATGCCTAAGCAAAAGGAAATTGAATTTTGCCCAACTGAAGCAAGATCCTCTTAACTTGGGATTTAACAGAATCATCTTCATCCATTTCAATTGCAATTGCAGTGAGCATACTTGGAACATGATTTTCTACAGGCACTACTTCACATCAATAGCCTAACTAAAATCGTGTCGTAGACTCGTATAATTGCAATCTTCCAATCTTCCCATCATCCTAATCTACTTTTGCAAATGTTAACATGCACTTCAAAACTTTATTGAAAGCTGATTGCCCATTTGAATGTGAATGATAGTTTGTGTTCGTATTATGTGTGATCATTAATTTCTTTGTTAAAATTTCAATTGTTTTCTTAACAAAATGCCTACTATGTTCACCAGTATTTTTACAACCACCGTTTCTGTTGATAATATGACTTAGGTAAACTTTGTTGTTTCATATATGGTTCAGTTCTGCATGATTTCAGCTGTTTCCCACATTGTTAAATAATTTGTCGTAACATAGGTGGGAGGAGAAGTTCAGAATGAGAATGAGAAGATGGTTGTATCAATTAATATTTTTTCATCTTCCTATTTCAATTGCAAGATGATAAGAACTTTGTCTAAATTGATTCAATATATCTTTTTGTATTAGGATCTTCTCCTAGAGGTGGTTTGGCTCTTTGTAGGTGACCCATTGGATTGATCTCACTTGTAGAATATCATTTTCTCACAAGGATCTTGCCAAAGAATATTTGTTATTTTGGTATGAAGTTCCAAATTCTTGAAAAGTCTTTCGATAAATCACCTTCATCAATTTCCTTTTTTTTTTTTTTTTTTTTTTTAAAACCATTTTATTTTGTACTGGTACCTAACCTTCTCTTGGGTGACAAGCATCAGTTAATGTAGTGATTGGTTTTTATCCATATGTTTCATTTTGATTATATATCAAAAAGTGGACAATGCTTCTTCTAATTGTAGCATTCCTCTTTTTGCTAGTATCATAGGCTTAAGGTTGAACCTTAGCCCTCAGTTCTTCTAGCAAAAAGTGTTTTTGGACCCTCTGATTTTTTTCAGGTTTCTTTTGATAGGGCAGGGCCCCAAACATGACCACCATGTTTTACAAAGGATATTTCTTATATAATTATTGTTTCTTGATTTCTAATTCCATAATTGAATTGGTCTTACATTTATTTAGCATGGTATAAAGAACTTTCATACCCCTTGCTATGTGTTTCTCTATGCAAGCATTCCTCTTGTAGCTAGAATTAAATTCAAGTCTCAGGTACTTGTATGAAGGAACTACCTCCAATTTCTCACCCTTAAATGTGATATTTATGTCTTTATCTAGACAACAGTTAATGACACCTTGTTTTGCTCAGTGTTCCACGGGGACGCGTCCCCCAGCACAGGGGGACGGCATTGGGGATGTTTCCTCCCGTCCCCCTTTTGGGGGACGGCTGGGAAACGTCCCCGAGGACGCCTGAGGCCTACGGCCTCCCGTCCCCGGGACGTCCCCTATTTTGGGGCATCCCTGGGGACGGCTGGGTCCCTTTGGGGACGCTCAGGCCATCCCTAGGGATGGTTGGGCGTCCCTGGGGATGGCTGGGAACCTTTGGAAGGTGCCCAGCCGTCCCTAGGGACGGCCTGAGCGTCCCCAAAGGGACCCAGCCGTCCCCCATGGCTGGGCGTCCTCAGCCAAAAGAAAAACTTAAAAAAAAAAATTAAAATGAAAATTTAATCTGTTCTTTAGTACATTGTAAGACATTTGTGTTCTTCAACCTGTTCTTTAGTACATTGTTGAAAATGATGACTTTGCACAAATGAATATTAAAGCAAAAGTTACAGTATTCTAAAGCAAGCAAGTCCTCAGCCAATCTATTCTATGAAGATTAAAGCAAAATTTACAGTATTCTAAAATTACAAGTGAGGGATAAAGATTGTTGATATAATAAGCGGAGATCACTGAATAACATAAAGAGTAACAAAGAGAGACCCTACTCATACTAGTGAAAATTACTTAGAAAGAAAGGGAGTTTCTTAATGTCCGCAGATGATCAAAGCAGGTATTTGGACTCAAATACTACATTGTGTAACAACTGTCTCGAGAGAGCTGGAAATAGTGTTCCAAAAAAAAACCAAGAATACAAAATTAATAAGCATAAATTTACAAAATCCCTTTAAACAAGGTTAATCAAAATCTTTTGAGAAGGAAGCTGACAAAGAAAAAATTTAAAAAATAGTTAAATTGTAGGATGTTAAAAAGTGAAACAAGCAAGTTTTACAGGGCTCAGAACAGCGTGCCTCTTGACTGCATTTTTTAAAACATTTTTAGATCATGGCTTTGCATGTCTTAATTCAGGTTCATAATTCAGAAAATCATGTGAGGTAAAAACATGATGAAGTCGTTGGCTAGTAAAAGTGGCATGATAACTCTTACTGGAATGGCACTTTATTTGGTGGGGAAAAGACCCTGGTCCAAAATGCTTCTATTGCTGATTTATCTAATGTTCAAGAATGAAGATTTTGTAAAACAGTTAGCATCCAATTAGATTCATGTTCACTGTTATGTTTTTATGTGTGTTCCTTTGTTGCTATAAATGGTTATTGATTTGCTGCAAAGTGGCCTAAATTTTTTGCTTTGCATACACTTCCATTGAGAAAATACAGATGAGGAATGCTTGGCATCAACTTGTCTTTTCTTACAAAGAAACAAATCCCATTGAGTTTAGGACATTGACTTAAATGAGAAAATTGTAACTTTTGCTTTAGGACATTGACTTCAATGACAAATCCACTTATTTTAGAATACTGTAATTTTATAATACTGTAACTTTTGCTTTAATCTTCATAGAATACTCTAAAATTTGCTTTTAATCTGTTCTTAATGTTCTTTAGTACATTGTTGAAAATGATGACTTGTAAAATCTGAATAATGTGGCATTCATTACTTGAGCAATGGCAACTAATTTGGTTAACTGTTAGAGATTGGCAGATTGCACTTGATATCCTTGGCTGAACCTTCAAGTTATATTTGTTGAAACAATTAGATGGCTGCACTTAGTAACTAATATCAATATGAATATCCTAATATCATTTTTGTTGTGTGTAGAATTCTGAATGTGTTGGTTATTCTAAATTTCGAAAAAAATTCAATTTTCATTGTATTATACCAGCCATCCTCGAGCCGTCCCCTAAAATCGGTCTGCCGTCCCCTGCCGTCCCCGGAAACCCATCCCTCCGTTCCCCCGTCCCCCAGGCTCGTGGAACCTTGGTTTTGCTTACATCAACTTCCATTTTAGAGTAGCTGCAAATATCTAGGGCTGGCAGATGTCTTTTTTAAAATATCTTTATGTTTTGCCAACAGTACAACAGCAATAATAGAACATTTATTTCATTTTTTTCTAGCACAGTGTGCTCTATATTTTTGTTAGATAATTATCTACTCAGTTCATTTATTTCAATTTGATGCTTTGGAATGGCTATGCTCATCTATTATCACAAGGAAATTAATGCAAGCGTAATCAGAATATCATTTAGGGCAGCTTAATTACAAACAACATACTGCTATATCATTTCATTCTCAGGATTTCAGCTTTTATTTCTTTGACAGAATATGATGAGGAGAATCCCAAAATAATTACAAAATGTGAGCACCATTTTCATCTTGCATGTATCCTTGAGTGGATGGAAAGAAGTGAAACATGTCCAATTTGTGATCAGGTATTTATCATCTAGTTTCCAGGGTCTTGGTATCATTTAGATATTCTGCATGGAATATATGCCAAGTTTTTTTTTTCTATAATGGCTGATATCTTTATTCCAATCAGTCTCTCGTTGATTCTCATATTTGAGTGTGGCTTAAAGCATATATTCATGCATTGAATACCAAAACTTACTGTGTTAGCTTTGCTGTATGTTAACTTGTTTATCCTTCGTATATGGTGTGTTATGTTCACCTAGTTTTGGCAATTTTGAGATAAATTTTGGGTGTGAATTACTTTGTAATATTTATGAGCATCTTTAGCATCAGTTCACAAATGAATGTTTTTTGCTTTTTGCAGCAAATGATATTCACCGAAACAAATGGCAATGATATTCACTGAAACAAAAGTAATGTATCATTTGATGAGAACTCTTGAAGGTCATCTAACAAGGATTCGGAATCTACTTCACATTCCTAGTGATAGAGTTTGAGATTCTGTGTTCATTGAAGCATGAAACAGGTGGAAAGGGGTTTCTCTTTGCTTTCGTTTTACTCATAATGTGTGATAGCGATCGTATATTGAATTGTGGCATAATATCAAATCCTTGGTTTAAAGTGGACAAGTTTGTCACTGCAATTGAGATAGCCATCATTTTGTTTTGTGTATAACTTTGTACCTGTCTTCAGCCCCTGCTTTAGGTTTATATAATTTGTGGTTTACTTCAAGGAATCTTTAAGCAAGTTAACAATCAGTGAAGATAATGCAGATTGTTTTTTTCTTTTTTTCCTTTTTTGGGTAAAGATATGACATTCATTAAGTTGGATCTCAAGGCAATATTTCCATGTTGAGTCAGTGTGCAGCCCATCATGGCTAAATATTGGTATCCCCAACTTTTGAACTGCACCAATATACTAGGGTTCTCACTGGAGCATGATGCATGACAATGTCAGTGAATCACCATCTGATTTGCCTCATGTTATGTGTTAAGGTACTCCCAAGCAGTATCAGCTTGGGGGAGCACAATGAACAAAATTCATCGAGAGCTGCATGATGGGGGGATTGGAGGACTATTATATAAATCTGGCTGTTAAAAGTTTTGATGAACAACTTAAATATGTTCTTGGTAAATGAGCGCAGGTGGAATGTAAAATATCTTTTGAGGCAATTGTATCATTTACCAGTTCCATCTGTGTTTGAATCCTTTCCTCGTTGCCATTGTAATACTAGGGAAGATCGAGATGAAATGGATAGCATGTTCATTTGAGTAAGTCTGATGCATGTTAATTTTAGAGCTTAGAATTGCCAAGTTCTTACTTTATGGTAAGTATCTTTATTTGTAAATACCGTTTTTTTTTTTTTAAATATTTTTTGATTAGTTTGGGTATCCAAAATCAATTATGTTCACCATTCATTACAATTCGATTAGGCCACAAGTGATGAGGTTGTAATAAATTTTCATTTATGGACCTCAGACAGGGTGTCATGTTTGCATTGCAAGTGAGTAGGCTTGAACTTTACAATGATCCCAACCTCTGAATGAAATTGTTCTCAATTTACAATATCTCAAAAGTTCTAATTGAGTGATAATAACTTACACAGTTTGGTATGCACTCTTATACTAAGTAATAACGTCTAATAAGTTCTTTCAGTGGAAAGAGGTAAAATTGTAGGTTTAAGTGCAACAGTGGGGAGTTTGACATGATAATAATCCAGGCTGAAGGCATACTGACCAAACTCCTTATTGGACTCTGGTTCTGTACAAATTTTTACAGGATGGCAGTTAAGATGTAGCTTTTAATTAAACATGTTCTAAGCTTGATGATGCATTCCTTAAGCTTGGCTGGATGTAAGTGGTATAATTTAATCCATTGTTACAAAAATCCCGATATAATCTCGACCTGATCTGATTTTTTCTGATGCAGCAGGGTTGCCGATTCAAATCACATCAGAATCCCAATTTCCCTTTTTTTTTTCCCAAAAAATTAATGTTTCTTGAAAAAAATTCCAAAAAATAATGATAAGCATGAAAAAGACTTTTTTACAATGAAAAATTGCATTTTCTTTGGGTTTATTTTGGCCAATTTCCGGTTTTTCCCAATTCTTTTTCCATGCTGATTCCAATTTTGTCAACTATGATTTGCTCAGAAACAAAAGGACAAGGAAAGTTTATCATAGGCAAAAATTTCTGTTTATTATATTATTTTAATTAAACATGATTTTTTGATATAGAGCAGTAGTAAATCTAGCATAATTTTCTTTTGACAGTAACTGAAGGACAGCTTAAAACTTCACAAGCCTAAAATAATTTCATAAAAACTTAGCTTTAAGATAAGAGTTTAATATCCAGACCTATTCTTCATCAAGAAGTTAAGCTACTTCAGAACAACCTAAGAAATCTTAAACAGCCTGAAAGAATATAGTCAATGAAAAGAGCTTAGCTCGTAGAGATATTGTTTGTTAAAAGATTAATCTAAATCTAAAATAACCTGGAAGAATATAGTCAAAGAAACGAGCTTAGTCTGCGGAATATTGTTTGTTAGAGGTTTAAACTAAATCTAAAATAACCTGAAAGAATATAGTAAAATAAAAGAGCTTAGCCTGTAGAGATATTTGTTAAAAATTTAATCTTTACAAATGTTATTTTTTGAGATTTGTTTTCGTATAATAATTCTTGTGATTAAATTTTAATGGAATACTCTTAAGAGGTTTAATGAATTTTGCCACTAATTGTGGCCACTGTATTGGAGTAAAATTTGCCTTCTAAAAAGGAAGACAAAATGTGGGAAGAGTAACCATTTCTATTGTCAATATTTTATTGCTTTTATATTGCTAACTATTTTCTTTATATTTAATGAAGCACAAGCTGTCAACTTTGAAAGGATGATTGAATTAAAGACATTGATTGATGAAAGACCTGGTAAGTATTATACTATAAATGGCAAACATTCTTGTAGATGGATTTTTGGTTTTTTTATTTAATTTGTATATATAATCGAGTTGAATGATAATAAAATATGATTAAAAGAAATAAAAAATCTATTTTCATCTTAAAATGTTTTCAAAGTCTTCAATACTAATGTTTATCAAAATATTGAGAGTTTATATTTATAAGGTGTCGGGTTGGAAAAATCTAAAATCGAAAGTGTCTTTAGCTAAGAAAAACATGCATTTATATCAGTCTTAATAAAATCATAAAAACCTAATGGAGCACTAGTAAAATCATAAAAACCTAATGAAGCACTAGCAATGAAAACTTGATAATATATATAGGATGTTTTAGTGTAAAAAGTGAACTCATAAAGATTAATTTTACCTATCAAAGGCAGCTTGTTCATAAAATACTAAGGTTGTTCATAAAATACCTTGTAAGTGCACAAGACAACGCTTGTGTGGTAAAGGAAAGCTTTTATTTTATCTTATAGTATATATCTAAGGGTTTGGACCCTTTGACCAAACTCATAAAAATCTTGAGTTTTGTCAGTCCATCTTATAAATCTTAGTTTTATCAACTCATCTAAGACCAAACCAAGTTTATAAAAATAGTCTAACATTTTCATTTTATTAAAAGTTGCATTCCATATGCCTTGACCAATGCCCATTGTTTTTGTTTATAAATGACTTACTAATATTCATAATAACCCTTTAATGTGTATAATGCATTACAACTAACACCATTAGATGATAACATTGTAATTATTGTTAGAAATGACCATAAGATATATGATGCAAGTAAAATCTAAATTATTATAAAATCTATGTTTAGCAATGACTAATAAAAAAATGCAAGACTATGTTTGCTCCAAGCTATTTAGAAATTTGATTTTGAAACATACAAAGAAAAGCAGCGAATAAAGCAAATTCTTATAAGAAAGCATAAAATATTAATGCATGCATTCACTCGTAGATATTGGTTTTGTTTTCTTCTCCTCATTATTAAGAGTAATTAAAAATAATCACATGGAATAGTAGGCAAAAAACTATGATATTGGTTCCTTTAATAATTCTAACCCTCCACAACTTATGAGATTTTACAATTCTAATTGAAAGGAGATTATAATTCTACTTAAAAGATAATTAAAGTATGCGTACTTTGTGTTCTATATCTACCATCATTGCAAAATAATTCGTTAAAAGGGCTTTAGAAAACAATGAAAATTTTTAATTGAATTCCATTTGGTCAAAGATGTGATAGTCAATTTGTATTCCTATAGAAAGGAAATGAAGAATTTCATAATGGAGAGAATTAAACATATCAAAGCATCCTCTAAATTCATAAGAAGAAGAAAAAAGTACATGATTAAACTAGTTCAATCACAACTTCTCCAATTAATATATAAAAGGACGAGTGGAGGTATAATACCTAATATGGTACAAATGCATGTATCCTTATAATTGTCAAATTGACATATCATTGGATCACAACATAGTATTGGATCACAATATAATATTACTCTATAAAGTGAAAAGGGTCCCCTAGGTTAATACAATAACATAATATAGTTGATCACGACCAAAGTGAAATACTATATTTAAAATAATAAAAAAACCCTTTATCTAAAACAATACCATGAACAAAATACATTATTGACCATTCCCTTCAATCTAATCCAACAAATGTGACCATTGGATGACAATAATAAATTTACCCACAAGCTCATTTGTAGAAGCCATTTACATAGACATAAGTTGGTCCTAGGGGCGAAGTTGTTAAGTATGGTGCATCCAAATCTCAATATGCTTGGTTTGTTGTGCTCCACTCAATTGTAGATCAATTGACTAGTACTACGCTAATCACGAAATAAAATATTAGGTATTTTTTAGAAAAAATTACCCAAGAAACATCTACATCAACTTAAGATGTTCTCCAACTAGAACCATGATGAAATATTTTGCTTTTATGAAAGGTAAGGATATATTGTGTTGTTTCTTGGAACTTAGAGAAATAGATCTCAAGTTGAGAGAAAACAAATATCCCCAAGTAGAATTTCACTCATAAAAAATATTGACCCAATATGCATTTGAGTATTTGTAAAAGAATAGGAGGCCCTATAACATAATGAATGCCTAAGTGAATAGTACCCTTAATGTAGCATAAAATTTGCTTGATTTCCTTCTAGTGACTCATGAAACATCGTCATATATCTAGAACAAGGACTAATAACAAAAGAAATGTCTAGCTTGATGAGTAAGAGAAGGCTACCCAAAGACATTAACCAAATAAAAATAATAATTAGCCTTTAATGTTCACTATTGAAGTAAAATAACTATGAGCTAGCTTACAATCCTCAAGCTTGAACTGTTAAAAAAAATCAAATGCATATTGGCATCACAAAAGATAAATTCTCAAAGAGGATTAAACATACTTGAATTTCCAATGAATAATGTAGGACCAAATTTATTATCATGAATGACACTTGAAGTTATAGGTTCATATCCTAAATCATTGATCTCCTAGTGATAATCAAGTAATTAACATAGAACACCACACTAAAAATTTGATTATCATAATGTTTTAATGTTGACTTTAGACTCCACCTTGTTACAATGGAAGCCACAACTAAGAAAAATATGTGGATCTTCTACCAAGCACATGGTACTTGCTTAAGACCACACAAGGAATTCTTGAGTATGCAAACCATTAGTGAAGGCCAAGCTTAAACAAAATATGATGGTTGTAACATATAGATCTCCTTTTGAAATGCCCCATGAGACAACACCCTTGATATCCATTTGGTGTGCCCCCCATTGAGATGAAGTAGCAATAAGAAGAATTATTTGAAAATATTTCTTGCAAGCAATAATAAAATACTTCTTATGGTCAACTCCTCTTTTTTGAGAAAAATATTTAGCAACAAAATGATCCTTGTGTTCTTCAATATTGTCATCAAAATCAAATATAGTTTTTTAGACCTATTTACATCCAATAATAGTCATGTACTTAGAGAAGGAAATCAAATACCAAGTCTAGTGCTTCATTAATGAGTCATACTATACTACCATAGTCGCTTCCCACTTGGACCACCTCTTAGCCTGATTACAAGTAGTGGGATCACCAACCACATTTGCCATAGTGAGAAGAGCACAAGGTGGTGACTTTTGATGATGTTCTTGAGGAAATTTTGTGGAGTTTTTGAGCATATATTCAACTAACTAGGGCATGCCTCGTCTCAACCATAAGACTACCTAAAATTGAGAACTCAACCACTAAAGCCACATCAAGAACAATTGAAGGATCAAAATTGTCAAAAATTGAATGTTATATAATTAAAATGTCGGGGAAAGAAATCTCACTCAATTGAGTATCAACACAAATGGAACATCAAAGAATTTCAATATGTTTGGTTTTAGTATGAATAGGAAATAAATGATATGAAGAAGAATCAACAAGACAAGTCAAGAGAGATCCATAAGGCCCATGAGTGAAAACCTCTTTAATAAACTTATATGAGTGATGATATCATAAATGGTTGGATCTTCGAGTGCATATGCCTTCAACTCTTCATTTATTGTACCCACTATAAATGCATCTACGAATCTTAGGTTAAATCTTCTCTCTTCACTCAATAGAGGTATGTTTTACAAGTAAGCCAAATATCATGGAATGTGGAACAAAAGACCTCTCTTTTCTCCAACTCTCTTAAGGGGTCATGCCCTTAACAAAATAATGTATCACTTTCACCCAAATATTTATGTCAATTTGCTTAGCATTGATTGTATGCAATTTTTCATATGAACATGTTGTTCCATTCTACCACCCTATTTTTCTTTACAATGTAGCGAATGGTTTGTTGCAAGTAAATGCTCTAAGACATAAGATAATTCTTAAACTCATCGATGTACTTGCTTTCACAATAAATCCTTATGCACTTGATCTTATTACTTTAATTCTATGCTAATGTTTTGAAACCCTTAACTTTGAAAAAGACTCATCTTTGTGTTTGGAAGTGTAAATTAGAAAAGTTTGAACAAATCATTAATAAACATAAGGAGATATCCAAAATTGAAAAAATATCCCTAAGACTATAAATATATAGGTTGAGAAGCATGTCAAACTTTGTGATTAAGAAAGGACTCTCTCTTATGTTCCTCCTTTCCTCACCCCCAATACACAATCTACTAGTTAGGTTAATTGATAGAATATCATCAATCATATAAAGACTTGTATGCCATAGGGATCTGATAATGATATGTCCTAAGAGTTGATGCCATAACTAACTTGTATCATCTACCTTAGAAACCATAGCAACAAATCCCTTTCAATCCATAAATAGATCATCAACAAGCCTATACATATGTTTGAACTCATCAAAACACCTAAAAGATACCATCATAAAATCATCATTAATATCCTTAATCACACACTAATTTAGTCAAAGTTCCACCTTAGTGGAATGTATGATGTAATAAATGAATATTGGCACCAACTCCCAAAACATAAACACCCCCAAATCTGGTGATGCCAATAGTGACATCATTGCAAACTATAACATAAAAGGTTTTATCATCACTAGTAACAACTCTCTTCATTGTTTTGTTGAGTATAGTAAAAAAGAATATGTCAATGCTTTGCCATATGAGTTATAACTTTTGAATCAATAATCCCCTCCTAAAAATAAGAAAACAACCAATAAGCAGAGTGCACCACTACATGCATCATGTGAAGATTAATGCCATCATCTTGTGGATCTTCAAATTCTATCACACCTATATGACTTCATGAACTCCTCAAGCTCTTGAAAAATAGGCTTTGGAAGTGTTACCTTCCTCTTTATAAGACCTATGAGCCATCTTATTTGAGTTTTCCTTGGTAGACTTTGAAGTACTACTTTTAATTTCATGAATTTATTCTTTGAATACTTTAAAACAACCTTTGGATGGGCTTGTTCCTTTAGTGACAACATCCCTATGTTTCTAAAAATATCTTAGTGTTGGGTAAGACTAACAAATACCCCATGAAGTAAAAGTTTCATGTAGTTTTTCACAACTAATGAAATAATGTGAAAGGTAACAACAAAGGACTCAAAGGCCAAAGAAATATCATTAAGGAACATGTTCACATACTTTGAGTTTATCTTAATTTTTCTCAAGAAATAAAATATTGACTCTCCAGTTCTTGAATCATTTTGTATACTTCTCAAGACCATTGAAGTCATAAAGCTAGATATTGGTTAGCTCCATCTTCATTCTATTAGCTCGAGTGGTATTCACATGTTCAAAAAGTTCCTTGATTCTCTTTTAAATGTCATGTGTTTCCTTGCATTCATGGTATGAAGAATCAATTTGTTTTTAATATACAACGTGATTAAACCATGGACCTCATCTTACTTCAATTGCATGACCTCCTCATCAATATATCTCATAAGGGAAGAGTTTTCATGTTGATATGCATCCATAAATATTTACTTTTAAGTAATGTAGTCATTTGATCTACATAAACATTGCAATTGATCACACTCAAAAAGAAAATGAGCATCTTTGAATACATCAAGTTTTGAAAAACGTTTGTCTCTCATAAAGCAAAATGGGGCTATAATACCACTACTACATAAAGCTCTAAAAACTATAGATATGAAAAAATATGATTTTGCTTCAATATGAAGTCATGGCATCCAAAAGTTTACCTATTTTAATAGAATCAAGCACATCAAACTCATAATAAATGTTGAGTTTTGCAAGCCATCTAAGGCCATAGTAAGTTAAAAATATAATAATGGTTAACATTTTCATTTTATTAAAAGTTGCATTCCATATGCTTTGTCCAATGCCCTTTTTTTATCTAAAAATTAGTATATCTTTGGGTTCTCATCAAAGATACCCAAGTTCAAACCATGGGATGGGTGTGAGTGACCTCATTATATTTCCATTTAAAAAACAAAGTAACCCTTTAATGTGTATGATGGATTACAACTAACACCAATAGATGATAACATTGTAATTGTTGTTAGCAATGATCTTAAGACATATGATGCAAGTAAAATCTAATTATTGTGCAATTTTTGACATTTGCAAGAGAATAATTTTAGCAAAATCAAAATAAAATGATAAGTTTACTAAAATGTTAAGTTCAAATTATATTGACATTGTAAAGGCAACCAAGAAAAAATGCAAGACTATTTTTGCTCCAAGATATTTAGGAATTTAATCTTGAAACACAAAGAAAATGAGTAAACGAAGCAAATTATTATAAGAAACTATAAAATATTAATGCGTGCATTCACTCGAGTAGATATTGGTTTTGTTGTCATCTCCTCATTTTTAAGAGTAATAAAAAATGATCACATGGAGTAGGAGTCAAAAAAGCTATGCTATTGGTTCCTTCAATAATTCTAATGATAGTGTAAAGCTTTGATGATTTCCTTCATTGATCTTAGATTATTTAAATACAAAAGGTTTTCCCAATATGGCATAATAACCTATAGTAGGACAACAACTACCCATAAATTATAGTGAACACATGAACCCTATGTTGAGTGGTTGCATCCATTCAACTTATTATGACACTAACTAACAAACTATGATGATAATAATTTTCTAACACCCCCCTCCTTATTACATCATAGTTTAGAGATTGTTGTATAGAAAATCTCAAAATACCTCAAACTTAACATGTGCAAGTGACTTGGTGAAGATGCTTACATGTTCATGAGTAGGGCAGAATTTAAGGTGAATATTGTGTTGTTGAACATGTTCATGTATGAAGTGGCACTGAACTTCAATGTGTTCAGTGCACTCATGGAACACTAGAATAAGTTTTAAAACACCTTGATTGTCATAATACATGGTTGTTGGTTTAGTTTATGGTACTCCTATGCTTGTTGACATATGTTTCAACCATATTACCTCAGAGATAGTTCCTCCTACAACACGATATTATGCTTCTATGGAAGATTGAGCAATTGTTTGTTGTTTCTTAATTCTCCATGATATAGGTCTAGATCTTAAAAATAATACATAACCAAAAATGATCTTCTCTCATCAATACATCCTACATAATCAGTATATGTTTAGCTGATTAAGAAGAATTCATCACTTTTCTTATATTCCAAACCATACTCAATGGTACCATGAACATGCCTTTTACCCTCTTTGTTGCCTTCTAATGCGATACTTTTGGTTCTTTCATGAATTGAAAGAGGTAACTTACTACAAATATAATATCTATCCTAGTGTATATTAGGTAAATGATATTTTTGACCAACTATCGATAGAGAGTTGCATTCATTTGTGGAGAGAAGTTAAATTGTGAGAGTTATAGCCCTAGTTCCATAGGACTCATCATGGTCTTACAATAATTCATGTATAAATTTTTAATAAGTATCTTGGTATATTTGATTTGTGAGACATATATGCAGTGATGTGTTTGCCACACCTCTCATCCTAGATAATAGCGTATACTCCCAGACCAGTCATGTCAATGAGCTTTTCAAGTCATCCTTTGCTGCAAGAATCATTTTCTTAAAACTACTTATGATGTTCAAATCATATACATATAGAATTATGATCACAAATTCTACCCTTGCATCATATGGATTTTTTTGAAACCATTATTTTCAAAATATTCATCTATTTAGGCTGGAGGAGCCTGTTTGAGACCATAGAGAGATTCAATCAATTTATACACCTTTGTTTCTTGTCCATGTGCAATACATACCTATGGTTGAGTCATGCAGAATTCTTCTTTAGGTATCCATTGAGTAAGGTACTTTTGACATCCATTAGGTGAATCCTCCATCCAAACTATGCAACTAGAGCAAAGATCATTTTGATAGTCTTTATTTTTATTGTAGTTGCAAATGTTTCTTCATAGATAATGCCTTACTTTTGTACATGGACCTTGGCTAAAAGTCATACATTATATTTATCAATACTACCATTTAACTTATATTTGGTCTTGAAGATCCATTTGCATCCAATGGCCTTCTCCCTTGGTTGAAGATTAACAAGTTATCAAGTCTTGTTCTTCATTTATGCTTGATATTTAGTGTCCATAGTATCCTTCCAAGAATTATATTGGAGAGCTTATTGAACTATTGATGGTTCAACTTTTTATACAACAATACTCATCAAATTCATGTTTACCTCATCACAAGCCATGTTGTGTGTCCTTGATCCTATGGTAGATGTGTTTGGAAATCCATCTATCCCTAAAGATCTTAATGTGCTAGTGAAGCACTTGGGTATTTTTTGTGTGTGATGTGGTGGAGCAGACTGGTTCATATCACCATTATTTATCTTCATCATTGTCATCTCTAGAAACTTCCTAATTAGAATCTTCTTCATCTTCATTATTGTGAAGTATTACTAGAAATGAATTGGATGAAGTTTTTTTATGGGGAAGATAAAGGTAACTCATTTTTCTCATAAAAATGACATCATGGATATTATACAATTTTTTGTTAGCCACATCAAATAATCTATAGGTTTTTGATTCATTATTTTAGCCTAATAGAATTAGTTGATAAGAGTTCTCATCCAAATTTTGTCTCTTTATAATATACACCCCCACTTGCTAGTTCTGAGTTATTTTGATTTGTGCTTGTTTGTTTTTGCAATGAAATGATTGGTTTTGCTTGTTTAGTTTGAGGCACTGACTTGAATTTCATTCATAATACAATAAGGAAACAAACATTTGAACAAATGATAAATTTGTAGTAAGGAGATGGAGATTTATTTATTTAATTTTATGACCTGAAAGTACAGGTCTATATTTGTACAACAAACTAGAAATTACACAGCTGAAACATTCATTTGCTCGTAATTCAGTAATCAAAACTCTGATTCCTTCCCCATAAAGTGCAGTTGTCTCTCCCAATGAAGACACCCAAAATGTAACCTTCAAAAATGTGAATCCAAGCCAAATTAATTATTGCATGCACCCTGAGGTCACTACTGGTAATATGTACGACTACTGAAGGGTTCGACCTTGCCTTGTAAATTGCCTAGAATGATTTGATGGGATATTTACCTTCTATGAGCAAATAACTCGATTCCCTAAGCGCCCATATGTTGTACGGCCTGCTCCAGTATTGCATCTATCACTCCAAAATCAATCAAAATGGCACTGACCCAGATGAAGTATAGCCAAAACAATATAACCCAGATAGTCAGTTCATCAACCTAGATTAATTCAAAATTTGGCAAACCCTTGTCTGCCCCTGTTAAGCTCAAATAATCTCTCTATGATGAGAAATTCAACCCCTGATCAGCTAGAGATGGTCTCACACATCTAAAACTGATAATCCTGCTGAGAAATCCACTCCCAACAAGCCCTTGTGATCTTCTAGTGAAAATCCCTGAAAAGCTTCTCCAAAAATCATAAATTCTTCCATGCCCAAATGAGCCTCAAAAAGCCAATTTAAAGAGAACATCAAATTAGGTTTGGGCGCCCATTTTAGGTTTCCACAAGTCATTATTTTATAATTTTTAATTGATGTCTCTTAATGTAATTAAAGTGGTCACCCATGTCCTAGACAAATAACTTTATGATTTTAAGTTATAACACTTTATAACTTAAAGTTATAACTTAACATTAAAACATGTCCCCTTTCACTTTGCCTAGAAACCCTTTTCCAATTTCAACACTTGCAAATGGTAGAAGTATACCCTTTGAATGCTGGGATTCTCACCAAGTTGAGTCCCTAACCAAATTGTTTAGCCTAGGGGACCCCTGTGACTAGGCTAACAGGTCTCTGCTCCGTCTATTGTAGAGAATGGGACATTACAGTCTCCCCTCGAAATTTCTTGTCCTCAAGCAATTGGAATCCTAGAGTCTATAATATAACATCGCCCTCCCAAGTGGCATCTTCCTCAGGTAAGTTCCTCCATTTGATCAAATACTCTTTTATAGTCCTTCGCCTGGGGGTACGCTCTCTCGGCTCAATTACAGCCTCTGGAGTTAATACCAACTTACCCTCTTCATCCAGAGGTGGTAAATCTGTCGAGGATGTGACATTGTGTCCTAATGCCCTCTTGAGACATGATACGTGGAACACATTATGCACTCTACTGCTCTTAGGTAGCTCCAGATCATAAGCTACCTCACCCATACATCGTGAGACTCTAAATAGGCCATAAAATCAAGGTTTAAGCTTCTAAGCTCCACTCCTCTTCAGCGATGACTACTTGAATGGATATAGTCTTAGATAAACCATGTCACCTATCTCAAATGAGCATTCAATCCTCAACTGATTAGCATATTTCTTTTTTTACTCCTGTGCCTGTCTGATGTTCTCCTGCAGTGAATGCATGATATCCTGTGTCTCCTGCAAAAAATCCTTGGCCCTGGGAAGCCGACTGTCACCTAAAACCAAATCCATGAAGCTAGGTGCTTCATACTCGTACAATTCCATAAATGGTGACATCTTAATCGACATGTGATAGGATGAATTGTAACAATATTCTCCTAAATGCAACCATCTAACCCATGCCTTCTGTTGTCCTGACACGTAATTCCTCAGATATCCCTCAACCCATTTGTTGACAATCTTTGTCTATCCGTTAGTCTGAGGATGATAACTCGTGATCTGTGCCAACTTTGTCCCAAAGAATATGATACCACTATAGTATACACCTCACTTGTTGGTTTCGAGTTATTTTGGCTTGTGCTTGTTTGATTTTGCAATGAAATAATTGGTTTTGCTTGTTTAGTTTGAGGTATTGAATTGAATTTCATTCATAAAGCAATAAGGAAACAAACATTTGAAAAAATGATAAATTTGCAGTAAGGAGATGGAGATTTATTTATTTAATTTTTTGACTTGAAAGCATGGGTCTATATTTGCACAGCAAACTGGAAATTACACAGGTGAAATGTTCATTTGCTCGTAACTCGATCATCGGAACTTCGATTCCCCTGTAAAGTGCAATTATCTCTCCCAATGAAGCCACCTAAAATGTAACCTTCAAAAATGTGAATCCAAGCCCAATTAATTGCTGCATGCACCCCGAGGTCACTGTAGGCAAGATGTACGACTGTTGAAGGGTTTGACCTTGCCTTGTAAATTGCCTAGAATGATTTGATGGGATATTTCCTTGTTGTGAGCAAATGACTCGATTCCCTAAGCGCCCATATGTTGTATGACTTGATCCAGTATTACATTTATCACTCCAAAATCAATAAAAATGGCACTGAACTAGATGAAGTATAACCAAAATAATATAACCTAGATGGTCAGTTCATCAACCCAGATGAATTCAAAATTTGGTAAACCCTTGTCTGCCTCTGTTAAGCTCAGATAATCTCTCTGTGATGATAAACTCAATACCTGATTAGCTAGAGATGGTATCACACATTTGAATAGCTCCTGCTAAAAGAGACTCATGAATTTATTGTCTCGATCACTAACAATGGTCTTAGGCAAGCCATGCAGTCTGAATACCTCCCTAAAAAATAGCTCAGCCACCTGCGTTGTTGTGAACCCTATGGTGATGGCAAAGAAATGGGCATACTTCATGAGTCTTTCTACCACCACATATAAACAATCCTTCCCCTGCACCTTGGTAAGACGTGTAACAAAGTCCATGGATATGCTCTCCCACTTCTGTGAAGGAATGGGGAGTGGATGAAGTAAACCCACAGGGAATGTATGCTTGTATTTGTTTTGTTGGCACACAACACTCTTGGATGTACTGCAAGATATCATCCTTAAGACCTCTCCAAGCAAACCTCTCCCTGATCTGCCTGTAGGTCTTATAGTAGCCAGGGTGTCCTGCCATAGGTGTATCATGTAGAAGCCTGAATATTTGTCTCTTGAACTTGGAATCTGATGTGATCCAAATTTTGTCTCGATAGTAAATCACCTCATCCCTGACAACATACCTATCATTGTCTTGTGTACCCTCCAATATTCGATGAGCAAAATCATATTTGACATAATCTGATAGAAGCTTGGACCTCCAATCCTTAGTAATCTCTGCCAATGAATACAAGTGAGGGCATCTAGAAAATGCATCTACCATCACATTCTTCTTTCCTTTGATAAATAAAATGTCAAATTCATAGGCATGTATCTTACTGATCCAGTTCATCTGCCTGTCATTGAGATCCTTCTGATTCAAAAAGTATCTGAGGCTATTGTGGTCAGTTCTGACAATAAATCTCCAGCTCACCAAATAATTTATGTACTTAGCCAGTGCATGCATGATTGCTAGCATCTCTCGATCATACACCAAATAGTTGGTCTCTCCTCCCCTCAATTCCTGGCTCTTAAAGGCTATTGGATGTTTGTTCTACATCAACACTGCTCTAATACCTTCACCTGACGCATCGCACTCCACCTCCAAAGGTTTGGTGAAGTTTGGAATGACCAATACTGGACAACTGCTCATGACTTCTTTGAATCTATAAAACACTTGTTATGCCCTGTCTGACCACTGGAACACTCCATTTTTAGTAAGTTCTGTCAAAGGTGCTTCCAACTGTGAAAATCCTTTGACAAATCTACGATAAAAACCACACAACCCAAAAAAACCCTTGAGTTGTGTAAGGGTGGTCAAAGGCGGCCAATCCAATATAGCCTAATATAGCCTATATCTTCTCATGGTCCATCCTAACTCCCTGAGCACTGATGATATGACCTAAGTATAACAACTCGGTCATCCCAAACTCGCACTTAGTCTCTTTGGCAAAAAGAGACTCTACCTCCAGAATACTCAACACCTCATCCAGATGCCTCAGGTGCTCCTCCCATGTGCGATTGTATATAAGAATGTTGTCAAAGAACACCAACACAAATCTCCTCAACTGCCTTTGAAAAATCTTGTTCATGCAGGATTGAAATATGGCAGGTGCGTTGGTTAGCCCGAATGGCATAACGAAGAACTCGAAATGCCCATAGTGGCACCGAAAAGTAGTCTTCTCCACATCTATCTCCCTCATTTGAATCTAATGATAGCCTGATATCATATCAATATTGGTGAAATAAACTACACCGTGTAACTCATCTATGTGTGGTATCGAGTATCGATTTTTTATTGTATTTTTGTTCAATACCCGATAATCAATGCACATACGCATAGTGCCATATTTTTTATTTACTAAAACCACAGATGAAGCAAATGGGTTCTTACTTGGTCTGATGTGCCCCATGTCAATCAACTCACGGATGGTCTTCTCTATCTCATCCTTATATCTCTACGGGTGTCGGTATGGAGTAATGATAATACGACTAGTACCTTCCTCCAACTCGATGATATGCTCAGCCCCTTTGTCTAGTGGTACCCCTAGTGGTATGTTACTGAAAACTTTGCTATGTTTGGTAAGCAAAGCCTGGATGTCTATATGATAAGTTCGTTTATTCTCCTTTGTATATGTAGGTAGGATAACACAGTGGGCTACCCACTCAATCTGATTATGTCTCATAAGTTTCTCCATTCGTTTGAAAAAAACTACTTGAGTTCCTCCTGATGTCATCCCTCTCAACACTATTTGTTGACCTTCAGATCTAAACTTCAATTCCATATTATGGAATTTGAATACGACATCTCCCAACGTATGCAACCACTGAATACCAAGTACCATGTCTATATTCCTTATGCTGATCACAAAGAAATCATCACATACCTCATAATTCCCCAATGAAATATTCAACTGTGGCACCTTCCTAGTGTAAGTAATGGAGAATCAATCTGCGATCATGAATTTGAATGTATCTACTTCTACTATCTCCAATCCCCTTCGTGCAACCAACCCCTCATAGATAAAATTATGTGTGGCTCCAGTATCAATCAAAGTCACCACATGTTACCCCTTAAGTACACCCTGTACCCACAAATATTGGGCTCCCTAGATGCTATGGAGGTGAGCTAGAGTATTACTCTCCTTTCCTTCTTGATTATGGGTGGTTTCTTGTTCTTCTAGAGGTTTTTCACCATCATTGTCCTCACTTTCTGATCGCTGATCAGAATTTCTAGAATTATTATCATCATCTGAATGATACTCTATCAGTTGTAACTTCCCCTTAAATTCACACTTATGCCCCGGGGACCAAGTCTTTTGGCATGTAAAACATAACCCCTTCTTTCGAAGTTCATAAAGGGTATTAGAATCTAGTTTTTTAAATGTCCCCTTTTGATGGTCAGTTTCCTTCTTGAGGTTTTTGGTCCCTATATTTCTTAAAATATTTGACTTCCTTGCCTTTGAACTAGCTTTTAGTCCTGGATGTTGTCACCTCCATGTCTCAAGCTTGTTTGATAGCATCGTGCAATGTGCCTGGGTTAAATGCTTTGACCCAACCCCGTAACTACTCCATAAATCCATCCATGAAAAGGACTACTAGTCGTCTCTCTGACATATTTGTAACCATGACAGATAATCTCTGGAATTCTACTATGTAGGAGTCAACTGAACCCCACTGCCTCAAATGAGTTAACTCCTTGAACTCCAACTCATGTTCCTTTTTATCAAACCTCTGTTGGAGTATCTCTGTGAACTCAACATAAGTATTCACTCGGTCATGTCCCATAGTGTGCATATCGTGATGCCACCAATCGTGAGCAACACTCTCCAAATGCAATGTATAGAATTTGATGGCATCATCTTCAGTCATCTGGTTCAACTGCAAATATGTGTCCATATTTTGGACCCAAGCCTTGGCTGTCATTTTGCCAGATGCATCAAAGAAAGGAATATGGATTTTTTCAATCTTTTTTTGAAACTCTTGGTGCCCATGTGGCGTATGCTGCACAAGTTCACCTTGACCTTGTTGTCCCTATTGTCCATGATGAATAGGCCTTCCCCTATTCCTAGGATTTTGTCTGTTTCTAGTATCCACAAAGTCTCGAAATGACATAAGGGTCTAAAATTCTGGGCCAAGCTCATCCCATTCCTGTTTGTACTGTCTATACTGGTCTACCACTGTAGGCTCTGACTCTTCCTCAACTGGTTGAGGAACAATTGGTTTTGGACGTGGTAGAAATATTGGCATGAATGGCCTCGAGCTACTAACTCTATATATCCTGGTAGGTGTACCTACCTTGTTGGCCACCGACTTCTCATTACATGCTCCTTGTCCTGTGTTAGTTGGTTCATTTTGTGGGTTTTGTGCATTGTTCACCAGTATGTTAATCCCATGTATCTGTTGTGTCATTAACCTAACCAACTGATCCAAACTATACTGCATTTGATGTTGTGTCTATGTAATATCATCAGCCATTTTTATTTCTATTTCATCTTGATTGGTTTTGTTCCCCATGGCAATTTATGAAGATGAGTCTGTAGATATACCCAAAATCTCAGTAATCCTTTGTCTTGGAGGTGGTTTAGGCCATTGCTTATATCTAAACTGCCAATTCAATTTGTCTTGCTCTACTTTTTTTTTTCTCTTTAATAGGCACATTTGTCCCTTTCACTCATGTAATTATGACTCACAGGCTTGCAGGAAAAGTGGCTCTAATACCACTATAATATACACCCCACTTGCTAGTTTCGAGTTATTTTGGTTTGTGCTTGTTTGTTTTTGCAATGAAATGATTGGTTTTGCTTGTTTAGTTTGAGGCATTGACTTGAATTTCATTCATAATGCAATAAGGAAACAAACATTTGAAAAAATGATAAATTTGTAGTAAGGAGATGGATATTTATTTATTTAATTTTTTGACCTGAAAGTACAGGTCTATATTTGCACAACAAACTGGAAATTACACAGTTGAAACATTCATTTGCTCGTAACTCGATCATCGAAACTCTGATTCCTTCCTCGTAAAGTACAGTTGTCTCTCCCAATGAAGCCACCCAAAATGTAACCTTCAAAAATGTGAATCCAAGCCCAATTAATTGTTTCATGCACCCCAAGGTCGTTGCAGGTAAGATGTACGGCTGTTGAAGGGTTCAACCTTGCCTTGTAAATTGCTCATAATGATTTGATGGGATATTTTCGTACTATGAGCAAATGAATCAATTCCCTAAGTGCCCATATGTTGTACGGCCTGCTCCAGTATTGCATCTATCACTCCAAAATCAATCAAAATGACACTAATCCAGATGAAGTATAACCTAAATAATTAACCCAAATGATCAGTTCATCAACCCAGATGAACTCAAAATTTGGAAAACCCTTGTCTGCCTCTGTTAAGCTCAGATAATCTCTCTGTGATGAGAAATTCAACCCCTTATTAGCTAGAGATGGTCTCACACATCTAAAACTGATAATCCTGCTGAGAAATCCACTCCCAACAAGCCCCTTGGTGAAAATCCTTGAAAAACTTCTCCAAAAAACATAAATTCTTCCATGCCCAAATGAGCCTCAAAAAGCCAATTTAAATATAACATCAAATTAGGGTTTGGACGCCCATTTTAGGTTTCCACAAGTCATTATTTTATAATTTTTAATTGATGTCTCTTAATGTCATTAAAGTGGTCACCCAAGTCCTAGACAAATAACTTTATGATTTTAAGTTATAACACTTTATAACTTAAAGTTATAACTTAACATTAAAATATGTCCCTTTTCACTTTGCCTAGAAACCCTTTTCCAAGGTAAAAACTTGAAAATGATAGAATTATACCCTCTGAATGCTAGGATTCTCACAAACCTGAGTTCCTAACCAAACTTTTTAGCCTAGGGGACCCCTGTGACTAGGCTAACAGGTCTCTGCTCCGTCTACTGCAGAGAAGGGGATATTACACTCTTCTCCTTTAGGATGTGCATATATGTTGTACAACCAACAACAGAAGATGAGATATTGATGGATTATATTCGATTAATGCTTCTTCTAGAGTGATTTGATCAAGTGCTAAAGTGGGGGAATGGTTGAGCAAGTAAATTATAGTATATACTACAATGAACAATTTTCATGATGGTTCTATTTCTAGGTTCAACAATACCATTTTATTGTGGTGTGTAAGCAGTTTTTAATTATCGATAAATATCATGTTTCTTCAAGAAAGCAAAAAATCTCATTATTGGTAAACTCCCCTCTCAATCTAAGCATAGTACATGGGTCCAATGACCTATGAATATCTCAACTTGAGTATTAAAATATTTGAAGTAGAAAGGACTTCATTCTTGTTTTGCAAAAATAATACCCATATTTTATGAGTATGATCATCAACAAAACGCTTAAAATATTAGGAGCCATTATAGCTTTGGAGCCATGGGTCCACAAATATTAGTATGAACCAGATCGAGAGGCCCTTTGGCTTAGTATTTTGAAGAACCAAATGGAGCTCGATGTTGCTTTCTAGCTAAGAAACAAGGAAAATTTGAGTAAATTTCTTCAAGGAAGGAAGACCTTTGACCATGTGCTTATTTTGAAGTGCAATAAGATGGCCAAAACTTAAATGACCATATCATCGATGCTAGAGTGATGAAGAAATTTTAGATTTTATTATTAGTGCTTGATTTTCATGGTGTATTATATGAAGTTCAAACAATTTTCTTGTTCCTTTATAGTGTCCAATAATCATAGACTTTCTAGCTTCTCATGAATGAGACACACCTTCGATTCCTATAATTTGTAAAATTCAACTAACATGGTCAACAAAATGGTTAACGAAGATCAGATTATTAGTGAGTCCTAGAACATACAAGATTTTTGTTATCTTGTATGTGTGTGTACCAAGTCATAATTTAGCATCACCTATGTCTTTGATGTCATAACCTAAATATACCTTTCTTGTATAATTGTAACAGTCTAGAGTTTGGAACTAGTCTTTTTTACAGTCATATGTTTGGTTGCTCCATAATAAATATACCAAACATCATTAGGATGACTTAGTTGATCATTAGTAGCATATACATTCTCTTCTCTTGAGTGGTCATACTCTTCTTCTCTTAAGTGGCCTTTGGCAACATTACCATGTTCTTGATGTATTTTCTGCTATTTGAATTTTTCTTGTTAGTTGGTGATTTCTTATGCTATGAATGCTTTTCTTGAGAAGATGATCCATTTATGAAAGGATTGTGCCAACATTCCTTCAATGTGTGGCTATTTTTGCTACAAAGTGCATGTGTATTTTGTGTGCGAGAATTGTTTTCTTGATGCTATAAGTGTTGTTGGGGTCTTGAACCTATTTTGACTAACTACTTTCCCTTTTGATTTGAAAGGAGAACATGATCTTCATCTTGTAATGCATGAGAGGCTTCCACTTTTTGAAATAGATTCACCAATTTTTCAAATGTTGGTGCTTGGTCAGTGACATTCAAGGTTGTCACAAACACATAATATTGTGAGGGAAGAGATCTTAAAATAATGGAGACAAGTGTATCATCAAACACCATTTCTACCAAGGAATAAGATTTGAAAGAGATCTTAAAATAATGCATGTAGCTCTACAACTCGTCTCAAGAATAACTTGAGCCTTTTACCATTCTTCATTTTTAGACAATGAAGTTGGATTTGAAGGAACAAGATTTGGTTCTTGTTCTTTACCTTAAATACTATATAGTGCTTGTCTTATGTGTACTTGGATGTGGTTGAGTCATGAATGAATGGTTGAACTTCATCAAAGACATTGAACATGATGATCAATCGAGCCTTCCTATTTGCTTTGTCAAACTTTATTAGTTCTTCATCATCTATGTAAATATAGGTAGTGGACCCATTTACAACTCCCTACACTTCCTCAAACTCAAGTTGAGTTTTAAGTGTAATTTTCCAAGCAAAATAAGTATTCCCTTGCAATAGTTGGGAGTCAAGCAATAAAAACTTTGGTGCAGTATTATTCATGCTAGAACAACCTCAAAAAATATTTTCCAATGAGTATATATAATCCTATACTCACAACCTAATTAATACCTCAAAATGCAAGGAATCAATGATGTCTCATCAAGCAAAAATATAAGTGGAGGGAATTGAGGTCTTTACCTCCAACCAAAATCTGCAAGGAATATTTTTAAAATATTCCTTCAATGTTCCAACACTTTAAAAATTAGGGGAATCTCCTTATTTTTCAAATGTAGTCAATGAAAAGAAAGAACAAAAAATATTTATATGATTTAATAAGCCCTCCCATGGTCCATGTGGGATAAATCAAATAAATTTCACGATCATTGACCATTGTTTTGCATGGATTTTTAAACTCAAAGTAGAGAGCAGGTTATGGAGCTTTTTCACCATTAAAGACCCCCACAATAACATGTGATCAGGTGCTCAACATAGTGTGTCAGTTAGTGAACTAAATTAGGGTAATGGGATGGTATGAATTGTGCAACCAAAAAAACATTCAATTCTACTAGGGTAGTCATCTACATGGCCAAGTCATTCATGGAAGAGTGTTGGAAGTCTTACCTTATAAATTGTTCATGCACTGCATATTCGTATAGCAATTCCTAGAGTTGTGAAATGTGGTTTGGTGAATTATTAAATTTATATGCTGATGGATCCAACAATAAGTTCCTTTTTATGTGGTTAGATGCGTTTGAAATACCAAAAAAAATCTCTAGTAGTAAGATGGCGATTGATGTGGGAGTAATTATCAATGCCTTTGTCAATTATGTTGCTTTTCTCATAAAGGATTTGCTAGTTTTCTTGCATCAAATATCAATTAAAATAAAAATATTATAATGCTCTGGTGTTGATTATCATTTTTAGTTATAAAGAGCTACAAATAACCATTGGGAATTTTTTCCAGAGGTTGGGAGGTGATAGGTTTGGGTCAATAGATTTAGCATTTAGAGAAATATTGAGCACAAACATAGGTTGGGTTGCTTGGGGTATCAATCCCAACAACCTTGATATGGTGGACACACGTGCACCACTTACCTATAGAGCCATGAATTGACATGGATTTCTTATTGTGGATATTATACATAATGGGTTCTAGTCATTAGAAAAAATACCAGTCTTCGATGTTGGGATCATCACACAGAGATACCCGAACATGTGTGGTATTTCTATCATCATATTTGGGGTCTCTACAAGAGAAATAGAGTGATCTCGATAGCTTTTGGGGTAGGCTAAAATTTATGGTGATTGATCACGTGTAGAATTTTTCCAAGCCTACTGTGATAGTTTTGACTGTGATCCCTTCTCCAAGTATTCAAGAAGTTGCAAGGACCACTACAAGTAGCTATTCCAAGGCATGGGGATGTTTGATTATATATACAAGGTTACCAAGTATCTATATGCCATATCCAATATAAATATGATCAAGTTCTTCTAGAGGTCACATGTGCAAAAGGTGTTCAAATTAATCAGTATTGCCCTCACTTTGGTGAATCCATTTGCTACCAATGAAGGATTTGTAAGGAGTTCTTTGAAGCCTCCATGTCAAAGTAAGAGGAATATCCGGTTCTCTTCCTCATAAAGGTATTGAGTCCTAGTAGATCAGAAGGAGAGTTGACTCTTCCTTTGATATCTTGCTTTGATGCCACTAATAGTGTAAAGCTTTGATGATTTTATTTATTGATATGAGATTACTAAAATACATAAGTTTTTTGCAATATGTCATAATAACCCATAATGGGACAAAAATTATCTACAACTACCGATGACTAATAATGAACACACGAACCCTATGTTGAGTGGTTGCATCCTTTCATCTTATTACGACCTTAACAAACTACAATGATAATACTTTTCTAACATCTAACCCTTTACATATTATAACATTTTAGAATTCTAATTGAAAGGAGATTATGATTCCACTTAAAATATAATTAAATGATATTGTGTTTTGTTGCTTTTGATTTTTTTCTTACATCTACCATAATTGCAAAATAATTTATTACAAGGACTTTAAAAACATTGAAAAAAATTAATTGAATTTCATTTGATCAAAGATGTGATAGTCGATTGTATTCCTATAAAAAGGAATTGAAAATTTTCATAATGGAGAGAATTAAATATAATAAATGCATCCTCTAAATTCATAAGAAAAAAATAAGACATGATTAAACTAGTTCAATCAAAACATCTCCAACTAATATAAAAAAGAATAAGTGGAGTTATAAATAACCAATATGATACAAATGCATGAATCCTTATCATTGTCAAATTGACATGTCATTGGATTACAATATAATACATGTATTACTCTATAAAAAGAAAGGGTCCCCTAGGTTAATACAATAATATAACATAATTGATCATGGCCATAGTGAAACGTTATACTTTCTCAAAAAAATCCTTTATCTAAAACAAGCCCATAGATTATTGACCACCCCCCTCAATGGAATCCAATAAAGGTGACCACTAGATGACATTCATACATTTACCTACAAACTCATTTGTATAAGTTATATACACAAACACAAGTTGACCCTAGGAGCGAAGCTAATGAGTATAGTGCACCCAAATCTCAATATGCCTAGTTTGTTGTGCTCCACTTAATTGTAAATCAATTGAGTAATTCTAAGCTAATCATAAAATAAAATATAGGGTATATTTTAAGAGATAAAGTTTCCTAAGAAACATCTACATCGATTCAAGATTTTTTCAAACTAGAACCATGATGTTATTGTTTTGATTTTATGGAAACTAAGGATATACTACGTTGTTTCTTAAAACTCAAAGAAATAGATCTTGAGTCGAGAGAAAACAAATACCCCAAATTAGAATTTCACTCATCAAATAGATTTAACCTTTTTACATTTGAGTATTTTTTAAAAAATAGGAGGTCTCATAACATAATGAATGCCCAAGTGAATAGTACCCTCAATGTACCATGAAATATGTTGGATCTCCTTCTACGACTCTCCTAAAATATTTGTATATATCTATAACAAATACTAATATCAAAAAAAATGTCCCTTTATGAGTGAGAGAAGGCTAACCAAAAATAATAGCCAAAGGAAAACAACATTTAGTCTTTAATGTTCACTTTTGAAGTAAAATAACTATAAGCTAGATTACAATCCTCAAGCTTGAACTGTTAAAAAAGATCCAATGCATATTGGTATTACAAAAGATAAATTCTTTTGAACACTTGAATTTACAATGAATAGTGTAGGACCAAATTTATCATCGTGAATGAAGCTTGAAGTTACAGGTTTATATGCTAAATCATTGATCTCTTAGTAATGACCAAGTAATTAACATATAACACCACAATAAAAACTTGACTATCATAATGTTTAGTGTTGAATTTAGACTCCACCTTGTTACAATGTAATCCACAACCAAGAAAATATGTGGATCTTATACCAAGCACATGGTACTCACTTAAGCCCATACAAGGAATTCTTGACTATGCAAACCATTAGTTTGGGTCAAGCTTAAACAAAATATGTTGACTATCATATATAGATCTCCTTATGAATTTTCCCATGAGACAAAGCACCCTTGATATCCATTTGGTGTGCCTCCCATCGAGATGAAGTAGCAATGGAGAGAATTATTTGAATATATTCCTCACAAGCAACAATAAAATTATTATTATGGTCAACTCTTATTTTTTAAGAAAAACCTTTTGCAACAAAATGATCCTTGTGATCTTAAATATCACCATCAAAACCAAATTTAGTTTTATTGACCTATTTACATCCTATAATGTTCTTGTACCTAGGAAATAAAATTAAATCCCAATTCTAGTTCTTCATTAATGAGTCATACTCTACTACCATAGTTGCTTCCCACTTGGACCACCTCTTAGCCTGATTACAAGTAGTGGGATCACCAACCATATTTACCATAGTGAGAAGAGCACAAGATGGTGACTTCTGATATTGTTCTTGAGGAATAAATTATGTGGAGGTTTTGGTAGTATATCCAACCAACTTGGGTATACCTCATCTCAACCACAAGACTACCTAAAATTGAGAACTCAACCACTAAAGCCACATCAAGAACAACTGAATGATCTAAATTATCAAAAATTGAAAGAACGTCAGGGAAATAAATCTCACTCAATTGAGTATCAACAAAAATGTAACATCAAAAAAATTTAATATATTGGGCATCAATATGAATAGAAATAAATTATACGAAGAAGAATCAACAAGAAGAGTCAAGAGAGATTCATAAGGCCCGTGAGTTGAAATCTCTTTAAAAAATTTGTATGAGTGATGATATCATGAATGGTTGAATCTTTGCGTGAATATACCTTCAAATTTTCACTTATTATACCCACCATAAACGCATCTACAACTCTTAGGTTAAATCTTGTTTCTTCACTCAATAGAATTATGTTTCACAACTAAGTCAAATATCATGGAATGTGCAACAAAATACCTCTCTTTTCTCCAACTCTCTTAAGGGATAATGCCCTTGACAATATAATGTATTGCTTTCATATAAATATTTATGTCCATTTGCTTAGCATCAATCATATAAGTTATTTTTCATACGACTATGTACTTCCATTCTACCATCCTATTTTTCTATACAATGTAGTGAATGGTTAGTTTCCAAGTAATGCTTTGGAACATATGATAATCCTCAAATTCACTGATGTACTTGCCTCCATAATAAATCATTATGCACTTTATTTGTTCACTTTAATTATATGCTAATGGTTTGAAACCTTAACTTTGAAAAAGACTCATCTTTGTATTTGGAAGTCTAAATTAGACAAACTTGAAAAAATAATTAATAAACATGAGAAAATACCTAAAATTGAAAATGGAGTTTTTATTCCTAAGACCATAAATGTTATTATATAATAAATGTATAGGTTTGAGAAGCATTTCAAAGTTTATCGTTAAGAAATGACTATCATAGATGTTTCTACTTTCCTCATCCCTCAATACACAACCCACTAGTTAGACCAATTGATGGAATATCATCAATCATATGATGACTTGTGTACCAAGAATATAACAATGATGTATCCCAAGAATTGATGCCATAAATTACTAGTATCATCTACCTTAGAAACCATAGCAACAAATCCTTTTCTATCCAAAAATGGATTATCAACAAGCTTATACATATGTTTGAACTCATTACAACACCTTAAATCTATCATCATGATATTGGCATTAATATCATTAGTCACACACTAATCTAGTCAAAGTTCCACCTTAGTGGAATGTGTGATGTGATAAATGAATATTAGCACCAAATCCCAGAACGTGAATCTCTCCAAATTTGGTGATACCACTAGTAACACCATTGCAACCTATTACCTAAAATATTAAAACATCAACAGTAACAATTATCTTCATTATGTTGTTGAGTGTAGTTAGAAAGAGTATGTCAATGCTTAGTCATATGTGTTGTAACTTTTGAATCAACTATCCACTCCTAAAAGAAGAAAACAACCAATAAGCAGAGTGTGAAGATTATTGACATCATCTTGTGGATCTCAAGAAGTTCTATCATACCTAAGTGACTTTGTCAACTCCTCGAGATTTTGAAAAATAGACTTTGAAAATATTACCTTCCTTTTTACAAAGCCTATGAACCATTTTCTTTGAGTTTTCTTAGCAGATTTTGAAGTACTACTTTTAACTTCATGTATTTATTTTTTGAACACTTCAAAACAAAATTTGAATGGGCTTGTTCCTTTACTGACAACATCTCCATGTTTCTAAAAATGATTTTGTTGAATAAGACTGGAAAATACCTCATGAAGTGAAATCTTTTTGTAGCTTTTCACAAACAATGAAATGATGTAAAAGGTAAAAACAAAGGACTCGAAGGCCAAAGAAATATTATTAAGGAAAATATTTACATTATTTGATTTTAATTTCAATTTTTCTCAAGAATAACAATATTGACTCTTTAGTTCTTGAATCATGTTATATACTTCTCAAGGCTATTGAAGTCATCAAACTTGATATTGGTTAGCTCTATCTTTAATTTATTAACTTGAGTGGTATCACCTATTCAAAAAGTTCCTTGATCCTCTTTTAAATGCCATTGTTTCCTTACATTCATGGTATGAAGGATGAAATTTACTTTAATTTAAAATGTGATTAGACCATGATTCTCATCTTACTTCAATTGCATGACCTCCTCATCAATATCTCATAAGGAAATATTTTTCATGTTTATATGCATTAATAAACCTTTACTTTTGAGTAAAGTAATCATATGATCTACATAAACATTGCAACCGGTTGCACTCAAAAAGAGAATGGGCATATTTGAGTACATCAAGTTTTGGCAAATTTGTGTCTTCCACAAAACACAATGGGGTTATAATACCACTACTAAACAAAGTTTTAAAAACTATAGATATGAAAAAGATGGTTTTGCTTCAATATGAAGTTATGCATCCAAAATTTTACTTTTATTGAACCAAGAATACCAAAAATAAATTAAAAATCAAACCATAATTCTTCCCCTCAAACTCATCCTTGTGATATGGTGCAACTTGATTGGTTAGCTTGTATATATCACTACGCTAAGAAGAATTTGATACTTGTCATGACTATCAAACAACAAAAGGATACTTTGTAGCTTGGGATTGGCCATGATATTTGTATATATAAAATTATGTTTATTTATCCACCTAAGCACCACGTGATCCAATTATGTTGTAACATTGACCACCAATCATAGTTTGGAAGGGTTCGCTATAGATGATTGAATTTGCATCTAATATCATATCAACATAAGTGAATTAATGTACTGTTAATAATATATCCCAAGTTATTACTAGGATAAGCTTGAGTGGCTGAGATTAACTCAATTAGTTATGATCCAATGGATCATATTGTACACACTTGCTATTTAAGCAAGGTCTTTGTCATTGAATAATATCAAGTATTTCATTTTTCCAACATGGTATCAGAGTAGGCTTTCCTTGCCCTATGATCCTGAGGAGCTTTTCCTCGTGAGGGAAATCCCTCCCTTTTTTTTTCTCCCATTTTGTTTAATATCGAGGGAGTATGCTCTCCATATTTTGATGGATCAGAAACCATATGGTTAAAAAATCTACAGTTTGGAAGGTTTTTTTTAGATTTTTTCAATCCGAGCTCAAACACAGTTTTGATATTGTTCAGTGATCGATTTTTTCAATAGATTGCATTGTGAGGTGTTTTGATTTCGATATGGGCATTATATTTTTTGTCCTTCTACTGGCTATTTTTTCTCAGGCATATGGCGAAGCTGAATTTGTTTCAGATGGTGCAGCCGGCATCCCAGGCTCCCTGGTTGGGTTTGTGGAACTCGAACGTGGACCTAGTGGTGCCTCGCATACATACTGTGAGCGTGTATTTCTATAGGTCCACGGGCAGTCCCATTTTTTTTATGGAGTTTTTGAGGATGCAAAAGGTGTTGGTGACATCTACCCCATGGCGGGTAGGTTCAAGCGGGATGCAAATGGTCGCATTGAGATTGACTGCGTTGGCCAAGGGGTTTTTCTCATCGATGTCATGATGGATTCTATCATCCATGATTGTGAAGGGGCTCTTCTACAAAACCTGAGGTGACCATGTATAGTTTAAGCACCAACGACAGCCATTCTGACAAGTTGCACAAGAGGGGGGACTCTTAAACATTGAAGGCAACGCATGGTTGTGGAAATGGGGTCACCGGTTCGCGGTTCGAGTTGACAGTGAGATGAAGGTGAATTTGATTCTTCTGGATGTCATCGATCAGGAGAAAAAAGTGCATTTAGAACTTTAGCTCGCTCAATCCTATAATTGCAGTGCACTGATCAAGCCACGTGGAAAGTGGGATCAAGGAGGCTCGGCAAAGATAATGGACGGTGGAGACCCTTTACACCGTCACAGGCATGCGACTCTTGTTGATGACCGAAACCTTGCCTGAATCGTGGTGCTACTATCTCCTAATGCGTGCATCGAGGATGAAAAGGCAACAAAAACTCATAAATTTTGATCATTATGGTGGAAAATTGTGTACGGCTCACGTGAACTCCAGATCCTTTTGGTTTAGGTTTTGAATCTGAACTTCGAATCTCCTAAGCCGCTCAGATTCGGACGATGAGACTATTGCAATTTTTGAAAATACATGCAAATGCGCCACATTCGTCCTTAAGGTGGCGTGTCTGAAGTTTGAAACCCCGACGAGCACATTCGTCAACGCCGATGTATGGAGGTAACGGGGCTAGCGACACTCGTGGGCATGCACAAGTCCCAAAATTGTCGCGTGGGAATTTTTTATGCGAAAAGCCCAAAATTGTCGCGTGGGAATTTTTTATGCGAAAAGCACGGCCTAAATTACTGTCTAAAATTGTGTAGTGGAATATCCTTGCTCAACGGCCAGAGGCTGTGCAGAACTGTCAAACACCGTGAAGCATTCATATGATGTCCACTTCCTTTTCGAGCATGATCTATGGGGTGATTACTTTCAAATGTCGTCGGGTTCCATTATTTGTTGTCTACGACCATGCAATCAGCTAGAAGAAATTGAGCGTCATGGCATAAGCGAAGTTTTGGTGACATGGAGATTTTAAGGAGGTTGAGTTACTCTCCACGTTGAACACCGTAGAGATCGAGGGGATACCCGAGGGAGACGAAGTGAAGGCCAATGGACCGTTTGTATGTAAATCCCTTATCAACAAAAATTGTGGAATTCTATTGTTTTGGACGACCTGAGAAACAACAATTTTGGTTTTTTTTTTTGTTTCTGTTTAAGAAATGAAAAGGTCGTTATGCACAACTGGAGTGGACCCCAGCACTTGCAAAAATGATAAAGTAGATAAGGAGAGTTTTTTTCCCGAATGATTCCAAGGAATTATTTTTCTTTTAAAAACTATTTTTTATTGCAATTTTCGAAATATTCCTTTGTGAGGGAAGAAGACTATTGTTTTTCCTACAGATGAAGGCTAAATTGATACCCAATCAAAGGGGTGTTTATAGTCGTCGAAAATATTTTTCTTAGACAGGCATATTGGTGGTGTCAAATTATAATTTTGAGGTTATTCCATTTATCTTTTTTAGCCTCAAATATTTTTGTATCATGGAGTGCACTCTCGGTTGAACCCGACACTCCCAAGACATTTGTTATAGTGATCCTAGTATCTAGACATCTTCTCTATATCACCTAGCAGTTGTAGTGATTGGTTACCCATGCATTCTGATAGGATGAGGAGGTCACCATAAGGACATGTTCCACAACTACATTGGTGACATTACATTCTTGATTCCCTTGTTTTTATGTTTGTCCATAAGTTTTGGACCTTGTTATCAACCCAATGTGTTCATATAGGTGGAAACCACAATTTATGCTTATGTGGTCATTTTGGACTACCCTTGTGATTTTTGTGGTACTTTCTCCATCCTATCTTCTCATTATTTTTGTGGGATACTTTGGTTTCAAGAGATTTTATTTAGTGACCTTTTTTTCATGGTTCACAACCTTGATCTTTGTCACAAGCACCAGTCTGGGAGTAAGATTTCATTCAGTTCGACGATGAGGCTTCTCTACTTTTTGAGACATCTCATGGATCCTTTGCAGGCCCTTCTTCATGGAAGTTGTCCTAGGGGGTTGAAGAGGACATCTTCCTCTCCATCCTCCTTGCACATATTCCTTCTTCTTTTCTATTATGGCAGGTGGTTTTCTCCCTTGTAGTTTTTTTATCATATTTCAACAAAGTTTTCTTATGCACATATTGTACATGAGTACCTTATCAGGCCTTGTTGTTGAGACTTATACTTGTGGATATGCCATTTGTTTTGGTTTTGTTGTTTTTCACTACCTAGTATCACTTAAGAGGGGTGTTAGAGATATTCTAGCACCACTTAAGGGGGGTGTTAGAGTATATCATAATATATCCTAAGTTGTTACTAGGATAAGTTTGAGTGGTTGAGATTAACTCAGTTAGTTATGATCCAATGGATCATATTGTACACGCTTGCTATTTAAGCAAGGTCTTTGTCATTGAATAATATCAAGTATTTCATGTTTCCAACATGTACAAGCATATACACCATATCGATGATGAGTTACTGTCATATGCATAGAGTTTGTGGTACATGTTATTGACATATAATGATGATGTATGTGTATGCAACAATGCATATATTTGTGATAAATATCATGTAATGTTATAGGATATTTTAATTTTTTCATGTATATGGGCATACATTGATCTCATGATGACTATATGTATATCATCTATATTCATTAAGGTGTGAGAGTGGAAGTATGATCATCATCTATGCTAGTTATTTATAGATTGTGTTGTATAATGGACTAGGAAAGATATATTACAATTGATTGAAATATATGCTATAAAATAAAATATGTATCTCCAAGTTTTTCTTATTCTACATCTTTATTTAAATATTATGTTGTATTCTATTTATTTGTACAAAAGTTCCATATTGTGGTGTCTTTGCATGTATGAAGTTGGGTCAAAGCTAGTGACATGAATATGTGATGACCATCTAAAGCTAGAAGATAAATGATGATGAAATTAAGAAGATCAAAGTAAGGTCAATGAACATTAACATCCAAGTGTTCCATCACCCTCCTCTATAAAAGGAATATGTGATCTTGACATAGAAATTGATGCACACTTCTTATTGACATCAATACAGGACCCAATGATGTGGAGTGCTTGATGAAGTGGACGACAAAAACATGCATGATGATGCGAGGTATGACAAAGATGTTATTGATAATGCAAGAAGCAACTAAGACCCAAGTGACAATGAGTGTTTGAGAAAAGCATGCATGATAATGCAAAGCACAACAAAGATGCCTATGATGACATAAAGTGCAATGAAGGCCCAAGTGATGATGAATCTATTGATTAAGAAAACTTAATTTCATAAGAAAGGTTGAGTGATTGAAGATAATTGCACATTAGATGGTATTTGAGACAAATATTTGATACTTGAGCAGCTACATATCAGCACCTCTGATGACACACAAGATAAGAGTTTAGTAGTAAAGTTATAAATGTTAGCATGTCAAATGGTGAGAATGATGAATTTTGATATAAAAGTAACTATAGATTATCATGTTTGATGGTGCATGATATGAGAGCCTAACACCAAAACAACTACATTCTAAAATATTCTTGGCACATAAATAGGAGTTTAGAATCAAATCAATTGCATGTTGGTATGTCTTGGTATGATGCCTAGGGATATGATATTATATCATATGTTATGGATAGTTGGCATGGACCACGCATAACCTAAGGTTTAACGTATTAGGCTATTATATTGTATTAATGAGTTGGTTACAAGCTAATAAGTTATATAGGGTTATGGTTTATACCCTTCCCTAGGATTACTAGGAGAAAATATATATAAAGAAGGGATCATAGAGTTGTAGTCATAATCGTTAATCATATCAAATATTCCTTGTAATTATCTTTTCCCATACATGTGTCCTCTTCTCTTGGAAGATCTTGTGGAGTAATTCCTTTCTCAATAAGTAATATCGATATTTCCCTACCTTGAGAGTATTATCTATATTTATCTCTTGTGTGGAATATTACCTTGTGAATGAATTATTTGATATTTTTATATAACTGGATTAATTCTGCTTATGAAAATAAACGTTTATAATATATCTAATGATGCATGTCATGGGATTCTAACACGTAATAATTGTATATATTGAATGAAGCATTTTGACAATAATCAATATAGACATAATTGGATGTGGAGCAAAATACCCATTTAAATACTACAAAAATTGCCTTATGATCTAGAAGGCTAATGGTCAAATAAATGAAGTATATTGGAGGAGGTTATTCCTTGTAATATTGATGGGATTACAATGTACTAATACATGGAAATACTATAGGGTAAGCACAAGGCCTATAAGGAGTTGTGAGAAGCCTTGATGAAGAAATTCATGTTGTTCCCCCATGGCATTGAGGTCATGGCATAAACCAATAGATTTAAGAAAATGAGTCAATGTTAGTTCAATTCTACAAGTAGAGGTTGAATGGACACATTAATCATATTAAATTCTTATTATTTGCATTAAAGAAAATGTGGCCCATAGATTGCCTTCCTACATATAGGAAGAAAATCAAGTTTGTCCCTCTGACATCATAGCAAGAGGTCTTAAAGTAGGCCATGGACTTAGAAAGTGATGCAAAGAGTCGTATAAGTATTAGAGTCAAAGGGTAAGTTATGAGAGTGACAAATATAAGAATGATAGCAACTTGGAGTATGATTATAGAATGTAAATCTAGATTTGGAGTTTGAAAATTAGTGACTAAAGTGACTCAAAAGATGAAAGCAATAAGAGTTATAATTTTAAGAATGAATGTAACATGGACAATGAGTGTGATGAGGTAATAACATTGCTAAGTGCCCTCGAAGGAGATGATGCACTCATTTGATGAATTTAAAAATGAATGATACTTAAGATGTTATGATTTGAAAATAATAGAAGAAATGTTTGGTAGTAATTGAGAGGAAGGATGTTGGATGAACTAATACCCATTTAATAGGTGTATGTGACATAGAGGAAGACCATTCCAATGAGAGGTGATTATTTGTAATTTTCTCTAATAAAACCTTAAATGGGTGTTTTTGAATATTTGACATGCTTTTTGGCTTGGTTTTACTTGGACTGTGATAAAACTAGTCATGTATCACTAGTAAAACACTCTAATTTTACATCAAATCTACTTTTATATGCCCAAAAATACTCTTATATATTAAGTACATAGCATGGGCATTCCATGAAGAGCTTGATGCAATCCAAATGAACCTTAAAATCTACTATGAACCCAACTATTTACTATCATTTCAAATCAGTGCTTACTCAAACTTGCTAGTTTGTATGCATAAAAATGATGTGAAACTATGCAAATCCTTAGAATGAAATGGAATGCAATTAAAATTATAAATGAGAAACGAAATACACTCATAATAGAGATGACCCTATAATTTAGATTGGAGGAAACCCTCTAGGATAAGATCACCAACAACTCAATCATTCAAGCATTGTATTCCTTGTAAAAGTGGATAATAACAAGAGATATTAGCCATCAATTTGGCCTCATATGAGATACACAACTGCTATGCACTTGTTTACAATCCCACACAATACCTCCCATTGGTTTGTTGCTCTCCTTTTCTTGGAACATGTTTGTTGATACTTCTAAATCTTTCAAAACTCCCTTCTCCTTTCTTGAATTAACCATTATAAGTCATATCTAGTCTCTTCTATTTCCAACTCTAGGAGTGAAACCAATGTATCTTGATTTCTAAGGTTGTTCCAAGCGTGGTATGCATAGATGTTATGTGATACGCTCCCCCATAGGCACACCTTTGCATTGACACTTGCCTAATTTACTTTTTGGTCGTCTTTCACATGCCAAATCTACCCACTCAATCAACTTATTGGCTAGATAGCCTTTTAGCCTTTGAAGTTACACATGAATGAAATTTAAGCTAAAATTTGGCAAGCAAATGGACAATGTGGAAGGAACCTTTAGTATGAATTATCTTGTTTAGAGCTCTTAGTAGAGAGAGAAAAGATTATTATATAAAAGATAAATTTTTCCATTTTGAAGGGTGAAACAAATGTATTTTAGGCTAAAATGTATACCATGTATAGTCTTATAAGTCCTCTTCCACTTGGAAACATAATCACTCAAATTGGAATTCATTTGGTTTACTTGTGCCCAAAATATAACCCATTATTCTTTCTTATTTTTTTGGGTCAGATCATGCATTTTGAGCTCAAACTAATATTGAGAATTTTTATATATGTTAGAAACCTTGCTTTGAAATTTCATTGAAATCTAATATCTTTTATGGCTAGAAAATATTGTTGCCTTGTTTTGGAAGCTTTCCAGACACTATCACTTGGTCATTCTTTCTTGGCACCATTTTGTTAGACATATAAGTGACTTGTCATGGATGCATTTGGATTAGGTGTCACTAGTAGTACATTTTATTAAAACCACCAAAGCAATGGAAGACATCAAATTGATTATGACATAGACTAGACCCATTTTTTGATGCCATAGATGTCACCTTTGGGAGCAATTTACATGAGACTATTAGAGAAACATATGTAGAAAAGAACCAATGATGTGTAGAAGGTTTGAAAATTTTGAGATAAATCAATGTGCTAGATAGGAAGTAGAGGGCATCATAAACTTGATTATAATCAAGAGAGTATGTGCCTCATGGTGAGCAAGAGACAAGTTGTGTAGAAGTTAACATTCATGCAATTAGAGGAATCTACCTTTGCCTTAGACATGGAGTTTGTGGGGCAAATTGAAAACCTTGGAAAATCCTAGAATTTTTCTAAATATTTTGTCTATAGATTAAGGATGAGAATAAGGATGAAACTAGCAACCAATATAATGGTGAACAAGAGAAAGAGTGTAAGTACAAATGATGATTTTTTTGGACTTTTAAGGTTACTAGGTGAAGGAAGTAGACTAGGTGATTGAGGAATATAGAGCCATCCAAATAATGGAGGATAACGTCCAAATGAGAAAACAAGATGTCTAAGTAATAAAAAAAATTATCCAAATGGGGAATCCTATCATCTAAGATGATTTCAAATGTTAAAACAACCTAGTGGACAAATAGAGTTCAAGCAAGGATAAAGCCCATTCAAGTGAAGTCAGATTTGGTGAGCCTATCATAGTTACCGAAGCATAGCAATGTTGGCAAAGCACAAAGGAGTTATAAGAATTTATACAATTGAAGTAAAGGTGGAATAAGGAAAATGATAGATGATGCATTAAAATTTTTAACAATGATAGGTCCCATGGAATCTCTGAGGATATCGCTAGTATAAAAGAGGTAAAATATTATTATAAAATTTTCAAGTGTTACAGGGTTTGGGACGAGATTCTTGACATTAAAATGACGTGGCAAAGTGGTCTAAGGAATAAGTTATAGTAATTCTTATAACAACCTTAATCATTTGAATCATGGGGAAGTCATCAAGAAATATTTAATCAAGTTAATTATCTTTAGAGGAAAAAGTGAAAAGGTAAGCAACCATCCATAAGAGTTTGCCCCCTTTCCAACATCTATCATTGGTATAGATAAGGGAAAAAGAAACCAAACTCAGAAATCAATCTTCAAAATGTAGATGATATAGTGACTCTTCCCAATCACTATGTATGTGAGAAAAATTAGAGGAACTCATGCACTAAAAAGAATTAGTGTCATTTTGATAAAATCAAAGGTAAATTACACCCAAGAGGAAGAAGATGTCACTTTACCATAAGATTTAATATATCCTTTGCATGCAAAAATTGACATTAAACATACTTGGGGAAAAGTCATTTTGACATAGGAATAAATTCACTCAAGAAACCTACCAATTAGGAGGCATGTAGCATTTACTAGTGTTTGGAGTTGTCACCAACTACAATGTGCAAAGGAGGGAAAATACCATAAAACAAATATATCTACAAGGTTTGCCCTTGGAGTGCCACCACAAAGTTGTCTTTGCTCCAAGGCAACACAACTGATTGAGAAATTCATTTTGACAAGATGTATGGAATGTGATTTGTAGTTTGTGACAAAATTAGTGTTGAAGAAGGGTTGTTAGACATTTCAATGACTTCAATGAATAAGAAATGATAGTTATTATAAACATTTGATTGACCCTTTAGGAATTGTTGTTGACATCCATGCAATTGACATATATGTCAACCATAGTGGCATCATAGATGTGTCAACTCTAGGAGCATCATAGGTATGTTCTTTGACCCCAAGGTAACTTCAACACGTGTGTCAACCATATGGGGGTTGGTCATGCCAACCCCTTATATGCCATCAACTACCTTGACCCTTAATAGGTCATCAACCATGTCGACCATTTGTTGATCTTTATTCCCGTTGATCCTCCATTGACGCTCTTCATTACCTCCTTTCCACAACCTTGACTAGAGGATTCCACACAACCAAAGGTGGTGCCAACTTTACCAACCTGGGACAGGAGATCTTTCCAATTGGTGTGTCCTTTACCCTACCATTTAATGAGGTATATCGAAGGTGTCATCCAAGGCCTGGAGTTGGCCATCATAAAAGGTGCCCTATAAGACAAAATCATACCCACTTCCTTATCAAGGTGCCAACGTAAGGGAAATCATTTGCGAACAAGCCACAACTATGGGCTAAACAAATATCATCAAAATATTGTTCACAATAAAAATTCAAACCAAACAATGAAAGACTTTGTGATTGTGTTATTGAGGTTGGGAATACGCAAAAGGTGCCATCCCTCAATCTAGTGAGAGATGGTGCCCCTTGACCCCCAACACAAATGATAACAAGCATTTCTTATCGAATTTGTGATATAGCTAGTTGCAAGAAATGCAACAAATGATTAGAGAATAAGATTGCATTGGAAGAGAATTGCAAATTCCATTTTTGTCGAAGATGTATGGAGAAAGAAGCAACAAAACAATAAAAATTTAAACCAAACAAATAAAATACTTTATGATTGTGTTGTTAAGGTTGGGAATGCGCGAAGGGCACCACCCCTTGATCTAATGAGGGATGGTACCCCTTGACCCCCAAGACAAGCGATGACAAACATTGCTTATCGAACTTGTGATATAGCTAGTTGCAAGAAATGCAACAAATGATTAGAGAAAAAAAATTGCTTTGGAAGAGAACTATAAATTCCATTTTTGCTGGAGATATATGAAACAAGAAGCAACAAAAGGAGCACAAGTGTTCAAGCAGTGGAATTAAAGCCTCTACTCTAGTTGAATACATTACTCTATTGATAGGGACATCAACAAATATAAAGCAAGGATAGATACAAGCATATAAATTGACACATTGATACATGAACATCATGTCTATATGAGTGCATAATGGACAAACATATGCACCACATCAATTAAGTTATTGGTTTATACATAGAATTTCTTGTCATGTTTTTTCACATTTGTACATGGTGGCATATGTTTGTAATAAATATGTAATGGGGTATTTTAATGTTTTGATATACACTTGTAGTTTAATGGTGGTTGAGTAGTTGTTAATTGCCTATTGGTTTCTTGATAACTATATGTACACCATCTACCATGGTCCAGTTATAGGGCAAAAGTTTGATCGTCGTCTATGTTTGTTGTATGGGGCTTACATTGTTCGCTTCACCAAATTTAATATATCATAGTTAATTGAAACATGAAGGATATATGCTATGTATTTATGTACATCTACAAGTTCTTCCCACTATGCATCTTTATTTAGTGTATTGCATTTCATTTCTTTGTGTAGGAGTTCCATGTTCGCCAAAATTCATGTAGGACAACCCATGGTAGGGGTCCACCTACCTGCAACAAATCTACCATGCAAAGCAAATGAGGGAAGACAAGGTTCAAACCTCCAACCTCCTTTGCTCCATGTTGGCTAGGCTAGTTAGGTGTTCTAAGTCTTACTTTAGCACCAAAGGTTTGCTAGAGAATAAAGAGGACTCTCAATAGCCCCTTTAAGAATCCACAAAAATGCCATGCCCAATTGTTAGCCTATAGGCTTAAACCCATGACCTTATAGATGGGAATGAGCTAAGCTAATTTGGTTTGCCAAATTGCTCATGCGCCTTTGAAGGTAGGAAAAGGAGGTCATTATTTAAGGCTACCTCCTTCAACACACCGATGTAAATGAAACATCCATGGGTTATGGCCCCGCTCTATCAAATAAAGCAAAGTCAAGAGAAAACAATTAGACGACCAAACAAAAAATTTCATCCACATCCCAACACTCTTCCCGTTTTTTAAAAATAAAAAATGAGTTTTAAAAGTCCAAAAAGGATTGCAAAAAGGCCTTGAAAAAAAACTTGCTTGCGAAAGTTCCCAAAACATTATATTCAAAACCCCACAAAATTTCACACATAACAAATTGCTAACATTTTTTGTATTCCTAATTCTTCGTCTTGTAGAGTTATCTTCTAAAATGCAACCAATTGGTTGCTCCTTTGTTTCACGCATATGGGTGCCACAATAGGAGTTGGGATCAAGAGAAAACAATTAGACGACCAAACAAAAAAAATCATCCACATCCCAACACTCTTCTCATTTTTTAAAAATAAAAAATGAGTTTAAAAGTTCAAAAAGGATTGCAAAAAGGCCTCGAAAAAAAACTTGCTAGTGAAAGTTCCCAAAACATTATATTCAAAACCCCACAAAATTTCACACATAACAAATTGCTAACATTTTTTGTATTCCTAATTCTTCGTCTTGTAGAGTTATCTTCTAAAATGCAACCAATTGGTTGCTCCTTTGTTTAACGCATATGGGTGCCACAATAGGAGTTGGGATCCATAACAAGCATTGAAGGAACTACAACTCAACTGTTGAAATTTGTTGTGCAATGGGTTTTGCCCAAAAACATTAAAGAGTAGTAAGGTTGTCCACTCAAGTCCAACACACTCTTAATCTTACAAATCCAAATAACTATGTTCCCATGAATCCTAACAAAGTATCCAAAACCTTAGTCCTATGGTTTGCATGAAGGAGATGAACCAAACACTTGAATTGTGTACTGGAGTTTTATACCCACTCTAAAACCATGAAGAATCTAAAAAGAATAAGTCAAGTGAAATAAACCTATGACCTAGATTAGCAAGAAAAAATATATAAATATACAAAAGGATCATAAAGGATATGAGATGGTGCCTTGCCATACTAAAATATTTCACTAAAAAACCTTGGATTAATATACAAAATGATGGATAAGTAAGGGTATAAATGCTTATTACAATATAAATTTATAAATCTCAATAACATATCTTGATAAGGGTATAAATAACAATACAAATTTGTAAATCTTAATAATTATCAAAACATGTTATTGTATCAGAATATAATACATTCGAACACATCACAAAATGGAAAGTGCTTGTAGGCAAACGCAATAACACAATATAAAGTCAACCATGGAAATATAAGAAAAGTTGAAATAAAACACCAACAATATATGAATAGATAGACACAAACTTTTTTAATTGTTTTCGTTTGTTTAAAAGGCAACTAGTCACATCTACCATTTCTTTTGTAACAATAAAACCTGTAACTAATTTAAAGAAGAAGAAAAAGATGGCCTATTAAAGAATTCATACTGGAACATGGTGCATTGCTTCTTCCTAAGGGAGGTCTAACAAAGAACTGAAATATTGAATCACAAATTGATGACTTATGAAAGTTTGATTGGTCTAGCTGGTCAATGAGAAATTGGTTTGAAAATCAATGTAATACATAATAATAGATAGGTCAGAGGTGTAGACCAATTGGTTCGATCAAACCCCATAAGGGGGGCGAAGGTCCAAGGTTCAAATCTCGTGCCTCACCGGACTGAACGCTTGTCCCTTTCCTGGTGCCTTCAACGGCGTAAAAGGTTTAAAATGATTGTGGCATGGTGGTTATAAGGGCAAACTGCGAGAAGATCTGTGTAGTGGCTTCCGTGGCGGACAGAGCAGAATACTGTGACGGCCATAAAAGCCGGACAACCTGCCTGGATTCGTGACAGCTACCGATTCCCCATGTAAATTTAAAAAAAAACATGATAATAAATATTTAAACAATTAACAAAAGTCATTTACGGCCATCACAATATGTGAACTGAAACATTGATGACTTGTGAAAGTCTAGCTGGTGAACGAGAAATTGGTTTGAAGATCACTGTATCACAAGAAAATAGATATATAGACAAATTAAAAAAAGCCATTTCTTAAAATGAGGCCATCAGAATATGTTCAATTATCAAAAATAGTAAACACATTCGCTTAGAATAGAAAGCATTAGTTCTTAAATTAGTTTAGACAAGCTGCTTTATTGTGATGATGTCTGAGGCTATATTTTCTTAGTCTACACAATAATTAAAAGTCATATTTCAATGATTGATGTGTATTTACGTACGAAGTTTAGGTACTCTTTATTAAGAAATAACTAGAAACAAAGATTCAGGTAAAATTGAGATCACAAGTAAAACAGGTATTTAGTCTTGTTTAATTAATAGTTTCAGTTTATATTGCAGGGCATATCATAGTTACCTTGGGCATATACCATAGTAAGCAGGTGACCTTGGTTGGGAGTCAAGTGCTTACACACAGCAGGCCTCCATGAAACAAAAGCTTTCATCTTGAGCCTTTTCCAGAGAAGGCGACCCATCCCAACAACTCGAACAAGCTTAATGCAGGTAAAGCAATTTGATCTATAGCTAAAACAATTTTACCTATAAAACTAGAAATATATTTATTGACATCTTTGTCTAATTAAAAATAAATAAAAGGAACTTTATATCAACATGAAACTTCAGGAATATTAAAAAAAATTGCATTCATATCCTAGAATGCAAATTTCTTATCCATTAGCCTTACAAGTTTAAATAAAAAATGCACACTACTATCCATTTCAATGATCTAGTGGTGGTGGAGATATAATAGAAAGCCGTAGTTTCAAGTCCACCCAGCTCTTGTTCCTGTGTAGAGTAGCTCAAGATCAAATTTTTACCTTAACTACATGTTCAGGAAGGCATAATGTCAATCAAGGGAATATCTATAATCTCAGAGTCACGATCTTGATGATATCACTGCAGATCTTGATGGGCAATGTTAAGCAAGATGCAATGAAAGTACAATATCAAGTAGGATGCAACTACGGTATTGCAAAATGATTGTATGTAATGGAGTAGTATGCAGCGACCATATTGCACCTAACTCCATAGTTTCAAGAATCCAGTTGCAAACCCTGCCAGCAGTAAAATCAAATATATCAAGCAGTAAGCAAAGAAAAATATTCGTGTCAATTGCTACATTTGGCTCCACAATTTAATCACAAGCAATGAAGATTCAAGATCAAAATGATAATTCTACATTAGCTGCAAGTTGAATTGCTTATGAGGAAAAGGAATAGGATTTGTCCAAGGTATCCATCATAATCCAAAATACTTGAGCAAGGAAAAAAATGAGATAGAAAACACAACCGTAAAACAGTGATAGGTGGTGCCATGCATGAAAACAATCATTCAGGACAGCATTAATATATCCAATTATTAATCAGGACAAACTACAGAACTTCAGCAGCTGTCAATATATGAGTTGTTATCCATGCTTTCGAAATGTCAGACATAACACATGCACAAGAGGCAGCAAAAGTAAACCTCATCCTTAACAAGAATAAAGATTTACCAGCTATCCATAAAATTGCATGTTAAGTATCAAAAACAGAGTTCTTTTATTTCCTTTTGTCCTCCACCACATCCCCCCAAAACTTCGTTTCTATTGTCATTTTGCATGCAGGAATAACTTTATATTGCATTCACATTTGAAATCAAATATAGATGAACCCAGGTGTTGTAGGTGAGTTGGAGAGGAGAGGGCAATCCTCCAAGGGAGGTCCCAGGTTCGAATCTCCACCCTACCAAAAAGCTGAATTGGGTACCCAAAATCCAATTGATAATTTTGGTGCAGGCAGGGCTGGGTGCGACTCCCGGGTGACTTTGACGGTGTAGAACCCCCTGTTCGTGGTCTCTCAGACCAAGGCGGCCCCACAAGGGGTTTTTCGCTTTAAAAAAAAAAAAAAAAAAAAATCAAATATAGATAATTGGTTCTTGTCCTTGAAAGAAAATCTGAAAGGAAATGCACACAGAGGTGTTATCCAGGCTCCTTTTGACCTCTCAGTCTTTGCCAGTTCTGTGGAATTTTTTATCATTTCACCAAGAAATGCTGCTTTTTCATTTATGTCTATAGTTCTTACACCTCAAATATATAATTCTGTTTTCAATATTCTTGCCATTAAAAGTTAATTCAAATGTTGAACTATCAAACTATTTACAAGAAACTGAAACATACTTCGGGCCTCAAACCATCACAACACTGTTATTCAAGTAGAAACTTATTTGCTTGAAGTTCAACCACAATGAAGTGCTACTATCAAATCAGATAGATATTACTTTCTGAAGGATAAGATGACTCAATGAACAGCTAAAATTAAGGAAGAGAAAATTTTACAATGTCAACTTTGTAATCTCCTAGTTATCATACTTCCCTATGCATCTGCTTCAAAAATCAAAATACACTAGATGTTGCACGTATTTTGTCAGTCTGGGAGTCATGGAAGAGAAAAACAAAGCCACCATGAAATTACACAGCCAGACTAAGCTTCCGGTTTCAAAATGTACCAAACAAATAGAATGTAGACGCACTATCCTCAACATTGAAGAATATATTTTTTCTCATGCAGGAAAAACTACCTTGCCAACTTAGCAAAAACAACAAACACAACTGTCTCTTAACCTCTGAGCATGCTATTGGGAAGTTTATCTGTGCTGATTTTAAATATTGGTGACAGTGTCTGGCAGCGAAGCCTGATTAACTGTTTTTGCTTTGCCGCGAGCTCTCCATTCTTTCTTGGCAATTTCAAGCTTTTCAAAGGCTTCTACAAGTTTGTTTTCTTCTTCTGGTTGAAAGAAACCAACCTCCATATTTCCAAGTTCTCTATATTTTTGTTCAAGCTTTGCCTTCCACAGAAGAGACAGTTCATTATCAAGCTTCCTGGTAGGTGTCTTCAGTAGATATTCATCAATGCCACCAGCCTTATCAATACACCGAATTGCATGTGTTGTAACTTTTACTCTAATAAAGCGATCCAGGATCAAGCTGAAAAGACGCTTGTTCTGTACATTAGGCTTCCAATTTCGCCTTGTCCTGTACAGCCCCATTGCAAAACAGTAAGAAAATATGTGACTGTCAACTTAAAGGTCCAACAGTTTCTAGAGAACCTCCTTCCTTCTCGTTCTCTTACCTGCAATTTTCTGTTTTATAATAAAAATTTGAATGTTACCTAAATCTCACAACCTTGAATTAGCAAATCCATCTCTCAGATAATTTCCCTAAACTGTACACTTTTAAATAAATTCATTAAAAAAAAGTTACACATGCACATACTTGTTGCCTCCGTCTTCACTGATTTGATTGCCAAACTGAATGTGGCGACCTGCATAAATTCCTCTCTTAGCTCGACCCATAATGCAATTATTATTAGGAAGTTTTTTCCTCAATGCTTCTTTAGCTTCATCACTCATGGGTTGTCCTTTCATCATTGGAAGCAACTTCTTAAGCATTGCTCTTTGCCTGGAAGCCATAGCTATCTTTTCTAGCACCTAACTAACCTGCCAATCAATTGAGTAGAAATTGGAAATCAAAAAACACAATCAACACAGAAATTATAAAAAGAAATGCATATATATGATGTTCATTGTCATTCTGCAGCAGGTGTGCGTTTAAACATAGATAAATAATGCACACAAACAATGCAATTCTAGGGCTATACTCAAATTTAGTCAACCTAAAACAGATGAAGTCACTTAGAAGGACACTTGTCATGCTAAATGCAAAGGATTTAGGCTTGAGTGATGTCTTAAGCACACTTCTATCCGCAATTTATTCCTTTCTGGATGATATATCTATCAAGCATTCTAAAAATTGGTATATATATCATCCACCTTGATCTAAAATTTTAATAGTTGCCAACGATTTCTTCAGGGTAGCTCGGTTGTAGATCTCTTTTAAAAATTACCAAACTATTATTGCATACAACCAGTTGGATCTATCAGATAGATTTCATTTATTGGGCTCCCTCTCAAACATCCAATTAAACTGTACCTGGTTCCCTTTGCTGTTTCAAAATTTACCTACATTATGTTCATGTCTTCATCTTAATACTAGGGTTTGGATCTCCTTTTATTGTGAAGGTGGCCATCTTTGTTTGACTGCCTGCATTATCTTTTGATGGTCTTCTTCAAGAACATCTTAACAATAGTTTTGTCATCCAACACACCTAAACTGATGCCTTGCCTCAACGTTCTTTTGCCCCTTGGATCCTAATGCTCGACACTTTTTTTAAGGCCTTTCATGGTTCTTTATTGATCATTTCTTGATAGGATTGAGAGACCCCTAGTCATGGGCTGTTCTATACTTAAGCCAACATTCACAACTAACATTACTGAGACATACCACATATAAAAGGTTATAACCTATAGTTGCATGCTTAGAAATGGATACAGTTTTCAAACAAAAATGGCTTAAAAATGTGAACTCTATGAAAAAGAACGTGGGTGAAAAAACAGAAGATGACTTTCCTTATCATTTGCATAGAAATTATTTTAAAAGATGATGTCAATATAGGGATTAAGCATCTTGATAATGGAAAAGAACATGGTCCACAGGCTGTGATGATTAAATGGGATGGTCCTCCTTTGGTAAATATTCTAAAGGATATGTATAATCAAACAATATGGAATGTATTTCCTCTAGACTGGCAAGTTGGCAAAGTCATACCTATCTACAAAAATGGGTACATAAGTAATGTAAGAAATACAGATTAATCATGGTGAACAGCCTCTTTGCCAAGCTATTTGGTACCTTATTAGCAAAGAAAATTAGTAAATGGGCAGAAGAAAAAAAGTAAGGGCTCCTTCTCAAGCTGGTGTTCAACCTAAACACTCAACGATTGACCATCTGTCTGCTGTTAGAGCTATTGCTGATAAAACATAAGGAAAGAATAATATCATTTATCTTTGCCTTGTGGATTTGCTAAGGTTTTTGATATAGTTCCAAGAATAAAATGATGAGAAAAATGGAAAAATTAAATGTCCCAATTGAGGGGAGACAAGCAACACTACAGCTATATGAAAAGTCTCTCGGCAGAGTTTACAAATAAATAGTAGCAATGGAATCAAGGCCACTATCAATAGTAAGATTGGTGTAAAGTAAGGTTTCCCTCTATCTCCCACATTATTTAGTTCATTCATAGATGAATTAAAAGAGTATATCAGTAAATATAGGGGAGGACTTATACGTGTTACAAGGTATGATTTATTATTGTTGATTCATGCAAATGATGTTGTGTTGTGCCACCAACAAAATATTAAGATAGATAGCTTACAAAGACATCTAGCAGCTTTTGACAAATTTTGCTGCTACTCTGCAATAAAAATTAATATAAGCCAAACAAAAGTAATGGTTATTGGTTCTCAAGATAAAGATGTGACCATCACATTTAAGGATGAAAATTTGGAGGTGGTTCCTCATACAAGTTCTTGGGACTTGAATTTCATTCTAGCTACAAGTGGAATGCTAATGTAGAGAAATGTTTTGAAAGCTCTTTATGCCATTCTAAATATATGTAGACAAATTCAGTTATGGAATTAGAAATATAAAAAAGACAAAAAGAAGAGAGAAAGAAATCAGTTTAAAGAATTTAATACAAACAGAAGTTTTATATGGTTGTCCTGTTTGGGGTTCTAGCCTATAAAAAGAAGCTTGTAAAAAAGTTGAGAGATTCTAGAGAAGCTTTTTGCTAGAAGAACTTGAGGTTAAGTTATATTAATTTTCAGATACACAATTACATGCCTTGCTGTTCTGCTCCTAGCCAGCAGATGTGCTCTGGCTGGAGCTGATACAAAATTCTAAGAGCCTGTAACAGATAGACTGATACAACTCTTGATAGACTATAACTGTTATGCTAACCCAAATTCTTAACAAACTTGAACAGAAACTAAATATGCTGTCCCAAAAACTTAACAGACTTGAACCTTGGAGGCTCCATCAAGAAGAAAGCAGGATACATTATGTCTTCCCATCCCTTGTCGTGGATCTAGTTTCTAGAGTACCTCTAGGGAGGGTGACTGCTGCAACTTGAGTCTCCTCTACTTCTTCCTCATTCTCATCTTCTAGGGAGTTGTCCTTTTTTGTCTGTGTCCTCAACTTCCTCTTCAGATTCTGTTTCCATTGGGGCTTTCCCTTTGTTTTGTGCTGTGATGTCTTTAGAGGATTGTTGTTCTGGAGGAGTCTCCTCCTCTTCTGATAAAATAGAGTACCTATTTGTGTTTTGCTTTTCTATCTGTTTTGGTTTCCTCCTTTGGCTTCTAGATCTCCTCGGTTGTCTTCTTCTAACAGTTTGAAATTCCTGTTCCTCTACTTTCTTTTCTTGTTGAGCTTTGGCTGGACAATTCCTAGAGAAATGCCCATGCTGATGACAAGAGATGCACTTGAAGGGAATGTGCTCATAGTCCAATGGTTGTGTGTGGATCCAATCAAGTACTTTGATTCCTATACTCTCTGGTAGACCTTTTTTCAGATTCACTTGTACACACATTCTAGCACAAACTGCATTATTAGCTTTTGGGGGAGCCCAATCTACAAATGTGCCTATTGTGTTGCCTATAAGTTCCATTGTTTGTTTGTTCCATAAATGTAGAGGTAGGAATGGGAGCCTGACCCATATAGAAACCTCTTCTAGTTCTTTTGCCTGTGGATCAAAGCTTGTGGACCATGGGATCATGTATAAAGGGCTTGATCCTAAAAACCAGGGCCCTCCATGGAAGATTGAGTTTCTTTCCTCCATTGAGGAGAAGATGACCACGAAATAGCCTCTTCCAGCCATCATTAACTCATAGCTAAAAATTTTAGATCCCCAAAGAAGCTATCCATTTCTGGATGGATGCTAGACTTGGCCAAATACCCACAAACTTGCATGCAAGAGCTTGTGCTGTTAGTGTGAGGATCGGACTTTGGATAAAGTCAGAGGGGACCTCAATTATGGGAGCTTCATCAAGCTTGGGTACAAAGGTGTTCCTTGTACCTGTCTGTGGTTGGACTGGACGTCTTGCTTTGAGTGCTTGAGCCATATGTTCTAGCTTCCCTTGATCAAACAAGGTTGGGGGAGAAACCAAAAAACCCCATTGGCAGGATTCTTGAACAACGAAGCAGGCAGCAGTCATGGCTACTCCTTCCTAGAGGACTCAAAATAAATTTTAACCATTAAACTCACTTAACTTGTAAAAAAAAACTGAAAAAGATATTATTAAAAACTAAAAACAAGAACCCTTCTGTTTTGATCCCTGCATAAATAAGTCAGCTTAAAACCCTATGCTATTTGGGGTTTTAGTTCTCGCCTGAAAGCTTTTTGCCCAAGATTCAATTTTGCCCTCTGAAATCTCTGCAAGCAATGGCTTCATTTCATTTATTGCGGAAGGTTGTTCCAGCTGCCATCAGGACCCTAACGTACAGGAGTCCCCTTCATTCCATGCGAGGTTTGCTGAAAGCTCCAGGAATTTTACCATTAGAAGGTGAAGCATTATATCAAATTTATATATATATATATATAAAATAAAGTCAATGGATAAAAATAGCTTACCACATCAAGCCATGGTTACAACCCAATAGGTCAGTACCAAGACAGTATGAAATCAATTAAATAAATAGGGAATTGATTAAAGTGATTTGCCAAAATACTCGTAAAAATGTTTGAAACTTCATACAAAAGAAAATAATATATATTCTTATCAAATGGCATAAGCTCAACCGGTTAAATACCTGGAATTTGAAAGAGGAGACCCAGGTTTGAATCTTGCCAGTGATAAAAGAATAACTGCCAAAGATGTTATAATACCACTAAGTGGTCACGACGTGTTACAGCTGGGGCCAGTTTCAGTCCCATATAGCCAATTAAAATAGTATGAATAGATATTCTTTGGTAAGATCCTAGCAAGAAAAGATAAAATGGCACGAGTTCAAGTGGTTAAAAATGTGGACTTTCAAGGAGGAGACCCAACTTGCGAAGCGATATACACATAATTGCCAAATACCAGTATGTTGTTTGTTGAGATACTATGGTAACACAGTCATGTCTTTTGTACAAGTGGGATCCATTCCAATTCCATATAACCAATTTATTGGAAAAATATCCTAGTAGGAAAATGAGATTTTATAGATGTGACATCAATACAATGGTCACCTACAAAGAGCAAAATCATCCCAGTAGAAGATCTTAATATTAAAAAAGATATATTATTAGGCAAATTTGACAAAGTTCTCATCTTGCAATTAAAACAAAAAAGATGAACAAATATTAATAGAGAAGAATGCCTATGTTTACTCTGAAACCAAGGAGAAGTTGAGGATGAGAAACATGTGATGTTTCACTATCCTGCATATTAACATCTAAGACAAAACACTCGCTGCAACATGATGACTTGAGAAGTTTACAACAATTTATTACGTTTACCATCTAAAACAGCAGGTGTGCATCTTATGGAGGTTTTCAAAAATCATAGAATTGAACACAGACAAGATGTTTGTGGATTAACGTAGTGAACATATTGAAGTGAATTGCAGCTGAGTTCCAGAAAAAAAAAATGGCTGGGAGGAGCTATGTGTTACATTGTTTGTCGACGACTTGTTAAAAGAGTAAGATTATTAAGATTATTTTGAATTGATCAGATTACTGAACCCACGTGGCTGTTGAGAGGATCCTCTTATCCTAAAAATACATGAGGGCACCCTAGAGGTTTCTTGCAGTATGAGTAGCAAGGTATTGTTATATGTGACAGAACCAAAGAGAACAACTCAAACAATCTCCCACATACTTTTAAGCTTGAAGGTGCCTTGTTCTACAGCCTTACTTCCATTCTGTGGAAGAATTAAATTACCATACACAAATGCACAACTAAGCACAGGTTTAGATAAATCCTTGTTCTTATTAATATGAATAAGTGGTACACAACCAAGATCTTATACAATATACAACCAAAATGTCTTTTATGCCCTCAAAATTAGCCCACTGATGGTTGTCATCTGCTAAAATGCCACAATATATTTCTACAATTTGAGTATTTTCTCAATGTATATTTTCTAGCTATTAAATAGACTCTTGCTAATTTGCCTATAACCAATCTTGTGGCCCAAAACTTTACTTGGAAGATACCCTCCATTATGATCTTCCTCCTAGCCATTGGAAAGGTTTATGTCAAGGTTCCACGACGGCGGGGGATGGCAGGCCGATTTTAGGGGACGCCTCGGGGACGGCAGGCCAATTTTTGGGGACGGCTCGGGGACGGCTGGGGGGGACGGCTGGTATAATACTATAAAAATTGAATTTTTTAAAAAATTTAGAATAATCTACACATTCAGAATTCTACACCCAACAAAAATGATATTAGGATATTCATATTAGTTACTAAGTGCAGCCATTTAATTGTTTCAAGTTCAACAAATATAACTTGAAGGTTCAGCCAAGGATATCAAGTGCAAACAATGTTCAAACAGTCATCATTTTAAGTTCTAACAGTCATCATTTTTTCAGCCACCAATGTTCAAACAAAGACTGCCATTATTTTATTTTTTCAGTCACTAACCGTTCAAATATGACAGCAATCAGAAATATGAAATACTCATAGTATCAATGCTCATTTACAACAAAAAGACTCAAAAGAGTATACATCATAAAACTAAATTAGTAAATACTAAAATACGAAATAGTAAATACTCATAGGAATGAGACTGTATGGAACTTTTGTTGGGCTATCACTATCAAAATCTGTATCACTATCTGATGAGCTGCCCTCATCATCTAGGTGAAGATCCTCCAATGAAACTCCAACCAACCCCTCCTGACTCTCATCCTCATCAATCGTCATGCATCCTCGGATCAACTTCCCATCGTGTAGATGGAGATTGCTTGTACTCGCTTAACTCTCTCACGAAGATGAAGAGAGCTATGCACCGCAACTAGCTTCTCCGCCTCGAGAGGTAAGTTTATTCCTCCTCACATTGTGGATAAAGTTGTATGTAGACCAATTCCTCTCAGCAGCATAGGAACTAGCAACCTGTGAAAGAACCCTAATTGCAAAATGTTTCAAGTTAGGTGTGCTATCCACATATAGCTACCACCATCCAATGGAATTTCTTTGGGCAATGGTAGCCCTATCCTCCATACACTCTGGTTGGCTGAAGCAAGGGCCCTCGAGATTAGCAAATTTGAGCCACTCATCTCTAAGATTTGAGCCCTCCTCCCTCGCATATATCTTTCTAAGGGCATTCAAAAACCCTTGTCTCACCTCTGGATCATCATGGGGAGCCACTCTCCCAAGCCTAGGCTGAACACCCCCCTCATATGGTAGCATATGTAGCATATGCAGTAAACCCAAAGTGGTATGAGCCTAGGCTTGGGAGAGTGGCTCCCCATGATGATCCAGAGGTGAGACAAGGGTTTTTGAATGCCCTTAGAAAGATATATGCGAGGGAGGAGGGCTCAAATCTTAGAGATGAGTGGCTCAAATTTGTTAATCTCGAGGGCCCTTGCTTTAGCCAACCAGAGTGTATGGAGGATAGGGCTACCATTGCCCAAAGAAATCCCATTGGATGGTGGCAGCTATATGTGGATAGCACACCTAACTTGAAACATTTTGCAATTAGGGTTCTTTCACAAGTTGCTAGTTCCTATGTTGCTAAGAGGAATTGGTCTACATACAACTTTATCCACAATGTGAGGAGGAATAAGCTTACTCTCGCAAAGCGGAGAAGCTAGTCGCAGTGCATAGCTCTCTTCGTCTTTGTGAGAGAGTTAAGCCAGAGTACAAGCAATCTCCAGCTACACGATGGGAAGTTGATCAAGAGTATGCATGACAGATTGATGAGGATGAGAGTCAGGAGGGGTTGGTTGGAGTTTCATTGGAGGATCTTCACTTAGATGATGAGGGCAGCTCATCAGATAGTGTTACAGATTTTGATAGTGATAGCCCAACAAAAGTTCCATAGGAGTTCCATACAGTCTCATTCCTATGAGTATTTACTATTTCGTATTTTAGTATTTACTAATTTAGTTTTATGATGTATACTCTTTTGAGTCTTTTTGTTGTAAATGAGCATTGATATTATGAGTATTTCATATTTCTGATTGCTGTCATATTTGAACGGTTAGTGACTGAAAATTTTTTAAAAATGACAGTCTTTGTTTGAACATTGTTTGCACTTGATATCCTTGGGTGAACCTTCAAGTTATATTTGTTGAACTCGAAACAATTAAATGGCTGCACTTAGTAACTAATATGAATATCAATATGAATATCTTAATTTCATTTTTGTTGGGTGTAGAATTCTAAATGTGTAGATTATTCTAAATTTCTAAAAAAATCAATTTTTATAGTATTATACCAGCCGTCCCCCAGCCGTCCCCTAAAATCGTCCTGTCGTCCCCCGCCGTCCCTCGAAACCCGTCCCCCCGTCCCCCAGGCTCGTGGAACCTTGGTAAATAGTAAAGTAGTTTTTAACATCTGCAAGGCCATAGGTCATATGGTACGACCCTCGTGGAGGATGTTCTTTACCCAATATATGGTTATCCAACCATACTCTGGTTACTGAAGCATGGTGTACAACTATACACCCCGTAGGATTCAAACCTTGGACCTCTATTCAGAGTTCCAAAGTCTCCACCGTTAGGCCACTCAGGTTGTAAAGACGGCACTACGATTTGAACATCTGAACACTTAGCTGCAAGCAAAGCTTACAGACCATTACACCACTGCTTACTTGTTATACACACTGAGAGCATATGATGTCAGGTAACAAGGACAAAGTGAGTGTACAAATGTGAGTAGTTAAATGGTGTACTGTTAACTACTGTAACAGAAATTCAACAAGTCTAATTTCAATTATAGAATGCAAATACAATGAGTGATCTCTTTGCCCCTTGTAACACAAGCATGTGCAAGAAGTGACCAGTCTCTGAACACTAGTGTGCTCTCTCTGTCATTGATGTCAAATTAGATATTGTTTCATCTCGTTACAGACCATGGACTTCTAATATTTTATATTTAGCTTATGCACTCTCTTTTTGTACTCTCAACCTCCATTAGCATGGGCAAATAATGTCTTTATTCAAAGCAATAATGTTAAGCTGCTGGCCAATCAAATTTTTGTCCCCATCAAAAATACAATACCTTGAGTCGTTTCAGTTATTGTTAATCACACTCCTCTTAATAGGTGGACATTGTTCTCATCTCTTTAATCCTCCTCTTGCTTTTGGTCATCCTTAGCTATATCTTCTTTACTCCTTTGGCTTTTACTAGATGGTGCTTCAAGAAGCCTCTACTTCCTTGTTTGCTTTCATTCCTTATGTCTCTTTGAAGACTTCATTTTTCTAACTGAAGAAAAATAATAATACATGTTAAAAAGCAAACCATTCAAATTAAAAAGTCTATTCCCTTTGAAATTGAATAGATGCTCCATTAATGAGTTAATCATTTCCTCTATGCTTTCTCTTTCTCCTTTGTTGGGTAAAAACACAAACAAAGAAGAATACAGAAAACAATGTCCTGTGTCCAATTTGCAAAGTGGAAGCCCAAAATTTGAACAATTACAAGAGTATATTTGATGATAAACAAGTTCAACAGCTGCTGTATAATACTCTGCAATAATTACCACAGCATGAAGCTTAAATATTGCTTTGCTTTTAGATAGACCACCTTGATCTTGTCCAAAGTGTGCTTAGGACCAAAGATTAAACAATGCCATGATATTTCCCAAGGACTACACTGATAAGGTATTTGTATCATTTTGAAACTATTATCAAAATTCTGCATCAAACGTTCTGTCAAGTTAACGGTAATGCTATTGCCTTCATCATGTGAATAGGTGGACGTACAAGATATCAACACTATAAAATATAGCCAACAGCATAGAAAAAGATACTGTCCTTGATAAACCAACAATAAAGCAACGTATTTCAGAAGCTTTCGAACCTTATTATTTTCATAATTTTGTATAGGCATCAGCTGGAAAAATTTGTTTCATGGCAACATCTTTTTTTTTATATGGGAATGACTTCGGATGTCAGAGAAATGGCCATGATACTGGGCACTCTTGGCATGTGGACAGCTGCATGGATGTGTACCACCACATTTTCACTGCCAGGGATTATAAAAGGCAGTTCATTCGATGCAGTGATGACAATTTTATCCATTGAATTGCTTCCCACTTGTTTCTAGAGAGCATATCTTTGTTCATGCTTTCAGGGTTTTGTTGAGTTCGATGTTCTACATTCCAATCAACACAATTTAATTTAGATTCGCTCAATGGTTGATCAACTTCCCTTGACAAGTAGCAAAAATCACCTCCTTGTAAGAAATTAATACATTTTCTTTATTTACTTATTTACTTTGTAATTACTTATTTACTTTGTAATTAATAGATTAATTTCCATGGAAACTTTTAAGTGCTTGTTGGCTTAGAGAACTTCTGTTGTGTGCAGAATGATCGACTGCTGAGCAATCACTGCTGTGTATACTATATATGGAAAAAGGAAAAAGAGGAATGGGATATGAAGAATTTAATTTAATTTTAAGGGGTTTCAACTGTTACAAAAGGAGTTATATTGAAATTCTGCCCTATCAGTTAAGCTTCACAGAAATTTGATGGATAAAATCACAGAAGTATATACATGTGCAGACATCATGTTTGACAGATACCTTTATCTCAATATATATTTATTAAAAATAAAAATCTTAGTAGAGAAACTTGGACACACCACGGACTTGGCAAGGCCAATTTTTGACTCAGACTCGGACTCGGCAAAAACTCGGCAAAAAAAAACTGAAGAAAATGCAAATTTTCATTGGAAAAATATTTTTTTTCATGCATATCACAATTAATTAACATTATACAAATCCAAAATTAATACTGTAAGCGATACAACCTTAAACTACACATGAAAGTGACAAAACACACATCAATGTAACTGCTGGGTGGTTGTTAGATTCAGTCTTGGAGCATCTGCAAGTCCTTTTGTTGTCATTTAACGTGCTGTTTATTTGTAATTATTTCCTCCTGATGAATATGTAGTGTTTGCTAATATTTCATATTGAGTCAGAGTCCAGAGAGAGTACATAAGGCTGGTACATATCCCTTCTAATTTCCATGGTTCTCAGATTGTGGCTGTACTAGGGGATGCCTCCCATAGACGAATGGTTATATATGGGCTAGTGGCTACTGTTAGAAAATCCTTCAAGTCATGTTATCTCCCATTCTGGTTTTGTGGCCATACACAGGTGCAATGCTCAAACCAACACTGAATATGGTTGATGCTATTCTCTGGCAGAGTATGGATAGTATATTATCCTTCAAAGGGTATAACTACATATCACAATTATTAGTCAACTTGTCTTCCTTAGAAAGAAACCTCAAGGACATTTTGTGCTTCTTCAAATGGCCTCTTGCTATTTTATGTGCATCTTATAAATCTCACTGGGATTGTGAGAGGGCCCAAGCACTGTACTGTTCCAATCTTTCGTGTCTAATTCTTGACGCCTTTGAGTTGCCTCAAACATGGTGAATGTTTCCTGTGTTGGTTAGGATTTCGGAAGCATTTGTTTGTTCCTAGGCCCAGTGGTTAGATGAATGTTCTAGAGAATGTATATTACAGGGAAGTGCAAAGAAATTTTGCTCTTGATTATTGAAGGTGTTACACTTTGCATGGGGTGGGACATATTGCCATGGAACTCCATACAAGATTGGTTTAGATTCCTCTTAATGTTGTCTACCCTTTTGGTCTCAACTTCCATTGTTGATCTTCTTTGACCTTATCCCTGTACTCTGCTGACTAATTTTTCTTTTCCTTTCGTCTTTGGTCCTTTGTAATCAGGTGGGCCTTGTGGCATTAGCCTTCCTTTTGGTTCTTGTTTTTTTACCTCAAATGTAACTGCTGGGTGGCTGTTAGATTCTTGAAAACTAGGAAAAATTTGGGTTTAGGATGCAAATGAGTGTTTTTTTGGGTCTGATTTCACCTTCTCTCTGCTCTCTCTGCAAGTGGAAACAGCAAAAATGAGGCCAATTTAGGAAAAAAAATTGATGCCGTTTTTCTGTATTTTTGCCGCCGCAGCCGAGTTTTTTTCTCGGACTCACAACAAAAAAAAAAATCTCCACGAGTCCAGAAAAACTTGCCGAGCCAAGTCAAAAAAACCCGGGAGGGCCGACTCGGGCACAGACTTGGCAAGTTTTTCAAAAACTCATGGAGTTTCGTAACTATGATTGAAATGATGAAGACAGGGATATCTACCCTCTTTGCATGCATGGTGGGACCATTTGCAAATAGAATTCGTTGCATAAACATTACATTCATCAACGATGCACAAGATAACCGTGGACTATTATATTGAGAAGAGAATGAAAAATCTCCTTATTTTGATAGTATTTATTTAGTTTTAATATTAAGAGAACGTGATCATAAAATACAATACATTGGCAACTAAAACTTTATGTTAAGCATTGAGGATATCTGATGTAGTCAATATCTTAAGAATGTACAAGAAAGGGTGATTGCCGTTTGCAGCTGCCTTCCTCCTATCCTTTGTGTGACTAATCTTTCTTATCTATATTGCACATATATGTCGGTTCACTTACCAACAAATGCATGGCAGCACCTAAAGCTGTCATTGCTACTCTAATCATTCTATGAAAGAGAAATAGATGCACTATACTGCAACTTGAGGGAAATGTATTAGGAGTAAAATGAAAAATTGCACTGCTATCATAAAACTCAGAACGTGTCAAAGTCAACTAGTCCTTAATATTCTATAGTTCTTCAAATTTTGAGTAGCGAGCTTTATATTGATGGAAGTCCTGTAAGACCATCTTTATCCATGTTTCTTTGCAAATCTTTCACTTGGAAGCTTTTCTTGTTAAGTTGTAATTACAGAAACACAAGAATCAATACTGTTATTGCCTAATTGGACAATATTGATCCAGGTGGATCCATATAATCTAGCAGTGGATCCAAAAAAACAATAAGCTTCACTGAAAAGTCTACCACCAAAAATCAAATTTTGAAAGTTGGCACACATAGAACCTATATTGGCAGCAGCAGAGTCAGAAGATGTTGAAGCTATAAAATACTGGGCTGAAAATTAATAAGGATGTTTACGGAATGATATTTAATGTCTCCAATCAGTTTCATGGCAAAATGCCACTGTTTGACTCTCCAGACATGCAGTGTAACAGCCCTAAGCAGCAACTTGTATTTTTGCTCTGGCTTTGGCATATGGCATCCAAATTTTATGTTTTAAATTGTAGGTTAAAGCACACTCAAAAAACATCTCCAATATAAATTTTACTCCAAAATTCAGCAATTTAACCCCCCCAAATGGCAATGCACAGTATTTAGTATTTTCACCATAAATTGGTACAAGTAAGATGAAATGGAAATTTGAGCTTCTTGGCAAGTATTTCAACATTTCCACAAAAATTCAGCTTGAAATGGGGAAAAAACTGTTGATCCATGAAGCCTGCAGTTTTGCGGATAACATGGGTGGAAAAGTTAGAAATGAGGCTCACATTCATGATTTGGTGGTTGAAAAATGTTCCGCTTCATAAAGTAATTCCCAAAAGCCAAAGTGAGATCATTTGCATAATGGATTCCAAGAGGAATCCAGGACAAGCCATGATGAAAAGTAACTGCAAAGATGAACTCTCTGTCTAGGGGGGTACAGGAATATTGGGCAGATGACAGTAATAGCTTCCTCCATGTTTATGCTTTGATGCACCATCTTTTGTTAGTAATAATCTTGATATTCTCTAGCTACATGTGTGTTTTGGTTGCTGTTTTGAACTTGTTTTATTAGTTATGTCCTCTCTTTCAATTATGTTATGCATACGTAGCTTCAACTGCATTTTGGATCCACATTCATATTTGCATTGTGAAGGATTAAGAAAGATGAGTGTATATTGGTTTGGGGTCAGTTTGAGAATTGATTCATGAATGAATCCTCTGCTGTTAGGATTTCGTAAACTCTTTAATAGCCCTCTTAAATTCTATAGTTGCTTTGGTTCCATTCTTTGCAAATTAGGATAGGGTTTTCAATGCATGCAAGAAGATGAGAACAAATAAATTTTACACTTTGCTTTGTACAATAAATCAGATCATTTGGTATCAGGGAAGCAAATTTCTTGGAGGTCATAGAAAATTTGTTAATATTCTTAATTTTGCATTTTGCCAAGTTTTTGACAAAATTTCAGAAGTCTTGTAAAGGTTATATGGCTCAATCATGGACAAATCTAAGAGGCAAAGAAAGACACAAAAGGAAGAAGATGCTTCCACAACAAACCAACTATCTATCCACCCCAAAATGAGAACCCAGAGTTGAAGAGGAAGGTTCTACACTTGGAAAGAGAGAATAAATACTTGAATTTCGAGTTGCCAAACACACTAATTTCCTTGTTGAAGCAATGGAGAAGTGGAGCTATGGATTGAAGTTTCAAACAGAAGAAGAGCCCATTTCCGCTAGAAGGGACCACCTTGAGAAGAAGAGTATCCAACTACTGAAGGAAATGCAATAAGTATTATATGGAAAAGAGAACGAGATCCGTAAGCCCCACAAAGAATAGAGTATGATGATGAATGTTGTGAACCTCTCTTCTCATTAACAATAAATCATTCACCAATATGCAGAAATATCAAACATGCATCCACAAATAAATTCTACAATAACAATCCACACAATAAAATAGAGATTGATAATACCCTTGAGGTAGGGCAACATCGTACAATGCTCCTTATTAGAAGGAAGCCACTCCACAAGATCTCTAGCTCCACAAGCCAAGATTTATACAAAGAATACTTCATATAACTTGTTTTTTACAATTGGGGGTATATCTTTCTTTATATAAGAATGTGATGGTTCACCTTCCATGAGTTACAAAGTGCATAATATTATAATATGGCACTACTATGTTATATATTATTATATTTTATGTGTCATTCATGCCATAATATAATATTATATTATATCCCCACATTCATATATTTTGATTCCTAACATTCCATCCCCCTCACAAAAATGTTTCGTCCTCAAAACATAGGAAGAAACTAAATAATATGATCTTCTAAGTGATGTTGATAACTAGTACCAATCTTGATTATCCCTCCATCCAAGTGAAATCTTAATTGGTGGTAATCTATGATTATGCCAAGTTGCCCATGTGCCATTTGAATACCCATAGTTTTTGCTCTGTTGGTTCCATGTATGTCTCTCATATTTCTTTTGTTGCCTTAAACCCTATTTCCATGATTGTTGCCTCTCATGGTGATGTGGATGGCGATATGCTCCAATATTTTGTGCCTCTCCTCTTTTGATTCATCTTTGATCTCTGCCATTGCCTCCTCAGATTCTATTTCAAGTTCTTTTGTTTGTTCTTCAATTTGTTCTCCTACAATGGTTTCTTGGTTTTCCCTTGATCTTTGTTGAGAAATATCTTGCAAAGTTCTTTTTTCTATACCATAATTTCCTTAATTTCTTTTGTACGTTTATGTTAATAGTGCCCAACCAATAGCATAAAAATATGAATTTTAAACATATTTATCCATGGTGATCTTCAAATATTCAAAAATCTAAACATCCTCACCCTCAAGCTTTATGTTTTTTTTTATTGGAACCTGCAAACACTTAGCCAAGTCCTTACTAATGAAGTTATGCTTGCAGCTAGGGTTTATAGAGACAATAACTTTTTTCTTTTAAATGCAACCATGAACTTGCAAAATAAAAATTTTATATTCAAATAAATCTTTTTGAAACTTGTTTGGCACCAAAGGTGTGATTTCCTTAGCCTGCATATTATTTTCCTTTTCCTTTAATCCCCATTTGCTTAAAATGCAACTTCAAATTCTTCTCTAGTTTATATACATTTATGAGCATGCACAAAGTCTAAAAACCAAGAATAAGGTTCCTCTTGCAAATAAGCATAAAGCTTACATTTCCATTTTGGCTCAAAAATATTCAAAGAAATTTTTTTCCACTTCATCAACCATTCCTTAGCATCACTATCATCTTCTCCAATGAATATTGGCAACTCCATGATTTTTGTTTTTTGGCAAAACAACTAGGGTTTTAAATAACCAAAAATTCTAAAAAAATAAAATTTCTAAGATCTCAGCTATTTTTTTCTTCAAACAACTAAATCTGCAAATTTTCTTCAAAACAAGACAAATGGCAACCAATTTGCTTACTCGGATTGAGAGATGTTTTTTTCCCTTTGCATGAATTTTCCATATAGCCTCAAAATCCCAACTTCAAACAGTTGTAACTCTCTCAATACTTATCAGAATTTCACAAGTGAGCAATTGTTTTTATAGTACTCAAAATAATCTACATGTTGGTGCAAAAATCTTTTGAAAATGATTGCTAAAAAATTTAATATGAATTTTTTTCTTTTGAAAATAACTGCTGAAAAATTTAATATGAATTTTTTTTCTTTTGAAAAATAATTCGCATAGCCAAAAAACAACACAAATATCTCATCTTCAAACAGCCATAACTTTTTCAATACTTATAAGAATTTAACAAATGAGCAATCGTTTTTGTAGTACTCAAAAAGATCTACACAATGGAGCAAAAACCTTCTGAAAATGACTGTTGAAAGAAAAGATATGGCTCTTGCAAAATGTGACGTTTTTCCTAAAATACGTGCCCTACCTCTGTAAAAACTACCCCACTTTGCCCGGATCGTTGTTTTGATACCAAATGTTGTGAACCTCTATTCTCATAACCATAATTCATTCACCAATATGCAAAAATATACAAACATGCATCCACAATAACAATCCACACAATAAAATAGAGATTGATAATACCCTTGAGGTAGGGCAACACCATACAATGCTCCTTATTGGAAGGAAGCCACTCCACAAGATCTCCAGCTCCACGAGCCAAGACTTCTACAAAGAATACTTCATATGACTTCCTTTACAATTGGGGGTACAAATTTCTTTATACAAGAATGTGATGGTTCACTTTCCATGAGTTACAAGGTCACCCATGTGGTGGTTCACCTTCCATGAGTTACAAAGTGCATAATATTATGATATGGCACTATGTTATATATTATTATAATTTTATGTGTCATCCATGCCATAATACAATATTATATTATATCCCCACATTCATATACTTGGGTAAATATTAATGAAGAACGAAGAAGATTACGCTTCAAGTAAAGCAACCTCTACATAAATAACCCACACCATAAAGAAAGCAACCATGGTAAGCACTTCCTCATGTATTCATTCTTCCAATGGAGCACGTAATAAATTCATTGTTACTAACAACATTGGTTAATGTAGAGAAGGGGATATGAGGGACAAGGTCTTGGCAAGCATAGTCAAAGAATAAAGAGTCCATTATTGACCTCTTTATAGAGGTTCTAGTCTATTGTGATGGCACCAAAAATTGTCAAGAAGGTGCAACCCAAGATGGGTTACATACAAATTGCATGTGTGCATAAAAGTTTAAATTTGTGAACAAGAGGTTTGAGGGCCTGGTCCAATGGTCAAAACACTCTCGGCTACAATCCCTCAGGCCTCATAGTATCGAAGGGCATGTCGCGCCAGCACCGCCGACTACGTTAAAAAGTTTACCCAATGCAACTGGAGGTTATAATGGCAGCAAGGTGCAAGATTCAAACCCACGAAGAGGCATAGGCAATTGTAACGAGTTACCAATTCCTCTAGTATAATCAAAATAAAAAATTGTGAACAACAAAGAAGAATGTAATACAAACCAAAAGAGTGGGCAGCATTCCAACGAAGGCAAAGAAATCATAAAAAAGCCAGGGAAAGATGATGTGCATCACCAAGGTGTGGGCAGCATTCCACTAGAACCTAAGGAGCTCAAGAATATATTCCAAAGAGAGGGCAGCCTTATAAACATCAGCAAAGAACAAGGAAAGCACTCGTATTCCCCTAAGCAAAAAGGAATAGAGATAATTCTTCAATTATTTGTTTCCATTGTAAGAGAAAAGGGCACATAGCACACAACTGGTAGGCTCTCCTCCCATCTACTTTTTGTTGGAAAAGCAATCATAGCATAGTTATGTCTTGGAAGAAATGAGCCTTTGTTAAAGTCCCACATGTTTTAAGAGTGAATGGCTATTTGCACTGTTCAAGTTCAGAAGTCAACCAAGCAAGAAAAAACAAGAAAAGGAATTGTAAATCAGCCCAAGACGAAAAAGATACATTCTCCACCAGTACACTCTTGCTTTTTTGTGCTCATTGTAGTGAGCATCGAGAAGCAATATTTGGGTACTATATCCACAATTGCACCCCAAGGATGAAAGAAAGGAGTAGACAATGGACTCATATCCCAATAGCAGCCATGATAAAGAAGGCAAGTCAACCAAGGAACAAAAAGAGAAGGACGACTCACCAGCACCACCAAAGCAAGCCAGTAACAAGACTTTTAGTGTTCTTGGCATGAATATTTACACAATTATATTTGATGCAGTTGTCCTTATTTTGTATACAAAAAGAATGTCAAGCAAGCACTCATGATAAAATGAAATTCAACAAGATTGCATTCTTTGTCTAATTTGTAAAAAATAAACATTCATCACTTGCATATCGAAGCATGGAAGTATTTTCACTTGTAGCAGCAAGTTGGGAAGCCCAGGCCACTTTAAAAAGTATAGTCAACATAAGCACTTTAAAAGAATCAGCCCAAAGCTGTACTACAAAAGTTTTGCATCTGTGTCCTTGAATGCAAATTTCTTATTCAATGGCCTAAGATGTTCATTGACAGATGTACATGGCTATCCATTTCAATAAGCAAGTGGTGGTGAGAGATACTAATAGGAGAAGGCTGTAGGTTCAAGTCCACCCACCTCTTGTTCATGTGCAGTAGCAGATCAAGAGAAGAATTTAATCTTAATTGAACATTTGGGACAGCATAATGTCAAGATTTGGATTTGCAATGATGATCTTAAGAGTAATCAAGGGGCTATCTATAATCTCGAAGTTATGATCTCGATAATATCACTGCTTCAGATCTTGACGGGCAATGTTAACAAGTAAGATGCAATAACTTTATGTTATGAAGTAGGATGCAGCAATTGCACTGCAGTTAACTCCATAGTTTTATAAGTCAAGTTACAAAATGACTATTTTATTATCAAGTAGGATGCAATAATCATATTGCAGTTAACTTCATAGTTTCATGAGTCCAGTTGCATACCCTGGCAACTGTAAATTCAAATATATCAAGCCGTAAGCAAAGAAAAATATTCAGGTGTATTGTTAACCTTGTTTCCACAATTTGATCACAACAAATGAAGATTCAAGATTGAAAAGATAATAGGACATTAGCTGCAAGTTAAATTGTTTCTTACAAGGAAAAAGAATAGGAATTTTTCCAAGGTATACATCAGTCGCAGTAAAATATAAATTTAACATAGTCCAAAATGAGATAGAAAACACAACTGTAAAAGAGTGAGTGATGGCAGGCATGGACGAGAACAATTAGTGAAGACAGCATTAATATATGCAAAGATTACTACAGAACTTCAGCAGCTGTCCAAATATATAATTAAAGTTGTTCCCAGGGAAACTTTGTTTCTATTGGAAAAGTCATTTTGCAATGCTTGAATAACTCTATAATGCGTTCACAGTTAAAGAAAATATAGATAATAGTTCATGCCCTTCAAAAAGAAAGCTGAAACGAATTGCACAAATAGGTGTTATCCAGCCTAGTGCTGATCTGTTGCTCTTTCCCAGAATTGTGAATTTTTTTAACATTTTGCCAAGGTTGCTGCTTGTTCATGTATGGCTATAATACTTAAACCTCAAATATATATAATTTCATTTTTAGCACCAAAAATAATCACGTCAAATTTCTAGCTCGCATCCTTGCCCATAAAAACGAATTCAAACATTGAACTATTAAGTCATTTACAAGAAACTGAAACAATAGGCTTCTGTCCTTGAACCATCAGAATACTGTTATTGTAGAAACATATCTACATGAAGTTAACTACAAAGAAGTGTTAACATCATTTTAGCTATTCATGAAGTCAATTTTTAGATAGAAATTGCTTTCTGAAGGATAAGATGACTCCATGAACATCTAAAATTTGACTTCATGAATAGCTAAAATTAAGAGAAAATTTTACAATTTCATCTTTGTAATCTCCTAGTTATCATACATCTCTACGTATCTACTGCAAAAATCAGAATACACTAGATGTTGCATGTATTTTGTCAGTCTCGGGTCATGGAAGAGAAAAACAAAGCCGGCATGAAACTATATGACCAGACTAAGCTTTTGGTTTCAAAATGTATCAAACAAATAAAGTTTAGATGCACTCCATCCTCAACATTGAAGAAGATATGTTTTCTTGTGCAGGTGAAACTGCCTTGCCAACTTAGGTAAAAACAACAAATGGAACCATCTTTTAACCTCCGAGCATGCTATTCCAAAGTTTATATGTGCTGAATCTAAATATTGATGACACTGGCTGGAAGGGAAGCCTGATTACCTGCGTTTGCTTTGCCACAAGCTTATTATTCTTTCTTGGCAGTTTCAAGCTTTTAAAAGGATTCTTCAAGTTTCTTTTCTTCTTCTGGTTGAAAGAACCTTAACCTTTTCCAAGTTCTCTATATTTTGTTCAATCTTTGCCTTCCACAATTTGTTATCAATATTTTTGTTTACTAGGATAAAGCAAACTTGAATAACGACAAAGCTTCAAGCACTTGGAGACATGTACAGCACCAATGACAAAGAGGGGAAAATCTATGTTCCATGGGAGCATGTCTATGGGCCCACATGTGTCCCCGCAGGTATCTAGGCCCATGGATGTGTTCCCCAAGAACACAATCATTTTATAGGGAGGGTGGCTAGGGGATGCACCCACCACATGCTCCCCTTCCCCACACATGCAACAAGATGCCCTTGCATCCTCCACATGACATGGTTATAAACAAATAGGACTATAACAATGTAATGTAGCAGGACTGGTTGGATATGCTATCAAATGGAAAATAGCAATTTTAAATCATAGTTTCTGGGAACTACAGCTTCATTTAGCTCAAGCTTTACTAACAGCATTGTTTTGAAAAGAATGGTAGGGCTGTCCAGAGTCTCTATCAAATATGGATGTTGAGACAAAACAATGCCATCCTGGAATCCTGAAATGCCACCAGCAGCATCACCTTTGACTCACTATCACTCAAAGCCTTCGAGGCATCCCCAAAGCCATGCACCTTGCTAAGGGCGCTAGCCATCTCCCAAACAAATTTCTTCGCTACTTTGGACTACCATGCCTGTTCACCATTATAAGCTGGCTTCTGCTAAAGAATAGGAGCCTCTGCATCAACTCTACCCACCTTCATTGGTATACCTTTCTTCTTCTTCACAGGCTCAGCAAACATGGACCTAATTCATCCGCTAGCATCCAAGTTTTCTCTTCTTTTCATTCCTATTCCTTTCCCACATTGGTCCACCCTGTTAGCGTATAAACATAGCTATTATTACATTATTGTGTTGTTAGGGTAGTTAGCGACATTTGTTAGCCTAGTTTATTTTGGGGTCTAGTCTGTTAGCCAGATCCTATAACTACGGGCTAATTTAGTCCTAAGTATTGTATTTAATTCCTATTCTATCAATACATCAAATTACTTAGTTTGACATGGTATCAGAGCTACGATATTCGAGGCTCTCGTAGCCTCGTCGAGTGGAGTCGATTGTTGCTCGGTAGATCTGGCCCTGACAGCAAACTGCACGGACCCCTAGGACGCTACCGATCTGACCTAGATCGGTCCAGACGGGCGGACTGGAGGACAGCAGCACGGCACCCTGCAGCTGACTGGACTCTTTGTGGAGACGCGTAAGCTACCAGGACCTGGCACAGCGGACGCGTGGCAAGCTGCACAGACACGTGGACAACTGGATCTGACCCTTGACTGGAGGCCGACTGGACCTGGGTGACCCTGGACGTGTCTGGATTTGGCCCCTGACTGGAGGTCAACTAGACTTGGGCGACCGTGACTGGACCTGGGTGACCGTGTGGCTGACCATTGGCCTGTGACGTGGATGAGGACAACCAAGCGAGACGTGACGTGTAACCCTAAGCAGACAACCTAGATTGTGGACCTTAGACTTGTGGGACAAAACTGACGCTACGTGGCTCCTAAGCGCGGGATACTTTCGGGTATAGTCTACTCGAAGGTAGACAAGACCTAAATGGCGTGTTTTTCTTTTTAAACACATCTATTTCCCTCAGCTTGTCCCATGTGGGACTAAAAAGCAAGTTTTTTTAAAATAAAAAAAAAAATTGTTTGACGCTGCGAATTGGTACCTCATATTGGAGATTTTTCAACCGATCACTCCCGACCTGTGCAGCAGAAGCATCTATGGTTAACCTTGTTTGTTGAAGCAGCGGCGCTCAGATCTGCAGAGGACGCAACGGATCTGATAGATCTGACAGAGGTGATTTTCTCGAGACTAGAAGGCAACTCTGACCGTCGCCGTGAGCTTCAGATCAGATGGTGTTAGCAACAACAGACGAAGTTGCAGACATTAAAGGCGAAGGCGATTCAACAACATAACAATCAGTGAAGGATTATCCTCGTAGACGCCTGGAGATCAAATGGTGTTAGCGACGATATTTTCGTTGAATGGTTTCATGCTGCTACCTTGATTTACTGAAGGCATTGCAGCCAAAACCAGGACAAACGACAAATATATATATTTTTTTGTTTGTTTACCGTCGCCCGGAGGCCGCGCCGCTGGAGGAAGAGCCACCTCGGAGCATCCAGGCAGAGGAAGCGCCGCCCGATGGAGGTAGATCGGGTGCGCCTCTCTCTCAAATAGGGGTTCGTCCTCCTATATCTCCATCGGCGTGCTAGCTCGACCGGTTGGAGGCCGAGTGGTAAGACGCTGCCAATTGGCAGGGCAAGGGTTCGAACCCCCTCGACCCAAAGGTATTTTTTTTTATTAAGTTTTTTTATTTTTTAATGATTTAATTCTTATTAGTTAAATATTATTCTTTTTTTAAAGAATTTTTATATTTGATTAATATTAATTTTTTCATTAAATTATATTTTTGCTTTCAAAACAAAATTTTTTAAACACCTTTGAGAAAGAGAACCAAATTCTTTATTGCAAAATTGTAACACTCAATTTTGAGTGTATTTGACAAAATTGTCTAGAACGCAATAGTTATCCCAAAGCAACCTCTTTAGACTTCATAAATAGCACACTCTTGTGTTTGGAGTTCTTGAAATAAGAGGGGGGATTTTTATTGTTGCTATTTTTTTGACATTTGTCAAAAGAAGGCAAGCTTTGTAAAAGCCTTTTGTGGCTTCATTGTTGCAATTTTTTGCACTAAAGGGAGATATAATTTTGCACAAACAAGGGGGGAAGACTTATAAGGGTGTATTTTCGGCAGAGACCGACACCTTAGTCAAATTATTTTTGCAAAATTTTATTGTAAAAGGTGCATTTTCGGCAAAGACCGACACCTTAAGAATGGGTAGATCAAAGAAAAAGATAGCCCTAAAAAGCGATGTTGCTAAATCGGTTAAAGACCCATACTTTCCACCAGAGATGGATGGGTTGGATTTTTATGAGGAGGGCACATTCCTCACACTAAACAATGGTTTAGAAGCTCTCCTCGATGATTCTGAGTCTTGTATAGACCTTCAGAAAAATGGTGCTCAAGTTTCTATTGGCGTTCTAAGGGGCATATACCTGGTATTTGTTGCACTTGACCGTGCCCAACATAAATTGGAAATAAATGAGGAAAGCGAGGTCCTAAAGACGAACGTTTGTTGTGACACGAGTGACCTTCAGCCCATTGTGGCGAATGCTTGTTGTGACACGAGTGACCTTCAGCCCATTGTGGCACATGCTTGTTGTGATACAGGCGACCTCATACCTTCTATGGTAGATATCAGTTGTAGCACAGGTGATCTCATTTCAATAGCAGATTTTGCTTGTGACACTAGTGACTTAAAAACTGAACCTCCTCAAAAAGAGCTCCATAATCTCATCAATAGCGACAAATGCAATATTGTTAAAAGCATTGATGAAGATGATGAAATTGGGTGTTTTGAAAAGCACACCAAAGGATTTGGTTCCAAAATTATGAAGAAAATGGGATTCAATGGTGAGAGATTAGGTAAACAAGAACAAGGCATTAAAACTCCTATAATGCTAAATGTCAGGGCAAAGAATGAAGGCCTTGGCTATACTGGACATGCAAGTACCAGTAATTCTATGTTTGTAAAACCTAAATCTCTATCTCCTAAAAAGCATTGTTGCAGTCATTGTGGAAAGGCAGGACATGTTGCAGCTAAGTGTTGGAGATTACATCCTTGTGATTCATGTGGATGTACGAATCACTCTTCTTCTAGTTGTTGGTACAAAATGAAAATGGCCAACAAGGTTCATATTGATTGTGGATGGACAGATTTCACACAATGGACCATGATGAAAGAAATGTTGTATGGCTTCTATCGAAAAGGTAAAACCTATGGTAGACCCCGAGGCAAATCCGATGACAGACCTAGTGGCAGTCCCAAAGATAATGACCCAGAGACAGACCTAAAGACAGACCCGGAGACAAAGTTCCGGACCCGGATCTACGAGCAGATCCAGAGGCAATGATCCAGAGGCAGTTTCACAGGCAGATCCCGAGATAGACCCAGAGGTACAATTCCAGAGGTATGCTTAGAGCCAAAGCCAGAGCCATGAGCCAGAGCCAGAGCCGAAGACAAAGCACGAGCCACCATTCTTTCATTTCTCTTATTCTTCTTCACTGTATTGGGGCAGTTATATACTTTACCCAAATATTGTTGTATGGGGGGATGTTAGCATAGCTAGTAGTTATATTATTACCCAAATAATGTAATAAGGGGGGATGTTAGCGTATAAACATAGCTATTATTACATTATTGTGTTGTTAGGGTAGTTAGCGACATTTGTTAGCCTAGTTTATTTTGGGGTCTAGTCTGTTAGCCAGATCCTATAACTGCAGGCTAATTTAGTCCTAAGTATTGTATTTAATTCCTATTCTATCAATACATCAAATTACTTAGTTTGACACACCCTTTTTGCATACCGGCCCAGCCTGCTTTCCAGCTTCAATACGTTCTTTCTCCATAATTTTGTCCCCAATCTTAAACTTCAAGATGGAAACAGAACTCACAAAGATGTCTTCCTTCATCAATATTCTCTGAACAACTCTGAGAACTGGCAGAGCATGCAGGAGAGAATGAGATAGGAAGTTAATCTCCTCAACCATTCTCATCAGAAACTCTTGATAACCCACAGACTGCCATGCCATCCCCAATATGATTACTAATATGGCAGTAAGATTAAGGACAAAGCAGGAAAAGGTATCTTCATAGTTAATAAAATGACCTCTGCACCATATGACAATTTAACATGGCCAATTTTCTTTGACATAATCCATGCCTCAAGATAGGATTAGATCTTCTTGAAGTTTGGGCTATTAACAACATATCAGACTTCATAAGTATCCCCACCTGCTACATGGAGGATGTCTTGAGGGAGATTACTCGTGAGGACTAATGGGTTGGAGGGGTCTATTTTGACTGCCATATTTACAAAAATGTCTCCCTAATTATTACCTTGGCTTTATGTATGTTGACATCTCCAAGAGTCCAGGGATATGCATGTTTGTCGAGTATCTTGAATCGTCTGGTCACCACATCCTTCCCTTTTCAGCACATTGATAATGATTTGAGAACCTTCTCCAAATAAATCTCTTCCGACCATTCTTATGGCAATGATTAAGCCACACAGCAAAGCGTTTGCCTCGCCAAAATTTGTGGATCGTGTTCCATATGATTCCGCAAACACTAGCAAAATGTTACCCTTATGGTCTACACCAGTTGGCAGTCCTGGGTTATCTTTAGAAGCACCATCAAAGATTAGCTTAATAAAGCCTTTCCCGGGAGAAACTCAGTTTTGCATACAGTCAATTTAGAGTCTAAACTATTATCATGCACCCCTTTCTCAGAGATTCTAGATGCATCAGTAATATGCTGATGTATGTTGTCTTTATCATTTCCGGTTTATGGTTTGCGATATCCCATCAAGCGTCAAAATAAACTTGTCCTTGCTATTGATCAGCAAGGACAAAAATGGACTCCTGATGATTCAGATATATACTCCTTTACTTTTGAATTTCACGAATCAAACTACAAGAACATAATTGCTTTACGAAAACACACCAAATCCAACTTACGGTTAATCCTTGAATCAATTACCGTTAGCCCAAACTGACAATCCAAGTCCAGCCGCATTACGCATCAGATTCCTATAAGTCGCCTTTTCGTTTAGGGCTTGGATTTCAGTTTTAGAATTTAGGGTTTTAAGTTGAAAATTTAGGGTTAAACCCATCTAACATTACTGTTCTCAAGTGTCGTTTGAAACTTTTTGTCATTGTAGATACTCCAGCTGTTTAAAACAAAAAAATGGAGATGAAACGGGAGAATTTAAAAATTAAAAATTAAAAAACTTCATTTCTCAAAATCGGGTTTAAGAATAAATACTGTTTTGCAGATTCATACGAAATTTCAGGTTAATAATATTTCCGATTCATACGAAATTTCCGCTCCAGACAATCTTCTACAGAAATCATGTTGCCTGTGTAAGGCATAATTCATATAAAAAAAATATTGTTGCATTCGTTTGGCTATCTACAAAATAAATACTTTTATAGAGAAGAGAAGATTTAGTACTTACCTAAACACAAAGAAATCTGCAAAAAAACGTAAGAGTAGATCACCAACCGTACCCCACTCTCGAAGCCCCGGTAGTCATCTGATTCATTTTAAAAGATCAAAAATACCGCGAGGTCAAATTATGATAATCAAGAGCCGAAAATCCAAAGAAAGGCACTTACAATAGCTGCCTTTCCTGTAATTTCCACCTATTCATTGGATTTGTGAATACATTTATTGTTATGTCTCTTTGGAATTTTTGCATGAATATTTAAATTAGGAATGTAAGAGAAAAATGCAACATAATTTAAAATTACTTCAAAATAGAGGTTTAGACTAATGATATCTTCTAGTAATTTATAATATATTATAGTAAATGATAGTCATTTATCTTTGAACTTTTTTTTTTGAATTTAGCGAAAAATCTCTTGTAGGGTCGTTTTGGTCTGAAAAATCACGACCAGGGGGTTTTACACCGTAAAAATCACCCGAAAGTCACGCTCGGTCCTGATCGCACCAGCATTATCAATTGGATTTTGGGTACTTGATATGCATTTGGTAGGGTGAAGATTCAAACCAAGGACTTCCCTTGGAGGATTGCCCTACCCTCTCCAACTCACCAACACCTAAGTAGTTTATTTTGAGATTTATTTATAATTAGATTCCATAATTTTATTTCATTCTCTCTTCAAACAAGGGCATCCTTAGATAAGTTGTTATCAAATTTTCCTTCTTCATTGAAGTAACTTGTATATCTCTGCTTTGATTCTAGCTAGAGGGTTACATGATAGCTTAGGAGATACACAACAAGAAGTGAATATAATGTAAAGCACCAACAAAATAGGAATATCATAAGAACATGGAAAGATATTTGATTCTAGCTAGAGGGTTACATGATAGCTTAAGAGATACACAACAAGAAGTGAATATAATGTAAAGCACCAACATATAGGAATATCATAAGAATAAGGAGAGATATTTGGGATAGCTCGAGCATTCCTAAAGTTAAAATGTTTGTTTGGCTAGTAGGTCATAGAAATTTTATCCATGAATAACCTTATGAAAAGGGGTTTTCATGGCCCCTCCCAATGTGTTCTATATTAAAAGGAGTATAGACCATCTCTTGGGACAGTAATCAATAGTCTAGAAACTTTGGCAATGGATTCTTAATATGTTTGGTAAATGCATGGTGATGATAGCAAAAACTGAATAATGGTTAAAGCAATGGCAGAGCACTTTTAAAAGTGAGGTTTTATAGGCAATCTAGGATATATTAAAAGATACATTACTTTGGACTGTATGGTTGGAAAAGAGTAGAAGAATATTTAAAGGAAAGGAAAGTAGTTTAGAGGTAATGAAAATGAAGATTTGTTTAACCATAAAGGATTCTAAACCAACTCTATTAACTCACCCAATTTCTAATCTTGAAGCAAATGTTAGATTAATATTCCATTCTTTGGGATATTTACCCTTTTACTCCACTAGATAAAATAGGTAGTATATTGCATTATACCACATAGATTATTACATTTACTTTTTACTACTTACCACGGAGATATTTATTGTTCTAAATATCTACTAGTAAACCTAGGTTAGTATCTAAAATATCCTAGGTGAGATATTTTAGATTAGTAGTTAGTTCATACTTCTCTACTTATGTTAGTTGTTAGCATATTACTCTCCTAATGCGCTCTGTTAGCGTTATTTGTGCTATTTGGTTAATATTCTTATTTTGTAGCCTATATAAGACTATGACATTTCCAAGTCTAGTCTAATGTTGAATTATTAATTTATTTCATCGGGCGAGTTATTCTCACATTGGCATTCGAGCTGGGGTGGATAACACGAGCATCGCTCGTTCCACCTGGTACCTGTGAAGCCTCCTCCCTCGGCGTATTCTTCTCGCCATGCTACCCATTTCATTCGTGAGGCCTTGACAGCCACATTGGCCTACGGGCCCGCAGGCGTTGGTTTCTTGCTTGACACAAGCAAGATGGTTTGCCCCACGTATGGACAAGTGATCCACAACTACCACCAGGGCGGTTGTCTCCCCCTATAGGGTGACCTAACCTTGACAGTCAGTTTGAATTCAGCCCACCAAGGAGGGCAGGAGCGCCCTCCTACGAGCCAGGGATCGAGCTCGATAATCGGAGACCAAGCTCCGACGATCGACATCCAGCGATCTAGAAGTGAGGGCAGGTGCGCCCTCCTTTATCCTTCGACCGACCCGATTCACATGACCTTGGGCACAGATCCTGAGGCTCTGACCTGTCGTAGACTCAGATCGCCCTAGACAAGCCACCTGGCTACGCTGTCTTGGTAGACACATCGACTCGATCAACACCTGACAGGACCCATAAAACGAGGCTAGCTGACCTAGAGCTGACGTGGCTCGCACGATGGCAAACTGATCTGGCACAGAGCACTGGTCGAGCTAATGAGGTTGGTCGAGGCTATCTGATGTGGCTGGTCGAGGTGATCTAAGCTGGCGCTGAGCTGACGACACTTGGCGAGGTATAATTTGTTCACGAGTGGTAAAATGGGCGTCAGGTCGAGGCAATCGACGTAGGAGGTAAGCCCTCCCATATTTAAACTCCAAAATTGCATGTATCTGCCCGCATGTGGGATAAAGAATTAAGTTTTTTTTTACAAACCTTTATCTTCCCATGTGATAAATCCCATCGTTGTCAGCATTCTTCCATAGGCGCCTAGTTGGCTGGTTGGTAAATGGTCTTCGCAAATGCACGTGAGGTCTTTAGTTCGACCCCCGCGCGCGCTATCCTTCGCGAAGACAATGGAATTTTTTTTAGAAAAACAATTATTTTCTAAAAGTTTTGCTTTAAAATATTTAATTTTTTGATATTTTTTTATATAATTTAGTGTTTTTGGATTCAATAAATCATTTTTAAACAATTTTTAGATGATTTTTTTTCCAATACCTTTATTATATAAAAAAATTCATCATTAAATGTATTTTTTAAGCATTAAAACTTAGACAATTATTCCAGACAATTTTTTTTGCAACTATAGCCATACAATTTCTTTTGTTTTCTTCAAAACTTGGAGATAAAGAGACAAAGATATCACCTATTTGGTTGCAAAACATAGAATCTCTTCAACATCAAGAAACCAAATTTTTTTTGTAATACCTCATCTTTTCCCTATAGTTTTCTCCCCCATTTTTGGAGATAAAGAGACATAGGAACTGCATATTCTATTGCAAAACCAAAAAGATAAAAAAAAAAATGGGCAAGTACAAGGGTCATTTTTTTTACAACAAAACCAAATAATTGCTTTTGTTTTCTCCTCCAAAGGGGTTATAAGACATAACATTACAAATTTTTTGTTGTAAAATTGAGAAGATTTTTGAACTCTTTATTGATCCTAATGCTCAATCTATTTTTCGAGTGTTGAAGACATAAACCAAGTCATGTGTCGACTGGTCTGGAAGCCTTTCAAATGCGGGTCGTGTGTCGACTTGTCTTGAAAGGAGTGCTTGATTTCTAATTTTGTAAAAATTAAGGGGGGATAGAGGACACATTTGTGATTATTCTTTTTTGCAAAATTATAAGACAAAGGGGGGATATTTTAGAGTAATAAGGTGCATTCTCGATTGTACTCGACACCTTTTCTTAAAATTGGCTACACTAGGTGCATTTTCGGTTGCATCCGACACCTATAGTGATAAAAATTTGGGTTGCTCTCTTTTTTATTATTGCACTAACCATCATATTTTTTGCAATTAAACAAGCATAAACATTGAAGAGCATTTCAAAAACCCAAACTTCACTAAATCGTGCTACACCTTGCACAGGTTAAACAAGTCAATTTTCACTCCCCATCAAAGGTCATAATCCAATCACCTTGATTCACTCTCTTTGTTTGGCTTAATTTCCTCAAAATTTTCATCCTTCTTGAAAGGTGTTAAGGCAGGTGCCATTAAATATCCTAGAGAGTAAAATCAGAAGTCTTTCAAAACCTCCCCTTTAATTTGCTCTATTTGTTTGGCTTAATTTCCTCAAACTTTTCATCCTTCTTGAAGGGTGTTTAGGCAGGAGCCATTAAATATCTTAAAGAGCAAATTAAGATCTTCCATATACTCTTTTGAGGGTATACTAAAAGAAAGATCATCTTAGTACAAATTGTAGGACCTTCATCATGGCAACTATCAATAAATACTTAAGTGATACACAATTGCTAAAAGGGCCTAACTATTCCTCTATAGAGTGACAGATCTGAAGTCTAAGCTTAATACTTTAGGGGCCAAAGTTGAAGACATCATTTTGACTTCAGTAATATTGAGAGCTCTTCCCGAATCCTACAAAATGTTGATTACATCCCTTAATGTTTCACAAAGATCAATCACCTTTGTGGAGTTAGTCAATTTACTTCAAATTGAGGAAGCAAATTAACTCCAAAATGATGAAGTGTCGAACAATGCAATTTATTCAAACTATAAGGGTGATAAGAAGAAAGGAAACTTTCAAAAGGGAGGATCATCCTCAAAAGGTAAGGAAAAGCAATCTCAAAAGAGGTTTTGCTCGCATTGTAAAAAGGACAACCATGACACCAATTGGTGTTGGTTCAAAAACAAGCAAAACAAGAAAGATAAAGGCACAACACAGAAGCAAAACAAAGGCAATATTACTAGTGAAGTGTCTAGTTTCGATTCTGATTCTGGTTTAGAAAAAGCACACAAAGTGCTCATTGCTAAGACAATATTGTAGAGGGAAAACACATTTGTCACCTTGAGCAAACACCATTTCCTCTCTCTTTTTTTAGGCTTCATAAATAGCATAAGTTTTTGTTTGAAGTACTTGAAATAAAGGGGTGTTTGTACCTCTTTTAGGCTTCATAAATAGCAAACTCTCATTGTTTGAAGTTCTTGTAACAAAAGGAGGGAATTTTTTGGTGTAAAATTGCCTAGGAGGCAATATTTGTAAAATCCTTCACAAAGCTTCTTAAGTTGCACATCTTTTGTAATTAAGGAGGGATATACTTTTTTTTCTTCACAAATTTTTGTAAAAAGGGAAGAAGACTTATAAGGGTGCATTTTCGACAGCAACCGACACCTTAGTCATGCTTATTTCAGAAACTAATTACATGATGTTTTGCAACAAGAAGGGGGGAACTTATAAGGGTGCATTTTTGGTAGCGACCGACACCTTAGCTACCTTATCTTTTGCAAACTCATATTGTAAACTGAATGAACCTCGTATGAAATGATCTATTCTACTACACCTAGTGATTGCAATGGCTGGTTACCCATGCAATTCGGTTGGATGATGAGATTACTATAAGGACATTTGTTGGTGTGAAGACAAAGAGAGGAATGACCCATGCTTAGGAGCAGCCAGAGCACTGTGACATAGCAAGAACCAACAGATCAACATATTTTTTTACTTTATTGGGACAGTTATATACTTTACCTAAATATTGTTGTATAGGAGGTTGTATATGTATTATCCAAATAATGTAATAAGGGGGGATGTTAGAGTAATATTCCATTCTTTGGGATATTTACCCTTTTACTCCACTAGGTAAAATAGGTAGTATATTGCATTATACTACATAGATTATGACATTTACTTTTTACTACTTACCACGGAGATATTTACTGTTCTAAATATCTACTGGTAAACCTAGGTTAGTATCTAAAATATCCTAGGTGAGATATTTTAGATTAGTAGTTAGTTCATACTTCTCTACCTAGGTTAGTTGTTAGCATATTACTCTCCTAACGTGCTCTGTTAGCGTTATTTGTGCTATTTGGTTAATATTCCTATTTTGTAACTTATATAAGACTATGACATTTCCAAGTCTAGTCTAATGTTGAATTATTAATTTATTTCATTTTGGAGCGAGTTATTCTCACAACAAAAGGTTGTGATAGATGGAATCAAGTCATCAAATGGAATTATGATGATGGGTACAAGAGAAACAAAAAGAAGGCAAAGAATATAAAGTGGAAACCACCAAAAGTTGGGTTGGAAAATTGAATTTTAATGGAACATCTAAAGGAAATTCAAGACCAATGGCAAGATGATGAATAATTAGAAATAACAAAGGAGAGATTTTGTCTCATTACACTTTCAATAGTGGATTTAAGACTAATAATGAAGTTGGAGCTTGGGAGACTTTGGAAGGGTTAAAAATATGTGGACAAATGAAATGGAATAGAGTATGGATGGAAGGTGATTCACTAATAGTAGTAAATGTAATTTTGAGGAAAGCAAAGGCTCTATAGAATATACAAAAGAAATTGTGGAAATACAAGACCTTGCTACAAAGTTTGAAGAAATCAGGTTTACAAATACATTAAGGGAAGGAAACAAATGTGTAGATAAGCTAGCCAATAGAGGGGTTTTAATTGAGAATCATGAAGTTAAATTCTCTTTTCCATGGTTAGAGGAAGTAGTAAGTTTAGTTGAAGCTAACAAGAAAATGTTGATTGCCTAAATTAAATAATGATTAAGATTTACTTTAATGTTTCCATTGGTAATATTTGTTGTAATTTATAACCTTAATGTGTTTTCTTATAAACTATTTATTACAATTCTTGTGGTTGCACTTATGCTTTAGGAAGGAAACTAGCAGTCCAAATATGGTGAAGCGGACTATGATAGCGCCAAATTAGGAAATACTACTCTACTAAGATGCAATGCATAGACAAAATGGAGATGGAGTTTTCATATTGCAAATGTTGTTGTAGGAAAATGGTAAGAAGGATATTGAATTTTGAAACATATGTATTCACACAAAAAATTGAAGAAGATCTAGAAAATAAAAATGAAGAATTCAAATTTTCTTATGAAAAATGATGTAGGTATCTAGCTATAACAAGTCAATTGAGATGAGAAATGAATCTATTTGTAAACTCTCAAGCTCTAAAGGAGAGAGTTGTGATTTTTCAAGGGTGGGGGACCTAAGTATAATCCCTTGTTCTCTAGCCAAAAAAAAAACTAATGTCATTTGGAAAGTACTATATAATATTTGTTGAAATGGTTAAAATTGTGAATTTTAAAATTTTGTTGGATGATATTATTATGGAGTTTTTTAAAATGTCTACCAATTTATTAAATAGTATGAGCTTAATCAATTAAATATCTTGAATTTGAGGAGGAGAGCTAAATTCGAATGGAGGAGACCTAGATTCAAATGTTGTTAAGAGATCTATGTATAATTACCAAGATGTTATAATACCACCTATGTGGTCATGATGTAATACACATGGGCCCATTCCAATCAAATATAATAAGTAAATATATATTTATTTGTTAATATTATTATATGATTTTCAGTGTAAGTCATAATTCAATCCTTGCATTTTCTTGTTTTAAAAACACACAAGTGTTGGATTTGCAAGCAATAAACATGTTTAACATCTTTGAGAAAAATTAAAAGCTAAAGGTTTCTTATAAGGAAAATCTAGGTAGCATGGCAAGAAAGTAATTTTTAATATCCTAAATAAAAGTGTGCATGCCCTAGCTAGAAACAAGAGGAAGAGCGAATCTATGACAAACCCTCCCCAAGTACAAGATATTACACCATAAGTGATTATCAAGGATGAGATGATCAAGCATAAAATGATTGTTATTAAAGTAAAATACTAATATATTAGTTCCATGGATATTGGTTAGGTTTTCCTAAGATTCAAAATTGGATCAAGTGAAAGTTGGGATTCAATTCAAATTACTCCATGAGTATTCTTTTGAAAGATTTTTCCTTGCCATATTCTCTATTTCAAAAATCAGGTATAAAATAATGGTTGTGGCCCATGGTTTAGGGAGAGAGATGATTTATATTTTATACCATATAGGAATAATTTTTTTGTGAAGACAAAAACTATTTAAAGGTTTTCATCGTGGATTAGAATTTTCAGAATTCTATATGAGTTTATCAATAAGGAGGCCTTGAAGAATATTGGCAATACTCTAAAGAAGTTCATCCAAAAGGGACCAATAACTAAGGAGCGAAGGTATGTTGTATACACCCTAGACTTGTGTTGCCATGGATATTTCAAAATCTTTGTCTAATCCATTAGGATTAAACTTGAATCAAGAGATTGAGATCAACAAGTGGCTTACAAAAATATTACATTTAGGTGTTGTAAATGTTATGTGACTTGATCATGTGGCATTAGCTCAACTGGTTAAATTCCTCAACATTTCGAGGAGACCTAGGTTCAAATCTAACCAATCGATACACAAATAATATCCAAGTTTTATTGTAATACCACTATGTGGTGATGATGTAATACGGATGGGGCTCATTTCAATCCCATATAACCCATTGAAAAAAATATTATGTGACTTGATGCATGGCAAGACATTGTAAAGTGAAAATGATGGAGAAAGAGATAAAAAAGAGCATGAGATAAACTTCATTATGTAGTAAGAAGATAAAATAATAATAGTTAGATTAGATCAAGGATTTTTTACTCCCAATACTGTAGCAATGGAATCCCCTTTGCATCATTAAATGGTAAAGTCTATTACAGTTTACTCAGATCAACCATTAGAAGAAATAAAGAACACTGTTAGGATCCTATCCTAACACCATGTTGTAATTCTCATTTACCTATGTAATAACCCACTTCCAACATGGGGATCCCATTTTAATTTTATTATGCAATACTTAGTAATGTAGGTGGCAATAAAGGTACCTCGCCAAGTGGTACCATATCATGTAACCGTTTTTATCAATATTGTAATCGATGTAGTAAGATACCTCGCCAAGTGGTACCATATCATGTAACCGTTTTTATCAAGATTGTAACCGTCATTTGGTGGAAGATTCTAGATCAAGTGGCATCTTACATGTAAGCCACCTCTTGAGCATTTAGATAGGGGTGCATGAATTTTTCCTTTAAAAATATATGAAGCCATGTACGAGATTATCTTTTTGTAAGCTAATGAAATATTGAAGGAGGTTGCCCCCTCGAAGAGGCCCGTGATTCAGTGTTACTGTGAGATTGTTTCATTTTTGTAATTGATTTCTGCATAGTGATATTGAGTTATTTGATGTATGTGAGTTATTTTTCAGTATTTTGTGTGTGTGCTTTATTTTAATAGTAGGTTCCTAACAAGTGGTATTAGAGCACTTTCGAGGGCCAAGTTCTGCTACAGCTAAGACGATTATTGCCAGTCATTCTGCCTGTTAGGTATAATTTTCCTATGTGTTTTTTATTTTCCGTTTTTCCTTTATCAAAAAAAAATCCAAAAAAAATACAATTTTTTTTCCAGAAAATCAGAAAATTCCCCCCCAAAAAAATACAGTAGCTATGTAGGTTAGAAACCTTGTGTCGAGGGTTTTAAAATATCATGAAGGATTTGTTGTTATTGGCTAAGCTAGATAGCCCATAAAGCGTCTAGTGAAGTGAGGGGCGATCAGGCTCCAATACCCAGGCCTTAGACAACACTCACACACGAAATTGAGCTCCCACGTATCTTTGGGTATATCGGGAGACAATCTAGGTTTAAACAAGATTTTATCCATTAATAATTTTTTTGGCCTTGTATTATCCATAGTCCACGGGACACAACATCCCGGACGATTACCCTCCCGTACTTGTTAGAGTTACTATAGTAATTCTATGTTATTCCTTTATTTATGTTAGAATTATGTTGTTAGGTTAGTTGCGCTATTGTTAGCGTACATTATATTTGGTTTATTTTATTTAGACCTAAGTTGTTAATTAGATCCTATAGTTACGAGCTAATCTGAGCTCTCCATGTATTATTTATACGGATTCTGATTAATAGAAATTATTCGCTTACTCTAACATGGCATCAGAGCCAGAAACGTGAGAAGAGAAAGGAGGCAGCAAGTTATTTACATAGTTAGGCTGAAGGAAAAAAAATAGTTAAAGAGTTGGCTAGAATTTTTTTTCCGCACATAGTTTGTTGTGCGTTTTTCTGTGCAGCACTGCGTCCGTAGTTTTTTTTAAAGAAAATTTTAAATTTTTTTTCTGCACTTTCACGCACAGTGTGTTTTTTTCCTGTGCATAGTGCATTTTTCTGTGCACTCTCATGCACAGTGCCTTCCCCTCCCGCCCACCACAGACCGCAATAAAAAAAAAAAACGTCGTGCGCAATCGCACGACGTTCCGCGACGGCCATTCCCTGAAAGAGAAAAAAAACATCGCGCGCATCCGCGCGACGTTGGGAGGACCATCCCCCCAACACGTCGCGCAGACGCGACGTTGGGAGGCCCCCCCTCCCCCCAATTTTGTCATGCAGACGCGACGTTGGGAGGCCCCCCCTCCCCTCCCTCAACACGTCGCGCATCCGCGCAACGTTGGGAGGCCCCCCTCCCCCCAATCTCGTCGCACAGACGCAACGTTGGGAGGCCCCCCCTCCCCTCCCTCCACACGTCGTGCATCCGCGCGACGTTGGGAGCATCGTGCTTCCACACGACGTTGGGAGCATCGCGCTTCCCCGAGGTCGCGCGCTGCACGTGCGACCAGGTGGTGACAGCTGTTGTTGCAGCAGCGGAGGCTGCAAGCCACCCCCATGGCCACCTGTCGCTGCTTGCAGAGGAGGTAGCCACAGCCACAGCCACGGCCACCTGCCGCTGCCATACAAGGAGAGGGGGAGGCTCGCTCCTCGAGAGCAGTAGCGCTGTCGGGACACTCCTCAAATACGAGGAGGTCCCTGATCCTCTCGGATCAGCCCGCTAGTCCACCTAGTGGTGGACTGTGCGGTAAGGCTCTGGGAGCCTACAGGTCGCGGGTTCCAATCCCGCCGACCCCCCTTCAACAAAGGTAAAAAAAAAATTCCACATTTTTTTTTTAATTATTTTTTCCTAAAGTTAAACTTTAATTTTTAATTTTAATTTATTTTCTATAGTTTAACCTTTATAAATTAAAATTAAAATTTTTAATTTGATTTTAATTTCTTTTTAAAGGTTTTTTAAAAACTATATAAATTAAAATTAATATATATTTTTTTAACTTTAAGGTTATAAAATAATTTTCAAAATCATTTGTGGGGAGTTTTTTTTTAAGATAAAAAGAAGGGGGGTATTTTTTTTCCAAAAATCAAAGGGGGAAAGTGAGTAATTTTTTGAAAAAGCAAATTTGGCATTATTGTAAAGGTGCATTTTCGGCTGCGCCCGACACCTAGTGGGTCATTCCTGTGGGCACTTTTTTGTTGTATGTTGCATATTTGATTTCTTGCACTATAACATTAAAAGTTAAAATCAAATTCACTCCCTAAGTCCCCAAAATAATTAAAACCCATCCGTGCAATTTATTGCACTACAACATTCGGTATTTGTGATACCTCTGGCCAGCACTTACAGGTAAAGCTGTCGTGATTGCGCTACTATATCCGTCACCTAATATAACTGCCAAAACGACGTCTGAGCTTGTTCTCTATAAATCGTTGAGGAGAGATAAGTTTGCCATTTTGCATTTTTTTACTCCATCCATTACCCTAATAGTTCTTGTGTTTAGGCGTAAATCTTGATGAGAGTTTTGAAATCCAAAGTGTTTAGGGGAAGTTACGCCCCACGCATGTGAATTGCAGACTTTCTATGGTAGGTGCCATCAACAAGACTATTCCCTTTCATTATTTCTTATGTACCATGTATCGTATGATCTCTAAAAATTACCTATAGTTTCCCTCACGTAAGGGCGGGTGATTTTTTATTGATCTTTCTAAATACCTATAGTTTCCCTCACATAAGGGCGGGTATTTAGTACGGTATAACGGCCTAGCAAAAGGTATATTGAAAGGGGGACCAATTGGTGTTATAAGGAACCTTCATCATGTCTGCAAAACTAATGATTGATTCTCATCAGTTGTTGAAAGGTCCTAATTACACACCATGGAAAAATAATATGAAGGCCATCCTAGCAATGGATGACTTATGGGATGTTGTATCTCGGAGTAACAACCAGACCTTCATCTGTTGTTGGAGCTACAGCTCTATCTACTGCTCAAAGAGACTTTGATAAGCTAGACAACAAAGCAAAAGTGCTCATCTTGCTTGCCTGTGTCTGATGAAGTCCAACCCCATATTGCTGACTGTGCAACTAGTAAAGCGACATGGGATGCCCTTAATACTATATATGAGGGAAAGAATGATTCCACCATTCTATTTCTTCAATCTCAATTACATAGTCTAAGCATGAAGCAAGGTGAGACAGTTGAATTCTTTCTTTGCAGAGTTTCTGAATTGAAAGCCAAGTTGAATTCTTTGGGAGAACCAGTTGAAGACAAGCTCCTTACTTCAGTTGTATTGAGAGCTTTACCTAATTCTTATCGGGTGTTAATCACTTCCCTTCATGTATCACAACGAAAAGTTACTTTTGTAGAATTGGTTAATATGCTTCAAGAGGAGGAGGCACGCCAACTACAGAGAGATGATTCTTCTAACACTGCTCTCTACATCAACAGGAAAGGGCAGAACCAGAAGAAGGGTAATTTTCAGAAGGGAGGGAATTCACAAATGGATTCAAAAGGGAAATAAACTCAATAACCTCAATAGAAAAAGAGATATTGCAAGATCTGTGACAAAGAAGGTCATGATACAAACAGATGTTGGCATAAGAATAAGCAATCAAAACAGAAAGGCTGAAACAAACCACAAAAGAACAAACAACAAGTGAATGTTGTTGTTGAAGAATCTGACACGGATTTTGAGAGAGCCCACAAAGTTCTCATGACTACCACAGTGTCCAAGCAGACGGATCCTATATGGTATGTTGATTTTGGAGCCAGTAAGCACATGATCTGGTGACAAATCGTGGTTTGAGTCTTTTGAAGCCAAAGAGGGCAAACCTGTCACTATTGCTGATGATAAAACCTACAAGGTTCAGGGAGAAGGCACTATTTTAGTCACTCTTCCTGATGGCAAGTGTCAGATTGATAAAGTTCTCTATGTTCCAGGATTGGCAAACAATTTGTTGTCAGTCACACAAATTCTGGACAAAGATATGGTTGTGAACTTTAGTGTTGAGGGAGGCAAGAAGTGTTGTTCTATTACCAAAATGGGTAAGAACATTGCAACCGCTTCATATAAGCATGGCTTATTTGCCTTAGATACTATCTCTACTCCACATGTTGCCATGACAGTCTCTACAAAGGAGGCAACTTCCCTATGGCACAAAAGATATGGACATTTGAGTTCTGGTTACTTACTTGAGCTAAGTAAGTATGAGATGGTAAAGGGTCTTCCTTCCATTTCTACCACTTTACCAGTTTGCTCTGACTGCTTGGTAGGAGAGCAACATAGAGTGCCTTTTGAAAAGAGCTCTACAAGAGCAAAGAAACCTCTGGAGTTGGTTCATACCAATCTGTGCGGTCCCTTCACTCCCAACAGTTGTGGGGGTAAGAGGTATTTTTAGTTATTTGTGGATGATTACTCATGAAATATGTGGGTATTCTTTCTTCAACTGAAATCTGAAGCATTTGGCTTCTTCCAACAATTCAAGAAATCTGTTGAGAAGGAGTCAGGGACTTCTATAAAGACCCTTCGCTCAGATCGAGGGGGGGAGTTCACCTCTAAAGAATTTTTTGCATTCTTGAAAGAAAATGGGATCACAAGACAGTTAACTACTGCTTATACTCCTCAACAAAATGGAGTTGTTGAAAGGAGGAATCGTTCCATCATGGAAATGGTTCATTGCATGCTCATAGGAGCTAGACTTGAGCAACTATATTGGGCAGAAGCTGTCACCACAGTAGTATATCTGTTGAATAGGGCACCCACTAAGGCCCTAAAAGGAATGACTCCACAGGAAGCATGGAGTGGTAGGAAACCCTCCATTTCTCATCTACGCATTTTTGGATGTAAAGCTTTCATGCACATACCAAAAGAGAAAAGGAAGAAGCTAGATGAGAAAACATTGAAGTGTATTTTTCTTGGCTATGATGAGCACTCTAAGGGTTATCGTTTGATTGATCCCTTGACCAAGAAGATTTACATTAGTAGAGATGTATTTTTTAATGAGGCTTTCACATCAGCAAACACATCAGATGTATACCTAGACCTTGTGGAAACTCAGGTTGTTAAATCTCCTTCATCAAATGTTGGAGGTTCTTTTGGATCTTCTTCAACACCTAAGAAGAAGAATCCAAAGTGGTATACAAATACAATCAAAGACTCTAAGCTATCTACTCCACCAGATTTGACTTTGGATAGGCCTCGTACTCGCAGAATGGCTCGACAGGAGAAAGCTACAACAGAGAATACTGGGGTTGATGATCTGTGTCAATATTTTGAAGAACTTTCTGTAGATCCAACGAAAGATACAGAAGATATGGATATTGATAGTGATAAGGTGTTTATGTCTTCCATAGACGATCTTGAACCTACATCAGTACAAGTTGCTCTCGGTGAGCCTCAGTGGAAGGCTGCTATGGATGTAGAGTATAAGTCTTTGATGAAAAACAAAACTTGGAAGCTTGTCGATCTGTCGCATGGAAAGAAGCCCATTGGCTGCAAATGGGTGTATAAAGTCAAGTACAAAGCATATGGGACAATTGATAAGCATAAGGCCTGTCTTGTTGCAAAGGGCTATGCTCAAAAGGAAGGCATTGACTACGAGGAAAATTTTGCACCTATTGCTCGGATGACAACAATTCGAGTTATTTGTGCTATGGCAGCATAGTTTGGGTGGAAAGTTCATGAGATGGATGTCAAAAGTGCCTTTCTGAATGGTGATCTCCAAGAAGAAGTCTATATGACTCCGCCAGAAGGATTTGCAGTGGAAGGCCAACAGCAGAAAGTTTGCAAATTGGTCAAATATTTATATGACCTGAAACAAGCTCCTCGAGCTTGGTATATAAAAATGGACAATCACCTCCTGCAACATGGTTTTAAGAGATGTCCGTCAGATGCAAACCTCTATTTCAAGAAACAGGGTTCCGAGATAGTGTTGCTTGTACTCTATGTTGATGATCTGCTCATTACAGGGAGTTCAGAAACTATGATCTCTACTGTCAAAAGAGACTTGTGTCAATATTTTGAGATGTCAGATCTCAGACTTCTCCATTACTGTCTTGGTCTAGAATGCCAGAAGGAGCACTCCATCAAAGTATCTCAGAAAAAATATGCCAAGACATTGTTGGAAAAATATTGCATGACTGATTGCAAGCCAATGGCAACTCCGATGGAGACTGGACTTCAGTTATCACGATATGATGATTCACCTCAAGTAGATGGTACTCTCTATCGACAGTTGATTGGAAGTCTCATATATCCGACCAATACTAGGCCGGATCTCGTATTTGCTCGTCAACTATCTTTCGAGGTTCATGCAGGAGCCTAAGACCACTCATTGGAAAGCAGCAAAATGTGTTCTTCACTATGTCTGTGGCACAATGGAATATGGCCTAGAATACAAGAGGAACAACAAATTCTTCTTACAAGGATACATGGACTCCAACTATGCCAGATCATTTGATGATCGTAAGTCAACTTCAGGATATATTTTTCATCTAGGATCCGGTCCTGTCTCTTGGCACAACAAGAAGCAACAGGTGGTTGTTATTTCATCAACAGAGGCAGAGTATCGCGCCGCACGTGAAGCCGTGTGCGAAGTGATATGGTTGCGTCGCATTCTAACAAGTATGGGTCATCCATCCAAATCTCCAATACACTTGTTTTGCGACAATCGGGGTGTTCGAACCTAGTCAAGAATCCAGTCCATCATGAAAGAACAAAACACATTGACACACAATGTCATTTCATTCGAGATGAAGTTTCGAGGCACCGAATTCAACTTCAGCACATTCCCACTGATGCTCAAGTTGCAGACATTTTAACTAAGGCACTTGCACGTGTCAAATTTGAATTGTTTTGCAGCTCTCTTTATATTGCAAAATGATGTAATCAGGGGGGATGTTAGTACAACTAGTAGTTCTTATATTACATAACTAATGTAATAAGGGGGGATGTTAGAGTTACTATAGTAATTCTATGTTATTCCTTTATTTATGTTAGAATTATGTTGTTAGGTTAGTTGCGCTATTGTTAGCGTACATTATATTTGGTTTATTTTATTTAGACCTAAGATGTTAATTAGATCCTATAGTTACGAGCTAATCTGAGCTCTCCATGTATTATTTATACGGATTCTGATTAATAGAAATTGTTCGCTTACTCTAACAGTACTGTCAAAGAGGCAGATAGTGTGCTCAAGGGTATGTGTGGAATCCTCCTTGAGTAGTGGCCTAAAATATTGGTCCAAGCACTATTTTTCGTCACTGCGGTATAATAGAGGGCCTATGGGTATTATATACTCCCTTACTTAACATACCCTAGTTCAAAAAAACAAAACAAAAACAAAGTATCATTCCCCTGCAAATCAACCCATCCCTGTTCTACTAACCTGCATTCACCATCCCCAAAAGTGAGCATACGGAGAAGGCTTTCCTTATCACAGAAAACAACTTGCATGCACCAACAGTCAAAACAAATTTATGCAAGTGTTTGAAACAGTCTATGGTCAGAATCTGAACAGTCAGGACAGTGACAAAAACAGTTAGAACAGTAACAGTGGTAGTCAGGTTGACAATAATAGTCCTTTGTACCAGTCTAGAATTGCAGAATTTAGTGTCAAAAACATAGTTGTCAGTGTCCAAAAATTCCCTAAGGTCAGAAGTAAAAATTATGTTAGTAACCCTAGTACAGGTGACAGGAACAGAGAACAGTGAGTGACACAGTGGTTAGGGTACAGACTACACAAGTCAGTGACAGTTGATTCCAGAGGGCAACTTTTGAACTGTAACTCCAAATCAAAAACCGAAAACACCAACACAAAAAAAAAGCATTGAAATTTTATTAAAACAGGGATATCTCTTCACACAGAGCTCATTGACTAAAAAATTTAGCAGAAAATTCTACACTTTATTCCAAACAAAATAGTCCTTGGCAGCTTCTGGTCAAATTTTGCACCAAATTTCTAAAAATAGCAAATTTTGATTTTTATTGCTAAGGCCATAACTTTTCATCGGTCCATCAAATTGATCCAAATTTTTGGGAATATAATATACTTGTTATTCTGCACAAAAGACCCTCAAGGACTCATTGGTGAAATTTTAAGTACAAGTGGAAGAAATTACTTTGACATCGATTTGCAACCAACAGGAGATCATAAAAAGTCAAGAAATTCAGTATATCTCCTCATTGAGCGCTCAGATCAAACAGCCACCGGAGTGGACCCTATACTAAAATCAGTGTTGCAAATCATTTCCCAAATTAAATTTTGGACCCTTACTAAAAATAGTAACTCCTGAAATTCGAGGTCTATTTTTAGTAACTCAACACAAGAGGGACCACAATGGCAAGCGACACTCGAAAAAAACAACAAAAGGATTTAGACTTGGGCACATTATTGGTCAACCTGCAAAAATCCATTGCTGAGTTGACCTCTGCAAACAAGAACATAAGCACAAATATTCGAGAGCTTTGATTGGATCAGGATAACACTAGAATCCGTTTAGAAGAACAATTCACGGAGATGGAGACCAAATTGCATGGCAGTACCAAAACTGAACATCATGCTGAAAACTCTGAACGAGGTCGACGAACACCAGATGACAATCACTCTGATCGGGATCCAACCTTCAGAATGCCTAAATTAGACTTCCCTAAGTTTAGTGGAAAGGATGTCGATGGGTGGTTATGTCGGGTTGATCAATTCTTTCAACTCCATAATGTCCCTGTCTATCATCGGGTTCAAATAGCTTCCTTCAACCTATAATTTGAGGCCTTACATTGGTTCCAATGGCTACGGGTTGCCAACCCTGATCTATCTTGGGAGGAATTTAAGTCCCAACTACTCACCCGATTTGGCCCTAATGATTATGATGACTTTACAGGTGCACTGACAAAGTTGAAACAAACCACCTCAGCTTGTGATTACCAGACCCAATTTGAGAAATTGGCCAATAAAACTAAGGGTTTGAATGAGGGATTTTTATGAGTTGTTTTGTTAGTGGGTTACGATATGATCTCCAGGCTGAAGTCAAGATGTTCAAACCCCACACCATGATGGAGGCTATCAGTTTAGCCCGATTGATCGAATCTAAAATCTCAGCTCAAAGGCGGACATCGTGATTTTTGCATAACCGATCTTCTTTCCCTCCTCGGGTCCAAAACCATACTGATAATAAACCTCCTGCTCCCAAGAAGATGAATACATAGGAAATGGATGTGCGTCACGCCAAAGGGTTATGTTATAATTGTGATGAAAAGTTTACGAAGGGGCATAGATGTGCAAATAAGAGATTGTTTTTAATAGATGTGGAGGAACCAGAAAACAGTGACCATAGTGATGAGGAGAGTGATACAACCGAGGCACCAACTCCACAGGCAAAGGAACCATCAAAAACACCAGCAAAAATTTTAGTCCATGCTCTTTTCGGGATTACCACCCCACAAACCATAAAATTTATGGGTTATTTCAAATGCCAAAATCTCACAATTTTGATTGATTCAGGTAGTACACATAACTTTATTGATCCTTAGATGGCCAAAAATACCAACTGCTATATACACTCATGGAATTATTTTGAAGTCATGGTGGCCAATGGAGGCATCTTACCTTGTAAAGGTAAATGTCGAAATGTCAAAATTCAGATAGGGGATTATGAACTCAAGCAAGATATGTTCGCCCTCCAATTGGGAGGATGTGACGTTGTGTTAGAATCCCAATGGATGAGCACATTGGGCACTTTCTCCTGCAACCTTGTAGAACTATGGCTGCAATTTTCATAAAATGGACAAACATATACCCTCAAGGGTATCAAGGTTGGCCCTACACAAATTATTAGTTCCAATCGCATGGAGAAGTTGTTGAAAAAGTCCTCCCATGGGGTCATTGCACAAATATTTTCAATTTAGCCACCCACTTCTACAATAGATCCCCTTCTAACAGATTTGCAACTTATTCTAACCAAGCACAATGGCATCTTTTCATAACCAACTACACTGCCACCTCATCGCTCTCATGACCATGTTATTCCACTACTTTCGAGTAGTGCACCATCGAAAATCAGACCGTATCGGTATCCTCATGCTCTCAAGTTAGAAATCGAGAATATGGTACAAGAATTGCTCAAGGAAGGTGTCATTCGACCCAGTACCAATCCCTATTCTTCTCTAATTTTGCTAGTTCGCAAGAAATATGGCTTGTGGCGATTGTGCATAGACTACTGTGAGCTCAATAAGATCACCATCAAGGATAAATTTCCCATTTTGGTAGTGGATGAATTGTTGGATGAATTACATGGAGTTATGTACTTCTCCAAGTTGGACCTTCGTTCGGGGTACCATCAAATCAGGCTCAAGGACGAGGATATTCCAAAAATTGCTTTTCATACTCATGAAGGTCATTATGAGTTCTTGGTAATACCATTTTGTTTGAAAAATGCACCATCCACATCTCAAAGCCTTATGAACAACATCTTTCGTTCCTTTGTGTAGAAGTTCATCCTGGTTTTCTTTGAAGATATATTGGTTTATAGTCGTGAAGGGGAAGAACACCTTACCCATGTGGATCAGACATTACAGTTATTGGCCCAACATCAACTTTTTGCTAAGTGGTCTAAGTGCTCCTTTGGTCTGACTGAAGTGGAGTATTTAGGACACATTATTTCCAAAGATGGTGTCAAGGTCGACCCTAAGAAGATTCAGGCAGTTTAGGATTGGGCAAAACCTCGCACTCTCAAAGGACTTCGAGGATTCTTAGGACTTATAGGTTATTATAAGAAATTTGTTTGTAATTGTGGAAAAATAACAACTCCCTTCACATTTATGTTAAATAAGGACTCTTTCACTTGGACAGGGCCCGTTGATCAAGCCTTTATTGAATTAAAGCATGCCATGACCACCACACTTGTTCTAGCCATGCCAAATTTCTCTAAACCATTCGTCATTGAAAGTGACGCTTTCAATCGCGACATTGGGGCAATATTGATGCAATAAGGGAGACCCTTGGCCTTCATAAGTAAGGCACTCTGAGTGTAATTTGGTAAAATTGACATATGCCAAGGAGATTTTGGCCATCTTACATGTTGTCACCCATTGGAGACCATATCTCATTGGGCATCATTTATCCATTAAAACAGACCATCAAAGTCTCAAATATTTCTTAGAACAACGGGTTGCTACCCCAGAAGAACAAAAATTGGATTTCTAAACTCATGGGCTATGATTATGATATCACCTATAAGAAGGGCAAAGAAAATCTTGTGCCTGATGCTCTCTCTTGTCAATTTAAGGCCCTCAGTATGATATGTGTGCTATCTCTGCACTTGTCCCCCAATGGATAGATTCCTTACGATAGGAGGTACTTCAAGATGTAGACCTACAAGCTTTTATCGCTTCACTTCAAGCTGATCTGACTTCATCCCCAGGCTACAATTGGGATGGCCAAGATTTGCATTATCGCCAATGCCTTGTTATTCCTCGTGCCTCACCACTCCGTGACCTCTTCATGAAGGAACTACACATTGCTCCCTCTGCAAGTCATTCTGGATTTCTCAAAATGTATGAACGCCTCAAGCGCACATTCTTCTAGAAAGGGATGAAATAGGACATCCATGACTTTGTGGCCGCTTGTGATACCTGCCAATGGATGAAAGGTGAAACAGTTTGTTCTTCGGGTACTCTTCAACCCTTGCCCATTCCAAAACAGGTTTGGACTGATATTTCTATGGATTTTATTGAAGGGTTACCTAAATAGGGCAGTAAGTTTGTTATTCTCATGGTAGTGAATCACCTTTCGAAGTATGCTCATTTTTTTCCCCTTGTCCATCCTTACACAACCTCCACCATTGCCCAAATATTTCTCGATTCCATTTTTTGCCTTCATGGTATGCCCACCTCCATTGTGTCCGATCGAGACCCAACCTTCACTAGTCATTTTTGGCAAGAGTTGTTTAAGTTGTAGGGAACGAAGCTCAAAATGAGTTCAGCCTATCATCCGCAAACGGATGGTCAAACTGAGATTGTCAATAAATTTTTGGAGACCTATCTTCATTGCTTTGCATCAGATCATCCTTCTCAATGGGTAAAGTGGCTTTCTTTGGCCGAATGTTGGTACAACACGTCCTGTCATACAACTACCAAACTCACTCCTTTGGAGGCTATTTATGGGTGCCCTCCACCCACGCCTTCTTCATACATTCCAGGCAGCTCCAGGGTCCAGGCAGTCGACATTACTCTTTGTTAGCAGACCGATGTCCTTCACCAGCTGAAGCATAATTTGGACATGGCCTAGCATCAGATGCGACAATAGGCCAACCAAAATCAATCTGAACGTAGCTTTGATGTGGGTGATATGGTTTTTCTTTGCTTGCAATCGTACAAACAGTCATCCCTCCAACTCCGTCGATGCTAGAAACTTGCTGCAAATTTCTATGGGCCTTACCAAGTCCTACAGCGGATTGGTTCCACTGCTTACAAATTGGCTCTTTCGCCCACCTCCAAGCTCCATATTGTTTTCCATGTTTTGTCTCTCAAGAAAGTTGTGGGCACACAGGTACAAGTTCAATCAGCATTACCAGAATTGGATGAGGAAGGGTCCATATTACTTGAATCAGAACAGTTGTTGGATCGTCGCACCCCCACTCTCTGCAATCGTACCATCACATAAGTCCTTGTTCAATGGCATGGGCTCCAGCCAGAAGATGCTACATGGGAGTCTCTCCATCAACTCCAACACCAGTTTCCTCAATTTCAACTTTGAGGACAAAGCTTTTCGAAGGGGAAGGACATGTTAGAATCCTATCCTAACACCATGTTGTAATTCTCATTTACCTATGTAATAACCCACTTCCAACGTGGGGATCCCATTTTAATGTTATTATGCAATATTTAGTAATGTATATGGCAATAAAGGTACCTCGCCAAGTGCTACCATCTCATGTAACTATTTTTATCAATATTGTAACCGATGTAGTAAGATACCTCGCCAAGTGGTACCATCTCATGTAACCATTTTTATCAAGATTGTAACCGCCATTTGGTGGAAGATTCTAGCTCAAGTGGCATCTTGCATGTAAGCCACCTCTTGAGCATTTAGGTAGGGGTGCATGAAGTTTTCCTTTAAAAATATATGAAGCCATGTACGAGATTATGTTGAGCAAAGTGCAGCAAATAGTATTGTCATTGTTGTCAACACAGTCAGACAGATTTATTGATGCAATGGACAAGAGTTTATTGAACAGCAAGGTGCAACCAAAGTACAATGGATAGGAGTTCAGATGTTGAGCAAGGTGTTGCAGGAGGATTGTCATTGTTGTCAATACAGTCAATTAGATCTAATGATGCAATGGACAAGCAGTTTAGAAGTCACTCAGATGCAGAGGATAAAGTTCAGAAGTTAGTCAGATCATGAGTCCTTAAATGATAGATGCACAAAAATAGAAAACATAATTCGTAATGAGAAGAAGAAGTCTTCGAACCTGAGATGTCAAGAAGCGAAAAGGTTTTTTGTGAAAACCAAGGCAATCAAAATAAAAAGTTTTATTTAAAACCATGGATAACAGATTTGAAATGGGTTTTTCTTAAAACCCAAGTTGGCTCTTCGTTTCGTTGAAAAAGATGCCCCGGTGATGAAGATATTTAATTTTAAATATTTAGTTTAAATTTTATTTTATTTAAAATTTAAATTAAAATATTAAATTAAATTAAAAGGGCCGACATGTTACTATTTCGCGGCAATAAGCTACAGGAAAGTGACGAAGGTGGAAGAAGTGTTTGAGGCCGACAAAGTTAAATCTGGGCCGATGGATTTTAGGGTTTGGCAGCTGACAAATTCTAGGGTTTCTCAACCGACGTTCTTTTAGGGTTTGTTCCTAAAACTTCTTCTATAAAAGCAAGGGTACTTCGAGTTTGAAAAGTGGGGTGTAAAGATAAAGTGCGAATGCGAGCATAGTGTTTGTGAAAGTGAAGTTCGTGTTGAGCAGAGAGCAGAATGTGAAACGACACAGAGTGTGCGAAGCGTGTGCGCAGAGAAAGCAGAGTGTGCAGAGAAGCGCGAAGGGCAAAGTTGATTGCAAAGTCCGGTCAGCAAAGGCAGACAAACCGTGTGAAGTGATTGTGCAAGAGAGAGCAGAGTGCACAGAGATTGCAAAGGTGATGTAGACCAGCTAGAGTCTTGCAATAACAAAGGTATATGTCAAACATTTTTTTATTCAATATTGAAGTCCAATTGGTGCTGGCAAATTAAGGGGTTGGTGCCTCTTTCCAGCTTGGTGCTGGTAAACAATTTGTCCAGTTGGTGCTGGCAAATTAAGGGGTTGGTGCCTCTTTCCAGTAGGTGCTGGTAAAATAGGAGTTGGTGCTCCATTCTCGTTGAAGCAGATAAAGTTAAGGGGTTGGTGCTCCTTCCAGCTTGGTGTCGGTAAAGGATTATGTAAAGTTGTAGCTTTGCATTGACTGGATTTGGATGGTAGTCCAAGCAAGTCTTTTGAGGAGTAGCCACATTGGTGAACCTCGTTAAAATGTTGTGTTATGTGTGATGCTTTCTTGATGCATTTAGTATCTCTTTTATCTTGCTTTAAACTGCTGCTGGTTTTATAATCTAATTGTTTTAGAAGTTTTTAAAGAACACACTGATTCACCCCCCTCTCAGATGTCATTGTGATTACAACAATTGGTATCAGAGCCAAGTTCCCAATTTTGGCTAAATCAGTCAGGGTTGATCTTGGATTAGTACACAATGGCTAAGAAGAATAGATCCTCATCCAAAAAGGCATCCCAATCAGCTTCGGTTCCTGTAGAAGAGAAATTTGAATCGAAAAAGGTAGAAGAAGTGAATCCTGAAGTTTGTGATGAAAATCTTGAGGTCGAAGTAGATTTTGAAGGAGAGTTGATATCTCCTCTTGAAGAGTGGAGAATAGAAAAGAAAAAGAACAAAATACTGTCCAAGAAATTAGAAGAATATGAGGATGAGATTGAAGATCTCTTCCTACAAGTTCAAAAGGCCAAGAAATCGAAAGAAGCCTTGAAGACACAGCTGGATAATAAGAATGATGTATACAACACAAGTGAAGAGGAATATAAACAGGTTATTGTTGATCTAAAGCTGCAAGTAGAACAGAACAAAAGGATTGAAGATATTCTTAGGTCTCAGATCAATGAGAAAGAGACTGTATGCTGCCAACAAGAAGAAGAGATTGTTTCATTGAAGAAACAACTAAAAGAGGCCAATATAAATCTCAAATTTGAGAAGAGCACAGAGTTGCTAGATACAATGATAAATCAACAAAGAAGCTCCACAGACTAAGTTTGGTCTTGGATATGAAGTCGAACAACCTTCATCCTCCAAATATGCAAGAGAAGAAGAAGTCCTCGGCTGAAGGATTGAAACAAGAAAAGTCTAAAGTTGAATCCTCAAAAGGAAGAAAATATCAAAGAAGATCTACAAGAAAGCAACCACAACAAAAGAGGTTCTCTCACTCTCACTCTTTTAATAATAATGCTTTTTATGGCTATTGTTCTAAATGCAACCACTTTGGTCACAAGGCAATTTATTGTGGACTCGAACAATAGATCAAAGAGTTATGCTCGATAAAAATACTTCTATTTTTTTGAGTGAACACCCCGTGCAATGTTTTAAATGTAATGGCCATGGGCACATAGCAAGGTTTTGTTCAAGCACTTCTGTATCCAATCTAAGGCAATACCATAGATTTCATCATACACATAGAATGCAATACAGACAGGGAATAAAACATGTGCAATGTTTTAAATGCAACGGTCAAGGGCACATAGCAAGGTTCTCTCCAAGCACTTCTATATCTAATCTAAGGCAAAACCCTAGATTTCATCTGACACAAAGAGGACAACACCGACAAGGAACATATCATGTGCATAAAAGAAAAGAAAATAATCATCCATCAAGAATGCACAAGAGACAACCCCACAAGAGAAATGTTCAAGTTCACGAACAGGAGCAAAATAGGGATGTTGTTGAAAAACCCAAGCCCAAGTTCAGGAAAGTCTGGAGAAAGACAGAAGAAAGGAAATTGTGTCTCCTTGGACCGAAGGAGGCTACTCCGCCATTGCTCTAAGCAACTCCTGGTGGCACATCCTCTGGGGGAGAAATATTAATTTTTTATTTTAATGCTCCTATGTATTTGTCTAGGTATCTCGAGGATGAAAGGTAAGCAATCGAGTTAATGTTGTATAGTTGTTAAAGTGTGTTTTTCAGTTTATATAGTGGTTTGTGGAAATGCCGTGAAGTGTGGTGTTTAATTTGAGAGTTGTCACCATTGGTAGTTTTGAGATATGTCACCGTTGTACTCGTTGATGATTCTTAATACCACTGTTCAAAATTACGAATCATAATAGTCCAGATAATTTGCTCAACGAAAGAATGCTTGCCCTAGCTGTGTATTTGTGTTTCGAGCAGCATGTATTTGTTTTTACTCTTTGATGTGAAGATTGCCAGATCTTTCATGACACCTTGGTGAATATATTTAATTCACATACAGTTTTTGTTTTAACTATTGATTTAATGCCGACCCAAGAATAAGAAGCTTGAGGCTCGAGTAAGGTGCACTACGGTTGGCCATAAAGTGTTTGACAAAATGTCTTCTTCCGACATGCATAGTTGAAAGTAAGAGTTGGCAGCAAAATTGCAGTGCTGGACAAAAATTGGTACAGATGTGAGTCACTTGTCAATTCTGTTGACAAAAGTGAAATCAGCATGTTGAATGGGAAGATTGAAAAAAAAAAAGTTTTTTAATGAGCAGCCAGATGATTTCCAGCCTGGTGATGAATAGTTGAGTTGCTTTCATAGTGGTTGTTTTGATCAAGTTAATGCTTTTCTTGATACATGATTTGGGCTTACTCCATTGAGTTTGATTTGAGCAAGTTATTCTTTGCCTTGGTGATTTATGTTGGTGGTCCGTCTTGTTCAAATACCTTTGGAAGGAAAAGGATGTCTACTAGTTTCCTTTTCATGTAGTGATTGGTTGAATGCTTCAAGGTTAATCTTGAGTTGAATGATGTTGGTTAAACCTTGTCTATAAGCATTGTTGCTAAAGCCCTAATTGGTTGAGAAAAGATGTTGGTTGTGCTGTGGTACAATGTTTGGTACCTGCACAGAGTTGAAAGTGGATTGAGGTAGCCTGCTGGATTCTCACTGCAGAGAGAGACAAACAACTGTCATTGGGTTCAAGCTTGTTGAGAATATATCCAAGATGCATGGTGAAGTTGTATGCAGATGTTGTCCGGCATTGCGGAACAAAAAGTTGGCTATATAAGATTATTGTATGCCTTCACTAACAAGGGACAAGTTTGAGTTTGCAAAGCAACAGAGGGTAGTTGCACTGAAGACAAGTGGTTCAGCCATGTTCTTACACATGTTATATTGGTGAAGTTGACGGTGATGGTGTCATTCATCGGTTATTGCCGCTATTCACATTGTTGATTTTATTGATGCCTATTATGCTTATCATGATGTTGTCAATCGGTGAAATGAAGTGGTCTTGGACTCAAGGGGAGCATTTGTGTACTTGTTTTTATTCTTGTTCATGCTTGGAATATTTGCTAATTGTAATAATTTGTGTCTAAGAATATTGTGCATAGACTCGTGGGGAGTCTCACAGCAGCCCTTTGGTATTATTGTCAAAGGGGGAGAAGATTTACAGGAAAATTGCACATGTGTTGCCAACAATTCCAAAGGGGGAGATTGTTGAGCAAAGTGCAACAAATAGTATTGTCATTGTTGTCAACACAGTCAGACAGATTTATTGATGCAATGGACAAGAGTTTATTGAACAACAAGGTGCAGCCAAAGTACAATGGATAGGAGTTCAGTGTTGAGCAAGGTGTTGCAGGAGGATTGTCATTGTTGTCAATACAGTCAGTTAGATCTAATGATGCAATGGACAGGCAGTTTAGAAGTCACTCAGATGCAGAGGATAAAGTTTAGAAGTTAGTCAGATCATGAGTCCTTAAATGATAGATGCACAGAAATAGAAAACATAATTCAGAATGAGAAGAAGAAGTCTTCAGAACCTGAGATGTCAAGAAGCGAAAAGGTTTTTTGTGAAAACCAAGGCAGTCAGAATAAAAAGTTTTATTTAAAACCATGGATAACAGATTTGAAATGGGTTTTTCTTAAAACCCAAGTTGGCTCTTCGTTTCGTTGAAAAAGATGCCCCGTGATGAAGATATTTAATTTTAAATATTTAGTTTAAATTTTATTTTATTTAAAATTTAAATTAAAATATTAAATTAAATTAAAAGGGCCGACATGTTACTATTTCGCGGCAATAAGCTACAGGAAAGTGACGAAGGTGGAAGAAGTGTTTGAGGCCGACAAAGTTAAATCTGGGCCGACGGATTTTAGGGTTTGGCAGCTGACAAATTCTAGGGTTTCTCAACCGACGTTCTTTTAGGGTTTGTTCCTAAAACTTCTTCTATAAAAGCAAGGGTACTTCGAGTTTGAAAAGGGGGGTGTAAAGATAAAGTGCGAATGCGAGCATAGTGTTTGTGAAAGTGAAGTTCGTGTTGAGCAGAGAGCAGAATGTGAAACGACACAGAGTGTGCGAAGCGTGTGCACAGAGAAAGCAGAGTGTGCAGAGAAGCGCGAAGGGCAAAGTTGATTGCAAAGTCTGGCTGTAGCAGTGCAACAAACTGTGTGAAGTGATTGTGCAAGAGAGAGCAGAGTGCACAGAGATTGCAAAGGTGATGTAGACCAGTTAGAGTCTTGCAATAACAAAGGTATATGTCAAACATTTTTTTATTCAATATTGAAGTCCAAGTCGGGCCGGCAAATTAAGGGGTTGGTGCCTCTTTCCAGCTTGGTGCTGGTAAACAATTTGTCCAGCTTGGTGCGGCAAATTAAGGGGTTGGTGCCTCTTTCCAGAGAGGTGCTCGGTAAAATAGGAGTTGGTGCTCCATTCGTTGAAGCGGATAAAGTTAAGGGGTTGGTGCTCCTTCCAGTTGGTGCTGGTAAAGGATTATGTAAAGTTGTAGCTTTGCATTGACCGGATTTGGATGGTAGTCCAAGCAGTCTTTTTGAGGAGTAGCCACATTGGTGAACCTCGTTAAAATGTTGTGTTATGTGTGATGCTTTCTTGATGCATTTAGTATCTCTTTTATCTGCTTTAAACTGCTGCTGGTTTTATAATCTAATTGTTTTAGAAGTTTTTAAAGAACACACTGATTCACCCCCCCTCTCAGTGTCATTGTGATTACAACAGATTATCCTTTTGCAAGCTAATGAAATATTGAAGGAGGTTGCCACCTCGAAGAGGCCTGCGATTCAGTGTTACTGTGAGATTGTTTCATTTATGTAATTGATTTATGCATAGTGATATTGAGTTATTTGATGTATGTGAGTTATTTTTTAGTATTTTGTGTGAGTGTGCTTTATTTTAATAGTAGGTTCCTAACAAACATGAGGGATGAGGAAGTACAATGTGCAAGTTAAAATTTAGAAGAAATTAAAGGTGCAAAGGAATATGGGGAGGTACATTTTAAAGCAAAGGAGGTAAAAGAGGTTAAGGTTAATCTAGGTAAATCATCTTCATTTTCCTCTAGTATAGAATACTCTCCTTACAATAAAAATGGAAGTAGTGTAGGGCGTACCCCTTGCACTTTAGGTTTTCAAGAATAACATAATAAAGAAATGATTATGGAGGATATCCATAGAAATTTAAGGGTTCTAAGGCAACATAAGAAAGTAATTACTACAAAGGATCATTATTGCACTTTAATATTTCCAAGACAACACTTAGGGTTTTCATAGGAGCATATTAAAGAAAATATTATGAAACAATTAATTATTTCAAAGATATTTTATTAGATGATGAACAAGATAAGGAGGTTGAAGGTAAGTTTTTGCAAAATATACTACAAATTATTACACAAGGACAAAATAAAATATTGACAAGGAAGATCTTTAGGGAGGAGCTACATAAGGTATTTTTCTCTTTCCACCCTAATAAGGCACCTAACCTCAATGAATTTATTGTAATTTTATTTCAAAAATTATGGAATTTGTTGAAGAGATATGTTAGCTACAATTGAAGAAGCCAGGTAAAAGAAGGCTATAATAAGTGACATCAATACCACCTTTGTTGCATCAGTTCCATTTTCATCCAATAAGCCTATACAATATGATTTATAAGATCATTTAAAATATTAATATTATGATCAATAGATTGAAAAGCATTTTGGATTCTATTATCTCAAAGGAACAAGATGGTATAGTCCATAGAAAATAAATTCTTGGTGGTGTAATCATTGCACAAGATGTTATACATTCTTATCATTCCATGAAAAAGTCAAGAATGCTTATGAAATAAAATATGAACAAAGCATATAATAAGGTTTGCTAGAGTTTTCTACATGATATTCTTAGAAATTTTGGTTCTGAAAAAGGGTAGTGTGAATGGATTAGATGTTGTAGTACTCCAAAATATTATATTTTCATCAATAGATCCCATATTGAATATTTTGAAGCATCCCATGGACTCTGCTTGAATTACCCAATATCTCCTTATCTATTTATTATTCTTATGGAGGCATTAGAGAGAGCTTTCTCAAAGGCAAATGTATTCAAGTTGCAATAAATGACACCTTTGAATATCATCTCCAATTTATTGATGATACTTTTCTTTTGGAGAATACATCAGTTTGTGATCCCATCGAGTTTAAATCAATATTATCATGTTATAAGAAGGTTGTTAGACAATTCGTTAATACTACAATATTTAGGATATTTTTTTATTAACATAGCTGTCCAGTTGCCTTCTGAAATTTGAATTTCACTGGATGAAGATCAACACCATAATTCACTAATTTATCTACTACCCGATTTCCTTCTCTATAAATATGCTTCCATTGTCAAGAGATTGCCTCTCGTAATAGATGATGAACATCAACAATAATATTATTTTTATCTAGTCTCCACATCCATTTTTGTTAATATCATTGATGATAATTTGTGAGTCCCCCTTAATTAAAATATATTTCCATCCTTTTTCCACTGCAATTTTAATCCTAGTAAGAAGTGCCTTAGCCTCTGCATAGTTGTTAGTTGACATTCCATATGATTCTAAATAAGTGGAGAATTTTACCTTCACTATTTCTAAAAACACCACCTCCAACATCTTTCACGAGGAGTAACTATATTTAGAGCATATACATTTATCACCCCAACTTTGATGTTTTCCTCTTTCTTGCAAAATAATCTAGCAACCCAATTACTTTTTGTTTCTAATAGTTATCCATCCCATTTGCATTTGTTCCATATTATTGCAATACCACTTGAAGTTCCTATAGAATAAAATGCTAAACAATCACTTGTCTTCCAAATCATCTTAAAGGTATCCTTACATTCCTCACTACTTAATTTTATTTCTTGTATTAAAATAAACTCAAGGCTATAACAACCTATTAATTCCTTAATAACTCTTTTTTTAGAGTTTTTATTCATATCCCTAATATTCCATGATATCATTTTCATTATCAACACTTTTTTATTTTTATTACTGGGCTTAGCCCCACTTCTTGTTAACACATGTGATATTTTTATTTGGCTTCCCATATCATATCCTTTTGAGTTTCATTTTCTCTTTGTTCCTGCTTTGATGACCTTCCTCTCCTTCCATTCCCTCCAACACTCATCTTCATCAATCTCTTCTATTTTTCATATTGTTCAAAATGAGACTTATCTTCTAAAAACTTATGTTGCCCTAAAGAGTTGAAAGTGCAAGGAATAGCCTCATTAACATTTTCTTCTTTATGTTGCCTTGAAAACTCTAAATTGCATAGATGATCCTCCATAGTCATCACTTTTTTATGTTGACTTGAAAACCCTAAATTTCCTTGGATATCCTCCATAAGATTTTCTTTACTATATTGCTCTTGAAATCTAAAGTGCAAGGAATACGCTTTATACTACTTTCATTTTTATTGTAAGGAGAAGATTTAAGCTACTTAAGGATAATAAAGGTGATTTACCTGGATTAAGCTTGACCTCCTTCACCTCATTTGTTTTAAAATTCATCTCCCCATATTCCTTTGTTTTAAAATTTGCCTTCCCCTCTTCCTTCACACCTTTAGCTCCTTCTATATTTGAACTTGCACATTGTACTTCTTCATCCCCCATATCATTTTTTCTTCTAATGGGTGATTCAAGTGAAATGTAACAGCCTTTGCCATCAAAGGGATTTTTCTAGCCATTTTCTTAGGAGTGGAAAATCCTTGATTTGACCTAGCTTCTTCTGTGATATGGTTTCCTTGTTTCAAATTGAAACCCTCATGCCCAACAAATTCCATCTCTTACTCCATTTTCACGTTGCAGTCTCTTGCCATGTGCCCAGTTTCATGATATTTACGACATCGAAATACAATATTTTCATAATTCGTTTGTTGATCCCATTCACTTGTTTCAAATTTAATCCTAATCGACTGTGATAAAGGTTTAGAAATATCCATGGCAACACATAGAGTTTAAACAACATGCCTTCTCTCCTTAGTAGTTGGTCCCTCGTGGATGAATTCACCTAGAGTATTACCAATATTCTTCAAAACCTCCTTATTGATGAGTTGATAAGGAAGTCCAAAATACCTAATCCATATCGAAAGTCTTTTAATAGTTTTTGTGTCCACAGATAAATTCTCACTCCAAGGTCTTAAATATAATGCATCTTTACCCCTAAACCATAGGCCTTCATCCATTATTTTATCCCTTATTTATGAATTGAAGAAAATAATGAGGAAAAATCCTTTTGAAAGAAAAGTCATGGAGTAATTTGAATTCAATCCCCACTTCCACTTGATCCAATTTTAAATCTCAAAAAAACCTAGCCAATATCCATAAAACTTATATATTAATCCTCTAGTTTTAAGAACCATTATATCATGCTCAATCCTCTAGTTTTAAGAACCATTATATATAATGGAACAAGAACACTTTTGGAAATATTTTTGGGAAGAAAGAAGAGCTAAAAGATAAACTTTCAAAATACTTAAAAGGTAATCATAATAATCCAAGCTCAGAGGAAAGGGAGTTGCTTAGTGAATAGCATAATATTTTGAGTAATGAAGAGAAATTCTAGAGATTAAAATAAAGACAAACTTGGTTAAAAGGAGATAAAAATACAAAGTATTTCATATGATGGCTATAGTACAGAGATCAACGTCCAAAATTAGTAGAAGGGGTTTGAATTGAATATTAGAGTGAAATTAGAAAAGAGGTAAAGTATTTTTATCAAAATATTCTAGGATCAGAGGAGACTGAAGTTCTTAATGATAAACTTCTTTAAGATGTACCTTTAGTTATAACGAATGAAGATAATAGGAACCTGATGGAGCATGTTACTCTAGAAAAAAATTAGTTAGCTCTTTTATCTTTTAATAAGGATAAATCCCTAGGTCCAGATTTGCTCTCTGCAACTTTTTACCAACATAATTGGGATATAGTGAAGGATTCTTTATTGATGTCAATGGAACAATCTAGGGTAAAACAATACATACATGTTGTGACCATTGCACAACTTGCCCCAAAATTGGGGATCCACCTTCAAAATTTTGTTATTTCAAAATTTTGATGTTCCTTGAGTGATGATTTTCATAGGTTCATTTTTCGCAAGGTTGTAAGACAAGTTTGTTTTGTGGGTTAGGACCTCCTTTTTGTCTTCCTTCAAAGTTTCGAGTTGTTGTTCTATAGATAGTTTTAATATCATGTATTAAAGTTACTCAAATAATTAAGACTAACTAAACCAAAATCAAATAAATAGATAAAGCAAAAAAAATGTATTCTCATTTTATTTTGCCTATTATCTTCACATTTGAAGTTGAAATAAAAACTAAAAATAATAAAATATATATAATTAAAAAAAAAAATAATAATAATAAAAATAAAATGAATGAGCATAATAAATAAAATGCCATCACATATGGAGATCGTCCTACGACTATTCTACGTTTATTTATTGTGTTCATAACCTTCCTTGAAGGTTTTATTTAATTTGGTTTCGTCCTTATGATTTGTAAGCTACGAGAAAGGAGTGATGCAAGGCAAATCGACCCAATTGGGACGAATGTATGGATCGGCCCATGGTGTGCAGTTCGAGGTGTCACGAGAGGACCTCTAACGAATATCGAGCAAACCAAATGCGGTGGCGACCAGTAACGACTTGTGACACAGATCTCCGGGAACCATGAACGTCGACGGTGAACTTAGACAGACAAAGTGGTCGGACAATGACATTCGATGCCATGTCATCTGATTGAACGACGTGGATGCCACCACGAAAGATTTTGACGTCTACGTGGCACGACGTGGAATTGCTGATAGGACAAATTTGTGGTAGACCGCAACAGTTGTTTTGCAACGGTGTCCTCCAACGCACGGGCATCAAACGTAGTGAACGAGATCCATTTAGGGTGTGACGTGGGTGACTAAGCAGTGCAAACGTTCGAGCGATAATCTATAAGAAGACGCTACCGGGCACAAAGGACTTTAGTTTGGTCATTGCATTCTAGCTTCACTGCAATGATAGTAAAATATCGAAGCAGAACATCGCAACATTTAGGCCCACTAGCATTCAATTTCCAGAATCATATGGGGGTGGATAAGAATATCGACATTCCTATGTTGGCATTTTGATTCACGTTGGTACCTCTTCCTCACAAAATGGATGCACACAACATGGTATAGTGAATCGACTGCTTGTTTTATCACCTAGACGTCTATGAAGGAGTACGAGAGGTAAAGCACCGAGGTAGGCATCTTGTCGCAATGCCATTGATTGATCAACGGATATTGGCATATCTGAGATATAAGCTCGAATTAAAGAAATATGGAGAAGTGGTCAATGATTTTGAATAATCGCACTCGGGGGCATAACGGACATGCATTATACAAAGGCAAGGTTTTCAATATGGCAGTTGTTATAGGTCCTAGGTGTAGACCAATTGGTTCATCCAAACCCCATTAGGGGGGCATTATACAAAGGCAAGGTTTTCAATATGGCAGTTGTTAGAGGTCCTAGGTGTAGACCAATTGGTTCATCCAAACCCCATAAGGAGGGCAGAGGTCCAAGGTTCAAATTTCAGCCCTCGTTGGACTGAACGTTTGTCCCTTTCTTGAACGTAAAAGGTTTAAAATGATTGTGGCATGGTGGTTATAGGGGCGGACTGCGCGAAGATTTGTGTGGCGGCTTTTAGGACGGACAACGCAGAATATTGTGGCGGCCATAAAAAAGTCGGACAACCTACCCGGATTTGTGACGGCTACCGATTCCACCATGTAAATTCAAAAAAAAAAAAAAAAAAAAAATATATATATATATATATATATGGCAGTCGTTATGAATGAGGTGTCCCTCATGGTGTTATAAGGAGGTTTTGTTATGTTATTGATGAAGTGCTATGGTAACTACCCAGTGAGCACCAATGATGGCATGAATGCAGTGCCCAAATAGATAAAGATAACCGATGATTTTTAAAAGTAGAGAGAGAGAGAGTCGAGGCGATTAAGAAAGGTGAAATAAAAACCAAAGAAAGGAGATGAAGATGAAAGGAACAACAAACGAAAGGTCCTTTGAAAAACTTTATATACGCCAATCAAACAGGAAAAGGGGGTTGGACGTTTTTGGAGGCCAAGGCTCGATCTTTTAGGAGACAAAACACATAACTGGACTGGTGTTCACCACATGATGTCAATTTAGGGCATGTTTTTTTTTGCACTTATGTTTGATGTTGAAGATATTTTTCTACAATATATTGAAGATATATCAAGGTTATGCATGTTAATGGTTTACTTGTGTGTCATTTTTGATATATTGCACCATTTCCTTGGAAGCTTGCACCGCATTAGATGTTTTATTGCGTGAATTCGGGTCACATTGCAGGGTCTGTGGGAAACTTCTAGGTTGCAACAATTCATTTCGCTTGTTTTATTTCATTTTTATTTTTCTAACCCTACTCTTTTGCAGTTTTTTTAAACTTCGACAATTAAAAAAAAAAAAAAAACTCCAAAAATAAATGCATAGATGTGAAGAATAAGCTTTAACACTTCATTTAGAAAAAGTTTGATTTCATTTTGAAGCCATTTCAAAATTATAAAAATTATTTAAAGTTGTTATTTTTCAGGCATTTTATAATTTCAGATTTTACATAATTGCACATTTTTGAAGGTAAATCAGATTTCAAGCTTTGCATGTTTGTTTTTGCAAGAAATACAATAACTTTCCTTTATGAAAATCACAATTTCATTGAAGGGAAGTTATTTATATGGTATTTCGAAGGCCATCGTTTTTAGAGCAATAAATTGATGTCTCTTTATGAAAATTAATTTCATTAAAGAGGGGTAATTTATTAATTATATCAAAGGCTATTTTTACTCCTATATTCAAAGCAACATTAAATGAATCCAATCATCACTAAAACTTTACATTTCAAAAGATAGATTTTAGTCTTCTATTTTATGCTTAAAGTATGATTTAATGCAAGATAAAACTTGTTTAAAATCTGCTTAACCAAATGAAGATAAAATCTACCTACAACAAAAAAAGATAAAACGAACTAAGGTTTTACATCGTGGTCATATGAGGGATAATCACATTTTCTTTTCTTTTAAGTCTCATGAACAATTAATAACATAGCATAATAAAATAAACCAACAAAGACCCCTTGTTAACAGTTACTTGCAAATCACTAAGGTATTCCTAGCACTTATTTGATACATCTTCACAAGATTACAAGCACACATTAAGTAAAAGGAACCTTAGAGAAATTTCTATTTCTTTGCAAGAGAGGGTTTTCTAATCAAAATCCTGACTGTGATGGGAATTTTGTAATTGGACAAAATTTCCACTCAACAATACCTTATGAAATAAATGCAACATATTTTACCCTAATTTTAAAAAATAAGGATGTTGAATTGTTTGATTCTTTTAGATCCATTAGCCTATGTAATATGGCATATAATATTATCTCCAAAGTGATGGCAAATCAATTAAGGCTATTTTTAGACAAAATTATTTTAGAAGAGCAAGGAGGATTTGTGAAAGGGAGACAAATTCTAGATGAGATCATAGTAGTTCATGAAGTTATACATTTAGCAGCTTCAATAAAAGAGAAAGCAATGATATTAAAACTTGATATGACTAAAGCCTATGATAGGGTTAAATTGGATTTTCTTTTTGTAGTTTTAGAAAAGTTTGGATTTAGAAAGAAATGGGTTAGATGGATTAAAGCTTGTATCTCTACAATTTCTTATTTACTATTGGTCAATGGGTTAGTAACAAAATATTTTAAATCCAAGAGAGGCCATAGATAAAGAGATCCTCCATATCCTTATTTGTTCATTATTATGGTAGAGGTTTTGAGTAGGAACTTAAAGAAGGCTTACAAATATGGGCTTATAAGTGGACTTAAGGTTGGTAATAACATCGGCAACATCACCCATCAACAATTTGTAGATAACACAACCCTTTCTGGAAGGGCAAGGATAAATGAGGCCAGATCTTTGAATAATTTTTTTAAGTAATATGAAAGAGCATCAGGGCAAAAAGTTAATAGGATGAAATCCATAATTTACTTCCTTAACACTCCAACTAATATCAAAGCAAGAATTTGCAGGTTACTTCAAATGGAGGAGGCAAATTTACCAACTTATTTAGGGATGTCTTTATTTAAGGGAAGAATGAGGATAGACTTATGGAATCTAGTCATTAGTAAAGTTCAAAATAAACTTCTAGCTTGGAAAGGTAGATGGTTATTGTTAGCAGGGAGAGTGCAGTTAATCAAGTCAGTCTTATAGGTCATTCCAACATATTATATGTCATTGTATTCTATGACAAAAACAATTGAAAAAAGTTTAATCTATATTATGTCATTCTTTTTATGGTCAGGTTTACATGATAAAAGAAACTTTTCTTTAGTGAAATGGAGCAAGGTGTGTGATGATAAAACTAGGTGAGGTCTTAGTTTAAGAGTTCTTACAAATGCAAACTTAGCTCTTAGGGGAAAAGTAATTTGGAGATTGTACAAAGAGAGTCAAATACAATAGGCAATAATTCTTCTAAGTACGTTGAACCTAATGATCCAAGTTTAATATTTACTGCATTCTCTCTACCAAATGGTTTGCTCTTTGGAATGGTTTAAAAAAATCTATTTTATCTAATGATTAAAGGTTTAATATGGGTGGTGGGAATTGGAGAAAAGATTTATATTTCGATGGATACTTGGTGTGATAAAAAACCACTCAATTTAGATCAAGTTTTAAAATATTGGACGAGATTACTTCAAGATAAATATGGTGATAGGGTTTCAAATATTTTTTACAATGATTAGGAAGGAAGATACAAATGGAAAGAATATTTTTTTACAAGTATACAAGACATCGATGCTAGGAGGCAATTGAGTAGAAAGATAACAACTGTAATTATTTTGAGGGAAACCAAACTAACAACTAGGTAAAGTGTTGGCCAAGGAATCTATCTTCCATTATAAAAGGGCCTCATTGTAAGAGATTGAAAAGACAATAGGTAGTAGTAGTATTGTTGTGTAACTCCATTAGTGATGGAGTACAATGTAGTCCTATAGCTTCTTGCATGGAGTGTCCATTTCCTCCATAACAACATTGTATTCATTTTCATCATTTTTATTTATAGCATATTTTTGCAATCTTGTAAATTTACTTTCTTATATATTTTTGCATAATGTGATTGCCATATCCCATTACAATCTACCTCAAAAGCTAATAGTGGTATCAAAGCCCTAATAGATCTAGTCATAGTAGAACTAGCTACTATAGATTGAGAGGAGAACCACCATTATTATTGAGCCTGAATTTTTGTGAACATGAATCACAAAGTGCATAGGCTCTTGCAAAAATCTTCAAAAAAATCAAGGTGGTAGGGAGAGCTTCGAGAAAGTACTATTGTTAAAAATTGGGCCAGTCACCATAGCTTTGATTTTTGCAAACTAGATGTTCCTTTGGACCCATTGCATGTAAATTTTGTTGTCTCAATATTGCTTGGTAGAACAAACTGGAAAGGGAAATTGTGAAATTCATTTGTCTCAAAGTCTTCCCATAGAGTTGCAGGAAAACTCGTGAATATGAGGGCTTAGCATTTGATCCACTAGTTTGATGAATCAACTAGTCAAGATCATATAAGAGATCTGGAAAAGTTTACTATTGCTTAAAGTTTCTTTTCTTGCAAGGAATTAATTCTCAGATGATTGATACACCTCCTAGAACAGAAAGCTAGGATATTTCAACTTCATTTCCCGAAGGTCGAAGTGCCTTCATAGTGTAGATATTATTTGTTGCAAGAGAAGAATACTACAGAAAAGACTTTAGGAGAAAGAGTCATGGTGAAGTCTGGAGATTAAAGATCTCCATCGATAAGAATCAACTTCACAGTAGAAAAGGCCATAGAAGCTTTGACCCTAAAAAAGGCTATAGAAGCCTTGATATGAAAAAGGCCACAGAAGCCTTGATATTGAAGAAGACTCCAGAAGAGAGTACCTGATTTAGAAGCAGATTTAGATTTTAGTACTAATATATTATTACAGGGAAAAAAGATACAATGATTTGAGAAACTTCCTACAAGAAAGTTAGGAAGAGTATCTTCTTCAAAATCAATCCAACACCTGAAGCAAACTTGAAGGAGAAGAGATCAAGTGAATATCTCATTGTAGAAACTTCCATTCTTGGAAGGATGAGGACTAGGAGAGTCCTGTTCAAATACAAAAGCAACAGAATAAAGAAGATCCAGGGAGGAGATCTCAATTCCAAAAGTTGAAGAAGAAGATCTCAAGGAAGACCAACGAAGTTGCAAAATCAAAGACCTGGGAGAGGTCTCAAGGAAAAAGGCTATGAGAGCCCTTTTTCTAAAGCAATATCATCAAAAGAGTTCCTAGAAGAACTCATTAGAGAAATTATCCATCAAGGAGAAAGTTTTTGAAAATAGAAATAATTGGGAAAATTATCGCCATTCGAAAACAAGCCCAAATAGGAGAAGAAGATTTGGCAAGAAGTGCCAAAGAAGATACAAAAGACCTCAAGACATTTAGAGTCTTGAGAAGAAGATCCTGCTTGAAGTCTGAATTTGACAGAAGACTTGAAGACAAAAGAAGCTTACCAAATTCGACAATTTTGAAGATTACCTTTCACAACAAGAAGGCATAAATATTTCTCGAAATCTACAACAGAAGAATAACAAGCCACCAAACCCTAGGCTCGTGAAAGAAAGCTTGAGACCTATTTTTGGTGAAGGAGGAGTTTTTTGAAAAAGCTAATAGAAGTTGCAGAACTCTATCCAAAGCAACAAGGTTTATCTACATCCTCTACAAAAATATTTTAAAAAAGGTAAGCAACTATTGGTGCAAATAGATTCATTATTTGGATTACTTATTAGATTTGTTAAAGCACCTTATATTGGATTAAAGTTGCAAATTGAATTACAACCTTCAAAAGTGTAAAAAGGGAAAAGTTCTTTTTAAGATTCATTTGCACACTAATTTGGAGTTGAATAGATCTCATAATTGTAACTATTTATCATCTACTTTGGAAAAGAAAAAGAAGACTAGATCCTACAACTGTATTTGTAGTGAAATTTGCAAGGGTTCATTCTAGATTATGATTAAAAGGTTGCAGTGGAATTGTTAAGTGCATGTTTGATAAATTAGTGGAGCAATAAGGTGAGATTATTAAAAGTGCATCTATTAAGCACTATACTAGTTGATTTTTTAACTGAATATTCTCAATTAGTTTGTGTTGTTAAAAGCACAAAAATAAAAAAATAAAGGAAACCGGGTGAGGGAAGAAAGTAGAGAGGGGAGGGCTCTGGTCCCTCCCCTGCTCCCCCTCCCATGGCTCCTGGTTCCTGCCCAGTTCCTGGCTCAACCCAGGTCATCCCTCCCGGGGAGTGGTTGTTTGCAGATGATCTCCTGGGGGAGATCCTTCTCCACTATCTGTGCCCCTCCCGGCCGGCTAGGGTTTCCTTGGTTGTTTTTTCGGACTGGTGCTTCCCAGGGATCCCTGTTTGGTTGGGGATCCCTTCCATTTTTCCCTCAGGCTTCCCCCTAGGGTTTTTTGCAGGTTATTCGCATGGATCTGGTCCCTTGCGTTTCTCGGTGCGGTGGAGGTGATGGTTTAGGGTTTGGACAGCTTCCCCTTTTTCTTGTGAATCCTCGGCGGGCTCTGTGCTTGGACGGGATTCTTGGTCCCTGCTGTTGGGATCCTCTTCTGTTTTCTCGAGGCGGGTTCTTTGTGGTGCAACTCTTTGGTCACTTCCTGATGGGCTGGATCCTCTCTGTGCTGGCTGTCGGCTTCCTACAGGATGGCTCTCGCTGAACGGAATGTTTTCCCGATGGGCGGGATGGTTTCTCCATAGGGCGGGATCCGCCAAATCCTCCGGTTTTCCCGTGAGGCGGGATCCTTTCTTTTCTGTTGGTTTCCCGGATGGCGGGATTTCCCTATTGCTTCCCGCTAGGCGGGACTGTTTGTGGTGGTTTTGACTGCTTCCCGCGAGGTGGGATTTTATTATAACGGTTTTTCTTTGCTTCCTGCTGGGCGGGATCTTCTCGATGGTGGTTTTTGGCTACTCCCCACTGGGCGGGATCTCCAAAACTACTTCCTTTCTTATTTGTCTGTTTCCCGCTGACAAGGATTGTTTCATGCTTACTGTTACCGTTGGGCGGGATTTCTGTTTTGGTGTTCAGTTTCAAGGGATTGATGCCCTAGGCCCATTGCTTATGTAATCAGGTTTTTTTAGGGGTTACGTTTTCTGTAATAGGCTTATACATAAAGCCAGGAGGCATGATGTAAGGCTGATTTTGTACATAAGGTTTTGGGATCCTCTATAAAAACCCTTTTTTAATCTACTATAATAATTACCAAAAAAAAAAAAAAAGCACAAAAATAAGCACAAAATTTGCAGCACTTTCATGGCCAAAAGAAGCCACCATTACAACAAAAAAGGTGGAGAAGAAAGCCACCATTGAAGTACTTGAAGGAAGCCTCAAATTGAGACCTTGGAAGTCTCAATATTCAAGGAGAAAGAAAGGGTTTCATTTCAGTACAGAGTGCAGAAATCCTTATTCAAAAACAACATTTCATTAGCTTGGATTGATTATCATCCAAAGAAGAAGAAACAAGAAGGATTACATAAAAATTCTTCATTTTGGTGCAAAATCTATCTATTAAAAAATGTACTTCTTTTGTCCCTTTGAAAGGACAAAATTATTACTATTTACAAGGGGGCAACAAGGATGTAATATCCAATAGATTTCTAACAAGAGGAAGGAGCCATCGGAGAAGCTCACATGATTGTTAGAAGAAGGAGCCACCGAAGAGCTCACACGATTGTTATACCCAATAGAATCCTGACAAGAGAAATGATCCACCAAAGAGCTCACACATCCATGAATATAGGTGTTTAAAAACACCATTTTCCTTCATTAGATCCAACCCTATAAGTAGCACGTCACCTGCAATAGTGGATCCATTGAAAGAAGGTATTATCTCTTGTGCTTACGTAGAAATAAGGGCAAAATTCAGTGATAAATTATCTACATAAAAGGCTAAGCAAAAGGGCTACCTACTGGCTTTTACAAACAACACTATCATTCAAGCACTAAAAGAAGGGCATAAATCAACATTAAATCAAGCTATGAAACCTGCAAATAGGTGAAAAAAGAGGGATCTATGCCTAAGGTATCCATTGAAGCAAATGTCCACTAGAAAGGAGCTCAAAAGTGTGCCATAGAACCGTGGAGCAATCCAGTTGTAGCCATCAATCATCCTCACCAAGCCACCGTGCAAAAGGAAGCTTGAATCTCAAGAAACATAGCAAGCTCATCTAAGATGCAAAGATAAAGGAGGAATTAGGGTTGCAAGCTCATATTTGAAGCATTACATGCACAAGTCTTGAGTGCCACTTGGCACGAATTCTCTAAGCATCCCAACGATCATGAAGACCCAAACACTCACCTAAAGGGAGTTACATACATTTGGAGGGAGTTAAGAATCTTTCGACGTTACCACCAACCCCATCATGACCAAAGGTACGTTGAAGGCACCTACCTGGTAATGCCTCAAGTGGCACTTGTCAGGAAGTCCATTCTATTTAAGGCATTTATCCTAGAGATCGAAGTAGATCGAAGAAGAACGAAGTAGATCAAAGAAGAACGATGTAGATCGAAGCAGAACGACGTAGAACAAAGTCAAACGAAGTCAAGCATTTTTGAAGCTCACATGGAGGAAAAGGCTAATTCAAGCCATACACCATTCAAAGGTGTAAGAAAAGCATTTAAGATGCTGTCATAGAACCTGTGAACTATCGCTTGCATTCAGAGGATTTTCGTCATAAGCAAAGCACATTCCAAGGAGTGTTTTGATGCCATTTACTGAAGAGAAGTAGCACCAACTTAGGTGGAATTCAACGCCAGTCAAAGAGGGGCTTTGACTACCCATGAGTGCTACATAGCACAAAGCTACGAATCCACTATCACACAAAATTGAAGGATTATTAAGGTAAAGGTTGATTTATTAAGCTTACTTTAAACCTAATGTATTTGGAGTTATAAGGGTACTTTATATCTACTACTGCAATATTCAGCATTAGTGATTTATTAAGCAAGTATATTTCAAAATTATTAATATTTGCAAAAGGTAATCAAGGAGGAATAAGGGTTATTACTGAAATTTAAATTATTTATAAATATTATTTTCTAATTTTTACAAATTTGGGAGTTGTAAGGAACACCATCAAATTAGGAATTGGAAATTAGAAAACATTAAAAATCAACCAAAAGGGGTATTTAAATAGGTTTATTAAAGTTTTTCAAAGGTTGGAATTTTAATAGAAGTATTGTCTCAAAAATACTTAAAGGGGGCAAAATAAATATAACATCAAAATATATTCAAAAATTGAAAAAATGCTTAGTTCAATAGGAGTAATAAGGAGATAAAAAAGTTGATTTTAGTGTTTACAAAATTTTACAAAGTCAACCCAAAATTGAACTACAGTTTACAAAAAGCACTATATTAATCATAGACCATGAATAGTGGCTCCCAAGATGCCTTGCATGTTTGGGGAAGGTCCAAAGAAAGAGGGCCTAAAGGGGATAAAAATAAGGATAAGTCAAAAGGTCATTCTAAGACCCCCGAAAAGAGTAGAGTGAAGTGTTGGAATTGTGGTAAGAGAGGGCATGTGAAGGAGTGTAAAGCAAAGAAAAATAATGCAAATTATTCCACAAAAAAAAACTTTGATGATGATTCTGATGCTTTGACTATTTCTGCTAACACTGTGAGTAATGATGTTTGGCTTATTGATTCAGGTTGCTCCTACCATATACTCCTAACAAGGAGTGGTTTGCCACGTATAAAGAAATTTATGAGGGAGAAGTTTTCCTTGGTGATAATAGCACGAAAAAGATTATTGGTAAGGAAAAGGTAAAGTTGTGTTTCAGTGATGGGAGTGTTAAAACCCTTGATAATGTTTTGCATATTCCAGGACTTGCGAGAAATCTACTTTCTATATCCAAGTTGAATGATTCTAGAATGCATGTGATATTTGACAAGTCTGGTTGCAGGTTGGTAAGAGGGAGTTTGGTGATAGCTAAAGGATCTCGGATTGGGACTTTGTTTAGGCTAAATGCTTCTACTTTTTGTAACTCTGCCAATGTAACTGGCACTGAAAATGCATGTATGTTGTGGCACCATAGATTGGGTCACATTGGTGAAAAAGGTCTTAAGACCATTGTAAAAAAAAAAATTGGTTGACGGTATTTTTGATTATTCTATTGGTAAAAATGATTTCTATGAGCATTGTGTGTTTGGTAAACAAAATAGACCATCATTTCCTAAGGGTGTTTATAAAGCTAAGAGACCATTGGAACTTACTCATTCGGATGTATGTGGTCCAGTGGATGTTCCTTCATTGGGTAAAACTCGATATTACATTTCCTTCATTGATGATGTATCAAGATACACTTGGATTTATTTTATGCACTCTAAATATGAAGTTTTCACTAATTTTAAGAAATTTAAGGCATTAGTTGAGAAGTAATCAGATTATAAGATAAAAGTGTTGATATCTGACAATGGGGATGAATATTTTTCTAGGGAATTTGATGAATTCTGTAAGCATGCGGGTATTGTCCGGAAGAAGACTACTCCTTACACTCCCCAACAAAATGGGGTTGCAAAAAGAATGAATTGTACCTTAATGAAAAGAGGTAAGAGCATGTTGAGTAGTGCTAAGCTAGATAAATGCTTTTGGGCAGATGCGGTTGGTACTACTTTTTATGTAATTAATAGATCTCCTTGTTCAACTCTTATTGACAAAACTCCTTATAAAGTGTGGACAGGTAGAAAGCCTTCGATTTCACACTTAAGGGTCTTTGGTTGTGAGGCTTTTGTTCATGTGCCTCAGGAGAAGCAATCTAAAATGGATCCAACAACACAAAGATGCATCTTCATGGGATATGGTGATAATGTAAAAGGTTACAAGCTTTGGAATCCTTTAACCCATAGCATGCTATTTTCTAGAGATGTTGTTTTAAGGGAGTTTAGAGCCTTTCCAGATGAAGAACAGTCAAAGGAGAAAACAAAGACAATGCACTTCGAGATAAAGAATGAAAAGCATAAATATGCACATGTGGAAGAATAGTTAGATGGATCTAAGGATGGAGAAGCAGAGGAGGGTTCAAAGAGTTCAAAGATCTCAGATGATGTGCAACATGAGCACACAGAGGGAGAAGAAGAACAAGAAAATCCCACTACTCCTACCTTGAGGAGATCCATAAGGCAACAAAATCCAGTTAAAAGGTATGGCCCACCAGATTTCTGGTGTGTATTTGCTTTGTTGAGTATTGACGATGAACCTATATCCTATAGGGAAGCTCTCTCTTCAGAGGAAAGTGAGTCTTGGATGCAGGCCATGCGGGAGGAGGTGATGGCCTTGGATAATTGCGACACCTAGGATCTAGTTAGTTTGCCCAAAGGAAGAAAACCCATAGGATGCAAGTGGGTATTTAAGAAGAAATTTGGTGTAGACGGTCGGTTGGAGCGGTACAAGGCCAAACTAGTGGCCAAGGGCTACTCCTAGAGAGAGGGAGTTGATTTTGGTGAAATTTTCTCTCCTCTTGCTAAGTTAACTTTTATTAGATTCCTTTTGTCTATTGTTGTTGCTTATGATTATGAGATAGAGCAAATGGATGTTAAAACTACTTTCTTGCATGGGGATCTTGAGGAGGAAATTTATATGCGACAACCTGACGGTTTTGTTGTGAAAGGAAAAGAACAATTGGTTTGCAGGTTAAAGAGATATTTGTATGGTTTGAAATAGTCACCCAAGATGTGGTATTGTTGGCAATTTGAGTTATTTTATGTTGTCATTGATGTCACATGAATCATTGATGTCATATGGATCACATTGAGTTTTGATGGGCAAATGATATCTTGGAAAGCATGGATAAAATCAGGGTTTTTATGAAAACCAAGGCAAGCAAAATAAAAGTTTTATTTAAAACCATGGATGGCAGATTTGAAATGGGTTTTTCTTAAAACCCAGGTTGGCCTTTCGTTTCGTCGAAAAAGGTGCCCCGATGATGGAGATATTTAATTTTTTTTTATTGGTTGAAAGGGTGTTGAAAGGTCCCTGAACCTTGTACAAGTATTTTTTACATGTTTTCCAAACCGACCGAAGAGGCCCAAGAGCTAAAGATCAAAGAACAAGCAAAACACCACAAGAAGAAAGGTGTCGCGATATCGCGACATGTTGCATTTTTGCGGTCCAAAGCATAGGGAAAAAGCAAGGAGGAAAAGGTGTCGTGATATCACGACATGTTGCACCGTCACGGCCAAAGGAGGAAAAGATGTCGCGATATCGCGACAAGATGCAACATCGCGGCCGAAGGAGAGAAAGTGTCGCGATATCGTGACATGTTGCAACGTCGTTGCCAGAAGAGAAGAAGTGTCGCGATATCGCAACAAGTTGCATCGTCGCGGCCAGAGGAGAAAAGGTGTCCCGAAATCGCAACATGTTGCATCGTCGAGGCCAAAGAAGAAAATATGTCGCGATATCGCGACATGTTGCATTGTCGCGGCCAAAGGAGAAAAAGTGTCACGATATCGCGACATGTTGCACCGTCGCGGCCACAAGAGAAAAGGTGTCGCGATATCGCGACATGTTGCATTGTCGTGGCCAAAGGAGGAAAAGTGTCGCGATATCGCGACATGTTGCAATGTTGCGGCCAGAAGAGAAAAAGTGTCACGATATCGCGACATGTTGTATCATCGCAGCCTAAGGAGAAAAAATATCGCGATATCGCGACATGTTGCATCGTCTTGACAAAAAGAGAAAAAATGTTGCGATATCGCGACATGTTGCATTGCCGCGACCAAAGAAGGAAAAGGTGTCGCGATATCGCGACATGTTGCATCATCGCGGCCAAAGAGAAAATGTGTTGCAATATCGCGACATGTTGCATCGTCTCGGCCAGAGGAAAAAAAGTGTCGCGATATCGCGACATGTTGCAGCATCGAGGCCAAAGGAGAAAAAGTGTCGCGAAATCACGACATGTTGCATCGTCTCGGCAAAAAGATAAAAAATGTCGCGATATCGTGACATGTTGCATTGCCGCGGCCAAAGAAGGAAAAGGTGTCGTGATATTGCGACATATTGCATCATCACGACCAAAGAGAAAAAGTGTCGCGATATCGTGACATGTTGCATCATCGCGGCCAAACAGAAAAGGTGTCGCGATATCGCGACATGTTGCATCATCGCGGCCAAAAGAGAAAAAGTGTCACGATATCGCGACATGTTGCATTGTCGTGGCCAAAGGAGGAAAAAGTGTCGCGATATTGTGACATGTTGCATCATCACGGCCAAAGAGAAAAAGTGTCGCGATATCGCGACATGTTGCATCATCGCGGCCGAAAGAGAAAAAGTGTCGCGAAATCGCGACATGATGTAACGCCACGACCAAAGGAGAAAAAAGTGTCGCGATATCGCGACATGTTGCAACGTCGCGGCCAAAGGAGAAAGAAATGTCGCGATATCATGACATGTTGCATTTTCGCGGCCAAAGGTGAAAAGTGTCACGATAACGCGACATGTTGCATTTTCGCTGTCGAAGGAGAAGAAGGAAAAAGTGTCGCGATATCGCGACAAGTTTCATCAACATACCAAACCAATCCCCTGGCAACATCTCACATTGTGCAAACATTGAAACTTGTAGGATCGTTCCTTAGGCCAATGGGGAAGGAGTCTCTCCACACTTGAATGTCAGATTCGCCGACTCCCTTGTTAGCAAGCCAGTCCACATCTTTGTTTCCTTCTCGGTATTGATGCTTAATGACTAATTCTAGGTAATTGCCAATTAGGGCCTTGCATTCTTGGAAAATTGAAGCAAGGGCCCAGGGAGGCTTAGCGGTACCATTGAGCCAGTTGATACAGTGCAACGAGTCTCCTTCAATGATAAGTTTATTGATGGTCAACCCTTCCATGAGGATCAAACTTTGGAGCAGAGCTCGCGCCTCTGCCATATTGTTGGATTGATTTCCCAGGTTTTGGGCAAAGGCCAAAATTATTTCTCCTCTGTGGTTTCTGAGAATTCCTCATCCGCCAGCCGCTCTTGGGTTGCCTTTAGCCGAACCATCGAAATTGAGCTTGTGCCACCCAGTAGGTGGTAAGACCCACTTGATGACAGACCTATCAACAGAATTACGGGGCATGACAAAGATGTTAGACAAATTAAAAAGTTTGGTTAGGTCCGATTCTAAGCCAGGAGGGGGGTTTTGGAGACGAAACAAGAGAGGCATTCTCCACAACAAGGGCCATGATTTTGACAATGATAATCTTCTTATCAATGGCTTGATTTTTGAAAATTTTGGCATTTCTCTCGAGCCATATCTGCCACAGGTAAAGGTGGACACAAGCTTGCCACATGAATTTTAGTTGGTTGCTCTTGAAAGGCCGGGGCCATTGCTTAATAAGGAGGGGAATGGAATGTGGGAGGACTGTGGAGATGTCAAAGGTGTTAAGAACCTGGTTGAGAACTGCTAGAGAAAAGGGACATTCCAAAAAAACATGCAAAGTTGACTCACAGGCGTTTTTGTATAGGATACACCAATTGGGAATGAGTAACCCTCTGATTATCAAGTTGTCAATTGTGAGGATTCTGTTTTGGATGGCCAAGGAGATATTTAATTTTAAATATTTAGTTTAAATTTTAATTATTTAAAATTAAAATTTTAATTTTAAAATTAAAATTAAAGTTAGCGCTGACATCTAAAGAAAGAGGGAAAATCAATAATGCGTCGATGTCATCGAAAATGAGGAGACTATATAAAGGGGGATCCTAAGGTTCATTTGAAATTAATCCTTTCTCATGTTAATCGTTGGCTAAGTATCCGAAGAGAGCTCGTGCGAAAATCGTTTTGAAAAGGGAGACAACGAATAAATCCAAGGGTGGTCGAAAGTCCAAGACATTGTGGGTAGAGTGGCACATTGGCAATTGGTTTTTTGTTAAGGTGTGTGGCAACGCTTTACGTCAAGGTTTGAATCTCCTTGACTGCATTCGAAGGCATTGGAAGGAAAGCGCTCGAAGCGCTTTTGGTTTGCGTGGAAGGGAGGAAGGACTTAAGGCACGTTGTGTCTTTTCCTTTAGAACGAGCGGCTAGCTTGTGTGGCAACCTTAGCCGCGGCTAAGGCGTTCGCGGTGTGTGCAAGTTGGGGGTTTGAATCCCCTTGAGGAGGTAATTACGTTTTGCTCTAATTAATTTCGTTGATGCCCTAGGATAGGAGTTATAAGGTGGTTAAGGAATAATTAAAGTTTTTAATTAAAATTTATTTTTATAAGGGTCGTGATTATTATTTCAGAGGTGGATGAGTTGTTGATTTATTTTGATGTTCATGAAATTGAAAATTAAGATTTAGGAGAAATAAGGAGTTGTTATAAAATATTTTTGAGAGCCTTATTGATTATTATTTTTTATAAGTGTTTTTATTAAAAAGGACTTTGGTGGATGTGTTTATTAAGTTGGAGTAAAAAGGTGTAAATTGAGTTATGCTTTTCTTGTGATTATTATTTGAAGTCCACTAACCCTTATTGAGATTGGAAAGGAAAGTTGTGTTTAGTGTGGCAGATTTTGTGGACAACTTCTTGGCATCAAAAAGGTATGGACACATTCTCCTATTGATTGTTTATGGTGGTTGATTTTTGAAATATCATTGGAGTGAAAAGGATTGATTGTGGTTTCCTTTTCGAAAGTGGTTGGTTGAATGCTTCAAGGTTTTCTGGTTGAGAGTTGTGTTTAAACCTTGTTTTATAAGCATAGTTGTTGAAGCCCATTGGTTGTGAAAGAACTTGAAAATAACATGAGTATCATTGTTATGTGAGATTTATGGTTGAGCATTTTTGGAAACATTTGAGTTGGTTGATACATGCTTGGACTAGGGTTTTTGTGAGAAAGAGTAGTCCCTTGTGGTGATTGGTTGAGTTGAGTTGATTGAGCCTAGTCAAGTGATTGGTCAAGTTCCATGAAACAAACTAATTCCATAATTCTGATTTGAGTTGAGTTGAGTTGAGATTGAGCTTAGAACATATTGAGTCTCTAACAATTCTCTTTATGCTTCTATGAGTTGAGTTGAGTTGAGATCATTGTGGATCATTGTTGTCATCCATCGAAGAGTACATTGCCATTCATTGTTGTCATCCATTGAAGAGTACATTGTCATTCATTGTTGAGTTCATCTTGGAGCTTCGTCTTGATATATTTGTGGATGAGATTTGAGTGCTACTTGAGCATGATTGATTGAGCCTTTGAGAAGGCCTTTGTGGACAGTTTTGGGACATCTTTGTGGATAGTTTTGGGACAACTTTGTGGACAGTTTTGGGACAGATTTGTGGACAGATTTGAGCAAGTTCTTGGTGAGCTTGCTAGAGCAGATTTGGGCAAGTTCTTGGTGAGCTTGCTAGAGTAGATTTGAACAAGTTCTTGGTGAGCTTGTTGGAGCAGATTTTGGGCAAGTTCTTGGTGAGCTTGCTAGAGCATATTTGGACAAGTTCTTGGTGAGCTTGTTGGAGCAGATTTGGACAAGTTCTGTGTGAGCTTGTTATTCAGTTTTGGACAAGTTATGTGTGAGCTTGTTATTCAGATTTGGACAAGTTTTGTGTGAACTTGTTATTCAGTTTTGGACAAGTTCTGTGTGAACTTGTTATTCAGATTTGGACAAGTTCTGTGTGAACTTGTTATTGCCTAGCTTTGAGCAGATCAAGGAAATCATTGTATTGGATAAGGATCCTTATTTCTGTGTGAAATATTATAAGAATATTATCTGGTGGAGTACCCCACATTAAGGAAACCACGTTAAATATTGTGTCTCAATTGTGTGTGGTGACTTGTGCTCTTGCTTATTACTGCTATCTGAGTTATTAATGCACACTACTATATTTGGTTATTGCAATTAAGGACATTAATTGATATTGATTTGGAAAGAAAGTAAAAAGTGGTCTTATACTGTTCACCCCCCTCTCAGTATAAGCTTGTGTTCTTCAGGTATCAAAAGTTTGATCCTTTCACATTGAAGTTGGGTTTTATGAGGAGTGAGGAAGATCATTGTGTATATTTTAAAAATATTGATGATCAGATAGTAATCATTGTCTTGTACGTTGATGACATGTTTATTGGTAACAACAAGATGATGATTAGAGAACTCAAGACCCAGTTTTTTGGCACATTTGATATGAAGGACGTGGGGGCTGCAAAATATATTCATGGTATGGAAATCAATAGAGATCGAGCTAACAAAAGCTTTGGTTAAGTCAAAGTATGTTGATACTATTTTGCAGAGGTTTAATATGCATGATTGTAAGCCAGTTAATATTCCATTTCCTGTTGGTACTAAGTTGAGTTTAGACAAGAGTCCTAGTAGTGATGATGATTTTGAGGATATGTCTAACGTTCCTTATGCTAGTGTCGTTGGGAGTTTAATGTATGCAATGATTTGCACTAGACCAGATATTGCCCAAACAGTGGGAGTTCTAAGCAAGTTTATGTCTAACCCTCGCAAAGAGTATTGGACTTATGTTAAGAGGGTATCCAAATATTTGTGAGGTACTTCAGATCATTGTTTGGTTTATCGTGGTACTAATGGTATTGGTGAGTCATTGGACATACAAGGGTTTATTAATGTATATTGAGCAGGTGAATTGGATAGTCGAAGGTCCACAAGTGGCTGTGTTTACTTTGTTTGGAGGTGCAGTGAGTTGGATGAGTATGAGGCAGCCCACAGTTGCTTTATCCACCACCAAAGCAGAGTATATGGCTGCTACGCATGCATCTAAGGAGGCGGTATGGTTACATAGACTTGGTGTTGGTATTGGTTTTGATTGCAGGACTGTGCGGATCGGATGTGACAGTCAAAGTGCTATCTGTTTGGCCAAGAATCCTATGTATCATGCTTGTACTAAGCATATTTATGTTTAGTATCACTTTGTGCGATAAATGGTTGAGGGAAGGAAGGTCCTGATACAGAAGGTTGACACTGGAATGTTGCAGATTCTCTCACGAAGCTAGTAACCACGGAGAAGTTCACTTGGTGCAAGAAGGCCATGGGTCTTGATCACTATGCTTGATTTATTTTATGTTTTCCTATGGGTGTATTTACAATGTATGATGTCAAGTGGGAGAATGTTGGGATTAAGGTGCCATCAACCTTGTAAATCTCATGTAATTTTAATACTCCTAATATTGTTTGTAATTCACTCATAAGGGATGGAGGGGATTTACCGACAGTAGTTACTGAGTTACTGTTATTGTACAATCATCATGGTAATTGTTAAAAGGTGGTTATTTGGAGCTTATCCCATGGGAGACAATCTAGGAGGATATGTGAGATAATTTCTATATTGGGCCCCTAGTTTGTTTTTTTTTTATGCAAGATTTGATGGATAGGAAGTTGTAGATCACCTTGCTATTGATAGGTTTAAGTTGGATGTCCATGTGGAGTCATTTAATGTTTGTTATCTCCATGGATAAGGTTGGTTAGGTGGGTGTGGGTTTTTTTGCTAGTGGTTTTACCCACTTGTTTTGGGATACTGTGGTGGTATTCCATCCCCCTCTCATCTATAAATTGAGCTATGGAGGTAGTGGAAGTATTGTATTATTTTTGCAGGTTCATAGGGTGTTGGTGAAGGATAGAGAGAAGGATATTGTTGTACAGCTTCTTCAATTTAATAATATACTTGGCCTCTCTTTTTCTGTGGAGTTTTTTTCCCGAAAGGGTTTTCTCCACATAAATCTGGTGTTAACTGTGTTGCTGATTTCTTTTATGTGATGTTATGTGCGATCACTTTCATTGTTTCAGTTTTGGATTAACTTATTTTTCAGATTTACATACACATAACTAAGTTATTGCTGCTATATTCACCTTGTTTTTCAACATTGTCTACCACATGTTTCTCTCAAATTTTCAGCAAGGATACTCAATTATTAAAGGGTAAAGGGTAAAGTATTTTTAAACGTCCGTGAGGCAAATAGGCCATATGGGACGACCCTCATGGAGGATGTTCTTTACCCAATGTATGGTTATCCAACCATACTTCAGTTACTGAAGCATGGTGTACAACCCTACACCCCGTAGGATTCGGACCTTAGACCTCTATTCAGAGTTTTTAAGTCTCCACTGTTAGGCCACTACAATTCGGACATTGACCACTTAGCTGCAAACAAGCTTACGGACCATTACACCACTGCTTGTTATACAAACTGAGAGCATATGATGTTAGGTAACAAGGACAAAGTGAGAGTGTACAAATGTGAGTAATTAAATTGTGTTAACTACTATAACAGAAATTTAATAAGTCCAATTTCAATTATAGAATGCAAATACAATGTGTGATTTGTTTGCCCTTTGTAACACAAGCATGTGCAAGAAGTGACCAGTTTCTGAACACTAATGTGCTTTCTCAGTCATTGATGTCAAATTAGATATTATTACATCTCGTTACGGACCATGGACTTCTAATATTTTATAATTTTGCTTAAGCACTCTCTTTTTGTACTCTCAACCTCCATTAACATGGGCAAAATTTGTCTTTATTCAAAGCAATAATGTTAAGCTGCTGGTCAATCAAATTTTTGTCCTAGGTCGTTTCAGTTATTGTGAATCACACTCCTCTTAATAGGTGGACATTGTTCTCATTTCTTCGTTTCAGTTATTGTGAATCACACTCCTCTTAATAGGTGGACATTGTTCTCATTTCTTTAATCCTCCTCTTGCTTTTGCTCATCCTTAGCCATATCTTCTTTACTCCTTTGACTTTTACTAGATGGTGCTTCAAGAAGCCTCTATTTCCTTGTTTGCTTTTATTCCTTATGTCTCTTTGAAGACATTATTTTTCTAACTGAAGAAAAATAATAATACATCTTAAAAAGCAAACCATTCAAATTAAAAAGTCTATTCTCTTTGAAATTGAATAGATGCTCCATTAATGAGTAAATCATTTCCTCTATGCTTTTTCCTTTGTTGGGTAAAAACATAAACAAAGAAGAATACAGAAAACAATGTCCAGTGTCCAGTTTGCAAAGTGGAAGCCCAAAATTTGAACAATTACAAGAATATATTTGATGATAAACAAGTTCAACAGCTGCTGTATAATACTCTGTAATAATTACCACAGAATGAAGCTTAAACATTGCTTTGCTTTTAGATAGACCACCTTGATCTTGTCCATCGTGTGCTTAGGACCAAAGATCAAACAATGCCATGATATTTCCCAAGGACTACACTGATAAGGTATTTGTATCATTTTGAAACTATTATCAAAATTCCATTTCAAACATTCTGTCAAGTTATTGGTAATGCTATAGCCTTGATCATGTGAATAGGTGGACTTACGAGATATCAACACTATAAACTATAGCCAACAGCATAGAAAAAGATACTATCCTTGATAAACCAACAGTAAAGTAAAGTGTTTCAGAAGCTTTCGAACCTTGCTATTTTCATAATATTGTCTAAAGGCATCAGCTGGAAAATTTTGTTTCATGGCAACATCTTTTTTCGATATGGGAATGACTTCCAATGTCAGAGAAATGGCCACAATACTGGCCACTGTTGGCATGTGGACAGCTGCATGGATGTGTACCACCACATTTTCACTGCCAAGGATTATAAAAGGCAGTTCATTAGATGTAGTGATGACAATTTCATCCATTGCATTGCTTCCCACTTGTTTCTAGAGGGCATGTCTTTGTTCATGCTTTCAGGGTTTTGTTGAGTTCAATGTTCTACATTCCAAGCAACACAATTTAATTTAGATTGCCTCAATGGTTGATCAACTTCCCTTGATAAGAAGCAAACATCACCTTCTTCTAAGAAATCAATACATTTTCTTTATTTACTTATTTAATTTGTAATTAATAAATTAATTTTCATGGAAACTTTCTAGTGCTCGTCGGTTTAGAGAGCTTTTGTTGCGTGCAGAATGATTGACTGCTGAGCAATCACTGCTGTGTATCCTATATGGAAAAAGGAAAAAGAGGAATGGGATATGCAGAATTATTTTGATTTTTAAGAGGTTTCAACTGTTACAAAGGGACTTATATCAAAATTCTGCCCTATCGATTAAACTTCACAGAAATTTGATGGATAGAATCACCCAAGTATGTACATGTGCAGACATCATGTTTGACAGATACCTTCACCTCAGTATATATTTATTAAAAATTGAAATCACAGCATCACCTCCTTGTAAGAAATCAATACATTTTCTTTATTTACTTATTTACTTTGTAATTAATAAATTAATTTTCACGGAAACTTTTAAGTGCTTGTTGGCTTAGAGAGCTTTTGTTGCGTGCAGAATGATTGATTTCTGAGCAATCACTGCTGTGTATACTATATGGAAAAAGGAAAAAGAGGAATGGGATATGCAGAATTAATTTTATTTTTAAGAGGTTTCGACTGTTACAAAGGGACTTATATCAAAATTCTGCCCTATCAATTAAGCTTCACAGAAATTTGATGGATAGAATCACACAAGTATGTACATGTGCAGACATCATGTTTGACAGATACCTTTATCTCAGTATATATTTATTAAAAATTGAAATCACAGTAAAAAAAAGTTGGACTCAGCACGGACTCAGCAAGGCCAATTTTTGACTCGGACTCAGACTCAGCAAAAACTTGGCAAAAAAAACAGAAGAAAAAGCAAGTTTTCATTGGAAAAAAAAATTCATGCGTATCACAAATAATTAACATTATTCAAATAAAAAATTAATGTTGTAAGCGATACAACCTTAAACTACACATAAAAGTGACAAAACACACATCAATGTAATTGCTGGGTGGTTGTTAGATTCAGTCTTGGAGCATCTACAAGTCCTTTTGTTGTCATTTAATGTGCTGTTTATTTGTAATTATTTCCTCATAAACATGTAGTGTTTGCTAAAAGTTTATATTGAATCAGAGTCTAGAGAAAGTACATAAGATTGGTATATATCCCTTCAAATTTCCATGATTGTCAGATTGTGGCTGTACTAGGGGATGCCTCCCATAGACGAATGGTTATGTATGGGCTAGTGGCTACTGTTAAAAAATCCTTCAAGCCATGTTATCTCCCATTCTGGTTTTGTGGCCATACACAAGTGCAATGCTCAAACCAACACTGAATATCGTTGATGCTATTCTCTGGCAGAATATGGATTGTAAAGTATCCTTCAAAGGTTATAACTATATATCACAAATATTAGTCAACTTGTCTTCCTTAGAAAGAAACCTCAAGGACATTTTGTGCTTCTTCAAATGGCCTCTTGCTATTTTATGTGTCTTATAAATCTCACTGGGATTGTGAGAGGGCCCAAGCACTGTACTGTTCCAATCTTTCGTGTCTAATTCTTGATGCCTTTGAGTTGCCTCAAACATGGTGAATGTTTCCTTTGTTGGTTAAAATTAGGGACGCATTTATTTGTTCCTAGGCCCATTGGATTAGGGAAGCATTTGTTTGTTCCTAGGCCCATTGGTTAGAAGAATGTTCTAGAGAATGTAGATTACAGGGAAGTGCAAAAAACATTTGCTCTTAATTATTAAAAGTGTTACACTTTGCATAGGGTGGGGCATATTGCCATGGAACTCCATAAAAGATTGGTTTAGATTCCTCTTAACGTTGTCTACCCTTTTAGTCTCAATTTTCATTGTTGATCTACTTTGACCTTATCCCTATACTCTGCTGACTAATTTTTCTTTTCCTTTCATTTTTGGTCCTTTGTAATCAAGTGGGCCTTGTGGCATTGGCCTTCCTTTTGGTTCTTTCTTTTTTACCTCAAATGTAACTGCTGAGTGGCTGTTAGATTCTTGAAAACTAGGAAATATTTGGGTTTAGGATGCAAATGAGTGTTTTTTTGGGTCTGATTTCACCTTCTTTCTGCTCTCTCTGCAAGTGGAAACAACAAAAATAAGATCAATTTAGGGGGAAAAAATTGATGTCGTTTTCTAAATTTTTGCCACCACAGCCGAGTTTTTTTCTTGGACTTGTGAGTAAAACAAAATCTCGGCGAGTCTAGAAAAACTTGCTGAGTTGAGTTAAAAAAACCCAAGAGGGCCGACTTGGGCATGGACTCGGCAAGTTTTTCAAAAAATCACCGAGAAAAATCACCGAGTTTCATAACCATGATTGAAATGATGAAGACATATGGATATCCGCCCTCTTTGCATGCATGGTGGGACTATTTGCAAATAGAATTCGTTGCATAAACATTACATTCATCAACAATATGCAAGATAGCCATGGACTATTATATTGAGAAGCGAATGAAAATCTCCTTATTTTAATACTATTTATTTAGTTTATTAGTAAGAGAACATGATAAAATACATTGGCAACCAAAACTTTATGTTAAGCATTGTGGATATCTAATACGATCAATATCTCAAGAATGTACAAGAGAGGATGATTGCTGTTTGCAGCTGCTTTCCTCTTATCCTTTGTGTGACTAGTCTTTCTTATCTATACTGCATGTATATGTCGGTTCACTTATCAACAAATGCATGGCAGCACCTAAAGCTGTCATTGCTACTCTAATCAAAATAGGAAAGAGAAATAGATGCAGCAAACTGCAACTAGAGGGAAATGCCTTACGAATAAAATGAAAAATTGCACTGCTAACATAAAGCTCAGAACGTGTCAAAGTCAACTAGTCCTTAATATTCTCTAGTTCTTCAAATTTTAAGTAGCAAGCTTTAATTTGATGGAAGTCCTGTAAGACCATCTTTATCCATGTTTCTTTGCTAATCTTTCAATTAGAAGATTCTCTGGTTAAGTTGTAATCACAGAAACACAAGAATCAATACTACCATTGCCTAATCGGACAATATTGATCCAGGTGGATCAGTGTAATCTAGCAGTGGATCCAAAAAAACAATAAGCTTCACTGAAAAGACTATGCCCAAAAATCAGATTTTGAAAGTTGGCACATGTAGAACCTAAACATTGGCAGCAGCAGAGTCAGAAGATGTTAAACCTATAAAATACGGGGCTGAAAATTAATAAGGATGTTAACAGAATGATATTTAATGTCTCCAATCAGTTTCATGGAAAAATGCCACTGTTTGACTCTCCAGACATGCGGTGTAACAGTCCTGAGCAGCAACTTGTATTTTTGCTGTGACTTTTGCATATGGCATCCAAATTTTATGATTCAAATTGCAGGTGAAAGCACACTCAAGAAACATCTTCAATATAAATTTTAATTCAAAATTCAGCAATTTAACACCCCCCCAAATGGCAATGTACAATATTTAGTATTTTCATCATAAATTGGTAAAAGTAAGATGAAATGGAAACTTGAGCTTCTTGGCAAGTATTTCAACATTTCCATCAAAATTCAGCTTGAAATGGACAAAAAACTGTTGATCCATGAAACCAGCAGTTTTGCAGATAACATGGGTGGAAAAGTTAGAAATGAGGCTCAAATTCATGAATTGGTGGTTGAAAAATGTTCCACTTCATGAAGTAAATCCCAAGAGCCAAAGTGAGATCATTTGCATAATGGATTCCAAGAGGAATCCAGGACAAGCCATGATGAAAAATAACTGAAAAGATGAACTCTCTGTCTAGGGGTGTACAGGAATCTTGTGCAAAGGACAGTAATACCTTCCTCCATGTTTATGCTCTGATGCACTACCTTTTGTGAGTAATTTGAAAAGTGTTTGTTGAGGAATATTACATTATTTGGTACATGCAAATGTATCCCCATGGTACCTTCATGGTATAAATGTAAATATGTAATAGATTAGAGTTGAGTCTATAGTTTAGGTAAGTGTTTTATATTTCCCTTCTATGTAAGTGTCCATGTGCAGGAAAAGTGTCATGTACGTTAGAGTGCAAGAGTGTATTAAGAGGATGTGCACAAGTGTCATGTATATAAGTGTACAAATATGTAAAGAGAGGATGTGCACAAGTGTCATGTATATAAGTGTACAAATATGTAAAGAGAGGATGTGCACAAGTGTCTTGTATTAGGAGTGCATGTAGGAGAGTAAAAGTCATGTAGAAGTGTGCATGTAAGAAGAAAATGAAGGGTCTAGTATACAAGTGGCAAGACGATAAGCCAAAGGTCATGGGACTTGTCATATGGAAAGCAATAGTCAGGTACATGAAGAGTCATGTTCTATGTGCATATTATGGAGACAATTGGTAAGGTTTCCCTTACCTTCCCTTGCTTATAACGGTTAATCTCAATAATTACCAATGTAATAGTGAATATAACGAAGGAGGATAAGAACACAAATCAACGAAAAGATTATATTGTAAAAGAACCAGGCCACTAGGAGGGCAGATCCCGCCGTTAAGGCAATTATGCGAATACGCAGTGAAAGAATAAAAATAAAGATGATTTAATTTTAAATAATCTATCTAATATATATATGAAATGTTTACTCTTGGAATACCTAGCCGACGGCTAGGTTTGGTGTGTAACATGACTCCCCTCCTCGGAAAGCTTTGTCCTCAAAGCTGGAAATGTCTGGAAAATACTTTCAGGTTCCCATGTGGCATCCTCCTCTGGTAAATCTTGCCATTTGATGAGAAATTCTTGAATCTGACGTGATCTCAGTCTTCGTATTCTGTGTTGTAGTATATCTTCGGGTTGGAGATGTATGCGTCCTTCCTCATCGAGCACTCGGTAATTCTGATTGACTTCGCACTTTCTAACCAATTACTTTTTTGAGACATGAAACATGAAATACCGGGTGTATTCGTGATGATGTAGGTAGCTCTAACTGATAGGCTACTTCTCCAATGCGGCGCACAATTTTGTAAGGACCATAGAATCGTGGAGCCAACTTTTGGCTGGACTTTATCCTTAACGATGATTGTTTGTAAGGTTGCAACCTTAGGAAAACCCAATCACCTATATTAAAAGTTCTCTCTGATCGGTGCAAGTCTTGTTGTTGTTTCATACGATTTTGTGCTTGGACTAAATTCTCTTTGAGGATGGTGAGTGTAGACTGCCTTTGTTGGAACCAATCATCCACTTTGGCTACTTTGGATGATCCTTGTACGTAATCTGCGACGGTTGGAGGCTTGGTGCCATACAATGCTTCAAATGGAGACATCTTAATTGAGTAATGGTAAGAAGTGTTGTACCACCATTCTGCCAATGCTAACCACTGGCTCCATTGGTATTGTTTATCTTGAGCGAAACATCTTAAGTACGTACCCAAACATTTGTTAACTACTTCTGTTTGACCATCTGTCTGTGGATGGTAGGCTGAGGACATGTTCAATTTGGTACCACTAAGTCGAAATAATTCCCGCCAAAAGTTACTAGTGAAGATGGGGTCTCTATCACTTACAATATTTTTTGGCATACCATGTAATTTGAAAATTGAATCCATAAATACCTTTGCCACCTTGCTTGCGGAAAATGGATGTTGTAAAGCCTGAAAGTGAGCGTATTTGGATAACCGGTCTACGACTACGAAGATTACTGTCCTGCCTTCTGACTTTGGAAGACCTTCAATAAAATCCATGGATATATGTTCCCACTGTCGTTCAGGGATGGGTAATGGTTGTAACAACCCTGGTGATTTGACTGTTTCTCCTTTATTGCGCTGGCAAACTTCGCATTCTGCTACCCATTGTTTGACTTCTGCTTTTAATCCTTTCCAACAAAATGATTGTTTGACCCTTAAATATGTTTTCAAAAATCCTGAATGTCCTGTTGATGGAGAAGCGTGCGATTCGTCGAGGATCTTTGATTTGAGTTCTGAATTGTGTGGAATGTAAATGCGGTTCTTCTTCCGGAGGATTTTATCTTCATAAGAGAACAAAGGGTGTTTAGAGGACCCTATAGATAATTCTTGAAGTATCTGAGCAGTTTCGCTATTGGACAACCATTCATCTTGTAATTGATTCACCCATTGGGAGCAAGGACCTGAAATAGCGTTAATGACTACTTCGTCTTCATATTTCCTGGACAGCGCATCGGCGGCTACATTTTCCTTCCCTTTCTTGTATTCGATAACAAAATCATAGCCCAATAGTTTGGTTAACCACTTATTTTGTTTCGGATATGAAAACCTTTGCTCAAGAAAATGTTTGAGACTACTATGATCTGTTTTTATAATGAAGCGGCTATTGATTAGGTAGTGTCTCCATTTTTCTACTGCGTGAAGAATAGCCAACATTTCTTTTTCGTATGTTGATCTTCCCAAATTTTTCCCGGAGAGCTGTTTACTTTCAAATGCCAACGGATGACCTTCTTGCATTAATATAGCCCCAATTCCTATTCCTGACGCATCACATTCGATAATAAATGGTTTGTGAAAATTGGGAGTTGCTAAAACTGGAGTTGTACACATGGCCTCCTTAAGAGCTTCGAAGGCTTGAGTAGCCTCTTCCGACCAACGAAAAGCATCCTTTTTTGTGAGTGCCGTGAGAGGTGCTGCAATCTTACCATAATTTTGTACAAACTTGCGATAGTAGCCCGTGAGACCCAAAAAACCACGAAGTTTCTTGATGGTTTTAGGTAAAGGCCATTCTTGAATTGCCTTAATCTTATTGGGGTCGACTTTGACGCCCTCGTGTGAAACTATATGACCAAGATACTCGACTTCTTGGACACCAAATGAACATTTGGAACGTTTGACAAATAACTTTTCTTTGTGTAAAATGTGAAGGGCTTTATCCACATGATGTAAATGGTCCTTCCATGTTTTGCTATATATGAGAATGTCATCAAAAAAAACTAACACAAACTTACGGAGGAGTGGACGAAACACTTGGTTCATGAGACTTTGGAATGTGGATGGTGCATTGGTGAGACCAAAAGGCATGACCAAAAATTCGTAATGACCTTCATGAGTACGAAAAGCAGTTTTGGGAATATCTTCTTCTCTGACACGGATTTGGTGAAATCCTGAGCGAAGGTCTAATTTTGTAAAAAATTTTGCACCATGCAACTCATCTAGTAGGTCATCTATGACAGGGATAGGAAATTTGTCCTTGATAGTGAGTTTATTGAGAGAACGAAAATCGGGACACATACGCCAAGAATTATCTTTTCGTCGAGCCAGAACTACAGGTGAGGAATAAGGGCTAGTGCTGTGACGAATGACTCCATGATCTAGCAGATCCTGAACGATCTGTTCGATTTCTGTCTTTTGTGGTTGAGGATAGCGGTAAGGACGATTGTTAGGTGGGACACTCCCTGGAATCAAATGGATGGCATGGTCATGAGATCGTTTAGGTGGTAATCCTTTAGGTTCTTGGAAAACCTCTTCGTAATTTGTTATGATGTCTCGTAAATCTGGAGCAGTAATATCCGAAGTTGCTCGAGATTGTTTTTCCAAACAATTAATTTGAGCTATAAATCCATATCCACCCTTTTTTAACATCTTCTCCATACTATGAGAGCTCACCATTTGTGATGGAGGAGTAGTGATGCCTTGTAAGCGAATGACTCGTCCGTTTTCCTTCCATTCCACAAATAATTTTTTGAAATTGAAGCTAACCGTGTCTAATGTTTCCAACCATTCAACTCCCAAAATGACATCAGAGTTCCCTAAATTCATGACGAAAAGGGATCCAAACCAGGTATAAGTTCCCATTTTTATGGATACTTGAGATGTTCGACCAACACATTGCGCGTTCACCCCGTTGGCCACTAGAACCTGGAATTTGTCTTTGTTGGAAGAGTTAATGAATAAATTCAAAGCTTTTGTTGTTTTGATGTCAATAAAATTGTGGGTATTGTCGGAATCAATTAGCACATTCACCTTTTTCTGGCGGAGAAATCCTGGTACCTTGATGGTATGGTGGGCGGTTAACCCCATAAGGGCATGCACGGAGATCGCCATTGTATCCTCTTCCTTCTCTTCTAGAGTACTTGGTAGTTCTTCTTGCATAGGTTCTTCTTGGTGGTAAGTTTCTTCCTCTTCTCCTTCATATTGATCGCATTCAATATGAAAGTTTTGTTTTTGGGCACATGCTTGTTCCCTGGGATGATGAGTGCGACATTTATAGCAAAAGTATCTTGATGGTTGATCATTTCTACGAAAGGAATTGTTGCGATATGAAGGACGACTATAAGTTTCACGCCGTGCATACAACTGAATTCTCTTCTCAGCCAGCTTGGCTATTCTTATACAATCGTTCAACGCGGTTGGATTTTGAATGTCCACCTCCACCCTAATATTTTCTTTCAATCCATTGCGAAAAGCTCCTACCACTATGTCGGGACTGAGGTCTAATGTATATGGTAGTAAACTGGTGAATTCCGAAACGAACTCGCTAACCGATCCTTCTTGTTTAAGAGATAACAGTCTTACTGTGTATGACGATGTAGCTCCTTCATCAAATCTTTCTAAAAAATAGGTAGTGAATTTTTTCCAGTTAATAGTAGCTCCTTTCTCTCGCTTAAGCCATACGAACCATTGGTAGGCCTCAGTGCCTAATTTTGATGCGGCGAAAGGGACTTTATCAAAATCCTTAATTTGGTATAAATCGAGAATGCCTTCCATTTTGGCTATCCAACCACGAGGATCATGACCCTCAAAAGTGGGCATATCAATGCGTGGAAAATTATTAGGGCCTCTCGGTTGGTGATAACCCATATCCCTTTCCTGATCTTGGTTATACCGCTGTCTATGATAGCGATCCCTGGAATTATCCGGATTGCCTCTTCGCTGCTCCCAATCGTCATCCTGGTCGTCATTTTCTTCATTCCTTTGTGCATGGGAGTGATTTTGGGGATTAGTATTGGGATTAAGTCGGTTTTGTGCGCTCGCTAGGTTTTTTAGGTTGACACTAATTTCGTGCATACCATCTAGTAAGAGTCGAAGAGTTTCATCCGTGGTAATGGCCGAGTTACTTGAGTCTCCTTGTGTGATGTTTTCGTGAGTTGGGGGAGGGTTAGTAGCCATAGGGTCTACCGGTGGATGATGTGGATTATAACTGCCAATTTTGAAAGGAGAAGGAGAATTTTTTGTACCTGGGCTTCGATGAGGTCTTCGTGCGTTGTTATTGGTCGTCTCCGAGCTTGATAGTCGACCGTCAGATCCTTTGGTCCAACTTCTACTCATGCACTTTTCAAAATTTCCTGCTTAGTAATCCTTGAGCTTCGATTTCTGCGACAATTCGGTTGAATTTGGCAAAAATTTTGTGTTCCGCTTCAACTGTCGCGCCAACTGCGACGCGGATTTGAATTTGGGTGGCCTCGGGACAACAACTTTCAACAATTTTTCAATTTGGACAATGCCAGCAACTTTGACAGCAATTTTTTAGCAACTTTTCAATTGTGACTGGGACTGACCGCAAGACAACACGTACTGCTACGACCGAACGGCGAGGAACCCGAAAGACTGGCAACGCAACTAGCTGACACAACAGCCTGATCGACAGGACACGAATTGACACAGGCGACAGGCAGCGAGACGACTAACACGAGGACACGACAGCGAGGAACAGGACACGAACTGACATAGGCGACAGGCAGCGAGACGACTGACACGAGGACACGACAGCGAGGAACAGACCGACCGACAGCGAGGACAGAGACAACGAGGAGCGGACGGAGAAGACTGACAACGAGGACAACAACTAACAAACAAACGCGACAACTAACAGCAAAGACACCGAAGACAAACGTGAGGAGGCGGGCGTGTGGCCAAAGCCACAACAATACCTTATGGCGTTTCCTTCTTTAAATGATATTACGGAATCCACACCGTCAGTGTGGGATAAATGGATCCGCACAGGAAAAAAAAAATATGGTATCCGAGATGACGTCACGGATTAAATTGAAGAAATGACCTTAGATTTGGCGTGTAATACGTATTTTTAGCGCGATTTGATTGGCCACGACTTCGGGAGGGACTGCCGCGATTTTTCGTCGGATTTTCGAGCAAATTTTTGTTTCTTTTCGTGGTTATGCTCGCGTTCTCTCCTGCGTGACGCGGTTTATTATTCCACGGCTGCCGGAAAGCTGTATCTTACTGCCGGTGGACTGTAACTGGAAACGCCCAGTGGACGCCTGCGGATTGCGTGTAAAATGGGATGTAGATGCCTGCGGAATGCGGTGGACGCCTGTGGTTTCTTCAGGATCGGTGATGGAAACTGATACCACTTGGTAAGGTTTCCCTTACCTTCCCTTGCTTATAACGGTTAATCTCAATAATTACCAATGTAACAGTGAATATAACGAAGGAGGATAAGAACACAAATCAGCGAAAAGATTATATTGTAAAAGAACCAGGCCACTAGGAGGGCAGATCCCGCCGTTAAGGCAATTATGCGAATACGCAGTGAAAGAATAAAAATAAAGATGATTTAATTTTAAATAATCTATCTAATATATATATGAAATGTATACTCTTGGAATAGCTAGTCGACGGCTAGGTTTGGTGTGTAACAACAATGCTCCATGAAAAAGTATCCGATTATCAAATTGTAAAAGGAAGATATAGAAAAGTGAATAAAGCTTGTATCAGGTTTTGAGCAATTAATATTGTAAGTTTTCTTCGTGCATGTTCATAAATGACTTTGGCCATTTACATTCATATTTGATATTATAAGTGAATGTTATTTTCATTATTATATTGGCCTTGATATATATTTAATTGCTCATTTATATTATTCTACTCTTCATTATTAATATTTAGACCTTTAATATTGTGGTAGTAAGGCTTAAAAGCCAACAACATTTTCTCTTGGCCTGTGGAGAGGTTTGCACTTGTGGGTTTAATTCCACATAATCCTGATATTCTCTAGCTGCACGTGTGTTTTGGCTGCTGTTTTGAACTTGTTTTATTAGTTATGTCCTCTCTTTCATATGCATAAGTAGCTTCAACTGCATTTTGGATCCACATTTACATTTGCATTATGAAGGATTAATAAAGACGAGTGTCTATTGGTTTGGAGTCAGTTTGAAAATTGATTCGTGAATGAATCCTCTGCTATTAGGATTTCATAACTCTTTAATAGCCCTCTTAAATTCTATAGTTGCTTTGGTTCCATTCTTCGCAAATTAGGATGGGGTTTTCAATGCATGCAAGAAGATGAGAGTAAATAAATTTTACACTTTGGTTTGTACAAGCATAGTCCTCGGTCTAAATCAGATCATTTGGTATCAGAGAAGCAAGTTTCTTGAAAGTCATAGAAAATTTGTTAATATTATTAATTTTGCATTTTGCCAAATATTTGACAAAATTCCAGAAGTCTTGTACAGGTAATATGGCTCAATCATGGACAAATCTAAGAGGCAGAGAAAGACACAAAAGGAAGAAGATACTTCCACAACAAACCATCTCTCCACCCCGAAAATGAGAACCCAGAGTTGAAAAGGAAGGTTCTACGCTTGGAAAGAGAGAACAAATACTTGAAGTTCGAGTTGCCAAACACACTAATTTCCTCGTTCAAGCAATGGAAAAGTGGAGCCGTGGATTGAAGTTTCATACAAAAGAAGAGCCCATTTCCGCTAGAAGGGACCACCTTGAGAAGAAGAGTATCCACCTACTAAAAGAAATGCAATAAGCATTATATCGATTATCATACTTCCCTACGCATCTACTGCAAAAATCAAAATACACTAGATGTTACATGTATTTTGTCAGACTGGGGGTCATGGAAGAAAAAAACAAAGTCAGCATGAAACTATACGACCAGGCTAAGCTTCTGGTTTCAAAATGTATCAAACAAATAAAGTTTAGAAGCACTCCATCCTCAACATTGAAGAAGATATGTTTTTTTGTGCAGTTGAAATTCCCTTGACAACTTAGGTAAAAACAACACATGCAACCATCTTTTAACCTCCAAGCATGCTATTCAGAAGTTTATATGTGCTGATTCTAAATATTGATGACACTGTCTGGCAGGGAAGCCTGATTACTTGTGTTTGCTTTGCCGCGAGCTTTCCATTCTTTCTTGACAGTTACAAGCTTTTAAAAGGCTTCTTCAAGTTTTTTTTCTTCTTCTGGTTGAAAGAACCTTAACCTGCATATTTCCAAGTTCTCTATATTTTTGTTCAATCTTTGCCTTCCACAATTTGTTATCTCTATTTTTGTTTACTAGGATAAGGAAACTTGAATAATGAAGAAGCTTCGAGCACTTGTAGACATGTACAGCACCAATGACAAAGAGAAGAAAATCTATGTTCCATGGGAGTATGTCTATGGGCCCACATGTGTCCCCGCAGGTATCTGGGCCCATGGATGTGTTCCCCAAGAACACAATGATTTTATAGGGAGGGTGGCTACCACATGCTCCCCTTCCCCACACATGCAACAAGATGCCTTTGCATCCCCCACATTACATGGTTATAAACAAATAGGAATATAACAATGTAATGTTGCAGGACTGGTTGAATATGCTATCAAGTGGAAAATACTAATAGCAATTCTAAATCATAGTTTCTGGGAACTACAGCTTCATTTAGCTCAAGCTTTACTAACAGCATTGTTTTAAAAAGAATGGTAGGGCCCTCTAGAGTCTCTATCTAATATGGATGTTGAGACAAAACAATGCCATCCCGGAATCCTGAAATGCCAGCAGCAGCATCACCTTTGACTCATTATCACTCAAAGCCTTCGAGGCATCCCCAATGTAGTGCACCTTGCCAGGGCCATAACTTTTGCTCTGAGTGTCCGTTTTGCCCCGTTCTTTTTTCAGAACGTGTAAAATTGCATGGAGAACTTAAAAAGAATTGCCCTTTGCGTTTTCGAGCCAAAAATGCCTCTAGGAGGCCCAAAATTAGCTTTTAATGTAATTTTCAGTTTTTGCAACTGAAAAGTTATCATAACTATTAGTGTAGAACTAGAGTGGGGTTGCTATCTTGGGATAGTGGTTATTATTGAATAACGGGTGCATGATTCCATTTTGGATGCCATCCGAGTTTTTTTTAGGGTTACTAAAAATAGCAAGTGAGTTGCTAAAAATAGAAAGTGACTAAAAATAGTAAGGGGGTAGCGTAGGCTAGGGTTTTTCTTTTTGGGGAGTATAAGGAGTGGGAGACTCTATTGTAAGGGGGGTGTGAATTCAGATAATGAAAGGAAGCATTTGCAGGTTTCTTTTACTGGTGTATTTTGTATGATGTCTTGTCTTGCAATTTTACCCTTGGAGTCCATTGTCGGTCTCCTGCAGTGATGTGAATTTACATCACAATGCCATGCACCTTACTAAGGGCGCCAGCCATCTCCCAAACAAATTTCTTCGCCACTTTGGACTACCATGCCTGTTCACCATTATAAGCTGCCTTCTGCTCAAGAATAGGAGCCTCTGCATCAACTCTACCCACCTTCATTGGTATACCTTTCTTCTTCTTCACAGGCTCAGCAAACATGGACCTGATTCATCCGCTAGCATCCAAGTGTTCTCTTCTTTTCATTCCTATTCCTTTCCCACATTGTTCTACCCTTCCTGCATACCAGCCCAACCTGCTTTCCAGCTTCAATACGTTCTTTCTCCATAATTTTGTCCCCTATCTTAACTTCAAGATGGAAACAGAACTCACAAAGATGTCTTCCTTCCTTATATTCTCTAGACAACTCAGAACTGGCAGAACATGCAGGAGAGAATGAGATAGAAAGTCAATCTCCTCAACCATTCTCCTCAGAAACTCTTGATAACCCACAGACTGCCATGCCATCCCCAATATGATTAATAATATGGCAGTAAGATTAAGGACAAAGCAGGAAAAGGTATCATCATAGTTAATAAAATGACCTCTGCACCATATGACAATTTAACATGGCCAATTTTCTTTGACAGAAACCATGCCTGAAGATAGGATTATCTCGAAGATGGATCTTCTTAAAGTTTGGGTTATTAACAATATATCAGACTTCATAAGTATCCCCACCTGCCACATGGAGAATGTCTTGAGGGAGATTACTGGTAAGGACTAATGGGTTGGAGGGGTCTATTTTGACTACCATAATTTACAAAAATGTAAATTATTACCTTGGCTTTACGTATGTTGACATCTCCAAGAGTCCAGGGATATGCATGTTTGTCTAGCATCTTGAATCGTCTGGTCACCACATCCTTCCTTTGTTGATTTGAGAATCTTCTTCAAATAAATATCTTCCGACCATTCTTATGGCAATCATTAAGTCACGCGGCAATGTGTTTGCTTCAGCAAAATTCGTGGATTGAGTTCCATATGATTCCGCAAACACTAGCAAAATGTTACCCTTATGGTCTGTAAAAACTCCACGCCTTTTGGTAGTCCTGGGTTACCCTTAGAACCACCATCAAAGATTAGGTTAATAAAGCCTTTGTCGGGAGAAACTCATTTTTGCATACAGTCAATTTAGAGTCTAGACTATTATCATGCACCCCTTTTTCAGAGAATCTAGACGCATCAGTAATATACTGATGTATGTTGTCTTTATCATTTCCGGTTTATGGTTGCGATATCCCATCAAGCGTCAAAATAAACTTGCCTCCTTTACTTTTGAATTTCACGGATCAAACTACAAGAACATAATTTCTTTACGAAAACACATCAAATCCAAAGAACGGTTAATCCTCGAATCAATTACCGTTGGCCAAAACTGACAATCAAAGTCCAGCCGCATTACGCATCAGATTCCTATAAGTCGCCTTCTCATTTAGGGTTTAGATTTCAGTTTTAGAATTTAGGGTTTAAAATTGAAAATATAGGGTTTAATCCATCGAACAATACTGTTCTCAAGTGTCGTTTGAAACTTTATGTCATTGTAGATACTCCAGCTGTTTAAAAAAAATGTAAAAGAAACAGGAAAATTTTAAATTTTAAAATAAAAATAATTTCATTCCTGAAAATCAGGTTTATTTATTTTTTGCTTTTACTGTTTTGCAGATTCAAACGAAATTTCAGTTTAATAATATTTGCGATTCATACATCGTTTCGGCTCATACAATCTTCTAAGAAATCATGTTGCCTATGTAAGGCATAAATCGTCGAAAAAACATTATTGCATTCGTTTCTCTATCTTAAAAAATTACTTTTAATAAAAAAGAAGATTTGATACATGCAACCGTACCCGGCTCTCCAAACCCAGGTAGTCTTCTGATTCATTTTAAAAGATCAAAAATACCCAGAGGTTTAATTATGATAATCAAAAGCCTAAAAATGCAAAGAAAAGAATAGACGCTTATAATAGCTGCGGAGACTGCTTAGCCTGCGTCTGGTGTAGGAATTTCTTACATTAAATTAAATAAAATAATAATAATAATAATAATAATAATAATAATAATAATAGTCTTTCCTGTCTTTGAAATTTTTGTATGAGTGTTTATATGAGGAATGTAAGAGAAAAATAAAAATAAGTGTAGTTTTGACTCACGTGTTGTAGGTGAATCGGAGAGGGCAATCTTCCAAGGGAGGTCTTAGGTTCGAATCTCCACCCTACCAAAAAGTTGAATTAGGTACCCAAAATTCAATTGATAATGTTGGTGCGGGTAGAGTCGGATGCGACTCCTGGTGACTTTGACGGTGTAGAACCCCCTTTCTTTGGTCCCTCGGACCAAGGCGGCCCCACAAAGAGTTTTTCGCTTATTAAAAAAAAAAATAATAATTGTAGTTTTAATGGTATTAGAATGTTGTTGGACTATTATTTAGATTATTTAAGTTATAATTATTGAAGGGATGCTTCTTTGTACCTTTAGCAGGTGTGGCTCTAATTGAAAATCTTAGTAATATGAATGATAAATTTTAGTAATATATAATAAATTTAAAACAATTAAGGGTGAGTGTAAATTAAAAAAATAAAATAAGGGTGAGTGTGTGCCGGAGGTAGGGTGAGGCAACCAATTGAGGAATGTGATTAATAAAGTGTGGATTCGTGTAACTTCGGTTCAAATTACATTGGTTTACCACAAACCATTTAAAAGGCCCCCAAGAATTAGGTGGATTGGTAAGACTGACTAGACTTATCAAGAAGAGACATGGGTTCAAACCTTGAGGGTGTCAATTTGCAAAAGTAGTAACCAGACTTATTAAAAGAGATATGGGTTCAAACCTCGAGGGTGTTAATATGCAAAGGTAGTAGGCTGCTTTGAATCCTTGTGTTAGATCGATGACGACGATACAAACCCCGAGTTGTCAAACCCCGAGTTGTCAGTGGTCTCCCACTCACGTCAGGTCAATAACAACAAGTTGGAATAGGATTGTTAGGAGCAATTCCTGTGGTTTCAACTTTACGTTTGTTAGTTACTAAAAATAGTGTGGTTGAAACCAACTTACCTTTGTATAAAACATAAAAATAGGGACAAATAGGTATATCTTGGCACTTTCAATTGAAAAGTATTATATAATATTTGTTTTTAATAAGTTATATGGGATTGAAATAGGTTTTCCTTCTTAAACTTGAGGAATTTAATTGATTAAGCAAATAAGTATTATATGATATCTATTGAAATGGTTAAAATTGTGAATTTTAATTTTTTTTGAATGATGTTATTATAGAGTTTTTTAAAATATCTACTAAGTTATTAAATAGTATGAGCTCAATTGATTAAATATCTTAATTTTGAGGAGGAGAGCTAAATTCGAATGTAGAGACCTAAATTCAAATGTTGTTAAGAGATTTATGTATAATTGCGAAGATGTTATAATACTACTATGTGCTCATCATGTAATACACATGAGTCCATTTCAATAAGATATAATCAATTAAAAATATATATTTATTAAGTAATATTATTATATGGTTTGGGTGTGAGTAGCGATTTGAGCCTTGGGCTTTTTATTTTAAAAAGCAAGAAGGTATTGGAATTGCAAGCAGGAAACATGTGTAACTAAAGAGTGAGCATCACTTTTTCTTGTTCCAATTATTTGGAAAATTTTAAAAGCTAAAGGTTTCTTATGAGGAAAATCTAGGTAGTATGTCAAAAAAGTAATTTTTAATATCTTAATCGGAAGTGTGGATGCCTTAGCTAGAAATAAGAGGAAGAGTGAATCTATGGTAAATCCTCTCCAAGTATAAGATATTACATCAAAAGGGATTATCGAGGATGAGATGATTGAGCATGATATGATAATTATTAAAATAAAAAGCTTAATATGTTAGATCCATGGATATTGGTTAGGTTTTTCTAAGATTCAAAATTGGATCAAGTGGAAGGGGGATTGAACTAAAAATACTCCATGATTGTTCTTTTGAAAAAAATGGGGATTGAATTCAAATCACTCCATGATTGTTCTTTTGAAAATTTCCTTACCATCCTCTCTATTTCAAAAATTAGGTATAAAGTAATGGTTGGTGGCCCATGGTTTAGGGAGAGATACATTGTATTTAAGCCCATAGAGTGAGAATTTTTTTGTGGAGACAAAAACTATTAAAAGGACTTCGTTGTGGATAAGAATTTTTGGACTTCTATATGAGCTTATCAATGAGGAGGTTTTGAAGAATATCGACAATACTCCAAGGAAGTCCATCCAAGAGGGACCA